>OX401918.1:6155000-7506607 GCA_947859195.1 Drymonia ruficornis
CGCATATTTTATCGTAATGCCTTACGTGACCGGGATCGTTACCATTGCCTTGCGTTTATAAGATTCATAACAACAATGGAAATAATAGAGTTTCTATTCAATTTACACATATTCGCATTGAAAAACTAATGGAATCTTTATTGCGGTCCGTCACGAACTAATAGTAAAACAAACAGTCGCTTTTACTGTTGCACTACCTAGGTATATAATTACGTACAATTCCGGTTGTTGAGTGTTTATAGCACTTGGAACGACGACGTAATTGTAGTAGTTGTTGCCACTTGCTAATCGGCTGATTCAACTATCAGCCATCATTTATTTTTTATTAATACACGAATTGAGGGTTTAATAACAATGGAATTTAAACTGTATATTTATGATCATACTGTTTTATTTAATAGCATGTTCCTACAATAATTATTAATATAATAGACTGTAGAACTCATTTAAAAATAAAATTACGATTATGGTACATTATCTTCTTCTGTCCTATCTTACTACTTTTTTCTTCCTACACGATACCAATACCATACTTACTGATATGTTGTCCTGGTATTTTCGGTACAAATGAATAAATGATTTGAATTTTGCAAATAATTTCACATGTTCAAAAGAACTTACTAATTAATGTATACCAGATCATAGTAGAGAACTCATTATACTATGACCAGGTGGTGTCCCAAAAAGTATGGGTCCAATGAGTAGTTTCTTTTAATAATAATTAAGGACCAAAGTGTAATAGGTTCTTCTCAATTTTATTATTGACGTGTGGTTAAATGAATATATTTTGCCGTTGTGTCTAATGCATATGGAACCAATGAAACAATTACATATACATATATAATACAATAATATATAATATACCAATGTTTGAAAGTCAAGCAAGAGTAATTAAAAAATACTCTTGATTTGATTTAATATCTTTTATTCCATGTCAATAAATAAATAATAAATACCGATCTAGTTTATTTATATCATAAGTTTAATTATCATATTCGTGTCATTTATTTGTGTGGTTAAGGAACCTGTTCACAACATTACCAATTAATTTATACCATTAGTTTCAAATGATATTCAATTAACAACAGTTATGGAAATTCCCTAATACTCAGATTCACGATTAATAAGACTTAATCAAGTAATATAATACTTTTGAGCCAATCGATCAAAATCTTTTGATAAAGATCTCTTTAATTAATCTAATTTATTCATTTTATTGTTTTGATTTGCATTTGAATGATTACAAGTAATGTTATAAATTATAATGTATCGTACGATCATAAATATGCATATACAGACAGATATAATAATTTACTCTGCTTATAAAACACATTTACAAGCGTCATGTGTCGGCATTGTATGTATTATGACGACGTCTATCTCTTTACTATGCATTAACTGTCACCGAGGACAAAAATTTGTATGCAGCATTAAATTCAGGTCATGAACAAACAACTTTTAACTAAATATTCGTGGTGAACGTTCGGAATGTACTGGATTTTAATTTATACGTTCTTTTTATTTTTATGTATTTTTTTGCAACTTGATTCCGACTCTGCGTAGTAATAAATGTGAATCATATTACAAAGGTACTAGTTTCTTGTGCTACTTCCGTGAACCGTGTTGCTAAAACTAAGTTGCATTGTCTTACATTAAAATAATTGTCACGTATCTGTTCTTAATTTTTATAAGTCTCTAAGTTAGGTAATAAAGTTTTATCTGTGTGTTTGTTGAACAATATTCTTAATTAAGTAGTAGCAGATTTTCAGATGATATAGATACCATACTTGCCATACAACTAGCACAGCTATTATAGACGTATGTATAAATTATAAAGATAATAATAATATCTCCCTATCGCTTTTCAAACCACCAAAAGCTGAGATTACAGATCGATGTTCTGAACTTTACTTAGGGCGATGGAATTCTCCTTGAATTCTAAGTCCCATCCTATTAAAAGTTTTTGAAAGTATTAGAATTTGGAATGAGGGGCGAAAAGCTATCTTGCCATTTTTTCCACCGCTCCCAGTTTTCAACGCAGGGTGGGAGGGGAGGCGGGCAAAACGACGGCCCCGAGACTGGGATCGCGAGATTATGCTTCGCTGTTTTGAATTCGAATTAATTAATTCAGAATTGTAAAGCTCATTCATATTAAAAGTTATTACCTTTTTATAAACGCTTGTGTGGGTGTGCAACGTTCCAAACACAGCTCATTTTATTGCCTCGAGTTAATTGCTTTAACGACTTTGCAAATGGAATTTGATAAGAAAAAATAAATAATTTTAAAACATAATTTAGCGACACAAAAGAACTTGAAAATTTAGTTTGTGTAAATATTCTTAGTTTTATTTTGACAACGTTGACTAATGCGGTCGTTTATTTTTATAGCTGGTTTATTTAGAGTCGCGTGTGTCCTCTTCGGAGGTGGGTTCAACGGGACTATTATTACTTGCCGACACGACATCAGTCATCGCGCTAATCGTGCTGAATTATTATTATCTTTTATGTAACATAGTTTTGACAGGCGGCCAACGTTCACCGTTGTTGATGGACGGCCCCTATTTTCCAACATAGTAGCCAGTCAGGTATAAATAAGTAATAAATTATTATGTATTATAATAAATTATGTAGTTCGTAATACATATTTGTCGTATTTATTATGTTGTTTATAGCGAATACTTACACCAAAATTGACACGAGTCAAAATATCTGTCTTGCGCATACGTTATGTGCGCACGGTGGCCCGCACGTCTATGGTAACATTCCCAACATAAGCTGAGCTCTCTTGATAAAGAGATCAATAATAATTGATCGAGTATAAATAATAATTGATACCCCTAATTATTGAGGTCAGTTTATGTTGGAAATACGACCATGAGAAATAACACTATGCGATTTTAGCATTTTATTGGTAAACAATAGGATTATTTTATTGTCAAACCAAACATTGATTTAATTGATTGATAGGAAAATTAATTTACTATTTACCTTTACACCTCACAATTTTATTCTCTACATTCAAGATTTTTGTCACCTTTGACTAAGATAATAATTATGTTATTTTTCTTAGCCTATGGGGTTGTCCCACTTCTAAGCAAAGGCCTCGCTTCCACTCCACTCTGATCATAATGTGTCACAGGAAAAATAATTATGTTTAATAGGCCGGCGGCACCTTTGAATGTCGTTATAGCACAGGACCGGACGCCGCCGCCGCCGCTGCCCCGGCACCGCGCCCGCCGCCCCGCCTGGCACGCGCGGCCCATACTTGATTTATCACTCCATTGTTGCGGAGCGACGACCCACCCCCGCCGGATAAGGCTAAACATTCAATTGCCGGAACGCTCCCGAAACGATTTGCTCCCCCATACTATCGATTGACTATTTCTTCCGGCCACTTTGGTGTCAAAGTGATCTACCGAGACTAAAACATGATAAAAGAGCCAAATGGCAAATGAAATGAGTTTAGAAACGCATTTTTATAGTTCGTCACCTTTCTTTTTTTGGTTCCGAAGCCATTGGACCTCAAGATTTGGCGTTTACCTATGGTAAAGAACCATTCAAACCCAAGTTATAATGACAACTATGAACCATTAAAGCTTGCATACTTAATTACCTCTTTAAACCTGCATTCCTTGACGGGAATAATCGTGGATTTATTTCTTACCAGGGCGACATAAAATACGAGAGACTGACTTATTTGTTGTTCAGTCTGAGATAAGGTTTAAGATACCTGTGTATGTATCAGAAGAGAAGACCTGTCTGTCTGTAAGGCCTTTATTCAGCTTTTTTCTCACTTTAAATAGTATAAAACAAAGTCGCTATCTGCGCCTGTCTGTTAGTTCGCTCAATTTTTCTTAACTTACGTAACAGATTTTGATGCAGTTTATACTTTCGTTTAAAAAAAATCCCATCCGGAGGGTTTTTTATGTATAGAAATCGAATTATACTTTTCTAAATATAGGAGAAAAATAGAAGAGGCACGAAGCCGGGGCGGACCTCTAGTATTAAATAAACGCCTGTATATCATAGGTATAACTGAAGCGAGACGAATTTATAAGACAATGCTACTTAAACTGCGACCATCGTAAAAGGTGCGGTTAGCCAGCTAGTTTTATTGAGTCGTTCTCGGCGCTAGCTCGTAAATATCACGAGGTAATTACTTTCCGTTCCCTTTAAATACTTGAGGCTGTGCCATAAAATAAATAAAGGTTATTGTTTTCAGAAATGGAATACAGTACGTATACGTGTGTCAATAAATGAACGATATTAACTTGTAACTAGTTTACTACTTTGTTATTATTAAATCGTTAACTTATTTGAACTAATTACTTATTAAAAAATATGTCCAACATGAGATTTATGATCTTAGGTAAGGAGTGGATATATCCCAAATTATTAATAAAAGTATGGTAATAAAAAAGTGTGCTAGTATATTCTTATTTTTATTTATTTATAAGGTTAGTAGAATACCTACTATACTGTACGTACGTAACAGTAAATAATATCTATTGCGATGCTGTGGCTTTGGTCATATCCTCATTAACATGTCTTTATGTGTCAGACGTGATTTCATCTTCATCTGATGAACACAAAAACTCCGTAGGCGGTTATTGTGTTAGGTTTGAACAATAGGCGTACATAGCTTGAATACTAATCGCGTAGTACCTACCTACATACTGCGGGCTGCGGGTCCATGGTGTCCGCTTTTGGTTTACACATTCATTGTCACTACACTGCTGGTAATGTTATCGACTTCTATCATACTTTAGTTACCTTACGTTACGTCCTTGTTAAAAATAAAGTTTTTCAAGAAAAATCTTCACCTAAATTACGTGTGTAAGAGATAATAGAATTTTTCGTTGTTAGTATAACCTTTTTTTGTCTGTTGCAGGCGAGTCCTGAAAATAGTCGGAATGCATCTCCAAGATACCACGATGTACCGATGGACGTTGTAAGTATTACTTACTCCATTTACAATATTGTACTTCGCTTATTCAAACAAAGTGTAGCATATGTAAGTGCTTTCTTACAACTAATTATTCTTTCAGGGATCGGACACAGGCTCTCTGTTTCGGGTGTCGGGGGCGGCCGGCGGCGGCGGGGGCGGGGGCGGCAAGAACGAGATGGTCGCACGGGGCGGCAGCGGCGGCGCCCTGGCTCTGTCGCGGGCGCCCGTCGGCGGCAGCGCCAGCCCTGCGCCCGCGCCCCTGCCGCAGCCTGCTCCCTCGCCCGCGCCCGCCGCGCTACCGCCGCCTGCGCTGCCTCCGCCACCCTTCCGCGCCGACACGCCGCATCGCCCCAACGGCGCCCACATTCCCGCCCTCGACGGACACGCGGCCACGCAGATCCCGGCGCGGCCCGTCGGCGCCGCCGGACCCGACACGCCCGAGCGGCCCGCCAGCAACAGCAAGCTGCAGCCCGGCGCGCGCGCCTCCGCCGACAGCCCCACGCCGGCGCCGCCCGCGCCGCCGGCTCCCTCCCCGCTCTTCCCCTCGCACGCCGCCTACCAGTCCCAGTCACAGTCGCACGCCGCCGCCGCGCTGCCCGATTACCGGCACACCAACCACGAGACGCGGACCGAGCCCGCGGAGCCGCCGCCCGCGCCCCTCGACCTGCACGCGCACCACGCGCCGCGGCCGCCGCAGCCGCCGCACCCGCAGCCGCCGCACCCTAGTCTCCCGAGCCGCGTGGCGCACCCCGCGCTGGGCGGGCTGGACGCGCGCGCGCCGCCGCCCGCGGCCCCGACCCACGCCTCCGTTCCTACCTCGTTCCCGAGCCGCGCCGCCGGAGCGACGCCAAGCGTCCCACCGCACTCGATACCGGCGACGACCCCGAGCTGTCTTCCGAGTCAAACTCTCCCGGGGCGGCCGCTCTCCCCGGCCGCGCCCGTCTCGCGCCCCTACCCCGCCCCGTCGATCGGGTCTAGTCACGTAAACTCGAGTATGAGCTCCGGTATTCTCGGCCACTCGACACCTTACCAGAGTCAATCGAGCTTACAGAAACATTCCGTTCAACCAGGATATGCCAGTCGACCCTCGCATCTCACGCCCTTCAGCATATCTAATCACATCGCACCGAGTCACGTTCAATCTCCGACGCCGAATCAGCAACCCACGGTCACTCACATAAGTCATCCTATAATCAGTCATTCCGTTTCGAGCTATCCGAGTCATCTCCCGGTTAATAGCTCTGGTTTGTTGTCGTCGTCGACGCCGAATCACATCGGACCCCCGTTGAGTTTAGCCTCAACTACTAGCACCACAGTGTCTTCTTACGCCTCCAGCCTCAAGCATCCTGGCCTGAGTCTGCCGCAGCACCCGATTCCATCGATTCCGTTAGCGCCCCCTACATCTTCCCATCCCACGGTAAATCTCGTGGATTCTCTATCGACGTCTAGTTGTTCTCCCACAATAGTCACTCCCGTGATTAGTAATAGTAGTATGAGCCATCCGCTGGCACCTCCAATCATAGACTCGCGGCAAGTGCCGATATCATCGACCGAGTTACCGGCGCGGACAGAGAGTCCGATCGTCTCTTCGACGCTAGCTTCCAACGGCTACCCTCCTCCAGCCGTATTCACGGGGACCACATACCCGCCACTGTACGCGCCTTATGCCACCACTCTGCAACATAGTCCCTACCTTCCCCCTGCAGCGGCGTCACCGAGAAACACCACTGACACGGTTAGTATTTTTTTCAATTTGCTCCCCTAAAGGTTCGTTTCAAAATCATCAGATAACTTTTATCCACTAAATAAATATGACATTATATTCTATGGAAAAACCTTCAAATTTATATGGTGGATGTTATCTGACGATTCTGGAACAGGGCCCAAACAAAAAATAAGTTTATTATGCTTATAATAAACCATTTCATTTACCAGAGAACGAGCCTAGCCCCATCGCCGCTGGTAGCTCCGAAGACGCCCAAAGGCGTTCGGCCGCACACGCCGGGCTCCACGGGTGCGGCCGGCGCTGCTATCTCGTACTCGCCGCGCGGACCAAGCCCCAGTAGAGAAAGGGAAAGCTTTAGGTGCGTGTTCCTTATTCGAAGATTTTTGAATTTAAAACAATATTAATTTTATCACTTGCCACACAACATAGGGGGTCTGGTTTTTCACACAACGTTGTCGTTTGTTCCAGCAGTAACATCAACAGTCTATCGCGCAGCACGCCCGCGTCTGCAACGGGCGTGGTGTCGTCGCTCGTCGCGCCCCTCGCCGCTCCGCTCGCCGCCCCGCTCGCTGCTCCGCTCGCCGCCCCGCTGGCCGCCCCACTCGCCGCACCGCTCGCCGCCCCGCTGCCGGTGAGACCATACATATCATCCCTGAAGGCCGTTACAAACGAGTGATGTACTGAATATGTGTTCATTCCATTCCAAGCTGTACTTTTCCATTATTGGTTTCATTATTTTTAAGTCAATTTTAAAGCAAATTATTACAGGTGCTATTTTTTCATACATCCATATTTTTACATAATATCTCACTCCTACCCGTGATGGCCTTCAATCATAGACGGTGAGTAAATAGTACCGCAACTATTTTGCATTAAAATTTTGATATATTGTTCTCATTTTGCTAAATAAGTTTATATTTAATAATTTCGCAGTATGGTTACGACCTTACTCATTCGTTCAATAAGGTGCTGCAAGTTCGCGAACTAAGATTTTTTTTATATGTAACATTGTCTCTAATCAGTAAGATTACTTGCGTGGTGAAACCGGGTTTCTAAAAGATCTAAATATTTTTTGGGACACAAACGCTACTGTGGTGCAAAAAATCACACATACTCTTTGACGTTTGTGACCCGGAGGTAGATGAAATAACCGCAGCAAACGTGAACGGTCCGGTGTGTTGAACAGGGTCCGCTGCCGATGGCGGGGTCGCTGGGCGGCGGGCTGGCGCTGGCGCCGCTGGCCGCGCCCACGCCCACGCCGGCCGCGCCCGCGCACCTGCCGCACTCGCTGGCGCCCGTGCCCACCGTGCCCAGCATCAGCTCCGGCGCCAAGCCGCCCGCGCACTGGGGCGTCACGTGAGTACTGAACAAGTCAACACCTGTCTCGCCTCGCCCCACTACCCAACTCCACTGGGCCGCGTTCAGAGGCAACGCTCCGGTTGCAATATTTCACTCATCGTCGTTCCGAACCTCAGAGTGACACTTAGGTTGTAAAAAATCTGCCGTTCAGAGGCTCAAAACCTTCGAACCGGTTGCAACTTTTCAACTATCAAAATCATTGGTTAGAGAACACTTAAGTATATCACTTGTTTTTCAACTTATTTTGACTCCTTAAATAATATTTGATGCGCTATATCAATATGAAAGTTATATTTGCAAGACGTTAGAAGTTTTGAGGTTATAAAACAACCGAGTAGTCGTTCCGTACCTTCGAGCGAGTATAAAAACAACCGATAACTGCGCTCTGAGCCCCTGAACGCGGCCCTGCCGTCGACCGAGGAACTGACCTATGTTTATTGACCTCTCAGCAGGCCGACGGGCGCGGACCGATCCTCCGGGTTCGCGCCCGCGCCGCCGCTGTTCGGCGCGCCCCTCGCGCCGCCCAACCCCAACCCCTTCTCTGCGGAATCGCTCTTTCAGACCAGTAAGTTATACTACTTTCAGGTTCATTTTGACATATTAACGTCTATCAACCGCTACACGATGGTAAATTTTTACTAACGATTCGATGTTTACGTCAGATCACGACACCCGAGCTAGCGAGTTGGATTTACAGCGCGCCTTGTTTTCATGAAAATTTTACCAAAAAGGATGTTGAAATAGTATATTTTATGACAAGGAAGGAAGATATCATTCTTAGGGCGAGGGCGCTATTTTGAATCTAGAGCGGAGCGAAGGATTCTAGAGTAGAATCCAGAGCGCAGTTGGGGATTTTTAAGTAAAATCCTGAACACAGCGAGGGAACACACAGGGAAATAAATAATCTTGCATCCCAGTGATATACTCTGCTTGTCATCCCCCTCTATGAGAACCATAAACCGTGTGCGTCAACTGTTTTTAAGGCAGTGCCGCGCGCAGCTTTGTCCATATTACCGGCCAGTAACTTTATTCATACAGGAGTTGCGTTCGATCTCTTTGCTCGCGGAACACTAGAAGTAATATATGTTCCAAATTCAAAACTCATTACCGCCCTCTGCAAAAGTTTATCGCACGAGGACACCAGTGGTAGCGCAACCAGTCGCTCCACCAACAAAATGTATAGAGCTGTATGGAGGATATCGCACCTGGTGTCCGCTTAGTATCACCCACTGGTGGCGCCACCATTTATTTATTTATATAGGCCGAACGGCCACAGGCCAATTACACGGACTACTACTAAACTAACAATTATAACTTTACCCACCTTGCGGAGTAGTTGGGTAAAAAACGGTTGCCTCGTGCGATATCGCGCCTACTCGCACTTAAAGAGGAATAAAACTCGTTTTTCGAGTAGATGTGATGAAACTAAATATGTTGTGTGGATGCGTTCGCAGGCCCGGGCGCGGACCTGCTGCGGCGCGAGCTGGACAGCCGCTTCCTGGCGGCGGCGGGCGCGGCGGGCGCGGGCGTGCGCACGGAGATGCACCACCACCAGCACCAGCACCAGCACACGCACGTGCACCAGCACCCGCCGCACCACGCGCCGCACCACGCGCCGCACCCGCACCACCCGCACCAGCCGCACCAGCCCCACCAGCCGCATCAGACCCACCAGCCGCACCAGCTGCTCGTGCCACACGCGCCCCTAGTCAGTATACATTTTATTTTCCATTCGTGTAGGTTACCGTAAGGAATTTAGTTGAGAACGCAGATTTAAAGAGCTAAGAAATCCATAACATACAGTGCAAAAATTTTTGGTATTCGACAAAAATTGACGATGTGGTGACTAAATTACTAGCGAAGTTCGCGCGCGGTAATTGTGACGTCACGCGCTTCGTAATGAACGGCGGCGCGGGTACAGCGCGCCTTCAATCCGACGGTCCCGTGTGACGTCACACGCACATGCCACACATTATATAAAATGTGTTAAAAAATCGCAACGGATGGACCGATTTCGATGATTCCAAAACTATATTGATAAAAAAGCTTAGTTTTAACTATAGTGTTGGTTATGAGTTGATTTGTTGACCTAATATTGATTCTCATTAAACTGACTAATTATACACGACGACACCAGACACTAACTCAGTGTATCGACACCGTTACTACAATTGTAACAAGTTGTCACTGGTGGACACGCGTAGACAGTCAGTGTCTTAATGTCTAGTCTAGTGTATCCTTAGCATAACACATCGGCGATGATTGAACGGTCGCGGAAGTTCTGTACGTCCCCGAATGCTCGAAACTGTTAAACAAATTTTGATAGTGTAATTATTGTTATATTAAACCGCACAAGCCTCGATGGTGCCTTATATGTATGCCATGAGGCAACGCTGAGAACGGACTAGTCACGCCGAAACGGAGTCGTTAATTCCTGGATGTTTTACTGCTTTCAAATTGGATGATAACTTTATTTTTATTTATTAATGAACTGACCATACGCAATTGATTTCAGTTCAAGGATGTGGGAAAGATGTCTTCGTTGTACCGCACGGGCTTGGGCCTCGGCTACCCGTACTCGTCGAGCCTGCTGCACCCGCCCGGGCCCTACGTGCCGCCCGCGCCGCTCACTACCTTTGCACCTAAGGTACGTTATCTCAGTTGCATTAATTACCTACTTTGTTCATCCCTCTGATCTAATATTGTACAAACAAATTACGCATGCTAAGATAGATTCGGATAAAATCATTAATGTGTTTTCTTTTTATAATTTAATTAATTTTTTCACGAGCTTAGTATGATTATTTTCAGTAGATATCTTTGATGTTTCACAGTTTTATAAACTAACTATCAATATGGATAACTTGGTCTTATGTACATACAGTAACTTTTAAAATCATTTTCTTCTATGAATTCTTCTGACTGTTAGCTTATATTATATGCTTATATTATAATATTTTTGTTGCTACGATTATTAACCCTGCATCGCATAATGTTAACAGCCCGTAGTGTCAGCCGCAAGCGACTCCGCCTCTAAACCACCACCACGTCCCGCTGTCGCGGTAGGTTCCTTCTTGGCACTTCATTACTTCATGCATGCATTTCTTTCGATCTGGAACCGACGCGTTCGCTCGGTGTCACAGTTTCAATATTTCATCTAGTACATTACATTATTATCCCAAAACACGAGCGCAGCGTATAATTAATCGTATCATCGCATTCCACAGAAAACCGGCAAATGGAACGCGATGCACGTGAGGATCGCCTGGGAGATCTATAACCACCAGCAGAAGGAGAAGTCCGGCGGCGGCGCGGCTTTGCCCGGCGGCGACAAGGACAAGCTGCGCATGTTCCCCGGCGCCGCGCCGCCGCCGCCCGCCGCCTACCGCTCGCCCTACGAGCTGCCCGCCGCGCCCTACCTGCCGCACCACGCGCACCTAGGTACGCCCGGCGCCGCGCCCGCGCCGCACCCGCACCCGCACTCGCTCGCCGCCTCTCACCGAGCCGTGCGCGTTTCAGGCGTGTCGCCCTTCGCGCGGTACGCGCCCGGCGCCTACCCCGCGCCGCCCGCCTTCGGGCTGCCATACGGCCGCGAGCTGCCGCTGCCGCTGCACGGTGTGCACCACACGCCGCTCGGCGCGCTGCACGACGCGTGGCGCGCGCGCCCGCCAGTCTCCGTCGCCAGCGCCGCCGCCACACACGCGGCCGCCACCCACGCCGCCGCCACGCACGCCGCGGCCAGCCATGCCGCGGCCAGCCATGCCGCGGCCAGCCACGCCGCCGCCAGCCACGCCGCGGCCACGCACGCCGCCGAGGCGCGCCGCGACCACGAGGAGCGCGAGCGCGCGCGCCGGGACCGCGACGAGCGGGAGCGCCGCGAGCGCGACGAGCGAGAGCGGCGTAAGGCGCGCGACCGCGACCTGGAGCGAGCGCGCACGCGCAGCCCGTTGCGCAACGGAGTGGTCGAAATCAAGGACGAGCGCAAGGAGGCGCCGCGCCATGCGCCGCCTCCGCTGCCGTACCCGCCACCGCCGCCCTGGGACCCGTACCGCGCTTTCGACCCGCTGCAGCACATGCGCTTCGCGCCCTTCGTGGAGGCCGCGATCCGCGCTGAGGAGGACCGCGCCAAGATGCTGAGCGCGTACGCGCACCACCAGCAATTGAAGGCGGGCCCGCTGCTGCATCGGCCGCACCTGCCGCTGGGCCACGCGGCGCTGGGCCACGCGCCGATGGCCCACGCGCCGCTGGCCCCGCTGGCGCCGCTGGACCTGCTGAAGAAGGAAGAGCCGCGATGATAGCGCGGCGGCGGCCCGCCGTGATCCCGCTGTGTACATATACTCGTAGAGTAGCGCGGCCGCGGCCGCGGTGAGAGCGCGGCGCGAGTGCGGTTCGCATCGTCGGTTAGAGAATTATTTATTGTATCGGAGGGCGGCCTCCCGGATGTGCAATATTGGACGAGGACCGGGCGCCCGTCGCCGCCGCCCTGTACCCTACTGCTTGTTTATTTACATGAAAATATCTATCGAGTTGTTATTGTGACCATTATTAGTTAATTATACATGAAAGCGCTGATTATGTGAAGGATAGGATTATCGGAATCGCTATCGATATAATTATACATATTTATATATACTTATAAATAAACTGTAAATACTAGCATGTAAATTAGTGTTAAAATATAGAATTGGTTTATTTAACGTCATACGAAAGAAAATCCCATAAATTATTATCGTATCGGGAGTTTAATTTAACCTTCCGTTAAAAATCTCAATGGTTTTTCGATTGTACCAGTGGAGTTTTATTTATTTATTTATGCTCCTTAGTGACCGTCGTTTCCGTGTTGTAGCAGTTGATCTTTCATTTTAATGCATTTAAACATATGTGATATTATGGTATTGTGAAATACATTTTGTCTGACTTGAAAGTAGTGTCTTCTCTCAGGTATTTAATAGTTAATATTATGTAACAATAACAGTGAAATTTGTATTGTAGTAATCAGTGAGTTATTTTCAAATCGATGTTTGTGAATATGGAGGATCATAATTGTTTAAATAACCTTGTTATCATGACATGCATGTTATAGTGAACTCGTTATGTGCCATGGAATCAATACTGAAGGGCATTGAGTCAGACAAAATTGGATTAAAAATCTGTCTTAAATTAAGCACAGCATTTGGACAGCTTGTGTTCTTCAAATCTCAAGAATGACTCGGAAGTGTATTATAGTTTATAAAAAATCATTCTGTATACTAAAAAGTAAATGAAAGCTTGGTGCGATTCAGAAAATACCATTAAAACTTTTGATTTTTATACCAATAAGATTTTTTATGCCATGGTTTCCCCTCCACTTATATTTTATTTTCATCCTCTATACCAGAGTTGGGCAATATTTAATTGCAATTAATTAATTACTAATTGCATGTAGTGTCACAATTAATTTTGATTTGTTTGTCAATCGCGAACAAATCACAATTAATTGTGACATCACCTGCAATTTGCCCAACTCTGCTCTATGCTTACGGTTTGCCTCATTTTATGCACAAAGCCTGGAACAAATCTATTACTTCCCCTGCCTATTAGGCCGGGGCCGCACCGGGAATTCGATACTACAGCGATTTCGCTACAAACCCCTATAGCAATAGCCGCGTAACATAAAGGAACATTTGTTTAGAAATCGCGGTCGCATTGGAGTTACCGGCCCCGGCCTAACTCATGACGATAAGGTATTACCGCAGTCTTTCAAATCACATTCCTTCGTGCAAAATAATTCGGATTGATAGTAATATATACCTATGAGTCAGGGGAGAATTACCAGGACTAAATATGAATCCGTCGGAACAGGACCTCTGTCTCAGACAGTATTTTGGTCCCAATGTAACAGCACATTCCTCATGTGATTTGAGCCATAGTCCATCACACTTTCAAAGACGTAAGTTGTTGGTGATGTTTTCCTTCACCATTCAGCAAGTGATAATTTTAGTTGAAAATGATATTGGCACATGAAATCTGAAAGTCTAGTTGCAAGCCGTGATTTGTACCTGCACAGCCTGTGTTCCAAAGCGTGAGTTCGAACAATGAGATATCACTATTACTTTGATATTAAGCTACCCAACTACAATAGAGGCGCGGTGCGATGCGACTCTTATGCTGGCTTCTCACGACGTGTGATATCACGAGCCGGGCCGCCCAGAGTCGATTTGTAAGTAAGCACGTGCCACGAGGAAATCCGCGCCACCCGTTCTCACTGGCGCGCCGCGGCGCGCGTTTAAGCTTCTGCCCCGCATACACAGACAGACCGAGTCACGCAACACGCCGCCCCGCGCCTCCACGAGTCCTCTCGCGCCGCGCCAGCCCGAGTCGCGCCGAGCCACTGCCTTCACACGGCGCGAGGCGCGAGCGGGCGCGGCGCGACTCGTGATATCACGCGCCATGAGAAGCCAGCATTACTCCGGTACTGTGAAGGAACCGTATGGATGGAAGTATTTTGCCGCGCCGCGCCTCCGCTGCCGCGAGCTATACCGTACTGGTAGCGCGGCAGAGTGCCAGCCGGAGACAAAACTCTTTAGTGCTGTTGTCGCGCCGCACCGCGTAAGTGCGTTTCAGGCTTTAGTGATTAGCTTTTTAACGTACCCACATCTTTCACAATTACGAGTTCATTCGAAAATCAAAAATAAACCGCAGGATTGACGAATAAAACAATAATGTACTGATACTACAGTATTTATTGCAACAAAGAAATTAAATTACAACACATTAATTACATAATTGTCTATGATTGTTGATTCACATATTACTTCCTGTACCAAATCTGAATAGTCTTCATTCTTTTCACTTTCTTTTGCAATTGAAGAACTCCATAGAGTAAAGCTTCTGCTGTTGGTGGGCATCCAGGCACATAGATATCCACGGGGACTATACGGTCACATCCTCTGGAAACAACATGTTAACTTATTACAGCAATATCAGTATGCAAAAAATCCTGACAAAGCAAATTCCTTGTTTACATCTGAATGAGGTCTAGGCTGCGGCCAGAGAGGCCTTAGGTAATACAGAATGTTGACCCCTGCTTCAACTGCTCTGTGCACCGAGATGCTTAAGCAGCATAAAAATGTATGCTGGCTATAATAAAGTACATATCAAACACAAAAAAACATTAAATCGAATTCAGAACCTCCTCCTTTTTGAAGTCGCTTAAAAATGTAAGTATGAAATAAGTTTAACTGATACTTTTAGTAGGTACCTAGGTGAATTTATTACCAGGAAACTATTTTATCTGCTTTCTCACCTTACTACAGAATAAGAATAATGGTAGTAGCCACCACCATTGGCACAGCTGCCCATGGAAATAACCCATCTTGGGTCTGGCATCTGGTCATACACTTTCCTTAAAGCAGGAGCCATTTTGTTGGTTAAAGTTCCAGCAACAATCATTACATCAGCTTGGCGTGGTGAAGCACGGAAAACAACACCATATCTGTGAGAAAAATAAGTATTTTGATATCTATAATATAACAATAATTACTTTTTAAACATGTGGTATAAAATAATCTAAAGCGTAATGAGTGAAAGAAGATGGGGAGGCACCATTAACCAGCAGTGGGATACAATAGATCAGGGTTTCTCAAAGTGGGGTTCGCGAACCCCCAGGGGTTCGCCATTCGAAGGCAGGATTCGCGACAAGATTTACGTAATGGTGGCTTGATGACTGGCAGGCAGAAACGTAGATGAAACCCTTCAGCTGATTTAAAAAGGATGTCTTTGATAGATTTTTGGGCAGCTAGACAGGAAGAGTATCCCAAACTCTCACGTAAAGCGGTGAATTTCCTTTTACCCTTTGCTACAACATACTTATGTGAGAGTGGGTTTTCACACCTGGTCATGATAAAAACTAAATACAGAAATCGACTTGATACCGAGTCAGAATTAAGGTTAAAATTGTCCAAAATTACTCCTAAATTGACTCCATTTGCACACCCATCACATTAATATTAAAAATATATTTCTTTTGGCACTTAATTTGTTACCTTTTATTGGAATAAAAACCTTATTTTCTTCAACAGTCAATTTTATTATTTTCTTTGGGGGGAGGGGGGATTTTATTAGTTAGTTAAGGGGTTCGCTGTCACCTGGAAACTCTAACAGGGGTTCGTGGAGCCGAAAGTCTGAGAATCCCTGCAATAGATTATTAAAATTTATATTTAATAAGTTACCTGTCCATGTCATAGCGAGGAGCTGCGATGTGCATCATTTCTACAGCGCAACAAGCCAAACCAAAGGTCATGGGCCAGATAGAGTTCTTCCTACCCCAATTCAAAAGGTCGTCAAGCCTGGCTACTGCCATTTCTGCCATGTTACTCGCATCTTGAAAGGGCGAGTATGGACGTCTCTCGTTTGGTTTGGGCGCAGGCAAATGAGTTTGGCGTATCTGGTCGATTACAGGTGTAAAAGCACCTTTCTTCACCACCGATAGAATTGAAGCAGGAGCAGAGGCTCCCAAAGCCTTTATAGCCTGCATTGTATCTGCAAAATAACGTCAACACAACCACACTATCGTTACGAAAATATCGATAATATGTTTTAAGACATGTTTTGCACACTACCTACACTTACTGTATTAACGCATTAATCTATGATAAATACAAGCAAAATGAAGTCTGTGCACTATTATCACTTATAAACTAAATAAATTAGGAAAGTGTAAAATTTACGTAATTGATAGAAAGTCGCTTTCGTAAAGTAAGCTATCTATTGGTGCGTTCCATTCACTGTTAATTTTGTTATTTTCGTCCACAAAAAGTGTTAAAAACGATAATAATGATCACTTTCAGTACAAGTTGGTGCGAGTGGAACGAGATTTGTGATCGAAAATAACGAAAATTACAAAATTAACAGTGAGTGGAACGCACCATATCAGTCAACTGTCAAGTCGTTTCAGTGTTGCCAGATGACCAAGTGAGTTTCCACCCAAATTTCGTCAAAATTCCCCTGAATATTAGCTTTTTGAAGAAAAAAACCCCCCAAAACAGTTTTTACTCATTTGAAATTTCAATTTGTATTTTTTTTAAATTTCACTTTTCATTTTTATAAAAAAACAGAAATAGGTACTCTTTCAATAACTTCGTCACAAAACGATATCGAACTAATTGAATTAATATATAG
Source organism: Drymonia ruficornis (assembly GCA_947859195.1). Classification (NCBI taxonomy): domain Eukaryota; kingdom Metazoa; phylum Arthropoda; class Insecta; order Lepidoptera; family Notodontidae; genus Drymonia; species Drymonia ruficornis. Next base: position 6,172,193 of record OX401918.1, read on the forward strand.
CCTTTATTACTGAAAATAAGTAGTTATTGATGATCCTCCGTGTTTATTTTTCCCCGCGAAAATCCCCCCAAAGAATCCGTCCCCCCGAATCTGCCCCCAAAGGCGAAAAAGCCCCCGAATTTGCAGGGAATCCCCCATCTGGCAACACTGAGTCGTTTGAAGTCAACTATAAAAATCAACATCATTTTGTTTACATGATGGATTACTAAAGGATTAGGTATAGATGGCTGGATATTGATTCTGATTTCTTCTTCTTGCACTATTGATTTTAATTTTAAACAGTAATAAGGTTATAGGAACAAGTTTAGTAGTATTTCTTAACAGGCTTTGTGAAACACTTTACTTAACCATATACATTGCATTGTGTCAATTCTAATCAATTCTGTCATGAGTGGCATACGTGTAGTGATGTACCGCGTCGGCTATTTTTGGTATTCGAGTATTCTGGTACTCGTTAAAATAGAATCGAGTCAGTACTCGAATCGGAGGACTCGGACTGGTACTCGAATACTAGTTTGATTATTCGAATACTTAATAGGACTCGAGTACTTTTGTATTATGTATGGTTTTTATTATGACTTCGGTTTTGCATATGCCAGTGTCAAGTAAAATATGTATTTCAAGTTTTCGACTGCGTCAAGCACAGGAAGGAAGTCCTTTGGCTAGGCCTAAAATATCAGTAAAGTGGCGGCGGTATACTTCACTGACAAATTAACACACTTCTTCTTTCTTCTTATAAATAGATTTTTAAGTTTGTAGTCATAAGGTCGCGATTTGAGTATTCGAATACTATAAAGTACTCGGAACCCGTATTCGAGTACCGGGTATTCGAATCCTATAAACTGAGTACTCAAGTCAGGCTGTACTCGGTACATCTCTACAGACGTGTCTCATGCATGTCTAGTGATGTGCCGAGTACGCTATTTTTGGTACTCGAGTATTCTGGTACGCGTTAAAAAAAGAATCGAGTAAGTACTCGAGTACTCTGGTACTCGGACAGGTACTCGAATACTTTTATGAGTACTCGAGTACTTAATAGTACTCGAGTACTTACTAGAAAAAAAATAAAATTTTCCTAGAAGGCGTCTGTAATTTGGGTTCAGTTGTTGGGAATATTTTCGAAAACCTTCATTTTCAACTATAGAAAGAGGCTGCACCCACGCAAATCATATTTATTAACTCTTTGTCGACACTCTTCGAGTTAATCTTTATAGCATCTTTTGACATAAAGGTCATCTGTAACTGTCTTTTCTTAAATGTCTTTAATATTCCTTCATCATCCTTGTCACTGTCGTCATTTGTTTGTGATTGACTAGTAGAATCAGATGCCATCGAAAACTATTCCAAATCACTAATGTCCAAGATGTCACTTTCATTTTCGTTGCTGTTTTTTTCTATGGAACTTGTGTAAATTAAAGGATGGATTTTTTTAAAATGTTTTAACAAATTCGTTGTATTTCCATAATCGATAAATGTTTTTTTACATTCCCTACACTCTACTTTTTTTAATATTCTCCAATTTGCGGTAAAATGTATCTAACTTCACAATAAATAACCTTTCGCTGTCGCTGTGGTTGGGTAAAAATAGACTTTAATTTTGTAGTCATAAGGTAGCGATTTGAGTCAGGGGGGTGAAAGATAAACTATTAGGCTCATTGGAAAAGACAGTTACGCCACCTAAACTACTTAACATGAAACCAAACTGCTAAAATGTACGGTAGATGTCTCTATACTCAATAGTCGTAATATATTATATTATTTTTAAAATATTTATTTTATTTTATAAATAAATTACTCCATAATTATTTAATAATCATTTATAATTGCTCTTGTAAAGTATATTTAATATTATTTTTAAATTCTCACTAAGTGACAGTTATGACCTTATGTTGACATGTACCAATGACAGCTTGTGAGAAGAAAATAGGGATGCCCGATTTTTTGCTTTGAATCGGTCTTCTGGATCGTAACCTCCTAAATCGATTCACGATTTAATCGTATTGCCTTGAAGATCTGGGAAGATCGTATCGTAATTTCATTAAAATAAATAAAACTAAATAAAACTATTTTTTTTACATTATATTACCTATGCCTATTACGGTATCAAAGAACGAAAGATCAGAGAAAACTAAAATAAACAAAATATTATCATACCTACCTTCATATTTCATACATTATCGCTTTTGATGTAACTCGAAACTATACTCTTGATTTTTTATTTCGTGGACTAAAATGACAGCTTTTTATGTCAAACGTAAAAAAAACGTAAAAAAACGTAAAATAGTGTTTTATCTGTTCATCATTATGTTATTTTTATGATTCTGGTTTCAAATTTAAATTTTATTTACCAACAAAGATGAAAATATACAAGATCACTCATAAAAATATATTCAATTTAAATATAAATTGACATTAATTATAGCTGTCATTTTAGTCCATGAAATTAAAAATCAGTGTATAATCTCATTTAATGTGTAGGTAGGTAATCTTGCTTTGACGTAGTTATTTTGTCCCCTTCCCGGCAATACGATAGGTATGCAAAGATCGGTTCGTACGTTCGTATGATACGTTTCGGTTGATGTTTAAGTTTTAGTTGAAACGTTTTTTTCAAACGATCTTATAGACATATGATTAGATCTTAGTGACGATCGCATTCCCTTGAATTGATTTAAAAAATCGGGGATCGTATGGCCGTGAATCGATCTTCCGGAAAATCGATTAAGAGCGGGCATCCCTACAACTACAAGAAAAACGTTCGGTCGGCTGATTAGGTTATTTTTTTCCCGTAGCGTAGAAACTTTTGTTTGGTTGTTATTAATTGTTGATTTTTGAGTGCCTTCTCTGCTGCAGACGTCGTCGTCGTCGTTGCTTTGTCCTGTTGTTGTGATAACTTCCCAGTGACAGTAGTTATATTGCGAAAAAGACGCTACCTTGTGTTGTGTTGGGTGTGGAATTTGGGTACCATACCGCATCGCTGTGCTTTTGGTTGCAGAAATTGGTGTTGTTGAATGTTATGTTTTGAAATGATTTAATAAAGAGTTGTACGCATCAATCCATCCATATTTTGTTTCATTGTACTAACAATGTTTCTCATTATTAAGCTATTTTTTTTTCTAGTTGAGTTATTGTTTCAATGTCAGATTATTCTAACATTGTCACAATATGCTTAATTGGAAAAAAAATAGCTCAATAATTGAGAAACTGTAGGTAGTTCAGCATTCGTTAAAGTATACGTAATATATATATATATACCTACCTATATATAGGTACGTAGCTACAGCAATAGTTTTTTGTTAAGAAGTACAGAGGCGCTCGCGCTTTCATTGTCCTGCGCCTAAACGCCGCAAGATGTCACTCTTTACAACTTACTATACTCTTTGGATTTGAGTACCCGCTTAGGATTCGAAAACCATGAAGTACTCGGAACCCGTACTCGAGTACTGGGTACTCGAGTCCTATAATATGAGTACTCGAGTACTCGAGTACTTACTAAGTACTCGAGTAAGGCTGTACTCGGCACATCTCTATGCGTGTCTGTCTGTTTGTTTTTGAATTTTAGCTATTATCATCAGTCTCTCTCTCTACGAACGTATGTGAAATCTCAGATCAAAAACTATATTTTTGCTGACCAAACCAAAGGAAGGATCCGATTCCGAGTTCTGACTTAATAATACGGCGAATAGATAATTCTGCGTCAAGGACTACGTATATTTAACTGAATCATAAAATTATCTGGGAAGGTAAAGAAACAACTGTTTCAAACAATTTACAAATGAGTAATGTTAAGGTAAACCTATTATACTTATCCCATAGCAATTACAATTATTCACCTTTCTTTCTTCAATTAGACGACTGCTAGGTTTCAGCTGTTTCGGCCGTGACATAGTATTCTTATTTCTTACAGGAAAAGAAGTGGTTCAAACCTATGTTTGAATTTGATGAACCAGACCCAGTAAGAAAAATAAGAAAAGTGGAAAACAAGTCAAACATTCCCCAGAAGAAAGCTTGTGAGGTTTGTAGATTTTTCATAATATGGAACATGTAGCAAAAACTCTTTGTATAATTTACATAATTATCTAAATGTTAAATTTTTAGGAGGAACTATGCAGGGATCCCCAAAAAAATATTGATCTATTAAAAGTTGGCCATAAAAATTGGATAAAAAACTTTGAGCCTGTCCATATAGAAGATTTGGCAATACATTACAAAAAAATACAGGAGGTTGAAGAGTGGGTGAAGTTGGTAATCAGTAAAAATTGCAGCGATATGTTACTCCTTACGGGACCCGTAGGCTGTGGAAAAACTGCTTCAATACATGTATTGGCTGCTAAATACCATATTAAAGTTACAGAATGGATAACACCTCTTGATATAGATATTCCATCAGACAATGGTAAGGATCTACTAAAATAATACCACTTTTTGTGGGCTTCAGTATGCATTGCAGTATGTATAGGGAATGAGTCAACCACTATTTCCTTTAAGGGCCACTGCAGACTTGCTACTTTTTTCATCTGCGATTTTGCGACTGGTCGCTGCATTTAGCTTGTAAAAAGCGACTAAATTGTCGATCGGCGATGCTAAAAGTAGGGCCCCCCTAAATGCCACTGGTACAATTTTGTAAATAATGCAACCAACACAACCAGTTTGCTAGTGTCTAGACTGGCTGAGTAGTTGAAAGAGCATGGAAAAGGCTTGGATTGATCTGTGGACCAATCATATTCTTTATCTTCATATCAATATAAATTTTCAGGGGAATATGAGTATAAAGAAAGGCAGTCTACAAAGTTTCTAGACTTCATTTTAAATGCAGCTAACTTTACATCTCTGCTGGATAATAATAGTAGGAAGTTGGTTCTAGTTGAAGACTATCCCAATACATTTATGAGAACACCTTCAGAATTTACAGATGTATTGCAGTAAGTACCATAATAATGCTGATAGGTACTCAAGTACCGTCTTTATTTTAATTTACTATTAATTCCATATTCAATGTGCTTTCAGACAATATAAACACAGGGCAAAGTCACCTATAGTTTTTATATGTTCAGAATCTCATACTGACAGCAAAAATACAGCTGCTAACCTTTTCACTCCCAGTCTCAAGGAGCAATTCAATATGCACCACATTAGGTAAGTACCCACTATTTCCCACAGTAGCTAATGTTTTGTCGTTAGTACAGTTAATTGTAATATTGTTAAACTTGATGTTTTTCAGTTTTAACAATGTCTCGGCAACAAGCTTGAGATCTGCACTCAAGAGGGTGGCAGATATTATAAGCAAAAAGCACACAAATCTGTACAATACCCCAACATCTGATGTAATAGAATGTGTAGTCAATTCTTCAGCAGGAGATGTGAGGTCGGCGGTTTTAAATTTACATTTCGCGTGTTTAAAAGGTAAGAAATATTACTAATCTCGGGACTTAGATAAAGAATGCTATCTCTATGTCTCGGGAACACATGTCATGTGTATGACACTGGTTTTATTTAATTATTATTTTAGGTTCAAAACAGAACTTGGAAACCAGTTTAGTACTGGAAAAAGAAACAAAAGGTAAAGGTACAAAAAAGAAAAAACAGGCATCCAGTAAATTCTTGTCCTTAGGAAAAGATCAAACAGTGAGCATTTTACACGGAGTTGGCAGAGTATTAAATCCTAAAGGTAAAACAAGTTAAATGCCCTTTGGATAAATGTGAGCTAATGTAATAGCTTTTATTTTACTATGATCTCTTTTCAGTTATTCATAAAGATGGAAGGGAAATGTTAACACATAAACCAGAGGAAATAATTGAACAATTCATTAGCCAACCAGGTTCATTTGTTAACTTTTTAGAAGAGAATTATTTGCCTCATTTCTCATGCCCATATCACACAGAAAAAGCTGCTTCGGTGTTAAGCGACGCCGATTTTATGCTTGCTGAGTGGAGGGTATGCTTATTTTATTACACACAATTTTCAATATTGTACAACTAGTACAACAATTAAATATAGAGCTGAAATTAAATTGCAGGAGAAAATGTGTCAAGAATATGGGTTGTATGTTGCTGTGGCAGGCTTAATGACTGCAAACAAAGCACCTGTGTCAGCATGGAATCCAGTTAGAGGGCCAAAAAATATGAGAGTACAATATCCGTGAGTAGTTACTAAATATTGGAGATTGTTTACTTAAAATCAAACCAGAAAAGAATTATAAGCATTATTTGCTTAGCAATGAATGGGAAATTATGTTAGATAGGCAAATTGTTGCATTGGTAAATCGTTACATTACAGTATTCTTCTTTTTAGATCTGTACGCGAATTTCCACTCTTGGAGCAGAATTACTTGTACAAAGGAAAGGTTTTAGTTGCAGATTATCAAACTTATTGCAAAATAATTGGAACCAACACTTGATTGATTTGACTAGTGGTTTGAGTAATAAAGCATGAATAAGACACTGCAGTATTATTAATAATATTATAATTGCGCATTTGATGGTACAGAGTGGATGGATATCACTTAATTACTTGGTAGTTGGAACAGGATTTACAGGATCTTTGGATCTGGGAAAATAAAATATCTAATTATTATTACAGTTTATTAGAAGTTAAAGTCAAGTGTCCCTCGGGATTTACAAATACAATTTAATTATAGCAGCACTTCACTATGCAAGTCATGTTTATGTACAGTTTCATCTGCACAGATCACTCACTCAGCTCAGTTCCCATTTTGCAAGCTTAACAAGAAACGCGTCGTTAAAATTATTTAAGTATTCAGAATTAGATAGTCATGAAACACATACTTACCTGTATATCCCGCCACTACACTATTCTAGATATCATTAGAGGGTGCAAATTATACTTACTTACCTTGGGTGTGTTTTCGAAATTAGTAAAACTGCGATAAGAATGTCGCTTTGTGATCATTTGTGTACAAATAAGTTTTACTTTTGTATGCAGATGTAGCACATGCAAGGGAAACTGTAAGCGTGGATCTTGGAGCTCGCTACACACGTTTTCAAGCGTGCACGTACTATTAGTGAAAGCGTGTCGGATGACTAATAATTTCTCTGGAATGACTGGATGGAGATTGGATTTATATAGATCGTAACCCCGTCGACCACGAACTTGTCGATACAGTGAAACTGGCTGGCAACTGCTGAGGAAGTCAAACGCACCACCTGTCGTTGTCTCTAAGGGCCGGGCCACGATTTCGGTCTTTAGCGGCAAGCGACAGCGCGGGGGTACTAAAATGTAACATTGCCGCCGAGAGCGGCAGCTCGTGGCGTGATGCAACATTTTAGTACCCCCGCGCTTAGTTGTCGCTGATAGCGACAAGGTCGGGGCCGGGCCGTAAGGCCTTTATCCCACTGGCGGTTTGCGAGCGGATTTCCCAGTCAATGCGCTGGGTGCAGTGCGCGCCAAGATCTACTCGCTCACTCACACTCATACCCCACTTAAGCGCACTACACACTGAAGCCGCTGACCCGCCGAGCCGATACATGTCGGCGGCTTTTGAAGGGCGGCGCTTCGGTGTGTAAAGCGCTAAAGCCGCCGACATGTCGGCGGGTTGGTGTGTAGTGCGCTTTACAGACCGCTAGTGGGGTAACACAAGATACGGCTGAGGGTAACGTTGCACGCTCTCACTAATAGGCTCACCCCACCTGATCTGTCGCTCGACAGAGCTACACAGAGAAACAGGAGAGTAAGCTGCCTGTTTTTCGTATAGTGTAGCCTGTACGTGAGATGAGGTGGTGTGGCGGGGCTGGGGGAGGTGGGGGCGGGGTGGCAGCTAGCGGGAGGAGGAGGAGGAGGACCTGGAGCGGCGGCGGCGCGGCGCGGCGCGCGGCGAGCGCGAGCGCGTGCGCCGCCGCCGCCCGCCCGAGCGCCGCCGCGGCACCGGGCTGCGCCGTCGGTACCTGCCGAACAACATTCAAATTAATACGATAGCCTTTCTTTCGCTGACCTTAACTTAAATACAAAATTTTAATAATAATAAAAAAATAAATCTAACAAGATATTATTATAAGCTATATTTCAATGCAGTTGCATCAGTTTGACCGCTGGGCGTTATACAGTAGTAGTACGGAGTATTGTTGAAGTATTACGAGTGGTGTATTTTGTATAATAGCCAAGTGAATAGTGAATACGTACCGCGGCGGCGAGTGCCTGCGCAGGGGCGCGTGGCGCGGCGGCGGCGGGCGCGGGGAGGGCCGGCGCGGCCGCGACGGGATCAGCACCGGCGCCGCGGTGATCTCTTGACCGTCGATCTGACCTACGGACGTACAACTATGTGTATAGTACACCCCTTTTGTCCATGAGTACACCTGAACCAACATTAAGCGCACTACACACTGAAGTCGCCGACCAGCGGACACATGTCGGCGGATTATTTTGAAGGGGGCTTAGGTGTGTAAAGCCGCCGACACCAACCTGTCGAAATTTCGGCGGCTTCAATGCGTGGTGCGCTTTAGATTAACTTCAGTTATAACTGTCATGTCTTTTGGAATTAAGAGTCTTCTCATAAAATTATAGTGTCCACAGTAGTGATGTGCCGAGTACGCTATTTTTGGTACTCGAGTATTCTGGTACTCGTTAAAAAAAGAATCGAGTAAGTACTCGAGTCAGAGGACTCGGACAGGTACTCGAATACTTCTAATGAGTACTCGAGTACTTAATGGGACTCGAGTACTTAATGGGACTCGAGTACTTTTGTATTATGTATTTTTAACCACTCAAACGTCCGAGTTTCACATCTAATTAGTGCGTTGTACTTGCACTCGTGAAAATTGGAGAAAATGGCGGAAATTTTGGCGAGAGCCCCGATTTATAACGTATTTTCTAAAAAACTACAACTGTTTCAGCAAGTACTCGGAACCCGTATTCGAGTACCGGGTACTCGAGTTCTATAATCTGAGTACTCGAGTACCCGAGTACTTACTAAGTACTCGAGTAAGTACTCGAGTCAGGCTGTACTCGGCACATCTCTAGTCCACAGATTTAAAATGATAAATCTTCCTAAGCAATTCCACAAAGATTCAGTTTCTGAGATTAGCCTAATCAAAATAATGTGACACAGACAAGTTTAAATAAAACCATTATCTTTGGGTATGTAAAAAAGTGGTATAATGTACACCACAGTATCTGTTTACCTCCATCCATGTGTTTCATGGCATTTTCAGCTTCATCCGCATTGGTAAACTCCACATAAGCATATCCACGCCCATTATGTGGGTGCAGTCTGTCCATGGGGAACTCTACTGTCTTCACAGTTCCGTACGTTGAAAATATTTCATGGATATGGTCCCTCGACACATTCAAAGTCAGGCGTCCAATATGGATTCTAGTCGGGCGTGGCGGCGGGGATCGCTCGCGCTTCTTACGGCCTGGCGACCTACACAGATAAATAATATTAAAATATTACTTAGAAAACACTTCAAAAAGTTATTATAAAATGGCTGATATACTATGCATTAGGTACCCTAATAAAAATATAATAAAAAAATGTCTATGGGTATAATGGTTTTCTTTTGTATTTAGTTTATTAGCTCACCTCTCTAACTTCTCCTTGCCTTTGAGTTTATCATTGGAAGATGGAGCAGACAATTTCTTTTTCTCTCCAAGTGGTGATCTGTCTCTGATCTTCTCCCTGTCTGGTTCACGGCGATCTTTCACGGGACTCTTGTTTGGTGAAATCCTAGAATATTATAAACACTAAAGTATTGCACACAATTAAAACATAGCAGCAAACTATCACTTTATTTTATTGGTTAGTCACTTAGTCATAATCACATATTAGATTCTGTTTTATACAAAGATACAATCCAATACATACAAAATGCAAGTTAGAAAATTGGGTTAGGCTTCTGGCACTCTCACCATTGTACAAAATCCAGCTAAAATAGCTACTTTAACCAATCTGCTGTGAGAGTAAAACCACATATGCTGCAGACTATTAGCTCTACCAGCAATCTTTTAGTAGAGTTTGAACTTACTTCTTCTTTGGTCTGGAGCGGTCATTGTTGCTGCTGCTGCTGCTGGAGGAGCTTGACGAGGACGACGAGCGAGACGAGCTCCCGGAACTGCTTGATGAAGATTTTGACGATGAACGAGAGGAACTGCTCTCTGATGAACTGCACCATGAAATATGTTACGGGTTTATTAGCAGTTATATTGTGCAGACTAGGATCAATAAAGGTGCTTTGAAATAATGGTTGGATCACAATAGTGCTTTTGTTGGCTACATATAATGACTAAACCAAATCTGACACCTATACGTATTTCTGTCTTGCTCATTTGTTGTGATATGAGAAAGATGGCAATACAGTTAGAATATCCTGTAGTTTAGAGGTGTGTCAACAAAATCAGCACTAATGACTACCTACTAAATTAATAGGTAGATATGTAGGATACTTGGTCAGCACTAGCTATATTTATGTGATGACTATTCAGCAAAGGTGATTATGGTACAGTTTCAGAATAAGGAAATAATGTACAGTAAAATAAAGATAATTACCGACCGCCAGCCAGACTTATAACATAACCTCAAAAAGAAGATTATAAAATTCTTAACTCTTTTTCACTACCATAGTTTTAAAAGATACATACCTGCCACTACTTTCACTGCTGCTGGAGCCTGATTCGCCTTTCTTCTTTTTATTTTCCTTGGGTTTCTTTTTATCTTTCTCAGATGCCGCCGCCGATGGCGATTTCGTTCGCGCCCTGTAACCAGCGATAACATTGAGTAAATACGATGCACTTTACACATACTTGTAGGGAACGAAGTACACTCTGATTATACTAACATTTTTGATTAAATTCTGTTGCTTAAATCGAATTATTTCTTAAAGGCGCAAAACAAACTCCTCGGCGTCGTTGTCAGTCATCTGACAGGGCTGCCAGCACAGCCACCTTATTTTATACAATCCGGTCCCCGAAATTATACAAAATCAAACATACACACCAAAAATATGTTGACAAATTATCTGTAAGCAACCAAAAAAAAATTTACATGGTTTGTTATAACTGGAACTGGGTTTTCTATAGAATATCTGCCAAGACAAAATCAATATTTATTTGGTAAATATATGGACCCCTAACAGGTCCTTATTAGTTATTGTTGTGCGATCAGTGCTGCCATCACAGGCTGCACGCTATTTCCCACACGTTATTTCCGAATTTAATACAATTTTAAAAAAGCACCTGCTTCTCATTTACATTATTAGTGAACTTACGGAGATGCTATGTAAATACATTTAACTGTTTAACTGTTATCGAGTATTTGGGGTCGGTGCCAATTTATCTTCTTACTTTTATAGTAGGTAGACTTGGCATACCAAGATTGGCACCGACTCCAAATACTCGATAACACACCATCACGTCTGGTTTTCCCGAAGGGGTAGGCAGAGGTGTTAATAGAAATATTATTTCAGGCTTTTTAGTGATCCAGGTTTTTTGAAGTCGGTTTTTTTTTTATTTGAAGTCGGTTTAAAAAGAGAGCTAAGTGAGACAGAGACAGCCTTTAAAATTTGGCAATAAGGGACGTCTTATTACAAAAAGTCGCTGTAAGGGTGGACGGACGGTAGCAACAAGAAACATGCATGAAAAATCGGAGTGAAAGGGTCAAATTCCCACTACACCTATGCCCCTCGGCTCGTTTTTATGCCTACAGAAGTCTTAATATTATAAGAGACCCTAGGTCATAAAAATATGTACAAAATCATAGAACCAAAAATAAAAAGTAGGTTATCGATGGATTTTTTGGATGGGGAATTTTACCGGGAAAAAAAAAATGGTGGCATGGTCATTTTTGTTTTAAATTTTAATTTTCAAAATCAGTTTCCCATGCTACGGTAAAAGATAACCCTAAGCTTCGAGGAGGCAAATGCTTTCATGATACTTGTTGCATAAAAAACGCTCAAAAGTGTTGACTCTGGCAAAAAGGAGCAAATGATTTTAAATTCGCTCGCAGCGAATATTCTTCTAGTAGGTAGGTATACACACTGGGTAAGCTTAGGTCATTGGGGTAAGCCCATAGGGACCTAATGGCCCTTGTCAAAAAAAAACCAGCCAAGTGCGTGTCGGACTCGCACTTAAAGGGTTCCGTACCACCATAGAATATAAACAAACATCCCCAAAATGGTGATATTTAGAGTCACACGTTGTAGCGTCAACAGACACATTCTGTGAGAATTTCAAGTCTCTACCTATTACGGTTCCTGAGATACAGCCCGCTGACAGACAGACGGACAGACATACGGACGGACAGCGTAGGCTTAGTAATAGGGTCCCGTTGCCGTTGGCACCCCTTGAGTACGGAACCCTAAAAACAGAGACAACTTTTAATCCCACGTTATTGCATTAGGTTTCTATATTTTATTGACCGCGGAGAGCCAACTAAATCATCGTTTTTAAGGTTCCTTTATCCTATTTAGCTTTAGTAATTTTTTTTATTTAGATATAAGGAACGTCTGATTGTGTGAAGTGACTATAGTCTGATTTTTAATTAGACGAAGCAAACTGACAGCTAAAAATGTCACTGTTCTATGAATTTGAACCTTATTTGTTCTGTTTATATCGAAAAGTGACATTAGCACCTGTCAGTTTACTTCGTCTAATTAAAAATCAGACTATAATTTCTGGGAGCTCAGAAACGATACAGGATTGGGATATTTTATATGCCCTATCTATAAGAACGAACTTAAACACTACTTTCAAATAAGATAGATAAGATAAAAAAATATCCAGTAAAAAGTTCGCTTACAGGGTTCTTATGTAAGTTCAGTACAGGGTACTTATGAACTAAAAACATATAAATTTCTTATGGCATCCACACTAGGTAAAAACCTGACTCGTGGAAGCCATTCTAAAATAATTTCCAATGACTTATACATTGTCCGAAATCGATAAAACTATAAATTGCAAATAAAATGTAGTAGTAAGTTAAAACAAAATAATAAAAATAAAAAATCCACCATAAAATCCACCATACTTAGTACTTATTGGCATCGATCGTACACATTATATAGGTACAAATCTAGTTATTACGAACAGGATTCGTGTAGGTACGGAGTTCGTACGAGTGATCCCGATGAAGACGAGACCACATTTCGGTCTAGAACTGGATACAAACTACCGACCGCTGACTGTATGTTTACCCTAGCCCTACAATGTTAAGTAAGGTAGGTACCTACTTACCTTACTATATTTACTTACGATGTCAATAAATAGTCGCAAAACAAAAGCGTAGCTAAACATTTTAAAGCGAAATACATGAGCCATTCGGTGGTATACGTTTGTAATGACTCTTTAAATGCTGGTAGCCGTTAAGTGACCGAAATGATTAGCAATAGGCCGCTCGCTGAGCGACACGGCCCGCACATTAGCGCAATGGGAAGCTCGTGTTGCATTTACGAGAGTTCGCCCGCCCGCGCCCTCGCCATTCACCGACCTCTGGGCTCCTTCCTAGAGTATTCACATACAAGAACCTTAATATCGCAGTCAGATTAAGGTACACACATAAATTAAAATGTAAGGTGTTTAATGCTTTGTTAATTAAAATGTAAGGTGTTTGACGGGCCCGTTAGCGTGGTTAGCGCGGAGGCGCCTTCCACGCTGCAGGTCGTAGGTTCGATTCCTACCCGGGACATGCATTTGTGTGCATGAACATGTCTGTATGTCCGGAGTCTGGGTGTATATGTATATTAAGTATGTTTTTACAAATAAAAAAGTAGTATATGTAGTAATATCAGTTATCTGGTTTCCATAGTACAAGCTCTGCTTAGTTTGGGATCAGGTAACCGGGTGTACAAAAATGTCCCAGGATATTATTATTATTATAGCTTTAATGGTGCTTAAATGGTTAACCTATATCTATACTAATATTATAAATGCGAAAGTAACTGTCTGTCTATTACGTTTACGACTAAACAGCTAAACCAATTTTGATCATTTTTGTAAGGAAATTTACTCCAAAGGACAAGCGAGTGTCTATCGAACTAGCGAATTATGGAGTTGTGGAGTGTGGTATAATACTACGTCTTACAAATAATAGTAGGTAAGTATAATAATGAGTATAACAACTGGGCTGGTGCAAAAGATTATGTTATTCTCACGATACATTACTATTACGCAGATTGTTATCGGGCTACCGATAGCGGCACTTTACGGGTTTACAGTATTGAATACTGAGCTTACATGGCATACTTATGAAGCTCATAAAAACCTTCCATATCCGGCAAAAATATGTCACAACATAGAGGCATAATAACAGGATCCTATTAATAAATTTTAATAAAAGTAAACCTCAGTGATTTAATTAACTAGCATCCTATACCTATTCTACTAATACTATAGGTCAAATAAGGTATGTACCTAAGTAGGTACTGGTTCTATCTTACTACTTATTATGGTAACATCTACTTACATACATACTTTATTACCCTATGGGTACTGAATTTTTTACACACGAATATTATATTTAACTTATCTAAAGAACAGCTATGAATCCTGAATTTCATAAATGGGGTGTGCATCATGGTTATTGGGCTTCTTTAATAATGAGACTTTATTGCGCTTCCCACGGTTAGGTTATTACAATTTATTGTTTAAATAGCTAACTGCGATTCTCTACAACACCGAGGGACTAAATAAAGTTCCTACGTTACTACCTGCGGGTACATGGTTACATGGTTCCGATCCGTTCTTAATGTTTCCCGTGGTCCACGGATGTAACTAGACAAAAAAGTTCATGATGTCTCATAGTCCACCCGTGGAGTAGGTGGGTGGACAATGGTCTGACCTACCTGTCTCGATCTAAGGCAGTCCTGTTTCCTTATATCAACGAGTCTTTTCTATGATCGTTGCCTTATATGATATATCACCGACCTATTCTTTTATGACTGTAGCTGACTCTCGGCCTTCGACTCTTTTCTTTAACGTCCCTTCTTTTATTTCAAATACAAGGCGTGATTTCATATGAGCTAGTTTTTGATTATAATGTTGCATATGCTAATGTTTTGCTAGGGTTATCATCTAATATGCATAAGATTTTGCTTGTGGGGATAGTAAAGAACATCGACTGAGATCCGAACTCTACATTCTTATGAAACTCAACTCTATATTATGTAATTGTACCTATTTAAAAGTTTCTATTTAATTTATCAAATAGAAGAAAGGTATCAACTTAGGATCTAGGACTTAGGATAGGTAGGGATCTTTTTATAAATATTTTATCACTTTTTTATTCAATGTTTGTAGAGTCGTTAACAACACATCTATTTTTATTTTACGCTCATTAATGGATACTTTATCAATGAGTTCGTACAACATAGATACCAACTATCTATATCTCAGAATGAAATCTTTGAATGGGGCTAAACTGGACAGGACACGAGCACAAACACCTTTTCAATACCCACACACGTTGGTCTATTATCCCACTCTATCTATTTGTTGATAGGCAGTTTATTGTGAGGATAAAAAATCGTTTTATAATGTCCGATGGCATTTAACGCGCGTTCAACGTTTCTAGGGGCCGAGGTAGTTATTACCTTATAAAAATACGTGTAGACTTGCCAAAGAAAATATAAATTTTAATTAGTTAGTGGTTCATATTTTCAATGTTACGCGGAAAGAATAATAATACTCCTTTTTATCTAAGTACTTTCTGTAATTGTTACAGAGCTCTAATGAGTTTTTATCTACTTATATTTAGACCAACCCACTACAAAATAGGTAGGTAGGACTATAAGTAATGTAGATGGATGTATGTATAGTTTTACCCCTAGCAATAGTTAATGACTATTGTAATTGCAACGAGTAGAACATCAATATACTGCTCCCTATCTATCTAGATTGATTGAAAGGGTATTAAGTTCCTAAGTCCCTGTTTATTATCACGGACTTATTAAACTAGGTACTTACCACGTGGGTGTATAATAACATTTTTGAAAATAAACACCGTTGGTACTTATATCTGTACATACACCGGCGGCCTTATAAAGCTCGGGCGGCGAGCTTATCGCCCTACATAATCTGTGGATCTTACTGCCGCAAGTTCAGTCCGACGCGCTCCTTCGCGCTCTCAAAAACCTTAAAAACAAAGATATTAAAATAAATTTCAATTATTTACAACATTCCATGTGATAATAAATACGCTGTTAAAGGTTCAATTGCATTCAATTCGGTTTTAACTTTTCTGTAAGTATTTTATCTAAATTACTTAAGTATACTCTACGTACCCTGCGGAGAATAGAGGCGTGATGGTGTTTTTTTTTTTTACTAAATTAAGTACTTATAATTCAATTGAGCTAATTAACAAAAATAATAGTGTTTTAGGCAAGTCTTTATTACTGCCTTACCTACTGCTAGCTAGGGTATTCGTATTTCTATTATATTTCCTATTTTAATTTCCATCGGTAATATTTGAGTACACCCCTACCCCATTAGAGGAATACAGTCGTGATGGTGAAACCCAACCTTCAGTTTCACAGGTTTCAATCGACAGCACTCTGTTCCTACCCTGGTGATGCTATTAGGTCCTGTGCTTATAAGTTGCATGTTGACATTACCGCCCCAACAACTGTTAAATTTGATTTTGCATTCTTTGTTACTTTTTTTTTATAGCTAATAATGGCCCCCTATTCATGTGGTGAACCTTTATCCGCTTTTATAATGGAGATAAGTTGATAATTGTCTTCGACTCTCCCTATTTTTCCAACCCTTAAATTGCGGGTTCCAAATCAATTAAGCTTTTCCCCGGAACTCACCGAGGAGGCTCAAACTTCAGTGTCTTCGTTGACACCATTGTCAATTCTGGTTTATAGGAGTAACAGCGGGAGTTGTAAACCCTCCTGCCAAAACTTGTTTAAATTTTATAACGAAGTAATTTAAGGTGTACTTATGTATAGTGTATCGAAATCAGTTGCTTAATTTTTATCCGAATGTATTAGAAGTATTTTTGGTATTGTTTTAGGAAAACCTAGTTTATATTCAGGGGTTGTATTCCAATTCAATAAATTTTATTCCTATATACTCTGAATAATACAGCATAGAAAGCGTAGGGATAAAGATATCCAAAGATATGGTGACATTATCCTCGTTCGGAAAGAAATAAGTAAGTTGTCATCTGTTATCAAACAGGCTTAAACCCCAGAACAAGAAGATCATCGCGACTTAACGCGCGCGCTTCGAATTTGTTATTGATATTTTATTAGATAGGTACCTATTTAATTTCAAAAGCTTACAAGTAAATTTCAACAGATAATTATTATTGATTTTAAGCATTCATCCATTTTCTGTCTTTCATAGAGTTACGTAATTTTATTTGGATAAGTTCTGAAATTGATCGGCAAAGTCACTAAGAAATCCTTAACGAGCTTTTCGCGAGTGCGCTCCAACTAGATGCAGCCTATGCTGCATCCTATGGACGCACTAACGAAATGCGACAACTGATGAAGTCGGCGTAGGTACGTCAGTACATCAGCAGACAACAAGTAACAACGAATGTATGAAACTGACGAGCCACGACGATATTAATAAGTTGTCGCATTCTTTGGAATAATTACGCACGGAACTTAAATCTATGGTTCTATAATTTGTTAATGATTGTCGTCAGGTATCGTGTGTGATGAGCATCCAGCGATAATGTGCAGCCCGCTGCCGCTGTTGCTGCTGGCCCTGGCGAGCGCACTCGCGGCACCAGCCATGTACGACGATTACACCGTGAGTCCACACATTTATTAAATTGTACGCATATTTATTACATTGTACACACATTTATTACACAGACAATTATATATTAGGAAATATCCAATTTTTATGGCCCTATTTTATTTATTTTAGCCTAAAAATTGAGCTTCGTTCGCCTCTAATCGCTTGTAGTAGTAGGTAATTCAAGCTAAGTTTAGCGGAAATAGAATCTTCCAATTGGTTCATTTATTGAAGTTTTAATCAATTTAATTTCAGTTTTTTCAGTTATGCAATCGAAAACAATTTTGAAGAAAAATTGCGTCACAAGACAGACAAGTGCAATTACGTAGGCCGCTCTGCTTAGTTGTTTGCTAACGTGGCTAATAGCGTGAAAGGAGCCATTCTATGAATAATGTAGTAGCGACAATACACTATAGTATACCTACCTACACCTTTATTTATAGCGACGTATGTATCTGCGAATTGAGTGTGATCAAATATCATATAGTTGATATTGCACGTAAATATTACGTGTTACTTTACTTCGACATTTGAAATGTGATACGGGTTAGCGACAATTGGGCTACATTTCATTTGTATCTGAAAATGCGACATTTTTTTACTCCATTTGATTCAATTCTTTTGTTTGTAGGACGAAATTTATTATGTAAACTGAACGAATGAAGTTGCCAAAACATTTTTTATTTTGTTCGCAGTGATCTATGTCGCAGATTTTTAATAAAAAAAATCGTTCACATGGATTTCAAGAGCCCCTCCTATTCAATGTCGAGTTCCTTGATTGCTTTTGTAATTAACGCATCTAAGCCCCGCGATACACGGACTGCTTGTAGCTGTCGGAACGGGCAGCTACAAGCAGTTGTCAAGCAGTCGGCGGGCTGTCGATGCGGCCGACTGCTTGACAACTGCTTGATAACTGCTTGTAGCTGCCCGTTCCGACAGCTACAAGCAGTCCGTGTATGGCGGCGCTAAGTATTCCTTTTGATAATTTAAGGGGCACCTGAAATAGTTTGCCAGAAACAAAAGCTGTTAATTCAAACCTATGTTTATCTGTAAGCTAAAAAAATTGCTTAAAATAAATCCAAAATTATATTCGTAGTACTCGTATGCTACCAGTTTTCGTAACCGATAAAAAATATACAAATGTGCAGTCTAGTTTTACTTCACAGAAATCTTTTAAAACTTGGTCGAAACAACTTGGACCGGCATTTAAACATCTAGATTTTCTTAGTTGTCTACATAGCCGGGCTTATTCTAAATCACAGTTGTGAAACAGTTACTCATTTGGAAAATTGGAGCCTCGCCCATTGTCGCGACGCAACTTGCGTCGGCTAGTTTAATTTTAGTTTATTTTGATAGCGTCCACGACATCTTATTTGTTTTTTTTTTCTTGGCTATTGACCCGAGTGCCGGCACAAAAAGCGCACTATGATGACAATTTAAATAGTAGGTATTCCATAATCTGTGCAAGCGCAGTAATATGTGACAATATGTGAAATTTTGCTTAGTCGTAAAAGTTTTCAGCCTGTTTTCATCCGCCCGAAGTCCTAAGAATGAACAAAAAAAATTGGTATCAGGTTTTTCATGCATTATACATTTTTTTAATTATACCATATTGAGAGGAAATGTACCCTTTAAAATAGCAATAGGCTCGCCCCCATTAAATAGGGACCAAAATATTATCGGCGAACTGGATACCCGCAGTACACCTCTGCCTACCCCTTCGGGGTATACAGGCATACTGATGGTATTTTCCACAGGAGGTGGTGCCACAGAAGCGAGCTGCTCTAGTGTTGGACCGGCTGCTGATCGCACTGCAAAAGGCGCTGCACGAGGACGCCGGCGTCGGCCCGCGCGGCTACGAGCGGCCGGACCGCGACGGGCCGCGGACAGCGCCTCTCAGGATCGGAGACGATGACTTCAATGACGTGGTTAGACAACACCTTAATTTCACGGGGTTACATGTAGAATTTTAGTTTATACAGCATAGGACTATGACCTAAACTTTCTAATGTCTTGAGTTAAGGCCTCTACCAAGTAAGTCTAACTACTGTGGTAAAAAATCCACTATCTTACCTGGATTTAGGAAACATTCTTACGAATATTTTTTAGTCTTGTAATTTTTTTTGTGCCTAAAATGGGCTATGTAATCGACTATAAAACCCTTAACGGTACCTACTTATAAAGTGGTAATAAAATATATTACATCGATCAAACTATTAGACACATATTATGAAAACGTTTGAAATGTTACAAGCACTTTATCTAATAAAAATAGAAATGCGACATAAAATTGAAGATATTATCGTGTCGACGTCATTATATTTACGAGCAAAAATATGAGAACCTAGTGGGTATTCGAGCGTTAAAGTTATTGCTAAAAGGGCAGACTCATGCATTCTTTTCCTTGAGATATAGCGTTATACTTTGAATCTAATCACAGTGAAAATAAGACCGTTCAGTAATTTGATTGAACACTAATAACAACAAAAAAAATGCTACGCGTTTCGTAGCAAGTATATTCGTAGACTTCGTAGCGTTTTCGTAGGCATGTTACGCGGATGCGTTCTCGTAGGTGTTACGACTTTACGTTCCCATGTATGCCAGATTTGAGGAGGTCGTAGCCTAGTTGGTAAGACACCCGATACATCGGCGCGTTAAGCAACGTTCGGCTCGGTTGTGCCTTGGATGGGTGTCTGAATTATAAAATCTGACCTCCTCCGTGCTTCGGAGAGCACGTAAAGCTGGCGGTCCCGGATGTCATTTGAAGATCTTTGACAGTCGTTACAGACAGTCAGAAGCCTGAAAAATCTGATATAAATGGTACCCTCAGGTTGCCGATAGTCCCACTAGTTGGGTCTCGGAGGGCAGATGGCAATCGCTCCCGGTAAATATCGGTGATCAGCCAAATCAGGGTAGTCTGAAAGCCGACCCCTCATAATGGTATAAGGCTAGGAAGAAGAGTATGCCAGATTTACTAAAACTGCGTGAAACCGTGAAGATTATAAAGTATCTGTGTTTTCCAGAGTGCTTTACAACGTCGTGGACAAGGAAACGGCCGGGGACGAGTGCTGCGATGCTACTTCAATGCCGTAACATGCTTCTAACATCCAGTCACAGCCATTCGTTTCTCCATTAAATTACGTGGTAATTAATAATATCGAAATACAACATGGGGATAGCTACAATTATTTAGTTTTAAGGAAATAATTATAATGTTAAAAATATCGTATGTTATTTTCAAGGAATATTGTAGTAAGTATGTATCTACAGTAACTTTTTTTGTTTACATGTTATAGGGCAGTTGGTTGAGTTTGAAGATTAAATACATGATATTTAATATATCCATTGTAATAATTTAATATGAACACGAAATAATGAATTATGTATTTTGTCCCCTTTTTTATAAAATAAGCAGTTATTTTTTAAATAAGAAAGTAAAGTATTCACGTGTAAATTTTAACAGTGTTCCAATCATATTTAAATATGCTCCTTTGCTACATGATACTTGAGTTCACAAATTAATACAAAATGGCTTACTATTGTATGATAATAATAAATATTCCTCCTTCATGTCCTACGAGCTTATTCCCTGTAAATATTTAATAAAATTTTGTTGCAAAAACAGTTTTCTTACTTATATTTTATGTATACTTTTAAAAATGTTTTCACTCATTATCATCAATGGATGTTTTCACTCATTATAATCCGGATCATAATTACATGTAATTAAGAAAAACAATTTCTCCGCCTACTAGCAAATATTACTAAAATTTTGGTTACCACAATACACCACGACGAAGTGATGTAGAGTTATACCTACTGTCGAATCGTCAATCTGGTAATCAAGTCGAAAGGTATAATCATAATCAAAATAACCTCTGAGTTTTAGAAGAACAGCTTGTCTTCTTGCCTACGCACATTACGTAAAATAAATCACGTTCCAAGTAACGTGGTCGTAATTATTATCTGAAACATGTTTGGACTAAAATAAACAACAAAACAAACAAAAGTTTACGCACTAAAATCATATATGGGCCGGCCAAGAATGTTGTGTTAGGACTATCACGTAACATCAAATAGTATACAATCCTATGCATAATTATGTAGAAAATATAAACAAGGTACTTACCAGACATTTACAACATTGATTTTATTATTACCATTTAGAAATCATTTATGGAGTTCCTTTGTAAGTGCAAGTCTATACGGCCAGGAACCGAAGAGTATTCTGAGCATATAGAGCCGAGTATTCTGAGCATAAAACCTATAGAGAGTACCTACTATAGAATTTTCTAATAATATGGTGAAACTATAAATAAAAAGGTACGATTTGCTTTAATCTGGGGGCTTACCACGACCTCTTATCGCGATTCAATTATAGGACGTTTTAACGTTTCAGCGACTTTTTGTGCAATGACGTACCTTATTGTCATGACAATAAGAAACGTCATTGTACAAAAAGTCGCTGAAACGTTAAAACAATACTGCTATAAGAGGTGGTAGGGCCCCTGCTCTTCTTACTGTATTTAATCAAAAATAAATATACGTAATAAGATGAATCTAACGAACGACCATAAGTAGACACCAATACACCCAGGTAAGCCTATCACCTTTCATGAAGATATTATATGAAAAATATTGTGATTTATTTGCGTTGAGTGTTATTAGCAGTAAACGTAGGCCGTATTTCACGTTCAAGGTGACTCTCGTGGGTGGGAGGGTAAAGAGCCTAGAGTCATTATTCGGGGTAAATGAAGAAGGCACGGGGTCGTTAAATAAAACATCCCGCTTGATAGCTGTCGAGGAAGGATCTCATGACCCTGGGGTTGAGTGGGTACTCCGATCACAACAAAAATTTATACACCATGCGTGTTGGAATTTATTTTACAATCACCGTTAAGTAACTAGTTCTTCATCATTCATCATTATCTTGAACTTCATCATCATCATATCAGTCGAAAAACCTTAGGACAAAGTAGGTTTTATTAAATAAAAATTAAGCAAATTAACTATACCTTCACGACATGGCACTGTGAAGGTATAGTAAAGTTTAAGTACCGACTTTAAAACGGGGTTACAAGAACTTGGTATGTGGCAACTTCTATTACCATGCATGGAGGGAAAGTATGTCCAGTATATTGTCTATAGGCTCGTCCCCCCTATATCTATTTTGAGACCATACTATTAGCTATAGTCTGATTTATAATAAGACGAAGTAAACTGACAGGTGCAAATGTCACGTTTCGATATAAATAGAACAAATAAGGTTCAAATTCATAGAACTATGACATTTTCAGCTGTCAGTTTACTTCGTTTAATTAAAAATCGGACTTATAAATGTGCGTCCACGATTACACCTTTGCCTACCCTTCGAGGATACAGGTTTGATGGTGGTCTTGTTCTCAGAAAAATGTCACCACTGCCAGAGCCATCTGTGAAATCAGAAAATATTTTTAGTCTGTTAATTTTAGCTTTCCACAATTCCCTCTCCAAGTCTCCAGTTTTCTCGAACCAATCGAAGTGAGCGCAACACTGACATCTTTTGGCCGAAAACTACGGAGATATGAGCTTAGGTATACTGTGCACCTACTGCGAAGGAAGTCCTGAAAACGTTTACCAAGCTGTGAACCAGATGGTGCTACTGGCTACTAATATGTTCAACAGAAATAAGATTTTTCGACCCAATTAATTTTAGTCTCTAGCTAGACGATGTCGAGTCCTATCACCGTGAATGTAAAAGAAAACTAAACTAACGAAATTAAAATTTGAATTTATCGCGAACAAATATTTAGACGAGGCGTTGCATTGATAGTATACTAGATATTAACAACATAGATTGATATCCATAGAACCACTTGAAAAGTGCAATCTCTACAGATTCATCGGTGCGACGCTTTCCCCGCGCTGACAGGCGCCCGTTTCTTTATACCACGAACAAAAGTGACTGGACAGGATACCAAGAACGCCGACAGCCCGACGGCGACGTCGGACACACTTGAATACTCATCGTTTGAAGGAAAAACCTATCATGGTTTAATTAAGTTCAGAGGAAACTTCCGTTAAAGGGATTACAATATAAAAGTAGAGACCTTCTAGATACGTATTATTATAGGGGTTAGTTTGATCATGCTTGTAAAATGCTTCATTTTCAAAAAAAATACTCAGATAACGATATCTCAATGGGACAAATATTTCAGTAGCGTTTGCGTCACAGATTATTTTTGAGTATTTGGCTCTGAGCATGATTCGTAAACAACGCCATAATTCGTCCTCATATTTCTTATAGAAATTTACTAAATAATTTGCCATATTGAGGACGTGAAAAGAAATGTTAGGTACACTAAATAAATGTGAGCATGGAGGAACCTTATTACTTTGTGTACACGATTCATCAAATCAGATAGAACGTAATGACCGGAAACTTGTTATGTAATTACACGATTCGGCGCAAAATTAATTAATTACAGTGCCTTTTCACCGAGTTGCAGTGGGCTGCGATAGAATTGTAGAGTTATATACAATGTAGGTAATACGTAGGTATAATTAATACCTAATGAAACAGGTTGAAACCTTACTATAATTAGTCTGCTTACTTAATTCCTAGCTAAAATAATTTTAGACTTTACACAGCGAGTTCTCAAACAAAATTAATTAGTATAGTTTTAATTAATATAGAGGAATTTCTGAATTCTACATTTGTTTTGCTATCATGACTATTTACCGAATAGATACAATATTTTGTGTTATTTATTTTCATTATAGTTTCCTAAACACTTCTGTAGATGTTACGTAGCGTAGTAGGTATTATTATTGGTGGAAAGATAATCATGGTGCTAGTTCTGTTGTCTAACAAACAAAGACTATACAAAACAATATAATAAAAAATAACCTGTTCATTTATAAAACCCGCCGAACAATCGGCCACTGATATTATTATTTTTTATAAGATTAGTTTTATGGCCCCTGGGAACTAGCCCTT
This sequence comes from Drymonia ruficornis, assembly GCA_947859195.1. Taxonomy (NCBI): domain Eukaryota; kingdom Metazoa; phylum Arthropoda; class Insecta; order Lepidoptera; family Notodontidae; genus Drymonia; species Drymonia ruficornis. Next base: position 6,196,864 of record OX401918.1, read on the forward strand.
TGGAGCCTAACATCAGTATACTTTTATTAAATTTTTTCTTAATTCTACCTCATAACTACCTTAAATCTACCTTATAACTGCCTTATTTCTACCCCCCCAAAACCCATCAGTAAAGTGGTGGATACTTTACTGACATATAACTAGACTTCTCTTCTAGAACTCGAAAATCATGTTTCACCACTTTGTTCCAATTACCCACACTCACGCACATTTATGAACATATAATGGTTAATATTCCACCAACATTACACATTATAATACAAGAAAACACAAGTTTTGGAATATAAAACAAAAATGACAACATTACTTTTCCACTTCCCGCCAAAAAGCCGGCCACTGATATCGGGTGGCAGGGTGCTCAGAACACTGGCAGCATTGCCACGTTTAAGGGTAATGCAAAAATAGATGCCGGTCACCCAATGTCTCCACCAGTCTGACCCTTTGATTAGTCTTTGTCTAACTACTACATATCTGAATTGTCGTCCTTCTCATGATCATTACGTATGCGCAATATTTACTTTCATTTATGCCGCGAGAGACTGAGTCGGCATATGTCCATGGACTCCGTGTAGGAGGACCAGTTATTTTGGACAGACATATGTCTCCCTCTGTCTTGGTAATGTCTTTGTTAGTCAAACTATAACTCAACATTAATACGAAAACTAGTCATTTTGATGATAGATTACCCCAAACATTGCCGGAACCCTTAGATCTGCTTTTAATTACACATCAATAAGCTTGAGAACTTTCTCTAGTCACCATTATGCCCTTTACGTGTTTCCCGTGTCGTAAGTTACGGATATTCGGTGATTAATGGGTCGCAGTGTGTGATGCCGCGTGCTACGATGGGAGGGGTCAAGTTGTGGGCACAGCTAACACTAATGAACTACGCAAATAAACGGTTAATTAACAAAGGAAATGTTAGTAATTATATCACGGGACACGTAGAAATATGGAATCACAGTTTTTTTTAAGTCACTATGGTGGCAAACAATTGTACGGCCAGCCTGATGTACCGTGGCCTAAAGATGATTGCAGTATCAAAGGCATCGCTCGCACGTTGCCGACCTGAAGAGTGAGACAGAGGGCGGCAGAGTTGGGCAAAATTTAATTGCGATTAATTAATTGCTAATTGCATGTGGTGTCACAATTAACAATTAATTTTGATTTGTTCGTCAATCGCGAACAAATCTGTGGAGTCAAAAACAAACTGTGGAGGGCGGGGAAGAGGGGAAGGGGAAGGGGGGAAGGGGAGGGGAGGGGAGTTGGCTTCCGGCTGTAATAGCTACTGTACTCCGCTCTTCTGTGAGATGTGAGGTACTACCCCGTAGCCCCCCCGGACCCCGAGTTGATAGCAAAATAAGTGTTCAATAGGTCTGGTAGGTATCTAATACAATACTAGGTAATTGATACATTATGATTAAGCATAATAAATGGCTATTTTCACCAGCTTGTATTTTTAAAAACACTTAACCGAAAAACAATCGTGATACAGGTACTTTCTACGACATGTCCGAAAAAAACTAATTCCAAAAGCCATAAATAAGATGAGAATTATGTGTCTACACAGTGAGACTGTGACCTTACTCTCCGACCCTTGTTCCGAGCCCGGCTAACAAAATTATCGTGCATTCATTAACGTTTGGAATATTCCCAACACCATACTAGGCTGATGAAACGTGAGTAAATTAACTACGAACCCCAAACGTGTTTTACAACTTATAATAACCTATTATTTAAGGTTCGTGGCGCTCAAAAAGCTTATGCTTTATTGCTCTATGGATGTTACTTACTGTGGGGTTAATACCGTCACAAAGATGAATTGCGGCAATTCTGCTGAAGCAATTCATTTTTCCAACCCTCCAGCAGAATCCGCTAAATTTCCGTGAAACTGTCACGAATGGCGTAAAATGTGTCACTGTTCTACAGAAATTTTGCGGAATTGCTAAGGATTCCTCAGTAAATCATAAAAATGAATTGCAATGCAATTCATTAGCAATATTGCATAAGGACCGTATTAGGTCCGCTGTTCTTTCTTAGGCTACAGGGAATACATTACTGGTTGCCAAGCTGTTGCCAATTGACTACACCTAATATGGGCTGGCTCGACCGGGGTTGTAACACCCTCTCACAGAAGATCGGTGTAAAGTAGCTATTACAGCTGTGAAAGTACGATGAGTGAGAAAGCCGGAAGCCCAACCCCCCTCCCCCTCCCTCTGTCCCACTCCTCTTCAGGTCGGCAACGTGCGAGTGATTCCTTTGATACTGCAAGCATATTTAGGCTACGGTAACTGCTTAACATCAGGCAGGCCGTTCGCTTGTTTTCCACCATAGTGACTTAAAAAGCCCTTCCACTCCCTCTATTCCACTAACCTTCAGGTGGGTGACGTGCAAGCATTTACTTTGGTATTGCAAGCATCTATAGGTTTCGGTAACAGTTTAACATCAGGCGCGCCGTACACTTTCTTGCTACCGTAGTCACATAAAAATACAATATTACAGTTTTAGAAAATCACTAACAATTTTATAAAATTTGTAAGTAAACAAAATGTCGGACAATTTTAATGTTTTATCCGGGTTTTCATCTGTTAATAAAATTGTAAGCGAATCTCCGTGTAGTAACAGTAGGTAATAATTATTTTAGTTAACATTGAGTATTATGTTTGTTCTATCTACAGACTACTATTTTTTTAGGTACAGTTGATATTTGCGCGGATATAAAATAAACATTGCCCAATGTTTATCAGGGGTATTTCTAATAGGTTTTATTACTTTTCTAAGTTATTTGCTTAACAAAATGTTCAAGGTTGAAAAAACAATTCGTTGTACTAGTTAAGGTAAGTAGGTACCTTAACTGTATTTGAAGTAGGTGCAATTGGTTCCGGAATTTTAATGTTAAGAAGATTTCTCTGCGGACTTATTCTATTAAAATTTACCAAAATCAAGAAGTTCCCAGTGTAATTACCACGCCTACTTGCCTGCCGTAATTTGAATTCCGTCTTAAGAATTTGACCATAATTATATTACTTTAAAGTTCAAGAAGATATACACCCCCTTTCTAAGATTTTATGAAGTCTGTGCCCCCTTTATAGAAAGTTTTGATCGACTTGCACTGGCATTACCAATCACTTTTGTTATGGAAATGTTTTTTAAAACCATTGTAAATTGGCTAGATCTCGCCTAAATTTGGCGGTTGGGCTTCATCTTATTTCAATATAAGTTGATGCAATTATTCAATATAAGTTTTCGGATTTACCTACATATAGGTATAACATATTTTATTTTTATGACTTAAAAAGTACTAAGCTTAAGTAGCCATATTATAAGCATAGTTGTATGTTTCACGGATAAAAGAATATAATAGATACAATATATTAATCATTGGGAAGTGGTTGTTGGGTGCCAATTATTGCTGCGGTACAAAGGGATGCGTTATTTGATCGCGCAGGGCTGATTGGGTGACCCGATACTGGGGCACTAGTATCATGACAACCGCTTATATAATACTATAATAACATATAGTGTAGTGACAATTAGCGAGCATAGTCGTAGTATTCTTATAGTTCCCAATTCCTAATCAGGGCCAAATCAATATATTTGTTATGTAGAAAGTATTGTAATTGATTTTTTATTTTATTTAAGTGTCAAAGACCGACTTCCTCCGTCTAAAATTCCGAGAACATTCTCATGAATAAGCCAACACTTGTGGAATTATTTTTAAATTAATTTCGCGTACCTACAAATTTGATTAGTTATAATTCAGTTACGTCACTGACTTCCATAAAAGACGAGCCTCCAAGCTTCTGATAAGATAACGAATAAAAGGGAATTTCCCGACGATTGCCTTGGCTTGTTTTGTTCAATATTTAATAGTTACGTGTTTTGTTTTTTGCACTGTCTTCGATGGGCGTCCGAGTTTATGAAGAGTTTTATATTGAAATAATTTTTCCATAGAAGTCCGAACAGATGGGTTAGGCTATACCGTATAGCCCTGCCTGCAATAATAACGTAATGTAGGTATAACTGCTTGTTAACTTGATTTAACGATGCGTTACTGCATGCACGATACTACTAAATGGAATAAGTTATATCTCTATTTCTATATAGGGTTTGGATTCATTGATTAAATTTATCTTTAAATGCACTTTTATACGTATTGTTTTTCAAATCCGAACATTGCTATAATTAACTTACCGTATTTTACCTTGGATCCCATTAGTTAAGTGGTAACTTTAAAACCCAAATCAATTGGTCTCAATTCAATTGTATTTTTTACACGACTGCCCAAAAAAAGGAGTGTAGGTATATGTGTTTAGGGTTCATGTATGTTTGTTTGTTTGTTTGTATGTATGTATGTGAGATTCTTTTTCCACCATAACTTATAAATGCCTGAACGGATTTGGATGTATGGGGTTAGAATCGTTAGAATCCTTACATCATTCCGGGTAACACTTGGTATATTATTTTTGAAAAAAATCAATATGGCGGCACTATGGCTCAAATACGAAATCTGAAAAAAAAAATTTTTTCTTCCATTATTACAATATGGGTATCAAATTGAAGGCCTTGAGCACTTGAGCACTTGAGCACATTCCAAAACTGTAGAAGTTATAGGCATAATTTAACATAGGTAGGATGTACATGCAAAACAAACATTTCATTTTGGCTGTTGTCACTAAAATGCATGAAATAAAAAATAAATAATTAAAAAATTAAAAACACGACTGCCCCGCCAAAAAACGATCTAAAAAGTATAAAACAAGTGCAGTGTCATTGCAGTCGGGGGCCCTCTTAGATTAAATTTGTTCCACAGAACGGTCCCCCGACTGCAATGACACTGAATTTGTTTGATAGTTTTTAGTTCGTTTTTTGGCAGGGCAGTTGTGTTTTTTATTTTTTTTAATATTTTTTTTCTCATTGGGTGCGTACACATGCCCCGAGCTGCCGCGCCTGAGTCATCAGTTGACACTGTCTATGCGTTCCGTCGTCAAAACTGACTGCTCGGGCACGCCGCTCTCCTTTTCTAGATGCACCTACTGATGTTAAAAATATTAATTTACTAGTTATGACTGGTTTAGTGTGCACTTTGAAACTGTATTTCCTTTGTCAGATGTATCTTGTACTCATACCCCTTTTTGAAAACCCGCATTATCGCCATCCACCTTATAAGTTTTCACCTATGTTTTGACGTGCCTTACCTAACCGCTACCAATTAATAGTTAGACCTAATTTAACTGATCATCGTTTATGACACCTTTGGGATCTCAATATGTACAACTTATATTGGTCAGAGGCTTTTAACTGAGCTACCATATTCAAATATGCCCTTCATTACTTGATTGCCTTCTCCTCCCTAGATACCAAACCTTGATTAGACAGGCTTGTTTATGTAATTATAATTATTTTCACGGCTCCCTTACCAGCGGTTTAATGTAACGTTTAACTAGGCTTCCTTCTCATGTAGAGCAGTTCTATGTTACCATATTATTTTACTCCTGATTATATTAAGTGACGGCTTATAATAATAATAATATCCTGGGACATTTTTGTACACACGGTTACCTGATCCCAAACTAAGCAGAGCTTGTACTATGGAAACCAGAAAAATGATATTACTACATATACTACTTTTTTATTTGTAAATACATACTTAATATACATATACACCCAGACTCCGGACATACAGACATGTTCATGCACACAAATGCATGTCCCGGGTAGGAATCGAACCTACGACCTGCAGCGTGAAAGGCGCCTCCGCGCCAACCACGCTAACGGGCCCGTCTAATGTTGCTGTTGTTGAAGAAACCCTTGAACCTTCTCTTCCCACTATCCCATTTGCAGGTTAGCAACGTGAAAGCGATGCATTTTGCAAGTATCTATAGGCTTTAGCTGTAGCTGTAGCTGCTTAAGATCAGGCGGGCCGTACGCTTGTTTGCCGCTTTAAGTGTATAAAAAAACAAACAGTAAATGGCCGAATAAAGAGCTACTCAAGTGATGTCTCTAACATAATGATGAGACTAGTATAATTTAGGGGGCGTCCATAAATTACGTGAGGCATTTATGTGGGGGGGAGGGGGTCGAGCAAAATCTCACCAAATCTAACGTGGAGGAGAGGGGGGCAGGTCATGGCAAATCTCACGTATTTTTTTCCGCAAGAAACAGTGTAAAATTGCAAGAAATCTGGTTTGTATTAAGTTTTTTTTAACTTAAACTTTTTTTGTTAAATTATTAAGTAAAACATTTTTCTCCTCTAGAATGTAGCTTTCGAAAAATCTCACGTGAGATTTGAGGGGGAGGGAGGTGGTCGAGCAAAATCGCACGAAATCTCACCAAGGGGGAAGGGGGGGGGGGGTCGAAACATCTCAAAAATCACCTCACGTAATTTATGGACGCCCCCTTAATGTCAATTTATTTTTTGTTTTTTATTTTTTTAAGTATGTATTATAAAAATAAATGATTCAGGGTTGCCACTATGACGAAAGGCGAAAGCATAGTTTACACGGGAAGCAAAAGTAAATCCGATAAGTATTTTGTTTTACGACCGCTTGGCGCCGCGTTTGTCGCTCGGCTCAATGCATAGTGTGTTGGGGGTTCGATTCCCGTCAGAGGCAAATTTCGAAAACGGCCTTTTCGTGGTCTGGGTGTTACTGGAATCGCCCCCATTCCATTTGTAAGGTAGCCAAAGTACAAGCGTTGCGTAGTTTGGGACCATACAGTTGGCTTGTAAGTCCGGTGATATTTATTATTGATAGGTGTGACGTTTTGAACAATTTGTGCTATGAACAAAAATAATGAGGCTTAAGTCTATTCGTTCCTAATTACTATTAGCTATTTAGCTGCCAGTTACCTCAATGTTACGTCAGTTTCCGGCATCACCGTATATTGGAAACCAATTTGAGTTCGCGACAAAGGAGCCAATTATTTTCTCTACAACATAAAATTACTAGGTAACTATTAAATGTTTAAGGAGTCTCGGTTATATTGTAGTATATATAAACTAGTCAGTTTTATGGAGACACGTCATGAGAGTGTAAATTTTTTAAAGAAAATATTTATAAAGCACTATACTTTTAGTTTTTATTAGCCATAACTTACTCCATCGATAAACCTCCCTTGCAGAAGGGTTGTTCCACTTGCAACCTCAGTATTACCCCATTGAAAGAAACGTGCTGTTTACCTATATCACCGGTTCAATGCTAAAGCCTATCTATTCATGTTTTAAGATGATTATATATAGAATATATTCAGGAAAACATCAATAATACGATTAGATAGTATAGGACTGGGTGCGATGCCAGTTACACCCAGACCAAACCGAATTAAAAAGAAAAATGTTTCAAATTCACTCTACACGGAATCCCTTGATCCAGAAAGCCAAGCATAATACGTTCAGAGAACACGCAATCCCACTGAATATATGTATAATCGGAAAATAAAAAAGTAGCAAGAAGATCAAACCTACGGTATCCCGCAGTACACGTTACGGAGCTATGAGAATCCTTTTTACAAGTCGTAAATAGTAAGTGGATTGTAATGGTCTCAATCAAAGCGTCGTGGAGGCGGGAAAGAGATCACTTTCCTAAAGCCATACATATTTATGTGTTGCGAACTCACAAAGAGGACTCTGTCGATTACAGGGAGGATCTGTATTCGTTTTCTAACCGGACCAATATCCAATCCAATAAAAAATATTGAGGGAATAATATATAGTAGGGCTGTAAACATAATAATAACCTAAAATGTTGTAATTGTTTCACAGAACAGCATAATATTTTTTAAAGTAAAATATACTTTATGCGTCATTACAACAATAATATAAATATTTCACGTTCACGTTGGGCCACCAATCAGAAGGTCCCAGGTTCGATCCCCGGTGGGGCATGCACCAATGGATGAATTTTCATCAATGTGCATAATTTACAGTTCGCTTACGGTGAGGGAAAACATCGTGAGGAAACCTACCTATCCCCCGGGATTAGGTAATAGTCAGTTTCTGTATACACGGCGACAATCATGTAATCTGAGAAAACGATTCTAGAAGCAATCTCTCCTCGTGGCTCGGCTAATAATTTTCCATTTCATACCTACCTAGTGCATTGAGGTCAATATTATATTTCCTGTTTTGAATTATGGCGGAAACCCTTCCGCGGCGCACGCTGTGCACGCTACGCACGAAGTGACGCAATTGACGTCATAAACCCACGCAGCTAGTGGAAGCCACGTCATTTCGTGCGTAGCGTGCACAGCGTGCGCCGCGGTGGTTTTCCGCCCTTTTATAATTATTCTCAAATTTATAGAAAGTTATGATCGATTTGCACTACAAATAACTTTTGGTCCTAGAAAAGCTTTGTAAAACCATTGTAAACTAGCTAATAATCTCTATAAATTTGCGCTTAGTACCTATGGAAGTAACTATAACAACAAGTTACATTATTAGTACCTTATGTATTCCATACCTGAAGTATTCGAAATACCTTTCTGAAAAGACCACGTTTGAGTACAGGAAAAGTTTAAAAAGTTTGTGAGTCTTCACTGGATACACTGTTTATTTGTATGTCCTATATACTAATAAATGAAGTTGCAGTTAATAAACTGGTCCTCGAATACCCTTTTAAAGCACTCATAGAGTCCATTATAAATTATTGCGGAACGCCGTGGAACTGTTAATGTTAAGTTTTATAGTACTATGTGCAAACAAAGCGGTCCTGAAAGCGCGGAATCGATTCAGTTATGATGAGTTAAGATCTGATTTAAATTAAATAATGAGACAAATCTATGTATTTTTTAGTTAAGATATACAGGGTCTGTTAGACCCTTTGCTTGAGACGCTAAAAATCTCTATATATTTGGCAATATTATGCGATAGTTTTAACTACGGAGATTCAGTATCGTGGATATAGGTATCTCAAATCTTCAAACCCAGTAAATTTATCTCAAAGAATCAAACTTTAATCTTAATAAATAAATAAATAATATAATGTAATCTATAGATCTAAATTGCGGGTCAACAATTATAATTTGCGATGCCTACGCCATGCGTATCGTGAGTATCAGCAGTGCAAATATTTTCGTCTTACTACGCACGTCACCCACAGCTATAAATACAAATAGTTCCCGGAAAGGTAAAGTCAATAGGTACCTAAGTTATTAATTATGCGTCGGCATTGTGAATGTCACACATTTTAATGTATAGTCTGTAGTGAATTTGATATCCACGAAGATGCTTAGTCACAAATTATAACGACTGTTCGTTGACTTTTGGGAAATACCCACCTGTTTTCAGTGGCATTTGTAACCATTTAAGTAATTAAGTTATCACTTATTATTAAATAGTGACTAAAATTATTATATGGCCAACTAAATATTTTACAACACTTGGTTTAGTAACAGACTGCTCCATCTATCCCTCCAATTTCCATTTTATACATTTTTATTTTAGTGTTTAGTTTCAAGTCAACGTCGTAATTTTATCTTGATTTTACCGCCATCGCACTCTTCGACTTTGGGGAAAATTTTACCCACAAACCTCAATGCCTGGTATCCCACAAATAAACATGCATCTCGACATTCCTTCCGCGCATATGCACGTTGAGGAATGATCTCTCTCCTGAAGTCATTCCTTCTTCATAAGGCATGTTTACAGGCATGTTTACAGGTCCCTAAAAGGTTAGCGTTGCGTCTGCTCCCCTTTAGTTGCAGATTTCCTGGGTGGTGTGTAACATTTACCATTACCTTCCTAGAAAAAAAAACTAAATCTTTCCAGGTTCAGTTACGAGAAGGATGAAGGATGAACCGAGAGGGCATCGAACACTTGATAACGTGTTATTTACCTCGAGGTTGGTTACCTTTAAATGATGGAATTTGATCTTTGAATGTTTGATCGTTATCTGGAAGTAATTTACTTGCCGAAAAATGAACATATAGAAACAGGTACATACTAATTTAAAAGCATTTAGTTCAGCGTAGGTCAATGGCACTGTGAATTACGATTCACAGCCAGTGAAAGCTGCTGAGCTGAAGCTGAGCCCCGTTTGCATATTAAAAAGTTGGAGTACAAATAGAGCAGTCAAATTAATTTGCACAAAATAAAATGCATACTTATCTCTAATTGTGAATTTTCGCAAACAAACTGTTCTCCGTACAGACCACAAAACTGGTTTTGTAGGTATGTATGTAATACATATAGTGTCAATGTTTTTTTTTACTAAGTTACGAGTAAAATTGTGCTAAACGGTAAAGGCAAGTATCGTAAGGCAATCGGCATGTCTGAGTGAACCACCAGTTGTAACCGGTTTTCGAAAGTCATATGGATTTGTGATGTTCGCCACCCAGCAGTAGGGCAGCGTGGCGGACTTCGGTCTGAATACCCTCGCATGGAGGGTCTTCTCTGCCCAGCAAAGGGGAATTTAATAAGTGCTAAATTCATATTTAATTACTTTGTAATGAGTATATCGGGAAAACGTTACAAAGAAGATTGTTCAACCACATCATAATTTAACCGTATACTGTCTTGTTTCAACTTTGTCAAAACACTCTGTCACTTACACACTTTTACCAGAAAATTTTTAATATAGGTTAAGAGATAATAAGTTTAAATTAGGTGCTTGTTTAATTACTTTTGTTAGTTCTATGTTCTACCTATTCACTGGTGTCTGAATTAAAAATTTACGACAAATCGAATGACTTTATTTTTACACACAGTTGGGTTTTAAATAACAGCCCGCGCCTGGAAACGTGTCATGTAAATGATTAAGCCCTTAACCATCCATCTCATCATTACATTGGTATCCAATCCAACCACGGCCCACCGTTGGTTGGTTACTTGGTTATTTGCAGTAGTTTTACATTTAAATGCAGTTTCCTAATGCAGTATATCTCTAATTAACTATCCGGAGATACAAGTGTAATAGCATATTTTATTTTTATATCATACAGATGGATTAAGGCTAAAATACATGTTAATTTCAACCGTAAGCTTTCCATGAAATGGGTGTGCGTGAATCAGGGAGAGTGATTAAAGCTTATGACTTGTTCACTTAACTCCACTACTATGGTAGAGCAGAATTTAAAATCTACTACGTAATGTAGAGCTTTTATAGGAAAACATTTTAGGTCCTGAGAACTGTAACGAAAAATTACCCACCTCTACATAGGGTTTATTTTTAAAGTATCTACTGATACGGTTTCGTCTCTTTTTATTAGAACGATTGAAACCATGGAATGATATTGTATTTTTGTTTTATTAAAAATAAATTGTACCTATGTATGCTGATACTAAATACTTGAACTAAACTTCAGTACTCACGTGTAAAGGAAGCACTCGCAATAATGTCCGAGTCACTGCGAGTGTGCCTATTTGTCATTTTTATCATGATTCTGTTTACAGAAGCATAATCGGTGCTCGCCATTCGTATCCAAAATTGGTTATGAAAGCCCATCGTGTCATATTGTGCGATAATTTTATCATGACGCGTGATGTATTGCCTGTTAACAATCCCATTAACGGGGTGTTGACCATACCACAAATTATGGGACAACTAGTTTATTACTTTGTTAGCTTGATTAGATATATGTAGGTAAGTGTGATGTTGTGTATTACAAGTTAAACTCGTTCTTATTTTTAATAAAAATGACACTGTATGGTGATATGTATACTTTACCAATTGACCGCTTAGAATATTAGACTAATACTATTTTTATTAGACCTAATGCTTTTAGTTGACAGATTTTATTGCCCGCTACCAAAAATATTCTTACTTACCTAATTCTATTAGATATGATTACGCCCTAATAGCGTGTATGTAATTTTCCCACCATTCGTAAGTCAATAAATATCAGTTTAACTAGCTTTTGCCCACTATTACTCCCACCTAACCATCTATTCTGATTTTAGCTTGATCTTTCTTTTACAGTCCTTTAGTCGATTTTGCTTGTAATATTTTCAATGTAAACACATAAGTATGAGCCTTTTATCAGTAATATATAAAAAAACACAACTCAAATGAAATCATAACTGATCAGATCTTGACCTAATTAGACTTCCATTACGTAATAAAAATACACCAATTAAATATTGAATGAGTCAAATAAATCTCAAAAGTGCATAGCAATGGAAGCTTAGAGTCGGATATGAAACAATAGGAAAGCATATAAGCCTACAAACACAAGAAAAAACTGTCGTAGCGGCCGTAGCTTTTGTAGGCGTAGCGACGTAGCGATCTACGCCGCCTTGTAGCCACGTAACGGAGACACGGCAGCGTAGCACCGCATCCCTATATAAGTGGCGTCCTCACCTCACACTGCTCATTTGCTTTCAAAAACCCTCGACGGAGGCAACAGAACCGGCGCATACAGTCATCTTCTTTACTACATTGTGAACGTTAGTTACTAGTAAACTTGCGCGTTTCGATTTCCTTGGAAGCTGTTGAGGTGAGATTTCTTTAAAGATTTTTTTTTATTGATTCATTTTTAAAAACCAATAACTTGCAATACCATTCTCTAAAATTATATTTTCTTTGAATAATTAATATTCACAAAATCTATATTTACGTCACTTGTTTTAAAAAAGTTTTGTTCACGCCTTTTATAGAAGTTTCGCAATAACAGTTTTTATTCAGTACAAAAATTGCTAAATTATTATTAAATAACCCCACCATAATAATCTTTGGTATGTCATAAACAGAGCTGAACTTTATTAATACGCACCCAAAGTGGCTCCACGCAAGTTCACTTGTGATACACTTTCAAACAACCGTAAAACACGCGCTTAACTTGACTGTTATTAAATATTATAACTAACTAGAGGTAGGTAGATTTTGATAATAAAATTCAATTACCCATACACAACTTTATGTACTTTAAGTACCTATTTTATTTATTTAAATAATCACGGATAACGACTTCAAAGACGGTTTCTGTTCAGCTCAGTTCAGTTCAGTTTAGTACAACTAAATATTTACTTTAGTAAATAGCACGAAAACATACTCTCATATCAAGTATCAAGCTCTATATTTCCATGTTTATATTTATTTATTACTTTCTGCTAACAACTCCGTAGCTACGCGCAAGCTTTATCTAAATTAATCCAGCAGCATGTATTTTATTATATTTAGATTTTGATTTTATTTAAAGCTTTTTAACAAAGAAATATACATAATACATAAAATTGACACAATTCCTATAGTAGAAAATTGCAATAATAATCTTGCAGTATACAAGTATAAGGTAACTATTAGCGTTTACTTGTGGTTACTTTAAAATAAATACCAAAACATATAGTTATGAGAATATACTGAAAGAAAGAAAACAAACATTGTTTTATAACCGTCAGAGGAAATACGTAATTAAGAGCCATATTCCATTAACTATATTAATAACTACAATTAATTTAGGGGATGGCTCAAGGGTCCCGCTGTAGGCCAACCTTATTATGTACTCAAATTTCCGGTTTGCATCTATTTCTCTGAGGCGGACCGCAGATAATTAACAAAATAAATTATGATTACTTATCGCTAATATTTTAAATTTAATAATATGTTTTAGGCCTCAGATTGGTAATTTTAATATGCCAGTTTTTCCAAAAAAATAATTGTATAAAATCCTTATTTCAGTACTTAGCCAATCATTTAGTCTAAATTATTCGACTAACCTTTGAGATCCAATTAGTTTCGACAGAACGAACAACCAAACATACACAAAATCTTTAGTACCTAAGTGCGTAGATTAATAAGACACAATCCTAAAGTTACTCGAAGTGTTCATAGTTTTAATTAAGTAGTTCTTTTTTATGAATGGGGCCTAGATAAGGGCTCAGAAGTGTTTTATTTTTAGAGGCTCTTAACACGAAAAGATAATGTAATGAGCATTAATTAAAATGCTTACTTAGGAAGACAGCTTACTGATATTTTCTCTTCCAATGTTAATGTATTCCGTATTTAAAACATTATTGTTGGTAGGTTTGCCTCAGCTTATAGAAGCAGGAGAGGGATTAGGAATTGTGCTTCACGGATAGATAGACAATTTTTTTTTATTAAGACAAAGTTATTACGTACTTTATGCACTTGAAATTACATTTCACTATCTTGGCTTTCTATCTAAAACAATACTGCAGTGGTTTTCCGTTGCCGTCTGCACCACACGTTATCCAAATTACACACAGTTTAAAATTATACACGGGACTAACAGCATCCCCTAATCGGTGGCCTAATGCAGCGGCCTGTAATCTTGCACCAACTTACCGCCATATAATCACGCCCGCCGCAGCGTGACTGTAATTACATAAGTGCAACAATAACGCGAAGGGTAGCATTTTAACGAACTTCCTAAAGGAGGTTCTCAATACGACTGTATGTTTTAAATGTTATTTTTTTAAAAAGGTGCAGGGTTGTTTTTTTCTAAGTAAGCTTTTTTCGTTCTTTCCGGCGAAAACAATCCCATAAAGAATCCATCTACCTAACTTTATTACCTTCATTACCTACTAAATAATTGTAAATTTATATCTCAAAACAAATACATCAACAGTATGTTGTCAAAGTAAGCAACGCTACCACATTCTACTATGGGTACAGTACAATAGTCTGGATTCTATTTTACACTTAGGGACGAGTTCGTAGCAAGCGGCAGACAGCAGACGTCAGTCAGTCTCATGGTAGGAATTTCTATGAAGCCTACCTTCATAGAAATTGAAATGCCGTCTGCCGTCGCGGCACATGTCATCACCACAATTTGTATGAACTATGAACCGACTGACGTCTGCCGTCTGCCGCTTGCTACGAACTCGTACCTTTAGACAGAACAAATTAAGAAAAGTAAATTTTCAAAATGGACCCCGACGGGAATCGGAACTGCTAACCCGCGGCGCGGTGCCACCCTCACCCGTGAGCCGAGTTGCCCTACGCTCCAAATTCAAGACTAGCAGAGCATTCGAATTCACATGAACATCGTTTTTTAGAAATTAAATTAGTTAATATCCCTTCCAAAGGTAAACAAGAACCGGCCC
This sequence comes from Drymonia ruficornis, assembly GCA_947859195.1. Classification (NCBI taxonomy): domain Eukaryota; kingdom Metazoa; phylum Arthropoda; class Insecta; order Lepidoptera; family Notodontidae; genus Drymonia; species Drymonia ruficornis. The sequence continues at coordinate 6,211,865 of OX401918.1, forward strand.
ATGTTTCTTCACATGTTACTTAAAAACCGTTTCAGGTCCTAAAACAACTCGCCAAAAAGAAATAAGCCCCATTTTGTTATTTCGTAGAGAAAAGATTTGTACTAGGTACGGTTGCCCCGAAGTCCCGAGCTCCGCTTGCAAAATGGAAAACGTTTTAAATCTAAACGTTGTTTTAGTAAATGATATGTTTGAGAAATGTTTGTCAAATGATAGTTTGTAAAATGAAAGTTTGTCACGTAATTATTTTATAAATTGAATTATTTGACAAACGTTTTATTGTATAATGACGAAATGTAAAATGACGTGTTTGCCAATCGTGGGTTGTAAAATGAAAATATATTTTGTTCACTTGGACGGACCCCATATTGAACACATAAACTACGAATCTACATACTCCCTAGGAAACGGAGATCTTATATTATAGCTCTACTATGAGTGTTACGCTCACTAGACGCTCACTAACGTATACGTAAAATATTTGTATTGCAAATTGTGGACACTCCTATCGGTCACCCGACAAACTAACTATTTTCCATACAAATATCTAACGTAAACGTTACGAATAACGATTCTAGCGAGCATATTCATTCAAGGTAGAGCTGACTGAGCTGCTGTTCATATGAACAGCAGCTCAGTCAGCTCTACCTGACCTACCTGTATGTTACGTACATATGTGTAACGTAACATTTTATGCAACGTTTTATCACACCCTCTGAAATAAACAGAACCGCTTGTATCCACTATTTTCATCAATTGAAAAGAGCGTGTACGTTTTAGTTAATGAAATTAAACGGAGTGGGAGCATCAGCTGTGCAATAATACTTATAGGTACTAACCCCGCGCCGTGTGACGTGGCGGGTCCTCTACCCCAATTTTTTTTCACAAGTAAAACTCGGATTTTATGATTATTGATCTTCATCACGCTCCGTAAAAGTCAATATTAATATTATTATTTTTTGTATCCTTCTGTGTATCATTTTGTAATATTATGAATAATGAACAATATTTAAAATTTTCAATAACAAGTACGTATTATTCACTGACTACGTGAAATAAACATAGTAGTTCTACGATGAACTTTACGCGTGTAAACGCTCGCTAGACGCAAGCGTCTACGTAAAATCTGTATGTCAAATTGAACAGCGAAAGGAACTAACAACCTACCGTTCGAACAGTGTACGTAAGCACTAGCGACCCCTCCACGTATAAACGATAGAGCAACATAACGCATCATCGTAAACTTGAGTGGCTATTTAATAAAAGCTCACTGAAACGAGACTTAAAGCGGTCCATTAAAAAGAGCTAAAAGCTTATTGCATCAATATAGTGAAGTAGTTATATTTAATAACACGCGAGATGCTAACGTCTCACTTTATGCAACATTCGTTCAGCGTTATTGGTTTTGCATATTAATAAGATGTCGATCCTGTCTTATTCTGTTAAGGCTGTATTTTCACGACAAACTCACAAAGAGTGTGTATCACTGTTTCTCATTTTGCCGCAATCACAAAATATTAGCCTTTAAATACCTTAAGTTACCTTTAATATTGTAACAGTGGATTTGTTACAAGCTATACTGTACTGATTTTATTGAGCCGGGTAAACACATACAGAACACAACTACGATTTATTTTATATGGCTAAGGCGTCAATTAAGCGTACGGCCTGCCTGATGTTAAGCAGTTACCGTAGCCTATAGATGCTTACACGTTTCCGACCTAAAGGGGAGTGGGACAGAGGAAGGGGAAATTAGGGGAGTTTGGCTTCCGGCTTTTTCAGTCATACTTGACGCCGATCTACTGTGAGAGAGTGGTACTATATACTCCGGCAGAGACAGCCTGTATAATAATACCCATTAAGTAAATTATTTGACTACACCAACGCGTGTTTTGGAGGTTTAAGGCACCTTTGTTCTCTACATTACTTAAATGAATGCCTCTGAATTATTAGTTGAGGGTGGTTTAACTTTAACATCATTTAAGGGACACATTATTTCTACATCTCTCTGCCTACCTTGTGAATCCGTAACAAAATTACGTAATTTCCTCTGAAGAGTTAACTTATTTCGGGAAACGCCAGTTCTAGTGACATGTCTTCCTCGAATGAAATACTTTTCCTGTTTTACTTAAGTTTTGATATAGTTAGTAAGAAAAAGGTATAAGAGGTATAAGAAAAAGAATAGATCGAACTCATAATCATCTTGTATCTATTTAAGAACCTACCTACTATATTTTAAAAATAATAAATGCTAGCTACATATGACTCTTATTAATGAACACACTGACAACCTGAACGCGCGTTTCTCGATAATATCAACCAACCAGATAAGTAAGTAACTTACTTATACACTGGACCGCAAAGTAAAAGGGTCGGTTAGAAAATCTTCAATATCTTCAAAAATACCTGACCTAGCTTTATGAAATAAAATACTAAATTAAAGAATATTATAATATGCTTAAATAAAAAAATAAAAAAAAATGAATTAAAACTTTTTATTTTTAATAAATGTAAAAGAAATAAAATGCGATTGAAGATATTGAAGATTTTCTAACCGACCCTTTTTCTTTGCGGTCAGTGTATTTATGACTTCAAGGAATAAAGTCTAGATTTTATTTAATTTCAACAAGAGAAGATAGCAGTCGAGGAGTGATGAGTGATATCGAATACAATTTCCATAATCGTAGTAGTCAATTACATATCACACGTCATCATATAACATTCAATATTTGCTATATTTCTGAACATGGAGCTTTTTGTAAAAGGTTGACGGTACCAGTTATTTTCTTTTGTTTTATTTACCTCACAGAGATTTCGAGTTGAGAATTAGGTACGATTATTGAAAAAAAAAGCATGGCTTCCAACGTCTTCCGCAAAGACATAGATCTTTCTTCAATGGCTGCGTCTAATGATTTTGCCAACAACCAAGTTTGAGAAGGCTCTACATGAGACGATACACGTTTCTGTGCCGTTTCGACGTTAGTCCATCGGACGTCCACTGATGACGACGACGGATTTAATGGCTTGTATACGAATGGGTAATTCGTCAATATTAGTCCATCTACCACATTAAATATACCACACTAAACATAAAAAAACTGTGCTCTATCGATAAATAGTATCTCGAATATCCAATTATTTGTCAAGGCGATTCTAAATCCGTAGGGTGACCGTTATTCGCGCTCTTTGTGATGCGAGCCCCGCGAGAATATTATGAAGACGTATGAGAAAGGTTATCCCTTTAACCTTTCTGATGCTTCCAAATATTTTTCAAATGTGTAAAGATCCATTTTGTTGATCACAGCAATGATTGATTTCGATTATTCCCGAAAACACGCAAAGTCCGGTTCAAATAATACTTACATAAGCATAAAAATGTTCGGTGTTTTTATAAAAAAAAGTTAAAATCTGATAAAACCGAAAAAAATAAAAAGTGCAAAGAATGTAAGTAATAATAGATGGCGGCTGCTCTAACTTTTGTCATGCCAGTAAATGATTTTTATTCATTCATACCACAGTATTTTCTATGCCACGTGAGTTCTCCTCTAGCATCATGTGGTTTCATTAATTAGCGATATTAACAAGGGTTTATAGCGTTTGCCGTGCCAGGTTGTGGGTTCAAATGCATTGCGTTCAAATTAATCGAGGTATCTACTCTATATTATAATAGTGAGTAAATCGTGAAATATCAGTTCAAAAACATTGACAATTTTATTGTATCCTTATCTTTAAGGTTTTACTTAATATCCAATTATTATTATTATTAATAATGAATTAATAACCTATAGGTAGGTTTCGTTACGGCTACGATTAAATACAGATACAAATATAATGTATGTTCAGGTACAGTTGACGAGGGCAATCATCTAAAAAAAATAATGAAATAATATGTGTTTGTCATGTGAGAAGATGGTGAATGAAATAAAACAATATGACATCGACTGTCCGGTCCAGACCTTCAAGCATTTTACCATGCGAGTGTCAGCTGGGGCTGGGGTTACGTAAACTCATTTCGTATCCTTCGTAGGTATAGACAGGCACACAATACAGTGTGAAATGTATTTGGTAAAACCTACTTACTTTCCAGGAAAAACCTTAATAATATTTCTTTGTGGCGTAAAAGGAACGGTTTACTTAAGTATGTTAACAAAATAGAAACAAATTCTTTGTTTTATTCGGTAAGTTACTAAGGCTTCGTAGGTACGCGTGAAATATCAATAAGTACTTAGGTATAATAAAATTGGAACGAGGCCCTTTCCTTTTATATCTAGTAGGTAGTATTATTCCCTAGTTACGAGGTTTTTTTTAAATAACGTTTACGTTGTTTTTCTGAACCCCGGATACACACATCATAAAAATAATGTTGATTAATTTTGACATTCCAAGGTATTTGAGAAATGATCCGAAACTTTTTTCACTGTGTTTCGCTAAACAGTATACACACATGTTACCTAATGCGTTTTTTTGCAATATTCCCTGTAACGTGCTCAAAGTAGGAAGCTAACGACTGTGGCAGTAAATCATGTTTTATAGCGCGGCGTGACCTAATAACTGTAGCCATATTCTTTTGTTTGTTCCCTATACCCCAAAAGGGGCTTATTTTGATGTTATAATCTAAACTCGCTTTTACTCGCTGCCCGCCTGTGTGGATTTCGATAATTAACTTACTCAATTTTATTTCAGAGCATAACAACCTCTTACCAAATTTAATCCTTTCAGCCGTTTTTATATGATGATTAGTCAATTTTATACAAACATCACAGCTATTACTAAGGATTTTTATTCCACAATTAAACATTATACTAAAGTAAATTACCTACATACATATAATTAAATGATAATATTCTCAAATAATTCGTGTTATACTTATTTATATTTATGCTTTGAGTATTTAATAGTGTAATTATGTCTACCTAATCTTGTAATACTACCAATCTAGTCTACTTCGATAACGTAAATGAAATAAGTTATTTGATTACAGTCGATAATTTCACAATGAAAACTGCATACAACGTGTTCATGGCCATCCTGGTAGCCACCCTGGCTCTACTGTTCGTCGCTGTTAATGCTGCGCCAATGGTGAGTAGACAGGGACTGTCTTCTAGACATTTTTTTCTGTCAGGTAGACAAATAGTCTAGTCTAGTGCTCGTGTAAACACTTTACCAAAAATCTACGTACCTATTTGTAATAAAATGCTATTAAAATTGGGTATTCAGTAGGTTCTGTAACAATAGAATAAGGAGATAAGTAAGGCAAATACCTACAGAAGCACATATTCTATCCATTCGTCAGCCAATAGACGTCTACTGGGCATAGGCCTCCTACAATTACTTCCAAATATACGGTCCTCCGCTACTCGCTTCTACCACTTGTGATACCTTGTCCACTTTGTGGAGGGTCGTGACCGCCATTCTATAATATTTTTGCCCCTGTGGCCATCGGTTCCCCACTGTCAATTCTTAGAGGGGGATATCTCACTGGCGGTTTAAGAGCGGGAAAGTATGAGAGTAAAAGAGACCAGACGATCCTGCTGTGCACTCGCATCCAGCACGTTCATCGGGAAACGCTCGCAAACAGCTAGTGGGATAAGGCCCTTAGAAGGAGCTATGTCGATTAAATATTTTTATTCGTTTACATAGTACATAATTACATTACGTAGATTATCTCATAAGGTAAATATATAATGATTATAGGCACCACAGAACGCTCAAAGACCTGTCACAGAGACCTACGAAGGATTAATTAACGGCTTGCTTGCACACGTGTTTAGGATAATGTTGTTTGTTCAGGAGGCCGAGGATGAACAGTCGGAAAACACATTAATGGGCCGGCCAGACAGTGAAGTGGAGATTCCCTGGGACCCCATTAACACTGCCGCCTTGCGCAAGTTGCTGTTGGAGCTCGACGCAGAGGAGAGGTAAATTGGAACTTATGAAAAACATGTTTTATTTATTAACTTATTTCGTAAAACGATTGTCCAAAGACTTTCTCATTCGCCTCCATTAGTCTCGATTGAATGTTTCTGTAAATCATCACAACGACAACTTGTAAAAAAAATACTTACACAAAATGCACCAAAGGAAGTTCGAAGCAAGAACCTATTTCGCTAAAACCAGCTAACAGAACGCATTAAAATCGTTTAAATCTGTTTACTCTTGGCGCAGTCATGGCGCCACAGACATACAGATAAAAGCATTAACACGTAGATATTTGCATTTCCTCGGCGATTTAATAAAGTGAGCTTGTAAAACAAATAAGGGCATTTTAAAACAAGTTTGTAAGTACTTAAACTTTTATTTTATCTATTAATTTCACATTGCAAGTAGTTTAATGTAAAGCTACACCTAGTGTCATGCCCCACATAAATGAACTGCGACGTGGATTCTGCGTTCATCCGAGCTACCCCTGGAATATAGGCCTTTCAGTCAGGGGACCATGTCTCGGCGGTACCAAGGCGCTTAGTCGTTCAATTTACAATGTATAGAGGCTATAGCTCTTGCAGGAAGTGCCAGTGAACGAAAGTGGAAGCTCCCTAATCTACTCTATCCTCATTGGTGAGACGAAGTGATTGGTGATGATGATGAATTGTCGGAAACCGGAAACGGCCTTCGTAATTTTCCCTGGGCTGGATGTAACTGGGATCGCTCCCACGCCATTGTACGGTACCATAATACAAGTGTAGCTTAGTATGGATCCATACAGTTGGTGTGTTTGTCTGGCGATATTTATGTAGGTTAAGTAACCATTTGAAAATGTGTTAAACAAAAGCAAAGTCGTAGGTAATTGGAATAGATCTGAGAAATTGGGTCCTATCGTTTTTTCCAAAAGTATCTAACTTACGTAACATTATAATGACATCCGAGGATAGTCCACTAAAGTTTTAACGTTAAGCTCCTTATTGAATACCCCGTATAAAACTTAAGGAGTCAGAGGCCTTTGCCGGAACTAATCCTTTTTAAGATCTTATTTTTTATCCGGAAACTTCAAGGTATACTTTACTTTACGGCAATGGGTACCTATGTATATTGTATTATGTATGTATTTGTCTTTAAAATTGCAATTGCAGTTGTTTTGTTATGTGAACTGCTGAATTGCGTTATCATAGAAGGAACTTATGTTCCTAACAAGGAATTCTAACCATAATGTGCATGTACGTTTCATAACCTATTCCAAATTGAAAACGTAAATCCATTAGCTCGTATGCGTTTAACTTGTAAGGTTTGACTGGCAATCAACATGCAATTAAATTAAATGAAACGTTGGAGGTTCTTCAAATTACGTAACGTCATGTGATTTAATTAACTACGATTTATTGACTGCTTAACGCAATTATCATCGATGCAATCGTCGTTTAATTATTCATTAACTATTTACACTATTTGGATTTCTTATAAGGAATTGACAAGTTTATTGTATATTATATATTATTAAATAAATAGCCATCGCATAAAACAACATAAAAGGCGCATCTCATCAGAACGAATGCAATACAAAGACCGCAGGGAAAATTGCTTTTTCATTTTGATCCGCTAAATGCACTTTTCGAAATCGAATTTTACATTTAAGTACTTATTTTTAGGTATGATTTATTTTAGAATGCAATATTGTTAGGGACTTCTATTATTTGTGTCAAGTATATTAGTAGGTATTTAATTGATGAGATTATAGTACCACAGTCTACACACCAATCTATATGATCCGGTCAAGCTGGTAGTAGGTACTTGCTTTACTTACGTGTGGAATGTGGAACGACATTAGACCGAGCAGCGCCACCACCATAGGATTTTGAGGTACCAAGGCTGTGTGATGATGATCCAATTCAAAAACTATGATCGGCTCTGAAGCGTCATCGTTGGATACCATTGTCTATTCTGGCCAAAATGAGTAAAACTGGTGGTTGTATAAATATGACGGGCCTAATCCAAAAAAAATGGTATCCTTCTTTATAAAGCCTTAGTTAGGCCCACGGATAGACAGTCCACCTGATAGCTTACAGTGTAAAAAAAAAATCTTATGATCGTGAGTTTTTTTTTTATATCGCCACAGTCCAGACCATGGACCAGTTACTAAGGGGACCGGCCCTAACCAAGTCGGCCGAGTGGTCGGCCTCGTACTAACATCGACATAAAACGAAGCGAGTAGTTCAACTAGTTACCGGTAAATAGTAAAATGAAAATGAAATAACAATGACCACATTTTGTTTCATACAAATACCTAATAAGGGCACCTATTTCTATAGTCTTTACTCTGTGGTCCAAACTATTGCTTAGTTGTATTATGGGGACTGAGAGTGATCCCAGTGACACCCAGACCAGGGCAAATTACGAAATGACTGTTTCCGAAATTTACCTCTAGCGGGAAGCGAACCCGATGCAGTACAACGAGTCGAGTGGCCGACAACGCCCGAACCACTCCGCCAAGCGGTAGTCAAACGCTTACTCCTTACTTAAGACCATAAGAATAATGTGCCACGTTTTATTTTTTCATATAGGATGGGCAGGGCGACCCGCTCGTGGCCACAGGCGGAGCCGCGCGGCTGGGGCGTGCGCTCGCTCGACGGCCGGCTGGCGCGGCAGTGGCGCGCCGACAAGCGCCAAGTCCGCTTCCGCCAGTGCTACTTCAACCCGATCTCATGCTTCCGCAAGTGAACGACCACCGAACGACGCAACGCCCGCATGACCTAGTAATGTACCCATCGACTGACATGATAATATTATACCTACGAACATACAATTAGTGTTACAAACAATCTTTGATTATATTTCTATGGAATAATATACGAAATCCGGCATCCAAATGCAGTCAATATTTGAACCTTGTTTAGTGTGAAAATTTCACAATACGATACAAACATTTAATTTTTCAGAAATACCGTATATAGATTGTAAATAACATAATTTAGCCTCGTTAATGTCTAAGAAATGATATCGTCTACTTATACAATTATGGAAAATTGATGTTTCAAGATAAAAATAGGAGTTAAAGATCTTTTCAATTTGATTCGGATACTGGATAAATTGTCGTGTTCATGGAATACTTAATAATAAAATATACTTCCTACCTACCTACCTTCCTACTATACAATACACTTACTGTAGATTTAAATCTCTAGTTATAATAAATACGACCTCCTTCTAGTCGTGGCAAAATATTTATAGAAAAAATATTTTTATACTTTTCATTGAAAATATATTTAAGTTCCTCACTTATTACGATTGATAAAAAGTTACTTACAGAGTTGTTGAGCAACCCTGTCCCGAATTTTATGTTCTGCTTGCTTTTCAGTCGTATACTAAGTATTCATTACTACTGTCATCCTATAAGTCTATACGAATTTTGTAGCTATTTATTAACATAGTACTAGATACTTACCTATTTAATGAAATCTAATTACTTTAGGTAAGTGTTACAGATGTGAGATAAATTAATGGAAAGTAGTCAATGAAATAATAAACTTACTGTTTGTCTAAGAGGGTGTTTTATTTCACATATATTATAACGTTTTATATTCGGATAGTTACCTACTAGCTACAAATAAACAGTAGCAGTTGTGGCTACATTGTTTCCACAAATACGGTAACCTAGGTAATACAGTAGTGAAGTAAGAACGTCCACCGAAATTAGGTTGTACAACAATCCGCACCACATACACATAGACTACAGAACTACTACGACGTCTACGGCGTAGTAATATTGAGTTTTCTTTGCTACGATCAAGTCTACAAAAATACTTCAGTTATAAAGCTACACATCGAGAATATTCATAAATTCCGAATTTTACGATTTATTAGGTACCTATTTTAATTAAAAAATACGACAAAATAGTGGCCAGACCATTCTAAAACTAACGTTCTGATTAGACGGCTTCTAAAAATCTACCTATAATAACACAGGTACATATACTTACCGCCAAATTTATGGAGATTCTTCCCCAGTTTACAATGGTTTTACAAAGCATTGAACAAAGTGATTTGTAATGCCAATGTAAGTCCATCATAACTTTCTATAAAAGGGGTTAGATTATTCCAATTTCAAAGAAATAGAATAGGAGGCAAACACAAAACGCTCATTACGTTCATGGGGTAACGTGAGGGTACGTGAGTATAAAGCAAAACGGGTTGTTCAAAGCATTTTTGTAAAATAAATGAATGTGAACCACGGCATTGCAAATAAGCTGAAAATAATGATTCCGAACTGATAATTTGTTCGCAAAGCTGGCTTACCTACCCAAAAAAAAAGTGCAATAACAACATTTGTGTTGCAAATATATAATCGATGTTCCAGTAATCCTCGAGATTTGAATGATTCCAAGCCTATCCGAGATACGTACTTTCAAACAAACGAACTGACCATAATCCCCGGAGGAGAGCCCTATTAGGCGTGCGTTCAGAAATTTACATTCATTTTTTTGCTCAGTAATCACTACCTACACATAAGCGATAGGATTTATTTTCCATTTTATCGTTACGTCATACTTCTGATGCCGCTGGTAATGTTTGCAAAATTGACAGAGACTTGCAAGTCGCAACGGGTGGCAGCACAAATTCGTATTTTATGTAACTTTAGCCACTAACGACCGTAAACTCATGGTAGAGCTGCTAAAGTTACCACAGTTAAAGTTATCCACTCGTCAAATTTATCTTTGTCCAATGTAGATTAATAATTGATCAAATAATTGGATGACCAATTTACTAGCAACACCGATTATTACCGATATTTGATCAAATATTTTCAACTACGCAAGAACATCCTCCATTTTTTCCTCATCTATCATTTTTTTTTTATTGGACTGCGGTGGCAAAAAAGCGTACGGCCCGCCTGATGTTAAGCAGTTACCGTAGCCTATAGATGCTTACAATACCAAAGACATTACTCGCACATTGCCGACCTGAAGGGGAGTGGGATGGAGGGAGGGGGAGGGGGGTGGGCTTACGGCTCTCTCACTCATCGTACGAAACGCAGCTGAACTACGCAACTACGCAAAATTTCAAAGAAATCTTGGATAAATACAGGTAGGTATTTGACGAGTGGAATGGGCATCCGTCAAAGAAATTTGATGAGTGGAATATCACCCTAAGTTAAGTTATGTTTAGGTAAACAAATCAAATCAGATTTTCCGTAGATACTCTACTTTGTAGCTACGTTTACCTACCTTTTGATGCACGGCCGTAATTATATTAGAATGTAGAGCGGTCTACATATAAACTTAAATAGCGTATATTATGCCGTCGTCGGTCCTAATAAAGGAGCCTTGCTCTAGGCAAATAAGAAAAATACTTAAATAAAATTTATACAAATCAATAAAATTGATGTGTCTGCAGTGACGTGCCTTTAGGAAGACACCGCACGTCATATGAAATAAAGCTCCTTGAATGCGGCAATCTCAATATTGTAATGTGTGTAACTAATTGCGTCAACGCACACAAGCATGAGTAAATAGTGTGGTCAACTTCTAAACTTTTACCCCATGAATCAAAGACTACCAAACTTAAGTGGAGATGGGCAGGCCATAGAATAGAATGGATCCTGACAAGTGGGCTAAAATTTCAAGCGAGTGGGTTCCGGAAGATGGAAGACGGCGTTGCGGCAGGCCTAGACAGAGATGGTGCGATGATCTTGACGCCTTAGAGAAGGACTGACAAAGAGTCGTTGAGGACAGAGATAGGTGGAGGAGGATGGGAGAGACCTATGCCCAGCAGTGGGACGAAATAGGTAAATAAAAAATGGGAAACGTTTTTTTATACATTCTACTAGTAAGTAGATACTTAGTTGCTGTTTTGATGTAAGTAGCTTATAAAATACATAATGTAAGTGAACAGTCAAATAAATGTCAAATGGTGAATGAATGTATATGAAGGTAGAGATAAAAATGTACGCCCCTCCACTAAACCTGATTATTTAAATGTGGGAAAATAAATATTTTCATAAACATTCATGTTATGAAATTAAATTTTAGAGGTAGGTACAAGAAAATTGGGGATCTTTTTTTTTCTTACGTACCCCATTATGTGGGGTATCGATGAAAATATATTTTCAAATGAAATAAGGGTTCCCCAGAACGGTCATTATTAGACGTATCGTTTGCGAGATTTTAACCTCCAAATTGTAATGTTAAAATAATGTGTAGGTAAATAATTTCAACACTTCCCTTCAACCTTTTTATTTCAGAAAAAGAAATAAGATTATGCTGACAAAAATTCATACACTTGAATTAATATGAGTATATGAAACTATCGACATAGCTAATTTGTAATATCGATAGTGGTATTCTCCCTATTACACTGACGGTCCTACAGTAGTAAAATGTTGTATGTTGACGTATTTGATCTATTAGTGTGCGTAAAATTTACTAGTGTTGAAGATTTATATACGTGTGCGTTCATAATGACACAAAATGAATTGAGTAAGTGTGCGTCAATTTTAATGTAGTGGTTACCTCCCCTCCCCCAGGAATTGACAGAAAATTTTGTTCGTTGAATTATGCGCGTACCGGGTCCCTAAGTTAGATGGTCTAAGCTTTTAGTCGACGTCGCGTTTCTGATCCGGAGGTAGAATTAAGTAAAAAAATAATGACAATTTGTAAGTGCCCCGTAGGCCTTAACAAAATAAACTACCTATTTGAATTCGGATTACACTACTTAACATACCTGTTACTGAAGTACCGGTTCGTATCCAATTAATTTGATATAGGCAGGCACGCATTATAGTTGCGGCACGCTATGATGGACGTTTTGACATGTGGAGGGGGAGAGGATGAACCTTATTATAACGGAATAAGATTCATTTTCGCATTTGTTTTTAACATTCTTAAATTTTAAAACTGTCATTATTCCGTTATAATAAGGTTCATTTTCTCCCCCTCCCACATGTCAAAACGGCCATCATAGTGTGCCGCTACTATAAATAAATAACTTACACGTGCCGTAGGTACCATATCTGACGTAGGTAGCACAGCATCACAAATATCATACTAAATGTGCAATTTATTCATGATTCATAATAAACCACGGGGTTCCCGAGACCGGCGCGCTTTGATCAAACGATATTTTTCTATACCTTGTTCGATAATGGTAATGATAATTTATTAGTCTTCAAATAACTTTTTCTGAAAGGATAATTTTATATATATTTCCATAAAATTACTTTATTCATATTATTATGGCTTTTCATATACCTAAGCTGGCTATTGAGGGTAATGAGAATGATTGAGATCATTATTAAATTTGCTAAAAAAAACATCAAACGAGTCTGCATTTTCGAACCTATTAAAACACGAATAATCACGACGTACGAACCTTATTACTGTACTCAGTTCACAACAATATATATTTCCTGTTTTCGTATTTAGTTACATTAAGATTTATTCGCCCGATAATTTTTTTGTTAAATAAAGTTTTTGACAGTTTTCTATAAAATATCTGTTAAAACGCCATATTTATTTGGTGGATAAAAGTTATTAGAAGATTTTGAAACAGGCCCTAACTCATTTACTACTTTAGCAGATAGTTACTTGTACCCATTTACTTGTACCGTTGTTTGATTACTTGGGATATTTTATCCATGCGAAGCCGGGGTAGATCGTTAGATGGCCTAGTATTATATTGGTATTACATTGTTTGCAGAAGAAAGTTTGAAGTGAACGTTATAACTTCGTAAGTCGCCGAAAATTTCAGGACCCCTAATCACAAATTCATTACCGCACAGTGACGCGGCATTTTTAAAAGTATTTGGCGACGAGCAGCTATGAGCAACCCTTTAGAAATTAATTTCTAAATATCCTACCTACCTATTTAAATGGCTTAAAATACCTACATAACATGTATACGGTAGATTTTAGAAGGCAGGTTGCCTTCTTGCCAACCTCCTGGGGGTTCTATGAATGTATGCACTGATAGGGAAGTAAGTACTTACCTACCTATTCTATCATAGTTACCTACCCATCGGAATCTACAAAAACTAATTAGGTGGTTTCCTCTTGATGTCAACTAATATAAATTGTATTAGCAGTATTATAGAGTTCTTAGATCCCTTGTAATGATGGCCACTGTTGCGAGCCAAATGATAATCAAAAAAGTTCTAATAGCTACATGTTCTTAATATAAATAAGCCTATGGGGTGGAGTCCTTGGCTAGATAACTGAAACATGGACAATTTTGCATAAGCTCATACCTGTTAAATTTGGATTTGAACTTTGACTTCCTAACTTTTAACGAACGAACCGTTATAATAGGTACATACGTGCCCAATTAAAAAATGTTAGGTACTCCCGATATATCTACCTAAATAAGATGTATTGCATCAAATAGGTACCTACGTCACGTGGCAAAATATTTAACGTGCAGGACATCTCTGGTGTAGGTAGGGTAACCGTCAGGCTGGCGAGTGATTAGGTACTAGAGAAAACATGTTTTTTATGAAACAAACCCCTCCCGTTATGGCAGCTATAAAATGCTTTGTTATGGAAGCGCCCAAACCCACGAACGTAAATACATACTGGACTGTTCACTACTGCACAAAAAACGAGCCGAGCGAGAGGCCCCAGTTGGGACCGTGTCCCTCTCATTTCGAGTTGCCATGCCAAAATAATATTATCGTTGGGTAGTGATTGTTAGTTTTTAAATCAAGCAAATTAATTAATTTAGTATTTATCGTGACTATTGTTAATATGATAAAACAATAGTCACGATAAATAATAAATTAATTTATAGGCTTGATTTAAAAACTAACAATCACTACCCAACGATAATATTATTTTGGCATGGCAACTCGAAATGAAAGGGACACGGTCCCAACTAGGGCCTCTCGCTCGGCTCGTTTTTCTGCCAAAGAATTGTCTAGGTATAATAGACCTTAAGGCAGCAGAATAAAGTTGAATTTCTTTATTATTTAAAAACTAACAATCACTACCCAACGATAATATTATTTTGGCATGGCAACTTGAAATGAGAGGGACACGGTCCCAACTGGGGCCTCTCGCTCGGCTCGTTTTTTGTGCAGCAGTGAACAGTCCAGTATGTATTTACGTTCGTGGTCGCCGATCGATCGCCGATCGGTACCATAGATAGATATATTTTTTTACTGTCGCTGTTGACAGCTTGGGGATTTAGTCCCGAAATGTAGGGAATTTGAATGAAGCGGGATTTCTGAGCTTTAGGGACAGAATTTTTGTGTGCTTCCTTGGTATGGTATCTATGAGCTTAAAATCAACAAAAAATAATATTTCTTGTTCTATCTCTCTTCTTCTTTCTTTAAGAATATGGCCCACCTAGGTTACAAGGTATTTCGCCAGTGTCAAGTAACAAATAGCAGCAATAATTATACACCGTGTTCATGTTCATTTGCTTTAACTTTAAGGGTGAATTCCTTACGTCTTATTGAGTTAATTTCTCAAAGAAACTAAGTGCCTAACTCGTACCGTTTTCAAATTATTTAAAATCTAAATTTAATCACAAATCTCAGTTAAACCAGTGTAAAATCTTCTTAATTCATAACCAAATACTATTTTCGTCTCGTTCGTAAGTAAAGAGTCTTCAATGTTCCTTATGTACGACAAGGTTTAAAAAATGAGTTCGTTTCGATGTTGTTTTTACCATAGAGTAAAGACTAAAGATAGTGGTGCACTTATTAGATTTCCCTATGAAACAACGCGTGGAAATGTTGCGCGGGGTGGCGCGGGTGGTGGGGGTTAAAAACTGGGAGGGCAATTTACAAGCTCCGCCTCCCCGATCTACCGGTAAATAGCATAACTACTAGGTTCGTTTTATTTCGATGTTATTACGTAGTTTAACTTTTTCACACTAGATGTCACTAAGTGTAGGTTCATATAAAAAACGTTCCGAGGGTCGCACTCTAGTGTCGAATAGAATTATATTTGGGATGCGAACGTTGGCAAGACGTCTGCACAGGACGAACGCCAACAGCACACTGACTTAAGCCACGCCTACTGTGATGACGTCACCGGCCGAGCTGTGCGATGTAATAGCAACGCGGCCTGGTAGCTTAGACCCAGTCCTTTATATGGTTCGTCTATGGTTTTTACTTTTATCGCATGTGTCACGTCAAATTGACAATACTAATGGTGCGTTCCAATGGCCGTTTTCACATTACACGGCACGGCAGCGGCGACGGCTGTCACTGAGATATTTGCGGGGTTTTCATTGGTCAGTGACCAGTTGACATTGGTTACTGACCAATGAAAATCCCGAAAATATCTCAGTGACAGCCGTCGCCGCTGCCGTGCCGTGTAATGTGAAAACGGCCATTCACTGTTAATTTCGTAAATTTCGTTATTTTCGTTCACAAATCTCGTTCCACTCGCACCAACTTGTACTGAAAGTGATCATTATTATCGTTTTTAACAGTTTTTGTGGACAAAAATAACAAAAATTACGGTGAATGGAACGCAGCATAATTTGTTATTTTTGTTACTTAATTTATTAAAAAAATACAAAAAATACAAAAAAAAAGTTTTTTTTCGAATATCGTAAAACGGTTTAAGGGATAAGTTTATGTTAATGTTCCAAGCACTATGTCGAAGTTAAAGCAAACACGGTGTATACAATAATAATATAAATACTAACTAAACCAAAAGAAAGAGATATATGTTGGGGAAAATTGTTGGCTGGGTTTGGCAACACTCAACTGCCAAGTATTGAAAAGGCTTTTTGGCGGGAAGTGGAAAAGTCATGTCGTGATTTTTGTTTTAATTTCCAAAACTTGTGTTTTCGTGTATTATAATGTGTAATATTGGTGGAATATTAACCATTATATGGTCATAAATGTGCGTGAGTGTGGGCAATTGGAACAAAAGTGATGAAACATGATTTTCGGCTTCTCCCAAGAAGTCTAGTAATTTGTCAGTAAAGTATCCGCCACTTTACTGATAGGGTTTGGGGGGGTAGAAATAAGGTAGTTATAAGGTAGCATTAAGAAAAAAAATGTAATAAAAGTATACTGATGTTAGGCTCCAAAGGGCTAGTTCCCAGGGGCCGTAAAACTAATATTATAAAAAAAAAAAAAAGTATTGAAAAAAAAAATAAAGAATGAAAAAAACCCGCGCTGCGTTCGGTGATTGTTGAAATTTTTTTTCGGTTTACTGTTTGCTTTTATCAACTCACTAGAAACTAGAAATAAGTTATAAAATGAAAATGGGGGATGAGCAAGCAGACAGCGAAATAACAACGCAAACACAAACTCAAACATCTCAAGTTGAATGGAGTCAACATAACACACCATCTTTTATTCCTACAATTTGGGGAAGATTATATTCCACGAAAGTATCTTTATCTGCAGGAAATTGCTGGAAAAATGAAAACCGCCCTGAATATTTTGGTAAGAACTATATGAAACACAAATGCAATTACACAAAATTTATACATTATTATCTAAAACCTGCCTACCGTCAAATAAATATAAAATTTTCACGTGTTATCTTTTCACAGACCTCATACAGCCCGAGTTTACGCTCGGAAGAGCAATCGCCTGTACCTTTGTTACCAAAAAGGATATAATCAAGGAAAACATTGTAAAGAATGTCAGTAAGCAGCACTTCTGTATTAAAAGGGATTTGTCGTGAGTTTTCTATGATTTAAGTTAAAGTTTAGTTGTAAAGTAAGTAAAGTTTAAGTTAAACCATCGTAAGCCTTACAGGCAAAAGTCAGGATTGTCTGCTTAGTGAAAGGTTTAGAATCTAATTCCCACAATACCCCACAAGGCTGGATACCACCACACATGTAGCATTGTACATTTTACTTACCTATGTGAAGGGGCTGCTATTTTTGTTCAATATTTGTTGTTAAGTGGATGTTCTTGCTATTCATACTATACAATAAACCCTATGTATGTGTTAAACACTGTTCCAGACGAGACAATTCATTTTCTATTGTGATATCTGTATCTGTGATTTCTGCATAGGAGGGCTTTTACAATGTGTATTTTTCTACAGCTCAACTTTGCTATGGCCATAATCACAAACAGTACATGTCTAAGTTAGGGCAAAAACTAGAAAGTTTGACATTGCTCAATGCAATGTTCAAACATACTGAAAACCTCATAGTTCATTCATCCCTTTTGCTCTGTATATTTCTTTCGTTAGTCGACTTCCACTCAACCTCTACATGGCCAAACCATCTTAGCTTCATCATGCTTTAGCTTACATATCTCTCTTATCTTAGTAATAAAATCTTTATTTCTTATTTCAAAGTAAGGACATGTTACCTCATAGTAATGTTTGTGAATATGGGCCATAGACTCAGCTCTAGATAAGTATCCTTATTTCAGTGAAACACTCTGTCCTGCCATTTTAACTGACCTCTCCCACAATGGCACATTTGTAAATGGTGAGATGATTGGCAAAGGGAACAGCCGCATATTGGATGACAAAGACGAGATTGCAGTTACTCATCATTTGGTCAAAAGTTGGTATAATTTGTATATTACAGTTACCCATGCAGAACCAGTGGTAGGATTTGTAAATTCTCTGTTGGTATTGCCAACAGAGAAATGATTCCTTGCCTTGGATGAAACTGTCCAACAAATATTAGCAAGGTTAATATGTTAGTAAGGTTTTCTATCAAAATGGTACATATCTTGGTACCATTCCAGCCCATTTAAGATAGACCCAAAAATATTTTATTATATTAGGATTTTTTCTTTGTTTCAGTTATTATTTTTAAAAATGTTTTATTTTGTTTATTTTTTATTTCAGTTTTTATATTTAAAGATCTGTTAAAAAATGAACAAGATCAGGTCCCCAAAGAAATTTCCAAAAAGTATTACATATCCAGGACACTTGGACAAGGAGCCTGTGGGCTGGTGAAACTGGTCTATGACAAAGTAATAATTTAATTATAATTCTAACACCAAACTGTTGTTTTCTGCATACTATATACATATCTAAAAAAAAATAAATTATTTCAGACTAAATGCACAAAGCATGCTATGAAAATAATAAAGAAAAGCAGACTTACTAATGGTCAAATAAACCATTTAAATGATCCGGTTAAAATAATGAACGAAATTAATATTATGAAGTCTGTGAGACATGTAAGTAACAGTTTTAAGTTTATTTACAAGAGCCAAGCTCTAGTGTTGGTGATAGAGCTAAACCAATTGACTGCATCTCATACATATATGGGCTGGCTCAGCTGGGGTAGTGCCACCTTCTCACAGAACATCAACATAAAGTAGCTTTTATAGCTGTGTTTCGTAGGATGAGTGAGAGCTAGAAACCAAACTCGCTCCGTTCCCCTCAGTCTGTCACTCCCCTCGATGCCTTTGGTATTGCAAGTATCTATAGGCTATGGTAAATCTGGCGGGTCGTAGTCTTGTTTGCCATTTTAGTCATTAAAAAAAAATACACCTATGGAAGTACTACATCAGATTTTTATAGGGTTTAATTCAATTTCCAGCCGTGCATAATTTCAACTCATGAAGTGTTCGACTCACGCGAGGCCGTCTACATAGTTCTCGAGTTGATGCAAGGCGGCGAGCTATTTGACAAGATCTCTAAACAGGGGAAACTGTCGGAACGCCTCACACGGTTCCTTTTCAGACAGATGGTGCTCGCTGTTAAGTACCTGCATTCCCAAGGGATAACTCATAGGGATCTTAAGGTAGGTAATTAATATTTTATGAAACTTGTTTTGACATCAAATCATTAGTTTAAAATATGTAGTGGTTGCTTTATTGGGAAAAATTGACATTATTATTATTATTGTGTAATAGGATAGACTATTTTGAACAGTAACGTGCCTCCCGCTTTCTTGGTAACAAATACTTATTTCCACGCGCAATGCTGTTTTTACGGCGAAGTAAGGGAGAGGCCCCACTAGCGCGTCGCGTTGCGTCGTCGCAACGGATCAAAGGGTCGACGGGCGAGAGACGAAGCGGGGGAGGTTGATGCGCCGGTACAAAATCTTGCGACGACGCAACGCAAGGCGCTAATGGGGCCTCACCGTAACCAGTAGTGTGCCAATAAGACTCTGTTTCATGTTAACCAAATTCTGTTTGGAATCCTTGGAGGAACACAAAAATATGGTCTAAATGCCTTCATGTCGAACTAAATTGTAGACTGTTTTTTCGTACGATATCTGATTTATATTTATCTGCGTATGTAAAAATATTTCAGCCTGAAAATGTCCTGTTGGAAAGCTCGAATGATGAGACTCTAGTCAAGATATCTGACTTTGGTTTGAGTAAGTTTGTTGGTGAGGATAGCTTCATGAAGACTATGTGCGGTACACCGCTGTACCTGGCGCCTGAAGTGCTCAGAGCCAACGGACAAAGGTGCTACGGCCCTGAGGTGGATGTATGGAGTTTGGGTGTGATTTTCTTTGTGTGGTAAGTGCAATTATAATTTACTGTGTGATTAAAATTCGGAATCCTATTCCTATTTTTGAACGAATAGAAATCTCGTGTTTAGGTGGCAGCGCTGGGACACGATTCGAATCTTCATTTCATTAATTTACTAATAACGCCTCTTGGTTGTGTTGGCGGCTACATACAAAATCTAGCTGCCTTTTTAACGTCCCACTCCTGGGCACGGGCGCACGGGCCTACCCTCAATTCGTGGGAGATTCGGGCCATAATGCACCACGCTGGCCCAGTGTGGGTTGGTGGTTTTCACATGTCTTTCGAGATTTGTTAGATTTTCTAAGACATGCAGATTTCCTCATGATGTTTTTCTCCACGGAAAGCAAGTGATAATATATCATATTAACGTTAGCACATAAATTCACTGCCATAGATGTCGCTCCATAAAGCGAAATCTTATCTCTCTCTAAACGCCAGTGTACATTACATTACATTATTACATTAACTCCCAGATACTGAATGGTAAGTTTTTTTTTCAGTCTAGTTGGTTACTTACCATTCTCTGCAGACTACAAGGAGTTGTCCCTCAAAGATCAGATATTAAATGGCAGGTACAGGTTCTCGCAAGCGCACTGGCAAGGCATCAGTTTGCAGGCCAAACTGCTCATGAAGAGAATGCTCACTGTGCCCGTTGACAGGAGGATCACCCTCTCGCAAATACTTAACCATCGCTGGATGCAGGTCAGTTTAAGAACAAGTAGACGTTATGATCATGACAAGGATGGCAATATAGTTGTGTACCAATATAATCATCACCGTTGTTTACTTTTAACAGGACCATGATGTCATTCTGCGAGTGGAGAAACTTCTGTCGAACAGGGCCATCTTGAACGACATGACCCAACTGACGGTCTCATCCAAATCTACTTCTACTGATGATGAGAATGGAAATTCTGACACTGTGACTGTTATAAGGCTGGTAGCGACCGGCAAGCGCGGTCTGAGCGACAGCTTCAACTCGTGCGAACCTGTCCCTAAGAAACTGCGCATCGGCCTGTCAAGGAACAACCACGATGATACCCGTTCCACCAACAGTTACTGTTCAGATGAGTAAATTGGGAGATTGTGATTATTATTGACGATTTGATATTGCTGATTCTGATTCTAAGGGCGCCTTCAAGTTAGATGCGAAATTAGCGGGGCAGTCCAAGCCAACTAGGCGCTCGGATGGAATGCGACTTCCCCGCCCGCACACCCGCCACGGCCTGTGGCTTTCCGCCCGCACACCGCCATCGCCTTTTTGTGCGGCCGACGTCACATTTGACAGGCTCCTAGTTGGCTTGGTGGAGTAGTACAATATCACAGTGGCGCATCTAAACGCCTCTAATTTGGAAGTGCCCTTAATTCAACTTCAAATTATAGGGCTGAATACTATAGTACTATAGTACATGGTCGACAAACGCGAGTATTCGCGCGATCGTCCGACGATACGCTAGTGCATATTTGAATGATTAATACCTTTTTTAAGAATTATGAAGATGTCAAATTCTTGACTACATTGCCTATGTGCATTTTGGAAGTACAATGATGATGATGATGAATAACGGGTATTTGTTAAGTTTTTTGAAAATAGCATTTTATCTTCAAAATTTGTTATTTTATGATTAACTATAAGTATAGAAATTTGTGATGTTTGTTATCATTTATTGATATCTATAAGGACATTTTATAGATGGAACTTTTATTACTATATCAATGTTTGAAAACTAATTTTAATGACATTATTTTTAATTATTACCGAGTAGTCTGAGTATGATTGTGATAATGACTGATAACGGTAAGTTGAATAACGTGCTTTGTGCCATCATTTTATGATTACTTTTTAAAGTAGTTCGTTAGAAAGATATACTTAATTAGGTATAATTAGTATTTGGGCCCCATTTATTATGGTAGTGCGGGCGTGAACCGTGATCTGCGATGGGATTTTCGCGCACTGGTGCGCGCCACACCCGAGTTTCCATTGTGGGGAATAGTGCCGAGTCAGCTATTAGACATTAATTCCGCCTTGAATTACCACCGTTATTTTATATCATGTTAGATAAATAAGTTACTGTTGATTTCTAGTTTCCTGTGCTGAAATGTTGATTGGTTTTATAATAAATAAAACGATTTTCTCAAAAATAAATTATAGTTATTTTTATTTCAATTCCATGACATGCTAAGACACAATATGTACAAAACAAACGTATTCATGTTTGGGGAAAATTTTGATGACAAAAAATAATTTAACTCAGTCTTCTCTGATGATTCAATACAGTTTAACTTATTTTTAAATAATACCTAAATTGCAAACAAAAATTATTGTTAGTGAATATCATTCCAAATTAGTCTACACGTTACGCACAAGAGTGCAATTTCCGGTACATAGAAATTAGCTTAAAAATATTATTGTAGGAACTTTATATCAAGCTACAAAAAATGGTTAAACTGCATGAACATTGGCCATACCAAAAGTGTTAAAACATGATGATTTTAAATTATTTTAATTCTATGAATATAATAAATAAATGTGATCAACAAAAATACATCTTAAAAAATAATATTGAGGTAATGCTAAAACGACAACAGATTATTTTTTAATTCAATTCAATAGGTATGGAGAATATCATGTACTTTCACATTCATTGGACCAATATCTCCACTTTAACTACTTTTAAATCATTGTTCAGGCACATGAATGGATTAAACAGCCAACAGTGGCTGTGTAATGTGATGCCTAGTATCTACATACTTTCATAAAACGTATTATTTTACAGTTCTTTAATACATAACCCACCCTCCTTGTTTAACACTATGCCTTGCGACTCAGTCTTAACATAATTGTGTTGCAATTACATCACTATAATTATTTCAAACTCCATTAATTCAGTATTTACGTCCAAACGTTACAGCTTTTGAATAAAATTTTGATACTATACATAAGTAGTAAGATAAGTTCCGTATTATTAATTGTATCTTTCTTTCTTTTATGTATTTACAATATTATCATAACATTATATAACAAAAGGAGCTCTCCTATATAATTATAGTTATTCAACCGAAACATTACTTTCATTAATGAAAGCGTAACTCGCAATTATTATCCTCTCCTACATTACTGAGGTATCCAATATTGATTGTGTCCATACAGTTATTCGCCGCCAGCTATTTCATCTTGTGCTGTACTATGTGATGGTTCCGTGTGTTGTGCCTCCGCCTCTGCAAATTAAAATAAATTCGATTAAAAATATTTAAATTATCAAGCTAAGACTGACCCCAATTCTGTTGATACAAAAATATCTAGACTGAAATAAATGTATTGTTGTCCTTCTCATGGTCATGACTCATGATGCAAGACGGCAATATGTTTAGTTGTATCATTAATGTAGTCTTAATTTGTACACAACAGAATAAGCACCAATGTAATGACATTATGCACCAATATTATTATTTTCGTTCCCAATTAATAGCCAGATAAGTGCACATAAAGCTCCATTAAATGAGCTAAGCGACTCACCTAATCGTGCTATATAACTTTGGAAGCAACTGAAACAATGTGAATAGTTTCGGTAATAGTGGTCACAAGCTAGGAAAGTTCTAAGAGAATATCTAGCTTAAGCAAGCTTATAACGCTGTTACATACTGCACTCGCTAATATTGATGGCCGCTCTGAAGTTCGAAGCGACGTCACAAGTGAGTCGTCACTGAGTGAAGTTAGCCGAGAACCGTAACAATTTCAGTTGTGACGTCACAACATAGCGTTAGACCGGCCCCAGTCTTATTTTAATCGTGTACGTTACGTTTACTACTATAATGTTGGATACAGGAATAATGTTTACTTTGCTTATTTTACTCACCAGCAATTGCTCTATCCACTTTTAATTTGTCTTTGACTATGAATATTGCGGTTAGTAGGAAAAATATGCCGCCGATGACCTCAACAAAACATGTGACGAAGAGGGCGTATTGTAGTGCTCTGAACTGAACGCTCTCGCTCGGGCTTTCGTCAGGCGACGGCGCAAGTGAACTTTTCAAGCTTTCCGAAATCTAAAAAAAATATAAAAAATAAGTATTAAAAAAGTCCCAATAATAATATTTTTATTAACAAAAAGCTATCATTGAGTAATTAAGGAGATGATACTTACAACACCCACTAAATACGGACTTCCAGCATCCCCAAACATGTGAGATATTAAAATCTGGAAAGCTTCAGCAGTAGATCTTCGTGGTGGGACCACAACATACTGAAAAAATTAAATACAAAAATAAATATTAAGTAAAAATTATACCTAATTGTAATCAGTTTCATGCTCACAAACAGGAAATAAATAAAAAACATAAAATGGGTGAGACAAACAGACAGACGGCCTAACGAAGATGTACATAACGAATCCGCAACTTAGAATAGTCACAGAGCTGCATAGAACACTGTTGTTCACGTTTAACCGTTACTAGAGTTTCGTTTGCAAATGCATTTTATATTTACAATAGGTTAACGTTATTAAACTAACTACTTGAGACCGCGGCCAGACTAGCACTAAAAATAGATATTTCTTATCAAATTTATAATAGCGCCATCTGTGCAAATACGGATTCATTAATTATATCCACGCAAAATTGAAAACAAAGGAATCAAACGTTAGAAGCACATATAAACAGATGGCGCTGTTACACAGATTGAAATCGGTCCACCGAGCTGAGCTTACAAAGAAAATATTCCAATGAGACATGTTTCGAAAATAGTTTACTGTATCACAACCAGGCAATGGTGAACCGTCAATATGTGCTAATGAGTGACCGAGTCCATATTAATAACAAGAACAAGCATCATACACAAAGCAGTAACAGATGACAACCACCTCTATAAATAAGCATGCTAAATCAGCCATGCAAAACAAAAACAAATCAATAAAATAAAATACTACAGCAGCTACGCGCAATAAAAAAAACATAAAAAAACTTCCATAACAGTCGCCCCGGTATGAGGTTGGTTTTTAATATCGAATACGAGCAAAACCAACGGCAAGCCAGCGGCGGCCACGCGGAAGGCGTCTCTTACCAGCGACATATCGGCCACTATTGCCCAGTTGAGATTCAAAGCGACTTCGGCGATAAACATAAGGACGAAAGGTGCGACGAAGGAGTTCTGCACGAGCACGAGGCCGAGCGTCATGGCGGGCGCCGACAGCAGCAGGCCGGCGCCGCACAGCAGCGGGTGCGCGCGCGGCCAGCGCCGCACCAGCGCCGCGCCCAGCCACGCGCCCAGCGGCACGCCCACCACGCCCGACGCCATCGTGATCCCGCCGAATATTAGCGACACCCTTCGTGCAAATTATCACATGTCGGCATCGCGTGTACTCAGGCATGCGCACGCACGAGGACCGCCTCGGGATGCATTTATCAATATTCATTATAATACATAGACTTATCATTAATTTGCCGTACCGTACCACAAAAAAATTACAGATGCGTTTAATTTCTCTCCCTCTTTTTTTTACTTTGCTTCTGGCCCGGACACGGCCCTGGATAGTAATAAAAAAATAGATTCAATAAGTGATTCAAAAATGAGAGCATTCAAAAGATTAATATTACCGACAACTTTTGGTCGAATAATAATTCTAAACTTCCAAAATAAATACTGACCCTTCCGAAAGATCAATTTATCAGTTGCTGACGTTAACTATTCTACAAATTTAAGTAAAATACACTGCAGTTAGTTATTTAATTTCCATCTATAGAGCTACGGTTGTTTTGTCTCAGTAGATTTCTGGGTGGTAAAAAAAAATGTATTGAAACATTTTTTGTGGTACCACAGTACGTCTTAAAATAATATTTAACTGGATGATTTTGGTCATACACTCATGCTAAATGAATGGTTGTTAGACCTTGAGTCCAGACCTGCCGGAATCTGTTACCTCTGTCATGTTTTGTGTTGGTTTAATGAACTAAGTGAAAGATACAACAAATGCAACAAGGACAGTAACGGACAGAGGAAGTAAGTACTAAAATGAAAGTGAGATACCGATATTAAGGTACCTGTAATCTGTAAATGAAGGTGCGTGTCACAATGCATTTAACTCCGGCAAGTCTGGGTGAGTGTAATCCTTGGCACTTTCGCAATAGTAAAGCATGTAAAACGATCCACAGAAGGTTTTAGATCAAAAACAGTTTTTTTCCATTTAACATAAGTTTTATATATAGCAAACTCGTTTACACGCTTCACGCTTTAGCGAAAACACCGATTACGACAGACCCTAGTGAATATCAATACATGCGTATATGGTGTTTGGTGTACCTATTAAAAATTATGTCGAACAATAATGTAAGTTATATCGGTTAATGTGATCGAAATATTAACATAACAAACAATTATATCCAAGCGGCATTCTCTATAAATAGCGTGATGATCACTTATAATGAGATGGCTCGACGACCTATGCCTGCAAACGGTTCGGAAAACGCTCCTGCCAAAACGCGTCATCTCATTGGAATATTTTCCCCAAACGCGACTCGGTGGCCGATTTCTGCTTTAAATAACCCGCGGCACCGAACTGTACCGCGGTAAAGGCAGAAAACGCTCACCAGAATGATATCGGCCACGATCGACCAGGTCATGTTGAGGACGGTCATGCCGACGAACATCAGGAGGAAGGCGAGCGTGCCGTGCGCAGCGACGGCTACCAGCGCGAAGTAGACGAAGGGCGTGGAGGCGAGCAGCGCGAACCCGCAGATGAGCGGGTCGGCGTCGTGCGCGCGCGCGCGCAGCCGCTGCGCCAGCGCCGAGCCCAGCGGCACGCCCAGCGCGCCCGCGAACATGCCCACCAGCCCGAACTTGTACGCCACGCTGCGCACACCCGCGCACACACGCACGCACCACGTACACGTACACGTACCGACCACAACACAGACAACTCGCCTCCCAGACTATACTGAACTACGATCCACACCTAACAGAGCAAATTTGAGCGGCAGACAAAGTACGTGCGTACTGCACAAAGTACGAGCGGACGCGGTGGTAGACAGTCTTGTACATACAAAGTAATGATTAAAGGCTAGATGATAGATGGTGAAAGATGAGTAAAATTCCCACTTGGGAGTACCCTCTATAGGACAAACCACAAATAAAATGACAATGTTTTGCATTAAAACAAAACAATTATTATGTGTAAAATAAAATACAACGAAGGTTGAAGAAAGCTGTATAAAAGTTCTGTGTGCCCCCACAAAATAAACAAACTTACTCAATTGCATCCACAAACCCGTCAAGTCACCCACACCGCTCACCACCAAGGGCGCCGCCGTCTCTGCGAAAGCCCGCCATCCCAACTGTCATATTTCATAGTGTCTTCACCTGCAAGACCTTCTTGCTTCGTTGTATTTTATTTTACACATAATAATTGTTTTGTTTTAATGCAAAACATTGTCATTATGTGCATTTATAAAATACAACGAAGGTTGAAGACCTGTTTGATTTCTGCTGGTGAGAAGTGGTATACGCTATGTGAATGATTTATAATAAAAGATGTATTAATAATTCTGAAAATAACATGTAATTAAATTGTTAATTAGATAATTCACAACTCTATGTTACTACTCCACTATAGTCTCAGAGTTTAAACCAAAATAATACTTCAAACTTAAAAACAAAAAATAATTATTAAGAATTAATAAGAATGTCTAAAACAATTATCATTCACAATGATAATATTAAACATACAAATGAACAGTAGTCAAGGAATAATTGACCTTGATTGAAATTATAAACTTATTTAAAAAATAATAATGATAAGTAGTAAAATAAGTTTAAAACCTTAGGCAGGTGTAAAGATTTAAATGAAATCAGATAATTAATAGTAATTAAGAGGTTAACTATAAAATCAAATAGTATTAAACATTAGCAAAATTTTCAAATAACAAATCTGCACTTTCCTTGTTAAAATGATTTGTAATTGGACGACAGTAAAACTTCCTGAAAGTATCTTCACTCCTCCAATTTCCTCTCTTGAGTATATCCTCTACTGGTCTGTCTTCTAACCAGCTTCGAGAAGCCACTGCAGATCTTATGCTACCTGGAGAAGCATCTATCTTAGCTTGTTTAAATATGTACCTTATCCACCCTGCAATCATTGTCTTAGAGGCAGGCTTTACAATGCCAGTAATTGAGATGAACAAATTTGTTATATTGTCTCCTTCTCTCCTTCTGGTTCTTGATTTCGCAATTAATCTCTCAATATGTTTTACAGGACAAATCCGGTGATCTTCATGGCTCAAAAGTTGCCACCCAGACTGCTGCCGGCATCCTGTGTCTGTCTTTGAACCAAATTTTGGCCAAAGCGTTATCATATCATCTTCTCGTATAAGGCTTTCATTTTTAATCTCTAATAAAGTAAGGTCATGTAGTCTACGTCCAGATGCTAATAAAAGTATTAATGCTGTTCTTGCAGATAATTCAAATAAGGAATCAGAAACAGGAGTATCCTTTAACCATGTGAATAAGATTTTAACATCCCAAATAGGTGGCTTACTTGGAGTAGGTTTAACCAGAGATATAGCCTTCAATATTTGTTGGATATAAAATTTTTTAGAAAAATTTACACCTGATGTTGCACAGTAAGTAGAAATCGCTGATTTATGTAGTAATATTGTGTTATATGCAAATTTATTTTTTAAGAACAATTGAGCCAAGAATCTTGCTACATTGTTACCATCAGGTACTTTGTGATTAATGTTATTGCTTTGGCACCACTCTAACCAACGCTTTATTGGAGTCCTGTAAGTGGCAAGTGTTGATGCCCTCCAACTATGTCTTATTAACTCTCTTTCCTCTGGATTCCAGTGCCTGATATTGGCCGCCCACCCGCAATTCTCCAGGCCTGCAGGTTCAACTGGTCGATCTTGGGGGGACACCTCCCTGAAGTCAGATCTACTAATACTTTCTGCAGGTTCTGTATTGATATTGGCTGCTCCAAGGCTCGCATCTGAAGGTCTGCTAGCCAAAAGCACTTTGTCCATTGGGGCGCTATTATTATGTAAGTCCCCTCTGCCTCGTTCAGATGTGCTAAAACCCGAGGAATTAAGCTGGGTGGTGGGAATACCCATGCGAGATTGTAGACCCATTTCTGACTGAATGCGTCGCAAAAGGTTGCTAACCCATCTTTTGAGTCTAAACTTGCGTATTGCTCTACTACTGTGGACCTCTTGGTTGCGAAGAGGTCTATTTCTGGCACTCCCCATTTCCTGAAAACAACCTTGGTGGCCTCTGGCAACAGGTGCCACTCTGGTACGGGACGACCTCTTGAGAGTCGATCTGCTATACCATTCAGCCTTCCTGGTAGGTAGCATGCAGATAGGGTTATGTTTAGCTGCTCGCATAGCTCTAAAAGATTGCTTGTCAGTTCTAGTAGGGCTATTGACCTTGTGCCCCCTTCGTTTCTGATGTACGCGACTAGAGTCCGATTGTCTGATTGAATTAATATGTGCGAGTCTCTTAAGTTGGAAGCTTGATCTCTTATTGCCCCATAAACTGCATACATTTCCTTCACGTTGGAATGCCATGCTCTTTGCTTGACTGTCCATTTCCCTGCAAGGTAAAGGCTGTTCAACTGAGCACCCCAGCCTGTATCTGCAGCATCTGTTGTAAGAAAATGTGTTACACTCTTCTTGTATAATGGGGCTGAACTGGAGTCCACTGTGTCTAACCACCAACTGAGGTCTCTGAGTACTAATGCTGGTAGAACTCTTCTCTCTCTTATCCGACCCTGCTTGAAGCTTCTCAAGAATAATTGCATCCTGCGACATCGTAATCTTCCTCCCCGTGTAGTCAGATTGGCAAAATTTAGTACTCCCAACAGGCTCTGGATCTCTTTCAGAGTGCAACTTCCTCGACTTAATAGAATTGTTATGATCTCTTTTATTTTTGTCCTTTTTGATAATGGCAGGGTCAGGATATTGTCCTGGGTGTTCCATGTTAACCCCAGATAATCTAGTATGTGCGTAGGTTCCAATATCGACTTCTTTAAATTGACATGCCAACCGAGAGTCTCTAACAGTTTCAATGTCTCGGTTATCTGAGCTAACAGCTTTGCGCGGTCCTGGTGCGCTAGGAGGTAATCGTCCAGAAACACTACGGCACGGATACCTCGACTTCGCAGCTTTTCTGCGACCCAATTCGATACTGCAGCGAACATTCTTGGCGCTGATGATAGGCCAAAGGGAAGCGCTGTCAATTGCAGAACCTCTTCTCTGTAAATCACTCAAAGGAACCTCCTGTGGACCTCTGCCATGGGCAGATGAAAATAGGCTTGGTGGAGATCTATCTTCACCATCCAGTCGCTTGGCTGTAAGAATTCTGTAACGTCCATCTGAGAGATTAGGTGAAAATGTCTTGCTGATACATGTATATTGAGGGCCCTTAAATCGAAAATGGGGCGCAAGCCTCCACCCGCCTTCTTCACAGTGAACATCCTGGAATGAAACCCCGAGTTCATAACTGGAAGTTTCTCGAGTACTCCAATCTCTAATAGTTCTTCTATTAATGTTGTCATATCCTTGGATTCTCTCGTTGAAAATCTCTCCATTATTGTTCTGGTGGGATATTGCAAAGGGGGTCTGGATTTGAAAGGGATTCGACCACCAGAAATTAATTTTAGGACAAATTGGTTTGCACCCAGCTCCTGCCAAGCTGTTAGGTGTTGACCCAAACACCCCCCCTTGAATTTTCTTTGATTGTCATTCCTTTGTTCGCTTTCCTGAGCCAGACCCGTTGGCTGGCCTCCGAAAGGGCTGGTTTCTTTTCCCTTGCTTAGTTTTATAAGTGTTCTTAGTGTTCCTTGAACGTTTCCTATTAGGGTTATTGCCATTCGCCAACAGGTTATTATATTTCGGTGCTGAATTATCTCTCAAATAACTTGGTGTATTAAGCCAAGTTTGGGTTCCGCCCAAAGAATTAATAATCGGGTCAAGAGACTCTCGACTAAACAAGTACACTGCACTTGGTGGAACATTCTGTAAAGAAGCTCTAATATTTGGGTTTTTGATCTCCTTCAAAATTCGGTCCCGTCTGGCTTGTATACATTCAGCTCTTTTACCACATATCACTTGCATTATTATTTCAGAGCTCTTTGAAATTGGTGAGCCTGGTCCAAAGGTTGTGGATACCCGCTCAAACAAAGTATTAGGATTAAGATTATTGGGGTTAGATGACGCCCAATTAATAAGCTCTTGAAGTCCTGCCCGTAATAGCTCTCTCTGTTCAAGTACAGCATTGGATAAACCTGCAAGGACCTGCTCCGTAGAGATGTAAAAATCCTTGCTCTTATTAAAATGACACAGCTCCTCATTGTTCTTCAAAGCGCAGAAGCCCGGCGCTGCAAGGCATGTGTGCAATGCTTTTTTGTACCTAATGCCTGCCCATGCAGGTGAGTCAAATAGCTGGAGAGCCATAAGTGCCTCTAGACGCTCTTTATTCGCTGCAGGAATAACCTTTGTATCCTCTACATTGACTTTAATAGAGCCCAAGGACACATTAGCCGCCGAAGTCGATGGCTTTATCAGATACTGTGATGAGCCAGCAGACGTGCTGGGCAAATTGCTGTCTGCGACAGTCTGATTCATGGGGCTTATATATCTTGGTAAATGAGCTATATAATGCGAAATATGACTCACCTGATTCATCAGGGAATCAAATCGCGGATCAGAACAGGTCCGAACCTGTTTTCTGACGCGCCTCGACCTTTTATTGGGAGGCGGCGATGCAATTCCTACTTCATCCTCCGAGGAAGAAGTAGAGCACTCAGCCCTGCTCGAGCTCGGGCTCGCAACACCACCCGCGGCTGCTGCGGAGCCCGGCGTTCCAGAGCGGGCGCCAGGATCGACCTCATACACATCGACCCCACGAATGTCTTGTGCATCACTCATTCCGTGAAATTAACACACTTTCACTTGCTTTACAGTTATATGCACGGTTTTAACCCATGAAAAGGTAATTTAACTGTATCTTTTCAACAAATTTAACAAATTTTCAACAATTTGAAAAAATCGGCACTATCTGTCAAAAACTTAAATACGCTATGTAATATGAAATATGACAGTTGGGATCGCGGGCTTTCGCAGAGACGGCGGCGCCCTTGGTGGTGAGCGGTGTGGGTGACTTGACGGGTTTGTGGATGCAATTGAGTAAGTTTGTTTATTTTGTGGGGGCACACAGAACTTTTATACAGCTTTCTTCAACCTTCGTTGTATTTTATAAATGCACATAATATATATATTTATAATTGCAGACTAATTGCAGATGGGAACAAAAAATATTTAAATATTTCGCTCCATTAGGTGTGAATTGTACATTTTTGTATATCGGTCCAGTCGAGGCGAGCGCTCACTATGCCTGTCTTGATATAACTCGCTTATTTATATTTACCCAAATTCCTAATCGCTCAAAATCTGTAGACATGATATAACCAGCAAAACTGTCCTCAAACAGGAGTTCATCGCCGAAATCCAATGTTAAGGAAAGGTGTCTTCGAAATCACGCTAAGTGCGACCCGAAATTGTCTAGTAACAAGTGATTAGTGTAATATCGACGTACATCGCTTCAATTGTGTACCGGTTGAAGGAACGTAACTACAAACTCCTTATTTTTTATTTACACATCACTCCATTTCCGGAGAGTATGTGAAATTCTTACCTTTCAATAGTAATGTCTTCATTTTGTGGTTGCATCTTAAGGCCGAGGAAGATGAAGCGGGGTCCCCACCACGCGAGTGCGCCAGTCACGAACGCTACGCACGTGAACGCGTACGTCGACAGCATAAATGATGGGCTGAAACATTATAATACATGATGATATTATTGTGTCAGTTGTGTGTGCTCAAATGACTAGGCTATGATGGCGAACTAATGACACGCGTACCATTACTGGAAAACGGGACTGAATAATTTTGGCACGGCATCAATTTAAGGAATTTAGGTACCAAATTAAACAAAGTCAAATTATGAATTGTGAACGGGCCTATATCGATGGCGGCACTGTAGCATCTTTCGCGACAAAATTGAACATTTATTTAGATGGACGATTGTTTAGGAAAGTCCACAAGTGCCGAGCGGCACGCAAGCTATCAGTTTTGACGTCTGACCACGTAGACGACATAACTGATTGCTCGGGACTTGCGGACGCGCAACGCAACACATCAATAAAGGTTCACCATTCCTGGACTATTCGACTAGGCTGTCACAATGTCTGTCTGTCAGTTCTCTTCATGTATCGAAATATTTATTTAATGGCGTGAACAACTCACTTTCTAAAGAGAGCTTGTATATCAGTCTTGTAGGAGGTGGGCTTCATGTGGCTCTCCTCGGCCAGGCCGCGCTCGGGGTCCTGCATGGCCCACAGCACCAGCGCCACGGCCGCCGCGCCCATGAACGGCGTCACGCGCAGCCCCCAGCGCCAGTCGCCCGCCGCAGACGCCGCCAGCGAGCCCACTATGTACCCCATACCGCTGCAAAACATATCAAGCTATTGATCCGAACAAACAGACGAGAGCAATTCCAGACGGGGTTCGCGTTCAATCGTCAATCTTATTTCAAACACATTAAATCATGAGCGCCAGCATATTTACTGTTTATATAGCACCCTAGCACCCTTCGCAAACAACAGACGATCGGCTCGGCAGCCCTCAACCGCTGGTATACCGCAATTCCAGACACAATAGCGAATCAATTATGTCGCGCGAGGATCTATGTCGCGACATACAGAGTAAACAAGGAATGCGAAACACAGGACGTGGACGTGGACGTGGAACGCGAACACGCTGTTAGTTTGGGCTCGATTCCAGTCCACGCTGGATTTCAACCGGAATAATCTGAATAGAGCTTTGATTCAAGTACAAGTCGATATACTGAATTAGTAGTCAACTTTTCGAACCGCACCCATTCTAGCACGACTGGAATCAGACAGTTTTCTTAGCTGCAAGTATTAACGGCACAACTGCATTTTAGTCTAGCGCCGCTGAATGGATGTGAATGGGCACAAAATTCTCAAATCATAACCGCAGTTCTAGTAGCGAATGACAAGAGACACGGAATACTCATTGAAATGACCCCTTCTGCCGCCTTATTCTGATAGGTTCGATTGTTATCATACGCGGAATACTCATGGAAGTGACCTGCCGACGCCTTATTCTGATAGGATGTGATTGCTTCTATTACTATTTGATACAATCAGTCGTATTCATTGCCATTCAATTTATCAATTGCACAGCCAGAATATGATTGGACAAAAAGCTGAAAAATATATTGCTTAAAAACCCTATCACGTTACCTGCCAACGGGAATGGCGAAGTAGAAGAAAGCCAGCATCTTTGACCGCACGTTGCCGACGAAAAGATCGCTGATGATGGTAGGGGCGATGGTCGAGTACGAAGCTTCTCCGATACCCACCAAGCCCCGGAAGAGAGCGAATACTGCGAAATGCTGAAACACGAAGCAAAAAAGATTACACTTTTGTAAATATTAAAACTACATAAAATCTGTGCCGATAAGTTTCTGCTGATACTTAACAACGGCTCTGATTGGTAAATACGCGAAAAATTCAGGCTATCTTCCACCTAACTCGTACGGGTTGGTTGATTGTGTAACCGGATTTTACACATTTCAAAAAGTGGGTAAATTTTTCGGACTTGGGTTTCCTAACAATATTGCCTTTACTAGCAAGTGATAATCATTGATAAAAAATTGCACATCTATTACGACCAAAGAAATTGGAATATTACGACATTCCCAGAGATGCGAAGCTTGACAATGTATTTTTTTTTTAATAAAAAGCTGCACGTTCTTACGCTTATGAAAGATCCACAGAAGGTGGTGAGACTCCAGAGTCCTATTCCGAAGGCCATGATGGCTCGCCTCGAGTACCGGTCCCCGAGGTACCCGAATATCGGCGCAAACACCATGTACGCCACCACGAACACCGTCTGCAGCAGACCTGCTTGGTCATCGCCAATATTGAACTCCTTTGTGACGTCAGTCAACAAACCTGAAGATGTAAGCACATAAATCATTTAGATATTTTCGAAATGGGAATCATCATTGAAGAGTAGAAAGTGAATGCCGTACGCCGAGCGTTAAGCCGTTAAGATTTAGGCCTTGATTGTGAGGTGCTGAGAGTTTCTTTGATAAAAATAATTCTTAGGGTATAAAAATCTTATTACGTGAGGCATTTAAGGGGGGAAGGGGGTCGAGCCAAATCTCACGTGGGGGAGAGGGGGGGGGGGTCTGGGCAAATCTCACGTAATATTTTTTTACCGCAAGAAACAAAGTAAAATTGCAAGAAAACTGGGTTATGGATGCCCCCTGAATGCCATGTTCACCACCACACTAATCGCCCGTTTAGTAGTAAACGATTGTTTGATGTAATACTGTGCTAGTGACAGTCCTTTTACTGCTGTAACGGCCCGTTAGTATGTTGGTGAACTCACCCCTCAATCTGTCTTGCGACTCTTGCGATTGCTATTGCGGGATTTACCGGTTCGGTTCGGTCGAATAAAATCCTGGATTTTATTCGATTTTATTCAAATTCGTGCGGCGAAAATCGACTCGCATAATCGATCAACTCGCATAAATTATCAGTCGCAAAGTATAATACAAGGTAGAATTTACAAGGAGTGGGTAAGTATTATGCCAGTCATACTACGTTTTTATATAACATCGATTAACATAGTATACATTGACATAGTAATCGATCCACGCTAAAATAACCGAGCTTTTATACTCCATACATAACTTTCTCTAAATAGATAGGCAAACATACTATTGTCCGAAGTGTACCGGCCAAAACTGTGGGGCTACTCCGAAATACCTATGAAACGAAACGTTTCGGCTGACGAATGGTACGTTTTCTTACACTCCGAAAGTGTTTCGGAGTTCAGATTCGATAGTCGTGGTTTGACGTTTCTTCTTGCGTACACGGTGCACGGTGCGAAAATGTACCATCCGTCAGCCGCAACGTTTTGTTTCGTATTTCGGAGTAGCCCCACTGAGTTAGGTAACGTAAATCTTGATTGTCCTAATGACTTCAATGGCCTCGTGAAGGTGAGTGGCCTCGCATTCGCAAGCCCACGAAAGCAACCGGAATTTCGTTTTTCAACGACTCAGAGCCGAAAATGTTTGCAATACGAGGCGCGAGCTTATAAATAACTCTAGCTAGACCATCACTGATATTGACACAGGTAACACCGACGAAAGGGGTGTGGTCTGGGCGCAGAATAAACTTGGCACTGCCCGATAAAGCTAAGTTAAGTAAATAAACTGTTAAGAGTTACGCGGTTTTGCACAAGCTTCGATGATAAGCTGAATACCTAATGTAGGTCGCCTGAAAGTCTTTGGTAACATTTCCAACATATGCTGAGCTGAAATTACGGTAAATATTATATTATATAGTAATTTACTAACTAAATGGCTTCTGGTGTGTTCACGGTAACTACGTAACACACGTGTATCTATAGCATTAAAATTTAAAAAACCCCCGACAAAAAAAAAACCTTTAAAAAGTTAAAAATAATACCTGAATATTTTCACCCAAGCGTCGTCGTGGCGTCGGGGGACCGCTAAGTACATTAAATTTAGAGTAACCTGTAGATTATAACCATGACCGGCGTACTTAGCGGTCCCCCGACGCAACGACGACGCTTGGGTGAAAATATTCAGGTATTATTTTTAACTTTTTAAAGGTTTTTTTTTTGTCGGGGGTTTTTTAAATTTAATTTTTATTTCATGCTTTTTTAAACTTATATTACCGGTGTACTAACTGCCCAGCTTGTATTAGCATGTACTCGTCAAAACGCATCGTATGAGCCCAAACACAAGGTAGATGCCGTACACCGTTGAGGAGTTCTTCTGATGATGCCTGCGCATCAGGTCAAGGTTGTCATACTTTGTAATATCATTGACAAGTGACAGGATTTCAAATTTCGTATCGATCAGACCTGTGGAAGTTGTTTATATCTTTTCATCAACTAGAAAAGAGCTGATGGTCTTCAAACGGCTGAGCAGATTTTCTTGAAACATAGCTAAGAACACTCTCGATTAACTCACCTTTCAAACAAAAAAAACTAAATCCAAATCGGTCCATCCGTTCAGACGCTATGATGCCACAGACAGACACACAGATACACAGATACACAGATCCACAGATACACAGATACACAGATACACACGTCAAACTTATAACACCCCTCGTTTTTCGTCGGGGGTTAAAAAAGGAGTATGGGTTAAACCATCGGAAGGTAAACCTCACAGTTGATAGGTATTACAGTTTATTTATCATGCACAAATTTGGAATAAAATAAAAATATGAGAAAAAAAACATTTTATTTCCTTTTTATTACTTATATTATCCCAGCTGCTGTATCATTTTGACATCGCAATAAATCATGCTTTTATTATACCTACCCTGCTATCCCCATTGTTTGCGCCACCGTTTATTTGTTGAAGCCCCAGCATTCATTTTACGTTTGTGTATTTTTTTTTCCTTTAATGTCTGGCATTTTTTGTATGTACTGAGTGAACGTAACAATACCTACTCAGAACTTGTACAAACAAGGTGATCAAAATATTTTACTTGGATAGGCACTATCATACTGCTAAATGTTACTGTACTATTAAGTATTCTATGACGTCACCTTAATAAAGTATATATAGAACACAAGCTTTTAATGGTTATTGAACGTGGTGCGCTTTATTTTATCAAGATAACAGAAATATACACACACCACAAAAAGTTTGATTTTACATGGGCACCTACCTAATTTATAAAGTGAACTTTTTGTGATGTTGTTCCGTAATCTCGGTAAACCGAGTGCTCAAACAATAATTTCCGATTTCGAGCGCAAATCAAATTTGAGAGTATTACCTACTAAGTAAAACTCCATAATAATAAATTACACCTACCTATCGACGACTCACTCAAACTTCTATATAGGACTTAAACATTTCAATAGTTTCAGTATTCGACCGTTACTGCAATGAAGAGGAAAAACATTGACATCAATGTCATTGGAACAAATGCTGATAAGTGCAATGGAAAATAGTGAGATGCATGTATGGTGTTCCAATGGAACGATTAGTAGTTGTGGCGTGATGTTGAATGACGTAAACAATTCGCGGTCGGGTCACGGTCAGACACTCGATTAAATTATAATTTACTTTGATATACCTACCTTAGTACAGGTAATCCTCTTTATTTCGTTATCTACTATTATAAAGATATACTGATGACCTTTTGTTAACATTATTTATGAATCAAGACTAGTTAATAAATTAAATCTGCGTTAACCTTCCAATTGGATGCTAAGTATTAAGAAATAGGTAGGTCATTAACGGAAAAAGAACGACAAAATCCAGATCCCGCTGATGTATCTCCAAGAATATTGAGAATATTTTCCATATTCCCAGTAACGCCAGTGCAAGAATAGTTGAGAAAAAACACTAAATACCTTTCACTTAATGTCTTCAAAGCGAAGCAAAAATAATAAAGCTGGGTCGTTCGTTACTGTGCCGACTTTGAAAATCAAGAATTTCTAATTTTAGCTCGGCATCAGCACCTATTCACGTTGCTTATTCAGAAATAGATGAACAAGGGATTATTTATTTCTTCTATTCTAATAATTCTTTACAAAATATTGTATAGGCAATTAAGTATGTGGTAGACGCCTATAAAGTACCCTTTCACTGTGTGTGAAGGCAGGCTCGTTTAGTAATTTAGCCATTTTAGTTATTTACTTACCTATGTTATTGTTTTTATGAATTTAATATCAATGTACTGATAATCAAGATAAGTGTGGCGGTGACCTTCAAAATTCGTGGGCGTCTCGCGGTCGTGCCAGGTAACGTGACGCGTCACGCGAGCACACGGATACCGCTACGTCATCGCCAGTTTACCACGTCGCGTGGTGGCAGCACCGCCGCATGGGCAGACAGCCGACGCGTGCGCACCGCCTTCGTACATCACGCCATTACAACAACCAATCAGCAATGAGGAATTTGTGGCGCGAAACATTGCACAGCGACTCGTGACGGCGCAGCGGCCAGCGCGAGGTGTTTTCCCGATTGAAGTCAACTTCTGACATTATGATGACGAAACCCGAAGTTTATTTATATTTCGATAAATACCTACATATTGCTGCTGACCTACGTAAACGACTGTGTCACTTACCTAATCGAACAAATTTCATAATTTCAGACCGAACATTACGTAACTGTATTCACCTGTTTGTTTACTTCGGCCGTCGGTCAATCTACGAAGTTCAAAAAAAGGAAGTGCTTAAATCAGAGTTGAAAAGGAACTCTTGATAATCGAAGCGCAGCAGGTCTGACATGCCGGTAATAAGTTTGCAAAGTCGTCAATAGAATGGATTGAACGCTTTCGATCGAACTCTCATTTCCTGTCAATGCGGATTGTATTTGCTGGAGATGACAGGTCACCCTGGGGGCTTAATAAAGTTCGGATCACTGCTGCAAGCAGTCACCTTCATATTATACAAGAAGCTATATTATTGACGATATAATATTGACAAATCAGATTAATTAACGAGAGATGAATTTTAACATTTTTGCTAAATTACACCACGTCTACAACTTGTTATCAGGGATATCAGTAACTTGCCATCAATTGCTATCTTCTTAATGGGTCTACAATCCTTCAATTACTGTATAATTAAGGTATCATCTAATGAATCATAATTTTGTATCGGTTTATTTAAAAACTGGTGTCATAATTTCTGCCAGATGTTTATACAGTCTTCAGAATTCATGTCTAGTTACTGAGGTAATTAAAGTGGGTCATACACACAAATTAGCCAGCCTTTCAACTCTTGTAATAATGCATTTGTTTTTACACCGATAATATTTGCACTATAGAATTTAGTTTGCATGTAAAAAGATAGTGTATTTATAGTTGGTTTACGCTTTCAGTGCCAGACTGTCTGCCAAGTGTGTAAAAGGAGTACCGTCATGCCTGACAACAAGTGTGTCAATAGTAATTTTACTCCGGAACATTACCTCTAGTTATCTATCGATCGGTGCTTTTATAAACTCAGGGTGCAAACTATTTACTGGAAATACGTTCTGCAATTTAAAACAATAGATTTAATGTATTGGCCGATAATATAATCAGCAATCATTCCTTTATATTCAATACTGATAAACATTCATGTACACAAAATAATCTCACTGCGGCAGATAAGTTGCATAAAAGCCATTATTATACTAAACCGCTACTACCTGAACTACTATCCAGAATGTCGAAATTTTTTAACATTTGTTTAACTGGAAGATAACTTAGATTAAAGAATTTATGACGATAATACGTTGAACAACTTTCTGGCATTAAAATACAACCGCACTAAAGTATGTAGATGCAAACAGAAAAATTGTGAAATGTATACTAGTGAACAAATTAGGTGAAGGCGACGACGACAATAAACTATTGTTTCAAGTCTTTGTAAAACAAGTAAGTAATGGTTGCACGCGCTTCTACAAAATGTTCAAGTTACGTAGATTTATTGGAATGATGAAGGTAGTATTAATATGCAACCTGATATGACAAGTGAGTGACTGGTCCTGGTGATTAAAAATCGGACTATGGATGTATGACGCCTGCACGTCTATGGTCACTTTATGTTGGAAATGTTACCATTGATGAGCGTGCAGGCGACCGTACTATGTACCATTCTGGTCGGAAGCACAAGTACATGTTACACACGCTTTATTTATCATACATTTTGAAGAATCTTGGAATATGAGCAACATCTGACTGTGTTGTGCTCGGAAATAATCAAGAATATTTAATTATAAAAAATGGCAATAGAATTATTTTTTTACGATAAGCAGAACATCCACGCAAGTTCAATGAAATAAATGTTTACATACATGTATTATCAACATGTTTGGACGGAAAAATATTAACGCTGATGTTTGTCACTGTAGCAGCACAAAAAAAAAACAAAGTTTTTTATAACCCTCTTAACAAAGTGCTTCCGGAGCTTGATATTTAGACAGTATAAAAAGTCAACATAAAATATTTTAGAACACAGTTTCAACTTGTATCCGTTTATTCCCAAAATCATTTAGTAAAGTGCCTACATATTGCGTGTCAGTTTTGTTGGCATTAGAATATTGTAGGAGGGTGCCATCAATTCAACCCAACCCCATTTGTAATAAAAAGATCGATTATGTTAGCGACTGTGCAATAGCTGTGCTGTGTGTAAGCAAGCATTTTGTTCCCACTCTAGGTATGTGGTGAAATGCCCATTACTTTCTCTTATTACTTGCTCGCCAGTTGCCAATGCTACGGTTCCCTCTGTTCTTTCGCATGTAAACCTATTGATGGAAAGCAGTATCGTACTATAAGAATTGCTTTTCATTAAACTCATGATGGTTGTTTGTTTATGAGTATCAATTTCTATCGCTGAATCACATCTTATGTTATTTACGAACAGAAAAATTGCTATATTACAGTAATATACTCCGGCTTTCATTTTGTAGCATTTTACAGTCGGACAGAAGCAAAACATTATGCATATAAAAATCACATTTAGCATGTTGTAATACTATATCTAGATCATTATCATAAAACATAGATAAACAAGGTGATCTTCGTGTAATCTCTGGTAGTGTTTATTTTTTGTCACGGAACTGCAATTTCTGAATCTGATGTGAATATATTAATTCAGCTGAAATGGGTATGATCTGTCATATTATCAATTAAAAATTAATTATTAAATAATACAACCGAATTCTTTTAAGATCACGAAGTGAATAATAGTAGATGAAAAAACCGCCTCGTAACGAACTTAAGTTCGGTGACGAAATTAAATTGACGTTCCGGTAGTGAGGTGTACATTTTAGTCCATAAAGAGTGCGTCAACCTCTTCAATTTGACTTGCTCATGTTAGTTACACTATAAGCAACGGTTTATTGCTATTTGTGATAAGTGCATGTTTATTATCGCCATTAGCCGTATCGTATCTACCGACGTCGACGTTTGCCCACTTGACAACATGACATGGTTTTGTGGAATATGTTGCAACGGGGGACATTCTTATCCTTAAACTGATTTCTGCAGACCTTATACTCGAAAGATAAGCGTAGCAGCTCACTTGAGAATGTTGTTAATGTCCTTCAACTTTCATGACTGTTTATTGCATAAATTGCAATGACCTAACTTAATGAGTTCATTAGGTAAATTTACACTATTCTATATTTATGTACTTATATGCTGCGATTTAATAGCTGATGTAAATACCAGTGCCTTGATGAGTCATACAAACGAATCGTAAATTTTGATGACATTAAAAACATATCT
Source organism: Drymonia ruficornis (assembly GCA_947859195.1). NCBI lineage: Eukaryota > Metazoa > Arthropoda > Insecta > Lepidoptera > Notodontidae > Drymonia > Drymonia ruficornis. Next base: position 6,254,569 of record OX401918.1, read on the forward strand.
GAGTAGTCTGGCCGCTAATCTGACTAGACCTCCTACTTCCGAGTATAGTGGAGTTAGAGCAATAAAGCTCTCTAGAAAAACTCTTACTAGAAAAACTCATATAGGTACGTCACTTACTAACTATAGTTGCCCCTAATTATTTTGATGTTCAGAGCTCGGGCGGTGCCCATCAATGTAATAACAGTAAAGGCGGAACTAATTGCTTCCAAGTGCAGTCTCGATGGGCACTCGAAACGTGGCCCGGTGTACCAGGCCTATGCTACCATGCATGCAAGTATGCTGGCTACTCCGATATCTACGTTACTTAGCGCACAGCTGCAACGCATCAAATCAAAGCAATCGCTGTTGAAGATACATAAATTTAAGACTACATAGTACTCGTGCAGATGATGTGAGTACAGTACTTCTTACGAATTGTACCTACCTACTTACTTGCCCGTATGGCTAAGAATGAGGATATTCTAAAATCTTAAATAAGTGTAAAAGGAATATAAAATGAAGACCAAATTCTATTTTAAAAGTTCAAACTCAATAATTTAGAGTAAAAATATATTTGTGACGAACATGCACATAAAACTTCCAACCAATTTGTAAAGTCGAGCTTACTGTTGGTTAGGGCGTCTCTCCCATAATCCTGTTTGATCCCTCAGCCACATGATACCGTAACCGCCTGATTAATGAGACCAGATTAAAACCACATTTAAAAGGATTGCTTTAAAGCTTACTAGTAGGTAATACACATGTATCCTCAATTTCCTATCCCTTTTAGAGTTTTTTTTTTTACAATCGTGGACATTAATCCCTAAATGATGTGAATCGAATAAGTGATAGGGACTTGACACGACAACCCTAGTTGTGTGTGAGTTTTACGACTTCTTGCGGGCGCACCGGCTTTGCATTTGACTTTGAAGAAATCGCTTTGGCCTAAGCTTTACGATTCCAAGTAAATGGCAATTCAACGAAAACTATAAAAATATATTTCTTCTTTTACCTACGCCTACGATGCAACTCGTAACTCGTGAAAAGTCTCCTTCGGAGTTGGTCTCGTAGCGAAGTACCATATTTATTAGTATTTATTAGTTATTCCGCGCCCATGGCTCTTTATTTTCAATATGGAACCCTAATAAAACAAACAAGGAAGATATTCACAGTTCACATCATAAAAATTGATCACTTATTTTTTTGTTCTCACAAAACTTTTATGGATAGGGTGTGTGTGGATACATACATATTATAGGTGTATTATGTACCTTAATAACTACTACAAAATGCTTTATTGATATCACATTATCTTGAGATTGCTCTTATTTACGACTCATCAATAATCAAAATCGACATCAGTCGGTTCTATTATTATTTTAGGACTTCCATGGCGAGGAGAATCTGTTTACATGGACGGGTACTTGTGTAGTGGTGTTTACGCAGTATGACTAATGATTATGAACTGATAAAATAAACAGATTTCGAGACATGCCGCTTACCTGATACTCAAGCATTCTTAGTAATTCATAACATTAAATAAGGAATGTTAATATTTTATTGAACAATAGTTCTACGATTTACGTCAAGCGATAACGTTTGCTAATTAAGATAACACAGACAAAAATTAAGCAATTAGGTAGGTACCCAGTGAGACGTCATTATATTATCTCTCATCTTTACACATATTAGTCATCTAAGAAAAGTTGCGTATGTTCTTAAGTAACGTATAAAACAAATAAGTGTTAGTGTACCATAGTGCAGCTGGTGTTAGCAAATTGAACCTCTGATTGCTTCCAGATTTTAATCAAGATAACGAAGTTGGAGGGTGTGTTATTGTGGTGGTAACTTGTAGATCGCCCTCTGGGGAAATTAACCCCTGTGTTTACACTCACAACTATGATGTAGGTAGGGGTTATTTACTGTCATTTTTTATTTGACTATAACATTTCAAACGACGCTAAAAAAGGAGTACGTAATAAAACTAGAAACATATTTTCCTCCACTACGTTATGAACGTAAATGTTCAAAAGATGTAAGCGGCTTCCATAAGGACGACATTGTACTACCTATTCATTGAGGAATGAGAATTGAACCCACGCACGTGAGTAGACACTGGAGATTAGTTCTCTGATTACGTGACATCGACCCTCTCTGGGTGTTCAGAAATTTATTGACGTGTAATGTGTAGACTTATCGCGTCGTGTGTCCATTGAACCTTGCTTTTGGATTCAATTAAGAAGCTGGGAAAAGTGGTTTTGTTGATTCTTCCCGATGGTTTTTTTTTCAATCATTTTTTTAAGGGACCGATTAAATTTTATACAATTCTTTCTACTCTTTCATAAGTACGTAGATACATAGGTACTTAATCCATCCACCAGCCGGAATCTTCAACACATCACGGACCTACTTAATCGTGTAGACAAATTAAAGTTGTCTACACGTACCCGCCGGGCCGTCACCGATGTAATAATGGTGTGTCATGATGCTTAAAAGCCACCACCCACGACACATTCCGTTCTTAGTAGGCGCATTGAGGTCCTGGCCATTTCTCTTTAAAATTTAAAAAGTCAACGACACCGTTCTTGGCTTAACTCGGAATGTAAACATTACGTTAGGACACAAAATCTTACGCAACGCTTCCTCTAATGTGGTAAGTAGACACGCGTAAAAGGAGCATCTCGCGATAAAAAGGATTATTAGTTAATCTCGTGTATCCCTACTTAATTATGATCCAGACGGAAAGACAACGACAACCTAAGGTAGGTACTTAGGTAATCCTCGGATGAAGTAGGTATTAAGAAATTCTTAATTAAGAAATTTAATTCGTAATAGGTAGCTTCTCTGCTGCGTAACCACCAACCATGTAATAGGTACGTATTTATGCAACACTTATAACAATGATTTTCTGTGGGTTTAAGTATAGTAGATACTTACTTTACCTAGTACTATTAAAGGACCCTTTAGTTAGAGGTAGACACTTCGGTATTTAGATAAGATAAAATACATAACTTTTATGGTTCAACAGTAACCGGCGTGGCATCCCAAGCTTGTGACGCGATGACGTAATTTTTTCCACAATTAGACATAATGATTGCACGAGGACTAAATTAAACGTGAGGAGTCATAGGTATCTAAGGAGATGATAAGTAGGTAAGTTCCTACCTACCTATTGCTTACTGATCTAACGAGCTTGTTGGGCAGACAAATCTAGACGGCCCTGATGATGGGGGGGGGGCCTTGGGCAAAGACAACTTGGGGCCCTTTAGACAGTTTTTTTTTAATTTATAGGTAGTTCTTAATAAAATAACTCAAAAAATCGAGCTGCTCTTTTCGGTGTTAATGACAGGGTTGTTACGAAAAAATCACCTTGTTTTAAACACCGTGTTTAAAACATGTTTTAATCATTTAGAACATGTTTTAAACACCGTGATTTATTCATTCTGATTTAAATCAATGTTTTAAACACGTTTTAAACTGTTTTAATTTTAAATTTCCTGTTTTTTTGCAACCCTGACTTAATGACGACGTCGAAATTTTGAAGCCCTAGTGAAATATGTCAGTGTAGTCATATACCTAGGTATTACGTAGACAAACACCTACAGGGTAAATACTAAAGCCTCCACCACACACCATGCAATGTGACTGCAACTTTGGCAAAACAGAAATCCCAGTCAGCCAGACCCATATCTCTCCCCTTGCTATTATTGGAGGTAGGTATATTATTATGTAAAATTAAGATAGCCCATTTGTTATTCACATGACGCGCCAAGAGAGTGAGCATGTGATTTTTTAGTGCGGGCTTTGTTTGCACCAATTTCTATCAAGTTGCCCACTTATCAAGTGAGACAAACATTAACTAAACCACATGAAGTTATAAATGATACATTGGCACTAATTTAAATAAATAAATCACATTTTAAGTTGACCATATTTTAAAGTAATGTTTAGTACCTACCTAATGGTCCAAGGTCACATGCAGCAATTTTATCATTACTGTTATGTTTACCTTGTGTCATTAGTGTGATGCGTCACACAAGTGTTTAGTAATGAGGGATTATTAAAATCATAAACTGAGTTTAATGCAACTGGAAAACTTTGCTGTAAGCTTGTAGGTAATACCAACTAGCTTAAAGCAGAGTACTTTAGCAGAGCTATACTAAAAATACTAAAGAGTGATTTTCAAAAACCATTAACATCCCCAAGTGCAGCAACTTTCTATTCTTCTTTAAACTTGCAGAGGGTGCCTATTTTTATGTGTAATAAAGAATAATTAATTAGATAAGTAAAGACCCCAGATGAAATTATAAATTCAGTGATTATAAAATTTCCAGAAATGGCATCTCTAGAAACTTTATGTCTATCGATTAATTATAACTTTATGAATATTGATCCGGCAGTAGAATTTAAGAAAAAATTTAAAATGACAATTTGTAAGTGTAAAATGACAATTTGTAAGTGGCCCCGTAGGCCTAAACAAAATAAATGTTTTGAATTTTTTAATTAATTTATTATTAAACTAGGTACATATTTGAGTAAAATTAAATTTTAATTGAATTCTATTCTTTATACAGTTGACTTAACAATTTTACATTTAACACATTCAATTCGAATCATGGTAAATGTTTTAATTTTACATTTAAAACATTCAATTCCAATCATGGTAAATGTTTTAAACTATCTACTCTGGCTGCAAAAATTACATAATATTAATATTCAATCGTAGTATAGTCAACTATCAAAGCTTTAATTAGATTCCCTAATTTGTCGGCAGACCCATAACCAACCCAGACCTACCAGTCATATGTATACTTGCTGTATAAGAGTTGATATTGGATGTTTCTTGATCCAAATACGTTTTGTACTTTTGTAGGTACCTATGTCTAATCCTAAACTAAGATTATGGTTTGCTCGTAATGATCCTAACTGAACACAGTTTCACTTAATAGGGTAGGTATGGGCACAGTTAAAATAAGCTATATATCGTCACGCTTACCATATGGGGTCGAGCAGGACCAATGGTTACACATGGAGACATGGGCAAAGGCTGGTATACTTATTCTAATAAACTCACCGGCAAGTGTGAATCTGTCCATATAGTTGATCAAGTTGACAAAGCACAATACTCCTACAGTCATGTATTCACGAAACGTTACGTCCCTCAGAGTTTCTCTTCTCCTCGCCTGCTTCCCCTGCAGCAGAGTCGTCGCCGAGTCATTGTCACTGTTTATAACAAGTTGCTGATTCGAAGTGTTCGGCGTTATGACACTCTGGTCCATTTTGCATACGATATACAACACCGTAATCTTCTATGCAGCAACTCACTTTCAAGAACTCTAAACGAAACGCCGGAATTTTGAATTTGAAAATGCAGTAACGAGTGGTTCGCGACGACTTTGTGTATTCCAATAAATAATACAACTATTATAATATGAATACACTGAAGATTATATAAATAAATAAAACACTCCAATAAGAAAATATAATAGGAACTCAAATCATAGTTTGGTTGACGTAACGTGCGTGCGATCGTCCGTCTCGTCGTGACAACTCAAAGCAAAGAGTCAAAGACCATGCTGGTGACGTAGTACATTTTTTTTTTTTTTTTTTAATAAGATTAGTTTTACGGCCCCTGGGAACTAGCCCTTTGGAGCCTAACATCAGTATACTTTTATTACATTTTTTCTTAAATCTACCTTATAACTACCTTATTTCTACCCCCCCAAACCCCATCAGTAAAGTGGTGGATACTTTACTGACAAATTACTAGACTTCTTGGGGGAACTCGAAAATCATGTTTCACCACTTTGTCCCAATTACCCACACTCACGCACATTTATGAACATATATGGTGCGTTCCATTCACTGTTAATTTTGTTATTTTCGTTATTTTTGTTCACAAATCACGTTCCACTCGCACCAGCTTGTACTGAAAGTGATCATTATTATCGTTTTTAACACTTTTTGTGGACGAAAATAACAAAAATTACGGTGAATGGAACGCAGCAATAATGGTTAATATTCCACCAACATTACACATTATAATACAAGAAAACACAAGTTTTGGAAATTAAAACAAAAATCACAACATGACTTTTCCACTTCCCGCCAAAAAGCCTACATTTTTTGACTGACACCGGGGCTGCCAGGTACAATTTTCAAAAATCTGTAGATTTACAATGAAAAAATCCTATAGATTTTAGTTTTAAATAAATAGTATAAGTTTTTAGTAGTTATTAATCGAAAGAAAAAAACTTATTACAATAATAATAAGAATGACGGGAAAATATTCAGGGTAGCAACAATCATCTTAATTTAACGCGTTTTATTAATTTATTCAGACAAACAAAGACAACCAAGAATGAGAATAAGGGAGACTCTTGACTGTTCACAATAGTCTGACCAACCTACATGTTAACGGAGTCCATAGACACAGTATGACTTAGTTGCTCGCCGATAATAATGCAGAAAACATATCGGTATTGCCAATACGTTAATAGTTAATAGTTGAATAAAAATTGCCATAACAGATGTGTGGGTTTCACATCATGTCGTGGTGCACTGAGCACAAGTTTAGCGATTGCGAAGTTAGAAGGTACCATATCGGCTAAAATAATACATGGATGGTTGCGATCATTTTTTCGGCAGGTACCTAGATTGTTGCCATTACTAGATTTTATAAAGGAATTAGAGGTTGTAGGTAAAGTTAAAAATAAGTAGCTTCTTAGGAAAATCAGTAGACCTGGCAGCACTGTAACTGACTGACAGACTGTCATTCAAGTTGAAACTGACTATAGATTTTGCAACTGACACTGGTATGGAACGTCAAAATGCGAATTTGGTAGAATTGGATTCGGAATTCAGTTTACAAAATATCACCAAAATATAGGTAGCAGATCCAAAATCGGTATATGAAAAAGAACCTACTACATGTAAAGAATTATGATTGCTTGAGTGCGAATTATCAAAACAGATACTTTTATATATTCACACACTTGCTTGATCTTGATTCTTCAACTGACCACATTTTTCATATTTAGGGTAATAATGGTAATTCACTATAAAGTAACTATACTCTGATTTTTTATTTGCTAGACCACAATGAAAGCTATAAATGTCAATTTATATTTTAATTGAATCTATTTTTACAAGTGAACTTGTTTTTGTTATACTTTAGTAAATAAAATTAAAAATCAGAGCATAGGAGAAAGTTTCTTAGTAATGGAATCCGGTCAATCCTTACACCCAAAAGGTAATCTGAAATATAGTCCGTTAATTCACGCAATCTAATTTAATTAGATTACACGTATAAAAATGTAAAATTGTTAAAAATTTGGAGAATAAAGCTGCAGGCTAAAAAAATATTCGTTTTCGGTGGAGCAGTCCCCAAATCGGTAGAAATACCGAAAAATCGGTACGTTCGAGAACACTGAACTGACATGTCACCACAAAACAGCATGTCATGTCTGTGGTCTTGTTGTTTGTGTCAGTGTCACTGTCAAGTAAACCCAAAGTAAAAGTTTCTCTGTGGAGTTCTGAATGGAACTATTCCAAAGTGAGATGTGGTCGATTTTACGGAGCAATCCAACCAAATGTACGTCGTAAACCTTGGTTTCATAAATATCGTAACGGTAGCAAATTCGCCACGTCCACGATTTGTCGGCTACGATTAGGTCATTCCTGCACCCCTATTTTCCTAAACAAAATTAGAATAAGAGACCACTCCCTTTGCGAGTGTGGTTATGATGAAGGCTCTACTGACCACATTTTCTTTTCCTGTCCTAAATTCCCTGTATCTCTTTATGATATCCTTCCTCCTGAAATCCCTCGTCCCACCAACTTCAAATCTCTCCTAATGCTTGTAGATACTCCTTTTATTAATATTTTAATTAAATATATAACTTCCCACAATATTAGATTGTAACCTCCTGTTTTTAACAACTGTATAGTGTTCTATTATCGTTTGCTTGTGTTGTCCACTCCCTTGTGTACGTTTTATTGTATGTTGTTTTAGGTAGTTTAACTAACCGGACAATCTCAACAAAAATCCAGTTTGGACCAACCGACCAATGGATCTCCTTCGTGTCTTCGCCACTACGTTGACATTGGCAGAATCACATTGGGCCTGACTCAATGGCCGTTTTCACATTACACGGCACGGCAGCGGCGACGGCTGTCACTGAGATATTTGCGGGGTTTTCATTGGTCAGTGACCAGTTGTCATTGGTTACTGACCAATGAAAACCCCGAAAATATCTCAGTGACAGCCGTCGCCGCTGCCGTGCCGTGTAATGTGAAAACGGCCATTGGAAAGAGGCCATTAGGAAAAAAAAAAAAAAAAAAAAAAAAAAAAAGTTTCTCTGTGGTTCCGCGTTCATTCATTTTATTTCTCTTTGCATTTTATGCTTAGCAAGTTGCTTATTTAGGTAATTTATACCGAATTTTTAATATCATTTTATTTTTGTGGTTGTCAGCGCATTCTCCGAACCTAGAGATTAACTATGACTAAACTAATAATCATTTTTCTACTAACATTTATGTCCATTGGTATTGCTAAAAAACCTGCGGATGACGAGAAACCGGCATGGGCAAAAAAGGATATTCGCGACTTCACTGATGCAGATATGGAAAGGTAGGTGTTATAAATAAATATTACCAGACTATCACACCATCTGTATGGTCCCAAACTAAGCAAAGCTTGTACCTACCATACAATGAACTGGGGGCGAGATCCCAGTGACACGCAGACCGGGGCAAATTATACAAAGATCGTTTCCGAAATGTGCCTCTGGGGGGAATCGAAGCCACAATCAGCCGAGCTGCTTACGCTCGAATCACTGCGCCAAGCGGTCATTAATAAATAAATAAATTGTGATCACTCATCTGCCTCAGCCAAGAATGTTTTAGGCAACAATCAACCTTTGAATGACTTTCGACAGGCTTTTGGATCAATGGGAAGAAGACGAAGAACCATTGCCAGACGATGAGTTGCCGGAACATCTTCGTAAACCTCCAGCTATTGACATAACTAAATTAGATATGTCTAACCCAGAGAATGTACTGCAAGCAACGAAAAAGGGCCAGACTGTAATGATGTTTGTTTCAGTAGCCAACAAGCCTTCTAGAACAAGGTCTGAAGAGTTGACAAAGATTTGGCAAACTAGTCTCTGGAATAATCATATACAAGCAGAAAGGTAATATAAAGCTGTGTTACAACAGATATTTATTGTTGTTTTCTCAGCTAAAAAAGTGTTTGGCCCACCTGATGCTAAGCAGTCTTCTTTTTGTGTCAACAGTTCTACACTCTATTATGGTTAGACCTTATTTACAAGGTATTTGGCCACAATAATAGCGTTTGGTGTGGCCGCGTTTAAGTCCTAAGCAGTTACCATAGTCTTTAGATGCTTGCAATCCCATAGGCATCGCTCGCACATTGCTGACCTGTTGCATGAATTTTCATAAAACTTATTCTATAGGAGTGTGTACAATGAAAAGGTTTTGATAACTTTTATTAAAATGTCAATTTATTTTAGGTACCTCATAGATGATGACAGAGCAATATTCATGTTCAAAGATGGGTCCCAGGCATGGACTGCTAAAGAGTTCTTATTAGAACAAGAAGAGTTGAAGGAAGTACAATTGGAAAGCCAAACATATCCAGGAAAAAACCCAGATCTGAAAAACAAATCTCTAAAAGACGAATTATAAATTAAGTGATAAATGAATATAATCTTATCCAAATATTTTTTTAAATTTTCTTTTCATTTTAAATTACCTACCATCCACACACCCACACCTTTTTCATTGACTGATTTGATTCGGAATATATGGCAACAAAAATCTGATTGTTCAATATGATGCATTATTGTATTACTCAAGTCAGTTCAATAGGTAGATGAATATATTAATCGGGAATTTTGATCTGTGACGGTAATAAAAAACATCATATTTTTAGAAAAATTAAACATAGTTTACTTTTAAAGTTTGATTATAATATAATAGTACTAGTAGTAGCTTTAAGCACTAAAAGTAGTAATAATGATGTTGAAGGCAGAAAGAAAGCCATCTCGTTACATCTGAGAATATAATAATACCACATTGAATGATATGCCTTATTTGTTAACTTAGAATGCATCTGTAGCTCTAAAATGTTCCTCATCAATAGTTGAATAGATATGGCCCTCTCCGCACATCCATTCCAAAATATTCCTGAAAAAGGTTTAATGTTATAAATACAAATAACATACTATTATTAATTTATTGTTGCTTAATAACCACGTCACTAGTAGCACAACTGACCATGACAAGACATAACGCGAGATAAAACAATTTTGTCTCATTCTCTCCTATGTATTAAAAGAGTGTCTCACTGCGACATAACGCATGACAAAAGTCTTGTCTTAATGTGTGTGCTGGCCCCACTGGCATGCAGTTATTGAAATAACAATAGAAAATAAATTATGACTTGTGCAGAACTACATTTAGAGGTTTAAAATAAAACTATTGTACATGTATTAATAAAAACAACCCAGGTCAAAAGTCCTGTATTATCATCCTATACATGATAGTAACATTTTTATACCTAACAGAAAGTAGTAATGAGATAAAAAGAAAATACTAACTCAAACTCCATTTGTGCCATTCTATCTTTGAGTGTGGCATACATGTCTTGCTTGCTAATGCCCTGCTCCAAGGTAGATGCTCTTATCAGATTGAATACCATCATCTGACGGGGATTTAGGCCATTAACTGATGCAGTACTGTCAGTCATGCCAACCATTGAATTTGCTGGCATATTATTTGTTGGTTGGTTGTTATTAACATTTTTTTCCTGAAAAATAAGGGTACTTGTTATAAAACTGAAATAAAAAAAATGCTACATGTTGTCAATTTAGATGGCTTATTGCTTTGCTGGATTGTGAATGCTTAGTGTACTCCAGTCTAATTCTTAGGGGTGGTTAGGAGGTGGAATTAGGTGAAAGGCACTTTAAAGGCATTACAAGGCAATACAGAAGGATGACAAGGGATTACAGAAGGATGAAAACAAAACTTTTTTTGCAATGTATAAGATATTTGTAATGCTTGTAAATGCCAAGCAGTAAGTGTTAAAATCTTAATATCTACAGGTAAAAAACAATGCTAAATTTACCTTCTTAGAATCTGCTTCCATTTTAACTTTATTTCTAATACAATGTAAGTAATGGAATGTGATTGCATTAACATCAGTAATAGGCAGTATTTTGAATGCCATCAACACTTTCTTCCCTTTGTTAGTCTTCACATTGCCATATATTTGAATGTAATCATTGACTTCAACCTTTGGTGTAGATTTATCCTGCTAAAATAATAACAAATTGTATTTTGGACAAAATAAATACAGCGAGTTAGTGGATAAGTAGGTAAGTATCTCCTTATTTAATAATTAGCTTTTGCCTGTGACTTTGTCCACACAAAACTCAAAATCGAACTTCCATACAAACTTTCATCCCTTATTTAAAACCCTTAGGGGTGGAATTTCGACAACCCTTTTTTAGTGTATACCTACACTTCACAAAGAACACACTCTCTAAATCTCATGTCCATAGGACCAGTGGTTTAGGCTGTGTATTAATATATCAGTCAGTCAGACGGGACTTTGAATTTTATAGGTATAATAATATGTATAGAAGAAGATAGATAAACTTACATCATCGTCCATTGCCTCCTGATCCAGCCACAGCACAGCTCTCATCCTACCTGTTATATCCTGAATAGTGTATGTTATCTTAGTACTTTGTACACGAATATTTCTTATACGGGCTACCACAGTAACAATCTGTATTTCCGTTCCCCATATTTTTACACCATCATCTCCACAATGTAAGGCTTGTTTGATAACAATAGGCGCTGTACGGGATGCTCTGCGACCCTTAAAAATCAAAAGATAACGTTATAAATGGTAATAGTAGTGTTACATTATGATAATATCATAACCTAATCATTGGTTAGGGACATAGTTTAGAGGTAATTCTTAAAGTACTTTATCGAAACCTACCGTTTTTTGAGCTTGATTAGGTGTATTAACATTTCCAAACTGACTAGGAGAATTGAAGAAACCACCACCAACAGCCGATTGATCTGAAGGCAAACCAAATTATCAGAAGACGAGCATAGATATAGCCACTAGAACCATTTTATTCACTGATCTAACCAACCATTCCACATTTTTTCGTTGTTATTTTTGAGCGATTACAAACACGATACGAATTACGAAGTTATGGAAACTAATAAAAAAGGCAACGGAAATTGGCGCGCTTTCTTTATTTTTTTTTGACTGATCAGGTCACTCACTGACATTTTGCTGAGAATTGAGATTGACATTTGACAGTTATGTACGATATAACCACAGATATCATATACCTGTTAGATACAGATAACGAACTTAAGTTTTTAGTCGATATGGAATTATACTTTATTCCAACAGTGGACGTCTTTTGGCTGAAATGATGATGATGATGATGAACCTAGCATAAGGTTTATTATACTTTGATTGATCTAATATACTTACATTTGATAATCATAGGTAGGTAACTCTCCTTCCAAGAAGTTATTGAACCTACCTTTCAATGTAATAAAATAACACAATAAAATTGAAAGAATTAATTGAATTAACAGAAAGGGGAGGCCTTTGCCCAGCAGTGGGACATTTAATCAAGGAAGTTTTAAGTCTCTAACACCTGGAATGCGGACTTGGCAGCAAAAGTGAAGCCGACAGCGAGATACCATACTGAACGTTGTTTCCTTTGCCAACAAGAGTGACCATAATATTTTGAAATTTTGAGAACGTCCCCATGGAATCTAGTGAAAACGTGCTTTTGTTCCGAGATTGTTATGATAGGAAAATAATAAAATAAGGAAAGGGATGTTTATTTTCTTAAGAACATGAGTAGGTACAATAAATTAGTCTGCGGTGGCCAAACCACACGAGTGCCTGTCTGTATCTTGGCAACCTAAATGAAGTTACAAAATAGTATTTAAGATCGTAGATTTTGCCACTTTGTAATATAAAGTAACATGACACTTCACACGCTTGGACGTTGTCTAGGCTCTCCATATCTATGGTTTTTCCAATACTTATCTTTCCTATACTTACTCTTTTTCTATGCTATAAAAGGTACCTACTACTGTTAACATGTTATGTTTGATTTGGGCTGTGCAAGTTGTGACAGACGGACATAGAGACAGATAGACGGACAACAAAGTTATCATATTAGGGTTTAGTTTTTTTCCTTATTAGGTACGGTACCCTAAGAATATCTAACTAATTAGACCATAAGACAAAATTAAAGGACAATGGGCAAAACTGTATGGGACTTGGTCCAAATGTCCACCACTGACGAGACCTACGTAACCCGATAGACCACTAAATACTGAGTAACTTTTACAAAGACAGTTCAACAAAATAAGCTGTAAGTAAAAAAATACGGGTAGTTTAAAAAAAAATATGATTTCACCATTAGTATTATGTTTATACATTTTTTTCGAAAGGCAACAATATAAATCTTTTTCTAACATTAAATAAAAATAAAATAAGCTGTCAGAAAGCAAAAAATGCCGTGAAAAGTTTTTATTATTATTTTTGTTACCTGATGAAAAGTGAACAACAAGCGCTTCTATAAAATAAATAAGCAGGTACCTTCTATGCGTTACCTTACTTTTTCACTTATCATCAGGTAACAAAAATAATAATAAAATATGTTTCACGGCATTTTTTGCTTTCTGACAGCTTATTTTATTTTTATTTAATGTTAGAAAGTGTATTTATATTGTTGCCTTTCGAAAAAAATGTATAAGACATAACACTGGTGGTGCGTTCCAATCACTGTTAATTTTGTTATTTTCGTTATTTTTGTCCACAAATCACGTTCCACTCGCACCAACTTGTACTGAAAGTTATCATTATTATCGTTTTTAACACTTTTTGTGGACGAAAATAACAAAAATTACGGTGAATGGAACGCAGCATAAGTGTGAAATAAAAAAAATAAAATATTTTTTTAAACTACAATTTTTGTTTTACTGACAGCCTATTTTGTTGTACTGGCTTTGCAAAAGTTACTCAGTATGTAGTGGTCTATCGAGTGACTTAGGTCTCGGAAGTGGTGGACATTTGGACCATTTTTGCCCATTGTCCTTTGTGCTAACGAAAAGGAACAGTGAGGGCAGGGCATTTTCCTTTAAAACTCGTTGTGTTAAATTAGGGACATAATCTGTCGGCTTAAAATGCTTGCTGTATATGACGGAATTTTGGGTAATTTTTCTGTAGCCCATAGGTATTTGTTGTAACCAATTTACACGCCTGGGATCTGTAAAAGATAAAATTGTTTTTTTGTTTTTTATTGCTTAGGAGTAATCGGGAAGTGTAAAGTCAAAAGTCGTCCCAATTGCAAACAATTTCAATCGACAAACCATCGGTCTCGGCCTTTATTTTATATTGTCCATCAAGGGTTGCAATGCTGACCGCGCTGTGGAGGCCTGGAGCTGCGCTGCGCCGCGCTTTCGGCCATCAACAACGCGCCCAGCAACACACTCATTACAGACCGTGGCAGTAATGTACTATTAAAAAGTAACAAAAGGGTAAAGGAAAGGGGCCCCGAGAATTACATTGCCTGAAATGGTTAATCTGGCCCTAGACGTGCGCGTTCCTCGAGCGTGTGAACGACGCGAACGCCGTGTGCGAGCCCGGCGAGCCGTGACAACGCGGCGTGAGCGTCGCGTTTTACCAGCGTGTGGTCTGTCGCGCGCTGCAAATGCGACCGACTTCAAAAAGTAGCGATGTAGTCGTGCGGCAACGAAAAGCGCGACTTTATCGCTGCAAACAGTTCCCGTGGACGATATTCCTCAGTTAACACAGACACATAATAAGATTTATATAATAGTCCTTTTTACTAGAGAAATTTGTGTCACCCGAACATCTAAAATGTACTTAACGTGGAAAACATAGTTACCCACTTACCTATGTTAAGATAATCCTTAATTCGGATAATATTCGCTTTTACACCCTTCCATTACGCATATTCTACCCATTTTTATGAGAAAATTCAGCACAATCCTCTAGATTTAAAATTAGCTGAAAATGTCGTGTGTCACGCAAATTGACGTTCTGTGTTTCAAGTTTTTAATTTTATTTCTGCTACGATTCCTATAGACATCACGGAACTGACAATTACAAGCGAATTATTAAAGAAGGTAAGTACTTATTTCCAGATATTTATTTATATTTGAAATTTTAATCTTAGGATATTCTTATACTTTACCATAGGTATTTCATTAATCGACTTTATTGTTTATTATTCTTAAAATGAAAATGTATCAAGTTTAAGGTGATCGAATAAATATTAACTGGCAACACAAGGGATGAAAGGTTGTACTATTAGAAAGGGAAAGAAGGCGCAGTTATAGGTATCTGGCTCGGACCGGTTTTTATAATGCGTGCATCGTGGGCGTTAAGTCCGTCACATAAGGATTATTTTTGATTAAATGAATGGAAAATAAAGTTTGTAGTCCACAGTCATGTTCAATGGTATTACGTCGATGCATTTAATAGGCTAATTAAAAAAAAACAACGATTATTATCTATATTTATACCGATTATTCTGAAACCACACACCCCACCTCTAAATTCGTAGGTGTGGATGGTACTTTATTGTCTATGGGATTAACCATAGGCAATATGTCTGTGTGCTGGTTGACGTACGTAAATAAAATAATTTGAAAATAAACAAGACGAGTGTTCGGTTTAGATTGATTATAATTATCAATATCTTATAATGGCTTGCAAATCATTTCATAAAGGAAAATATTACGTAACATATAAAAGAGGTTTTGAAGATTTCAAAAAAGATGTAACTTTAACCATTGACAAAGTATTTGAAAACGATACGTTGGTAAGCAATTTGTACTTCTATGCTCAGTGAATTAAATGTTTTGTCTTAAAAACTTGATGAAGAAATACTTTAGGGCCTTTTTATTTACAGAAAATATCTTTATCTGATGACGACGACCCTACATTTTTATACATTCTGAGTGTAACTCGTTTAGACTATGAAGATTTAAAAAAACATCAAGGCCTCCTCGTAGATTTTGAGAATTTTCCGTCGCAGCTTGTGAGATTACTACAACAGTGTGCTTCAAATAACATGTAAGTTACAATGCAAGCAATGTTTATTTATTGAATGCACTGTAATGTAATATAACACAGAGCATTACGGTAGCACTATTTATAGTAGTAAGTAAGTTATGACACTAAAGTTGTAAAAACTCATTTTTTAGGTTTTTAATTCTACAGCAGAACACTCCAGTGCAATACTATTTAGAAGTTGTTGAGCATAATGAATTTAAACGTCTTGTGCATTTATCGCTGAAGACTGCTCCGGCTACAGATTCAGACTTGAAGCAGCACATGGCTGACAATATCATGAATTTAAAAGTAAGTACTATCTTCTGACTATCAAGCGACAAGGCTCACCACCTGTCACGTTGGGTTCTGACTATCTGGTGAAATGTGGGCTTTGAGTTGGCTTAATACCTCCACAATGTGGTGGTGTATGGTCACTCAAGCCTCTGACAACCCCTGAATGGGGATAAAAGTCGTGACATACTATCTTCTCTTGAAAAAAGTACAACTTACGGGTGTCATTATTTGGTACTTGTAATAGTTTTTATTTGACTGTTAATTGTTTGGTTAGTTGTAGCATGTACTCTGTAAGTATAGCTATAAGTAAGCATTTTTAAAATAAAACTTATTGTTTTTAGAAAGTCCTGTCTGCAGTAAAATCTTCAGCAATGAGTAATGAATCACTATTGAACGATAAATGCATTAGCTTGGAAAGAAAAATACTTGAACTATCACTTGCTTTATCGAGAATGGAGGAAGAAAAATTGAAATGTGAAGCAGAGTTCAAAGAAACTTTGAAACAAGAGAGAGACAAAATTATGGAGGTATGTAAGTTTTGCTGTCTGACAGAGATATTCCATAAGATAATATCTTACTTCCTCTTGGCTGATTTTACATGATCTAGTAATTCTTTTAAGGTAATCAAATCAAATAGCCTGCATGTTGTTACAGGAAAAACTGCAGTGGCAGAAAAACACAGATTGTAATATGAATATGAAACTATCTACATATCAGGACAATTTAAACAGAAAGGACAAACAAATTGAAGAAATAAATTGTTTGTGCAAACAGTTGCGCAATAATATAGCACAATTGGAAAACCAATTGAGGTAAGGTATATAGACAGATTATTCTTTGTTGCAAACTGGAACTGTATAATTTGGATACAAAATATACATTATATTGTATAATTTACTAAACTTTTCACTTTAAACTTTTCAGTGAAAAATCTCAATGTTTGAATTTATTAGAAAAGGAAGTTCAGAAGTCACACATTGAAGTAGCGACACTGAAAGCCAAGAATGCTTCTTTAGATAAAGATGTTATGGAAAAAGATAAACACTGCGATCAATTGAATTCTAAATGCGTGTATTTGGAAAAGGTATGATATTTTTTTATTAATTAAAGCGCATGGCACACCAATGGTGTATGCATGGTGAAGGCATGTATCATAAATTATACCCAAAAAAAAAAATTGTGCTGACTATGGTACTTATAAATAAGCCTAAACCACATTTATTTTCACACATTTCATAGGAAGCTCATCCTACCCTCATCACAATCACTCCAGTGCCCCAACATAAGTCTGCTGTGTTGCAATGATAGCTGTATGGCAATTTCACTAATGTTATTTTTATTCTGATTACAGACTGTGAAAGATAATTCAGATACAATAAAAGATTTAAACAGTTCCCTACAGATAATTAAGAAAGAAAAGGTTTGTAATATCATATACCTAGCACATACAATATTATATGCTTGGGATAAAAATATTTGCGTTTTTATCAATATTACAAGACAGAAATCCTAAGTGTGCCTGTGCTGTTCTTACTAACATAGACAAACTACTAGACAGATTTGACTTGCTATTTCTATTCATTATTATTTTATAATAGATGCTTCCTGAAATTATAGTAGAGCATGCATGCAGAACTATTACTTTACTCTTAGTTATCTCTGTGCTATGATATAATATTACAGTTAAGTTTAGAAGAGCGACTAGCTTTGAGTGAATCACTTGCAAACAAAAACAATGCAGCTGTGCATTCAACGTCAGAACAACTTTTAAAAGCGAATCAAATAATATCAAAACAAAATGCGGACCTAATAGAAATAAAGGAAAAGGTAACTGTTAAATCTCATTCCTCAGTTTCATAATAAGACTTAAATGAATACTTTCTATGAATCTACAACATTGGTTTGTTCCAGCTTCTATGCAGAACAGCTATAGCACTTGAACAAGAGAAAGTTATAGAGTGCAACACTAAAGAAATAGAGGAATTAAAATTAAAAATTAAAGATATAAATCAAAATACGGACAAGCTTCAAAAAGCATTTGATGACTTAGTGGAAAAGTATGAAGCCAATGAGAAAATTCTAAAAGAAAGAGAAGAAACTATTAAAAATAATAATATGGGTAAATTATTATTTCAATTAACTAATTATTTTTGTTGATTCCACAGTAAAAGAAATGTTGAGTTATAATTCAGCCCAAATTGATCCACTGACATTTCCGCATCCAGGAAAGTGGTCATAGATAGAAATGGGTCAAGGTGAATAGGAACTCCTTCCTTAGAGGCGATGCTAAAATGTTTGTACTGTGTTTCAGTTATTCAATGGCTACACAAAAAACTGGAGTGCAGTCCACCAACAGAATTATCTCTAAACAAACACCACAAGCTTGGAATTCAAACTGCAAGTAGCTCCACGCCATACTTTCTCCCTAAAAACAACAACCATACTGAAGACTCATCACATGTTATTTCAGACGAATCTATCGACTTCTATGCAACCACAAAGTCGTAAGTTAAACATTTGTTAAACTTGTAACACATCTCTGGCGAAAGCTGTGCTCTCTTACCCATTATAAAGAGACCTCAGCTTATGCTGGAAATGTTCCCTGAGAAGTGCAGGCTGTACAGTCGAACTAGTCTATAATTTGCGTACTTACATACGGGCCATCCATAAATTACGTCACGAATTTCATGATTTTTAGTCCCTCCCCCCCTTGTCACAGCTGGTCACATTTGCGAGACTCCGCCCCTCCCTGTGTGACGACATATATATTTCACAAATTTCAGAAATTTTCAATATTTTTCATTAACAGTTCAAACCGTTTTAATACTTGGATATATTAGATTTTAAATGTGACGTCACTTAACTTAGGACCCCCCCCGTCACACAATGTCACAATTCGTCGACCCCCTCCCCCCTTTACGTTTTACGTAATTTATGGATGGTCCCATTGATACATAAAACTTACAAGATAAAATATTAGCAGGTCTAACTTGGAAGAGAGTGCTAGTTCTGAAGGACAGGATCAAGTCACGAAAAAAGGATTAGATCCAAAATATCTACAACCAGCCGATAGTGACAATAGAGTCCAGAGTGCGAGAGGTAAATATTTTTAATTTTTGAAATTATAATTTTTTATTTAAACCTACTTTCTAAATATTTTAAGGGTCAGACCTAAGTGCGGTGGGTGATGGTGATAATGATTCGTATTTGTGCTAATTTGTGGGGGTGTAGCCTACCCTTAGTTCGAACTGACGAAACATTCATAGAACAAAAATATATTGTTGTCTAGACTAGACAGCAACATGTTTCTAGTTGCCCCAACATTAGTGGACGCGAATAATGCCAACTGTTTACGACGCGAAAGCGAATCGCCAAGGCTTATAAGTAGCAGCCGGTTGGCATGGCCGGTTTGACATGTGGGGGGGGGGGCTGGGAAGAAAATGAACCTTATTATAACGGAATAAGACTGGCCGTTTTAAAAAATAAGAATGTCAAAAAATGAATACAAAAATGAATTTTATTCCGTTATAATAAGGTTCATCCTTTCCTCCTCCCACATGTCAAACCGGCCATCATAGCGTGCCGCTACTTGTAGTAATGAACTTGATAAGATTAATAGGGAGGCTTGACGGTTTCAATCCAGCGTTCCAACAGGGGTGACCTTGCTTGTTGCCATCCATGTAGACAGCAGATGTAATTCAAACTAAACACAAATCCACGCATGGAAACAAGGTTCCCACCAAGGTCACCTCTGGGAGTTGGGACGCTGGATTGCAACCGTCAAGCCAGCCCTTAGAAGTAAGTACTTTTTAGTTGCAGGCACGAAAACGAAACCTAATAACGCATCAAGTCATAAAGGGAAAGAAAATGCTATCAATTTGCCTAAAGTAGATTATAGGGAAAAGAAATCAACTCGGCCATCTTCGCATCGAGTGACGCCTGTCTCTGCGTACTTTCCTTGATACCTATGTATTCCTTCCTACCAGTGCAATAAATGGTTTATTATAAGTATACATTATTTTTATTTTAAAATACATACCTACACTCGAAAAATAAAAACCAACCTTTTCTGGTGCAGTCGGGTAAAAAAAAATGATAAAAAGACCGGAAACGTACCATGCTGTTACATTAAAAAAATTGTCTATGTTCTAGGCTCTTGCTTGGCCGTAGCTTGACATGACTGACACATAGATTTTTTCTGACAGTCTGACATTGATTGACTCGAAAGGAATTGGACATTTTGGTTTGTGAATGATGGCGGAGGCGGAGGTTAACATTGATCATTATTTTGTTTGAGTGATTCATTACTTATCTCAGGCAAAAAGAACTTATGTACAGTACTATGTACTTATCTAATTTTATATTAAAACAATTCTCATTCGTGTAAACTCAGATTGGTGTGAGTGTTTTGATATCTATGTTTGTACCTGATGAAGTATCTAAACGGTCTTCGAACTGGACAAATAAAAGCTATTGTGGTAGCTGTTTTTCTATAAACATTGGTGTATTCTGTGAGGGAGTGGATTCATAATGCCATTTGACTTTTTGTGCTGTGTGCGGCCCGGCGTCGAAGATGTGGTGGAGTTGGACTACTCGCATCAATCTCTGGTCGATTTTCCGACTGAAGTATTCGTGTACGAAAGGACATTGGAGACTCTACTGTGTCAGAGCAATCGTGTGACGGAACTCCCGCGCCAGTTATTCATGTGCCATGGCTTAAAGTACCTTGATCTCAGTGATAATGAAGTGTCAGCCATACCTGCAGCCATATCCTCTTTAGTGAACCTACAACACTTGAACATCAGTCGAAACACATTAACATCTATTCCAGAGACCATGAAGGCACTCAAGTACCTAGCGTTCCTAGATCTTAGTGTTAATCCACTGGAAAAACTTCCAGATGCTATCACAAATCTACCTGCATTACAAGAGCTCTATTTGAATGATACATATCTGGAGTACCTTCCAGGGAATTTCGGACGCCTCGCAAATCTACGAATACTTGAATTGAGAGATAATTATTTAATGATTTTGCCAAAGTCTCTTTCTCGTTCCACTGAGTTGCTGAGACTGGACATAGGACAGAATGATTTGCAACAGTTTCCTGAAGTTATTGGAAGATTTCTGAAGTTAAGAGAACTATGGATAGATAGCAATAGCCTAACAAGTATACCATCAGTAATAAAGCCATTGGAAAATTTGATTCATTTGGAAGCCAGTAACAATATGATTGAAGAACTGGCACCAGAGATTGGCTACTGCATTCAACTCGTAGATGTAACATTGTCGTTGAATAATTTGACACAGCTACCAGATAGTATAGGACAGCTAAGTAACTTGACTACATTAAAACTGGATAATAATAGATTGTATTCCATACCTGAGAGTATAGGACAACTGGCAAGCCTCGAAGAGCTAATGCTCATGTGTAACTATTTAGATAAAATACCGTCTTCAATTGGACTTCTCAGGAAATTAAAGTACCTAAATATAGATGATAATATGCTTATATCAATTCCACCAGAGATAGGGAGCTGCATAAAGTTATCTGTGTTGTCACTTCGAGCAAATAAATTGACTAAGATACCACCTGAAGTTGGCCATTTGTCCTCTTTGAGAGTCTTAAACTTAGTACGTAACTCATTAAGTTATCTTCCCCAGTCCTTGTTGAATTGTGATAATTTAGTGGCCCTATGGCTTTCTGAAAACCAAAGCAAACCTTTAGTGCCTATGCATTCTGAGGTAGACCCTCATACATATGAGCAAGTACTCACTTGTTTCCTTTTCCCCCAAGTGCCTTTAACCCCAATTGAAGTTAAGTTGGATAATGAAAAGTCTGAAAATGTGGAGAATCAGCCACCTGCCCGCCATATTAGTTTTGTTGACATGAAAGCTGCTCCCAAGATAACAGAAAAGCCTGGACAGTTAAGGAGAGCCCCTACGCCATATCCTAAGGAGTTAAGAGCACTAGCAAAACATGCTAGGAATATACATAAAGATGGTGCACAGGATGTCACACCTCCTATGCAAAATGCTGTGCATATTAAGGCTGCTAAAATAACACCAACTTTGCAACAAAGATTTGCATCAGATAATAAAAAAGATTTTGAGAATACAGACAAAGTAGAAAGTACAAATCAAGATCCTATGAAAGTTTCAGTTTATGATAATCTACCACCAGAAAATTCCTATGATAAGCCTTTGGATCTCCCATATGAACAGGATAAAACCTATAAAAGTGTAGATCATGCTCTTTATGCCGAAAATAATGGGACTACTAGCAATGATTTTAAGCCACCAGATCACTATATTTTGAATCAAAGGCAATATATCAAGCAAAATGAAAAATATTCTTCGAGACAGGACATGTCTCATGTTCAAATGCCACAAAATGTGTATGGAGCTCACATTGAACATAAAAAATATCAATTGTCAGATGATATGGGTTACCGGCCTGGGTTAGATGATAGTCGCAATCAATTGCAGAGACTGAGTGTCAGTACTCAGGAAAGACAGCATACTAATGAGACTATTTTGTCACCACATTTTAGCGAAAACTCATATAATAATAGAAGTATGGCTGATGGTGCTCCTTTTGATCCTGTTTACTCGAGAAAAGAACATGTATGTCACTCTGTACCAGAAAATAATTACCATGAGACTATATATGATAGTGAATTGTGTGGACGTGCCAAAGATAAAGTGTATGGCCAAAGAAATTATGACACATATAGTTATCACTCTCATGGTAGTAGAGATTTACATAGTCCTAGAGTGCACACAGTGAGCCAAGTTGTTGGTTCTACAACAATGCCAAATTTGAGCAGTTATAATGGTATTTATGCCGGTCCTGTTGTAGACAGTCATGCTTATTCATCAACTCTTCACCAGAATCCATCTCCAAATGCTAATATTTATGGGATTACAGTACCAAGTCCCACATATGTTTCATCACAAACCCCAGAGTTGTATTCACCAACGGGTCATACAAATACAACTAATCCATACCGTATGGCTAATACACCACTGATATCAGACGACGGTAGCTATAGCCATGTGCATTCGCCCACTAGTCAAAACATGTATGACTTATATGATGCCATACCAGCTCCATCCAATCCTCCAAGTGTGGTTAACCACCGACACAGTCCTAGTGTTTCAGAGCCCATTTATAGCCGAGGTCAACCTCCACCTTATCACATTGCAGCTCCCTATACAAAACATGCACAATATTTCAATGGGACAGGAGGATAGTGGTGACACAGGCAGTGAAAACTGCATAGTTTTGTTATAAAAATGCATTCTCATGAACATTATTAATGTGAAATTTTATAAGTTTATAATGGTGGTTTGATCCTCATACAGTCATGTTGGTATTCTGTTTGTTGCATGTGCAATTTAATTGTGATATATTCGTCTAATGTAATGTTAAAGTTAAATCTAATTATTAAGGTGCTAAGGATGATGGTACATAATTTGTTAGATATCATTGAAAATACCTATTGTATTTAAAAAAATGAATTTATTCAAGCTAATTGAAAATAATTATGGATGTTTTTATGTATGGTTTATCGTAAGGAATGAAATGCATTTAGGTAACAGTAGGTACTGATTAAGTACAATTTGTAACAACTATGTTGTTCCAATATTTAATGTAGGTAAATTATTGTTATATATAAATCTAAATTATTATTTTTAGTTGTAATCTGCCTGGGAAATAAAGGCCCTACTATTTGTATTTTCATATTCATCTCTAGTGAGCGCGGGTGCTTTAAGACCCAAGCCCAAGTACCTGATCCATGCAATGCATGGAATGGTTTCACAAGGATTCATTAAAGGCCATTAAAACTCAAATTTATAGAAAGTTATGATCGACTTGCACTGGTATTACAAATCACTTTTGTTTCTAGAAAGCATTTTAAAACCATGGTAAACTGGTTAAAATCTCTATAAACTTGCCGGTAAGAGTTCAAACTATTGCTTCTACATATATTGAAGACGGGAGATAAAACTCTCTCGTGATTTAAACTACCATTGATTTTACGGCTCTAAGTGCATTTTTTTGTATCGTCTAAATTAAATAAATAGGACTGCATTGTGGTTATCGTTCGGAGTAAGGCTCCTGAAATGATGGATGAGAAAGATGACAAAGGGACTGAAAAAATGGGATAGCCAAGTAGCTAGAAAGGCGGGACATAGCATTTCGTTTTATCACCATTCAAATAGATAGGTACGGTACTGGTCGATTGAACTATAAATTTCGCTAAAACGGTTGCGACTTACGATGGGTCACCAAGATAAGCGTTAGGTATTGGAGAGAATTGCAGCCAAACAACAACCAAAATGTACCACCTTATGATATTTTTCTTCTTTTGCACTCTGTTAGGGCCTTTTTCTAGGCTGGTTTTAAAATATGTTATGTGTATTGCATTGATTGGCAATACTAAACAATGGTGAATTGTCTAATTCTCCAGATTATTATTTCTATCAACGCGACAAAGCTAAATGCTGAAACAGTCATTAGTATATTTTTGTATATCTCACAAATTGTCATATAATTTCACTGGTTTGATTATTATGTAACTAATATCGTATTAACATTGTTAGAATATTTTTATATAGAATTACCTACTTACCTGCAATGGAGGTCACCTGCATGTCAGAAATACATATGAAATGAAGTCTACGTAACTAAGAAACCTTTTGCAACCCTAGCGGAAGTGAAGCTTTATAAAATAGCATAAAAACCGGCCAAGTGCGTGTCGGGTCACACATAAAGTGAGGTTCCGTAATAATTTCAATAACGAAATAGGTAGGTAGGTACTTCCGTACAAGTTGAATATGTAGGTAGGCATGTAGAATCACATATATTATTACTACTCATCTTAGATTCGTTTTATAAAAATAAAAAATCCTGATCTTGAGTCTTATTTTTTCTAGAAAAATATTGAATTTGAATAAAGTTATTAAAATGTTTTAAAATTGTTTTAACAGGGTAATATGTTACACGTAGGACATTATTTACTTTTGGATAATGGATCTTTTTCCATATATTATATTTTCAATAATTATATCGAGCAAGTCCTGATCAGTCACCTTGCGGTACCTATACTACTTAATATAATACATTTAATTACAAAAACATTACGTACTTGCAATCTATGAAACATTTTACATTTAATTTTATACGTCTTTTGTATTTGAGGGAATTCCTCGACGATGGCACAAATTCTCGATGATGATCTTATTAATTAGATCTCATCTGTGAGCGGAGATACGTTTATGAAACCGAGCCAATGTCTTGACTTAAATAATTTATTTTAATACTTACCTATTTACATTTTGGTAATTACAAAGTATACTGACTGCCAGAATTACCTACTTTGTCTACTTAATAAATAAATATACACTTATTTATTTGAAATAGTTTTTTTATAAAAATATCTGGCTATTTTCTACGTAATAATGTACTTATTTAATTATGTATTAGATTCACAAAATTATGTAATACACGTACTACATTTTTAATAAATTACTTAAATAAATATATTTTTATAATCAGTTACATTTTATTTTTCACTTCGATCTTAAATGTGGGGGCGCCCACAACAGTGTGCATATTTTGTCTGCCTACCCCTCCGGGAATACGAGCGTGATGGTGGTACAATTCGCTTACATAGGTACATCTAATCTATGTAAGCGAATTGTACCACCACAGCTGTAGTTGCTAATACTATTCACAAATTTGATCACTGATTCGCTGCAAGCTTAGCTCGCTAACAATTTGCGGTTGACCCACTTTGTCATCTTTACCTACTCTCATTTAATTCGATAGATAACGAGTTTATCACTACTATAGTTCATCACTACTGTTATTGTTTTAAGTAGGATTACAATTTACAAACTGCTATTCAGACATTTCAGGCGCATGCATGGACTTCGTCATAACGGTTTTGCCAGGCCTCAGTCACTCTGTGGTTTCGGTCGAACTAGCTCCGATCGGTTCGCGTACAAAGTCTGTACGCAATTCAATATGGCCGCCGCGCTCCTGGCGTGAACACGCGCTATAACGTTTCGCGCGCTTTTGGTTGGTCGCTCGCGTTGGAATTATTATTTTAAAATTAAAAATGACGAGCAAGACGAACTGTGGCGTATATGGCTGTCTAAATAGTTATAGAAACTGCAAATTGACTTTTTTTTCTTTGCCAGCTGATTGTGAATGGTAATTGAAGCTAATTGAAGTTTTATTTTGTTATTTAGATATAAAAAGAAGCTCATAGTTCAGTGCAGTAGACGTTATTTACAAGAGGTAGGATCGAATAGTGGAATTGAAGCGAAAATATGTAATTTGGAACAGAATGAAATGACAGTTTTTTACGGTTATACCACGTTATACCTACTAGCATCGATTACGGAATACCTACCTACCTTAATTCCTTTCATAGTTGACGAGATCCATCGTGTTGCCAGTTTTTCTACTTACCTATATTCGTATTAGACACTTACCTAAGTCGATATAAGTAGATACTAGTTGCCGTAGCGTTTTATGAGCACTCGGCCACCGGCGGAAAAAGCGAGTGAGAGAACTATAAATTCAAGGTTAACGGTCATAACTCAATGAGCGACTTGCACTTGCTGTTGCTTGATATTCTACTACGCATCCATGCTATGCTATTGCGTATTGTTCCCATGCTATTGCGTGCTGTTATATGCGCTAATTAATTTACTAAAACATATTAATTTCACCACTCCATGTCCATGCTTCCCTTCAGACTACATTTTTAAATTATTTATTAGATTTCGCATTTATGCTGCCATTAAATTTAATAACCGCTATTTTAAAGACAAAAAATATCGAAGGCATTACATTAAAGTGCAACAACTGTAATTTTTTAAAATGTATAGTTTTAATTAACATTTAAATACAAAAATGTTGGTACTATTTTATTTTTATTAATTGTGACAACCCTACCGATTGAAGGTTAAGTAGCGTGCAGCAGCGTGCGGCAGCGGGACGGCGAATTACATACGCTAACGCGTTGCGTCAAGGCACAATTTAGATTGCGCGCGGTCGGGCGCGGCAAGTTTAGGTAATAATAATAATTTAAAATGTCGGCTTTCTTCAAGATCAAAGGAGTGCAACTTCTGTACTCCTTATCTATTCTGTGGTTTTGCTCAAATTAAAACATTATCGTTGAGAATTCGGAACTGGCACTGCGGTGGATTGTTTTCAAACCAAATTGGGAATAGAAGGTACCTACTAGGCCGAGTGGTCGATAGAGGTCTCAATACGAGTATCATTATTATGTAATTCTCATCTGGTCACCTGGAGGCTCTTCCCCTTGCTTGGTAGGTATATTTACTTGAAATTATTTACCATCAATTATTGTCTACAACTGGTTGAGGCATGATGAATTAGTTTTAAGGAATTCCAGTAAAATTAAATATGATGGCTTAAGACTGTAGTGGGTTGAAATGTGTAGGTAATAGCTGTAGTTGGTATCCACCGAAGGGATTAAAGTTACTTATCGATTTAAAACAAGCGCTGGAAAAGTCGGCAAGCTAACTGGCTAGAGGACTTGCCTTGACTTGCTTCTTATGTGATATGAAGAAGATTGATATTTTTTTGCGACTCGACATGTACCTTTTCATAAACAGTCATTCATTTCATAAAAGTACACAAATCTATACTTCCATACTAATTATAAATGCGGAAGTAACTCTGTCTGTCTGTTACGCTTTCATGACTAAACCACTAAACCAATTTTGATGAATTTTGGTATGGAGATAGACAGGACCTTTGAGCAGAACATAGGCTACTTTTTAACCCGGAAAAATGTCAGGTTCCTATAGGATTTTAAAGTTAACGCGGATAAAGTTGCGGGCAGAAGCTAGTATCTACTGTATATTTTCTACTGGGACCTCTCTGGCTATGTGGGATGTAGTGGGATGTAACCCATGGGGTGTATCGAGAAATCGATTAGTTGCGCGCGCCGATATTCTTCAGCGTAACAGTTGAACTGGGCCGCTCAACACAAGTATTGTCAGCTGGCTTTCAATATCAGCAGGTATTGTTTGTTTTAAAGAGCTTGCTTATTTTATAAATAGGTAATATTTCAGGGTTTAATTGAAAACGTTTGCAAGTTGGTACCTACCTACTTTTGTGTTATAAGATAGTGTAGGGACCTACCTTAGTAGGCTAGTTAGTCAATAGGATCAGTGTTCAATTTCTGAAAATATTTGCATGGGATCAGTTTTAAAGCATTTCTTGTGATTTTTTTGAACAGCCACCATGCCTGGTGCCAGGCATAAGATTCTGGGTCATGTGCTCTCGGGATTCTGTCACAAGATGAACCGTCGTAAGCCACTGTACGGCGATGTAATGGACACTCCTCTGAATAGATGCCTCACAACGTTGGATATAACTTTGCTTGGTAAGTATTTTTTCTTACCATTTTTTTAGGATCATTCTTACTCCACATTCTAATCCACCTCGGACTCACAGGTAGATGTAGGACGATCTGGTGGACATATTTATTTTTTACCTCCCACGCAAATTACGAACCGTTGGAACCGTTAAATTAATGGTATATCTGAGGTTTTTAATTATGTTTTTAAAAATTCGTTCAGTAGTTTTCCAGATACTTATACCACTTAGGTATACCTACGAACATATATATGTATCATAGTAATAGTTAATTTTGATCTCTGTTCTACTTAAATACCTTATCACTAACGCACGGCAACTGCCTATTTCTTTCTTATAGCTCAGTTTCTCTTTTGGGCAGTTACCTCTGACTGTAATCACTGTACTGTTTTAAGGTGTGGGCCATATGGTCGGTGCTGGCATATACGTGCTGACTGGGACGGTTGCTAATAAAATAGCTGGCCCGGCGACTGCGCTCAGTTTCCTGCTGGCTGGTATCACATCGACATTGGCTGCCCTCTGCTACGCCGAGTTCGGCACCAGGATACCGAGGGCTGGCAGCGCCTATGCGTACACCTACGTCAGCCTCGGCGAGTTCTGGGCGTTCATCATCGGTTGGAATATCGTATTGGAGTATATTATAGGTAAGTCGGTACTATTTGGGTGCAGGGGTATTAGAGCTGTTGGCATAAGGAGGGGTACTAATCAGCTAGCAATTTCCTGTAGGTAAGGACATGGTAAGTAGGACTCAAATATCAGTTCTGAATGAAAAATTACGTATGGGACAGCCCCCCACTCGGATGCCTATGCACCGTAAATCTTTTTCCAAGAATAGATATCGCCTGTGATCTTTCTGTGTGGCCTGTGACATTCAAATAACTTTCGCTGATTTATATGTTGTTAATTATACCTACATGTAAGTAGGTAGGTACTACTTCTGATACACCTTTTGTGTATACCTACAATAAATATTAAGAAAAATCTAATTTGTTCCAGGAGCGGCATCAGTGGCTAGAGCGTGGTCCGGATATTTAGATGCGATGCTAGATGGAGCAATAAGCAACGCCACCATATCCGTAACAGGAGGATTGCATGAAACACTATTGAGTAGATACCCGGATGTGCTGGCATTTCTCATTTGTATCGTCGCGTCTCTGATTCTAGCAGTGGGCGTCAAAACCTCGGCGTACATAAACAACGGCCTTACCATTTTGAACCTTTTAGTGATATCTCTCGTCATATTCCTAGGTTTCTACTATGCTGATCTGAGTAACTGGTCGGAAGAGAACGGCGGTTTTATGCCCTTCGGTTATAGCGGCGTACTGGCCGGAGCGGCGACGTGTTTCTATGCTTTCGTAGGATTTGACAGTATATCAGCATCGAGCGAGGAAGCGAAGGATCCGTCGCGATCGATCCCTATCGCCACTATTCTGTCCATGGCGATAGTAGCGTTCGGATATATTCTTGTTGCTCTCGCGTTGACGTTGATGGTGCCTTATCAAAGCATTAAGCCTGACGCTGCTCTGCCGGAGGCCCTGGGCGCCGTGCACGCCGACTGGGCGAAGTACGCGGTAGCAGTCGGAGCGGTCTGCGGTATGACTACGACTCTATTGGGTTCATTATTTTCTCTTCCCCGTTGCTTGTACGCTATGTCTGCGGACGGTCTCTTGTTCGGCTTCCTCAGCGATATGAACAACAAATCCCAGATTCCGATCTCTAACCTCATCATCTCTGGTTTATCATCGGCTTTGATAGCTCTCTTATTCGATTTGGAAAAGCTCGTGGAGTTTATGTCGATAGGCACTTTACTGGCGTACACGATAGTTAGCGCGGCAGTGATTATATTGCGGTACCGTCCCGTGCCGGCTGTGGATGACAAGTGTTTCGGCGTGCCCCAACTGGACTCTCCTGGCGACCGTGAAGACAGTTCCGCTACGGGTACACCTGGCACTGACGGCGGTTCTTCATCTTCCGAGGTAAACATCTTATTAAAAAGACGTACGATGCAATGTATCGATACAAAATCGTATCTATTAGGTACTTTCCTAAACAATAATTATTGCGGTTTTGTCAACGCTAAGTCACATTACCTGCAACTGCCTACTACTTATTTGGTATAAGTCCATACTCTAGAATTGACGTAAGCCACCCAGTTTATTTTACTGGCTGGTTCGATTCCCATCGATGCAAATTTTGAAATGAACTTTTCGCAATTTTCCCTCGTCTGGGTGTTACTGGGCAGAGTATTGTAAGCGGTGCCTATAATAAGTGTTGCTTAGTTTGGCGCTCATAGCCAACTGGTATCACTGATCGGTAAACGATCGGAGGTTAAGCATCGCTTGGCAAGGTCAGACAGAAATGGGTGACCATTTAGTGGCATTTTGACCTGAGCGTCTCCGTGCTTCAGAGGCACGTAAAAAGTCGGTCCCGGTTGTTGTTCTCTAGACAGCAGTCGTTAAGTCATGTTAGAGGCCTTCGGGCGGCTTGAACAACTCTGACACTATAGGTTGGCAACTAACCAGACGATAAGAAGAAGTTTGGACTGGACTTGGGACCATACCAGTTGGTGTGTTGGTCTAGCGATATCCATTTTTTACTGCAACAACAATATTCCAGATGTTTGAAGCGTTGACCGTGGGTCGTCTGCGGGCGCAGTACGCTTGGTTAGAGCCGCTGGCCGGGGGCCGAGCGCCAGGCGCCGCCGTCACCACGTGCGTTTACATCTTCACCGTGGCCGCGGCCGCGCTCTGCGCGCACAACCACTTCCTAGCAGAGCCCGCGGGACTCTGGGTGCTGCTCCCCGACTTCATACTCAGTTTCATTATAATCGCTTGTAAGTGTGATTGTAGGACTCCAACCGACTACCGCGGAATATCCGCACTTTAAACATAATAAAAATGTACTGAGACTAAGTTTCGCTTGCAAAAAACAGGGTTTTTCCGCAGCAATCGGTTGGACGTATAGGTTAATTTCCGCAACGTTCTTTTGGATCGTGGGGATCGAAGAAATTGACTTGGCTCAAACTACACAAGATTTTTTCATCCAGTATGAGATGGATGGTTTGTATGGATTTCCATATAAACTTTCAAGCTCTATTTAACCCCCCTTAGGAGATGAGTTTTCAAAATTATTTTTCATCTATCTACGATAATTTAATGTCATGCTTCTAGACGCAACGGTTTGGGTTGTGCGTTGCCAATCATTCCGTCCAGGGGCGGATTTGCTACATTGTCTGCTCTAGGCCTATGGAAGATTGCCGCCCCTTCTCCATGAAACTGTCCCCACCAATTTTTTTACCGCCCTAGGCCCGGGCCTATTCGGCCTATATGGAAATCCGTCTTTGAATCTAAGTAGAAGTTGAGGCGCTCGTAGCCAGCTGCAATCACTGATCGGTAAACGATTGGAGGTTAAGCAACGCTCGGCAAGGTTAGTCAGAGATGGGTGACGATTCAATGGCATTTGAACTGAGCGTCTCCGTGCTTCGGAGGGCACGTAAAAAGTCGGTCTCGGTTGTTGTCATTTAGGCAGCAGTCGTTAAGCCTTGTCAGAGTTGTCAGAGGCCTTCGGGCGGCTTGAACAACTCCTGACTCCTGACACCAGGTTGACCACTAACCATACGATAAGAAGAAGAAGTCGAAGTACAAGTAGAGTCAGTACGTATTTATCCTAGTTACCTGTATGTCATGTACTTACTTGTGGTTTGGCAGGCATCGTGATAATCTGGGCGCACCAGCAGAGCCCGGCGCGGCTGCCGTTCCGCGTGCCGTGGGTGCCGCTGCTGCCGGCCGCCAGCGTCGTACTCAACGTCGAGCTCATGATCAACCTCAACGGGTACACTTGGGCCAGATTCGCTATATGGATGACGTTCGGTTAGTTATTGTTTAATACTATTGATGCTATAAAGATGTCTTGCCTGAACGGTATACACAAAACAAGAGGTAGCTGACTGGTCAGAGCGATGACATGTTGCCCGAACTCTAAGCTCGGGATACACGACGACACTTGACACTAATACACTTACCCCCTTATTCATAGAAAGTTATGATCGACTTGCAGTGGAATTACAAATCACATTTGTTCCTTAAAATGCTTTTCAAAACCATTGTAAACTGGTTAAAGTCTCTATGAATAAGGGGGTTAGTGTATACACCGAGGTCATCGAGTGTCTGCATGTGTACACCACCGCGACTCCTTGTTTCAGTTGTAATAGCGGTGTCGTTACACTGAGTGTCGATTGTCGCCGTGTATCCCGAGTAATGAAGGGATGCCGAATCACAACATCTAACAGCGCCACATAGTAATTCTGCCAGTCTTAGTTTTAATCAAAATCGGCTCTACTCCTTTCACCATTACGCTATTCCCTATAGTATTGAAAAATTCAACCTGCACATTGTGTTCCAGGTCTGCTGTTATACTTCCTGTACGGCATCCATCACAGTAAGCTGGGCGAGGGTGTGACGGGGCTGCTGGCGCGGTCGGGCAGCGGGGCGCGGGGCGGGGGCGGCGCGGGGGGCGCGGGGGGCGGGGGCGGCGGGGGGTGGGGCGCGGTGGACAGCACCAGCGCGGTTTCGCGCCGCGTCGGCCGCTTCGCGCGCGGCGGCAAGAGCGAAGACCGCAAACCCATCATAAACGATGACGAACTCTCCCGGCGCGACCCGTGATTTTAAACCACGGAGATTTAAGTTTCAGTTTCGTCCGTTGCTTTCTGGTGTACATACGCTTGGGCATATGTGAATGTGAAGCAGCGTTATGTGGTAGAGCCAAGCTGTAGCCAATTGACTGCAGCTCATATTGGATTGGCTCGACCGGGGTAGTACAGACAGCAACGTAAGTCGCTAAACAACGGTTCAGTCAGCTGTTTTTCAAATCGGTAAATAGTCTTTATATTACAAACATTGATGAACATTGACAATGCCACATATTAGCAACATATTAAGATATTGTTACGGCTGCTGCTAAATTTGTTCGAGAGCGTAATGGTCAGCGAGAGATAAACGGTAAAAAAATCTTCATTTCCTTATTACGTAAGCGAATAATATTAATAATTTCTCACTGTCCACACAACGTTCGCACAGCTTTACGTGTCTTGACTGTATTTAATAAGTCGATCACTACTCTGTGGTCGGGGCCGCAGCGGTAAGGCGAATCTCCTGAGATGTAATTTTCTACCAAATTCGCTATCAGATTCTTCTAATCAATTTATTAAGGCCTAATCAGGAAGCTTAAGAAACTCTAGTCTACATGGATCTACTGCCCCTAGTTTAAGGTGCTTAAGCTTTCAAGCAATTTCTTGCGTTTTTGTAAGTTAGTTGAAGTAAATAAAGCTTCGGATGTAAGTACTCACGATAGCTATTATTTCCCATAGCTATACATTAGTATTAAGTCAAACTGCGTTTTTCATTTTAAGTGAGTTGTACTTTTATGAGAAAAAAATAAACAACTTATAACACCAAGTATGTACGCACAGTAAAGGTAATCAAAGTAATTGAGTAATTGTTTGGTAATTCAGTTCGCTGACGGTGAGGGAAAACATCGTGAGGAAACCTACCTATCCCTCGGGATTAGGCAATAGTCAGTTCTTGTATACACGGCGACAAGGTTCACCACCTTTCACGTTGGGTTCTGACTATCTGATGAAACGTGGGCTTTGAGTTGTTTCATACCTCCAAAATGTGGTGGTGTATGGCCACTCAAGCCTCTGACTACCCCCGAATGGGGATAAAAGTCGTGACGTTACATAATAATAATAAAGGTAATCGCGTTGCGGGTAGCAGCATTACCCGCAAATTAAAAACGCGAAGTACTCTTTGCACAGACGGAGCCAAGTGAAGTAATATTTCAGTGCTTGTTAAATGTAGTGCTGTACTACTCTACCAAGCCAACTAGGCGCTCGGGTGGAATGTGGCTTCTCCGCCCGCCACACCTCCCGCACACCGCCACCGCCTTTTTGTGCGGGTGACGTCACATTTAACGCGTAGTTGGCTTGGTGGAGTAGCAATTACGGGCAACTAGACAGCTGGCCGCGTAGCGGACGGCGTTGCATTTTGAAGACCAGGGGGCTTACCACAAGCTCTTATTGCGATTCATTTTCAGGAACGTATTAACGTTTCAGCGACTTTTTGTGCAATGACGTACCTTATTGTCATGACAATAAGAAACGTCATTAAAACGTCGTTAAAACGTTCCTATAATTGAATCGCAATAAGAGCTTGTGGTAAGCCCCCAGGGGCCCTACCACCACCTCTTATAGCAGTATTATTTTAACGTTTCAGCGACTTTTTGTGCAATGACGTTTCTTATTGTCATGACAATAAGGTACGTCATTGCACAAAAAGTCGTTGAAACGTTAAAACGTTCCTATAATTGAATCGCGATAAGAGGTCATGGTAAGCCCCCTGTTTCTGACCGTTGAACGAATTTGGACCTCATATCGATACTGGGACAAGTGTGGCAAAATACCTAGAATATTAACTAAAATAGTATCAAGAAAATAATATAGTAATCCGTATAATCAATAGCATACAGCGTGTTAATTGTCACGAATAAGACATATTTGTTTGTGTGTACATTTTTATTGTCAACAAAAAATTATTTGTGCTATTTGAAGTCCAGTTTAAAGTATGGTCAATTAAAATTGTATAACGCCTTAAAACAAAAGTCACTGACATGATGCAGTCTTGAGCTGAAATCAATCTTATTGTTTTCATATTCATTTATTATTTACTTACATAAAGTAGAATGTCGGAAATGTTTTAATGAGCAATTATGTTAGTTCATGATGATGCGTGCTATGACTCTTTATGACACTGGCATATGGTTATATTTGCGCGTCAAAGAGAGCTAACTATATTAGCGGCACGTTATGGTGGCACTTTTGACATGTAGAGGGGGGAATAGGATGAACCTTATTGCAACGGAATAAGATTCATTTTAGCATTCATTTATTGACATTCCTAAATTTTAAAACTGTCATTCTTATTCCGTTATAATAAGGATCATTTTCTCCACCCTCTACATGTCAAAAGTGCCACCATAACGTGCCGCTAATATACTAATTAACTACTTATACAAAATTGTTAGTTGCACAAATAATCAGTGTATTCCCAGTGTACATAAAATATTTGAAAACTGGTTTGAACGCACCCTTAATATTGTTTGCATAGATTGCATAAATCTTAGAATTTAATATGAAGATATTATTTGTGTATTTAACTGTTGCACAAAGTTTATATAGAAATGGAATATAATTGTTAAATTAAAATTTATATTTTAAATGTTGATGTGTACATAAAGGAATTATACTGTCTTTATTGTTTTATTTCTATTTCACTCATCAGAGTCATCATCACATTTTCCAAACAATAAAATTATAATTTGTACTATTGAGAACAAAACATAATTATTTAATAAATTAGCAACATAATTATTAATAATGGACGTAAATAATTTATTTTCTATAATACAAGTTCAAAAAGTGAATCACATTGGACACCAGTTTGAATACACACATTATTATTTTTATGGTGGCACTTCACTTGGCGTATTTACACAAATATTTGCGTAATTCGGCCAAAACAGACCAAACCTATCTTCGTGAGTATTAGGGGTTATTTTTATATGGCATGATAATACAAATATTTGTACAAGTACTCCATGTACCACCTTCAAATGAATATCACAAATATCTTACGGCTATCTAATACGTCCACTGTAAGCCTTCAATTTGAATCAGTTCACAGAGTAATAAGACAAGACGCCATTTACATCTACCTTGAATGCACTCGTGAAAAGTTGGCGGGATATTGGGAAAGGCTGCGAATTATGATTGGTCAAGCCGTGAAAAGACCAATCAATATATCAGATGCTGTCACATATAAGGCTGCGAATTATGATTGTTCAAGCCGTGAAAAGACCAATATATCAGATGCTGTCACATTTATACAGTGGTAATGCGTAATGGTAATATGTTAGGCGAACGGAGCCTGGCTATGCAGCGTCTATGGCTTATAGGTCTGTGGACCAGTTGTACAACCTGTCATTATACAGGTTGATTGAAAAGACATACATGCCGTCGTATTGTACAATGTACATAATACATATTTACCCTTGTCACACAATTCGGGTACCAATCTATTTATATTCATAAAACATTTTTTATAAGATTTCAAGACGGTGCAGATGCTACCCGCAACCATATGAGTATAGAATTATCTGTGAGAATCTCACTTTCAACAATAATTGAGTACTTCACTACCTAGTGAAGGAACACATCATGAGGAAACCTGCATGCGTTATGACAGACGTGTGAAGTTGGCCAACTCGCATTGGCCCAGGTTACGCCCGTATATCTCTCGCATTGCGGGGGAATGTCACTATACATTAATAATAACAACGCCTCAAAATATAAGGACATACTAGGAACCATTGGCGAAATGGTGATACATGATGGTGGATTTATGGATTGAGATATTAGGAATATAATAAACTACACCAAAACACATACACTTACTTGCACTCACGGAAATTGTGCTATTGCGTATTGCGAAGGATCAAAGATACGACACAAAGCCCGGAAAATAAATTCTGAAGGTAAAAAGTACCTTCCGTAAGTACGATCTCATCTTGCAGAAAGTAAAATTTGGATAGATTAATGTAAAATATAGCGGTTGGTAGGATTTGCCATTTTGTTTACGCGATTGGATACCCACTCTTAGGGCCGCCACATACATACGGAATTTCGTTTCGATATATCGAATCGGAATTCCGTATGCTTATCACACACATACGTTTATTTCCGTTCGGAAATAATACCGAAACGGAAAAATTTCGAACGGAAAAAATCCGTACGTATGTGAAACGTCCATACATTTGGATGGATTTACTGCGTTCGGAATTCCGATTCGATATTCCGATACGGAATTCCGTATGTATGTGGCGGCCCTTAGAGCTATTTGGGCTTCGCAAAAAAACCCGCTACTTTGCATCGACGGTATTAATACTATTCTGCTAAAGATGGCTAACTTGGGTGTTTCATCAATATTGAATTACCGATATAATTGGTGAAAGAATTTTGCTAAAATATTGAATGTCAGTGAAGATAACCTACTGCGTTATGACATCATATCAGCTTGTACAATTTTTGAATCTTAAAATGTCTGTATTTTTGCTAATTTTAAATTTATTTTGAAAATTATTTCAGAGACATAATTGACACAAATCACCATAATAAATACCAAATTTAAACCATTTAAACATAGAGTCAGCCCGGGCATATGGTCAAAAGTTCTAATTCAGAAGACGTATTTCCCTGAACACCGTTATACTATATACATGGTGGGAATGAATGTAGAGATTCAGTCTTATCTGGTGTGTCGTGCGATCTGCCAGGCGGCGGGCGGCAGGCGCTGCAGGCGCGCGATGGTGGGCCGCCCCCACTGCAGCCACACGAACCCCACCACCAGGCACACGCCCGTCTCTATGTAGAACCCGTCGATACGCGTCTCGCATGTACCGCCTTTTGATTTACACAGCTGGAAAGAAACAAATCATGTAGATAGATAGATAACACTTTATTGTACACCAGTCAAGTACATAAACAACAATGTCAAACAAAACAAGAAACAAAAACAGTGTACAGCGGTCTTATCGCAAGCTGCGATCTCTTCCAGATAACCTTTGGATGGAGAGGATTCCATGTTTCAAACACTGTGCGGTAGCGGTGTACCTACTATAATAAAATAAAATAGGAAATATGATAATGTAGTCTGTTCGATAATCTACACTTCTACACTAATATTATAAAGAGAAAATATTTGTATTTTTGTAATGAGTAAACTCAAAAACTACTGGACCGAATTCAAAAATTCTTTCACCATTAGAATACTACATTATGCCTGAGTAACATAGGCTATATTTTTTGGGATCCGGAATATCCGGGATACGGGATCCAGGATACGAGATCCGGGATATTCGGGCTACTGGATCCAGCGAACGGGATCCGGGATCCGGTAAAAACGGGAAACGGGAACCGAGATACGGGATCCGGCATCATATCCGATTTTTTAAATTTAAATTCTACGCGGACGAAGTCGTGGGAAAAGCTAGTTTAAATATACCGGACGCCGAGTCGCTTAGCCATTGTATGCTACTGCCACTATTTTCACCGACTCTCTGATTGGTCGGTCACAATCAACCGACCCATCAGATGGTCGGTCAGAATAGCAGAACGCTACAGTGGCAGTTCAATGGATAAGCGACTCGGCGCCCTGGTTGACATCATTATTATAGGAACATTGCACATGCAGATTAACAAATAATTGATAGCAAATACCAATCACAACTGAGTTAGATATGCTGAATTGGTACTCATGGTTACGGCCCGAGCGTGCGGTATGCGCGTTCAAATGGTATACGCTGTCAGCGCGGCTCAGACGCGTACAAAATGAAACGGGAGTAAATACTACATACATTTGGCCCGCGCCGTTTACCGCACTAAAAGCCACGATATAAAGGTTTGCGCAAACAATATCGACAAACATGCAGTTTACAGCTGAGCATACATCACGGTCAGGGTAGATCATACCGCATCACATTTCTTTCAATGCGACTTAAGTTGTCGGAATAAAAAATAAATTCGCTCGACAGCAGCCTGTATAAGTTGCGGTGCGGGGCGCTTCGACATACCTCTGCTTCTAACGACGACGAACACGTGTTGTCCGTCAGTTCAGCCAAGGAACAGTTCTTGTATGTCAAGTGGTCGATGGCCCACAGCGCCAACGTGTTGGGCCAGTTGGTACCAAGGTTGGACATTGTGTTCAAAAACGTCATATAAGTGCCGCCCACGGCCGGGTCCGATACTTTCGCGAAGAACGCCATCACTGCGACGAACATGCAGTAGAGACATGTCTGAAACAAATTTTCGACAATCTTGCTTAAGTATTTCCTATCTTGCATTAATATCTCGATTTAGGGAGATCCCTAAAAATATAATCATCATAAAGATTGCCATGTCAAGTATCCTTAGAAACACTCTTTTTTTACAGAACCTTCATATCATAAACCAGACGTATTTGTTCAACTGTTACGTCGATGCCAATATCATTCTATTACAAACAGACTCTGCAATACCTATTTGAATACTAATGTCACACCTGTATTTCCGAAGGGGTTGGCAGAGGTGTACTGCAGTGCACTCTCATAATGCCAATGGTGATTTTCGGTCCCAATGTAATAGGGGCAAACCCACCATTATAATAGGCACAATCCCCCTCCTCATTCCCCATGCCTGGCATAAGACTGATCAGGAAACCTATTTGGACCATTCATTAGACACATTCACGCACTACTATCTTCTTCTGTTGTATTTTTTTTTATTTGTTCTATTTCTGTAGTCTACCTATTGTTTATTTCTTATTTAAATTGTATTGCGTCTTAATTGAGCTGTGTCATATAAATGTTTTTCCTTGCGACGGGGATTTAGGCCATAGTCCACCCTAGCCCAGTGCAGTGTGTGTTGGTGAACTTCACATGTCTTTCGAAAGATAAATACGAACCTGATGAAAAACGTAGAGACACATGAGGATGAAGAGGTATGAGTAGGATGGTCCGGAGTTGCCGAGCAGCGCGGGCGTGGCGGCCACCAGCGCGGCGGCCAGCGGGCCCACCAGCAGCCGCAGCGGGAACGCGCGCAGCCACAGCGACAGCGGCGCCGGGCCCGTCGTGTGCTTCGCTAGGATCTGTCCAACAATTTTTTTAATTTCTTTTCTTAGCCTATTTTTGTGTCCCACTCTTGAGCAAAGGCTTCTCCTTGATTTCTCCACAAAGCACGATTTTGAGCGGTCACAAACCAAGTATCCCCCGCAAACTAAGTAGACAAAAAATTTGTAGGTTGATTATACTTCACTCGCTTCGAGATGAAAAGCGTGCGACTAAACAAGTGCTGAATATGAGTGTGGAAGGATACAAATCGGAGATGTTTACTTACCACAGGCATTATAATTTGTATTGGCACCAATGGAACAGCGAGCAAGGCGAGGTCTTCGCGCGGCACTCCCGCCTCCACTAGCTTCAGCCCGGACACAGCATCACTGGCACAGAAACCGAGCTGAAATCATTCATAACAAATTAATATTCTAATTTGTAATATACTTAAAATTTTTAATTTGTAACAAAAAGGGGAAAAGGATTTTCTTCGTATCTTAGCACACTGTGTGGTAATGTGTAACCTTCAAACTTATATCACCTATCTGACAATCATCCTTTTTATAGATCTACAGATATTGATAGAGTAGTGGGTAATTATGATAGAGTTATTGCGTTATTAGGTAGGCATTTAATTCTTTCTGCAATAAAATAAATGTTACCTTAGCTGTAAACAGCACCAAAGCTAAAGTCTTAACTGCAGGCAATTTCACGATTGTGTACAACTGCTTATATGCGTTCACGATATCACTGATGCCTTTCACATTATTTTCCTTTGTGTGGGCAGTATCGTTAGCCTCATGTTTAAATATTGCGACTAGTGTTGTGGTTATGATGAAGATCCACCCCCAGAATAGCAGGAAACTGGCGAGTGTGACGAGGCCGGTGTCTTGGGGATCAGTGCGTATATACTTGTTGCAGAAGTATGGGGACTCCAGAGCTAGGAACATCACGTAGCCGAGGAAGAAACCAGCTGTTTGTCCTACAGTGTTACATGTTGACGCGTGTCCAACGTTACATCTGAAAATTATTAAATCTGAGTGAGACTATTCTACCTACTCGGGGCTCATAAGTCACTTACGGCTGAATACTCAAACGTTTAAGTCTCACTTAGCAGTTTGAGATGTTGTTATCTGTTATTTATTGTATGGTGCGTCATGGTTAGGCAGCTCTCAAATTTGAGTTGCGTACGAGTATTCGGCGGTTATTAGTCAATAAAGAGATTTGGGCTATAGTAAAATGGGCTTGATGACTATAGAAAGTTGTAATGATGAAATATTTATTGTTTAAATATTATGTGATGTGGAGGTCAAGGAGAGGCCTTTGCTCAGGAGTGGAACACAAAAATAGGCTAGTAAAAAAAAGTACATAATCCTTAAATACCTTTTTAACATAGTGAGGGCCCAGCCATCAACAGCAATGTCTTGTGTTGCAGCCAAAAAGTTTAAGAACAAAAATGATACAGTGAGGTATATCATCGATGGGGCCTTGTCATCAGACCCAAGCCAGTCCGTGATACTGCTGGACATGATTATCATCACAATACCAATCAAGTACTGGACAGGAACCAGCCACGTTTTCCTTCGGCCAAATTCTGGCCAGAATAGTGCATCTACTATTGGTGCCCATAGTAACTTGACACTGAATGGCCAATTGACGAAACTGAATTCTGCCTGGAAGAGATTATATTGCATATTATTAAGTTTTTCTATACACTGAATAGACATTGATGTAGGCATTTGCAACTACTATTAGTGAACCACTCATGACAGTTTGGAAGTCTGTACTTAGATAAAATATATAGTTTACGGTGTATTGTTAATTCATAAGATCTGGGGACTTAACTTATATAAGTATGTATTTTCCAAACTTCTTTCATAAATCAATACAAAGGTAATAAACTGTAGGTAGGTACACAACTACCTAGTTAAAGAGAGTAATAAAGCCCAAAGTAATAATTCTCTTTAATGAATATTAAAAACTTGATATGAAATTTAATTTTATTTTGTGTGAATATATTGTCAAGATAAAGAAATGATGTTTTACCTGTTGAGTGTAGGTTATGCCACGATTCTGCAGTAACATAGGCACGGCTCCTGCGAGGCCCAGTGGTATACCTTGAAGAGTGTACAGAAACAACAGTACAGCGATATTTAATTCATCTCCTTTGATATTGCTTCGTACATGCTCCGCCAAACCATCACCGTTTTCCATCAATTGCTCCTTTTCCGGCGACTGTTTTCGCTTCGTTAAGGGCATGATTGTTCGAATAGTTCCAATGATGGCCTGAAAAATTATTAGAAAATGTTAGAAAACCATTTATGACACCACCAATCTAACATATACACGTCAGAGATTCAGATTCTCTTATTTCGGTGATTACACTTTTCAAACCTTAATTTTCGCTGTAATTAATGTACCTCAATATAAAATAAAGTCTCTGCTTTAAATTGACATACGAAAAGTGTGTTTAATCATTCAGATATCATCAATTTATTTAAATAAACAAAACAATTTTTCAAACGAATCCGCACAGCATTCTTCTCAACGTCACGAACGACACGCACGACACGATTAACGAAACTTCAAAAGAAAATGTCATCTTTTAGAGATGTGATTAGCGATTAGAGATTTTAGTCGATTTTAAATCAAAGTTGCGTGTCGTAAACGATTTAAAAAAATCTTGAAATTCAGGGACACCAACCATATGAACGAACTACGGCCTAAAAAAATCACAACTGTCAAAGTCAAAAACAGCTGTTAGCGTGTTTCCAAAGCGTGTTTCAGTTTTGTGTTTGGCAAAAGCAAAATGTTTAGTATTTTTATTATAAATATTCATAAAAATCACCAGTAAAGTCCATACTTCAAGGTTATTTGCTTGTAATTACGTGATGCATGAATAAGTACGTAGTAGCTCGCTATATTTATTGAATGAATATATGAATGGACGTTATGAATCCTTCCTGCATTTTGCGTTGCTTGTTGGATACTCACGCACCTATTAGTCTAGAACATAATGTAGAGACGGTAATAGGCCGCAGCAAAGTTACCAAAATAAAGGATCAGTCTTGTTCTCGTCAGCAAAGTAAGTGGAATTTATGTTTTTTTTTATATGTAAATAAAATACCGGCGCGCTCTGGCTTCGCACGTGTCTAACCATTTCATTAGCTTTATGAAAGACCCAAGTACCCAAAGATTTGTTTCGATTTTGAAAAAACAAAATTTGATTTCTATAGTTTCTGAATGTTGCTTGTGCAGGCAGGATCAGTATTTCATAATAATTTATAGGAAAACTAATAATTCATATTTTATCAA
This sequence comes from Drymonia ruficornis, assembly GCA_947859195.1. NCBI lineage: Eukaryota > Metazoa > Arthropoda > Insecta > Lepidoptera > Notodontidae > Drymonia > Drymonia ruficornis. The sequence continues at coordinate 6,298,443 of OX401918.1, forward strand.
CAGTAAGCCTCAAAGCTGACTGTGAGCAATGTCTGGTAGAAGTTAAACAATTGGGAGTCAATCCATCGGGGCTTAATGGGTTTGCATTACAAAAAGATGGCATGTACAAAGTGGGCCATGGCTCACGAATTGAGGTGTTGCTCAATAACTATATTCATGTCATAGAGTTTGATCCACCACCTGAAGGTCACGAGAGACCAAAAGTTGGTGCAAAGAGGAAATTAGAGGATGAGGAATGTGTTAGAGAAAGTAAACATTTAAAAACTGAAGTTGATAACGAATCCCATATAGAAGCAGCTATGGAAGATGTTTGGGAAGATATAGATAGAGGTCAGCTATATGTGTTCACCTCTAAAGGCGTCAGATCTAGCCACAAAATAGCCGCATTTGATATGGATGGTACATTAATTAAAACAAAATCTGGTAAAGTACATCCGGTAGACATAAATGATTGGCAAATAGCATTTCCAACAGTTGCACGGAAGTTAAAAGATTATTTGGAACAAGGGTATAAATTAGTGATAATGAGTAATCAAGCTCCAATAGGTAATGGGAGAGTGAAGATAGAGGATTTTAAGAAGAAAATTGAGAAAATTGTGGGGAAGTTGGATGTTCCTATTCAAGTATACATAGCTACTGGTAAAGGGTTCTATAGGAAACCAACTACTGGGATGTGGAAAGTTTTATCTGAGCAGGTATGAATCTGCTTTCTGGAGTATACTCAACACATTAGTTTAAATTTTCTTTAGTGTTAAAGTTTGATTTGAATTGAAAATAATGTTAATTTAATTTGCATTAATTGGTGAATTTGAATGTATTTTGTTACAGAAAAATGATTCTATAGAAACACAAATTGGTGAAAGTTTATATTGCGGCGATGCGGCCGGCAGAGCGGCTAATTGGGCGCCCGGAAAAAAGAAAGATCACTCCATGGCTGACAAACTTATGGCTGAAAATCTTGGGTTGAAATTTTACACTCCAGAACAATTTTTCTTAGGACACTCGGTAGCTAATGTTCCAATGATCAAACCCGATTTTAACCCAAAAGAGCTGAATTCGGAACCATTTAATGATAAACTAATAAGTAAAGAAAAAGAGGTAACTTACTATGTTAACTCCACTAAAGTTTGTTTTAAATGTCCATCACTGTTCTGTGTAGATACTTAAATAAACTGATGATGTGTTATAATATTGTTTTCCATTTTCTAGATACTAGTTCTAGTTGGTTTTCCTGGTAGTGGGAAATCATTTTTGGCAAAGCAGATTGGGAAGAAGTCAGGTCATAAGTATGTTCCTGTATGTAGAGATGTTCTTGGTACTTGGCAGAAATGCGCGGCTGAGGCAACCAAATTATTAGACGTGAGTACCTAAATCCTTTGATGTCACTTGAAATTATTTATTAGCTATTGCCTACTATACATTACTCTCTCATTCGTTACTCCATAACTCTTTAGCTAATTCCATAAACAGTAGAAAAAAATATAGTACATGCCAGGGTATAGTTGCCTGCACATGTGCAACATAAGATCTCTCTTTATTATTGCACCCGTGATAAAGAGATCTCAGCTTATGCTGGAATTGTTCCCTGAGTGGTGCAGACGCCTGTACCATTGAAAATTACAATTACTTGTCCACAGCAAGGCAAAAGCGTGGTGGTAGACAGCACAAACCCCGACGTAGAATCGCGAGCGCGCTGGACCGCGCTCGCTAAGCAGATGAAGGTGGAATGTAGGTGCGCCAAAATGGCCGTCAGTATGGCGCACTCGAGGCACAACAACAAGTTCAGGGAACTCATGAAGATCAATCATATTCCTGTTAACGATATTGTCTTTCATAGTTACAAGTAAGTAAATATTGATAGTAATGAAAATAATTTTAGTAATGGTTATATTGTTGTCGATTAGACAAATTTATCGATTGTATACAATCCTTTTAATTTCAGAAATAAATACGTCGAACCGACTTTAAGCGAAGGCTTCAAAGAAATAATTGAAGTTAAATTTTCTTCATGCTTCGAAGATAAGGAGGCGGAACAAATATACAGCATGCATTTGTTAGAAAAATAATTTTGCTGCGTTTTTGTTGTTGCTCTTTAGGCATTAAAACACATGTAATATAATTCAGCGTCTTTTAATTGCAAGGGTCACAATCATGATCCTGAATATTTTTTAAAATAAATACTATTAGGCCGCATCCAAGCATACACGTATTGTGAAGTTGTATCAAATCTCACTGGTCACTGTAGGTAACCTCTTCCTCAAATCGCGGTGCATAGCGTTTTTCTCTTACTACAAAATAGCATAATATATCACTACGTTTCTTACTACGGTTTATATACAATTTTGAATAAATATGAGCCTAGTAAGGCCAGTGGCGGATACATATGGGGGGCGCACGGGGCGCCCCCCCCCCCCCCCCCCCCTTTGCGCTCTAATTAACCAATTTGCCAGGAAGAATAGGCGCATAGAATTCATCATTTAAGAAAGAGATCCACAAATTTTAACTTTTTATATCATAAAATGGCATTGTCTTGTATATGTGTATAACACTTTCTTAAACTTTGCATGTGACTTGATTATTTTTTATTACGATAAAAGTAGAGGTAGGTAGGTAGCTCATAAGCTTTCATATACCTTTAGCGCCCCCTTTTTGAGTTTTTTCTGTATCCGCCACTGAGTAAGGCAATGGGCATTGTCAATTTTGAAAAAATATAATTTAGGTAAGGTATACATAGGTATACATTGGTAAAAGGCAGCAAGCATGGCGAAGCGTGCTGAATGACGTAATGGACGGATGACTATAATTTATTTCCTATCACAAATTGAAATTCGAAAGATTTTGAATATGATTGCTTAAATGCCATCCTAATTTCGATGTTGAAAGCATTTATTTATACGTTAATTGGTCTTACAAAGGTAGTGGGGTGATGACCCCATTCGACCGTTAGGTACGATTAATCGGTTATCAACAATGTAATCAATTTATTAATAGTTACTAGGTTATATAGTGTCTCAAGCTTTTTTAACGTGGCAGATACGGTTAATACGCTCTAGTTCGCTAATCCGCGTTACTACCCGTTGCTATAACGATACACTAGGCGTAGCTGACTAATCTTTCGAAACATACTACATTATGACGTTGGTACATAAATTTAGGAATACAAAATTGAAATTTATGTGGTGACGATGATGATGGCTTCTGCCTGCTGTCATTCCCCGTCAGGATCGAGCTCCTCCTCCGCGTCCAATAGATTATCCAGACTCGTATCCGAGTCATCTTCATGTCATCTGTAAGCAAAAGGATTCTATTTATGGTATCCTCCATATGCCTCGCGAATCTTGCTATCGTGATTTAGGACTTCTATTTTGTACTGGAGCGTGCACTCGTAGCTATCTGTTGGTGGCGTCGTCAATGTATAATATGTAACGTGGTGAGGTTGCTACTCCGTGGGTCGCTACATACTACCTCATCAATTCAACTAGGCACGCGGGTGGAATGCGGCTTCCCGCCCGCACACCGCCACCGCCGCCTTGTGTGTGTGACGTCACATTTGACAGGCGCCTAGTTGGCTTGGTGGAGTAGTTAGTAATAGAGTAAATGTTGGTTGTTACCTGGCAATATACACAGTATCAATGTGTGCTAGATGTGCCCCCGCGAGTGGCATGGCCGCGGAGCCCGGCTGTTGCTTGCGTCGCTCGAGCGCGCTGCGGGCCTGCTGCACCGCCAGGTCGCCGCACCAGCGCTCACATCGCGCGTATATCACTACACCTGTGATAGTATTAATATTTATATATTAATATTTAATCGTACTTATTCGTACGATTAAATAACCATCGAATACTATGGGTACGACTGAAAGCGATCTGCCTATGTCAACGCTTCATTCAAACAACAAATGAAAACGAACAAATAATAACGAAGATAAAACGATAAGCTTTAAAAAATTACAAACGTAGCCCCTTGTGTTTTCTCTGTAAGTGAGTAAATAATTCTTTTAAATAAAATAAATATCTTTACCCAGAGAAAATGATCTCATTAACACTTGAAGAACTGCATCACTTGGGGAAATGCTTGAAAATTAAGTAAAGGTATTTTTCAGAGACTCGGAAATATTTAAACGTAAGAATTTACCAGCTCCCGCAAAAAGTGTAATAGCTGGCCAAGAGTCGAGGAGCAGTGGAGTGAGGAACAGCAGAGCGGTCAGCATGGTCAAAGGGCCTTGTACACTCTGGCCCTTCCGCATGCTGAGCCCATGGGCCGGTTGCCACGCGCAGATCACAGTGCTCAAGATCCATACTGCCGGAGTAAATTAAAATTTTCTTTAGTTTTTCAGTTTTTTCATAATTATTAAAGTGGCAAACCACCGTACAGCCTGCCTGGTATTAAGCAGTTACCATAAAAGAGAAGAGGCCTATAGAAGCTTCGCTCGCATTTACCGAAGGAGAGTGGGATACAGAGAATGATGAAGTGGAGGGAAGGGGTTGGGCTTTTGGCTCTCTCACTCCTCGTACCAAACGAAGCTAAAATAGTAACTTATCTTCTGTGAGAGGCTAATACTACCCCGGTCGAGCCGTCAAATGGCAAGAGTTTGTTTGGTTCTATTATCAATAAAAAAAAAGATAAGTAACATGGTGTGTTGGATATAAAGTCGAATCGTTTAAAGATATTACATGGAATTCCAGTAGCGAACATGGGTAGTCTGATGTGCTCGTTGCAGAAGGCGGCGGCGAGGAGCGCGTCGGTGAGCACCTGCGCGGCGGCACCGGCCGCGGCCCAGCGCGCGCCGCGCACGCTCGGCGGGATCGGCGCACTCGCTTCCGGGACTGACGTCACCACCTGGTAACACATACAAATACAGATTAAGGGCCGTAAGGTAAAAGGTACTTGATCGATCCTAGAGTTTAAATTTTCGATTGTATATGAAAGACGGCAGTTAAACTCCCCCGTAGGTTAAGCAACAATTGATCTAAGGCCCCAAGACCATCTTAAATTCAAGGTTCACAGCTCCTTTCCCAAGTAGAGTTCTGAACCCTTCCTCAAGAGAGCACTATGTTATCTCGAATAAGATTAAGTTAAAATATTGAATAAGATTACACTACTCTAAATTCAGGATGATACCTTTAATAGAATTTGTTGATGTATCTACTTGCTTTATACTTACTTCCCCTCTGAAAGTCGTCACAAGCAATAAGGAATTTAGTATAGGTAAGTCTTGACGCTTACGACAACCCTAATCAATTTGAAATATTTCTAAATATTACTACTCTACCATGAGGAATACGCTGGCCAAGAGTCGATAGTAGGGCGTCTGCGTAAAATGTAGTAAAAATTTAAGTATGTATGTAATCTAGTTATGAAAATTAATTATGCATCCAGTAGGTACTTACTTGTATTCTGTCTCTATATTCCTTGACAACGGCGTCTATGTCGGTAGAGTCGTCGCCCGAAGACAGATCTGGTTCACTCGCTTCAGCGTCGGATGGGCACTCGTCGCCAACTTCAGCGGTGGTGATCTCTCGCCCACAACTACTGCTAGTCATCGGATCAATGTCTTCTGTCGGACAACCGGCGTATTCATCGAGCAGGAGGCACTCGCGTTCTTCTGTTTCTGAAAAAAGAAGATAAACTAAGGTAAGTAAAGAATCATACTTACCATTGTCATAAAATAACAATAGTTAAGTATCATCTTTGTCCCTTATTATTTGGGATCCGGACATCATGTCATACTTTTCCACTTGGTTTGCAAAGCAGTCAATTCACTAGTCACAGCACACACACATTCGTATCATCTCTCACAATCCATCCATCTTTTCTTGGTCTTTCTCTACCTTTGTATCCATTCACTCTCAAATTCGTTACTGTGGTTGTCAGTCCCTTTTTCTCAAACTGCGATCAACTTATGATTATATTTTTAAAATAACTTACTGAACTTACCTTTTATGACTTTTGATTTGATGCTCTCGAGGGTTTTGGTGTGGCGGATAGCTGAAGGAATGAACCACAGATTGCGTTTCGGTTTACTGCCAGACGACTTGGAAGCGCGCGGTGCTCCGTCTCTTCCTAGGCGTTTGTACTCAATATCTGAAAAAAAAAACATGCACTGTATAATAAAGTAGGTAATTTGTGAAATCCAAAATTATTCCGAAGCATGTGGAGTTATCATTTCTTTTTGATTTATCTTCGACTCGGCTAAAATTCATAACTTCATTCATAATTTGAATTGTCCCACTGCGAGGCAAACACTTCTCATCCCTTTTCCAACTCCATTACTTCTTCAGTACCTATCGGAGAAGGAAGAATTCATCCTATCCTTCCAACTTTTTGGGCCTGCTGCGTTAGTTTTAACCGCTGTTTGGGAATAACTGGTTTATAGTTTAGTAGTTTGTTCGTCATCACACGTGCCTAACTGTTTGCATATCCATTCCCACTTACCGCCAGCTTCCTTCTGTTCCGGGGTTGGGACGCATCGCATGACGATGAAATGGAACGCCTGTATCGCGATGCCCAGTAGATGACTCGCGTTCATCAGCGTTATCATATGAGACAGCGGACACGCGAACGCAAGTATTGCCGACAAACTCCCTGAAAAATGAGAAGATTACAGTGCCTCTCTATAACAGCAAGTTGGCTGTCAGTTCCGCATATTATTTATTTTCCTAAATGAAATAGATTTCCATCTATGCTGTGCCCACAGGCTTGCATTATTCAGCCAAGACATTCTTCTCTCCAGAAGTGTCATTTTCTCTTGATCCGTATTGCTCATCATAATAATTTCAGTTCTGACTATTGATAAGTGTTTTTTTTGCTTATATTGATAAAAAAGAGTAGGTATGATTTGATTTGACGAACATCGACATTCTATATTGATTAAACTTCTCCGAATGTCTCTGAATAACACAGATGTTGTATGTTAGAGCTGAAGACCTTCCAAATAGCTTCGGCAGAATTACTATATACCTGCAGTAAACACAGCTAAAACTGGACTGCCAGTGGTGGTGCTCTCATAGGTCATCGACCTGGTGAGCACCTTCCACTCAGGCGATGCTAATGCCACCAGCACCGTAAAAAGCAAAGGACAGAGTTCAGTAAGGGCCAGGCAGACCCCAGCCACCGTCACTGCGGCTAAGACTGGGCAGATCCAACCTGCTGCTCGTGCTTCGAGCAAGGTAGTGACTGGCAATGCTGCATCGATGCTGTTCCTGTAATTTATCGAGATAGAATTTAGTAACGTTTTGTATGGTGTCACGCTTGATGTTGGTATGAATATAAAATATCTTAAGTTCTGTCAGTGACTTAACTTTATCATGAATGGAGTCTGAATGTTTGGTATTCGTTCTTTTTTACTATACCTGAGTAGGCATCACGAAAATAATTATAAGTACCTACTTATAATATAGCGTGGTAAACATTTAAAAATGACACCAATAAAAACTTACCCTTTCAGCATATTGCTGTAAAGAAAGCATAACCCTGACAGCACTATTGTAGGCAGCCCAATCATGAGGAACAGATTCTTCTTCAACGTTCCATTGTCCTTTGGGAGTATCACGCTGAATGAATAAGAAATCGGTGCGCCCGCTGCAAACAGCTGAAAATAATCAGTACCTCAATTAGTAAAATTAACGGAAATTTACTTATAAGAATCATTCTTCTTCTATTTTCTCACCTCGTATATCGTGATCGGTATTGGCATATTTATGTTGGCGATATCCAAGTTAATAAGGCCAACAATGGCAAAGAACTGGCTGAATATGTATAGCAGAATCAGCAACATGAATGTAAACATAATGCTTTCCTGTAAATTAAATGTTTGTTACTATGCGGGAAATCCAAGTCTCTGAAGCTACATTAATTATAACTCGTCATTCTTTTCGTGGCTTTAATTAAAGTCCGTCATCTTTAATTAGGTTTTTCCCGATTGGTATAATTTATCGCCCATCCATCCTAGTTTATTTGTCTCCCGTTGTCCATATCGCTCTGAGTTTATTAGGCTCATGTCCATTTTAGGATAGGAATTTGAAAATATCAAGTAATCTCGTGAATGGGACTCATAAGACATGTAGTAACATAGTGATCTAATCATCAACATACATTCTTACGTAAGTCCACGTAAAAGATAAGTAGGTAATACATTCACCTCTAAACCGCACATGAACATAGCACACACGACGAGCACGACTGTGACCCCCAACACGTCGGGCCAGGGTTCGCCGAGCGCACGAGTCTCGTACCCAAACAACCATCTCCTAGTCCTGCCACCAGTCACATGGTCGGCGGTCGCGCTCAGAATCCTTGCACAGATGGCGACGGCGACCAAGTGGGATAGGAACGTCATCCACATAGCCATGAAGTCCGCGAAAGAACGCATGTTGCGCTCCCGGCGACCTCGCGATGTTTTTGGCGGTGGAAGTATTTCGGCGAGCTTTTTCAGATCTTTGCAGGTGAAAGCTGTGGGATGATTGGTAAGAATAATGTCTAATTTACTGTTCTGGCGTCACTGATGCTATAGCTAGTGAGAGAGTGATGACAATGCACGGTAGGTATGTAGAATGATAATGTACCTCTCTGAGAAATTTGTACTTGGCACTCCAGTAGTTAATCCTAATCAGTGGCTCCTAACTTGGCTCGTTAGGGTGCTCTACCAACCAGGGAGTGAATAGAAGTGCGCAGGGCGCGATACACATGGGTCAATGTATTGTATTTTCATCTATAGTCATTGTGTATCGTACGACTTGCATCCAGCATCTCGACGTTGTCATCTGTTTACTAAGGATATGAACTGACTGGCAACCCCGCTGAAGGTGGCCAGTAGAGTGATGGCGGGCACGGCGCAGTAGCTGGAGTTGGCGGCGGCTAGCGGCGCCAGCAGCAGCGCGCCCAGCGTCCAGCGCGCGCCCCACGCCTCCCCGCCGCCGAACACGCGCAGCGCGCGGCTCATCCCGCCGCGGTCGCAGTCGCCTTGCTCACACGACATGCTTAGCTCTGTAATTTGGAAATACATACATAGTAAAGGACTTGGATAATGCCATGCTATTATGTTCAGAAAATCACTGTAATCATCCTTTCACGGAAATATAAATAGCTCGGAAAGTGGTAAGATTGGGCTCTATTTCTGTGAAGAAAACATAGACAAAATATTATTTAAGACGATAGGGACTTATTCCCAACTTAAAATGTAGTTCTCATCTTTTAAATGAAAAATTCTCTTAGATGTCGAAAATTATGTAATCTATGCACCTAGTCTATAATAGTAAATACCAAATATTAGGCAAAATATACCTACACTATATGTATTTTCAGTTAGGAAGTAAAACATGTACAGAGGACAAAGGACAATAGATAAAAGGTATCAGTCCTCACTCTATATGCTCAATATAAGATATGATAAAATATTATGTGCATAACTCTATCACCTCTACGAAAATATTAGGTAACTTACCATTATTACAGTTCTGAGTGATCACGAAATTAGAGCGATTAAAGGAGAACAACTCTACACCACTTAACTACATTGCAAACGCAGAAACCACTGTCTATCACGAGGAAATCTACCTCCGAAGATATTGAAGATTTGGCTGTTGCAAGGGAGTTTCACAGAGGTCCGGTAAATAAGATGGTGTTTTGTGTTTATGCGACAAACATGAGCGGTGTAGAGCTATGGTTACCGCGCGTTGTCTCACTCGCGATCGATAAACGAATCAGTTGGGGTGACCATTATGTTAAGAGAGACGACAGTTCCGGTTATTTTACTGTAGGTATTACTAATTAACTATCTATTTGTAAAAGCAGATCATATTTATAGTATACCTGCTTAGCTTTTGCCAACACCTTTGCTAGCGCGGATTTTCAACCCTCAATAGCCACAGTTTAGATTTTATTCTGCAGCACGACCCCCGTAGGGTCGTTAAAATATTTGAGAGACTTTCAAATTGCTGTAAGTTTTAATAGCCGAGCGTCTGTTCATCTTATTCTTTTAATCTTAAAGTTTCTGTTACCTTTAACTGCAAGCTATACCTAGTGTAACCTTCCTTATAACTTCTTCGCTTTTTTTTCTTCTTATTTTTACCCTGAACAAGTATTGCGTCTTCTTACGATGCTCATCTTATTAAGCTATATAAATATCACATGTTCCGGTTCTTATTTATGGTCACCTTACGCGAGTCTAATAGCTACTAATTTTCTAAGGCTTCATTACTAAACGGTTTGCGTGACGTGTACCACCTTGCATGTTTCAGCACTTCTTACACACTTATGTTAGAGGTATCTAATTCTTAAGGTACATTCATACATCTAATAGTGCTTGGGTTTAATATTTTCACCTTCTATCATATATGACTAGCATGTATCAGCGGCACTACCTGTATGGGCTTCTAGTATGATAAATAGCCTTTATTTGTTAGCGGGTAGAGAATCTTCGAAAGACGCCCAGACGACAGAGATGTGGGATTCTTACGTGGGTAAGAATATGTTTTAGTGGTAAAACCTCCTCGGCGGCCGCCTTAAGGACGTCGGAGGGACTCCGGGATCTCCAAACGGAAATTATGCCTGTATTTAATTGATTATAAAATACCTCAGTACCAAATTTTGTTCAAATCCATTCAGCCGTTTTTAAGAGATGCTCAATCAAATGTATACTATCTAATTCTGGAGTTCGGAAAGAGCAAAAGAGAGGCGCGTTTATTAATCAGATGGTAGTTTTCAGCTTAATAGATATGTAATCTATGTTATAGGTTCTACATTAACAGCAACAGCAGCTAATAAGCAGGCACGTATTGTACATAGATCTAAATAAATACAGACAGTAATAAGGAATACAAGCTTTTCTAGAGATGATTAGGTGTAATTAGTTTCTAGGAATGCCCGCAGCCAAATTAAATCACAAGCCACGTAATAGGAATTCTCGAGAGGTTAATCCAATTACCATGTGACTCAATGACGCGGTTCACGGAAGAATTTACTCGAGTCGGTAGTCTAGTTTCAGATATACCTGTTGATACGGAAAATCTTCAACGTTTATAAGAAAGTATAGATCGTAGGTATTTGATACTTCCTCAGCGGATAAAATAACAAGTCAATAAAGTTAAATCCGTAAAAGAATAATATGCACGCATAACAAAACCTGCAATAAAAACTTAGGGAATTTCAGTATTTCAGTTTTCAACCGTTCGATGTTCTGAGTAATGCTGGTTTTTTGTGATATATTGGTACACCTTTTCCTAGTGGCGATAGGTAATCAACAGCTGCTGCCAAAAATGTACAGCTGCTACTGCTATATTTCAAGATTCATGGTGGTAGGTTGGTAGAAAATTAAACAAAGTTTACCAATTGACACTGCAATAAACCAATTCAAAATTAACGCATCGACGACAAGTTGATTATACTAGTTTAAACCGAGTTCGATTGATTAAGCGCTTAAGCGATTTCACGTTGGTTGGAACCACTGGAACTACTTACTTCAGATTCATTATAGATACGATTGCTCATCGTGGTCCATTAGGTAGGTAGGTATAGTTGCAAACAATGCGAAATAGTTATTTGTGTTATATGGGGCCAAAGAGATATTTTGTTCCGCGAGGGCGTTATTTTGAATTCAGAGGAAAGCGAAGGATTCTAAAGTAGAATCCTGAGCTTTGCGAGGAATTCAATATACGTCGCCCGAGGACAAAATATTTTGGCCCCGAATGATACATACTATTTTTCATCACTACCTATGAGAAAAATAAAAAGCTACGTGTACCTCTACCTACTCGAAACTCTCATAATATTATGTAGTATTCAAACAAATAATTTATCATCACATCATTACTCGAACTCATTTTTCATTATTATTTGCAATAACTTAAACTTACCAAATCGAGACAAAAGAAATTAAAAGAAAAATGTACATGACATTTTTTTTTCAGCTCGCGTTGCCATTACATTCTCTTTGGTTGCCGCGTAAACCTAACCGGCCAGTAACTTCTTCATACATTAAGCGTTCGATTTTTTTTTCACATTCAATTCACAAGCACAAACGCTGACCAATCAGGAAGGAGAAACAAAAACTCCCGTGGGAGCAAAATAGAATTTTGCTCCCGCTAGCCTTGAAAGGCAATTGACGTTTTTCGAATGGGTGTGATGAAAAGGTTATTGAGCTATGAACTGTTGAAGTGGCCGAAAACATGAAACTGTACGTGCATTAAACCCTGCGAGAAAATAATTTCATTACGTCTCGTCTCTGAGCCACATCGTGGACAACAAAAGACGGGCGTATCTTATCCCGCCAAGAATAGACCATTGTTCTCTTAACAGAAAATTAAACAAAGAAATTGGGATTTTTATTAACTTTGAGTAGGTATTTATTTTATATGTAATTTTACCTACTATATCGTAAATCGGTTTTTCTTAATGTGACTTTAGCCTCGCCATACACGGACTGCTTGTAGCTGTCGGAACGGACAGCTATAGAGCAGTTGATTGCAATCGACCGCCTCGACAGCCCGCCGACTGCTTGACGCCAAACTGTCGGTTCCGACAGCTACAAGCAGTCCGTTTATGGCGAGGCTAAGGTTGCAAAAACCTAACCATCCGCCTGATGTTAAGCAGATACCGTAGTCTAATAGATGCTTGCAATTTAACAAAGGCATCGTTCGCACGTTGCCGACGTGAAGGAGAGTGGAATGGTGGGAGTGGAGGGGAGGGGGGGTTGGGCTTCCGGCTCTCTCACTCATCGTACAAATCGCAGCTGTAATAGCTACTTTACGCCGATCTTCTGTGAGAGGGTGGCACTACCCCGGTCAAGCCAGCCCGTATATGAGCTGCAGTCAATTGGCTACAGCTTGGCTCTAACACCAATAGAAAAAAAACTGAATCACATAAAAAAGTGCCAATATCACGAACGAACATTTCGTTTCTAAAAACGAAAGGTTTGAGTTCGTATATGACCTGCTTTGGTTTTGTCCCATAATGCCGCGCCGCTGCTCTAGTCTGGATGCGTCGCGAAGAAAGCGTGTAGGCGTCTGGACTCCTTTATAAGAGCTGCATTCCCGATCCATCCCGACATTCCTTTAAACTAGTTCGCGCAACCTGGACGCATCGAGGAGAAACACAAGTTCTCACTAACGTTACTATTCATTATAAAAGTTTACTTGTTTATCTACTTTTCTGTGACTGAAAATGAAACTGCAATTCGTGTGTTTGTTGTTCGGAATCATATTGACTTCGATAATCATGAGTGACGCTTACCCGTTTCGAAGTGGAAATATAGACTATGTGAGTATTATTCAAACTCAAGTGTATTATTTTGTTTAGGCCTAGGCACTAAGCACTGACAAAGCGAAGAGGCCTTAACTCTATTATCGGAAGAATCCGCGTTGACTGAGAAGATCCGGCAAGAAACTAATCGGGCTTTAACTAAGTATACTTTTGTTTTTGCGTAGATTGGTATAATTATTTTGAAATGCGAGTGCATTAATTAATGTGAAACAGTTCTAAAAAATATGAAGGTATTGAGTGTACCTTCTGTTGAAGGTAAATCATAACATAATCCTTATTCACACATATGTATATGGACAAAATGTAAAATCATGTAGGTATTTGCGGAGCATTAACGGCGTTAATTTAATGAGTATCACAATTTCAGCATTCCTTGAAGTGGTAGCCAGAGATCCACTGCAGTGTACACACATTTGGACGATTGTATTTTAATATTTGAACGGGCACATTCCCCTCTATGCGATGGGGATTCGGGCCACAGTCCACCACCAAACGATACTAAAGACTGGAACGTACTTCATTCGCCACCAAACGTGTTACTAAGAAATACTTACTAAAATCAAAACATAATGTTGTTGATAAACATTACATACAATTTAGTTTAAAAAAGAAGTAGGTACCTACCTATTTTAAAAAATGTTTTTTTTTAGAAGGTATGCGCTTTTGTAGAGTTGCAAAGATTACCAATTTAGATTTTGATATTTTTCTACTGTTCTTGTAGGTTTTCCTAATGTTCTTTATTCCTACACCACTCCACAATAAAATATTGAAATCGGTCTTGGCATTTTTGAGTTCTTACGAGACCAACGAACGGCGATTGATTCTAAGATATGTATAGATGTGATGTGTACCATCATTGTCCCAGATGGAGGCACTGAGGCGAATGCAGAAGATCCCACAATGGCACTGCATGAGGTACAGGAAGTTCCAGCTACACGGCCCCTGCAGCCGCTGGCTGCTGATGCGCCGCATCTGATACACTGGACTGAGGCCTGACCGCTGGCATACTTGAACTGGTGTCATCAACTCCGATGCCAGTACCCGGCCTTTTTCCTACAGAGTTCACAAGCTACGCGATGCCATCCATCGGTCGCCTATCGATGTGGTGCTACTCAAGTCGTGATATGGACACATCTATTAGATGTGTCCATATGGCGCGCATGCCTCACCCGAGCACTCATATTATGACATTACGTCTATGCGTTCCGACGTCAAAACTGAGTGCTCGCGCGAGGCATGCGCCTGATGAAGACGCCGCCATTAGATGTGTCCATATGGCGCGCATGCCTCATCCGAGCACTCATATTATGACATTACGTCTATGCGTTCCGACGTCAAAAGTGAGTGCTCGCGCGAGGCATGCGCCTGATGAGGACGCCGCCATTCGAGTAGCTTGTGAATATCTCCGTGGGAGAAAGGCCTAAGTGTGATTTTTCAGTATTTTTAGTATTGTATGGCAAATTGAATAGGGACTCTATCTAGAACTTTTAATACTCGGTACTCTGAATAGGAATTACTAGAAATAGGCATACCTACTATAGTATGCAGATACAGGGGGGTTACTCCGAAATACGTCGCTGACGGATCGTCCGAAGTACGGATTCTATTTACGATCAAAACAATGTCAAATCGTAGAGAAAAACGAAAGAAGAAATGTCAAATCACGACAATCCGTCAGCCGAAACGTTAGGTTCGTATTTCGGAGTAGGCCAGCAGTAGCTTACAGTGCTGTTGCGTAGTAAAGCTGTGTTGTTTTCTTTAGCTTCGTAAGATATAAGATTACCTATGGTGTGTTTTTTTCGTATTTTCTCACAATACTGACTATTGGTCTTTTTTTGATATCCATGAAAATTTTAAGTTTGTACGAAAAGATGAAGTAAAATGATAAGTAGGTACTATGTAATTTTATTCCTAATAAACTTTTAAAGATCAAATTAAAACTTTTAGACTTGAAATTTTATTATTGACTGATGTTAGGGACCTTTCCTGTTCCTAAAATAAAAGTTAAACCTACTTTGTATGTAGATAGTTTTTTCCATTTTATTAATTAAGAAGTTAATGAAATAGATAGGTAGGTACTAAGTATAAAGCACTAATGATTATGCATGTAGGTAGGTATGCAAGTCATGTCATTATTTTAACTAACTCTGATTTACAGGTATCTTTAAGTAATGTCAAGTTATTTCTATATGTAAGTGCCTAATTATAGCTAGATTAAAGTACTTATGATTAAAATCAACAGTATTAATAATGTATTGTTCTATTTGTGGATAAAAGCCGTTGTTTTAGTACTTACCTACTACTTAATAGGTATAGATTTCTATAGATTGTTGTTATCAGAAAATAAAGCAATCAATCGACAAAAGAGTTTTCATTATTTCCTTTTCTACTTATAGGTAGATAAATACCTACTCTTCAATAATCCTAGATATATAGATAGTGAATATTCCAAAGCCATCGAGACATGAAAACGATATATTGTAGGTACTTTGCTTTTCCCCTGGACTCGTCGAGGGTCAGCGGGGTTACTCCGAAATACGTCGCTGACGGATCGTCCGAAGTACGGATTCGATTTACGATCAAAACAATGTCAAATCGTAGAGAAAAACGAAAGAAGAAATGTCAAATCACGACAATCCGTCAGCCGAAACGTTAGGTTCGTATTTCGGAGTAGGCCAGCAGACCTCGACGCCATCGTTGGACACCATTGTCGGTCCTGACTTACATACAGGATTAACAGAGGTGGGAGTGTGTGGCGGGCCTACTCCTATTTAAAATACAGTAGTTAAACTTAGTTATTTTTAAAATTTTATAGGTTTATATGGTTACCATGTGAATAGGTAATTAGTCAGCAACTATAGGTACGAATAATAACTGGTCTGCAAGCAAACACATTGACAACACCGTCTGCACCTGTATTGAGACCACTGGCTGGCTGGCACTGGCCATACATTAAATTACCGATGTCGTCCTCTACCAGTAATCGCCCTTTCCAGAAACTACTTACTGTATTTGTCACGCAGTGACCGCTCCATGCCGTAATGAAGTACGTATAAGTAGGTAGGTATACCAGTGAATCATGTTACCGGTAGAGTGTATTTAATCTAACACGTAATCCCCTTAATAAGGATACGCATTATTAATGCACTGTTCCCATTGCATCTGTGATGAGAGAATGCAATGGAATGACAAATTGTCGTATCCAAAACATTGTCCACTCGTAAAATATTGGCATTCGAGGAAAATACCTATGAAGCTTTGGAGGAGTTAAAGTTATGAAAGTGTAGGTGTGAATTTAGGAATAAAACAAATTGATAAAGTTAAATTGAATTAGAGAATTTATTTCCAAAAAACAGTAATGAAATCTAGCAAAGCCGCAACAAGTATAAGCGAGTTAAAAAGTAACATACAGTTTTGCATTGTCTCTTTATCGGCTTATTTTGCGAATACAAAGATGAAAAAGAATGAGTTTGAAATGTGTTTTAACACTTTTGGTACTTTGCACAATATAGAATGCATATGTAAGGAGAAGTGGTCTTTGGCATAGGTGAGAATTATTATTCATACATCTTGAAATATTTTATCATAAAAGTTTTTAGACTCAATTACACCACTATTATGATACGGCCCGTTCGTTATACCCTCTACTATATCATCATTGGATTCAATGTCTTCAATCTTAAGTTCCTGCGACATTGTACGCGGTTGATGGATAATTATATTCTCATTTTGTCTGTTAATCCAAAGGTTGTTCATAAAGCGAATTGTAAAGAAGAAAATCAGTTCGACGAAGCTGAGTACACTTGCTCCAACGAAGAGACTTGTTGTACCTCCAACTGAAACTATAAGAACATTTGTTTTACCAACATATCTTGGGACGTGCGTTGCGACTGCGCTGCTTCCATAAAACTATGCAGGTCATCTCATTACCTTCTCCGGATTAGAAAATGGCCTTTACCTAGGAGTAATTTTGCAGTCGGCTTGCAGTCCGCATACAGTTTCTCTCTCTTACGTAAAACTAGATATAGATACCATTACGGTTTGCCATGTTAAGAAATATAGGTAAAAATTTACCGACTAGATCCAGTCTACTTCTAACAACGTTCCTTTTGAATCTTTCAGAAGGTAAGTACGCTAGTGCTACTTCCACTTTTGCACGTTTTTTGCTGCCTCGAACTTTAGAGCTGTAAAGAAACGGAACATTTCCAGCATAAGCTGAGGTCTCTTTAGTTTGGGCGGCAATAATAAAAAGAGGTCAGAGCTCAGTTCCCTTGTTCGTTCTGAATACAATACTTACTGAGTCTCTAAATCTTTTACAATACTAATTTCGGTCTCATCACATGAGGGCAGACAGTTGCACACGACCCCGGCGCGACTAGACCAAGGCGGTTTCAAATTTACCAAATGGTTGGAGAAAGAATCCAGGCAAGCGATACCGGATAAGTTGCAACGTTCAGCTTCGGCTGAAATTGTTAATACATATTATTATACTAGCAGTTCAGAGTAAGAAAGAAAAAAAGAAGATGAAAGGACGACACAAATATAGACGCAAATAAAACATTTATTAAGCATTAGTGAAACATGTGTCTCATGGCTGCGCAAAATGGGTAACCAGGTCAACATGAACTAACGACCAGCTGCAGTAGACACAAACTTGAACACCTTGATTAGACAGTGTTCACTTCATCCTATTACAGAATTACAGGATATACAGTAAGTACAATTAATGGTAAGTATTCGCTGTCTAGCATCTTATTAAAACTGGAACTTAGTAGCAAGGCTTAGTAATAGTAAGGAAAGGAAAGAACCAGTATGCTCGGCTAAAGGTCCAGTAGGTAACGTTGCGATATGTTACATAATCGATGTAGATGATGTAAGTAATAATATCTCACCGTTACGTAAGCAAGTGCAATTGATGTGAGTGCCCAACAAGTGGTGGTTGCAGTGACGCCATTTTGTTCGTTTATTTTGTCACGATTGAGTACCTACTTAGTTATTAAAATAGAAATATTTACTAGTTCATTTGATGAGTCAATATTAACAAAGTTTTCTTGCAACTCGCTACCATGGCTAAAACTGTTGTTAATTTTGATCCTCTTTAATGGGATGATCAAAACTAGCAGAACCTAATGCAGTCTTCTGGTGAACCTACATACAAAAATCTTGTCAATACAAAATAATTATGCGTAGGATCGACTCTTATCTTACGTACCTACTACCTATCATCATTTTATGAAGGTGTAATTACATTACTATAATTTGTTCGTGAGACGGTGGTTATTGTTGAATGCAAAGCCTAAATAGATAATAATTTACTGAACCTAAGTGATTTCTGAATATGAAATGATGCTCACAGGTCCCCGGCATGAAATGGTCGTTGCACTGGCACCTCTCGATCTGTCCTCGCTTGCGGCAGAGCACCGTGCAGGCGCTGTAGGAGTAGTGAGGGTACAGCCCGCCCTGGCTCTCGTGCTTGAACCGACAGGCGCGCTGCTCCGCTGTGGTCTCCGTTATCAGCGGGTCGTTTTCTATGTTGCGTACTGATACTAGACGGCTAGACGATAGAGCAGTATGTAGAGTCTCCGATGCAGGGTATTAAGGCATTTTGAGGGCATATGCAGTGTTGAGACTAGGTTTTATTTAGAAGATACTACTACTACCCTAAGGAATTGCAACTAATTAGTAACGCTACTCGCGCGTGACTCGTCCACGGTGCTACTCTTAAGCGCTGGGTTCCTCCAGAACGGTGCCGTCATATAACGACCGCATTAGAACATTGGCTATGTAAACTATGGCGCGGTTGCCTAGAGACCGGTTTGGACACCGTTTTTGACATAGCCAATGTTCTAGTGCGGCCGTTATATGATTCCTAGGAACCCAGCGGTTTAGCATATTATAAATGAATGTTTAAGGGATCTATTGTGGCTGTTAATAATGTGTATGCGACAGTCTAAATTCTGATTTGTGCTAAAGGTTAAATATTTGGTATAACGGTCAAAACAAAAATGAGGTTGGTATAATATTTACATACCTATAGGTGTTACCGAGTTGAATCTTCACTGTTGCGGTACTCGAAGTGGTCATACTGGGCACTTCTTCTTCTCCCAAAGTATACATCTGGATGATTGGAATGCAATATAGTCGGAACTCTATAAGTAGTTGCATTAAAAAAAAACTGGTAAGTATCAATGGTGGTTGGTACTTACCGTTACTGGCAACATAACATCGAATTTAAAAGATCCAAGGCTATGATTTAGGTTGTTAATCATGGGATAAGGCTTCGGGTTTCTGTAAGTTAAGATTCGTGTTGATAACCTTAATTGGTTGATAGGACAACAATTTGTTACAAAAGTTATCCGGAAATTTATGGGATTTGTTGCGATACTTTGGTCCAATAACAATAACGAAATGGTACAACAATATGAGTACTTAACTACAATTTATAGATTGAAAGCTACACAATTATAGTTGGGTAACGTTTTATTATTTGATAATATGCTTTGATGTTTTCAAGTAAGTATAGCTTTTGTTATGAAAGACGTTTTAGAGTCCTTTTTGCAGGTCCTTTGTAGTTTAGCGATGTCGCTTGTTTGGACTGGCCAGAAGGGCTAGACAAGTGGCTGACGTCTACAAGCGTTCGTTCAAATCGCTACGCTTCATGAATGGAAATGACATAAGTCACGTGATCTACATAGCAACTTGTTGTTGATCTACATAGCGACGTTTGACATTTCCATACATTGTGAAGTTTATTCTATTCTATTCGATTAGCGTTCATGCCCCTTGTCTAGCCCGTCTGTCGTTCGACTTTTGACTTTCATGCATCTTTACAAATAAAGTTAACTCACTTCGTTTGTAAGGAATTCATAATGAAGCATGTGCCCATATCCGTTTCAATAGGTTGGAAGTATTCGCAGCATGGGAACTCCTTGCTGTTGTAGGAACAGTTCGCCATGATCTGTTCGCAACTACTACGGATCATTGTGGCGTAGCGGCTGAACCCTGACTTCGGACACTTGGGGTCAGGGTCGGTCTTCGTGTAGCAGAACTTTACGAGATTATAGCTGACACCGCGGAAGAATGCTATGTCCCGGAGAACGTCTTCTAAATCCGGTGAGTGAATAGGAGTCCAGATTCTAGAATATATATTTTTATTAGGTACCTTAATATGGTAGGGTCTATTGAAAGAAAAGTAGGTATGATGACGAATAAAAACGTTTCTTGGTTCTTGCTTGCCTGGTGGGTATCGATTGATTTTGAGTTCAAATGCTGATACCTAGCAATGTAATAATGGTAGATGTAGAAGTGTAATAGGTATACACAGCAAGTATTATTCGTCTTTTTTTCTTTTTGGCAATCGTCTTCTTGCAAGCGAAGACACTGCTGCCAATGTCGAGTGCTTGATTTATCCAGTTTGTTGAGCATCGGAGTTAGTGTTGCCTACACACGTCTATTCTAGACGAGACGTGGGAATTCCGATGGACGGACAGGCGACAAGTATTCATATACAGCAATAGCCAAAGATCAACCCTTTTTAAAAAGTTATAATGGACTTACACTGGCATTAGAAATCATCAATCATTCTTAGAAATGCTTTGTAAAACCATTGCAAACTGACTAAGAAATCTCTACAAATTCGGCAGAAACACTATCAGGAATACTCACGTATCAGCTACATTGTATATTTTATCATTATTAGGGCTCTCGCAGACGGCGACTGTTGGCATTTTAGTGTCCCAGTCGGTGTAGGTGGTCTCCACGCCGAAGCTGATGGGGTTCAGGACGAACGCGTCCCAAGCCGCGATGATCAGCAACGCCGACCCATACCAAGACAGGATCACTAGAGCTAGCCATAGCAATCTGAGAGAACAACATTGAAATAAGTCCCAGTAACTTTCTCATACATGTTGGATACACGGTAGGTACCTACACTTGAAATCTATATACTTGGCGCAGCGGCAACATGCACGTCAGACGGTAACTTACCTACTTAAATTTGCGGTTGTTTGTTTCTAAATTGATAGAAGGATTTAAGGTCCCAACAAAATCCTTCTAACAAGACGTCTGTGTCAAGGGAATTCACGATAATACCTTTTTGTGCTCGCCAAAGCGCTGAATCCGCCCGCCACAGATGCAAGAATTTGTTTACAGAATATATGTATAGCACAACAACGAACAACGGCAAAACGAAGCTCAATACCTATTGACTTTACGCTTTATATTTTTACGAGAATATCTTACCTTTCAGACCAGTGCTTGTTATCATCTGCGATGAAATGGATACCGGCGAATGAGCAATTAGAGCAATAATCTTTTATTAGCGCTTTGCAAGCCGTTTTGGTGTTTGGCATTTTAAAATTCACATGATATTATAACATAGAGTTGTAGTTATAGTACTCGTCGTCCTTATAGCTCAAAGAATCGCATTGGTACAATAGAAAAATAATTTCACTATAAAAAGTTAACACTAATTGTTTATGTTGTGAAATCGTTGTGAATAAATAATGCAATGATTATAGTTTTGTAATATCGTGATTATGCAGTGGCAAATGCCTGGTGAAGGTCGCTCCGGCCGGTTGGAAATAATACAACCTTGTCGTGTGTAACTTTTGGTATATTTCGAACAATAGGTCACTGTTTACACAAGACAACGATTTACATATTCCACGAATGCTTGATATTAAAAGAAAGTCAACCAATAAACAACTTTACTGTAATACTTGCATCACTTAATTTAAATGCCGAAGTACTTACCTACTTAATAAAAGTCAATACTAACTACAATTATTTACAAAAAATTGTATAATTAATTAATTATTTACAAATAACTATACTCCATTTGTTATAGCATTAGACAGAAGTTAAAAAAGGTTATTTTTAGTGTCCACTTTGTAACAAAAGTACAAATAACATGTTACAGTTATGATTGACGTCGAATTTATTATAAAATATTTTTATACCAGCTTGTCACACCTAACTGTAATTATTTTAATTATTTATATTATAAAATAAATTGTCTTTCATTTAAATATTATCATTTCAGTCCAATTTAAAATTAAGTGTCAATGCTAAAAACCTAAAAGAAGCAGGGGTGAACAATACCGGGAACGTGTTTCGTTCCACTATAATCCTAGCAAATCTAAAATGTTACCTAATCCGTTCAGAGGTTATGACAGCAGGGTATTTCTAATTTTGTCGGATTATGTTGTCTATGAAATTGACGTAAATAATTTTCTGTCAGTGTTTGTCATTGAGTCATTCACCATCATTTTATTTTTTCATTAATTTTTTGTTGTCAGCTTAAAATGTGTGATATTATAAATGAGATGTTATTATAAATAAAACATAGTATAAAAAGTACTTTTATTTTGGTTATCGAAGTATTTAGCATTGTTTTATGTGAAAACAATTTTAATGTAACCACTCTAAATAAAAATTGTTTTGACTTTGAAATAAAATGTTTTGGATCCCTGCTTCTACGAGCCTCTTATTTCTAATGTTATAATAAATGGGGTATAGGATAACATAAAAAACAGGATTCACAAAGGACGTGTGTGTCTCTATAAATATTGTAAGATGTCCTGTGTGGGCAAGTACGGCGGTTCGAAAAAGTTTTGATCGAACGATATATGAGAATTAATAGGGGATTTGTTATCTTTATGATTTGGCTTTGCTGGAGGCGGGTAACTTTGCCGTGGTATTAGTCCTGCGTGCGTCAGCATGTTGTATATCTCCCTTCGAGAGACACCGTTCGCTTCTCGTTCAAACACCTTTAAAGAAACAACAGTCAAGTGAATCATCAAACCAGATATGATGCTATTGCAAAAAAAAACGATATGTAGAAAAAATTGCGAATTTTATGTTGTCATACCGAGATTGAGACATTTTTAAATTGGGCAAGTAATATCAAGTCTAAATGAAACGTCATTTATGGCTTTTTGAGGAGCTACCTACCTACTAACAGCAAGCACTAAGCACTAAGTCAATAGCGTTTACAAAAGAAAAAATGATCATCTTACCAAGTTCTCTCCTTTATGTAATAAACTAGTCAAAGACAAGATTTCCCTCAGATGAGGATTGCGTAGCGCCGGCTTCCTCAGCACTGGAGGCAGTTGCTCCTCCTCCAGACGCACCGCCACCACGTCGGGGTGGGGGGGAGGGCGGCATCGCACGGTGCACGCGCATATTGCGAGCATCAACACCACTGATCTCATGGTTACAGGAATCTGAGGATGCTTGAAAGAAAACAGTGCTTTTTCTAGTCTGAGCATCATTTTCTGGAAAACTGAACTTCGTAACAAATTCAGCTAAGAAATAAACTCCTAATTATTGGCAAGGAAATAACAACCGGTAATAAAATCAAAATAAAATACGATAAGATAGAGTGGTCACTAGCCCGTTGTATATCACAGAAAGAAGAAAACAAAAGAAAGTCTAATGTCTTATGTTCTTACGTGTGTTCATTTCACATTCGATAGGAAGATAAAGCACTAACGCACGTACTTAGTCATTTTTAATGGGTAATCAACCGCATGTACTTATAACAAATCCAATATATTTGTGAACATAACCCGTCAATTAGTGATGGTTACGGTAACCTATGCGTTGTTGCGTTACCCCACCTTTAATTATGGTCAGAGTAGATTACTGTCTAATACCTACTTGTCCCACTTGAAGTCTTTGTTATCGATATGGAATGTACGAAAGGTGTTGACACACTGCCGTTGTATGGCGTTTATCTATCGGTGTGATCGACTGAGTGTCCTTTAGTTAGCTATTCATCTATTAATTTATCGATCCATCTAATCTAATCACACTGGCAGCAAAATTATTTAATAATATACGCAGCAGTCGGATGGAGCCTTAATACATAAAGCATTGCAACTATCATAGTATTTTTATTTGTATGAATGTTGTCCCCACGCGTTAACGCTATATTCATACTATCAACGTGCGTACGCGCAAGCACTCGGACAATGACTCCAAGGTCAGGGTTCCCAAACATTTACTTTCAAATTCAACAGCGGACAATCGTGGATCAATATTCAAGATGTTTCTATTAATATAACAGACGTTAGAGGACGCAGCTTAATTGGTAGCACGCAATTTTATACATCGGCGATATAATGATACATTCCGCAAGGTTAATCGGTGGATGGGTAATAGATTTGTTTAGCAACTGACCTAAAAATGCTGACCGTTCGCAATGTGCATACTGTAATTAATGCCGAAATAATTAATTAGTTAAATGCACCAGTCATTTATGTATTATTTGATGGTACCTTCTAACATCGCAATCACAAAACTTGTTCTCAGCGCACCACTAAATGCAGCGAAATTCACACATCTGTTATCGCAGTGGCAATTCCTTATTAAATAAAAAATAAGTTATTATTTACTAGAAGATGAGCCGTATTGGCAATACTGACATGTTGTCAACGTTATTTTCTGCGAGCGACTGAGACGTACTTTGTCCATGGACTCTGTTTAGTGGGACAAACTATTTTGAACAGTACATGTCTTCTTCTTGGTAATGTTTTTGGCACTTGTCCTCGTTTTGCTACTGATGTTCGAGCGAAATAAACATTAACCATTAGTTTTATCTTCTTGAAATCTAGTCTCCTGAGCGTGAGCTGCTCGGTCTACTGCACTGGTTGCGGGTTCGACTCCCTTCGGGGATAATAGTAATTTTACATTTGCATTAATCCGGGAGTAAGTAATCGCCCCTAGGCCAGTGTACGGAATTTATTTGGACCATTACAGTTACGGTGTTTGTCTACCGGTATTTATTTGGATTTAAAACCCGTCTCGAAAGAAATATTTCCTGTTAATAACTAGACCCTAATAAATATATGTAGATGGGTTAGTATCTATAAAACCTGATATAAGAGCATTGAACGGACTGAAGTGCGAGGTCTTCATGCATCGTTATTTATTTTGATCCTTGGTTATGCGTTTCTAAATGTCTCCCTAAACGACTGGCCGTGATGTGGACCCAATTCAGACCTATCCATTAAATGGAATCACATCGCTTCGTGCATCCATCATCTATTCGTGAACGAAAAACTAGAACGGACGCACTTATTTGTTGTCATTAGTCTTTGTTATGAAATCGTGCACGCGATCGTGGACAGTAGGGTTTATCTTCAAATTACGAGAATATGTAATGGCAGGAGTTGCATTTACGAGTGCATAATATAAAGGTCTGTGAGAATACTATCTTAGTCGTAGGGTTGCGATAACATTTTGCCTTTAAAACCTTTTGACCTTTTTGACTTTTAATGTCGAAAACACTTAATGAGGTATTCGGGGGTTACATTATTTGTGATTAGTCACAACCGCGAGAAAGTCGGATATTATGTTAGGATGTAATAGATTGAAAAGCACGTTTTTATTTTCTCACCTTTTCGCGAAGAATCCCACTAAAGTCACAATTTGAATAACGCTCACACACGTATGCCCACAATACACAACACTTAAGATACACCTAAATGGACCTTTTCAAACCTGGTGTCTTCGCGAGAGGTTGGTCAACATTTGACCGGGAGACGCTGCGAGGAGAACGGACCGACCGGCATCAGCCCACCACCAACAAGTATTGCTGTAACACTATACGGTCTGCAATAAAAGCCGTTGAGTGGATCCAGATTTTCAAAGGTAAATAACTTACGTAACTAAATTACTTAAATTGAGCAAGTTCAATGTAAGTGCTATATTTTAACATGGATCAAGAATACGTTACAATTCGCGTTCCCAAGCCCGAGTAGCCGCGGACGAGCTTTCAGATATGACGTTATGTTTACGTGGTTAGTCGTCAAAACTGATTGCTCGGGCTCGCCGCTCAGCTCATAGAGACGCACCTATTCACGCAACTTTGCTTAAGACTGAAACAGCTTCCATATTTATCCAATAGAGCTCTTCAAATACTTTTATTGCTGATTGTACACGACGAAAACTTCCCTTTATCTGATCTATATTACGTAAATGTAAGAGCGATGACGAGTTGTCTCGGTGGAAGGAAATGCGTGTCGTGGTGCGGGAAATGCTCTGACCTTTGCGAATTACGTGTATGTAATGGCATATGATTAGCCGGAGCCCTGAGTGGGGTATTTGGGTTATCGCTGGCTACTGCACATTAGGCGTAGATTACCGTTATTATGATAATGTTTTTTATAAAGAGGACAGATTGCAATCAAATAGTGACAGGGTGACCTCTTAAGTAGGTACCTAACTGTTTAATAAAGTACAATTTAGTACATGAAGATACTTGCATAATATTGCATGCCCTCTCAGAGGTACCTAAAAATTACTTCGTGGACTCAAAGGGATATCTTTTTATATTATCATATGGCGCAGTGGTCGGAGAGTAGGCAGCTCGGCTCGGTTACGGGTTCGATTCCCGACAGAGGCAAATTTCGGAAACGGCGTTTTTGTAATTTTCCCAGGTCTGGGTGTCAATGGCATCGCCCCCAGTACTATAGAGTACAAGCTTGCCTAGTTTGGGACCATACAGTTGGCGTTTTTGTCTGGCAATATTTATTTATTATTATTATAGTATAGTTAGAACATAGTACAAATACAAACGCTCTTATCTAAACTAAGCATTTTAGGTATTTCCCAAGCCACTCCTCAGATATAATTTATACATTTGCATAATTTTAGCAGTCATGTGACGAGATTCGCTGTTGTGTTCTACTTACACAAGATATAAGGAAATGAACCTGTGCAATGATCGTCTTCGAACGCACACACCTTCTAACATGGCGACATAATTATCGTAACTATCTATAGTGATATTATGTAGGGAACTTCTATTTACTGTACTTTTCAGCATTCTTGGAATCCTAAAAACATTATTTATTGCGATACAATCAGTTCACTTGTTTTCTCAAACACCAAAATTTTGTGATTTTGTGTTAACCAAGGAAGTTTTAAGTCTCTAACACCTGGAATGCGGACTTGGCAGCAAAAGTGAAGCCGACAGCGAGATACCATACTGAACGTTGTTTCCTTTGCCAACAAGAGTGACCATAATATTTTGAAATTTTGAGAACGTCCCCATGGACATCTAGTGAAAACGTGCTTTTGTTCCGAGATTGTTATGATAGGAAAATAATAAAATAAGGAAAGGGATGTTTATTTTCTTAAGAACATGAGTAGGTACAATAAATGCGTCTGCGGTGGCCAAACCACACGAGTGCCTGTCTGTATCTTGGCAACCTAAATGAAGTTACAAAATAGTATTTAAGATCGTAGATTTTGCCACTTTGTAATATAAAGTAACATGACACTTCACACGCTTGGACGTTGTCTAGGCTCTCCATATCTATGGTTTTTCCAATACTTATCTTTCCTATACTTACTCTTTTTCTATGCTATAAAAGGTACCTACTAATGTTAACATGTTATGTTTGATTTGGGCTGTGCAAGTTGTGACAGACGGACATAGAGACAGATAGACGGACAACAAAGTTATCATATTAGGGTTTAGTTTTTTTCCTTATTAGGTACGGTACCCTAAGAATATCTAACTAATTAGACCATAAGACAAAATTAAAGGACAATGGGCAAAACTGTATGGGACTTGGTCCAAATATCCACCACTGACGAGACCTACGTAACCCGATAGACCACTAAATACTGAGTAACTTTTACAAAGACAGTTCAACAAAATAAGCTGTAAGTAAAAAAATACGGGTAGTTTAAAAAAAAATATGATTTCACCATTAGTATTATGTTTATACATTTTTTTCGAAAGGCAACAATATAAATACTCTTACTAACATTAAATAAAAATAAAATAAGCTGTCAGAAAGCAAAAAATGCCGTGAAAAGATTTTATTATTATTTTTGTTACCTGATGAAAAGTGAACAACAAGCGCTTCTATAAAATAAATAAGCAGGTACCTTCTATGCGTTACCTTACTTTTTCACTTATCATCAGGTAACAAAAATAATAATAAAATATGTTTCACGGCATTTTTTGCTTTCTGACAGCTTATTTTATTTTTATTTAATGTTAGAAAGTGTATTTATATTGTTGCCTTTCGAAAAAAATGTATAAGACATAACACTGGTGGTGCGTTCCAATCACTGTTAATTTTGTTATTTTCGTTATTTTTGTCCACAAATCACGTTCCACTCGCACCAACTTGTACCGAAAGTTATCATTATTATCGTTTTTAACACTTTTTGTGGACGAAAATAACAAAAATTACGGTGAATGGAACGCAGCATAAGTGTGAAATAAAAAAATTAAAATATTTTTTTAAACTACAAATTTTTTTTACTGACAGCCTATTTTGTTGAACTGGCTTTGCAAAAGTTACTCAGTATGTAGTGGTCTATCGAGTGACGTAGGTCTCGGAAGTGGTGGACATTTGGACCATTTTTGCCCATTGTCCTTTGTGCTAACGAAAAGGAACAGTGACGGCAGGGCATTTTCCTTTAAAACTCGCTGTGTTAAATTAGGGACATAATCTGTCGGCTTAAAATGCTTGCTGTATATGACGGAATTTTGGGTAATTTTTCTGTAGCCAATAGGTATTTGTTGTAACCAATTTACACGCCTGGGATCTGTAAAAGATAAAATTGTTTTTTTGTTTTTTATTGCTTAGGAGTAATCGGGAAGTGTAAAGTCAAAAGTCGTCCCAATTGCAAACAATTTCAATCGACAAACCATCGGTCTCGGCCTTTATTTTATATTGTCCATCAAGGGTTGCAATGCTGACCGCGCTGTGGAGGCCTGGAGCTGCGCTGCGCCGCGCTTTCGGCCATCAACAACGCGCCCAGCAACACACTCATTACAGACCGTGGCAGTAATGTACTATTAAAAAGTAACAAAAGGGTAAAGGAAAGGGGCCCCGAGAATTACATTGCCTGAAATGGTTAATCTGGCCCTAGACGTGCGCGTTCCTCGAGCGTGTGAACGACGCGAACGCCGTGTGCGAGCCCGGCGAGCCGTGACAACGCGGCGTGAGCGTCGCGTTTTACCAGCGTGTGGTCTGTCGCGCGCTGCAAATGCGACTGACTTCAAAAAGTAGCGATGTAGTCGTGCGGCAACGAAAAGCGCGACTTTATCGCTGCAAACAGTTCCCGTGGACGATATTCCTCAGTTAACACAGACACATAATAAGATTTATATTATAGTCCTTTTTACTAGAGAAATTTGTGTCACCCGAACATCTAAAATGTACTTAACGTGGAAAACATAGTTACCCACTAACCTATGTTAAGATAATCCTTAATTCGGATAATATTCGCTTTTACACCCTTCCATTACGCATATTCTACCCATTTTTATGAGAAAATTCAGCACAATCCTCTAGATTTAAAATTAGCTGAAAATGTCGTGTGTCACGCAAATTGACGTTCTGTGTTTCAAGTTTTTAATTTAATTTCTGCTACGATTCCTATAGACATCACGGAACTGACAATTACAAGCGAATTATTAAAGAAGGTAAGTACTTATTTCCAGATATTTATTTATATTTGAAATTTTAATCTTAGGATATTCTTATACTTTACCATAGGTATTTCATTAATCGACTTTATTGTTTATTATTCTTAACATGAAAATGTACCAAGTTTAAGGTGATCGAATAAATATTAACTGGCAACACAAGGGATGAAAGGTTGTACTATTAGAAAGGGAAAGAAGGCGCAGTTATAGGTATCTGGCTCGGACCGGTTTTTATAATGCGTGCATCGTGGGCGTTAAGTCCGTCACATAAGGATTATTTTTGATTAAATGAATGGAAAATAAAGTTTGTAGTCCACAGTCATGTTCAATGGTATTACGTCGATGGTGTTAACACATAAAAAGACAACAAAACTATTTTCTAAATAGGTCACACAATACAATAGATGGGGAGCCGTAGAAGGATTTTCTGGATTTCCTCGAGCGCGTCAGATTAAGATAAGGGAGATAGCTTACATATTGATAAGAACCTCCAACCAGTATGAGCCCTTAATATTGGTGGGTACGCTCAGGAGAACCAAAAAAAATAGACCATCTTAAAATACTCGAACTCGTCAGATTAAGATAAGGGCGATTCATTACTAGCTAAGTAGTGTCAAAGGTGTCAAAGGATCATGCCCATTGTAGGTATCAAGTAATCTCACGCTTAAAAAAAACACAATACACAATATTGCAGTAATTTCTTTCTTATTTTTTTACAACCTTTTGCTTACGGGATTCGATTTTCGAATAGGGAATTTAATTTAGCATAAACAAGTTGTTGTTTCCACTTCCACATTGACGTAAACAAACATTGCGTTTCATTACATGCAGAATTACATAATTTGACTTTCTTCAAATGATGTTCCGTTCACATTATTTCTACAATAGTGCCCATGACAATAGAAAAATCGTATTTAAATAATCGTACTTTGCCATTTCTTAGTACATTACGTAATAATAACTACATTACAATAGTATTGAATTAAATGTGCTCGTTTTTTATGCTGTAGGTAATGAAACGCTTTAAGTCTATGGTTATTTCGACGGTCCGGTCACTGCTGTCACTGCTGTCACAGGCGCAGAAACGTCAAAGGAACGTGTATTCCCGCCAAAATAAATCGATTTCGAAAGCCATGAAGATATTTTGCATCTTCCATGTTATTTAATTAAGTGTATTGATCAAATTTATTATTGCTATGAAAATAAAGTAGGTACCTACGCTTCGTGCATACAATTTACTTACTTTAAACTGGTCAAAGCAAACTCAAAGTAGTAAAGACAATGTTCTAGGTTAACTTCGATTTTATTAAATTACTTTGGAATCCGGTTTTTGTTCACAAAACAATCTTTTAATGGGGTTAATATGATAAATATAGACTATAAAAAACAAAGAATGTTTTTGATACAACATGATACGGGTTTCCATACATTTTTGAACATTATCCTTTGCTAATTTGACCGTCAGTCTAAGAAATGGAGCATCTGGAAGTTTCACTGAACACCCCCTCTGAAATTGGTTTTTTTTTATAGGACTGCGGTGGCAATAAAGCGTACGGCCCGCCTGATGTTAAGCACTTACCGTAGCCTATAGATGCTTACAAAATATGACGCCCTCGAGTTATTTTTTTCAATTTATATGTTGGAGCATGAAAAGTATCAATATCTGACACGCTTGAGTATTTCCATGTCATTGCTTTTTTTAAAATTTGAAATTATCCCGTAGACGCTTCCCCCACCGCTGAAAGAAAAAACATCTAGAACAATGTATTCTTCCTATTATCGCATCTACCGAATCTAATAGGTTTGGGCGACGCCGGAGTAAATCCACAATTGGCACGCTGGGCTCCCGATCCACAATTATCAGTGGTCCTCAAACTAGGCGCGCGGAGCAAAACTGTGTCTTGAGTCTCTTGAGGCCAAAGGATACATAATATAAATTTCTAGTTAGTTTCTGTGAGGAACTTATTGTAGATTTACTATTCCTACTAGAACACAGATGTAGTATCTGAGTACCTATTAGGTACTCAGATACTCAGCTGCAAATCATAACGTGACTCATTCCCATTATTTTTTTACATAGTTGTTGGATAACGAAGGTATAACAGACAACAACATGCAACAGAGTTATTTGCATCATATTAGTGTTACTAATATTAATTGTTGAATACTGTGGGCGACGTAGGTACCTTTGTGTGAATCAATATTTGTTTGATTAATCGAAATTAATATTATGATTAATAGAACAATGTAACACTTACACTGTTCCATTAATTCCTGTTACCTTGTTACGTATGATGAAAGGTTCTAGGCGTTGGTCTGCTGTGTATTATAATAAAGAGTGGTGGCGTTCGTTTGTGTTGAAATGTATAACAGCGAAGGTATGTGTGTACAAGATTTTAATAATAATGTAAAAAATCCATATGGGTATCATATTTTATAAAACCACCCCATTGCTGCTATTAAGGTATCTTCTGTTAATTTATTATGCGCTAATCGCAGTAACTATTGGGTGAATGATGATCCGATTTGCATCTCTTATTATTTAAAAACATTGAATCCATTAATTGCTTTACGACGTGGGTATATTTCAGAACAGACGAGCTTTTTAGTGGCATGGTAAAAGGATTATAACTTTCTATAACAGAGGTAATGATGATAGGGATAAAGAAGGTACCTGTCGATCGATGTTAGTATGAGACTAGTCACAACGATGGGTGCGTCTTCATGAGCTGAGCGGAACGCCCTCACAAGCACTTTGGACTATCACGTTAGACATAATGTCATATCTAATTGCTCAGGCGCGGCTGCTCGGAGCTTGTGGACGCGGACAAAATGTAAGGAGTGGAACGATTGGAAATGTTATGCATACCTAACGGAGTTATTGTCTCATGCAGATTGGTTTGCGCAAAGGCAGGTGACCGGCGGATGAACGGGTCGGCGGCGTGGGCGCAAGCGGCCGCCTCCAGACGCGATGGGGAAAGGACGCCAATGCTGACCCCTTGACCAGGTTTTGTGAATGCAACGACGTACTCTACTGAGGCATAAGACTATATACATAATTTATTTTATTGCAGTCATTTGCATAAATTATAATAGACACCACACAAGATGTTTTAGGTAGGTACTTACTTATTTATTGTTATGTTTATTAACCAGTAATAACCAGTGGCCAACGGTAGTTTAGTTTCATTAGTTTTAAGAAGACCAGTGGCTAGCGCCAGCTGGTTGGTTTTTGGGTTCCGTACCCAAAGGGTGCCAACGGAACCGTTTTACTAAGCATACGCTGTCCGTCTGTCAGCGGGCTGTATCTCACAAACCGTAATAGGTAGAGAGTTGAAACTTTTACAAAATGTGTATTGTTGTTGCCGCTACAACAACAAATACTAAAAATAAAATAAATTTTAAAAATAAAGGGGTCCCCATACAAGCAACTTGATATTTATGACGTTTTTATTCTACGGTGGTACGGAACCCTTTATGTGCGAGTCCGACACGCACTTGGCCGGTTTTTTTTATTTTGTTATTAAGGCAATAACTAACAATAAAGCACCCTACATTTTTATTCCATATAGATAGCCTGCTTGACAGGTATGTACATCTATAAATAAAATTGTATAGGTGCCTACTTAAGGATTCTTACATCGCTAAGGAGTTGAGAGGAGAGGAGTTAAGATATAAGTATTTCAATTTGTTAAGTACGTAATTACCTATAGGTATACACAATTTATGAGTAGTCTACATTGATAAGCTTTATTTTATTAGGCCGTTCATTTCAACAGCATCGTCGAAATGTAAGTAATTGCTTCTTGTGTAAATTGTAAACACACAATCATAGATGAATTAAAAACATTCCACACATAAGTGAATGTGGGCGGTCTTGGAGATGGCCAAATTGTTTGGCAATAAGTTTTGCAACGAACGAGCTGCCGCCTCCGGTCATGTGCGCGCCGACGATTGTACATTCCAGTTTCAATGGTCAACAGACTGAGTTTCGCCAATTTTTCACCTAAGGCTGTTCGATATCTAGAACGATCATGTTATGCAGTATGTTAATAAATCAGAATTAAATTATTCATATCTTCTTTCCAAGAATTGCTTGCGCGAAATAACGGGTTATCATTCAAGCGATAAATCAATATTATCTTCACAAAATCATTGAACTATAGCAATACAAAAGAAACGATCAATCACTGCAATTACCCTCACATTAGTGTTGATGTTATCATTCAAATAGAATATTTAACAAGTGTTGTTTACTTTATAAAAACCAGCTTTAAAAGGTAATTTGTGCTCACTGCATCGACTCTAAGGACGAGTAAAGCTTTGCCTTAAAATAATGGATGGAATTTCCCAAAACTCTTATGTTTTTCAACGGAGACGTCGTTTGTGCTGGAAAGCTCCAGTTCCGAATAAATTGGATATTTTGAAAGCAAGCCTCAAGGCGGTTAGTAGTGAATACTGTCAGGGATCATCTATTTGTGGTCTCAAACACTTGGTTGATGACAATACACCCTTTTTTGAAAGGTAAGTTATCATATACCTAACTTATCTCAGTAAGTACGGTAGGCAGGTGCTCACACATAGGAATGCGAACGTAACGGCTAATGAAACGTTTATTTATACGTACTGCAGAACTTGTATTGAACTTGTTCACTTAGCGGCTTAGGCAGGTTTGGCGCAATTCCTGCTATCTCGATTGCGTGTGTTTCATCATTTAGGACTACTTATGTAACGATTACGTAAATGTAAACGCACGTCCCGTCAGTGGTTCGTAAACAAGCGAACTTATTTTTGTAGGTACTTATATTTTTAATTGATGTTGATAAATGTATCAAAAAGTCCAAGATAACTACCGATGTGTACATTGTCTACAATTTTATCCGTTAACATTGAATCAGTAGGCAGTGGTTCCTACATAGACAAGACTGGTCGAGATGACATTCGGGTTATGAGCTTTTTGCAGAATAAAATCCGAATCAAAATTAGCAGGACCCGATAAACAATTAAATCGCCCACAAAATTATTAAATAAAATTATTCTGTTGCGTTGCGGGTCCTGCTAATTTTGATTCGTATTATATTCTGCGCAAAGCTCATAACCCGATTGTCATCTCGACCTGTCGGTACCTACAACAAAAACAAACATTTAGGTAACTAGGTAGTGATGACTGATGACTGAGCACAAGTTGATGTTGCGATGTTAGAAGGTACCTTAATCTGCTAAAATAAAACATCAATGCTGTCTATATTCATAAAGCCCACTACTTTATACTCGACATTTTTCCAACAGAGTCATTTGGATAACAATACTGAGCATCGGGTTGGTTTGCTCCATATCGCTTGTGTGGATCACTTTCGACAATTACTACAAGTCGCCGCTAGTGACCACGCAAGTGCCCGACGGAGTGTCAGTCAGCAAGATAATATTCCCAGCAATCGGCATTTGCACTAACAACAGAATCAGCAAGCGTGCAGTTACTGAGCTTGCCAAAAAATTGTAAGGTTTCGCTTTCACATTTTTGAATCCAGTAAAATATGAATTACTGTCCTCCTCCCCTTTCCTGGCCTGCTGTTTCAATGTCCATTACATTTCTCCGCTTTGTTTCGGTATGTAATCTCATTTCTTCTACAGATTGAAAGCGGAACGTAACAAGCAATATAATGAGACTGAAATGCTGGAACTGCTTTTTGGACTAGGACACTTATATAGCATGAGCTCAGGCAACTTCAACCCTGCCGAGCCATTGAAACTGCACAATGTTTTGGGTGATTACGACGTCCACGAACTGATGCGTAATGTATGTTTCACTTCCACACTTCCTTAACAGTTTTCGCTTATAGTGTAACCTTCAGTCTTCCATTTAAATAAGTCAGCTCCTGAGGTAGTTGCGCCGTACGTCATTAGGTACTATTGGTCTCATATATCAGCTGAATTCCTGCTAGTTCCCCAAGGTTACCAGACTGCTAACACGTGGCCGACTACATGTCCATCGGCAAGAATTTA
The DNA here is from genome assembly GCA_947859195.1 of Drymonia ruficornis. Taxonomy (NCBI): domain Eukaryota; kingdom Metazoa; phylum Arthropoda; class Insecta; order Lepidoptera; family Notodontidae; genus Drymonia; species Drymonia ruficornis. Next base: position 6,334,162 of record OX401918.1, read on the forward strand.
CAATGGAAACTCAGGGAGATAATATTCACGGCCACTGGTTTTTAAATGGTCGCAGTTAGGAGACTTGGGACGAATGTATCACCCATACCTGCCAGAGGCAGGACCCTCTACTGCTACTGATTTTTTAATTTGTCGACAGCTAACACCTCGCTGTGAAGATCTGCTCATATGATGCGCGTGGAACACCGAGTCTAGGAATTGCCTCGAACTTTTTGATTTCCGTCTCACTATGAATGGATACTGCTGCACCTTCAACTACCTGCGGTTGTCTGACAAGTTCTTTGAAGAGTAATCTTATTTTAATTACATATATCCGCTTCACTAGACCCTGGCGCCCGAGAGTCAGAGCTATGGGAAAATATAGCTCTCTCCCTCATTAAATTCCACAGGATAGGACATGTGGAGCGGGTGTTATAGTAGCTACGTATGTACATACTTATAAATTTCGCTGGTGGTATAACTTTCTTTGTTGACGTTAAGTTTTTCCTAGAACTTAGTTGTATTCTAGAGACTTTGAATGAATACTATACAATTAGACAACATCCCCAAAATTACGAGGATGTATTAAGCTACTAGCTTAACCACAAACATTGTTATTATTTTCAGTAAAACAAGTGATACAAGAAGCATCGATATGTATAAGTACGGTAACAAATCGTTCTTTGATTTCGACCAAGGACTCAAAGTTTTACTAAGACTCAATGAGAGCGATGACTTCTATTACAATATACCATTACAAGGGGCACAGGTATGTACCGTGTCTTATAATCTTTGAACCCTATATAATATAGAAATAAGAACTAGAAGAAGTATAATGGTATGAAAATAATAATTGTGTTCGCAGATGCAATTCTCAGATGCATACGACTTTCCTGATGCGCCCAGCGGAAGCTTTGCTATGCAAATTATTAGTCCCAAAGTACAAGTGAGTGACATTTTTAATCATTTGAACCTTTTGTAGGTATATTACGAACTTACGCATAAACAGAATATTATGTAGTTAAACACGCAACATTAGTCAAATATATTGTGGTTGCTCAACGAATTGTAAAAATCAGTTTCCGCTACAACGGAGCGAATTTACTCGCATGAGTAAGCACTGGTTCAAGTAAATTAATAGGTACTTCAAAATTCGTTCACGTGTGCATAATAATATACCTACAAACGAGCAGTGATAGCAAGATGCGGTTCCCCATGTGTAGGTAAGATAAGCAACGGCATTATAGAATTCTGATAACCTCTACCTGTTAAATATTTACGGTCATTACTGTCTACATCTTCTTGTAGCTAAGCTCTAACTATGGATTTTTTGCCTTTCTTCCTCCATATAGGAATATGTCATTAATTTCAAACTGGCGTAGAAAACCTTACTGTACTGAGTTATTGTTAAAGATTTGGCTTGAATCTGTGTTTATTTGTAGATGACAGTGATGGTAACGGGAAGCTTCACGGAAGCCTCCCGAGATATTCAACACGTGCCAATAGCCCTAAGAAAATGCAGGTTCTACGATGAATCCTCGTATCTCCCTTTCTATACATATAGCGACTGTATCCTGAAGTGCAGAATGCTCTTCCTGCTCGACAACTGCAATTGCACACCATTTAATATGCCAAAGATGGTTAACGTTAGAACGTGTAACATGAGGGATGTGCCTTGTCTGAGCATGTATTATGGTAAGGGTTTGAATATTAGCGGTATTAAGAAATCCTATCTGCGGCTTCGCCAAGACATTTTGAAACTATTGTTAGTAGTACATATCTTTATAGTAGGTAACATAAATTTTTTTGCAAACTTTACATTAGAAAAATGATTGAGTAATTATGTATTGAAAAATAAGCACTAATAAAAACTGGTTTCTAGAAATAATGTGTGAAGCTGAAAACTGAAATTTAATTTTGTGATTCTTATCCTTAGCTCAATCGATAGCAGTACGTCCCAACGTAGAGCAAGTGCCAGAAGAGCTGGAGTTGCATAAAGTTAACGGCGGTATTGATTGTCCGATGTGCAACCCTACCTGCTCCAAGACTGTTTACAGCTACGACTATAACAATGTTGTCATATATCCGGAGTATCTCAACACTGTCCCAGATAGCGACAGAGACGATTGGCTGTAAGTGTGACACACATTAGAATGCTTGCTTAGCACTGTTGATCCTACAGTAATACGCACTTGGATCTGAGTTTCAGGTGGATTGTATGATTGGCAGATAGGTACTCACTTTACTTTTCATTGAATTTAGGACCTATTAGCCCTTATAACAGGGTTAAGTTAATGTCCTTTCAGATTATTAGGTAAGTAGAAGAACAAAAGACATTATCATTTAAATCATAAGTAGGTACTTTATTTATTTTCACTTCATAAGAATATATTATTCTATAAACATTTGGACCGCTTGTATTTGTATAAAACAAATCAGACTTTTTTTATAACTATGTTAATCATATGCAGATTTATTATTTTATCGTCGTATTTCGAAGGTTCTAAAAGCGCAGCTATTTATGGGTCCTTCGTTACGGAAAGCAGCCTTCTCAATTTTTGATTTTGGGCTACCAACCTTCTGCAGCCATATTTTCATATCTTCGATAGCCCCCACAGCTCCTTGAAGTTGACCTATCACTGTTCCTTGGGCCGTATTCATCACCCATCCTCTGAGACCCAGATCGGAGGCTTTTCTTTGAGTGTGTTTTCTGAAGTAGACACCTTGCACTTTACCAAATACTTCGAAATCAGAAGTAGATAACCCGGCTTTCTTATTTGGAGCGGCCATTGTTGACCTCGTCGTCATATACAAAATTGACCAAGTAATTTAACCCAATTAAAAATCTAGTACAACCAACGTAATAGAAACAACTTGACAATTATTATGACATATTCGTTTGTTTACTTTCGTTGTTCGGGAAACGAACACAAAGGGCGTCCTATGAGCGAAGGTTGTCGAGAACGAAAACAGTTTTTATTTCGGTCTTGACGATGACTGTTTTCAGATAAGTAGAATAGTTCTTGTATTAACTTTGATTATCCTATAGAAACACTATAGGAGTGAGTAAGTACGAATTAACTTTGCATAGGTACACTGAATGTAGGCAATAAAGTTAGTAACAAACTGCCAGGCAACCGGTTGTTTGTTGTGAACTAGAGCAACATCCATTTGTTGCAGGCAAGGCGCGAATTTTACCGGAACTTCGATTGTGCACGTGAAGTACGCCAGTGACGTCGCAGACTCCTACGGACAGAATGTTATTATGAAGTGGTTTGATCTCATAAGTATGTTAGGTATTTTATATTTTAATTTCTTAAAGGCAGGTATAAAATTGAAAATGGTGTCAGGACCTATTTTTACCACCTAATCATACTATGTTTTTATTCGGTTTTTACATAGGGTTTTTTACTATGGAGTTAACTAGTTACAATGTCAATGGTTTGTACCAACCATGCCTTGTACGAGTCATCAGTTATTTAAAATCATATCGGAATTAGGCAAACCTCGTTACTTGGATACTGGAACGAAAGTAATATACTAGTCGTACCTAGAACGGAATTTTCTTCTTGGACTTATATTGGGAAGGTGAACTAATTAAGTTTTTTTTTAAAGGTAACATCGGCTCAACCTGTGGCTTCATAACAGGATTCAGCTTCGTATCAGTGCTCGAGTTCATTTATTTCTTTACCGTTAAACTGATCAGAGAAGTGAACAACAGAAGACATCGCGTGCACCAAGCCAAGATCGCCATCGAACCGCAGATACCGGCGCATTTTAAACCAATCAACAAATACCGACAAATATATTGGAATGAACTTGTGGGGCCTGTACGATTTGGTCAAAAAGCTGAATTTTATTAATGACATATTGGTGGTAGCATCTAGTTACTAAAATAAATAGTCTTTGTAAAATTGTCTCGTGTTAAAGCATAAAAGGAACAAATAAATATATAAGGCAATGAAACTCCTGTAGTCGAAAATAATAAATCACTAGTTTAGACAGCCGTCTTCATTCCTAAATGCTGTGTTACATAATAGTCATATAACTCAAAACGAAATTAGCAACGATTGTAAGAGATCAGTATAGAGATCAGTATAATTGCGAGGTCTCGGAGAAAATATAAATGCAGCGAACAAAATGGTCGTTGGTAAACTTGGTAATTACAATCAGGATAATGGTTATACAAATGGAACACATGTGCCGTTCCCACTGCGATTAAAATCTGTATAGACTTCAAGCACCCGCAGCAATTTACTATATTTATTATTTATTACTTGTTCTATTGTTTGTTACTGTTACGCACGAAAATTATAGGTATAAAAAGATTTTTGTGAGTTATTGTTATTTCATTTGAAACCGTAATTTTAATGAATATGAACGAATCGTGGAAAAGATATTTGGAGATCTGGTGGAATGGAATCAAAAGCTTACCGGATACCACGTCGATACATGGATTTAAGTTTATTGCTGATACGCAGCGACATTGGATAGAAAGGTTTGTAAAATCCAACAATAATCTGCATCCATTAAAGGGGCTTTCAACCAAGTCTTCGGTAACTTCAAGTCCAAAAGTCCAACGAGGACTAAATTACGATGTTACGGGCGCCGCAGGAAGTCTCAGAGGGATGGACGGACGTCTAAGTCCAGCAGTGGTTGATGGTTTTAAAACTTGTTTGAGAACGAAAGAAAGCTTTAATTTGGCACAACACAATGCCACTAGACAACAATAGTGAGAAAACAAAGGGTAGTGTATGCTAAACTAATTGTATGTGTAATGCTAACTTACAATGAACCACGAATAGTGGCGGTTGATGTGTCTTGGAACAAATAGGTACCCAGATCAGCCTAATTCCAGATAAAAGGTGCTTGATGCTGATTATCGCCTAAGACCGCATGGTTTTAAGTTACCTATTTTGAATGGACATAGAACATTAAAACTATTTTGGTTCGCCTACCTTACCTACTTCAATATTGTTACAGAATATTTTGGTTGATGGCCGTAGCACTATCATGGTATGGTTCTTCTCTCCTGATAGCGGCTCAGTATGATGCCTTCCAGAACAATCCTATCTCCTTTGTCGTGGAAACCACTTACAAAGATTGGAATACTAATTTCCCATCTGTTGTTGTATGCGAAAATGAAAACTCGGGGCGGGTTGAAGAAATATCTGACAGGTGTAATATAATTTAATATGTTTTTTTACTTCTAAAATGTTCTAACATGTATGTAAGTGAGGCAATCCTCGTTTCTAGATTGTTCGGTGAAGAACACGATTTTAATATGGAAGAAGTATTAAAAGAGCTGGCATTCTTCAAGGGAATTACGTATTATACGTCTGAATTTTGTAATCCTTTGGTAAATCCACTTCCAGACTGTATGAAGACTAACCTCACTCATTATGCGAACCTAGTAAGTACTTGTGGCACTAGGTCATGTATGTTATGGTACCTACAGTAGCTTGCACGTCTATGGTAATATTTCCAATATAAGCTGAGCTCTCTTAATTGCAGGTGTCAATAATAAATAGAGCTCAGCTTTTGTTGTCAAAGTCGTGTAGGCAACCTTACCTATCCTAGTTTCCTGGCCATTTCAGGTCCGGAGTACATGCGAGGATATATTGGCCAACTGCTCGTGGAATAATGTTGAATTTGAGTGTTGCAAATATTTCAGACCTATGGACACTGAGTTCGGAACATGTTTTGCGATAAATACTCTTCAAGGAAGGTAATGGTATTCATTACGAATAATCATAAACCTAAAATCTGAGAACTGGACCCATAGTCATGATTGGGGTACACAGGGCAGACGGCAGGCGCTCTAAGTAGAAAAATATGTTCAGTCAAATCAGAGAGCTGAGATATGTAACACTCACCTACTGCAAATTGGGAAAGACTAGTAAGAAGAAATGCAGTAAATGTAAATTATAATTAAGACCTTGACACACAGGGCATGATGTACTATTAGAATCACACAACTGCAAAGTGCTACAGGCACTCGTGTATAAATAATCACGAATTATGTAATCATATTTTACAGAGAGAAAAATGCTCCGAAGTTAGAAATGGTGAGCAATCGCACCACCGGACCAGGGGCTATAAGTTTTGATGTATTTGTGACTTCGAACATTTACATTCTAAATGAGGAGGAAGTGCCAACGCTCACGACTATAGGCTCCGACGTTTTGACTGTTGGACAAGAAATATTTCACAAGTAATATTTCACTTATCTTTTTTATATTGTCATCTGAATTTAGAGCTAATTGCGTCCATGAAATTATTGTGACGTGTGTTTTAGTTACTAAACTGGATAAGACTATCTACTTTCGTGTTAGGAATTAAATTTACAAGTTGTTCAAATCATTGCAAAAACCTGTCTATATTTTCAAGGCGCTACATAACAATACGTGACATCGAGAACGACGCCGGTGCTCGTCTAATATCGCCGAAGAAACGCAAATGCCGCTACATCGACGAGAACTTCCTGAATGTGTACCACCACTACTCCTACACCGCGTGCACTGTGCAATGTAGAAAGGACGCTCAAATGCGCCTGTGTAATTGCACTAATTACTTCATGCCAAACGTGCCCGAACATGTTAAGTGTAACGTCAGCGGTATTATATGTTTGAACAGTAATGTTCCTCAGCTCTCGGTGAGTTACCAAATGAAAGCCTTGTATTTATTCCATCATATAAATAATTGCAAGTACGATCAAAAATTCGGGCATAAGCTCACCGTTACAATTATTGAGAGATTGTAGATTTAGTACAGCTACTGGTTTATAGTTCGTGTTCTACACCTGAAGAGAAAAACCATAGAGAAAACCTTAGGTTAAACCTTAAGCTAACCCAGTAACCGGTAAACAGATGTAAAGGTACCCAAGAATGACAAGAGAATGTAAGGTTCCCAATGGCATCAATGAAATGCATGGAAATTCTTACTCTGTAACCTAATCGGATAGATCTTTGAGTTTGGTTTTGGAATTTTTGTGTAACTAATTTAGTTGGCTCCAAAAATTTTATACCTATCCACCAAGGTTCTCAAAGCTCGTTGGTCATCTCGTGATGGTCTCTTCTGCAATTGTCTACCGTCGTGCACCGAAGCCGAAATAACGATAATAAAGGACTTCAAGTTTGGGACGTCCAACAACTACGGCAGTGTGCAGATAGAGCTAGCGGTACTGCCCAGCGAAAGATACCGGAGGAACGTGGTGCGAGGCGTGCTTGATTTAGTAGGTGAGAGACGAGGTACTGTTCTGAAAAATCTAGTCTGAAACAATTTATCGATTCCAGTTTACAGGAGTAACAGTGGTGATGTGGCGGGCCAAGTCCCCAAAATAACTGATTGTGAAACGCACATCTATGAAGGCATTCTTATTGAGTCAATTTTATTAATATTAAAGACGGGAAAAGACGATGTAAAAAAATAATTCTATGATCCAACCTATGATAAAAATTGAGCAACTTATTGACAACCAGAATTTGTGTGCACATTTCGGAAACCCGCCACCATTGAAGTACTTAGCCTCATAATTTTTTGAAATCCTTTTCGCAGTATCCACGGGCGGAACTGCAGGTCTGTTTCTTGGCGCCAGCCTCCTCAGTTTCGTGGAGCTGTTCTACATACTGCTGATTCGTCCGTTCTGCGATATCTACAGTCAGCGGGACGACGACCCTTGGTACAGGAGGTTTGGCACGCGCCGCCTCGAAGACAACACTTTTGTTGCCAATTGGAACTGGCAATATTCTAAGAAACCAGTCGATGGAAGCAAGGATCGTAAGGATTGATGGATCGTACGTTTTAAATAGGTATAGGTTTTGAAACGGAAGTAAATAAATCACGTTGGACTTTAATTATTTGGGGTTCAGTTTCTCAATAAACAATATCTATCGGCAATCTCCTCAAATATTTCCATTACTTTCTTTCTGTAATCAGTATTATTCTTCATCATTTCCTTTATGAACCTTCCTTTATTTTTTGAGAGTATTTCATCAAATTGCGCATTTTCGCAAAATATTTTCGTGCTTAAATCGTCGTCGACCCAGAATTGTGGCATGAGGCAAGCACAGAGAACTAGCCCCCATTGCCGTTGTTGTGCTGCAGACGTCAGAAACTCTCGTTTGTTCATAACGTCCTCCAGATCCACCGCGTAACCTGACAATATTTTATGAAGATCTTCGTAATAGTAATCTAAGAAAGTTTTCATATTATCTTCGCGGTACCTAGGATCCAGATTGCAACATAGGAGCAACATAACGTCACCGGCAGCAGGTTGATATCTTGTCGCTTGAAAATCTACAAATACGCAATCGTCTGGTTCAAACTGATTTTCTCCAACTTTAGCATAGTGAAACATAATATTATTATTCCACAAATCACGATGGCATACTACGTTTCTATGTTCTGGTGATGGATCTCCGAAGCGCAAAGCCGTGCCCCAAACATCGTGCCAACGGCTTTCAATCAAATTCATTTCAGATTCAGTATATTTCGAAAATGACTTCATGGCTTCTAATGCCCCTGCCATGCATTGGATAAACCACTCCGATGAAATTTGATATCCACCCTTATCCATTGATTGAGTATACTCCTCATTTATTCTATAAACCTTTTCCAATTCCTTGGTTTTATTTTCTTCGAAAACGATAGAAGCCGCATGAAATCTCGCTAACGTACTCAAAGCTTGAAGTGTGTGTGCCGTATCAAATCTGTCGAATTTATTTCGTAATTTATATTGCATAGCATTCAAATCTTCAAATACCAACGCATCGTCCAAAGCTGCAATGAGTGCAGCGCTCCAAGGCTTTACACCTAAAACATAACGATTAATTTGTGATCTCTTAATGAAAGAGGCAATTAAAATAGATGAATGGATAGTGCAGATTTACAATCTTTTTCAATGCAGCTCTAAAATTCTATGTTATAATAACTGCGAGCGTACTACCTACCTATTGACTGACTATTGTGGTCATCCTACTCCTCGTCTTCCAAAGAACAATAACAAAGAAATTTGACAACTTACCCGGCACTTCCATCTTCTTCTTAATCTCCGAATAGAACATCACTTCTTTATCAAAAAGATTCATTTCCTTCACCATGTTCGCTTTAGCCGCATTTGTTCTCGATATAGCTTTGATGAAGAAATACAGAACTTTTCTGTTTACTAGATGCACTTTTACTTTCCAGTATTCACATAAAAATCCCAGCATTTTGTCGCTCGCTTTGTGAACAGAATAATTTTCTATATCTGTCCCTTCATTATTGCTTTCATGCTTCGATAAAATTAGTTTGATAAATTCTTCGTTAAAATGCGCTGTTTCGTTTGCAGTATTGGCCATTTTTTTAAACAATTAAGTAGTTTTTTTTTGTGATATTAGCAGGTAGATATATAGAGGTGTTAAATGCGATACCTATTAAAAGCATCACTGAAATAAAATAGGTACATTGGCTGTTTAAACAAATGGTAATTAATTGTGTTGACATAGGGAGATACATTATCAAGACTATTAGCATAGTGAAAGTAAATACATATAAACAGCAGGAAGCATTGTCTAAAATTCATTGGCATAAATCATTATAAAAACCATTGTCTTTGTAGATACTTACTATTAATTAGCCATTTAGTTGATGGTCTAGGTAAGAGGTCAATAAATGGGTACATTTAATAAAAAAGACATGTAAAAAACTCTGACCCGACATTTAATAAAAAAGACATGTAAAAAACTCTGACCCGAATACTTGTTTGTGCTTCAGGTTTTCCGAGCAAGTTCTATCAAAAGCACTTTAGAGGTTATAATGTCTTAAACAAAGCTTAATTTTGTAAAAACTGGCAAAGAAAGCTCATAAGTAATTATTTTAAAATAACTATTTTAAGCCACTCGGGGTAGTAGGTAAATAATCCATGAAGGGGAGGCATCATAGAATAATATTGATCCCAAGATTTGAGTAACTATAGGTACCTATCTCTTTTTAGCAGTAACAATATCTACGTATCCCGAATTTCAGTCATATAGCCTAATAAAATACCGGAATAAAATACATGTGACTGTCTTACAAACGAGAGGACTTGACAAAACTATAAGTATTCTTTAGTTTGACTAAGGGACCATAAAAAGGGTTTTATTTGTTACGGTCAGAGCAGCCATGTCGAGAACATTAGCGACAATCGGATGAGAATATAATTAAAATATTTAGTTGATAGTATTCTAATTTAATTTAATAACTGTACCACTCGATTATATCACATATTTGCACAGTGATAAAAACACTACAAGGACTTTATCTAGTTAAGTACAAAGTAAATTTAAATGTTATAACATTGACACAGTAGATAATAGCAAACAGTGCCTATTATCATTTAAGTCTAGGGAGAAGCATGACTTGTTCTTACGAATACATAACTACGAATTTAGAAGTAGCTGAACGTTTATTCCAACATCTTTCGGATAGACGTACCGGTCCACAATTTCATCAAACAATTCAGTCACTCTGATCCGATATTTGTTATCCTCTCTTGCCACATCTATGAACTCTTTGCTGCGAGAAACTACGTTCGCACGTTGAGCAGACTCAGGGTCGCAGAATATTTGTTCCCTTCTTTCACTACTCATTGATACTATCGGCGTAATAAGTGCAGCCTGTGTCATAGCGAACACAGTGCTCTCCTTATAAGACTTAATTAAAGACGTTTTATCAAACACATCATCAATATTCACACCAGAATATTTCAATTCCTCAGACAATACGTCATAATAATAATCGATTAAGTGGTTAGTGAAATTAGTTCTACAGCGCCTAGTCGTATTGAAGTAAATTAAAGAAGATAAATCGAGCATCGGGGAGCAGTATAAAACTGTTTGGAAATCCACAAATAAAGCGTGGTAAGAGTGTTGCTGCTTTTGCAGGAATATGTTGTTGGTCCAAAGGTCGCGATGGACGACAGCGTTGCGGTATATCAAGCTAGGCTTCATGAGTTCCATTGCATTGTCGAATAGCTGGGTTACGACTAATTGTAGGTGATTCCCGAAGTTTGCTTTGGATTTGTATTTGGAATAAACATGGAGGAAGTCAATGACGGCGTTTCTTCCCGCGTTCCGCCAGTCCATTCCCTTAGAAGGCTCCTGCAAGTAATCACCGTAGTCTTCATAAATCCTGTATGGCCTGTTCAGCTCCTTGCTTTTACGTTCTTCGAATATGTAGGTCTGGGCGTGGAATCTTGCTAATGTCTCCACGGATGCCTTCAGTTCATCAATCGTCATGGTGTTCTGGTGATGTGGCATTTTGTATCCCAATAGTGTAACGTTCTCCATCACAAAAATGTTTTCCTTGATGAACAATAACCTTGGACGCCATTTCCGTTGCCCTATAAGCATGAGAAAGAATAAAACGTAACCGACACACTATTTATTCAAATCAACAAAGATAGAGCAAATCAGCAACTCACTTTCTATAATATGAATGAGAAACTACATAGAACCATTGGCATGAAGTAGGGATAGAGCAGTAGGCGATCATAATATAATACGTTTATTGATATAAGGACATCATATTTTTATCTTTGACAATCTAAAATGGTAATCCGATATTTGGATAACTCTTATGTAACATGTGGTGCAGGTTTTGGAGGACAGATGGTAGACAGGAAACCGATCGCAATACATATACAGGGTTATAGGTAAAACACTAACAACCTTGCAGAGGCGTATTACTGACATCAAAAACATCAACTTTTGTTCTAAGACTTTTTACAAAACAAAAAAAAAATATTGACAAAAAATCACTTACTAAAATGTTTGAAAAAATTGTTTTTCTCATCTAGAGGAAAGCCATGGTACGTGGTTGTATTCCACTTTGCCCTAAAGTACCTAAACGTACCACGGCTATTCTCTAGATGAGCATATTCTTGTTTCATACATTTTAGAGTGTGATTTTTTGTAAATTTTTTGTTTTGTTTTGTAAAATGTCATAGAACAAAAGTTGTTGTTTTTGATTTCAGTAATACGCCCCTGCAAGGTTGTTAGTGTTTTACCAATAACCCTGTAGAGAGAAGGTAAGATAAAATAATATTCTTACCTTCATTGTTCTGGAATTCTTTAAAAAGCGAACTCAACATGATGAACTCCTTTTTGAAGAATTTCAATTCCGTGAGATACTCCGCTTTCCATTTATCGAACCGCGGCATGCATTTCACAAACAGATTTAGTCTCGACTCGATTCCGTTCGCTTCGACGTCAATGAATAACTTCAGGTGGTCGCCTAGATATCCGATTATTTTTTCCGAAAACTCTTCGTAGTGCCATCTTAACACATTCGAAAACCCAAATTGTAAGGCTATAGATGTGATTTCGTCGGTATTTAATAATTCCATCGTGAAGACACTCGCATACTAAGATACTTTGACAACCGACTACTATGTTTTATAGGCAATTCCTTGTGATAATACCTAATAGCGTGATAAGTTGAAATGATTTGTTTCTAAATGTCTGTACAGACAGTAAACAAGTACAATATGTACGTGCAGATATATATGAACATACGAGGAAATAAAACGGATATTTAAAAATAATATCGTTTACTTAAAGTAGGTAGTATGCTTACACTAATACACTACACCCCGAACATAGAGCCCGTTGCATGTAAATCTAAGAACGGTTCGTCCATTATTTTGTTTAATTTCTTCTCTTTAACGGCTTCGTAATTCGGAGTCCATAGCTCCGTGACTTTAGGCGCGTATGGTCCGTTCAGTTTCATATCAGCCTCGTCTTCATCGTCACTAGACGCTGCGTCTACTTCCATTGGTTTCTCTTCTTGATCGTCTTCTGTCTTCTCAGATTGTTTTTTCCCAGAGAGGCGTTGTAAAAACGATGTGCATAACAGACTCATTGGAGGCATCATGTGAGGTGAAGCCATTGCGAACTGAAACAAACACACATTCATAGTATGAATTCATAAAATGTAGTAAGTGTGTTATACGATTAAAATAAGAATAGGACCGTTCTAGCGCCATGCTGTGACGTCACAACTGGAAATGTAACGGCTCTCGCCTAACTTCACTCAGAAGTACAGTACTTTATATGAGTGGAGTTAGTCGAGAGCCCGTCCTATAGGTACTTATTTTAATCGCATTGTAAGTGTAAATGTAGTGTGTGTTAGTAACTACGTAAAACTCAACAAATGTAAAATACTAAAGTCTTTTGTCATCTGTACTGACGCTCAAATAACTACATACATTAGCTATCGTAAAGTAGGTAAATACGTATATAATACAAACAGTAGAGACGTATCGCAACGCGTACGGAAAATAGAATTCTTGTCTTCGATAAAAACACAATTTCGCAAGTTTTTATTCCAGACAAAGAAGAGCAATAGTAGGTGTAGATAGTTACGTTATCGTTCACACTGAACGCAATAAAAGGTAGGATATTGAATATTACACGACAGGAAACGACTTTGGCCTCTCAAACACCATGTCCTAACGTTATCGTATCGCCATCGAGAAAGCATAGCTCTATCACTATCGATTTGACGACGGGACGGAACACGCTTACGCTAAAGTAAAGGAGTTATTACACTTAACTAAATTTAGGCTACTTAATTTAGTCGTCACTGAATTTAGGCAAGTGTAATCGCATTCAGCAAGCTATTCAGAAGCTAGAATGGTTTAAATATTTACAAGCTTCTGAATTTAGGCTTCTAAATTTAGCCAAGTGTAATGAGCTCTTAACACTGCGTAAAAAGAACCAAGTTATCTATGAAGTCCATGATTAATATCCAAGTGTCATCCTCAGTCTTACATTTGATATACAAACAGTAGAGACGTATCGCAACGCGTACGGAAAATAGAATTCTTGTCTTCGATAAAAACACAATTTCGCAAGTTTTTATTCCAGACAAAGAAGAGCAATAGTAGGTGTAGATAGTTACGTTATCGTTCACACTGAACGCAATAAAAGGTAGGATATTGAATATTACACGACAGGAAACGACTTTGGCCTCTCAAACACCATGTCCTAACGTTATCGTATCGCCATCGAGAAAGCATAGCTCTATCACTATCGATTTGACGACGGGACGGAACACGCTTACGCTTACTGCGTAAATAGAACCAAGTCCACGAAGACCGTGAAGTCCATGATTAATATCCACCTGTCATCCTCATTTTTTTTTATCTGGGAATCTTATTGCCTCCTGGGAATCGTATCCATATGTTTGAATAATATTATATGTATTGATTACTATTGACTCTTCATTGTAAAAGTACCAGGGTGCCAAGTCGCTTAGCCATTGAACTGACACTGTAGCGTTTTGCTATTCTGACCGACCCTTTGATTAGTAGGTCAGAATCAACCGACCAGCGCGATTCGGCGCCCAGCAATGCTCCAAATAGGTACAATAAAATATTGTTTGTATCTTCTCTAGATTTTTTTAGGTAGATACTATTGCAGAAAACTATTTAAATTTTCCCATTTAAGTACCATATACATAAATTTATCTATAATACATCTTAATTTTAATGGTTATATTCACCATCTCTAATATCGACTCTGTGTAACATAATGTGACAACAGTCTTGTCTTGGTTCGAATGCTAGCCGTGCAGAGAAAATATGTATATGAGAGTGTACAACCTATCTTATGTTGTATGGTCCCTTACCTGTGCTATAACAGAGCTGTCAAGGGTGTTGAGATCCAGGGCCTCAGGGTCGAGGGTCGCGGCTGATCGGACCTCGGACAGTTGTTGCTCGGCCAGTAACGCGCTGAAGTTGGAAGCGGGCAGTTTCCGTGCTGATATCACCTCCAGGCGGCTCTCCTCAGTCTGTTCTGGTTCTATGCTGTAGATTTCCTGAGGGAATATTTTGAATATTAATATCAGAGCCGTCGCCGCGTCGTCGTGGCAGACCGAGGCGAAGATGGTGCGACGATTAAAGGTCGGCACTCATCTATCAACTCGGCATCCGACCAGCACCGCCTCGCCGCTCGGCGTCCACTCGTTGTCGACGGGTGGTCCGCGGGCGGACGCTGCTTTTACACCATAAACGTCACGTGATCAACCAGTGGACTGCGCGTGGTCAACGAGTGAACGCCGCGTGGTCAGCGCGTGGTG
Organism: Drymonia ruficornis; assembly: GCA_947859195.1. NCBI lineage: Eukaryota > Metazoa > Arthropoda > Insecta > Lepidoptera > Notodontidae > Drymonia > Drymonia ruficornis. Next base: position 6,349,246 of record OX401918.1, read on the forward strand.
CACTTATATCCGGTTCTGTTAGTGGATGCCGACCGACGAGGAGGTGCTGGTCGGATGCCGAGTTGATAGATGAATGCCAACCTTTAAACTCCTTTGCGGGTAAGAAGTGGCCACAACAAGCTCAAGACAGCGACGCGTGGAGAAAAAAGGGGAGGCCTTTGCTCAGCAGTGGGAAATAAAACAGGCCATAAAAAAATATCAGAGCTAAGAACACGTGAACGATTTAGGTGTGTGGAAAGCATGTTAGATATTTGTGTTGATTTTGATGAATGTTAGTTGATATGGAGACACATTCTAGAGTGTTTGAGGCGCTTGCTATAATTTGTCCTTTATTTTTCACCTCTAAACATAAATATTATCTACATTATTTGATTATGATTTAATGATATCATGACTAAGCAAGTGTTTTTATTTTCGTCATCGAATACTTACAGAATCGTTTCTCATAAGATAAAGGACTAAGCTGTCTTCAAAACAGTTTCCGAAAACGCACTGTTTGAACACACCCGTCGCTGGATCCAGCAACCTCTTTTTGGTCAAAAGCGGAGTCGAACTTTGAGGGCTGAACACATACACTGAAATACAAAAAAAATACCTTGATACCCGCAAAATAAGAGGTAATCTTAAGATAACCCAAGTTTTTTTTATAGGACTGAGGTGGCAAACAAGCGTGAGGCCCGCCTGATTTTAAGCAGTTACCGTAGCCTATAGATGCTTGCAATACCAAAGACATTACTCGCACTTTGTCGACCTGAGGGGGGGGGGGGGGGGGGGGGGAGGTGTTGGGCTTCCGGCTCTCTCACTCATTGTACGAAACGCAGCTGTAATAGAGTGTGAGTTCTGTGAGAGGGTGGTACTACCCCGGTCGAGCCAGCCCGTATATGAGCTGCAGACAATTGGCTCTAATACCAAGTTTATAAAATATAAACTCACCATCATTATTCGTCGTAGTCACAGCCAGTTTATTTGAAAATCGATGAGCGGTCAAGCATGTCGGGTTTATTTGGACTAGCCATTTCACTGTCAAAGATAGTAAACTCCATATTGCCAAACATTGTTCCGTTGTGCAGGCCAACTAAAAACGCAATGTTAGTTATAAAACATACACCTTATTTGTCTTAGAAAAGAACTCAAAGTACTATATAAAATATACTTACGTAGTGAGCAGCGTCCCTATTTGCGAACTGTACTTGTACACCTCTAGGCCGCAACGCGGGGTGAGAGAGCGTAGTTCTTAGATTGCCGAGATGGGTGTCCCACAGGGTAAGCTTGCAGCCGAACCACGCGGCAATCAACGATCCGTCCTGCGATATCGCCACGCCGCCCATAGTGCACTCGTCACCGATCATCATAGCCGCGTTCATACCCTCCGTATTAACGAGCGTATGCGCCTTATGCACATCGAACAACTTCCTAATAACATCCTCCTCCCCACTCTTAACTTCCCTCAAATACGGCAAATCCTCATCCTTCCCCTCCTTAAACTTCGCGCCGTCTTTGAAATCGTTGAGAACCCCGCTCGACATAAACTGCCCGACGCCGGACGAGTAGTAGCACGCGGTCAAACAGACCCACACTATCACCTTATTGTACATTTGAGACCTATTCTCTTTCTTCCACATGCGAAACTTCTGATCGGTCCCGGCTGTTACGCAAATATTGCCCTTATAATTGAGTACTATAGAGACGATATTGCATCCACCGTGCGAGAGGTTCACGCATGTGTTGAGGACGAAGGGCGTAGCGCTGTTGCGTTCTGAGGACCAGAACTTTAATTTCTCTTCAGGATACGTCAGACCGTCGTTTCTGTATTCTGACGTCACGAGCCAGTCGCCGTTGCCGCTGACGGCTGCGCAAGTCACTTCCGTCTCAAGTGGTAATAAATTCCACCTCACTGATGGTAGGCTGTTCATATTTGTTATGTCAAGCTGTAATAAATATGCATCAATTAAAGAATATTCCAAGGAATACTAGTGTCTATGTTTATTTCTAAGATTGATTGTACCACAGAGGTTGGTAAAAGGCTGGAGTCCCTAATAAGACTGATCTGAAGATGCAAGCCCAAAGTAGGCCGATGATGCGAGTGGCGGAGGATTAGGGCGTGAGGATATTTTTAAACTACAAAATTGTAGTTTGGATCCAGTTTTGGTGCAATTGATCGAACTACAATAAAACTGCCAACTGACTGGTTTTGGGGTCTTGTTTTAATTGTTAGACCAAAATGACAGCTTATTATGTCAAACGTAACATATAAATTCACATTTTTAGCTGTCATTTTAGTCCACATACATAATAAAAATCAGAGTATAGTGGGGTATGGCCTTAGGTGACACAAACAGACTCACATTATACAAGACTTTATCAGTGGCGGTGGAGAATAGTTGCAGATGTCCCGTGCGGCCCGCGGTGATGAGCGCGTCCAGCGGGCGGTGGTACACGAGCGCGCCGCCCACCGCGCGCGCCACCGCCGACAGCCCGCCGCACTCCAGGATCGTGGACACCACACGCAACTGCGCGTTGGCTATCACCACCGCTGGAAATGATTGTCACCCTGAGCATCGATGAAAATTATGGACGTATCGGGGCGTCCATTAATTACGTGAGGCATTTAGGGAGGGAGGGGCTGGGGGTGTCGGCAAATATCACGTAATTTATTTTCTGAAAGAAACAGCTTTAGGGCGTTTGTGCACTACAAGGAAATTTACTGTCCGGCAGTACGATTTCATAAAAAATCAGACTGGCGGACAGTCAAATTCCTTGTAGTGCACAAACGCCCTTAAATAGCGGGAAAACTGGATTCAATTAAGTAAACATGTTTCTCCACTAAATATGGCTTTTGAAAAATCTCACGTGAGATTAGAGGGAGGGAGGGGGTTGAGCCAAATCTAACAACATCTCACCAAGGTGAGAGGGGGTGTGCAAAATCACCAAAATCGCCTCACGCCTCATTAATGGAGGCGATGGACGTTTGTCCTTTTTACACGTTACCGGCCATTATACCGTGCAGATGTTACCACAACAATTGATCGATCGAATGAGATGGACAAAGGTCCATCGATTTTTGTGGGTGTTGTTGTGTCCATCAACGTTTGGGCTTCCGGCTCTCTCACTCATCGTACAAAACGCAGCTGTAATAGGCGCTTTACGCCGAAATTTTGTGAGAGTGTGGTTCTACCCCGGCTGAGCCAGCCCGTATAAGAGCTGCAGTCAATTGGCTATATCTTGGCTCTTCCATCATTAATACATTACACATACATACACATACAGTATTCTATTGGGCCGCAAAATACCGCGGCAGAGAATGTAGCTCGGTAATAACGCTGAAAAAAAAACTACTTACAGTTATTCGTGAGGGCCACTACAACATGAGTGTTGTCAGTTGTAATATATCTGATCATTCCAGGTAGACGAGGTATGAAGTTTTTCTCGTTTGCTTTAAATGCCAAACTGCCGACGGTCCATTTCACTAACACTTTCTCCATACCACCGGTATAGAGGTAGTTGCCTTAAACAAAATGTAAAATTTTCACACCCAGATTAGGGCAAATATCGAAAAGGGCGTTTCCGAAATTTGCCTCTGGTGGGAATCGAACCCGCAACCACCCGACCCAGTGAGCCGAGTGGCCAACGCTCGAACCACTGTGCCAAGCGTTTGTCTAGGTTTGGATTTACATCTTACTGCTTGTTGGTAATGGGTTTCCGTAACGAATTTAGTTTATAGAACTAAGAAATCCATAACATACAGTGCAACAATTTTAAGTCTACGATAAAAACTTACGAAGCTGTGACCAAATTACTAATGAAGTTCGCGCGCGGTTGTCGTGACGTCATTTACCCCGCACGCGCTTTGTATTGAACGGCGGGGTGGGCCGGCGCGGGTACAGCGCACCTTCAATTCGACGGCCCCGCGTGACGTCACACGCACATGCCGCACATTATATAAAATGTGTTAAAAAATCGCAACGGATGGACCGATTTCGATGATTTCAAAATTAAATTGATAAGAAAGCTTAGTTTTAACTATAGTGTTGGTTATGAGTTGATTTGTTGACCTAGTATTGATTGCCACAGCAAAATATCGTTGGATTTCGCGCTGGCCTAGGCTGACCCATATTAGCAACTGGTCTACAAACAAGCAGTTATACATATAGTTATACATATTCAGTCTTTTCCAGTTTAATAAATACCTTGCAAGGAAAAACAGACATCTAGTGGCGGCAGGCAGTGCCAATGCAGTACTTCCCTTGCAATTTGTTTGTACTCATACAGATTGCCCCTGAATAGTACGGCGCGACCGAGTGTGTCTGTAACCGCGACCACGCTCTCTGTGCTGTGGGCCGCGACCGTCAGTAGCCTATAACTGTTGAAGTTCGATGCACTGGAAAAAAAATTTGATGAGTTAAAAGTTAATTAGACAATCTAATTGACATCAATCTAACCCAGATCCAAGGATTGAAATGATGCTAGATTACGTTTTTCGGTGGATTTGTGAAGAGTAATGAAATTACACCATGGATCATCTAAGAGTTATGCCAGAGCCACTGCGCGCAGTTACAGCAACGGTTGCACTACTGGCGCGCGGTCCGTGCATTTGCCAATATTAGAATTTCATTTACATGCTAGGCATGTAGTAGTATATAACTAGTGTAGTGTAGTGTACAGCTCAATAGTAGACTCATGATATTAAATCATTTCCTGAGTATTATCAATTACTATTACAGCTAAGGTTGATCAGCAAGAGAATAATTATCATCAGCCTATTACTGCCCGCTGTTGGACATAGGCCTGCCCGAATACATGCCACTGAGCTTGGTTTTAAACTCCTTGCAAGAGTTTTTAGTAGCCCAATTGGAGCTGGTTGGGGATGTGGTGCGGCGCAGAGTTGAAGAGGAACTTCCACAATAGAACAGGAATGGGAATCTTTATCAGCCCTTGTTGCTTGTTTCTAAGCTTATTTTGAGAGGTGTACAACTGAACTACTTTTGCTCTTAATCTATTACTGAGCAGCTTAATTGGTTAGTCATTGGTGTTCTTAAAAACTCACATTGCTCTAATGTGTGGTTGATGCAAGTTCTGTATAAACAATTGCTTTGTCCCATTGATGATAGCTGCAAATCTGTCGCCGTTACACCACCCGAGCGCCACTCTGACCATGTTACATTGTCTGACGTTTCTATACTCATATATGACATCCCCGGTTTTTGTGGAGTACGTCAAGGGTTGAATTACATGTTGTGCAGAGCCAGATGTGGTTGTTACAAAACATTCATTGCTGTCAACCAAATTGAATGTCACAATTGTTGGATCTTGGTACGGTATTTTGAGTGTCTGCAAGAAAAATAAGATATAAACAAAAATGACACTATTTTTTTGCCGATTCTTACTGATTACAAGTTGATGTTTATTCTTTTATAGTCAACACACCACAGTAGGGGTCTAATTTATAAAGTAGGTTAATTAACAAGGTAATCTTGCCATTGATAACCACACCAGAATAATTAGGATATTATGACTGTAATGCTAAGGCCCATAAGATCAATAATAATAATTAGCAATTTTAACATCCCACTACTGGGCTCAGGCCTCCCCTCAATGCGAGGGGGATAGTAGTTGATCAATCATAGAGAGTTAAGCCTTAAGTTCTATATGGAAGGCAGAATGTTAAACTCTCTCAAGTGGTTTAAACTACAATTGATCTTAGGGCCCTAATAGAATAAGTAAGAATCTATCAGACTACAGTAGTATTCACTGGAAATATAACAAAATACTAACAATTTCTCGCAGCACAGCTCCCTTTTCCCAAGTCCATGTTGTAATCTGGCCCTTATCGGAGCATCCATAAAGGTTATACTTGTCGTTCTCAGGGAACTGTATGGCAATCAACTCGGTCACAGGGTTTTCCGTTTCTAGGGTCCTCACGAAGTCTCCAGTGTGAATATTGTACACTCTCACTATGTTCTCAACAATTATTGCCACCGACCTGAAAAAGACCACACATTTTCATGATAAGTATTTTAAAATGTATGAATGTGGATGAAGCGATATGGGTGACAACTTCATAGGATACGCCCATCAGTGGTCTTTACCTACACCTGAGGGATACAGGCGTGAGTATATGTATATTTATATAAAATAAATGTGTTTACATACTCGCCATCCGGAGAAATTACAGGACGATGTTCTATGATACTCCTGCCCGCTTTTCTGCGAAAAGTGTAACTGTCACTTTTCGCAACATGTCTCTTATTCATTACCACCATTTTAAATCTTCAGTTTAAAGCGTAAAGCTTATTCATTTCAATATAAAGTTTAAAAACAAATAGAAACAACCTCAAATAAAACATATGACATAACCTCAAAATAGTAGGTAGTTGTTCATTTGGATCTACTGATGATTTGAAGCATATGAATGAAATGAAGATTGCACATTAGAGCGAGAAAAAAAATCAAAGTAGAGGTAATCGTTATGGAACGCTACAGTTTTTTATACTGGTAATTTACAAATGTTGCTATTTAATAAAAGAATATTAGCAATCATATCGAGAATATCACACGCTGCCTTAGTCATAGTGTGCGTTCCATTCACTGTTAATTTTGTTATTTTCGTCCACAAAAAGTGTTAATAACGATAATAATGATCACTTTCAGTACAAGTTGGTACGAGTGGAACGAGATTTGTGATCGAAAATAACGAAATTAACAAAATTAACAGTGAATGGAACGCACCAAATATACTAAAAGTTGCAGAATTAAGCTATAAATTACCATATACAAAAAGTATTCCCCGTTTTAGTTGAAGAACTGTTAACAAACTAGGTATTCGATTTTATGGATTTAAGAAAAGTTTATTATTAACAGAAAAAGTAAAAATAACAATTAGTGAGCCAGTGAACAGCCAACAAACAGTGAGCCCCAAACTTTTAATTTTAAGGATTGTTACGATTTTTTTCCCCCCAAGATCTCCAAGTATAAAACAAAATGAAAAACTGTTTCACGGAAAGTCTTACCCCGCGTTTCCACTGCGCAAAAACATGTTGATTTCAACAGAATTCAACAGATCTCACGACATGTGTAGGGTTGCGTTTCCATTGACGGACAATCAACATGTCGCATGACTTGTTGTCACTACAAGTATTGCGACATGTTAATGTTGATTGTGTGGAAAGCGTTCACACTGGTGAATAACTTGTTACGAGACAAGTTATCATACAAAGCGTAAAGAGACGTCACGCTGGCGAATGTTTTTTTTTAACACCAGATTATTGTCAGATGTGATTCAGATGTCATCCGCACAACAAGGCGGTGGCGGTGTGCGGGCGGGAAGCCGCAGGCGGTGGCGGTTATACGGGCGGGGAAGCCGCATTCCATCCGAGTGCCTAGTTGGCTTGGTGGAGTAGTACGTACAAGGTTATAGGTATGAAACGTGTATTCAAGCGATGAAAAAGAAATACCTATTTTTTTATCAACTAGTAGGTACCTAATGTATTCCTAGAAGAGCAAAATTCTAGGAAAAAGCATACGGCCCGTCTGATGTTAAGCAGTTCGGGTTCTCTCACTTATCGTTGGTATGAAACGCAGCTAAAATTGCGACTTTACGCCGATTTACTGTGAGAGGGTGGTACTACCCGGGTCGGCCCGGCATGTATGTATATGAAAAAGCAGACATTAAAATTATTACAAGACCTATAGTGTTCTTAACTACTCTCTACCAAGATATTCTCTATGGATTTTCACAACAATGAAATGTCTACGCACATTTTCGGATAACAGTATTTATGGCAAATAATTATGTTGATATACAAATCTTAAAACATGTTGAGTGCCAGTGTGAACGAAAACCCTTACAAGTGTATTGATTTGCTGGTATACATGTTGAGACTTCAGGCAGTGGAAACGCTACCCTCAACAATACATGTTACGAGACAAGTCGGGCTCATCATGTCGCGATACAAGTATGCCGACATGTTTTTTGGTGGAAACGCACGGTTACATGGTCAGCAGCACTCAGCAAAGGAGGATGATTAGATATGATGGAATGGGAGATTTTAAATAAAAAGCAGGCAACCCTATCTCCTATGGGGTTGTCAAATTCGCTGTCAAGTGTCAAATATTATGACACTTTCGTTTTCTTTCTGTCAAAATTTACTACCTACAAGCAGGCAGGCACGATTCGATTTAATTTCATGTATTCCTTTTATTCATTATCTTGTTTATAAACAATTGGCGTCTTATTCTACCTAAATTCAGCTAGCAAAGTAAGATGACAACAGAAATTCCAGAGGTTCAGTTACAAATTCGTTTTATAACCAAACAGGAACAGTAAGTGTGTACCCGGCGTGGTTTTGTTTTCTTTTGTAATTACTTCCAATAAACGTGTATTCGTGTTTTAGGTATGCAGTATCCGACAGCCCGTACGCGATACAGAGCAATGTACAGACATCGGATTTAAATACATTAGTTAATGCGTTATTGAAGGAAACTAATCCGTCGATCGTAAAAGCTGTTGAATTCGACTTCCTAGTATGTGGGGAGGTATTATGTGCTTCCCTCGCGGAGCACTTGCAAGACAAAGGTGTCTCGACAGAAGAGACACTAGAGATAGAATACTTGGAGAGGTTCCCGGCGCCAACACCTCAGGATTGTTTGATGCATGATGATTGGGTGTCTACAGTGCATACTCATCAGAACTGGTATGATTCCATTATTATATTGGTTCTATGTATGCATGTCTTGAATTAAAATACACAATGTTATTGTACTAAAGAGATTCAACTAGACATGTGTTCAAAATGAATTTAACTATTTTATAGTTACACCGATAATGTTCAGAAGTGGTTTTAAAACAATTATTAACCTATAACTAGGCATTGCTATTGTATTATGTCTCATATTGGAAGGTAATGTAAGTAAGTATATTTAATTTTTCAACCAGTGTCATTGAGTTCTTATTTCCAGGATACTATCTGGCAGCTATGATAATAGCATTCATATTTGGAGCACCAAGGGTCAGCACAAATTGGCCATCCCTGGCCACACATCGCCAGTCAAAGCTGTCTCGTGGGTATCATTCAATGGTGACCAGGCTGTCTTTGCGAGGTTTGTATTCAAAGACTTATACCACATAAAATACTCATGTAAAGAGTATGTAAAATATTAAATCTTTAACTTATAAAACCCAAGCTCAGTCTCATGTACATACATACATACATACATATAATCACGCCTGTTTCCCGTAGGGGTAGGCAGCAACCACTTCTTTCCACTTGCTACGATCCTTACATACTTGTTTCGCTTCATCCACTTACATTATTCCCTTCATACATGCTCTTTGGTTTAGGGTACTCTTGACCTGGCCTCATGTCATCAACAAATACAACTGTTAAGGCATTTGACAGCAAGATATGGCCTTACTGCCAGTAATTTTACATTGTTCACAGGTGTTTTTAGGCAACCACATGTTATTAAGTAAAAACATAACCTGTCTGTGTACTTACAATGCTTATCAATATCACCAGACAACTACATGTATAGTCCCAAATTTGTAATGCTTGTATTGTGAGGGCTATATCTGTAATAAGTACCCAGACAAGTGCAAATAACGAAAAGGTTTGCCACTAACAAGAAGCCGTGACTATCTGATGCTATGAGCTGAGATGCCGACACTTAATTTATTCCAGATATTTTTATAAAATATTTTTATAGCGGTTCCCATGACCAATCTGCTATGCTCTGGGTGTGGAATGTCGCCCACAACTCCGTGGACTGTGTGGTGACGTGTCGCGGCCACGATAAGGGTGTTGAGTGCCTCGCGGTGTCCGCCGACGCCAACCGTTTCGCTACGGGCAGTTGGGACAACAACATCTGTTTATGGAGCACAAGTAAGAAAATAGCCCAATTTGCCTTATGCTCTCTTCTAAACCAAGAATGAGAAAGCATCACTGTATCAGTACGTGAGGGCTAAATGAATTAATTATATTGACAAAATATTACCATCTAGCTACGTACCTTGAGTAAGACTGAAAAGGATGGCAATAATATTAAGTTTAGTTAGTGTATCAATAGAATTCGGTCATACTTCACATTTTATTATTCATTTTCAGGTTTGTCAGACGAAGATAATGTTCCTGCAAAGAAGAGAAGTAAACCAGAACAGGGAAGCACTAGGGTTAGTATTGTTAATACAATATTATGTATTGTAGTTATTAATCAATCCTGACTAACTAACTTATTAAAATAAATTACCTACTTTAGGTGTAAGTGTGTAATGTTAAACACACAATTGGTCAACACAAAATAAACCCAACATCCACAGAACAAGCCATAGAATCTATTCTGTTCTATCACATGCTTCAATAAATGTGCCTGGGATTTAAGCCGCGAATTAAGGTTCGAGTTTCGAGGTCGAGTTTCGTAACCTGCCGCTACATGTCTTTCCGCCCACGTTTTAGGAACCTCTAACGACATTAAAAGGACATCGTGAAGCCGTGTCTGGTGTGCAATGGATGGACTTCAATACGGTCCTGTCCAGTGGCTGGGACCACTTGCTGAAGCTGTGGGACTGCGAGCTCGGCGGGATCAAACAGGAGATAGCCGGTAATGGAACACCTATTTGATACCAATTGCTACGTCTCAGGAATCGTTTGTCGTTGTTCCGGTCCGTTTATGTAGTTTAGGGCAAAGTGGAATACAACCACGAACCACGGCTTTCCTCTAGATGAGAAAATTTTTTTTTTCATACATTTTAGAAAGTTATTTTTTGTTATTTTTTTTGTTTTGTAAAAAGTCATAGTACAAAAGTTGTTGTTTTTGATGTCAGTAATACTCCCCTGCAAGGTTGTTAGTGTTTTACCAATAACCCTGTATAATCAAATTCGCAACACTTACAGCTTTGTTCATTGGTTATTTTCTTCCAGGCAACAAAGCATTCTTTGATGTAGACTGGTCGCCGCTTAACAACAACATCATAACGGCGTCGGCAGACAGGCATATCCGTCTCTACGATCCTAGATCAACAGGTACATAATTTCTAATGCTAACTATAAACAAATTAATATAAGAATTTAATGCAGGCCATCAGTGGACGTCTTTTGGCTGAAATGATGAAAATGATGGTTATTTAGAACAACTTGCAACATTATTAAGATATTTCCTGTGGGAAGGAAAAATGGCCTTTCAGTTGAAAGAAACCCGGAACAAAATCTGTTTATACCTGCGGCACGTTATGATGGCCGGTTTGACATGTGGGAGGGGGAAAGGATGAACCTTATTATAACGGAATAAAATTTCTTTTCGACATTCTTATTTTTTAATACGGCCAGTCTTATTCCGTTATAATAAGGTTCATTTTCTTCCCCCCCGCATGTCAAACTGGCCATCGTAAAAAGCCGCTACTGTAGTAGTAGAGATGGGCTTGTGGACTTATGATCATACATGCATAGTTTTATATGTATTGCATTGTACCGCGCCATGTAGATGTAGACCTATCTTTGTCGGTATGGATTGCTTCGTTTACCACTGGACGACCATTCACTCGGTTTTCATTCTGCCACTTTCCTAGTGTTCGGCAGTTCTCCGAGGTTGCCTCTCTGTTAACTCTACTATTCTTGTATTTCACGTGGCGGTGTTATTTCAGATAGTATTGTGAAGACGACGTTCACATCGCACACGGGGTGGGTGCAAGCGGTGCGCTGGTCCAAAACGCGGGATACACTGTTTCTGTCGGCGGGATACGACGGCCAAGTCAAATTATGGGAGACTAGAAGGTGAGACACAGTTTAGTAACGTCCCACCGAGACTAGTTTTTTTATCTCGGCCGAGATCGAGAATAAAATAAATTCTCGGATCGAGAGACCGAGAAATATACATAACACTAGCTTTTCCACGCGACTTCGTCCGCGTAGAATTTAAATTTAACCGCTCAAGCCTCGATGATGCCTTATATGTATGCCATTAGGCAACGCTGAGGACGGACTAGTATAAAAAAAAAACCGGATCTGGATCCTGTAGCCTGCTGGATCCTGTAGGCCGGATATCCCGGATATTCCGGATCCCAAAAAATATAGCCTATGTTACTCAGGGATAATGTAGCATTCTAATGATTAAATAATTTTTGAAATCGGTCCAGTAGTTTTTGAGTTTACTCATTACAAACATATATACAAAAATACAAATCTTTTCTCTTTATAATATTAGTATAGATAGAAAATCTTAAAAATACTACCAGAAATACACTAATTCCTCAGTCATGGGCAGTCTTGGCCACGGTCGAGATTTTCCCTAAATTTTCGCCAAAAACGAGACTGAGACATAAATTTTAGCCGAGAACGGCTGAGACCGAGACCGAGACCTCGGTCGGATCCTACAGTGTAGAATCTCAAAACTATACACTTTCTAAAGCAAACCCTCTGGCGCGTATACTAATTAGCTAAAGTTAACAAATACTATAGATTACGTACTACAAACACACAAAACAGTTTTACTTCATTTTATACGAGTATACTTACTAGTAGAAGTAATCGTATTTTTTTTATTTCTTTGTCTAGTCCCCGTACACCGCTATACGATTTGAGCGGGCACGAAGACAAAGTGTTGTGCTGCGATTGGTCGAACGCCGCGCTGCTCGTGAGCGGCTCCAGCGACAACACGCTCAGGATATTCAAGGCGAAACACGCCACAGGCAACGCGTGAAGTTACTTTTTAATTTAATTTTTATAGTGCTACACATCTCAGAAGTAGCATTGAAAATATGAATACGATAATGTTGAAAGGAATACTGTTTGTTCCTTCGTTTGAATGTGATTAGGATTTACCGATGCTACTTCTGATTTGTGCAGTGCTGGCTGACAGAATTTTGTAATGATTTGTTGTCCAGATTGAATGAGATATTTGAATATGAAGTTTAAAGATGAATTAATACAGTTCAATTTACAGCTTGGCAAATCTTGATTAAAATAGCTTTTGATTTTGGAATACAAGGCAGTTAATGCCATGCACAATTCTTATCTTGAATTGCGAATGGAATTGCAATCCTAGGCATAAACGACACAGTTCTGAAAGCTCTATATTGTCTTTTCAAAAGTTTAAAAATAAAATGTTAAAATAATACTTTCTGCAAAACGGTAGTACTAGCAGTACCTAGTTATTTTATCAGGGACCTAACTAAATATGTTCATTAGAATCGGATAAGATCTACCTACATAATTATATTTAATAAATAAGTTTTGTTATAAATATTCAGTCTATTAATCGTCTTTTAATTTAAGTAAGTTCCTACTTGCCTGATAATAAAAAATAGGGATTATTTAATTATTAATTCATTACTCGTCCATACACAATATTATAGTCGAATTAGCCTCTAAACGACTAAAGGCTCTAACCGACTGGTGCGTAATATGTGCGCGTATATTTTGCCAAATTTAATTACTTGTCTATTGGGCGTATTTCTTAAAAAAATATACTCGTCCATTCGAGATTCTTGTGTAGGTATTTAGGAAATGTGCCCAGTCCAGAAGTAAATAGTGTGTTTTACTTTGGCAAAGTATTAAATGCGTGTATTTTACGCGCCAGTCGGTGAGAGCGTGTATATGGTAAACGACTAATAATAATACTCTTTGGGTATACTAATTCATCTGTCTCTAGAACACTCTCAGCAGAACCGAAAAAAGGAATAAAATAAAAATAAGGGAGACAACATAAAAATAATGTACTAGATTTGGTTTCGCTTGTTTTATTTCAATCATTTTGCTCTTACAAAATATGTTCAATGCAAAGGAACATGACTCGTCACAATAAAACATGCTTCTTAGTACCATTTTGATTTATTTTATATTATATTTTAGTTTCCATTCAGCATAACTATAAATAATGCGGGTCACATAAAATGCTCATAGCACTATGTAGAAATTTGCAAACTCTTCGTAACAAAATAGATACATAACTTTCCCCTCTGTCTTTTCTCTGCGAGAAATGCTTTTACTACACTATTATTATAGTTATGCCAAACCTCACATCATAACACAACGAAGCAACATGTCCCTTAAAAATAATCTGTCTTACCAACAATTTCATTTCTTTTTTTTACATTTTATGAAGTTTTATTTTTTTGCGTTCATAATTCTATAATACTACCTAACTATTTTTTTACCTATACTATTCTACTGTCTAGACTAGTCTGCTGGGTAGAACACCACACTATATTAATACACATTGGACAAATACATTCGTATCGACACTTCCGATTTTTTTCATTTAATTTTCTTTCTTTACACTTATTCAACTACATAACAAAAGAGGTGAAAGCAAACTTGTTCAACTGAAACTTATCTCAAGAATGTGTTCACTAATTCTCTTAGGGCGGCGGGCGCTGGGCGGCGCGGGCGGCGCGGCCTCAGTCCATTCAAATTAAATTATTTAATAAACTAACAAAGGAAACTACCCTACGGCCGCGCGCGCCCGCCCGCGCCCGCGCCGCCGCGGCTAGGGCTCTATGCTATCTATCTTAGCGTCGAAACATTTTTTGCTATTCTATCCTATCTATAGTTAAGCCTATGTCTAAAACTAGCCGTCCGTTCGTCGTCGCGCCGTAGCTCCACCGTTCACCGTATCGACGTTTCCTCGCGCTCCCTTATAACTAAATGACTTATTTTAAAAACATCTACTTAACACTTGTAATTATCGACATGATTTTCTGTAGAATCATAGTTTTGGTTTTCAAGACTTGGTTCCCCGATACGCATCTTCGCGCCGCTGGATGTCGACTCAGCTCGCGCTACATATAACATGTATAACAAATCATCGCCCGTAATCTCAAAGTAAATTATTTACTTATCACACGTCAAGAATGTCGAGGTGCGCTAGCTAGGAACATCTACGATTTTACACTTACCGCCGCGTTAATTTACATCATGTGTGAAAAATGCAACGATTTGACAGCCACATTATCTTTTAGTTGTTACATACAAAATATTTTAAACATAGTTTTTACATTATCACTACGTTTATGAATACGGTAAGTTCTCTATTACCTGTAAAAATATCGTGTAAAGCACATGCAACTGCTATATTGTATTCATACTTGTTCATTATTTTAAAGGAAGCTGAAGGCACTACCATCAAATTAATTTTATTGCTTAAAATGGAAGGAAAGCATTAGAAAAATAATTTCGTGCTTAAATACCTCTGCCTTCGACGGCGTTATTCACAAACCGTGCCGCGCTATGTTAACTACGAGTCACTTAGACGAAATACATATATTTAGGCGTGTGCTTGTCGGTACGTGTCTATTCTATGTTACATATTTGCATTATGATATCGATTTACGGAATCAACGATTTGCTTGTGGAATAAAACTAAACAGTGTCCCAGAGCGAGAAAATAATATTGGAAGTGATCGTACGTCAAACCAAGGCTCGGGTTTTCAAACGGGTGAACAAAAGAACATTGATCGATACGTTGACATCAATTTTAAATGCACAGTTTAGCGGAAATATCTATCGGAAGACTGCATTTACAGGAAGCCACAGTGTAAGTGGAACACTAAACGATCAAATTACTTAACTAAGTACCACGCGACGCTCGGTACTACATTGCACTTTATGGTTATTTTAAATTTTCACAAGAAGTAAAGGCGGTTCTCATTCAGTTCAATAAAATTTGGCTTGATCGGGCGTTATACGAGTATAACGCTGATCTACGGAGTATTGTGGTTCAGTACAAATGTTACACTAGTAAAAATCTCACTTTCATTAGCCTTTGTGATGTTAGTTTGAGATTATCGCCGAACCGATCGTGTGTAACTCATCGCACATAGTGGGTACAGTGAGGCAGTCAGCCAAGTACACTACTATCTGGGGCTACGTGCTCGCTTCTTCTGTCGGACTAGCTCGGTGCCGTGCCTCTACGTGATAGATGTACAGCAGCAAGGTGGGCTTCTCCACACGACGTAGCCACCTCTGCGCAGTTCACATCACACAGATATTATCGTTGCCGAGTCGCGGGCGCCGCCCTTTACATGTACGTAACGAGTGAAAATCCATGAGCTAATGTATGTACAGTTCAAAAAGCAATTCATTACGGAACGACAGTACAGTTTCAGCCTTTATCTGTATAAAATAAATTGATAATAATGAACCTGATACAGATCTACATATTCGTTCAAAATCTACGTTATTCATTCAAAACCTGTCGTCAGCTAGTCTCAGTTCCTGTATTGTTTATTTAAAGTCGGTTCACAGGTTTTGAACAAAGAGGTTACCGCTTAATCGTCAGTTAAAATACAGTTAATATATCAAACATTTAACTAGTCTTCAGTCCCTGAGTTGTATAAATATTTTCCTACTTCTTACTCGACTTTAATGATTTGTATACTTTGGTTCTGATGAAACTTGACGTGCCAAAATAGAATTAAACAGTTGCGATATAGTAGGCTTTTACTCGTACCCATCAACAATGTATATACATGTATACATATCCATGTATAATTTATATATATGCAATATAAAAATATCAAATTTCATATAAAGTCATAAAGTGTACCCAAAACCTACGTGATGGTACAAAAAGTGCTCATTTACACCAAAACGGTGTTCACACTCTGGATTCCGAATCCATTTACATTTTATAATGTGGAAATCAATCGTGGAATTTTTGTTTGAAGTTCTCTAGTGGAATGTGCCGACCGCCTACAAAATAACAACTACAGTTGATTCAGTACATGATTCTCAAAAAAGGATCATTTCATTATTCACGTATTCACATGTGTTTTCAACGTACAAAAATTTGTATAGACTCGTAAAATGTATAAATAGACTTTACATACAACTGCTTATTGCTAATGTTGCCGTATTATCAGCACTGGGTGCCGTAAGCGCAGACGTTATCAATGGAAGTCACCCACCCATCCAGTAGTGTCGCTCGCGAGTCGCGCCCGCGTTCGCTCCAACTAAAACGCGGACCAACAGCTCTACCATAACTTAAACGTTCGAATAACAACGTTATTCGCTAGCGTCTACGTAAGATATTTGTGTAGTTAATTCTTAGTGCCTCGGGTGACCGATAGGGTACAATATGACATACTAATATTTTACGTTTGATACTTGCGACAAGAGAGTTGCTAGCGAGCGTAAAACTCGTGGTAGAGCTACAGAAACATTTGGAAGTTAACGTAGGTATACATAAATTCAGTCTGTGTTCGGGTTTGGCAACGACGATATTGTTATTAATAGTGTGTTTCATACTCTCATTATGGGGTAGAAATTAAAACGATAAACCTATTTGTGATGATATTATTGCAGTAACTAATACGTTAGTGTCATAATAGTAAGGATTTTACGTACCTCTTCTAAGTAACCGATCGTTGATTGAAGTGATTCGAAACTAGTCTGATCGGCAGACTCGCGACTTTTGAGTAACTTTATCTATACAATAAGTAAGCTATTCAAAATGAAATTACCATCTTTGGAAGACTGCGCCAGTGAGAAGATTCCTAGTAGATAATACTGTTTTGTATATTCATAGAACTATTTCGGAACAAATGGATAAGAGCACCATGCTAAACGTATTTTAAAATTCAAATTCGATCTCAATGTCGTGTCCCCACGCAGTGGGTCGGAGGCACCCGCTCCAATTGTCACTTGCACTCAATTTTATTATACGTCTGCTACATAGAACTGCCTGAATGTTTGTTTTCCAACTATGTATTGTGTGTTCATAACGACTGTATTTCAAAAATACTAACATCCATCGGAAGATTCTAAATCTCCGTTTTTATCATACCTACAAGATCTAATCCGTGTAACCCTTACTAACCTTTACACGCATAAAAGTCACTTCATTGCTCTTTACAATTTTGTTAATATTTTGATTCCACATGATATGACCATTTCCACTTATCCTTCTAACCCATCCTCTTCAGATATTGCTCTCCTCTTACCCTCCGATGTTAACGAAAATGTTAATACATATAAAATAAATGACACAAATCTTCTAAAAATCATAAATTTCTAAAACTGTCTCAATATATATATATATCATATACTCTCGTATATTGTGATTGCACCACTTGTTTGATGATTACAGGTATGTCGTGTATCCGTTGTCAAAAATATCAGTAACACAATAGTGCAGTTACTTACAGATTTGAATATGACACTGGCAAACACAAAAATAAAATATACCGATTCTTCTGCACCGAGGACAAGTTAAATTTGTCGCTTCATGCATGAAAACACACTATGCTAAAATAAATACCTAACTATCTTAAATAATCTTGTCAACATGTACGAAATCTGCGCCTAAAAATCTTAATTAATTTTTTCATAAAACAATAATAAAATTATAATGCGAAAACACTTTTAAAATTGCAACTATATCTATACATCAAATCCTCTCCTCGAACCGTCAAAAGACCTCATCAAAACATCACAGCGAATCGAACGTCCAGCATGAAGCCACGCGACCGGCCGCATCCGAGGCCCGTCGGGAAAATAAAACTCGAGGCGATAAAGTATCAGCTTAACAACTAGACAGAAGAGGCGCCGGCGGCACGAGCCGCGAGCGGAGCTTTCGATGAAGTCTATAACGGCCGCAAATTAAAACTAAAACAAATTAACATCGTAAAAAGTCACAGTTGCTTTGATTTTTGGCTCGTGTACAGCACGTAGTGTTGTAGCGTGGCTTACGGTCTACTTGGGGGGCGGGTACGGCTGGTAGGCCTCGTCGGGCGACGCCGCCGTCGACGCGTGCTCGCTCTCCATCGGCATCTGGATGATGGGCGGGGTCGGGCCCGCGAAGTACTGGTACGGGGGCGACGTGATGTACTGAAACACCACGGAACACACGTTACCGATATATCCGAGAGTACCACTATTCAAATTTAACATCGATTATATCAATAACGTCACTTTGATAGCACAGTACGAGGTATTAGGTGAGATGATCTGCGTTCGTGTAGTTGGGCTGGTGTTATAATGACAAAAAAAGCGAGAGGGGCTTTATAGTGTAATGAGCGGCGGATCATAAGCAACGGGACACGGAGGGTTAGAGCGTTCTTTACAATTAAGCACTCACGTAATACTCATTTTCCGGCCTTAAGCTGTCCCAGTTTACCTGGAAAACAGAGAGTCACTATCAGTCATTTGTGTGTTTTTTTGTTGACTGAATATCCTCGCACGTCGCTCGGACTCGAGGTTCTCAATCTAGGCCGTCCGTTCACGTTTTACTAACCACCGCACTCGTGTCCCAACGGATGCGGTAACAATAGAACTACGACTTTAAACTGCCCCGTCTACACAGACTGCTAAACAAGGGAAGGGAATCTACGAGCGCGTACCAGTTTCTTACATTAGTATGGTGTACTTACATATTGGTTAGAGACAGCGTCCATGGGTATGTGCGGGTGCGCGGGGTGCGCGGCGTGGTGCGTGGGATGGGCGGGCGGGATGAGCGCGGCGTAGGGCGCCAGCCAGGTGGCGGGGTGGGCCGCGTGGTGGTGGTGGTGCAGCTGCGGGTGGTGGTGGAAGGCCGCCACGCCGTACATGCCGCCGCCGCGGTACACGCCGGCGCACTCGCCGCCCGCGCCGCCGCCGCCCACGCCGCCCGCGTACACGCCGCCCACGGCTATCGCCGCCTGGAACACGTCCTGACATTATGTTTGACACCATTCACATGTTACCAATTCACACGAAATGTTGGGTCGCAAGACTTCAGACGGATCTGTCGCGTCTTATTATTTTATTTTCGTATAGATTTGTGTAGAGAGTGATATATTCCTTGGATTTGTTTTTCTGTCGTTGAGACAGCATTTTATTTCAGTAAGTAATTAGTATTTTGGTGTATGATTCTGTCGGTAGTTAAACTTTAGCGTATATTCCTTCATATGTCAATGAATGTATGGACTTATCGCTTTTAAACTAATGACAACCTCCTGATAAAACCGGCACTACTATCGCTACAGGAAAGTAACTTATGCACATTTTGTTGCTAACGAAGCCTTGTCTTATGTAAGTGTACCGGTTCTTTTTAGTGCTTATACCTTCACGTTATAAGCATCCAATGTAGTTGAAGATACTACGATTAACACTATCATTACAAGGTTCGGGTTTCGGTGAAGTGTCATTCATCATTTTTATTTAAAGTTCAATCCCATCTCGCCCTATCTACCTACAATAAAGTTTTGAAGAACGAGCAGCCACTAAGTTTTTTTTAAAAGAGAGTACATACGTCTCCACCGAATGTCAAGGCAAGTGCTTTTTGCGATTTAGCCAGTTCGTTAGGGACTGAAGACAGGCCTTGGTAAGGCCAGTCGCGAGGGAATTTGCCTCTGTAAAAGATTTTATCTAAAGGAGTGACGTTTCTTTGAACCCCCAGAGGGTGTCTGTTCTATTGTGAGTCAGTCAATCTACTTATAATGGTGTTGTTGATTATATGTCATAATCTTCTATTGTTATTTTGTTACACGTTTTGATAGGTACCTGTGTTATAGACTCGTTGTTGTCCCGCCATGCTCTGCCGTTGTTGTCATTTTTGTTATAGAGTGCCTTCTTCTTGTTACCGCCGTCGGCAAACTTAACTAGCAGAGGCTCCTTGGCACCGGGTATTGGGTTCCCGTTGAACATCTGGAAAGATTTAATACAATGATATAGAAACTTAAAGAGGGGGCCGCAGCCTAGTAGACGCGGCGGAGTTAGGGTATATTATCCTGGACTTGCATTTCCAAATTATAACATTCGTGTGGGGGTAGTTATGGGCAGTCAGAAGCTTTAAAACTATCAACTGGTAATCCTGACTTGGGTCTCAGGCGGCAGGTTTTAACAAAAACTTACCTACTTGTTGATGTATCATTATCAGATAGTAAAAATGAATTCTTTGATCCAGATTAGGTGTTGGATTCACCAAAGAACCGTTTGAAACTGGTATTTCTGTCGCCATTCGTAGATCGTTTTAAACAGTTTAAATTGAATTGTCATGCGAGGATAACACTGTGAATTTTGCCTTTGGAGGTCCTGGCATACATAACCGGAAGGGGCTCGAAGTGATTAGGTGGCAGGGGCAACAACGCGCCGCGTGGACGCGTCGAGGCGATCCTGCCGTCTTTCAAAGCCAGGCACAAGAGCAAATGTGGGCGAGTCATCTACAGACTTAGATAATCACCGGTCACTGCTATTGCCATGATTATCTGAGTAGACGACGCGAGACGGATGATTTGTCGCCAGTACCATTCTCCTGTCGCAACATCTGGCAAAGGAAACCTTCTGAGTTCGATAAGAGTCCCACATAACTCGCCCGGGGTGTGCGATAGGATATCCTCACGTGAAAATTCCATTCTTTTTTTAAATTTACCAATTTGTCAACGTCAGCTGTAAGCGACATGTGCGTACGTGCGTGCGTTCTCGCGAGTATACGAAACTTGTCGTCTGTCTTTAAATGAAATCATTTCTGTGAACCTACTTGAATTAAAATTACTTGAACATGTGCTTACTTGAATAATCTGCTCGCATTTCTCCCTCGACTCCATTCTCGCAAAGCCAACTCCTTTGCTTTGGCCGTGGGTGTCGCGCAGGATTCTCGTGGAGACCACCTGCCCGAATTTGGCCAGTAGTTGGTCTACGTCGTTCTCCTTGAAGTGCGGCGGCAGGTTGGCCATGTACAGGTTGGTGGGGTCCTGCTCTTGTTGCTGCAAAAACCCCGGGGCGGTAGGTGAAGTAGATGCTCACAAGGCTCCAACAACAGTTATTCATTTCAAGTATTGTTCAATAACTGCCACGACATGTGCTTGCCAATGAAGAATTCGGATATTGACTGTTTTTTATTGAGTAATTATGTATGGTAAGTATGTCTTACGATTAGGTCCAGTGAAATTAATATATTTCAAAATTACTTGAAATTTGTCAAAAAAGTAAAGTTTAAGTTTCGCAAAATGATCTAGTGACGTCATAATTCATTACTGTTACCAAATTTTCATAGCGAATATCACATGTACATACCATACCAGAAAAGATTTGGTATTTAAAGAATATACCTTCTAAATTTGATATAACGAAATATTCCAATTATTTATAGAGCTGCACATATTGTGGCGGTCGGTTTTTGTGGACAATGTCAAAAGCCCTGGAACCACTGTAAATACTTCTAAAGTGAGCGCTTATAAGAAAGGACCATTGTAAAACTAGTCTCCTCAACCTCTAGTGAAGCGTCGTCGATATCTGTACGTGGACAGTAATCGCTTTATTTACAAGTGTTTCCAATGTATGTGCGACGGTACAGTCCGCGACACATTGCAATATCACCCGCTGCAAAGGAACGTCTTTGTTCGGAACTGAATGTGTTGTTTCTAAGCGTTGATTCAACGTGTCTGTGAACTTTTTTCTTAGAATGTTAAAATTAGCTTGAAGCCCGCATAGAATATCTAGACACTGAAGCCAGCTCGGACGTAAATCAGCAGATTGATCTAATGTACTAATCATTACGGAGGTGTTATCAACGACATGGGCATATACATTAGCATAGAGATTACGAAGCTAGTTAAAATTCGCATACACACTAATTTAATATCGAAAGCATAGAAATACCCGAGCCCAGTAGCGATAATACAATTATACATTGTTATAACGCTGAAGCATACGACAATAGTATAGAATTAATAGGATGAAACGAATGTCTGAAGTATAGAATTAAGTAAGCGTTATATTTGCGTTGAATTGCGTAGGTACCATTGAAGGGAGTACATACTTACAACACATTAGTGTTACATTGTTCTGTGATTACGCTGACACACAATTTACCACTCGTGTTGTTCCCCAAAATGGATAGACAAATGAGTGAGGTGCGCTTTGTAGCGGTGTTTTACCGGGACATGGCTAAGTATTAATCGCCCATAATTGTCGATGATCTAAACACAGGACCTACTTCATCTAGACACTTTCAAATCTATCGAATCAAACAAATATTAGGCGTTAAGTGGCAGCAACATGGATCTCGCTAGGATTCCACCTCAATCATGGGACGGGATGCTTGTGCTACGAGATGCATAAAATCTCAAATCTAGCAAGTTTTACAAGATAGAGAACACGGTCTTTTATATTTAAATGCTCAATTATGTATTACAGCACTTCTCAGATAGATAACAGGGTAAAGTACTAAAGCTATAAGTAAGGGAAGACGGAATATAGGGTCGGATCAATGGGGACGGCAACTGTCTAAATGGCGAAAGTCTGCCTTTCTTTGTAACGACCGATATAAATTAAATTATTATGAAAGGCTCAGAAGCGTATACCATTTCCACTCTCGCCCCCTCCGAGTGTAAAATTCAATTTTATACGCAATTAAAAGAAACAATCGTATCGTGCTTAATTTCGCAGTCTTGTCTTTAATTTACAGTTGCCAATCCCCCCGGAAGTTCGGAGATACATTACATAATGAGTTAGGATTCAGCGGGAGAGTGGAACGAAGTGTTAGTTCGAGGTGTATAAAATTGGCGAAGGAGTATATAAATAGAATATGAATATGGGACGAGAGAGCGGACAAGGAGCAGGCGGTTAGTCATAATAGTATTACTTGCATGCACAACGTACACGGTTCAGTCTACGCAGGAACCAGATACCCACTTTAGCCATCTGGGCCTGAACACCTTTGGCTTGTAATCCTTTAACAGCTGCCTCCGCCGACGCGATCGTTTCAAAATCTACAAAACCGTAACCTGGGAAAACAAAAGCGAAAACATTTTATGGTAAAGACCCACCTTAGTCAACGTCGGCACATCGGTACACGGGGCTTATTACGAACACGGACCATCTGTTTCTTTCGTTCGTGATTTTGATATAATTTTCTACGGAAACGTGTCAAAATTCGTTGCCCGAACGAAACGGATTATTTCTTTCGTACCGGGTTCGTAATAGCATTTGTCGCACTTTCAATGACTCATGCTCAGTCGTATAGGAGTAACATATTTTTATGTCTAGGATTTCAAAAATAACAACTATGGTACATACATCTGAATATGTAGGTAACTAATGAGCGCGACAGTATTGCCTAGTCGAGAGTAGCGTGATGAAAATGTGACATCGAAAAAAGATTTATATTGTGATGAACATTAAATAACTGTGCATATTTCATATCGACATTATAGTTCGGTCTCATCTGTGCTTGGGTGCAATATAGTGAACATGATATCTACTAGAAAAATAACAGTTAGGATAAAATAAACATATTATAATTATGAGAATGTCATAAATATTATGAATCAAATCGAATGTATCTAGTGTTCGTGCATATATTGGAAAAGAGTCTCACCATAGATGGATTAGTTTAATGAAGGTAGGTATATGGTATTCTAGAAAATATTAATATTGTTTTAAATAATTCAATTACGAATAATCGTATCGATGCAATCTATTCGAGTTAGGATAAATCGTAAAAGAATATTTTAAATACATACGTGAATATCTATGCACAGATTTATTACTAGAAGTAGATAATTTATAATAATATAATAACATCATAGATCTATGATAGTGTAAAAGAGGACGTACGGTATGAATGTTGTTTACCTTTACATTTGTTCGTATTTTTATCCAATATTGCTTTTGTTGAAATAATGGTGCCGTACCTGTAAAGCGAAACGGTGATTACACATTGAAATATGAGAGCGATAAAACACTATCGGAGTGGGTTACTTACATCTGGCACATTTGGACGAGGTCCTTATCGGTGGTGTTTTGGCTGAGGCCTCGTATGTAGAGGTTGGTGCGGCTGAGTTGCTCGCCCGCGGCGCCGGTGGTAGAGGCGGAAGAGGCGGGCGGCGGGGGCGCCGTGCTCAGGCTAGTGGAGCGCGTGCCGCCCGCCGAGCCCGTGTTGGACGACGATGATGACGCCGTGTTGGCGGGCGACGCCGCGGTGGGCACGCGCCCGCCCGTGGCCCCGCATCCGCCGCCCATGCCCGCGCCCGTGTACTGCAAACGGAAACCCTATATTATGATTTACGTCATGTACACAAGATTGAACGACTGACACAGAAACGATACAAGTAACTAGAGTCAAAGTTGATTTACAATAGCAACATTGCAAATGATATTCATGTCACTCTACATATTGAGGGAGCAACGATGCAGCACTACAATAATACTGTACAAACTCGTACAAGATCCCGACCCGCGATTGAGGCTCAGCTGGCCTACTCCGAAATACGAACCTAACGTTTCGGCTGACGGATTGTCGTGATTTGACATTTCTTCTTTCGTTTTTCTCTACGATTTGACATTGTTTTGATCGTAAATCGAATCCGTACTTCGGATGACCCGTCAGCGACGTATTTCGGAGTAACCCCCCTGCTAATAGTGAAAGACCTCTAATCAGAACGAAGGAGTTTATTAATAATTTTGCCTACAATATACACTTCTTACATGAACAAAACCATAGTGCCATCTTAACTTGTACTAGCGACATCCATCGGAAAATATAACAAACACTAACTTATATAATACCTATGGTGTCTGCAAATTTCTTCATTGTAAATTCTTGTCGGTCGATATGTTATCGGCCAGAGAATTGCTAACAGATGGCCGACATGTCGACCGCCAAGAATTAACCATGAAGAATTCACGAAATAATATGAATGATCAGTTTATTTTAATCGGTGAAAAAGTCGGAGAGCTAGGTCCGAGGTCGGCCACTAACCATACGATAAAAATAAGAATAACACAAGATAATTTATTTTACAATTATTGTAGTGTTGCATTGCGCGTACTCAACACGTGAATATAATTCGTAATGTTGTAATTTCAAATCAAAATTTACATAATTTACGTGTATCGATCTTTTACAATAGGGACGCAATGAAATAGGTACCTACGAAAGTCTAAAACGGAAAAAATAAGAATAAGAGCTCTTTGTGAAAGTCAAGTCGGTGATTAAACTCAACCGCTCAGTCGAACCGGCTCTTAAATGAAAATATAATTATTTAATTAAATGTAATGTCCCGAGTATAATGAAGGGAACGGCACAGTTGGTCGTTATACATGAAGGTGTAAAACGAAGTCGAAACGGTAATTACCGAGTGTTAATTGTGAGGCTCTCGAGTTAGCGAAACGGGGGGTAAGCGTATGGCCCTAAGGCGACTCCATAGAGAATGGCCTCGGTGCCACGCGCTAAGTCGCGGGCTATTAGTTTAGTTATCTGGCCGTAGAGTAATGAATAGGGCGGAGTAATGAGCGCATACCGATTCAGAGCACGTACCCTTAATCGACTCGTGTAGGGTTACCATATGCGATATTGAAGTTATAGCCTCTACCTAACGATATCTGGATATTATTATGTCGAAAAGAGAACTGATATTTTTCATCGATTTAAGCTGTTCCACTAATATATTAGAAATCAATTAATATACCTAATACGAATACAAAAATAATAGATTTAAGAACAGTAACAGGTAAAACCGAGTCTCTACCATGACTTTTTTACGTTTGCTGGTGTCTACATAATATATGTGTATATGGCTATTTGTTAGTTCCACAGATGGCCAATAATGGCTGTAGAATTTGGCATACAAATATTTTACGTGGAGGCTCGACTAGCCAATTTAAAACATGCGTAAAACTCACGGTAGAGTTCATTTTATAGGTAGTCGTATCTTTACTTGACGGCCGTGTGGACATTAAAAAAAAACATAAGCGGTAGGTACCCTAAAGTTTTCCTGGAACCCGCATGCACACATTGACGTTTGATGACCCTACTGATTACGCAATATGAGAGCCGAGTTGGAAAAGCGAACGATACGGATTGCACGTGTTCCAGCTACAATTTGTTAATGGAAGCGGAGTTAGTGATGAGGACGCTCAGCCAGGCACAAAGCAATTTGGTTCGATGAACAAGTATTTAACGTGAATGCGAAGGCCCAACTGACAGACGCGTAAAATACGCGCGTGTAATTTTCCAAAGTTAAAACAAACTTTATTTATTTCTGCACGAGTCACAAAGAAATACGCAACGTCCAACGCGTGGGCATATTTACATTTTAACTATTAGAAACATCGTGAGGAAACCTACCTATCCCTCGGGATTAGGTAATAGTCAGTTCCTGTATACACGGCGACAAGGTTCACCACCTGTCACGTTGGGTTCTGACTATCTGGTGAAACGTGGGCTTTGAGTTGGTTAATACCTCCACAATGTGGTGGTGTATGGCCACTCAAGCCTCTGACTACCCCCGAATGGGGAAAAAAGTCGTGACGTTACACTATTAGAAAATGTGCCTGTGTGTAGTACTTTTATAAATTTTGCAAAATAAAATACGCGCATATTACCGATAGGTACGCGGCGGCAGCCGTTTGGAGCTTTAAAACGGTCGTGCGGCAATCGTGCGGTATTAGATAGTCGTATACTCAACGGAATGAGGGTTTGCTTCATAAATATGAAATTGATGACGTAAGCTGTAATTTGAAGCCGTAATACACTAGTCCGTATTCTCCAGGCGATTCTAGAGTCTTGCTGAACTAAATTGTTATATAGGTAAACCCAAGACCTCAAAATTTATAGCAATTTTGATCCATTTGCAATGACTGCCTGCAAGAGCTTTGCCACGACATTGTAGATAGTTACCCCCTTATTTATAGAGATTTTAGCCAGTTTACAATGGTTTTGAAAAGCATTTTTAGGAACAAATCTGATTTGTAATTCCACTGCAAGTCGATCATAACTTTCTATGAATAAGGGGGTTATATTATAACTTTCTATTTTAGAGGTATATCTATTTTCAAGTTTCGTTGGTATTATTTACTGTTTTATTTTTACTAGTGTTTATAGAAAGATTTAGGAATAGACGAAAATGGCGCGGTTTAATCAAGGGTCGGAATATGCTGACGCTGACTTAAAAAGGAGTCACCAACATATTCTTCGCAGTCAGTGAACTTTATCAACACACCAATTAAGTACATTGTGTGTGTGTGCATCTTTCAGGTATATTTTACAGTTATACAGCAATTCATTGGTTATTGTGTGCGAAAACTGGAAACATTACTCGTGCTTTAGCGTGTCTGTAACAGTATCTACGGTGCACACTCCAACATATCCACAGAGTTCTGTTATTTGCATTTAGTTAACATATTAATGCCATAAACTGCATGTCGTTGAAATAACTAGTCGAGTCTAGCCGTTCTCATCTGGATCGGCCTGAGTATTAGCGTAGGTTATACGGAAAACGTCGTTTTCGTTCGTCGTTTCGTTATCCCCTAACTACTTACTATTTTGCATTGGCAAATCGTCTGACTAACTTTAAAAATATATTAGCAATAGCTTTTTTATTTATGTAGGAATTAGTTACTTTTAAAATCTACCTACAAGATTGATTGATCTATTTTTAGCTGTTAAAGTAAGCCTCCAGGAGTTTTCGCGAACGAATTTAGATTGGTAATCCAATTGGTATCTTGGGCTGTAGACGACGGTAATTGGCCCAATTTGCGCTAACTGCCGGAACGACCACCGCCGCGATACATACGCGAACATAAAAATAAATTAGCGAAATACGTGCCACATATGTGCAGCTCTAGATAAAGAATTGCACTGAAAATTACGCCCTGAATAACACCTTGGCTGTTTTAATGGAATATTTATAAAATCGTTAAAAAAGCATTGTATTTTTTTGCAGTTATGGTGCAATTTAGCTTGTGTGTAATAAAAACGCGTGTACCACCTCATTCAACTCTGTCACTAACATTTTGTTCTATCATATTCTAGGTAATTGCCGCAGTCCAGTAACGCACTAATCACGCGTTACTTTAACAAGGCAACTTTTAAGTGGCAGTTAACTAAAAGGTGAAATGCCCGACGCAGTTAAAACTGTAGTCAACAACGGGTTCACATTATGTCGGCCACGTGCAATTTACACAATTTAACTTTATTATCTGCTCGGAATTTTGGATAGGTAATTAAGTGACGCGGGCCCCTGCGCCCCCGGGACGGAGCAACCAAAGTTTGGACACACTTCGGACCACGTTTTGAGTTTAGTTAACGGAAATACCACTGTGGCCGCGGTTTAAACTGCTTAAGGTTACGCTATGCAACTACAGCTTGTCGTGATTGTGACGGTTGTTTTCATAAAACACTCGTCTGGTAATCGAACCGGCTAGGATACCGACCAACTTTAAATTCGGATGTTCACTATTTTTTCATTATGTCCTTAGATGATTATAAAGAGTATGATTGTCCATAACTATCAGTGAATAATATTTCAAATTAATTTAAAATTAGCAAAATGTTAAGAAAAAAAGTATTAACTAGCGGCTTAAGATGTCACTATTTGTAGCAAACTTTAATAACGAATATCTATGTAATTAGGTATTTCAAATATGTATATTGAATATTAGTTTCACAATCGGTACTTATGGCAAAAAAGATATGGTACCCCTACCTACTTGTGTTAATACAAAAAAATATTAGGATTATAGAATTAAATATTAGGAAATATCCCAAATGAATCAATCTTGGCAATAACTTCAACGCAAATTAGATTTCTACTATCCGATAAATTACGTTGATTGAATACAACCAACGATTTAAGAGAAAAGGTTGGTAGGCAACCAGAAATACTTCCCAATCTGCACAATATAGGTAACAAGCGAAATAATGAATACTGCGAGAAATCCTGACAAAAAGAAAGTTCCAATCTGGCTGAGCTTCGACAGATGTCAGGACTTCAAAACTGACAGGCAGCGAGGATGCCAGGGGCCGGGGAGGGGGGGGGGCGCGGGGGGTACGGGTGACAGTTTATGACAAGTAATCATCAATGTCGAGAACTTGGCTGAAGTTTGATCGCGAATATAATTTTCTTTTCTCAACGTTTTGGAGCTTTGTTGCTTTTAGAGTTTTGGTAAAGAGGTTTTATTTATTAGTCTTTTTCCTAGTCTCTTTCCCAATTTAACTAGGGCTTTCCCTTCGGTATTTCAAGTCTCCTTCTGATGTGACTGGACATTTTAACAACTACTTTTTCGAAGTAGACAGTGTTATAATAATACAATTAACAATGTAACTACAGCCAGATAATGTTATGTAGATAATGTACACAAGGCAAGGTCTGCATAAACAGATAAGTTCATATTTAGAAATTACCTAAGTGCTGTAATTTCTCAGTAAACAAGATAATGTTTCTGAACGGTATTTTTGCCCCGTAATGTTCTTTTGTATCTAACAATATAACAAGTCTCAACTTTTTACTATAACTGAGATAACAACAACTCTTCTCTAATCCCATTAAATGTTTTCTCCACAAAAGTTATTTTTTTGTGTTATTCTGTCGATTGAGGATGATTTAATAGTTCAGAAGTTGGATATGCCCAAATAAGCTGAACGTGGTAAACAAGTTGTCGCTAAGTGGTCTGTTATTCTTAATCGTTTATCACGCCAACGGCGTTTTTTATTAAGATAGACGGATGTATTTAAAATATCCGCTTGATTGTCACGTGCTTATTTAGGTATATTTTAACATAAAGACTCGTATATGACTGCTGTGCATAATATATGACGTTGAACCCCAATGCGTTGATGTACTTAACATGCGATGCTGCATCGCATCGTCTTCTTATATCGCGTTGCGGAGAGCGCATTACAATATTTATAAATATATAAACTATATATAAGTTAGTTGTTAGTTATAAGGTACCTTGAACTTTGGTCCAGACGACAGTAGTAAAATTTTAATTTGGCCAGCAGTAACATTTAATGATGTTCCATCAACTCTCGCAGCGAAGCATATGACTGTGGGGAATGACGTCACGCGCGTAGGAGGGTGCGAGGGGCGCACGGCCGTATCTCAAAGGCAAGGCATGGGGGTGGGAGATAGCACTCAACAGTTGGTCCCGGCTCGATACCGCAGCGCGTGCGTGCCGGGCCCGCCGGCACATGGCCGGCGAACACGCACACTATAACCACATTTTCACAGTACACCAATTCATCTATTCAAAGTGGTAAAAACTGGAACTAGCGTTGTCAATATAAAAATGTATGTACAGTCCTATAGACATATCTCGTCCGCTGTTTGGTCGTTGGTCATATCCTCATAGCTGAGGGACGTGATTTAGGTGTGCAGCCTATGCCACCATCTCTTTCCCGATATCTCTATCTTCTGCCATTTGTATGATTGTTTTCAAGATGTGTGTCAATTATGACCATCAAAAATTGACATCCCCTTTTGAAAAATTTTGTTCCTCTTTTGGGCATCGGGCCGTCCGGGCCGGAAGTGTCTCGGGCCCCCGTCATTTGAATGTTGGTGGTTGGTTGCTGGCTACGATTGTGGCAAAGTCTCTCATCCAACGCACTCGATGGCTCGTTGACATGACGCTGCATCGTTAATTAGGAGCATGACATTGTGTAAATTGTTCGCTTCTGCAAACGATGAAATTCCGGTTTCAATTTTAGCGCGGACCGCGGCCGACGATGTTCACGAAATCCGTCCGATTCACACCGAAGCTCACGAAATGAAACATAAATCCCATTCAATCTATTTAAATTGAGCACTCCATTTGTTTTATCGTCGATTCAATCAGGAAATCGATCAATTCGTTCGCCATTTACTACGAGACAGTCCACTTGATGATAGGGACCTAGTGTATTATTGGATTGCGACATTAAAATAACTTCTATATTAAGTTTAATGTCGAAGCTACACAAAAATCTAAAATTAAGTGTTGTTTCTCGTGATTCCCTCGTGTAAAATGATTTACTTTGAAGAGCAGCAACAGGAGCCATAATGAATAGGGTTGCTCGTAGATAATTGTGGCGAGAATTCGTGAGTGGGTAGACGCCGCGCCGGCCCTGATGGACGGCCAAAATGAATTACCTATCGCATTCAGAACACTCACACTGATTACCCACCAAAATTGTTTTAGGAACTTTACTAACTGTTGTATTGTACATAAGTCCAAAATAAATATAGGTCGGTAGGTACAATGTGTCCAAAATTTCTATAAGTTCTTATCGAAAGATATGGAATAGGGTCACCTTACCAAAAAAAAACATTTGCCAGTGTTCAGACGAATTTAAATATCGCACCTACCCTCTGTCATGTCGACATTAACATAATTCAACAAAAAAAACAACCACCCTACGAGAAAAACGTTTCCTTTTTCTGCGTCTACTGACCCGACCCATAGTTCACAATATTGCGCAAATTTCAAAGAAGAAACTGCGCCTTCCTGGATAAAATAAATTTCATGTTTGAGGATTGGAAACTATATTAAAAATCAATAGGTAAATGCACATTTGCTGTAACACTGCCGTGTCATTATATTATAATAGTTAATTAGTTAGGTACTATTACTTTTGACGATAGGTTATTTGTGCGTAGGTACAAAACGTAACTGAACTGAATTTCGCAATGATTAAACACTTACTCCCTTTTCGCGGCAGAATAAATGCACGTTATGAAGAGTGATAATATGTTTCGGCGGCGCCGCTCGCGAGGGCCAGGGTCCTTCACCTTCCGCCAGAGCCGAAATAAATCTAATTCCTCGGATGACAGATATCAGCGAGCGTTGTTTATTTATACTTTCACCCCTGAGTTTTGGAGGGTCGTCCACGTGGGACGCGCCTTCCCCATTGTACCGAAAATAAACTATTATACTCACAACTCAACACATGCACATCGTACGATGATTACATAATAGCAATACTATTTTTAACTTTGTTTTAACGTATTCCATATCGGCCCTCATTGATCTTTCGTTGGGTGCCGGTGATAGATGGGCCGGGATCGTTTATAAAATAGACGCAGTTATACGTATTACCTCGTTCGACATTGAAAAAGGATCTCCTAAATATAAATTATACGGCACCGAAACCTTCCAAAATAAATGTGGTAATTTCATTTACAAAAATTTTTCCTCGTAGCGAATACATTTAAATACATCAGCATAATATTTGAGTGCGTGCGTGTGAAAATGAACCGCCAGGAAGTCGGCCTCGGCCTAGACGACTAATGGCGAACGAGGAAAGTAACGACGGTCTTAATCTCGGCTTTCACTGGAACCTGAGACATTAACATCACACGCTATAATAATATGAAAGGAAAAACTCCATCCCTGATATGGGGTTACGCCGGATTAGGGTGGTTTCGAACGTAAACTTGCGTTAGAGCATTAGAGATGGACACTTATGTCATTCCTTGTGATAAAAACGTCGGGCCCTACACCAAAAAAGTAACCTCTATTTAGGGCTGCCATATTTGGGAAGGGGCGCGTCGGATCTAACAAGCTGCGGAGTTGTGACAGCCCTGACAGCTGACATATTCCGGTCATTAATCAGCCGGTCATAGATATATGTAACGACTACAAACTGGGGACTGTAGAGTCCAATCAAAGTCATGGTTCGTTAAAAAGTAGAGCAGGAAACTTATTGCTTCCTCATGAACATGCCACCGTGTTAACTAAGACTAAGTAAATAAAGATAGGTAGGAACATCCGTATTTCGCAATAGTAAGACTGGTTTTTTGACGTGTGTTAATTTTGCCTTTTACAAGTGGAGGAACAAAATTATAAGTATTTATAGCAAGCTTTCGTACCTATAAATGAGTTACGTTTGGTTTATCACAAAAGCTAGTTACTTTGACCTTTACGATTGTGTATAAATACCTAGACTATTATATCACAATAATAGCTAGAGTATAGTAGCACGTAGTGTTTGTTCTAGTAAATAGCCCCGGGGCCAGCGGGTGGGCCGTACGCCCAAATAACAGTTAAACAAACATCAGCTAGTAGTAATTGATCACATAAACAAACGTTACTACCTACGGTTAAGAATCACCATTTTAATTTATGATTATTTTATCGGACTGTAAACGATTTTTCCGATCTTATTACAAAAAGTTACACTCGTTTTGAACGCGTGTCTAGTCGAACTTCCATCGTAAATTTTGACATAACTCGTGTTTATCTGTTTTGTAATATCATGGTTAATGTTTCCTTACACTTATGTCTATACAAGCTTCACACTTTATCGTTTCAAAAGCTGGTTCGTTTTTATTCCCGGTACGTAGGTATACCTATTTCGTTTTAGAGTGAGTGTAGGTCGAATAAACCTACGTACAGTGCTACAAACTTATCTGACCGAAATTTTAATTTAGAGGACTTTCATATTTTGACAGCCTTGAATCGTCACTAGCTTAGCTAAGCTGTCAACGGGCGATTTTCCACTGGGCGGGATGGCACCGGCACCGGCACAGTGACAGCTTTTTGCGGAGTTTTCATTGGCCAGTAACCAATGACAACTGGTCACTGACCAATAAAAAAGCTACCGCCATACCGGTGCCGGTGCCGAGCCGGCCAGTGGAAAATCGGCCAACATGGAAAGATTTGTGGGACACAACTTTATGCCCGATCCAATAAAATAGCGCGAAAAGAATACGAGAAGTTCCTTTTTCAAATGTTCCCCGATGTTAAAAAACGCGTTCGAGGCGACCATGAGATAAATCCTGAAGGCGTCGCGCTGTAATAAAACACGTACGAGACGGGAGCTACATTTTATTTCGAAAAGCGATAAGGGCACGAGAAATTCCTTTTACGAGATTCCTGTGGAGGGGGTGGTAGGTGCATCGACAGCGCGGTCTTTGTGCAACATCTGGTTTGTGTCTGCCTCGTAAACTGAGCCGAGGTCGAGGCGAGACTCTCGTGTTCGCCGATGGCACTTCACACAACACTCTGTGATTAGTCGACAAAGGAAAATGTTATCTTATAAAATTTAGTTGGAAAGAATTTGAATACCAAACTTCGTTGGCGACCTATATTATTTAGTTCTTGCTACTTACTTATGAAATTAAATGTCGATGAAGCCAAGTTTAATATAAGTAGATAACTAGAAATATTTCTAATATTATGAGGATATTAAAAAACTTTTAATTCACTTATAAGCACAGAATTCTGTGTTTATACTTGAGAAGTTTCCGACATACGCCTCCCGACAGAAAATGTAGTAAACTTCTACATTAACTAGTTTTATGCAAATCATGTTCTAGTTGTGTTAAGTGCTCGAGAAGACATTAATCACGTAATATTGTTTGTGCATAGGGTAACCAATTGTGCCGTTTTCTTAGGATATGGATTTAAAATAGACTTGCGTTAAGCGACGACTGAGTGGCTGAATAAAGTGAACTTTAAAAATTCTGCCTTTATACATAGAGGTTCATAACTTGGTTTAGTTGTACCGTTGAAGAAGAAAATGTAAAACAGATTGTACGGAAACATTACAAAAATACGAGGGCATACGTTTTTAAGAGGATCTGTTAAAATATAAATTCACGTCGTTTTGTTGCTTTCAATTTATAATTAGATCTACTACTACTACCATATTATACTACCATCATATTTGACCTACTATTGATTGATCTACTATCATAATTCACTCTAAATACAAATCTAAATATTTCAGATACCAATATCAAATACCATTCATTTTAATTCATAAATGCAGAAGTTATATCTATGAGTCTGCGAGTCCGCTGGATGGGCGGACTGGGCGATCTCAATGGGTCCTTTGTACCCTAAATATAAACTCAATTTTTCCTCTCATGTTCTTTGTCAAGTTGTATAGATGGACACCCTATCTGTGTGTAATGCATAACGACGCTGAGCCGGGCTGACGGGCGTAGAAATTGATGGAGCGGTGTCAACGTGCCGCCTTGCCGGTTAATTATCCACTACGAAGCAAGGAAGGCCGTTATTGCATAGCTCTGCACTAGTGGCAGCCGTCGACCACTTGCACTAGCAATATCAACATTATTTAGAGATAACCACAACTACTTGAAATTTACTCCAGAATTTGGAACAGACTTTGGATGTGTATTTTTAACCTTTTTAAGGTGTTTTTTTAATATCACAGGACGAAATGAAGATTAAGAGATAGGTACCTTCATACAGAGAAGTCAATTCAGAGTAAGAGAAAGGTACACCTACAGAAAAGCCAATTTCATTTCAGATATCTAACCGAGGTGTAAATATATCAATGACATATGGAATGATGCACATCTCAAGAATCCAAAAGTAAGCTGAACACCGGGGGGGGGGGGAGCAGGATAAAGATAATTTTGCAAAAGCAAAATTAGACTGAGCTGAGAGGCAAGTTCATTTATCTCTAACTGTGTTATGAATAAGGAACACTTAATTGTAGTGACTGTTCTAGTAACAATATTAAGGAAGTGTTCGTGGCTCGGCCGAGAGCGGAACTACCGCCCGCCGCCGCTCGTAAACTCGATCGTAAACTCAAATACACCTCATTAGAGCATGCAGAAGATGGCGCCAGCTAAAATTTCGACTTTATGGGATACTTGCGTTGTTCTCAAGCAGAGAAAGAGGGTGGTGTATGTCGTATTGATGTAAATAGCTATTATGTTTACAGAGAACCAATATTTGCTGTGCGGAATGAACGCGCCGATCGATAGAAGTGTGTGCGATGTAAGAATACACAATAATGTCGAAGAAAGTTTGAAGGATTATGGCGAAGTAACGATGTTATTGTGTTTTTCTTCGTGGCAAGGAATCTAGTCATACCTACAAAATGTATCGGTTGAAGGCTTCCATAAAAATAAGGTTCAAGGCAGAGCCAGGTTGTAGCCAATTGACTACAGCTTATACGACCAGGCTCGGCCAGGGTAGGTATTAATTACTACGCTCTTACTTCTGTAACTACTACTTACCGCCGCTTACTTGCCGATCTTTTGATCGACGTAAAGTACATAGTTATTTTATTTAGCTGTATTTTGTAACATTTGTGAGAGACTTAAGCCGTCCCTCATTCTGTAGCAATCCCCTTCAGGACGGCTTAAAATTTGGAGAGCCGTATGTTAATTTACCGCCATTGTTATTATAAAAAAGTACATAGTTGCAAGGGTAGGAACAGTAAAATGATATAGTATGTACCTGGTGCGGGGTGTAAGGGCTCGGTGCCGCCGCGTAGGGTTGCGGCTGCGGCGGCGGGTAGCGGCAGGGTGGCGGCGCGTACGCCGCGGCCCACTGCTGCGCGCTGCCGCGGTACTGCGCGCCTGCGCTCGCCATGCGCGCCGCGCACGCGCCCGCGCCCGCGCCTGCGCCCGCGCTCGCGACCGTCACTGCGCCCACGCCCGCGCCGCTCGCTGAACGACAACCGCCGCTCTGTAGACAATATGACATAACATGATTTAAAAAAGTTGAAGTAAAACAAAAAAATCCACTTAAAGCGTAGCTCGACTTTGTGGGATAGGTGGAAAGTAAAAACCAAAGCTTATTTACAATATTGAAGTTTCGTTACTTATATGGAGTTAATTCAAATGAACATGTATAAAATTAGAATTTTTCTATTGAAAAGAGTAACCATTGAATTTCTTGCCGGCTCTTCTCAATGGAAGCAAAATAACGAACCGGTGGTAACACTAAAATATTCTTCTTTTTTAACGATTTATAAACACTTTGGATGCGTTTTCGTCCGAATGTTACTCGTGCATACACGTACGAACAACACGAATGATCCCGACCTTCCAAGTACTACGGGAGTGCGCACACTGGGTGCGAGTTGGTCGTACGTGTACGTAACTCGCATGTTATACCTGAATCGAATATACAAATGCGCTTGGCATACTAAAATATTATGTAGTATTTTTAGATTGCATTACAACTTAAAGCCGCAAAACCCCTTTAAATTGCACCACAGCACTGCCCATACTGCAACTTTCACTGCAAGAAAAGTGCTTATTTATTTCGTTAGAAGCTCCAACGTTGACAACAACTGTGATTTATTCATACCCGGGAAGATATAAATGTATTTTTGGTGCGAACCCATTACTTATAATTAGTTTACAACCTTTCATTCCGTCCTCCTTCAATCGAATTTTAGTTCGCTCACTTCAAATTAGTCGGTCCCTTTGAGACTTTAATGACTTTATTTTTGTTAAAAGGTGATACTTCAGTGTCCACGTTCTTATCTTATAATTAAATGACTCAGGTTCAGGAAGAGCACATCTGATGCGCGTATCTCCGGGATCCGACAGTCGGTTGCATCACGACACTGACGTAGACATATGACTATAACAGATTGGCATCTGTAGTGTGCCGAGAGCCGTGACGAAGCGTGTCTGCAGACTTTCGCAAACGTCTAGCATACCTTATACATACAATGTACTTTACATAGGTGTGCGCGATGAATCTAATCTGACTAGTTTCTATTTACCAGAACCGTTTTGATTACAAATGTACACGACCATGGGAATTGCGTCTAAAATCGTAAAACTTACAAAATTAAAACCATCAGGCGATTTATATTTACGG
This sequence comes from Drymonia ruficornis, assembly GCA_947859195.1. NCBI lineage: Eukaryota > Metazoa > Arthropoda > Insecta > Lepidoptera > Notodontidae > Drymonia > Drymonia ruficornis. Next base: position 6,387,513 of record OX401918.1, read on the forward strand.
CGCGACGCGAATTTTTTATTTTTTATTACTTATAAATGTGGTCGTCAATTTCTAATGATTATGTTAACATCCAAAATACTTTACTTTACAAATATTACGATACTAATGTTGCTGTTAGATGACCGTCGTTAGTAAAACCATTCGCGTCTCACTATGGGATGTGATATGAAATTCTTGTTGTCTTTATTTGTTATTCCGAGCGGGTGCGTTCACCCAAAATGAGATTTATAGTGGCAATAACAATGTATAATTTCACCCGGCGACCCCCATCCTGGGACTTAATTATTTGAGTCACGGAATTCGAAAAACCCACTAGGAAAGCCTCAGGGATCAGGGCTTTGTTGTCGCTTTTTTTCTCGGTAAGTGGCCTTATGCTTTTGTAACTATTTATTTTTTGCTATTGAAATAAAATAGGTGAGTATGCCTGTAAGGCGATAAGCTGGCAATCCGCTTAGTGAACGTGGGAGTGCGGCCAAGAAGTTAGTCTAAAGAATAGATTTGACATCGTAATGCCTCCATAATGTTAAAAGAAGCAAGTAAAGGCATTTATATTCAAATATAGTTTGACAGTCGAATAGTGCTTTCATTCAGGAAATAATCGCGAATCAGCGGAAAGTACGGAATTGATACTCATGGCAGTCTTAGCGTCTTCTTTTCGAGAGCTATTGCGTTTTCTTGTTGTGGCAGTAGAGATTTAGTTTTATGTTGAGTGGGATTGTTGGCGACTGGCGTCGTCGGGTCGCGGGCCCCGTCTCGCCGGCCCAGCTTGTTGCTGCCACCCCACCACCCCACCACCCCCTTTATACACTAAAGATCCGCTTTAATCTGAAAGGCTGTAACTAAACCGCTATTGTAGTATTTGAAGTTGCCTTATTGTTTGAAATGTATGACTAGGGATTTTCCGTTTGTCGTTTCGAAAATTTATTTGAGCGTCTAGGGTTTGATTCAATAAATTTTGGAGTAGCTGCTAATTATTTTCTTAAAGAACAGCGGTTCTGCGGTTTCACTAACCCATGGGTTGTTTATACAAATAAAATAACTTTGTTTTTAAGTTAGCTTCATATTCTTAAAGACAAAATCATTGTTATAAAGGGATAAAATACCTGGTAAAAATCACTGATATTTTAAGGTTTTGGTTTTTGGCTAAATGTCTCTTTTTGAAAGTCAAATGGTATAATTATTACCAAGAGCTTCAAGGAGTTGCCAATCAAACACTACCACCCAACTAATAGTCAACATTCTGTATAGTTCTATGACATAAAATAATACTTACATAAATACTCTTTATAAATCATAAATACAGTTTCTACCTAAAGCAAAATAACTAGCGGATACAAAAATTTATAGGTACCTCCAACTTTCCCTGAAGTAGTAGAAGCAGTTTATTAAATGACAACTTCTGGATGGCGCTATGATTCTCGGGGAACCCTCGCTTCGAACTAACAAAGTTATTGTCCATTCAAACTTCGATGGACATAAATTCGATACGAGAGGAATCAAAATCAAATTCGATTCGGAACCAGATAGTGTTCTATTATAAGACTTTCGTCTCACTTCAAAGCGAAAGTGTTTATTATCATTGTAAAGAATGGATACAATCATTAATGAAATACATAACTATCCATGTTGTTCGATATTTGGGTTTCTTGTATTGACATACAATACGTATTGTAGTTCTATATGATATTAAGTTAGGTACCAAAAATCTATTGGAAACCGGAAACATGTATTTCCGGCGATATGTGAACTAAAAAGATTTTAAACCTAAAACGCATATCAAACTAGCGTTCATAGCGTTCGTAACATCGCAATTTGCGTCAATGTTCGCAAGGTTAATAGTACATAATTTAATGTAAGTAGTCAATTTAAATGTTGGTTAGTAAGTGGCAATTTTGGTCCCTGGAGTCAATCCTCTATGCTCGTAAAAGCCACTAGGATCAAACAAAGAGAGCATTTACTTAGTAATCCATGACCATGACCATGAGTATTTAACATTAGAGTCCTTAAAGGTATTATGTTGGTAGAGACTCAACTCAGGTTTCGTATCAGAGGAAAAACTTTACAATTTTTAAATAAAATATTGCTATAGATTCTGACTAAGGACGGTAATCATTTCCTTGACGAAAGATAATCTTATAATTAAAGGCGCAAAGCTTGCATCGGCTAAGTGAAAATCTTTGTGGAGTGGGCGATCACGAGACGAGGTCAATCTCTCGGCGACGGCTCCGCAAATTAGAAGCTGCCTCAGACATTTCAACTAGTCACATCTCTAGCGCCCCTACCCTACCGCCCCTCGCCTGATTACCAGAAGCAAGCGCGCTCCGCAAACAAAGCCACGATGACGAGCGCAGATGTCTACCCTGAATTTCGGATTCCCAGAATTGTCGGCAATGTAAATAATTTGTATAATGTTAGCCGTCCAAACCGTGACAAATGTCCGATGCAAATTCAACTAAATGGATAGAATTAAAGGTTTTTTCACTTTAGTTTTTTACACCTATTGGAGTACCGTTACAGTGAATTGAAAACGTGACGCGTCGTGAAGGAAAATTGTATGCTTGACAAATTATTTTTTGTGTAGATAAGGGCGACCATATCACGCAGGGAAATTTGTTTTAAAACTGATATTATAAATGTAACGTAGAGTCACGTAGAGTTTAGCAATCATTAGGAGAGCACCTATACGAGTGGTTCTAGGTAATATATAGTATAAAAATATATGTCATTTTATGTAGGTATATAAAAGTATGACACAATATACACATAATACCGATAGCGAATCGAAACATAGCTTAACTAATACACGTTAAATAGTTGAACAATACTACAATAGAAGACACAGATAAAGCTCATATTCTTATGTATTAAATGTCCCTAAGTAAGCCACAACATGACCGCATCCTATTAAGTTCTGGAATGGCCTTTATTTGTGGTCAGTCTATGACTTTATGAAGATATACAATAGAGCGGTTGTCTAGACAGTCGTGAGTCATCACCGTTTCGCTAAGCCATTTCGTCGAATAGAAAAGTTTGCATGTAAAAACATTCGTTAGTGATTCGTTTTACTGAAAACTGTTTACCTTGCGTAGGTCAGTTACACGCGGTATGCGAGTTAAGAACGTAGGTATGCAGTATTCGTATATTCGCTGATCTGAATATTGTGTACTTTTCTCGCGAGTGTCGGCGGGATATAATATTCTTTGGAACTCACGGTTAACGGTTAGTGTTTTTAATTTTTATGGCACATATAAAACACTATAAATTAGTAATTCAAATAGGAATTTGAATTACTCATTATTTTTTCTGTGCAGTAATCAATATTTATATAACATCCGTATAATAGTACCTAAATAAAGTTAATTGTGCGTATAATATGACGAAATCTTTAACTACGATGCAACTAATTATAATAATGGTAAGTAAAGTTTTGTGCCTCTGTCTGAATAAACGTTAAGCACAAAACTGAACCTGCGTTCGCTTTTTTGTCTCGTGTGATGACTTCATGCTTGCTAAGCACACACAGTCTAGACGGCTGAACTTAGCTATCTTATCGAAATTGTTTTAGTACTAAATAAAACGAATTGTTGTCATCGACTTTTTAAGAAAACTTCTTTCTTAAAATGAGTTCAAGCGTGGATGAATCTACTTATCTATCTTAAAATATGTAAATTTGATAAACTCACTCTTTTCATATTCCTATGGTTTACCAGGTAAGTATATCATAATTTCATTAATTTTCTAACAGCCTGGCCACAACTTCGCGCGACGGCGACGGGCGGCAGCGTTTTATGCTAAAATGTTGCATCGCGGTTGCCGCCCACAGTGGCAGCTTGTGGCGTCATGCAACATTTTAGCAAAAAACGCTGCCACCCGTCGCCGTTGCGCAAAGTCGTGGCCGGGCCGTAAGGGCCTAATTCAGAATCGTCAGGTGATGGTGATTATGATGATAATGATGACGATTCTGAATCAGACGATTAGAATTATTGCAAAATGAATGCCGGAGATGCAAGAATGAAGCCCTCAGTAGTTATGCTGTTTTATTAAGATATTTACTATCTCACAATTAAGTCTGAGATAGTACATACACTGGACATATAATTGAAAAGGCAAATAAGGTTTCTTTAGGTCAGTCGCATTCGTCTCTCCGAGCCCGTCATGATGTCACCCGATCCACGCCGTGACGCACTTGGCACATGCCGGCAACCTGATCCGGAATACTGATCCGTCTGTTGTTCGCATCCGATATGCCAACACAACGCGATGTCGGTATCATCTTTTTTTAAATTTATAAAATCATGTGATGCATAAATGTTTTTCGTATGCATTTCAAACCTGTGACTTTATCATACTTCTGAATTTTTTGTGTGCAAGTCTTTAGAAAACATATTTAAGGTCACCGGGTGAAATCCGACCCTGTGACGGACAACAATCAAAATTATTTAAAATTAAAGGGTATAGTTCCCCTATGCATTAACTATATCTATTTATTTAGTTATTTCATCCAAAATATTTTGGGGGATAAATGCCGAACAAGGAAAGTATTTTTCTAGTAGTGATGCTCTGTGAAATACCAAGCTGTGGGGCGTCAAGGATCAGAGCAAAAATATACGTCGTATTATACCATCGTAAACTAAGGCCATTTATCTGTATATAATGCCCTATTTCGATTCTATCCGCCGCGGATATTTTTCCATACAACTTGCCCTTTTTTTTTTTTTTTTTTTTTTATAGGACTGCGGTGGCAAAAAAGCGTACGGCCCGCCTGATGTTAAGCAGTTACCGTAGCCTATAGATGCTTACAATACCAAAGGTATTGCTCGCACATTGCCGACCTGAAGGAGAGTGGGATGGAGGGAGGGGGAGGGGGGGGTGGGCTTACGGCTCTCTCACTCATCGTACGAAACGCAGCTGTAATAGCTGCTTTACGCCGATCTTCTGTGAGAGGGTGGTACTACCCCGGTCGAGCCAGCCCGTTTATGAGCTGCAGTCAATTGGCTACAGCTTGGCTCTACCACCTTCAAACCTTGCCCTGACCTTTCTGATACAATCGAGAATTTTATCCCATCCTACAGCCACTACGTTTATTTAAAAATGCGATATTAAAGTTCTTCGAGAGTAATGTAAAAGATGAGGTTGTAAAATGCATAGAGCGTGCCGTGACTGCATCATTATGTGTGGCATAAAGCTCGTACGAGTACAACTGGGAGGGGATATTATTCAGCAGTTTTTGCTGCGGCTGGCGGCACATTTGTATGCGATTCGCTTCGGCGACGGCTGCCCGCGTCGCGAGATTAGCGCCTGCCAGTACACGCTGCGTGATTAAACAGTTTCCGCTCTACAGATATTCCATAGCTGGTGTTTAATGCACCCGACGAAAACGTTCCACCCATGATCTGTGCCCGATGTGTATTTTTTCTCGTGAACAAACTGTTATATTATGCGGAGGTATTTGTCCGCTTGGTATGGAGAATTGAAAGTTTAGGATACCGATCGACCGATAGTGGCACTGTTTAATTTTCCATACAAAATTACATACACGGACTATAAAGTACAGTTTAAAGAGAAAAAATACACTCAGGGTCCTGAATCCAAAATACAATCGAATTGCCGCACGTAGATAACGGAGCGGTGCGTACTCGCATAGAGGTCCGTGCACATAACAGTTTCTAGAATAATTTCGTGAATGCAACGTGTTGCATCGCAATAAGGAATTCCACGGCTCTAGCGGTACACTAACGCTGGTGCAAAAGTGCCTTACGTACTTTGGCATGTGTTGTACACACACAGGCGCAGTACGTGTCGCTATGTGTGTCATCTCGGGTGTAGTGGTGCGCGGATGGAATGCGGCCGCGTCCTTCGCGTACGCGCCGGTTCATTTGCACACAGGCGCGCCCGCGCCGCTGTTCCTATCCAATCCAGGCAGACATTTTATTACTACCCAATTATCATTTGTATATTGCTAACATTTTTATGGCTATACTTGGTACTTGTAGACTGATGAGGCACTTGGAAAATGTCAATAACACTCGATGCGTGTGAACGGAATACATGCGTCATGGTCTCGCTCGTCAGGCAGAGTATTAATAACTATTCAGTCGGCCTTTTGAGATATGGAAACGCAATTTTACCAACATTATGGATTTCTTGACTTAAGGCTAATGCATACTTACATTTAGTAGATATTTATAAGCATTTCACAAATTTCGTACATCGTTATCAGATTTGCAAGTTGCGAATGAATCGTGACTTAGTCATTTCAATAGTACAGACAGACACGCTGCAATACCATGCTCAGATGAAATATACATTCTCGTATTATAACGATGTTGATGTAAATTATGGTACCTGTCTATAGATATGGTTTTTTGTTCAGCCCCCATTTGCATAGTGCTTGTGTAAGATGCAATTAATATGTTAATATCGAAAGTCTCACCGATGTTATCTACTACATGTTAGGGTTTGTTTATGAAGGATAATTTGTTAAACTTATATCGTTACGGCGCTTCATCAATAGGTAAAATGTTGTAAGTAAATAAATCAAGCTATAATATTATCAAACAAATGTAAGAACATACAATCCCAAATTTATACGAACCATAATAGATTTATCTTAAAGTTTAAAACAAAGGACCTCAGTATTTTCATTTTAGTTAAATACTTGAAGTCAGTGAACTAACCAATCTAGTGCAGAGTAATAATTGGCACACTAGGAAGCGCAGAGGGGGCCAGTCGCCTGCATGCAGAATACATTGCACAGCCCGAGGGTGATTTATGGCCCACTCGCGGCCAGAATGCCGTAATGGTGTCGCCAAACTATGGGAAGAATGAGACTGCAACGATCGCCCGAATATGAGTGTTACGCCTTTACTAGAGCCCATAAAAATTCCTCGTCTAGCTTACAATATGTATGTCTACATAATGTTATGGTATGTAGACATATACTATGAATAATAATGCATAGTCTATTCTAACGTATCATAAAGAGGAAAATGTGATCTTATTCGCATTTGAATCAAAAGTGAGGAATAGTTATAGCATGTGTATAAATTCAACTTATTTCTGAATGAAAATATTTCAGGCTGAGAACACTCTTAAACTCACACACAGAAGGACTTTTATTCAGAATTTCAAACCTTATGCTTAAAAATCTGAGCGTGAGAATTGCCAGATTGGAATTTCAGCACTGAACATTTCGCACTGAAACCTCTGGGTTAGGTACATCCTACGAGACTGCAAGTATGCCCGGTAGATTCTTATCTGCCAACCGAGGCCACAATTCAAAAGTTACTTGGAATGCAAAAAGCTTATTGTGTGTAAGTACTATTTATACTGTGCATAGGTACGTCATATGTGCAGTATAGATATTACTCTAGGACTTATATGATACATTCTCCCTTTTGCAATGTGCAAGTTGCACAAAAATAAATTAAACCCAGTTTCTGAACGTACAGTTTCGCGTGTTACCTATAAATTTAATCAGGTACGCCAATTATTAGCTGATTATTTTTGCTGCCAGCAGATATAAATCGGCGAATCGTGCGCAATTTTATGTACGTATGCTAGCATTTTTATCGAACTCTATTTCAGTTTTATTGCATTGTTTCATTGATTGAACGATGCAATGGATGACGTCAATGATATCAAATGGAGTTACATTGCCATTTCCTACACACATAAGAACTTTAGAGAGAGAATAATAATGTAAGGAGTTAAGTATTGAGTAAGCACGTACCTGGGATAAATTACTTTTAAAGTGTCTGTTCGTCATATGAAGGTAATTCTTTCCGTGGTAATAATGGTAAGTGCATTAATGAGTCACGCCTAGTGTGTAGGTACGTACCGGTCATTACGTAGGACTGTGACGTACAGTTACAGTATGTTTGTGTGTGTGATCTTCAAGGCGGCACGCGTTGTGCTCCGCATATGCATCCAACATGACTCAATGGTCGTAACTATTAGTCATTAGCCGGGTTTGTTTACTATTTCCCTGAGAAGCACCACTGGTTGAACATCACAAAGCTCCATCACGAATTGCAAAAGCTGACGTTCAAAACACTCCGGTCGTTAAAGTAGACACTTCGTCAGTAGCTAAACTTGGTTCGAATGATTTATTATCGACTTCTCTATAATATATTGCGAGGGCTCCTCGACTCCTCGTTAAATTTAATATATTTTGGATACTGTTGTACGTAGAATTGTTATAGATCACGGTTCTATTTTAGTGAAATAAACTTTTGTTGACAGATGTTAAACTGCCCGAACCCGACGTAGGCACGGGTCGCAAAAAATCGTAGAGATAAGGGTTTATGGAAAAAGGAAATGATGAAATCCTCACTTATTGCGATTACCGACGTACTAAAGCTGTATAATAGATAAGGTTGGGTCACATCACAATAGGCGGATCAATAATACGTAGTGTAAGCCGAAATGTGACGCATAGTTATCGATTTCTAATCATACGCCCTCGTCTGCGGCCGGCCAGCTGTGTCATACGTGCTCATATTCGATATTTCTACACTCTGCGGAGCTGATAAATGCATTGCCGATGGGGGTCCACCATTATTATTTGATACATTAATATAAATATTTTAAACGTAGCAAATAGTAATAAAAACATGGCAGATTATGATGACGATCATAACGAAAAAACTTTTTTCTATGTGTATGTTTTACTTACAGAATTTATATGGAAAACTTATAATTGGATACATAGACTAATCTGTGACATAGGTAATAAGAACACATACTTAGAACAGGTTTTAGCACCTCGATTGGAAGCAATTTGTTCGTGAATATCTATTTTCTACAAAAAGGCAAGTCACATCCATACATCACTGATAAAATAACAATAGTTGCTATCAATAATGGTAAATTAATTGTAATTAATGGATGACACGGATATCGGACGGCCACATGTTATTTGCTGCTAATTGAAACCAATTTGAACGCGGAAACAATACTAACGTCAAATAACATTCCGTGAAACGTGCTTAGGAGTTCCTATCAGATTTTTACTTAATAATAGTAGTAAAAGACTTAAATAGTGTTATTTAAAGTGGTAATGACGGTGGGGAATGTCCGGCGGAGTCACGCGATCCGGACCCCGGCCTGTTTGGACACATGACCGCATGGTAATGAGCCTACGAGGCGAGGTAAATGACATTTCGCGTAATATTTAATTAGGTACCTACAGCATTATAATATTTTTAAAAATAAATCTGTAGTTGCAGCGCAGCGTTATGTCGAGGTATACAATGTTCACTGACCTAAGGCTCAAAATTCTATTGTAAATAGTTTTATTTGTGTTTTGATTTATGGTTCTATTGCGTGTAGATATAAGAATAATTTCTTGCAGTTGACTGAATCGCTGATTCTGTAACATTTTCAATGATCTACTTTTAGAGATATCGTTTTTTAAAATAGAAAAGAGTCAAGAAATGCATTCTGGTAAAATAACAGCGAATATTATATACAATGTTGTGTGCGGTACACACGGCAGTTGGAAGTTTCGAGTAATCTCACGGGGATGACGCATGATTGCTGATTGTCTCCTTTTGACATTGTATTGTTTGCGCGTTGTGCGGGGCCTGCGGGGCTCGCGGGCGGCCGAGCGCGTGCCTTGGGGAGGACCGCTTTATGCATTAACAGTTTCGCGAAAACGTGAATCATAATGTTTTATACAATTAATCGCATCAACGCCTTGATAGTTGAAAAATACGCTATTAAATACCTACCTAACTAGTTAATAACTTAAAAAAATTGGACCTAATTTAAATTGTTATTAATAAATAAATCACCAAAGTAAGCATGTTTTTCCACGAAAACTGGTTCATTATTTTTACATAATAAGGAAATAGTGAACCAAAACATTAATTTTGTCGTGTCGTTGATAAAATCGCTGATTTGATCGAGTGTTTGATAAAATCTTAGTACCGGATAATCTAACCTACACGTTGTTTAAGGACACATGCAGGATATTAAACAAACTAATGGACGCTGCTAGTCCGGAATTAGATAGCTTACATTAGGTACCAACATTTTGTAATTCAATACCTACACGAATAAATAGTCCATAGCTATGTGTTTGTTTCCCTATACAGGAATACACAGATTTCGTCTATTCTCAATAGAAATGACACATTGTACGGGTCTACAGTCAAACAAGCTTCACGCTTCGTTACTGGTAGGTATATTTTATGTACTAGTTGTCCAGTGTTCAGTTTGTTAGTGCGGTGCGGCGCGAGTTTCCCGTAGACTTGCATTCGCTTGTAATGTAAGGGGTAAATCAGTCCGGGGGTGCGTGGGCGGTGGGGTGGCCGACATTGATTGATGACGATGGGGCCACATTGTGCGTACGTTTGCTATTGTCCGAGCAACGTGAATCGAAACAACTGGACGAGCAGCGCAAATGAGCTCCTTTATTACTGGCGATTATCCCTCATACGATAGCGTGTGTCTATATTTCAAAAATATTCTCATGTCAAATATAGGTGTCCAACATTCACTCGATAAAATCTAATCACTTTATGAACATCAAACAATTGATGGTTATAGGTAACATACAGTAGAAACAAATATTACAGCATTCAAGAACAAAAACAGAGAAAATAGGTATGCCACAGTACAAAAGAAATATCGAGCCGTGCAAATGTCTCAAGTGTCGTAAAAAAAGCAAGTTTCGTAAAAGCAATTGTTTCACGATTCATAAAACATGTACCAAGGACAAATATGGGTGTCGCAAATAGAACAACAGTGTATAAACAAGTAAATGAACTGGAAGAATACAACGAGAGAGCCCAACATGAGCGCGAGTGAGTGCACGGTCGCGCGTCGCAACTTTTCGATCGTACCAAGACGCCGTACCATCAAATAGGTCGGAAAATAACTCCATTCCCACGGGCACGAGTGTGATTCAATCAAGTCTGATTCAGAATTTTGGAGTTCGTTTACCGAACCGGAGAGCAAATTGAGAAAACGCAACCGAAATAGTCCAGAGATTGAGAGAAAAGGATTTCGCGTTTAGTGAATCGTTTTACGTCGTACAGCCAATTACCAAAATCCAGGAAAGACGGAGATAATGCCGACGTCTTACACAAACTGAAACGGCTGCTGGGAATTCTGGTAATTTTATTTCACAATTTATTTAAGCCCAGATGGCTCTAATAGTTTCGACAGCTGACGGGTCCGCTTTACCTACATTAAATTACAGTAACGAAAATAAACTAGGGAATGATATAAAAATAACCAAGAAACTAATAAAGAGTTATCAGGATTCGCGCTAATCTTAGCTTATAGCAATAGAGTCAGAATTTGTAAGAGAAAATAATTTTAGATCTTAATGCAGCACTATTTATACCATTTTCACGAGAAGGCGAATACTGTCTACCGACGAAACGAGAGCTTTCGTGTAGCGAAAAGTGCACTCACACGTAATCTTCCAGTTTTACAAAACGTCGGGAGTGATTTTTATACGCTTACACGAATGGTTAGCTTAGCTATAATAATGTGGATTTGCGTTATTGCTGTTTGAAGATGTAAATTGCAAATAGCGATTATCCGATATAGAAGGGTTCCAATCATACGGATGTTTAGATCGCAATATGCCGGCTGTTCCTTCGCCAACGTTGACATAGCCCAAATTAAACCTCGATATTGAATGTCTAATTCTGTGATCCAATCGTTATTGGAATACCGAATATTGTTAGTACTGGCGTCACACTCCTATCTCCTTATATTATTGTATTATGTTTGTTGTATCTATAAGTACAAGACGTAAAGTATGATATAATATATTATATCATACTTATTTTTATAAAAATATGAAGATTTTGCGACCATTTCCACTGAGAGAAAATGTTACGACAGCAAACGGTTCTTGTAGTTCCTATTAGATATTTTAGTGTTTTTAATAAACGTGTATTTACAGAAGATGTTATAGAAATACGAGCGATTACATACATCTTTGCTGTGACAACAAAAATATTAGTAACAAATATCAAAAGGACTACAAAAATCATTTGCCGTCGTAAAATGATCTCTCAGTGTCTGCGAAGTAGAAATTGAGATAAAATGACCAGATTTTACATGTAGTGCCACATAAATAGCAGTTTATGTGAATAAGACACGGCAGTATCTCACCGTATAAGTCTGAACAGATGTTATCTGACCTCCCCGGAGGAGGACGATCCTCGCTAATTTATTTAGCGTAACATTCTAAGATTTATGTGGTAAGAAGATTCACTGTGAAATTATCTTGAGTAAATCTTGGTATTATATGTATTTCATGTTTATTCATATGATGATAAGCTATGTAAAGAATCCTGTATTCAAACATTATAATTATCTTATCGTCATATCAAAACATTTGTAATGAACTAACTAAGGAAACACTTTTTATTTCAATTGTATTTCGTAACGAAATATGATTACATACTTATGTAGAGAATTCACACTAGTCACCATTCCAAACATGAATTAGTCCGGGGTAACTTAAGCGTGCTAAGCGATTGATCAGTGTATAATTAAGTCTTAAACATACATAAAGATAATTCTACGTTATAATACCGTAATTACTTAGGCTTCCACTGAAGATCAGTACCGTTATTAACTAAACACTAAGCTTTAGCTATCATATAGGAAAATCTTTTGAAACAAATTTACAAAATACAGACAAATCCCACCCTCAACATATTAGTTTCTACATAATCATAATACTAGCTCTTTTATCGTCCCACTCCTGAGCACGGATCTCCTCTCAATGCGAGGTACTCTGTACAATTTTAGACTGGTTTTTACTCTCAGTATCGCTTCCAACCGTTGTTAATTTATGACCGAAGTTACTGAACGATGCTGGCCGCGTGCAGCGATTTACAAAACAGCTGTCGACGTGAAACTCATTCCAGATTAATCTTCTAAAAACCATACAACCCCACATATATTACATATTTATGCATTCCGCCGTTTCTGAATTAATCCTCGACAAACAGAGAAATGTGTAAACATTGAAATAAAACATAATGCGATGCGTTTAAGATACTATTTCAATTATAACTAAAACGCTATTACGCTTTACTCCGCTGGGAGACTACGAACATTAATATACGGTTTAATTAACTTGAATGCTAAAACGGATTATTCGATAACGGAATGAATGAGCCCGTAAAGATTTTGAGATTTATCAAAGATGTAATTTATTAATTACTTTAATTATTAAAACTATCTTTATAACTAGCAAGCTATCGTTATTAGATCTGATAATAACTATTTACTATTTACTATAATTTAGTAGGTACAACAATAGTTATTTCTGTAATAATTAATGAAGTTAAAGAAAGAAAATATAGTAACCCACCTTTTATGGATCTACAGCAAGAATTTTGGTTATAGGAGGGCGGGCCAGGGAAGGGCAGTCTTTGGTACGCATTCACTTCTCTTCTTCAAGTATCAAACGATATCCACTAAAGACTAGCCCCCTTATTCATAGAGATTTTAGCCAGTTTACAATGGTTTTGAAAAGCATTTTTAGGAACAAATGTGATTTGTAATTCCACTGCAAGTCGATCAAAACTTTCTATGAATAAGGGGGTAACCATTTAATGTCTGTCAGTACTACTGCGCTCAAGCTACACAGTGTTCAAAATATTTCTAATAACGTTTCGATGTTTCGTTTTGTTTTGGCTCAAGGTGTGCTTGCAAGTAATAAATTGCTATTAGGGTTGCCACCCTTTAAAATTGAAATTATATTTTGATTTCACATTTGGTACATATCTAAGTTAAGTTTCTAAGAATATCTGAATACAGATTTTATCTATCCATATGACTACTCTACCATAATTACATAAAATGATTCAAGGGTGTTAAAAGCATTTTAAAACATTAATCTAGTTAATTATTTTTTATTATTATCTTCTTTATTCGCAACTTAAGTGGTGTTTATTTTGATTTTCTAGGTCACACATCACAAAGTTCCTTATTACGTTAGGGTTGAAGTAAATACGGGTCAACCCTATTGCGAGCGAGGGCTGAGTTTGGGCGGGCAATGGGCCCGCGCGCGGTCGATGGCCCGCCCGGCCGCCGCCCTCGCCTATAAATACATCGACAAAACACAAAAGCAGATGCACTCCGCGAAACATTTTTAATTTTAATGACGGCGATTTTCGCAGGAATTAGATTTCGCGGAATCACAATGTAGTAGACTAGGCGTTTTTTTAAATTGTACTTTAGGGATTACCAGAATTATATTGTTGCAGGAAATTGATGTTTATCAAGCCTTGAAATTTTAATTCGTATTACAATGATAACAAGAATGTTATAACACACACTTTTAGTTGATGACCTTGAATGTTGTTAAATTAATTAATTTCAAATTACAGATATCCTAAGGGTCGTAAAATCAATAGTAGTTGATACCTTGATCAATAGTTGTTGATGTCTCGATAGGCGAGAATTTAATCTATCGATTCTCTATGTAAGACGGGAGTTAAAACTCTCTCCCGTTTAAGCTACAATTGATTTTACGGCCAAGTAACTTAACTAACCCCTTCTATTTCCCGATTTAGCACCGGTATCTATTTTAAAACATAACAGCAGGTAACGCTCACGGAGCGACCGCAGCGTCGGGCTTCCTTAATCGGCTCAATTGAACACTCGGGAACTTCTAAACGGTGCAAATTTAAGAGAAAAGGAAAACAATTAATTAACTCATTTCCCGCAATTAACGGTGGACCGACACGAAATTACTTAGCATCTGTGGGTAATCAACGGCGAATATCCGGGAGCCGCACCGCACCGACCGACCGGTGCGGGAGACGGACGGAAGGCGACTTTCCCTGCGCCAATTGGCGATAGTCTGGCGGCCTGGCGGCCTGCCGGCGGCTTCCGTCGCCCTTTGTCCCGCAACAATACAATTTTCGGTGAATCGAATTGAAACAAAACAAACACGCAACCTTGTTATCGGCAGTTAAGTTGACATAAAATGCTGGTTGTCGATAATGTACTGAGATTTATGGTTGCAGCATGAAATTCTGGTAAACGGGGCTTATTACGAACCATTATGTTTCGTTCGTTCGTGATTTTTAAAATAATTAACAATGGGTACCTATGTGTCAAAATTCCAAATCTGAAACCCAAACAAAACCGATTATTACTTTCGTATCGGGTTTGTAATAGCAGTCTAAGATTTGTGTTTTATGAGCATTATGAATTTACTCGACGCTGCGCTGTTAGAACAGAAATATAAAACACGTTTTGAATTTGATATTACTTATAACTGAAACACATTAGAAATATTTACAAAGAAGATTTTTGTATGCGAAAATGAATGGTTACGTCTCAGAAAATCTAGACTGATTTATCGTGATAAATTTCACCATTTGTATTTTATAAATTTTCGAGTGGGTTTCGGGCAACAGATTTAAGCACGCAAAAAGATAGTGTTTGAAGAAGAAAAAGACTATCTATAGACCACAGACTTCAGTATAATAAACCAAATTTACACTGTTAAACACGAAACTACATCCAATTAACCAGCAAGTCATTATAAGCGATCAATTGACCGCCGAAGGTTGTAGGTATAATAAGTGCCCCGTATCAGCGTGTTCAAAGGACTCGTTCGATTTCAAAGATCGGGTCGAGGGTGGCGGAGGGCGCTTTCCATGAAAATGATCGCGTACGCCGTTCTCGGTGTCTGCCATGTTTACAAACAAGCATTTAATTGACGCAGAAATTCCAAACGCCGTCGGTGTTAAACGAAAACAAGCGCCTCCCTCGCGCGACTGTTGTTCGCAGGCTGTTACGAATTTTGCGAGCGAAATATTTTTTTTAAGAACACGCACCTACGTTATGTAAATGAATGTGGTAGGTTTGTTTGGTATGAGCGGATTATGTGTGAACTTAAGCATACGCCGCATAGCTAGTCATTTAAACTGGCCTACATACCACTGCATATTTGTGAACGCATATGACTGGTCCTTTCAAGGTAAAGCCTTGAACGGACCAATCAAGTCACCTTCTTCCCCAAAACTTTTGATGATTGCATTCTCATACAGTTGCGTCTTTTCTTATTATTAGACTGTGCTTTAAACGTCTTGGTTTTTTGAAGTATAAAACGCTTACAAGTTATATGTAGCAAACTCAACGATCATAGAAAAGACTTGAAGATCGTTGAGCAAGGCTTGATAGACGTCAACAGACGGATATGAGGTAGGTTCGCGGGTAACGTCAGAGTCACTAAAATAGACTATCTTCTGACGTACACAATCAAAACGAGTACCAAATCAACATGAAATCAATATGGTTTTGTTCGTTGATAAATAATCTAAGAACAATAAGTTTAAAGCTATCTCACACTTTACATGTTAGACGCTGCGTCTACATCAGGCGCATGCCGCGGCCGAGCACTCAGTTTTGACCTCAAAACGCATAGACATAATGTCATAACATGAGTGCTTGGGCGAAGCATGCGAGACATTTGGACGCACCAAATGATAATTGATGTTACAAGAAAATTCATAAGTCAACACAGGTTTGGACGCCCGTCGGTCAAAAGTCTAGACGGCAAAGTTGCCTCAGTTCAACACCCGACCCGAAGCTAAGCATGTACCAGTGCCTACGAACTACCTCACCTGCATATAATGGCATTGATGACATGCATGATATAAATAAAAATAGGAACAAAAGTGACCTACGTTTGAAAAAATGTTTAGTACTTTAAGCTCTATAGTCTGTCCGAATAGCCTTCTTCTTCGTCGCTACACCCTTGGCAGAGTGGCCATAATTGTTACTTAGGCATTAGTAGCACGCTTGACAACTCTTTTCAGGATAAAGTTGAAAGATATATTCTATGTTTAAATCTTTCCAGGGTTGGCCACCACACACACAGTTTAAATATTACATCTCATGATCGCAGCACCATTACCCAAGCACAGTGATTCCCAAAGAATTACGAAAGTATAAACAAAACAAGCAGTGTATTCCATCTGAGTTTATATAAAGCGCTTGTCCCCGAAGCGTAGAGCATGCATTATTCACAGTGGAGAATAATCTCCGTACTAAATAATACAATGTACCTTGTTCACTGGGGTAGCGGGATTCTTTTATTTTTAATGAAAGCTCCTTGTACGCTTAATTTTGTGCAGTGAAAGTAATGAAATATTATAATATGAGGAGTGTACAAATATAGTGAGGCATGTATTAATCACATCCTCTGCTTGCTATTACAGTCATCTTGGCGAAGCTCAAATATGAAGAATTCAGGCTACGAACATGAAATTTGTATTGCTCTTAGTCACTACTAATGTTAAATGCTTGCTAAAAAGACTTATTCAAAATACAGACGATGTTTAATTTATCAATCCCCTTACACAAGTATCGAGATAATAGTTGTAAATAAAATACGAGTTAATCCTACCCGATTTGTAAGCCGTAATCCGTTTCTACAACAAAGACTTGACGAGATAAGCCCGTTTTATATTCAAATCTTTTAGCAGCTATGATGAGCATTCATTCCATAACATCTGATACATTTTGGCAATAACAATGATTGGATGATTAATTGGATTTGGATTAAAACTGGCAAAAGTTGTATAAATCATAGACACATTGGCGTCATAACTGAAACTACCCCACAACTGAAGACAGCTGCGTTTTGTGCGATAAGTGAGAGAGCCGGAAGAAACCCTCTCCTCTCCCTCTGTCCCACTCCTCTTCAGGTCGGCAACGTGCGAACGATCCCTTTGGTATTGCAAGCATCTATAGCCTACGGTAACTGCTTCAGGCGCTCCGAATGCTTGTTTGCCACCTTTAGTAATATAAAAAAGCTGTAATTTTGCACATTCTCGTGGGCGCTTACTTTGCTATGTTAGTCTATAAAAGTTGTTCCCCGATAGTTTCCACAAATACTGAATACGATTCGATTTTTAAAACCACTCGTGACCGGACCGAAAATACACAATACACGCTCGAGTACTCGCCCTTTTTATAAATAGCTGCAACATTCGATAGGTAACGTAGATTTATGGCCGTCGAACGGCGGGTTTATTTCTTGCAAATTCAAGACAAGCGGTGTCAGTTTGTCTGAATATTCATTAGCTACTGAGTTGGGGAGTTAATACCGCGTCCGATTAATGTTGATATTTCCCGCATTTAGCTTTCGTATACAGACGAGGGAACTCGGCACGATTCAGCGATTTGTTTTCGGTGGACACATTACCGCCTGTTTTACTCCGCTTTGTGTGTGCTTCAGTGTTTAGAATGGCTTTTTCGTGAGCCAGACGAAATTAATTTAATGTGATGTAGGTAAATAAGCGAAGTATTTCATTAACGGATTAACAGAGGCGGAAACCGCTTCCGGGCTCAGGTCGAGTTCAAAATGTTTACTTTTCTTATAAGGGGCTAGGGAACTTTAAACCAGAAGTACTAATAATAGCATCGCATCAAGTATTTAGGCTCAGCGTGGGCACACAGCGGCGGCTGCCTTACAAGCGCTAAAACAAAACTTAAATCGCCGCGCAAAGCCGCAAGAAAACTCTACCGGCAGAAACCACAGACCGTTTTAAGTAAAATATTAAACGCGCCGTAGGATTTGCTCGTGTACGGGCACCGGCCGGTTTTAATATTTGATGAAGCGCTTCGCGTCGACGACGTTTTGTCTGGCCCTTAATTGCGGAGTGATGCGTCCGCGGCGCGGGCGCGGCCGGATCCCGGACTCCGGACTCGTCCAGAGAAAATATTAAAACACCCCGTGGCGCTCCCGCCGTGCCGCTTACTCAGCCTACTAACTGTTTATTGTCGGCCTAGAGACGTTAACGCCTATAAATTTTATGTGTGTTCACAATACTGCCGTAAAATGTTGCAATACCGGCAAATCCCGTTGTTTTTCTTTTTGATTTAGAAGTATATTGTTATTTCTCGTTATAACTTAGGTCGATTAAAATGTTTTTACACGTAAACTTAGTGTATAAAAATGCTATTACGAGAAACTATGACTGGCGAACGTGATGTGAATACAGACAGTTGATTCTAATATCCTTGCGGATGTGTGTAGGGTCAGCAACTTAACTTTAATTTATTTCAGCGACAAAATTTAGAAACTTTACGACTCTTCTCAGGCCGAAATTAGCCGAATACGTGTGTAGAATCTTTAATAGTAAGAATAATGTTAAGACAGAGTATTATTTAAGATTCATAATATGGTACAGCAAATTCTCAACCTTGGTGGTCAGTATTTCTTAGTTCTCTATTAATATAATTTTTGCGCCCATATAATAATCTTAACATCTTTTACTTCAATGTGAACGATTTGCATCAATATAGGGTAGCAACGACAGGCTGTCAAAGGGAGTGACTAGTTTTTGCGCTGACGCTACATTGGGTTTGGGTAATTAATGTGTCCGTGTCCGTTCACATCTCTTTTTCAGCGGTGAGTCAGTAAATAGCATTGGACGCTGTTTCACTTGGATGTCGAACTGTCTGTACGTCCGTTATATTTATCTCTGGCGTACTACTTTATCATTAGATACATTCTGTGTGAACGATTTGACTTTCTTATTTATTGAAAAGGGCGGAGATGGATAGTGAAGACTGGGTAAATGAATTTTTAAGAGTTATTATAACTACTGATTACGTATAACGTAGCTCATAATAAGAGATGATTTCACTAAATTAATAGATACCTACATTAATCCAGATGACTAATCGGAATTAGAACCAGCAATCAGGCAGTTAGTAGAACATCATAAGTCATTGTTCAAATGTACAGTTCCGTCGTAACAGCTAGTCGGATGGGCGAAAGAAACAAACAAGACACGCACTGTTGGCTTCAATTACGGCGCGTGCGATATACGGCGGCGCGCGTAGAGTTCTCGCACCGGGAAAATGTCTCGGAATCCCGGAGTACGGGAACACACGAGTACGGACCACAGGTAGTGCTACTAGTGCTCCGACCATATGCAGAGACATTGATTTGTACAAAGTGGGACTATGATTGTTTTTTATAAAGAAATTGATGTATGTACATATTTAAGGAAAAAAAACCAATTCACAAATTATCAGAAAAGTAAAGAAAGTTCTAAAATGTATTATTTTCTTTATAGCCGTAACCCCGTATTGCCCGTTAGTATGGGATCGCCTAGTACGGAACCGCGTTGCGAACATTTCGGACCCAATAGTAAGTGACTGACAAATTGATACACGCACTGGGGTACCGTCGTTTGTTAAGCTGAAGAATTGCAGAAGGGTCCACCCTGACGTCCGAAAAAAACTCCAGATTCTGATATAGGTCGGTATGGGTTTTTCGGACGTGAAGTACCTACTTCTACAATCTGTTTACTTTTTGTTATTTTAAATACGTAGTTATAAAAAATATAAAGTAATTTTGCCCGGAAAATTTATGTTAAGGATATGAAAATATCATAAGCTGTCATACTTGAGCACACAAAAAATATCGAATGGGTGCTTCGTACTCACCCTGATGAAGTCGTGACTGAAGTTTCAGCCTCCGTGTGTTCAGAATAACAATCAGGTACGTACCTGAAAAAAGAGGAAACAATAAGAATACTAGTTTAAATCAAAGTCTAGGAAGATAATAGGATAAGCCGTATTTTCAGGAGGTCGTTTGTAGATAAGTTGGGCGACTCGGATTAGGTTTGATGGGTTGTTGAAATACCTATCTACCTTTGATAATAAGTGCTTTAACTTTATAGAAATCCATCGTTTTGATTCTATTTAAGAATATGACTTAAGAAATTGCAGTATTCTGAGGTCTTTGAACCTGCGCACGGAAGAAGGAAGTCGAATTAAAATTCTCTACGTGAATTTTATACGTGTCCCGTAAAGTTCTAATAATTGAATTATTAATGTGACGGAGGCACTATGCATAGAATATCTATTAAGTGTTTACAAAAAGGACTTAATAAAACTAGCTATTTTTATCACCGATTTAACGAGAATTCACCCTTCATCGTGCTTTGTAAAATATGTTTGTAAGCACACGAAGTAACTAATACCACATAATAAACTCAACGATACGTTTTGCAAAATAGCCGTCCGACTTTCTCATTTGAAAGGAGCTTTGTAATGAAATATTTGCTTAACAATTTCATATTATCAAATTCAGGAAATTGTGATCCAAGTTTGCTTTAGTTTTTTTCACGTAGTGTAAGTAGTATTAGTTATTATTCCGATAGTGATTTCAATAATTTTATTTGTAAGTATGTACCTACATGAAAACTTCCAACAACATTACCTAAACATAATTATTATTTTTTTTTTTTTTTTATAGGACTGCGGTGGCAAAAAAGCGTACGGCCCGCCTGATGTTAAGCAGTTACCGTAGCCTATAGATGCTTACAATACCAAAGGTATTGCTCGCACATTGCCGACCTGAAGGGGAGTGGGATGGAGGGAGGGGGAGGGGGGTGGGCTTACGGCTCTCACACTCATCGTACGAAACGCAGCTGTAATAGCTGCTTTACGCCGATCTTCTGTGAGAGGGTGGTACTACCCCGGTCGAGCCAGCCCGTTTATGAGCTGCAGTCAATTGGCTACAGCTTGGCTCTACCACCTTAATTATGCTTAGGTAATATAGTGATCGTACAAGGATCTCGTAACGACAGAGCAAAAACGCGTGGGGTTTTATCGCCTAATCGTTTTATCGCTTATTCCATTATCAAGCTGTTTTTCTATTTCACCTTCATGACTCACACTGCACATAAACTGTCTACGTACACTCGTTCAGTACCTACGTAATGGGTGCAAACCAATTATGTTTCACACACAGTTACTAATTATAATTTCCTCGGCGCTGCCATTCGGAAAACTATGTTTAGAGTGTTCTATTTATTAATTAGTAGCTAAATACGCTGCAGTGAGCACAGTTATACTGCTTAAATTAGTCGAAACACCATTTTGGACTTTATACAATTTTAAATTGCCACTTTCACGGTGTAACAGTAAACCTTTGAATTTAACCAGCGGCTCATACAATAGAATTGTTTGGCGGATAATCTTCAAACTTACCGACAATTCTTTCACAATTATAAAAAAAAAAACTACAGCTGATATTACAGAATTAATACTTAAATATTATCCCGGATCTAGCTATGGATGTAACTTCATAAATATGTATGATGTCAACTCAGCAAATCAGCAGATAGGTAATTTATCTATGACAATATTAATTTTATAGGTACCCAGTTTGTGGCCACGATGACGGACATCTATTGCTGGTAAGGACGTCGCGCATCGCCTTGGGCTCACACCATTCAAGAACTCACAAAGCGCATATGCTAATAACGCATTTGCAATTAAGATCGCTACACCCACCAGGGGACGCCATTGTTTCACACATGCGAAACATCCACTTATTATTTATACAGCGACGATATATTACAATAAATGCAAATCACCTGGACAGACGCCTCGCTGATAGTTTGGAACGCGACCAATCAAAACTTTGATTAACGAACGCTTTCTATCGGTTTCCTTCACCAGAAACGGAATGGAATTTAATACTGAATTATGAAAACATTTCCTTGATAAAACTTCGGTCCCACCGCTGATACTAATGGAAGGAATTTTCAAAGTAAAAGTTGAACAACAAGCAATCTCCCGGCATGGAAAGTTGGGCGAATTTCAGACGAGCGACCGGTGAGCATCACCAAAAGAATGTAATAAGGCACAGGTGCCGCAAGTTCTTTATTGGATTTCGCACGTTCCGGCTCGACGTGTTTGATGGCCGGAAGATTCTTGCTAAACTCTTTGCTAGCTATTCATTTTCATCCGAAATTATCTTTCGGATTTATCTGAGACTTTGCGACTGTAGGGTTGTGACGCGAGAAAGTAGGTTGCGATTATGGCTTTCCTCTCACCTGTTGAACGATTTAACGGCGTCCCTAATTTATGTGATACAATTAAATTCCAATTTCCGATAACACGGTTTAAACGTTTATTGCAATTCTAACATACAATGTACGCTGTTCCGTGATTTCACTGCTATCGTAAAAAAGCGGAATGTCTAACAAACGGTGGTGCAGCTGTGTCACGAGGTCGTACCGAAAAGTGTTTCTCGGTGAACGACGCCGACTGAAAGGAAAAGTATAGGCCGCAGCGGAGCGGCGCGCCGCTGCAGATCGTGTCATTGACACATGCAAATTCGAACACCGCTTCGGTGTCGGGTCATCGAACCCTCCATTCAATGACTGTCGAAAGTTATCCGTGAATACGACGGCGGCATAGCCTCAAAGCGCTACCCACAGGCCAATCACGCGAATCTAGCGTTTAAAATCATTCATGAATAAAGATACTTTTACCTTGCGATCGTTAAGCAGAACACTATTTATGTGTCTAGTTCTTCGTTTCGATATCGATCACGATACTTCAAAGTAAATAGGGACTTGTCGCATGTATAATAAGGTCGTTTGTTTTATGTTTCTGACTGCATTCGACCAGACAGATGCGACACTACACGAGGTGCGTCTGCCCATTGTATTATTAGCATTGCGAATTTCGACAAGCTCTCGGCACTAGACGCCATTGGCAAATACAAACGGTTGGTATGCAAATCTGTCTAGTCTGTTAGGCCGAAATTTACATGGTTTGTTAGGCGTGGCCTTCAAGGTACCACTGTACTGTTCTCTGGGTATGCAGGCACCTTTGTTTACTCTAGCTCTGCCGAGAGGTAGCCTACCTATGCTACGTGTTCTATAGACTGTTCCGAGGTTACTGTAAAAGTTATACACTATTATCAACAGGCTGTGTTACTATGTTAGTGAAGCAAGCATCTGCACGGCTGGCGGGCGACGCGACGTGATAAGTGGCTCGTCCTTGTCCAATGTGATGGACGCACAAACTGTGAAAGAACGACCTAAATAACGTGCTTTGATGTGTGCTATCATCGCAGGAGATGCGATGTTGACCTAATCTATCAGGTGTGTGACGTCATATAGCTTGCAGCGACCCGAGGCCAGACGGCGGCGGTGAGTAAACACACGTAACACAACTCCTAATTCATGAATTCAAGTTTTAAAAAATATTTGAAATATAGTAATATTTAATTAAATTTGCCGCTTTAGATAATTCGTTAACGCAATAGATTGCGTAACACCATCCACATAAAATACTAGACGAACATTCGTTGCAAAATTTACTAAAACTGCACGTACAGTTAATGTCGCTAGTATCGATTTGCAATAACTTAGTGTGAAAGGGAAATAAATACTTGTCTGTCAGGCGTCTTTCACAAAACAAAGACATGATTTATCGGTCGAGAGATAGGTAAGTTAGCACGTAGGATATCGAGCGTCTGTTGCCCTTTACACAGGGTGTTACGACTCTACGAGGCTGGTCACTTTTAATCCACATCATCCATTTGAATGAATCGAACTTGATTAGCAACTGAATTCATATTTCTCGTAAAAATAAAATATAAATGCAAGGAGCCAATTAACACTAACTGTATGCATGTTAATTTAAACAAGATAAACAGAGCGTATTTGTCATATTATAGTAATTTATGTTTCGCGTACTTCTATAAGTAACTAATAATTATGCACTTTTAGTGCATTATATTAATCAGGTATCAAGTACCAACGGCTTGGAATGGATGGAAAAAAAATCTCTAAAAAAGAGTAAGTTATATAACTCTGTCCCTTATTTTAGGGCGTTATTCAGGTGTTGAGTAGGGGGGTATAACTAGGGTCTAGTGGGGAGTCGCAGCAGACGGGCGCGGCGGCGGCGGCGCGGGCGCATGAGAAGCTGGCCACTGGCCGCATTCCTTATAGTTGAAAGTAACACAGTATCCGGCTGCGAAAAATTATCGTCTCGCTCGCCACCGGCCGGAGGATTCTGCTTCTTATATACCTCTACATAACGTTGAACCATTACTCTTATACTGGTGAGCTCGCTGAGACAACACTATAATTTCATCGATTTAAAGCAGTCACTATTAGATACAGAATTGCGCAACAGCATTTATAAACTTGCAGCACGGCTTGCAGTTGCAACTTACAACGCACAATCACGACCGACTCTACCTAAGGTACTGTCCTATCAGATGATTTAGATAAGTGCCAATGTAATAAATGACTGCAAAACGTTTTATTTATCATTGAGTTCGATGACCTCGGGAGAGTTTATTGATTTCTTTGAAAAGTATGATTGTAAAGTACATTAGTCCTTATGATTATAGAATTTCAATTCATGCGTCTCCGAGTCTAAAGTTAGCATGAGAAATATAGAAGTCTTATTGCAATAGCAAAACATCTGCGAGTGA
Organism: Drymonia ruficornis; assembly: GCA_947859195.1. Taxonomy (NCBI): domain Eukaryota; kingdom Metazoa; phylum Arthropoda; class Insecta; order Lepidoptera; family Notodontidae; genus Drymonia; species Drymonia ruficornis. The sequence continues at coordinate 6,412,780 of OX401918.1, forward strand.
ACATTATAACAGAAAGGAAAGTGTGCAATTCTTTTCCTGTTCGATTGGAAGCTGGCCGGCGGCGGCGGCTGAGCGCCCCAAACAGCGCGCCGGATTGCTTTGCGCGAATTTTTTGCTCGTCTGGCGCGCAGGTGTCTTGTCGCAGGCATACGGTTGAGATTTGATACTTATATTTTTTTAATAGCCTTCGACCCAGCTCGCAGCCACGGTTTGTTTTGATCGTTTTTTCAGCTCACGATCCCGCGTACCTGCCCTCATGTTTATCCGTTGATTCTTAGTAATGCATAAGGTAAAACATAAACACGCGACGGTAAATGGGTAATTCACTTTGTGCATTTCGCGTGGCACGTAGTGCGTGCGCGTGAGGTCTCGTAAAACCGTTGGCTGGGATCGGTTTTACGGCCATCTTACTTTCTCGAGCCGTCTGCATTCCCATGACACGATTGAGTGCCAGTATTTTGTACGAAACAGGTTCGTAATAAGCCGCAACACGGCATTTGTTTAACGGCCCTCGGTTTACGTAACGTGCTGTGAGATTGCTGAAATGAATGGTCGTTGCGGTTCGGGTTCCCAAGGCGGTGTATGCGCAGGGCGGGCCCCTCTAGTGGTATTGCGTTCCGTTATCTTGCGGTCATCAGTCTCTCGGATCGGAACGGGTTGTGGGCCCCGGAGGCGATACACCGGAACTGCCGCTGCTGTATACGGCACGTCGGCGGCCGCACGTCCCGCCTGCTCGTGGAGCGCCTGACGTGTGGACACCTGACATGCATCGCAGAGCAGCCAGCGACGCGCTTTACTTTTCACGAACTCCATTGCTCGATGCATTATCATTTATATTCTAACAGGTATATACCTACTACTCCGCACCTACTCTGCACCTTCCACGATAAAGCTTACCAATGATTAAAAAGAAAAGTTACAATTATGAGAAATATTAATTAACATGCAAATCTTTAATTAACTGGATATTGTGCAACGTAATAAATAAAAAAATCTGTTCACATTGCTGCTAAATGCCGACGCAAACATATAACGTCCCCATAGAAATAAAACACAATAGGTGGTTCCCATGTTCAGTATTATCTTGATAATTTTTATTGAACGTTGAAACATATCAAAAGCAATAAACCATAATAATCGATACGTAAAAAGTTAAGCGGGATATGTCGACAATCGACAATTTATTGTTAGATAGACGATTCAATCAGTGTCATTTGACTTTCCTGCATCGTAGCGCCCGTATGCGCTCACGCATGTGCGGGCAGTAGGGCCAAGGGGAGGGATTGCGGAGTTATAAATAATTCATGTGGAAGATAACTGTGCCATTAACTCGTGCAACTCGCGCACTGCGCCTAGTCATTGATCATTTAAAAGTTACACAAAAAATCAATGAGGACTTTTGACTTTTTATCATAGTACTTAATAGCTGAACATTATTCTTCACTAGACACGTATACATATATATCACATTACCCTCTTAATTCTACATTAAATAATGTTTATTGAATACCTAATAATAATAAGACGCATAAAGGTTTAAGGCCAAAGCTCGAGCAGATAATGTGGGTACTAAATTGCTGGTTGCAAATACAAGAGGATTACTGCGAACAAAACATGGGTTGCCTCAAGACCGTAGAGCAGTTACATAATAGCGAGTGAATAGTTTTTATCATGAGCTGAGGGTAGATCTAAGACTACTTTTAATTAAAATAAGAATGTTCGAACCATTGATATAGTTGGGTCAACCACTACTATGTACCTTATCGTAACAATTTCTTTGAATAGCGTAAACGATTTTCAGTGTGCCATATACCATAGTCATAAATCTATAATACGTTCGTGGTCAGGCCCATGGTAATCCCAATGTGATTATGCGATTGTACCTTATCGTAACAATTTCATTGAATAGCGTAAACGGTTTTCAGTGTGCCATATATCATAGTCATAAACCTATAATACGTTCGTGGTGGCCCATGGCAATCCCAATGTGATTATACGATTATGCTAAATGCCACTGAGGTTGGAAAGAATGAGTGGGTGTGTTTGAACTGTCAACTGTCAATGTCACCCACAGTAGTGACACCAAAGTAACGTCACCCTGGCTGCAAAAAGGGCCCCCATTGGCTGAAGAATGTAAATTAATATAACAAGCGTAAACCGATATAAAGAGGAATGGTATAACCGTACAGTAAATAGATTTGCGGTTAACACCCACTGAAACGAAACTCGGTTGCTAGCTGCGAATGTATTCCACTCCTATATTGAAAAGTTTTGTTGAAAGAATGTTTTCAAAGGGAGAATGCGATGAGTCACCAGATGATTGTTTCATCCAGCGATTTTTTTCAATAGAACTTTAAAAACAGTTGCAGCCTCACCGTGAATCGCTTTCATAACAGTTTTTGCTTTTCCAAGTTCTTCCCCTTTTATTTTTCTGTTCGGAATAATGATCGCTACGAATATAAATTTCAGTAGGAAGTACTAGGTTTCGCGTTACTGAAAAAAATCCCTTATAAATGAGTACCCAACTAGTCACTTGAATAGGCATTTTATTATATAAATAGAATGTCGATAAGGAAAATAAAATGTTTACAGGCATGAAATCTCAATATATATAATTGGTTTAGTCACCAAGACAATTATGACAAAAATCATAACAGCAGTAGTGCACTAACTGACACATTTACAAAATTATAGATTTCTGTGGTTATGGCTTAGAACCCTTAAAAGAGTAATGTTGTCAATACGTATTATCAGTAATATTTAAGCTTAGAAAATGATTGTTCCCCGTGAAATTGTCCTGTGCTGGTAGTTAAGTCAGGTCGAGTGCAACCAGAACCTCCATCTCGGATAACTCAATACTCGCACCGTAATAGCTTCGAGGTGGTCTCAGATCTTCCTAGAATTCCACTTTAATCCATACCTCAGAATCCGACCGCAGCAATCGTATCGGATGAATAGCGATGCCAATATTTTAATTACACCTAGCGGAAGAAAAGGAGGAATATGCCACGAAAATGTTCAAACATTTGCCACTGCCTTAAACTTTACGTTTTCATTTACCTATGTATTTGGTATTGAATAGTATTGTTCAAGATTTTGTTAAATTTGGGTAAGACCATTGTATTGGTAAGACTTTATGCATAAATATTGAACAAGCAAAATAGATTGCAATGCGTGCCCTATTTTGCGACTTACGTCAACAGATTGCAAGATGGTCCTTGAGAACCGATTGAATCGATTAACATTCGATTGGGCCCGTATCACGTACTGATTGAATAAATTAGACGGTAGATCAAATACGTGGAACAGTCTTTGTATACATTGACGTCCGCGCCTTCCATGGATATTTTCATTTCGCACCTCGATGTTGATTGCCGGGCGCTGATTTAGGCAAGTTTCCAACACGAGTATGTAAACAGAGAGCTATTTCACTAATTAAGTACTCAGCGTATGTTGCGACGTTATAGTATTTGCTATTGCTTCGGATGCGACTCTCGCGCCTCTGTATGAGCGAGCTTTCAATACATACCGCCTGACGTGAATGTACAGTAATTAGGTATTTGGGTGCAGTAGACGGTTCTTTACGAGTGTTTACAACGCTTTCATTACTAAACATTTTAGGTGTTATCGAGAGCAATAAAATACGCACAAATGGCACCAACAATGTTGGAATACACAACAGTGTAACCTGACCTTTAACGATGAAGATAAGTTCCTCGCGAATTTTAAAGTCTTCTTTGTTTGCAAGTACTTATCTTCCTGAGTCAAGTCATTTCACATTTAGCAGTAAAAAATCTACACTATACGGATAGAATAGGTACTGTGCTCGGAAAACATGTTCTAACTTGGCGTCTGTGTACTGCTTTATGTTTCAGATTCATCAAGAGGAGATAAAACAAGAACTAGTTTGAATGCAGCAATGCAATAAAATGTAAACGTAGAAGTGCAACGTTGCTCGCGTGGCGGGCGCCGCCGCCGCGCCGGGCGCGAGGGCGCGGGCGCAGGCGGGCGGGCGCGTGCGCGGCCCTGGCGATGGCGCAAGGTCAATGGCACGCGCCTCTCCCGCTCGCACACCGGAATTCCATATTTAAATCTCGTCCGCAGAAAAATGGCGGTCGACTCCATTCCGTGGCCGCACCGTGTGTACGGAGAATTAATAAAACATGCCTTCTGCTTTTTCTTATCGTTTTTTCCGAGTATCGTTAACAACATAGTAACAGTCCAGTTGCAGTTTGCAGTTATGTTGCGTCTGTTCGATTCCATATAAGATGAGAAAATATTATATTTTATGCGCCTTTAAAATTTTCTACCGGCTATTTATTTACACCGTCGCATTTCATGGTTAATTCGTAACGGTACTTAAAACTTCTATAAAGTTTAATTGCTGTAACGTTGCTTGCTTGTTAAAAAAGTTTTCATATTACTTTACAAAAAAACAGTGCACAAAATCATCCATGATAAATTAACCTGACCTTACATTAAATAACATCCTATGTGCGGTTGCGTAGCGCGTAAGTAGCGTTAGTTTCGTAGCACCGTAGCTACGTGGAACTATGTTCTACATACGCTGCGCATATCTACGTGGCATGGGTATGTACAGGATACTCGGCGCGGTAGCGAACACAATTAACTGTGTACAGCAAAGTGCAAGTCACCAGCAATCGGAGACCGGTCGGATTTCAGCACAAAAGCGTAGGGTGACGACGACGCGACGGGGACGGCTCGTGAATTGGGGACTAAGCGTAGCACCACTAATGCGAATAACAATAGTGGGATTTTAGTAGATCGTTATACCGACAGTTCATTAGCTTCATGTGGGCAGCTTTATTTATAGCGTAGTACATGATATAAGCCGGGCATGTTGCAAATAGTTTACGCTTAATTGAGTAATGTTTGCGAGATATTTCTTCGACGTATATCTACTACCACATTATCCATATTTTCTGTAGCTCAGCTACATTATTTTAAGCTAAGGCATCCCATTTCAGTAAAAAAAAAAAAAAAAAAGGTTAATTGTATGGTGACCCCCTTTATTTGTAAATTTTATTTTTAACCCCCGACGAAAAACGAGGGGTGTTATAAGTTTGACGTGTGTATCTGTGTATCTGTGTATCTGTGTATCTGTGTATCTGTGGATCTGTGGATCTGTGTGTCTGTCTGTGGCATCATAGCGTCTGAACGGATGGACCGATTTGGATTTAGTTTTTTTTGTTTGAAAGGTGAGTTAATCGAGAGTGTTCTTAGCTATGTTTCAAGAAAATCTGCTCAGCCGTTTGAAGACCATCAGCTCTTTTCTAGTTGATGAAAAGATATAAACAACTTCCACAGGTCTGATCGATACGAAATTTGAAATCCTGTCACTTGTCAATGATATTACAAAGTATGACAACCTTGACCTGATGCGCAGGCATCATCAGAAGAACTCCTCAACGGTGTACGGCATCTACCTTGTGTTTGGGCTCATACGATGCGTTTTGACGAGTACATGCTAATACAAGTTACTACACCGGTAATATAAGTTTAAAAAAGCATGAAATAAAAATTAAATTAAAAATTTAAAAAACCCCCGACAAAAAAAAACCTTTAAAAAGATAAAAATAATACCTGCATATTTTCACCCAAGCGTCGTCGTTGCGTCGGGGGACCGCTAAGTACATTACATTTAGAGTAACCTGTAGATTATAACCATGACCGGCGTACTTAGCGGTCCCCCGACGCAACGACGACGCTTGGGTGAAAATATGCAGGTATTATTTTTATCTTTTTAAAGGTTTTTTTTTGTCGGGGGTTTTTTAAATTTTTAATTTAATTTTTTTAGTATTGTTGTTGTAGCGGCAACAGAAATACACATTCTGTGAACAATGTCAACTCTCTTCCTATTACGGTTCGTGAGATACAGCTCGCTGACAGACGTACAGATGGACAGCGGAGTCTTAGTAATAGGGTCCCGTTGGCACCCTTTGGATACGGAACCCTAAAAAAGATGAAAAAGAGATATGTCATCTTACTTAATGTTTATTACTTTTTTAATCCGTCAAGCGCTATACGAGTGCAAGTGGATTTTTTCTACAGTAGCGGCACGCTATGATGGCCGGTTTGACGTGTGGGAGGAGGAAAGGATGAACCTTATAATAACGGAATAAAATTCATTTTCGCATTAAATTTTTGACATTCTTATTTTTTTAAACGGCCTGTCTTATTCCGTTATAATAAGGTTCATTTTCTTCCCCCCCCCCCCACATGTTAAACCGGCCATCGTAGAATGCCGCTACTATAGGAGTTTGACATTAGTGAAGAAAAGTAGGTGCCAGGAATGTGATGAGTAAAAAAACAAATGCGAGTGTAAATTAAGAAAACGTAGTGAGGAGACGCGCGAAAAAACGAGCAAAGAACAAAGTCACACTCAAATTGAACACACGAGTTGCGGCGAAATTAATTAATGTCCCCTTTGGAAGCGTTCGCAGTGGAAAATGTTAAAAGCGCCGCTCATCGCCGCCTCGGAGGGGCGAAGTAGTACCGAAGTGCAAAGTCATCGGCGCGACGGCGACGGCGGGCGGCCGCCCGTTCTGAATTTACAACGCTATAAATCTGAACCGAGAAACATAGTGCTATCGGCTAACAATTCAGCTCAAATGAATCCGGCCCAGGACAAAAGTGTATACAGTGTCCAGGAATCACTATCGACATTACTATGTATTTAGCGGAGGCTGCTCCGAGCGCTTTCTTTCCACGGAACGAAACAAAGGGCAGTTCATCGTACGAGATTTAGTGGGAGCGTAAAACTAACCGCAGCGAATGTGTAGTTCGGATTTACTGAGTTATAAACCCAAGTGGTATTGTCGGGAACAAAGAAATACTAGAAGAGGCATGATATTCGATTTTATCTTTCAATAAACGCTAAACAATCGTTATAATTAGTAGGGAAGCAGATTGTATTTTATTTTAATGATGAAAAATATAAATCAATGGACCGTATAATTTTCAATCTTGAAGACGAAGATTTTTTAGAATCACTTCTTAATACTTCCACGATTTAGCAGGTCGTTAATGGTACTCGTGTGTAAACACACTTACATAAAAGAAAATTGGTTAGTGAGCATGTGCCGGAACTGCATGCTTCATAAATTATTGCTTAACACGCTTACATTACACCTCAGTGGGCGCGGTCTCAATTACCATTTGATACATATACTTCCACAGATTTAAAAAATCCATTACTTTTTGTGCAAGACAATGTTTTTCTATCAGCGCATCTTCTCTTATTATGATAAACTTGAAGATACATTTTACTGTTAGTAATTTCAAGTCGGCGTCAAACATTACAAAACATCCGTGTTGCTAAGTTTAAGTTGTATGCACCAATATAGATCTATGGTTGTATATCAACATGAGCAATAACATATAAATTCTGAATTAATCTAGTATCTCGTCTTTGAGTATGCTTTAATCATGCATCTTGATACATAAATTATCAACTAGCTAAGCTAGCCATAAGGACTCCATCGATGTCGCTAACAATAGTGTCCATCACCACGTCACGCGTCCCCTGTCACAAACATTTAACGGAAGCGAATCAACGAAGAAGGGCGCGAGTGTCACCGTCCAATCGTTCTAACAGCCAAGCTCTACAAAAGGTAATGTAAGCAATTTGCACGCAGCTTGGGATATGATTGCCTATTTAATAATTATGTAAATGGCGATGCCGGTCATGCCGGTTCCAGCGGAGCTGCTTCCGTGGGCGGCCTCGCCCGCCCCGTGCCATTGGAGTGTGTCCGCTGAAATGGGTGCGCTAAGTGAAACGATACCGGAGATGAGACTCAACTCGCTTATTGCGTTCACATTTCATACAGAGTTCGGGAGAGCCATCCGCTATCATGTCATGTTAAATACATATCTACATACAGTAAGTTCTTTCGTCGGTTTCAAAAGTTCCAAAGTAACTTGTGATTTGTTTTCAGAGTCAAAGTAGTATTATTATTACGGGGCACTCAAAAAATTTCAGTTTACAGTTTTGATTAAATCTACCACCGGATCAAAACGCGACCTCGACTGAGAAGATCCGGAAAGAAACTCAGCGGCAGCGGGCTTGTTATGTTTAGTTTGACTTTTTCAAGATGTTGGTATGTGTCGTAAAATAGAACACTGATTTCTTACAGGTAACCTTTAAACATAGGCAACATTTAAATTGACTCTTAACTCTTAACTAAAGTTAGTATTTAAATATGTATAAATGGACATAATAATCATGGATTTAAAAGAAGAGTTCCTTAAAAATATTTTGTGGTAGGATCCATTGGGAATTTATTTTAATTAGACACCACTTTTTCTCAGAAAGAACATTTTACTAAAGGAGTATTTATTGTATTCGAAAATTAAAAGGAGGATACGAATTCCCAAGGGTAGGTGGGGCGCAATCAGAGCTTGCCGGTAGATGGCAACCTTAAATACCAGACTTAATTGAACTGCTTCCGGCTCGCGCTCGGCGGCACTACATAAATATACTACACGGAAGTATTCCTCGCAAAGGTATTCCTTTACACTAAACACTCACAAGGCATATTACATCGAACGAGGAAGCGAACCTTTCTCATAAATAATTTCAGTCATGCTTTTTAAATTCGCGAGATTCGAACGATTTGCAAGGAATTTTGCGTCTCAATGTATCTTTGATAAAAACGCTGTCTGGAGTGCATATCGTATTTTAAACGAGTCTCGCATTTTAAAGTAGCTGAGATGTAAAAGAACGAAGGAGTGCACCAACTGAATCGTACTTTCGTGTTTTTGGCTCGAGGCGTGTTCGAGCCGCACATACGGAAGCAGACACAATGCTATAATTTTTCGTTCCATTTGGAAATGTGTGTAGTATTAAGTGTAGCCAAACAACCACCACAATTTAGTTACGCAATATTAACTGAAAATGTTTGAAGATTGCCTCACCAACCTCACACTCAGTGGTTCGAAACCTCGTTCAAGTATTTCAACTTAGTTACGGGTTAACCGCGTCTGTAAAGTTACTACTACCGAGAAGCACAGTTATAACAACAACAAGTAAATTAAAATTTAAATCGTTCTGAAGTAACGCACTAAGATGTCTTAGACAGTCAGCAAAGGAGCCAAACCACCCCTTCGCGTGGCATTTAAAAATAAACTCTATTTAATCCATTACTAAGTAATATTTGGAAATGAACATTTGAATGGAGATGGAGCTAGCGTCCGAAGATGTTCGCGGAAGGTTAAAATAATATTTTGAAGCGTCGCATAGGGCCAACTCGTGAACTCAGGAAATGAGGCTCTGTCCCGTCGGGAAATTGTACCTCCCAATCATAACGCTCAGCGGAATCTCCCTGCTTTGAAAGACTGTAAAAAAGATGGAACAGATTTGTCTTTCAGTGTATTACGAGGAAACATAAACCCACGATTTAGCAACGGCTTTGTGAAGTGCATACCCGGTTCGCTTATTTATTTCGTGAATTATGGTAAAATAGAGAACATCCTTTAGAAAGAAAAATAAAAAATGTTCAGCGAAGTAATATGAGTATTTTGGCAAACACCTGTTACAAGAATTATTGTATAACATGCAATCATTCTACTTCAGACACCGGTGACGAACCTACTTGTTTAGGAATCTTATTAAGTACCTAATTAGGTATCGTAATAGAGGACATAAATAAAATGCTTAAACTATATTTTCCCGAATATAATAGAACTTGGTATGGTCAGTTTATATTCTGCGTTAGGATATAGGAAAGTGTTTATCCCCGGAAATGGAACGGATCAAGCTATAGTATTACTAAACGAAAGCAAACGGGAAGGATAGCCACAGCGAGCATAAAATATGTCTCACAGCAATATACCTACAGAGGAAATGTTATTCGACAAGATATTTTATCAAAGGGTACTCGTGGTGGGAATGAAAGCGAGCGTTCGTAGTTTCCCAGTTTCCCAAAAGGGGCGGAGTGGGGTTGGCGTATCCGCCGGCCGCATCCGATTGAATTAATCACGGAAAACGTCTGTCTCCGCAAGTGATAAACACATGTCCACCTACGTGTTTTTATGTACGTGTTATTTATGTACTTCTATCTGAGTTTTAGTATTGATGGCTTCTCGTCTCTTACTGACTCTAGCACTCTAGATAGGTATTACTCCTGAAACAACTACTTTTCAATGCGTTCCTCATGACTGGATATTCGTGACAATTTCAGTGTAACACAAATTGATTAAGTACCGCTGCGAACGAGCAGCGATAAGAAAACGTTTCGCCTTCATTTATTTTTAATTACTCGTAACATTACGTTTTCAGATACCAAATGAATCACGAATTAATAAATCGCTGCCCGAATATTGGTGAGCCTGGCGGTGACCGACTTGAACACAAACATTATTACTATTTCGTATCGGTTCTCTTTGGTCGTGATATAAATATATGATGAAGTCGACTTGATTAGCACGACTCTTAACTCCAACATCAGCCAGGCAACCAATGTCGTCACTAATAGAACACAGGCAGCAAATAATCCAGGACAAAGTCTTTAAGGATCACGACCTTTCGCATTGAGGAACACGCCGCGAGAACGAGGAGATCTTATGTGTACTTATTAGGTACTGATTACCTAATGTGATACTATGCGGTGTGGACATTAATATAGTCGGGGTATGGACGCTATGGAAGGGACACAAGTGTTTAAAGAACAATAAACTGTGATACTTTATTATGTCCAGTGTGTCTACTATTGTATGAGGAGCGTAGGTGACCAATATTATTTCCTCTTTTAACAATGCTCGTGTTTAAATTGTGTGAGAATATCGTACGTTTAAATTAATAACCAATTTAGTATGAATCGATCAATTTGTTGTTGTTATTCAGGATGGCTGCCATGAGTGCTATTTATAGGGTCGCCAGTAGGGTTACCAATTTTTCCTCTGATAATTTAAATAATTATACTATTATTTTTTATTGCCTAGGAAGACATATGGACAGACGGTTTATCTGATGGTAAGTGGTAACCGTCACCCATAGAATTTGCAGACGGAGTACAAAATATATTTGTAAAGAAAAATTCTTAGGTAGCTAGATGGTTCAGCACTTTGATGCGTAAGTTTATTTTACACAAAAAAAATATTTTGAAATAACACATAAGCACGCATAGTTTCGATGGTAGGTTTTTAACGTTCCGCGTATAATCCATCAAAACAAGACCGCAAAATAATGTCATTCTTCCTTATTTTGGTGCCTCCTAGATTACTCAGTCGCAAGCCTCGCCCGAGCACTCATGTTATGGCATTATGTCTATGTATTTCGACGTCAAAACGGAGTGCTCGATCGAGGCATGCACCTGATATAGACGCAGTCAATATAATTTTCTACACGAGTAATTATTATTAATAATTTACTCCTCAAATCGACAGGTTACATCGTATGGTGTCAACCCTAAGACCAACGACAGCAGGGAAGTGATGAGGCGACACGGGCTACCGCGGCAGTACAAAGGACCAATTGAGTGTGTCCGACCAATCGCAACCCGCTGACGTGATGTATGCGTGGTGCGGATGAGATACTACTAAATTCCATTCACTCGTTATTATCTATGAATACGTGTGTGTAATACTTTCTGTTACAGATTTGTGGTAGACGGAAGACGCCATGTCATTAATGTCCACGGAAGCCCAATTTGCAGTGAAAAAGGAACTTGCTTTAAAGGCCAATATTATTATGAAATAGTAATTTGTAATTAGTCAGCGAAAGTCGGCCCCAGTTGTTGTAATCAAGAGAGCAATCGTTAAGCCATGTCAGGCCTTCGGGCGGCTTGATCGATTCTGCAACCAGGTTGGCTACTAACCATACGACAAGAAGAGAGCGAACAGAAAACTAAAACGTACCGCATTCTGAAAAGAAGTTACTTAAATTTTATGGTAAAAACACAAATTCACTATATTTTATGACCATTTAGATACATCCTTTAAACATGTCGAAGGTAAATAACGTAGTCGTAAAATGGGGATCGAGATAAAAGGGTAAGTGCGGTGTTCCGATGGCCAGATGGCCATCGATGAATGAGTCGTTAGTGTGACCGACGTCCGCTTGGGCAGCTCCGTCGCATCAGCTTTTAAAACTAGCCATAATACCTGTTCGCCTCATGGTAAACTCCAGAGCGATTTTACTAACAAGTGATAAATTTATTTAATCAGAATATAAAATACCTATAATTTCATTGCATTTAAATATAAAAAAACAAGTCCATAAAAAACGGGCATATGGCTAACCTAGTCATAATCGTAAACCAGTATTCGTTGTGATATTAATGTCTGACTATAACTATCATCGTTATTATGACGTACCTACTTCGGTTTTAATAAAATTGCGGGAAATACAGTAACATTTTAACCGTACTGCAAACAGGAATTAACGTGAATGTTCCTGGCATTAAATTCCGATAAGCGGAATACACGTCCTACCTATTTCCTGGTAACTCTGCAACACTGCGCTGAAATTATTGACAGTTAGCGGTATTTATTGCACATGAAACTAGGATGCCATGGAGCCATGGTCACTTCGCGTACACCCGTCGCATAAAGGACAGTAACAGTAGGTCACATTTATTCATAGCGCACAATCAAATAATAATAATATCCTGGGACATTTTTTACACACGGCTACCTGATCCGAAACTAAGCAGAGCTTGTACTATGGAAACCAGATAACTGATATTACTACACATACTACTTTTTTATTTGTAAATACATACTTAAATAAAATCAATCAATCTTTAATAAATACCGATGTTCCACACACTTTATTTTGGTTATTATTATGTACAACCATCCACCATCCACCAGAATAACTGAAAGTCAGTCCATTTTTTTATTAATGTATGAGAATGTGAGAAGATCAGAGTATGAGAAAGAGTTTAATGTATTGAGAAGATTCGGCCAGAAATTCAACTCTATGTATTGAGAAGATTCAACTCAACTCTACTAATTTGGATGGCACCAAAAATTGGTGTCGGTTGAACGCTACACAAAGGCGTGCAGCTCGTTGGTGTTGGCGTAGCTGTCAAAACGTTCGTAGCGTCTCTATAAAAATGAATATCTCAAATATACAAGAAAATATGAATGGATTGAATAAAGAGTGAGGTTGGAGTAGTGTTGCAAAAGACTCGAGTTCTTTTAGCCCTCTCAAAGAGGCTCGAGCTTTTCTATGAGGCTCGTCGAAGAAAAACGACTCCGAATATTTCAAGGCTAAAAAAGGACTCGAGTTTTAAATAAACCTCGAGCCCTTTTTGGGCTCGGAGTTCTTTTAGAGCTCCGTTGTTGTGAGCTTTCTAAGGCCCAGATAAATAAACGTTACTTAGCACGATCTAAGCCAAAGTACTGACTAAGTTCACGAAATTCCATTAAATAAACGTGACTTTCAGTTGTCAGTTCTGTCAATAGTCGAACTCGGCTAAGCCAAGTATTAGTCACGATTTTTGATGACTTAGCAAGGTCTAAGCAACAATTTCACTAAAATAAAGTGACTTTTTGAGCTGTCATCGACATACTTTCCGTATTACCATTAATCATGGATACGAATTTTGATGATATAACAATTTTTTTTCATGAAATCGATACGCTTGATCGGAATGATGCATACGTAGCCTCTATTCCACGATTTCCAAAATGTTATTTAAGAGATGTTGTGAACCCCTTTGATTATTATTCTGATCAAGAGTTTAAAACAAGATTCCGATTTTCTAAAAACACAGTGCTCAGTATTATACTGCCTGAGATTACATCGTTGCAGACAATCTCTAATAGAGGATTGCCTATTCCACTGGATTTACAACTTCTTATAACCTTAAGATTTTATGCAACAGCAAGTTTTCAAGTAAGTATTTGCCTAATATTTTATAACAGAATAGATGTTTGCTTATTTATTTAGGTAAGTAGTATGCTAGTACAAAATGTTTTTCTATTAAATTATATTTTAATTCATTTTCAGAAGGTATGTGCAGATCTAACATACATATCACAACCTACGGTATGTCATATTGTAAAGCGGGTCTCAAACGCTCTAGCTAGGACTTTGCCTAAATATGTGCACTATCCTGGGACAGAAGGATTAGAAATAATGAAAACCCAGTTTAAAAATTTGGGTGCACGAAGAAACCTTCCTGGGCTGCCAAATATAATTGGAGCCATCGACTGTACTCACATTAAAATAAATCGTCCACGTGGCATCAATCATTCAGAAGCTTATCGGAATAGACATGGATGGTTCTCTGTTAATGTGCAAGCTATTGTTGCTGCTGATATGACCGTTCTTGATATCGTGGTAAGATGGCCAGGGAGCTCACATGACAGTAGGATATTCCGGAATTCAAGAATCCATGCCAGACTAGTAACAGGAGAGTTAAACGGAATTCTCGTTGGTGACGGTGGCTATGCTTGCACTGCCATTATGCTCACTCCATTGCGGTCACCATCAACACCAGCAGAAGAGAAATATAATGAGGTACAAATAAGGACAAGGAATGTGGTGGAGCGCACATTCGGAGTCTTAAAAAGAAGATTTCCTTGTTTACAAAGAGGTCTATCTTATAAGTTAGTTACTTCTTGTAATATTATTTTAGCTTGTACCATACTCCATAATATAGCAATTAAACATGAAGGAACTAATGATTATGAGAACTTTGAAGAGTTGTCTAGTGGACTGCCACAACCAGAAGTTCAAGCACGAAGACATGCAGCTGAGGGATTGGCACTGAGGAGTCAGTTAATTAGAAATTTGTATACATAGGTTTTATATTGTTTTATTTGTGTTTACTCCAGAAGCCAATAAAAAAAACATACGGGTCGAATTGAGAAGTTAAAGTTTAAAGTTATTATATATATAGTTTAAAGTTATTATAGTCGGTTAAAAACAAAGGTTTACCGGGTGTGTGCTACCAGACCTTTATTGTTACATTATTATCCTAACTAAAAATAAAACAAAATGTTAACTATTCATCACTTGAGTTTTCATTTAATTCTTTTTTTAGTTTTTTAATTTTTAACATCATTTCTTTTTCAAGTAGTTCATACATCCTATTTTTATGTTTAATTTCCATCTCATGGAGCTGTTTCATTTGCACGCATTCTAGCGCAAATTTTTCGGCACGCTGGTCTAAATCTTGTTGCATTATTTTTATCTTTAAATTTTCAACAGATGTAGCCTTAACCTGGCGTCGTTGTGGTGTTTTATTCGTTGACAGTATATCAGCTGCAGGCTTGGGAGTCGCTTTTTCGTTGGTTATTGAGTTTTTTTTTTCAGTTTCTGTAGTTATTTCTTTAGTTATGTGAATACTAGAACTTGGAATTGCTTGCTGCGAAATTAAGTCCAATTGTGATTTCTCTATAATATTTTCTGGTATATCACGGGATTTGCGGTGAAGCCAAAATTGTTTATCATCATCATCATCATCAGTGATTTTCACAATATCGCTATCACTTACTTTAATCACGGGCAAAACTTTTGACATTGTGCCAAGAACTTGCTCGTATTCCACGTCCATACTTGGAATAGCAGGACCACCTCCAGTGAAATTTCTTTGGTTCTCAGCAGTTTTTGCCTCCCTAGCTTTCACTTTCACGTTACACCAATACTTTTTAATTTGTTTTACACTGGCTTGTTGAGATATACGAGTGCACTCATTAAATTCTTGCGTGAGTTCAATCCATGCTGCCGTTTTCTTCTGCGAGCTCACACCATCAGTTTTCTTGCATTCTATGGTCGTGGAGTGTTGCTGTATGAGATTCATAATTAAACTTTTTTCAAAATCCGTAAAAGGTTTTTTCCTATCCATATTGCAATCAGGTGGTCCGTATTTAGTATGCCAAGTCAATATGTAATGTAGGTTCTTATACCGAAAATTCACGCCAAAATCAGTAGTTAATCCAGTTCCAGAATTCCTGTTTTTCATGCCAAGTCGAAAGAAATAATACAATGCACACAAATCGCTAACGGAAGATAGACGAAATGTCAAGTGCCACCAAGTGTCATGCTCTCAAAATGCCCATAGCCACCAATAATTTACCACAGAATTCAGAGCGTTCATGGTTTGAAATATGGCCGTCTGATAAAAAAACAACCAAATTAAGTTTTCCGTTGTGATCACAAGTATTAAAACATTGATTCTTTTATAAAATAAATTTATGTTGATAGAGAACTGTTCATATTAATTATTATCTATCAAATTTTGACAATATAAAAAACCGGTACTTTACCAATCTCTGAACGCTTCTTTTTAGGCTAAAGTATTACTTTCGATTTTCACTTAGCTCGCGCTCGGCTAAGCAATGTTCATAGTTACGTCTATTTTAGTACATAACGAGTGCTTTGCTTAGACACGTCAAAGTAATGCTTCGCCAAGTCGTACTTTAGACTAATGCTTAGCAACGACTATTTATCTGGGCCTTAGTCTTCGCAAGTATAAGAAGGAGTCGCCTTATAGCTGACTATTCCTGGCTAGTCTATTGTATTCCTGACTATTCTTGACTTTTTGACTATCCTAACTATTCTTGACTACTCTCGACTATTCTCGACTATTCTCGACTATTCTCGACTATTCTCGACTATTCTCGACTATTCTCGTCTATTCTTGACTATTCTTGACTATTCTTGACTATTCTTGACTATTCTTGACTATTCTTGACTACTCTTGACTACTCTTGACTACTCTTGACTACTCTTGACTACTCTTGACTACTCTTGACTACTCTTGACTACTCTTGACTATTCTTGACTATTCTTGACTATTCTTGACTATTCTTGACTATTCTTGACTATTCTTGACTATTCTTGACTATTCTTGACTACTCTTGGCTACTCTTGACTACTCTTGACTACTCTTGACTACTCTTGACTACTCTTGACTACTCTTGACTATTCCTGACTATTCTTGACTATTCTTGACTATTCTTAACTATTCTTGACTATTCTTGACCATTTTTGACTATTGTTGTTTTTAATATTTTTGCCTGTTTTGACAATTTTTGACAATTTTTTGACTATTTTTGACCATTTTTGACTATTTTTGACCATTGTTGACTATTTTTGACCATTGTTGATTATTTTTGGCCATTGTTGACTATATTTGACGTATTTTGACTATTTTTGATAATGGTTGACTATTTCGTCTATTCTTGACTATTGATGACGGTTTTTAAATATTTTTGGCGAATTTTGACGATTTTTGACTATTTTTGACTACTTTTGAAAATTTTTGACTAAGTTAACCTATTTTTGACAATTTTTGACCATTGTTGACAATTTTTAGCAATTGTTGACTATTTTTGACCATTGTTGACTATTTTGGACCATTGTTGACTATTCTTGACGTGTTTTGAAAATTTTTGACGTATTTTTACAATTTTTGACTAAGTTTGCCTATTTTTGCCTATTTTTGCCTATTTTTGACTATTTTTGACTATTTTTGAGTATGTTTGAATATTTTTGACTATTTTAAACTATTTTTGACTATTTTTGACAATTGTTGACTATTTTTGACCATTATTGACTATTTCGACTATTCTTGACCATCGTTGACTATTGTTAATTGTTTTTGAATATTTCTAACCTTCTTTTGACTATTTTTGACCATTTTTGACTATTTTTGACTATTTTTGACTATTTTTGACTATTTTTGACTATTTTTGACTATTTTTGACTATTTTTGACTATTTTTGAATAGTTTTGACTAGTTTTGACTATTTTTGACTAGTTTTGACTATTTTTGATTATTTTTGCCTATTTTGACTATTTGTGACAATTTTTGACTATTTTTGTCAATTTTTGACATTTTATTGTCAATTTTTGAACATTGTTGACTATTTTTACTATCGTTGACTGTTTTTGTCAATTTTTAAATTCAAAATTCGTCATAAGTCAAAAATAGTCAATAATATTTTTGACTTATGACGAATTTTGACTATGTTTGACCAAAATTCGTCAAAATTCGGCAAATATATTCAAAAACAGTCAACAATAGTCAAGAATAGTCGAAATAGTCAACATTGGTAAAAAATAGACAACAATGGTTAAAAATAGTCAAAAATATTCAAAAACAGTCAACAATAGTCAACAATGGTCAAGAATAGTCGAAATAGTCAACAATGGTCAAAAATAGTCAAAAATCGCCAAAAAACAGTCAAAATAGTCAAAAATAGCCAAAAAATAGTCAAAAACGGTCATAATACGTCGAAAACAGTCAACAATGGTCAAAAATATTCAAAATAGTCCAAAACAGTCAAAAATTTACAATAATGGTCAAAAATTATCAAAAAAAAAAAAAAACAAATTCAAATATAGTCAGAAATAGCCAAAAATAGTCAAAAACAGACAAGTATATTCAAATATAGTCACAAATAGTCAAAAATAGTCAAAAAAGTCAAAAAAGTAAAAAATAGTCAAACATAGTCAAAAATAGTCAGAAATAGCCAAAAATCGTCAAAAAAAGTCAAAAAAGCCAAAATATTCAAAAAAAGTCAATAAAGTCAAAAATAGTCAAAAAAAGCCAAAAATAGTCAAAAATAGTCAAAAATATTTAAAAATTGTCAAAAACAGACAAATATAGTCACAAATAGTCAGAAATAGTCAAAAAAGTCAAAAAAAGTCAAAAAAGTCAAAAATAGTCAAAAATTGACTAAAATTGACAAAAATTGACAAAAATTGACAAAAATTGACAAAAACAGACAAATATAGTCACAAATAGTCAAAAATAGTCAAAAAAGTAAAAAAAGTCAAAAATAGTCAAAAAAAGCCAAAAAATTTCAAAAATTTTCAAAAATTTTCAAAAATTTTCAAAAATTTTCAAAAATTTTCAAAAATAGTCAAAAATAGTCAAAAATAGTCAAAAAATAGTCAAAAACAGACAAATATATTCCAATATATTGAAATATAGTAACAAATAGTCAAAAAAGTCAAAAAAGTAAAAAAAACGTCAAAAAAAGTCAAAAAAAGTCAAAATATTCAAAAATAGTCAAAAATAGATAAAAATAGATAAAAACTGTCAAAGGAAGTCAAAAAAGTCAAAAATAGCCAAAAAAGTCAAAAAAATCAAAAATAGTCAAAAATAGTCAAAAATAGTCAAAAAATTTCAAAAAATTTCAAAAAAATTCAAAAATTGTCAAAAACAGACAAATATAGTCACAAATAGTCAGAAATAGTCAAAAAAGTAAAAAAAGACAAAAAAAGTCAAAAATTGTCAAAAATTGTCAAAAATTGTCAAAAATTGTCAAAAATTGTCAAAAAATTGTCAAAAATAGTCAAAAACAGACAAATATATTCCAATATATTGAAATATAGACACAAATAGTCAGAAACAGTCAAAAATAGTCAAAAAAGTCAAAAAAAGTCAAAAAAAGTCAAAAAATGTCAAAAAAAGTAAAAAAAAAAAACAAAAAAAGTAAAAAAAGTAAAAAAAAATCAATAATAGTCAAAAATTGACAAAAATAGACAAAAACAGTCAAAAGAAGTCAAAAAAGTCAAAAATAGCCAAAAAAGTCAAAAAAATCAAAAATAGTCAAAAATAGGCAAAAATTGACAAAAATTGACAAAAATTGACAAAAATTGACAAAAACAGACAAATATAGTCACAAATAGTCAGAAATAGTTAAAAATAGTCAAAAAAGTCAAAAAAAGTCTAAAAAAGTAAAAAAAAAACAAAAATAGTCAAAAATATACAAAAACAGTCAAAAATAGTCAAAAATAATCAAAAATAGTCAAAAATAGTCGAAATAGTCAACAGTGGTCAAATATAGTCAAAAATAGTCAAAAAAAGTAAAAAATAGTCAAAAATAGTCGAAATAGTCAACAACGGTCAAAAATAGAAAAAAATAGTCAAGAATGGTCAATAGTGGTCAACAATAGTTGAGAATAGTCGTGCATAGTCAACTAAAGTCAAGAATGGTTACAAAGGGCTAAAATAAAAAAGGGCTCCAAGCCTTTTTAGAAAGAGCTTCAAAATAAAGGCTTTATTTCCGAGAGCCTCCTCTTCGCCTCGAAGACTCGGGTCTGAATTAGTTCTTTAGCCTTCGAGGTTTCTTAAAAAGGCTCGAGCCCTATAAATGAGGCTAAAGAACTCGAGTCTTTTGCAACACAAGGTTGGAGTGGATGTAAGTATGACAGCAAACCGCGATGAATTGAAAAATAAGACATACGCCGACCCCAAATAATGGCAAAAGATAAGGCATATGATGATGATGATATACATACATAGCACCCCGTGATAGCACCACTATAAATTTTCCGATGCTGATATTGGCCTCTAACATTCAGTAATATTTATATGGTCAACAACAGAAAGACTGGCAGAGGTGAGTCTAACCCAAAAGGTACCTACAATTTTCCCACTACTCATTTTCCTTTTATTGTTTACTTATTCGATATCCTTACTGGCATTGTGTTTGACAGCAGCGACTGAGTGACTATGTGGTTAACTGATAAGTATTTTACATCGATAGCAATAACACCTAACTAGAGTTGTGTACCTATATAACATTTTATGTTTCACGAAACTATACCTATTCTGGTCTTTGTTGTTACTTTTCTTGTGGGGGGCTAGTACTTAATTGATTGTATGACAATCATTATGCCTACATCCGTTAAAGTATCAAACAGAATGGAATAAACCAACGGAAACAAATTTAAAACGAAGCACAAAGCGGATTCAGTGGGGGCGGAAGTAGTATCGGTTATTACATTAACGTCACATCAGACCACTAAGTCCCATCAGATAATGACGCGTAGGAAGGATAGCGATTTCGACGAACAACCGGGATGCGCCCAATTCTCGCCAATAAACGCCCCCGAGATATATCGACCTCAACGTAGGGCCGCTCGTCATGCAATCACCACTCTATAGTTAACGTTATAAAGGGGAAAATCGGTTATTATATTCGACGGTTATCGTATTACATGATAGATAGCCTTTGAATTGACCAGCGTGTTCTCTGCGGCGGCACATACCAAGCATACCACGTGTTCGAGGAGACCGATTGACTGATGTCGGAACCATTAAATGGCCGTTTCAATGACAGAGTTCAAATGGAATCTTACACTATGTTTGTTATGGAATGAAGTTTCGAAGTGGGTCAAAAGCCAGTAGGCTACATTCCAATGGAGGAAGTAATTATTAGACACGACACGGACCAAAATCCTTTGGAATTCGCACTAGAACCTCCTTTCATGCAAATCGGATGAGTAGTTTAGGCGATACGGTGGAAAATACGTAAATACAAAGATACATCCAAACAAAGACTGCTAATAAAAAAAAAGCGAATCCTTTTGGCTTTGCTGTAGTCGGGTAAAAAAGTTGCGGAGCGGAAGAGGAGGCAACGGCATTGTGATAGATCCGGGGCGAAGGCAACGCATTGGTTGCTCGATCGAAAATGTTATACACCTTATTAAGTGCCAATGTTTCGGAAACTTTTGTCCTCGAGTGCGGAGTCCAAAGTGGTTGTTCCGTGTTATCAGTTAGTTTGACAGCGGTGGCGCGACGTAATGCAGCAATGACGGCATCGCGGAGCCACGTGACCCCAGGATCAGCCGCCGACGCAGCCCGCTATGATTCACCGCCGTCGGCGCTTCGGCATAGCTAATGGGAAATTCCATATCGCAATCAATTTACTATGGATATGCTACTGGCTCGGTGCATCCCTGGTGCGTCTACATGAGGCTGGCGGCGAGCCTGTCAATCCTTTTATAACATTTCGTCAACGTGGTCAGACGTCAAAACTGATTGCTTGACGCCGTTTGCCTCTTTTAGGTGCACCCATTGAGCAGATAGTCTTCTTTGTTTTTTGCTTCAAATGACACCTAATCTTTCATGACACAATCAAATATTGGCGATTTTTTAACCACTTTATATAAATATAAAATCACTATATATATACTTTGCTGTCGTTTTGTTTATGATTTCTTGGTATTATTATGCACAAATACCTGATATTCCCAACATCCGATCAGAAGGTATAAACGGGTTAATTAAATTTGTACATACTTTTTGTACGTTTGATAGTAGCGTAGAATGTTAAACATTTACGGAATGTGGATTAACTACTGCAGTTTCGAGTCAGATATTCCGTTGTTTTAATCAGAATGCGCGGGCGCACCAGCTTTCGCGGATGCATACTGCACTCGGAATGGAGTCCATCACGTACCGTTTCGCGTTTAATTCGTTTCTCGCGCTGATTCATACTTAGGGCTGTCACATTCAAATTAAACTAGTAGTACTTAAATACATTGCGTCGTTACCACATAAGTACCTAGGTAGGTACTTAACCTTGTTACAGCTAATTCGATTTTCAAAAACGAAAATTAAGCCTATTCTGTAAGATAATAAATATATTAAATAGGTAGTAAAACGTGTTTGGCACAACCTTGAGACAAAATACAAACCTCAATCTTTGTTATCTCTTTGGTAGTACCCAAAACAGGGTATTTTATTTCATTCTTCCTTCGTTATAATACCACTATAACCAATCAAAGCGATAAATAGAATTATGTAAATGAAATTGCGGTCTTGGCAACCCTATTGATACCAAACCATAAATAATCATTCGTAAGTCGTATCATAGACTGATTTATTAAAATCTATGTAAGTACTCGCCGTAATTAACTGTACATCGGATTTAAAAGAAATTATCTGTGTAATCAAATGAAATGTTGTAATCCGCGAGGTTGTTGCAATAGATTATAATCGGACATATTAAAATATTACAGGATTCGCGTTCCCTTCGGGTTCCTAGATACTACGGACATAATAATAATATTAGCCCTTTTAAAGTCCCAGTCCTGGGCATGGGGCTCCCCTCAATGCGAGGGGGATTCAGGCCATAATCGACCACGCTGGCCCAGTGCCGGTTGGTGGATGTCACATGACTTTCGAAAGTTGATTGGAAATAGTTTATAATGTAAATAAAGGTGGTTGAAAAAACTGAATCAGGACCATGAAATTGATGAAATCAAACCATTACAGGAGTGATAATAATCACTTCTATATCATGATATATTCAGTAAAAACCAAGTAGTAAGTACTCGTTACAAGTGTAAAATCTTATAACGCCGATCATAGTGCCGTTTTAATTACATTATCATTACAAATGGAATCTGCATTTTCATTGTGAGAATAAAAATTTATCTAGTGACATTTTAATTTACACCGGCGAAGTTTTTAATTAGTGGTGGGCGGTAAGGGCGAGGGGTGCGGGTTGTGGTGGCTGAGAGGGGAGGGGGAGGGCGCACGCGACGCTTTTACCACTGCTTCCGGTAGTCTGAAATTCAGGTATAGAATTGACATAATAATAATATTTTTGTACAAAGAGTTTGATTGATTAAAGGACTTTGGACATTTTAACATGTTTTAAAACTTACTTGGTTTTTTTAATACTAACAAGGAGAGGCTCTTGCTCAGGAGTGGGACAAAAAACATTATTAACTTTTATATTTTCCCTTTTCCTTCCCTTTTATCTTTTCCGTTTTGCTATATATTAAGTAAGCGAGGGAGACGGTCATTTAGGTACCGACTTTAAGTGTAATTTCATCTAGGTATCATCCAAGTGTCTACTAGAATGTCTAGTCTAGATGGTAACATATAAGCGGTACAGCAAAGTGCTCATAGTGATAATATACTCTTTGGTGCTCTTATTATGTTTGCTCGCCGCCGCGGCGCGGTGTACTCTGTCGTCTTGATCTCTAATATGAAAGTATCATATGTAGTGTTTTGCAAAGGCTATCGCATGGCAGCCAATAAGGCCAGTGATCGGTTACTCGACAAATATTTGCGCCGTAAGATCGAGCAGAGTATGTTGCGGTCAACACAAATACGATATCCTGCGACGTCGCGTCGCCTGTTTTATTACAATATGTTTATGAATATTGTTTGTAATTGGAGTTGTCGTTTTATTCGTATGACGGGAGATTATAATTCACCGTGAAAATTTTGTCGATAGTTTCCTGTGTAGGTACTTTCTACATCGAAATACCTAATTGATCAAGGTATATTTTTAATTCTTAATAGAGTGAGCTCCCGAGTAGATTTTGTTGATTACGGATATTTACATGAAAGTAACTGTCACTGATATTGGACACTCGTTACCGCCACTTAGATAAAGTGGCGTAATTCGAAACCGAATACCCATCCAAGTCAAAAACTAATCTATCATCAATGAAAATACTCGAATACAAAACCTACACCGGTGCAACTTTTAAGTGACTCATTTTTTCTAAGAATAAATAATTTATATTCATAGACTTCACCAGAAAATGGGTAATTTAACAAATGATGTTGCTATTGGTTTAACAGCTGGTTTCAATAAGTTCTACGGCAATAAAGGTCCACAGATGTGACGTCATCCGTACGTGTAATGGCTAAGGCTGGTTTTAGTCACGCGTGTAGCCAGCTGAACACCGCGCGTGTGGCAACCCACGCGGGTAAAAATGTATGTACCTAGTATAAAATCCCGTTTTATTGCCACGCGTCTAAGGAGCTGACAAACCCGAACCATCTGTGTTGTTCGTTCGTGATGTTGACACTAATTTACTACGGAACGCAATTGCTTTCGTACGGGGTTTTTATAGCCCCCCAGAACCGCGCTGTCAGTTCATACAATTTGAGCCGCGCGTAGCACACGCGCGGGCCGTCAGCGTCACTGTATAACCAGCCTTAATTCGTTGGTTGTCGTACAGGCCGCACTAAGCCCGATCGTGATTGGCTCTCTTGTCAGGATAATGCGGGCTCCGATAGAGGTTATGAACCCTCTGATTTAATTGAAGTTCCAACGTTCAGCCCCTTTACTGACACAGACAGACCACTGCATTGTGCGCGCCTCATTGGGAATGTGAATGTAATAATCATGCTATTGGTATTTCCTCCACCAATTCAATCAATCGTTTACGATTGTACTTTCATGGTTTGGGTTTCATCATAGATATAAATTCTTTGTTAAATGCACAGGCGTGGTGAAAATGACTTACTGATTTTGTAGTGGTATGAATATTAATGTTGACATACCTGAAAAAGGAAATAAAATAATTAATCAGTGATAAAGGTAACTCTTTTATCTCCATCATATGGAAACTTAATTAAGAGGAAAGTTATTTAGTAAGGGATCTTGTAACAAAGTACCTACAGTCCACCAGGTAAATCTTAAAAACAGGGCTGTTTTAACGAACTTCATTCATGAAGTGTGTCACCCAGCGAAGATTCTAACTATTCTTAAAATGTTAGGAGCTGGAATTGAGCCCTATGGGTCTGAAACTTCGGCAAAAATTCGGTTGCCTGAAACTTAAAACACTCTATTTTCATCGAACACGACAGGTTTCAGTGCGAGAAACCCTAAATGTCTGTGTCTAGCTAAAATATTAGTTTTCAGATAGATATTCGTTTAATAAATGATATATTATTATATCTACGCACCCTTCGCACTGATTTTTTTTCCACAAAATACCTAGATGGATCGAGTTTTTTATTTGAATAAGTTTTCAAATGTTCATTAAAAATTATACTGGAAATTACGTCTTGTTTGTGATCGATTGGCAGTGAGTGCTTCATAGGAAAAAATATTATGGCGTTCGGACGTTAGTGTAGAAGCTCTTAAATAATTTGGGCAGCGATCCCGGAATAGGGCTGCCATTCTTGTCTAAATTTCACTTCAATTATTAAGGAAGAAATACAGTGGCTTCCATCGTCTTTAGTCGTTGATTATGCCAACAACAGAGCCAACAAATTGTGCCAAAAAGTAAGAGAAAGCGACAACTTTGCTTGCTTAAACAATCAGAGCTTTCTTGAACGTCATCGTCCATCTACTAAATCAGATATTAAAAGAAATCGTAATCAAAGCTTATTACTCCTTGATTTTCAGCATTTTCCTAGGATTATAGGTAGCAACCCTTGCCCAGAAGCACCTGCAGGCGAGGGCTAATGGGCCCAATTATTGACGACTCCGCACACGAGTGGGCTATTACCCCAACCGGCCCGGGGTCCGCTTTTTGATAAAAATATCGAGCTTTGTACTCTAATACGATAACGCGAAAGTAGGCAACAAAATATCAAAATAATATGAGTAGGGAATATAAAATATTACTGTCAAAAATATTTGGATTGGAAGCAATTTAGGTAACGAAGTCATAGGAAATAGAAAAACAATCATATCCACCCGTGGAAACTGGACTAAGTTATACCTACTAAAGACAACGCTGATCAGAAATCATGCAATACAATTTTAAAAATTAATTTAAGAAACACATACAGTGTGAAACTGAAGTCAATGGCCGAATTGGTATAAGACATTCAGCTCCTGCAATATAATAATAATAATTCAATTTCAAATAAAAAAGAATACTGATTTCATAGGCATTAGGGTGATTTTTCATGGTACTTACGTACTGAGTAACTTACACATGTTCTTTATTGTTTACTTTACTATTGTAATTATGTAATTCACTAAGTAATTGATGTGCTTTAAATCTTCTTTAGTACATGGATGATTACTCATCGAAGTTAGGCCAATGCATTTAATTTCATTCTGTATAAATAACTAGGTGACGAACTGGGTTTACTTATTTTAGGATGAGTAAACTAGTATTCGTTACCCATCCTCTGCGCAAAGCCGGGTTGTAGATAACAAACTATATAGGTAGTAACTTCATAAAATATTCACATTCGACAAGTTAAAGTTCCACAAAGACATTTCCTGATGTTCTTTGTAAGTAGTTAGTCCAATAAAAATGTACGCCGGAATCGTTCGAGGTAAACTCGTGAAACTTCTCGAACGAAATTTTCACGCAAAGTTTTAAAATTACTTGGAGCAACACCTATCGATTTGATTTATGAACTGCAATAAAACGGTAATGCCACTTGATGTATGTGACTCACGGAGAGAAGGGACGATTTGTAAAGCCGAGTAAGGTGTGCCTGAGCGGTAAATAGACCAGTTAGGTAGTTAATAGAATCTCTTGCTTGCTGATATAGCTTACTTTGGTGCAAAAGTGTATACTTTGTTTTCACATCAAGCACTTCAAAACCACCGGTTTAAATTTAAATTAAACCAAAATTTTATAGTGAAATTTATACGAATTTAGTACGAAAATATTATGTACATAATTTTCGCCGTATTGTTGTGTGCGCTCATATAAGCACTGCTATGAGCAGCATATAGACAATAATTAAATATAGATCCGTTCATATTTTTGACCTTAGTTATCTTATAGTACGTCTATCTACGGCAAGAATTTTCATTATTCGAGAAAACCTATATTTCAACTTCATAAATTGCTCAGATCACGTCATAGCTATGATTATAGCTGTGGGTGGAACACAACTGGTGTTTAAGATGACATCTAATCATAACGTTGCGGGAGCTCTGTGTTTACCAGGCAGTCGGTCGGCCAAACTGCTGGTCTAGAAATCGTGCAATTATGGCGGTGATAGACATGAGCAAAACCACATGCAGAATAACTAATTTTTCATTAATTTTCTTGATTTTCAGATGTTACACCACAATTATAAAAGTGTACAGAGTCGAGAGCGGAATTAATTGCACTCAATTTTCATATGGGTTATTTTTATCGAATAATATATCTGGATCCAGGGTAGCTATTCTGTAACGACAAACTCACTTCGCACGCGTGAATTTTCTAGTGAAATGTCAAATTTCAAAACAAAATTTGACATATCACCTGCAAATTCACGCGTGCGAAATGAGTTTGACGTTACAGAATAGCTACCCAGCTATGACTTATCCAACGTATGACACCGAAAATTACTAATAAGTAATTTAAGTAAATAATCACTTGACATGACATATCGATTCAAAACAATAAAATGATGTGTCTCAAGTCTTTAGTTACCTAGTTCAATAACACGTTGTAAGTATAGTATTAGTTGATTAGGCTTGTGATCCTGCTTAAGTCCAGTACGTTTTTTTTCCAAAATAGAGCCGCCTCTATTCAAATCAAATAAGTTTAACCGCAACTGGAGTCATGCGGGAAGCCGAGTTGAATAGCCCAAATAGGTATATACACCTACAACCTAATGTATGACATCCAATCGATTAATTGGCCGACAAGTCGGACGATGGATCGTTTGATATTCTCGCAACATTCACAGCCGCAATTGTTCAGCTTATCAGAGCCGCGCGTGTCGTATTGTCGCATATGACAGAGTAACAATCGTGTTATCAGCGCCATCCACGGCCGGCGTGACGAGGGCTCACTCGACTAGATAACGAAAGGCCTCCTGAATCTAAATTACATAATAAACGATGCTATAGGATTCTTAATAAACCAGCATAAAAAAATAACGTCCTGTTAATTAACTGCAGTAAAAACACATAACTGCGTACGTGTCGCGCCCGAGCCATCAGAAGGACTAGAGGCTAGACAAGTGGCTGACGTCTACGAGCGTTCGTTCAAATCGCTACGCTTCATGTATGGAAATGACATAAGTCACGTGATCTACACAGCAACTTGGTGTTGATCTACATAGCGACATTTGACTTTTCCATACATTGTAAAGTCTATTCTATTCTATTCGATTAGCGTTCATGCCACTTGGCTAGCCCCTCAGTTATGCCATTTATGTGGTGTTCATACGTCAAAACTGACTGCTCTGGCCCGCCTCGCCGCTCGCCTCTTATATACGCAGCCATAACATATTGCTGATTCATAAGGACCATCACATCTCTATCTTACCCTTGATTTGCACAGACGAAACATTCATAGATAAAAAATTGTTGTCTCTGTTTCTTGTTGCCATAAAATAGAGTCAACAATAAGTTTCAGTGTACCAAAGGTCATGGACAGTGGTGCAAACCTAACCGCTATTAAATTTTGTTTTAATAAAATTTAATTTACGGTCAGTAATAAATTGTAACGTTTACCTGTATAAACGTAATTATATAAAACGCTCCACTGCTATCAAAATGATCATTAAAAGTGCATAAAAATAGAAAGTTAACGTTCAGATAGCCATGCGCTTCACACGCGCAATGCTCGTTTGATCAATAATTGCAATGCTGTGGTGTGTAACATATGACACTGTCCCATGCAAATGACCACATGTTGCCAAGAAAAAACTCAGTTTTGTTTTTTGTTCAAATGGGCTGAAAGATCTTTCGAATAAATTAACATACAAAATGTCGCGGGTGGGTCGTAGTATCAGCAGGAACGCAAAACACCTAACCATAAAATATAAAACCGTTTTTATAATAGTTTTATTACGTCGACAATAGAATTTAGTGAAGAAATAATATCGATAGAAATACCAAAAATGTAACGTTGGTGATGTACCGACAGAAAGTCCAATGGCATAAAACGTTACTCACATTTTATTAATGCCATTTGGCTGTTTAACGGCCGAATACCTACTCGTACACAACTTAAATTTGAGAGTTGCTTAACTTTGACGCGCTATACAAAAAATACAGATAACGACGTCTCAAACTGCTAGTGGGACTTAAACATTTGAGTAGCCTTTGAGTATTCGGCCGTATGACGTCCTTAATTCAATTTATTTTTATATGACGATTCAAAGTTAAGCCGCTATAAAATTTGAGTTTGGCGGTCACGTAAATATAATTTATGTTTTGTTTAATTGGATTTGTTGGTTTTTACTATGATTCCCTTGAAACTGGCGAAATACCTAATAAATTGGGTAATAAATTTAAAGAAAAAGAATTATTCGACGATAAGAATCCCAATTTGGATGATTAGTATTCAAAAGAGTTCAGACAAGGGCTAAAAGTGGATTGATAAAATCTGACCTCATCGACTGTGTCGTGTTTGTATATTCAATATTAATCCCCAGTCAAATTGACGTAATTTACACGTTCGCTACCTACGTCACCTTTATCCTGTTAGCATTGATAAAAGCATTAAATCTCTAACAGGTAAACGTTTGCTTATTTTAATAATAGCATGAGAGGCTTACCGCTCACTTCGCTTGCCGTTATAAAATAAACAATTATACGGGTTTAAGCGCTTATTAGGTTAGAGAACACTCCACTTTCAACATTGCTCGTCTTAAGATTACGTGCAATTTCGAGTAATGTTTACAGATTTTATCCCACACTCCGTTTCTATTAAAAAGTTGCTAGATGTTTAGTACGATGTAGTACAAGGATTGTATTGTATTATCACATTATTGTGGATACTTAGCTCTGCGTTTTAGTGCTCGTAAATTTGTGAAAGTACTGTTTGTTATATCTGTGCTACACGATGGCATTCCGGCAATTCATTTTCCAAGTAATGTAACGCCTAGCATTGTATTCTTTTGCACTCGGTTTACCTCTATACGTTACAAAGTCTTTAAATTAATTTTTAAAATTCTGCGCAGCTGTAGCATCATTTCTTCGAAGTAAAACGAGTATCGACCAGTTTCCAGGAGAACGCCCAAAAATGGACTTATACAGATTTGTGGTTACCTACTTCAACTGCATACATCGTTTTTGAGATGAGATTTATCTAAAGTAAAAAAAAAAAACTTAAATGTGTAACTACAATAAAAGTTAGTCAGGATATTGAACCGTAGGTACGTGATTATTTAATAGTTAGAGGCGCGTGAAATAAGAAATAACTCAGCTTAGTAACTAATATAAAAGTGTTATCTTTTCGCGTCGCAAAGCACCTCTTATTTTATCGTGGATTGCAACAAATATTTGCGATAACAAGTCATAAAAGTTATGTGTTCGATTTATGACGTCAAATGTATCGATAGTACAGCCCTCGAGTGCTTTAGTTGCTGTATGGAGCAAAGAATATAAACCTACGCAACGAGAGTTTTAATTGTGTAGAACAATAAAACGGTCGTTTCGTGAATGCACCAATCAATATCTTTTATTACCTTTGCACCGTCGCCGTACTAACAGTAAGAAATATTGTAAGAGTGTGCCTTCAAAAATGCTAGTCCCTGGAGCCTTTCTGTACATCAGCAGGGTTAAGAAACATCTTCGAGATAGAGAAATAATATCATTAATTACCGGGAAATGGGAAGCCTTAGATAGAACCTATTTGAACATAAAGAGCGTGGTTGCGTCATGCTCATGCCAGTACTGGGGAATAAAATAAGACATCTATACAAGAAACGCGACAGAGCTGCGATCAATCTGCGATCTAATAGCGGCGTCTGACCTAGCCGGCGCCACCGCGGCCGACGCACCCCCAGCTCAGACGAAATACGTAGGAGTCAGCGCTTATTCAGGGCTGTGCTCCTTACCATGTCCGATATACTCTTTGACATGACATGACGCAAATTATTATGGTAATCATGTTGGAACTTTGGAATAAATATGAGGTACGGACGGTAAAGAATACCATGGTTGTCGATTGACCTTATTATCAAACGAAACCTTTGTTGTCTGGCTTCTAAATCTACATCATTATATTCGTATACAAAGCGATTGTTCTGAGTGCCTGAATCGACTTGCGTTTTTTAAATTCGGAATTAGTTTTTAAGAGTTTCAATTAAACAACTACTTATCCTTTTGATTGTCTATTATTTTAATTTATGTAAAATGCATACCGCTATCACAGAATTTTTTGTTTTGTAACTTTTGTAACTGTTTTGTAACTCGTTCACTTATAGCCTATTTATCATCTCTTTAATTAAAATATCTGTTTCCTCATAGGTATCATGTCGGATTTTTCCGCATTCCGCCTTTTCCTTTTTAGGCATAAATAAACTCGGCAATATTTAAGCTTCTTTACTTACAGTTTAGGCGGCTTTAATTACCATTAATTTGAGTTCTGTGAGTAGAGAAAAAAATTGAATACATATTTTCAACAAAAAGTAGGTAAATAACCAAGCTTTTATAATTTTGATGGATGAGTTATTTCATCGAAGGTTGAATAAAAGGCGCTTCAAATGTTAAATTAGTCAGCATTAATACTCAGAATCTAGAATGTCAGAAACGTCACGAGTCCGTTGTATTTAATTGCTGACATCGACATACATATATTATTA
This sequence comes from Drymonia ruficornis, assembly GCA_947859195.1. Taxonomy (NCBI): domain Eukaryota; kingdom Metazoa; phylum Arthropoda; class Insecta; order Lepidoptera; family Notodontidae; genus Drymonia; species Drymonia ruficornis. The sequence continues at coordinate 6,444,756 of OX401918.1, forward strand.
CTAAAGTAATACATAGGTGCGAACCATGAACGCGAGTCGCATCCCAACTTCCCCGTTAACACAAGTTGTAATTGATGTCAAGTATCTATGATTCCGTTGCCCTCCTTCGCTCGTAAAGGGCAGGTGAGGATGGATCGCGGCAAAGGTAGTTAGCTAGCAGTATATCTTAGAAACGAGCGTGGGCGTCCGGTGCATCTTCATGTGCGGCGCGGAGAGGCTGCGCGTGCGCCGAAACTGTGACAGCTTTGTTGCGGTAGGTCATGCGCTCGGCGGACTGCATTCCGAGTGCAGGCCGCAGCGCCCGCGCCGCGCTCCCACTAAATATAGCCTTGCGAAGTGAACGAACGCGACGCGACGCAACGACGCCGATACGCCACTTGCAGACGCTGCCAATGAAATCGCTAAACTTTGAAAATTGCAGTTCAACGGCGCAGGATTTAATCGCACCGATCCATGCCCATGCTGAGCAATAAATTGCACCGGGCGGTTCTTCCTTCTTGCAAGAGCGTCTGTTAGCATGCACTTTCATAAATTTCAAGTTTCTAAATTAGCTTATGACTATGTACAATTAGACAAAATATTAAGGCCCACCTAGCTTAATAGGTATTTCGCCAGTGTCAAGATAGAAAACAAAAAAGACAAATACCTAAGTGACCATCCACTTTGGGAAACCAAAATGAAGGCCAACAAAATATTTAATTTAGTTTTTCAAAATTTTCCATCTCTGACAATGCAGATCCTATCGAAAACATGGGCCGTGTCACCAACTTAATATTTTATAATCATTATTATTTATTATCATAACACCAAAATTGCAAAATCTTGTCGCACTGCGACAACAACGACATAGGAAAAAGGAAAAGCAATAAATATGACAGAGAAAGAGAGATTGGCAAAACTGACTGGCGACGTGTCTGTCGAGCCGGCCATTTATATGCTTATCGGCCACATAATACGCTAACCGAACATGATAACGGAACAATGAGTGTAAACCAGCCCCACTGATACCTACATTAGTGTGCATTCAGATACGCTTATCTCCTTGTGTCAATACTCTTTTGTACCCAGATACGGGAGTCTATTTGCCCTTAATGTGCCGAACGCATTCTTCGATGTTGAATAACCTGTTGACAATGGAATGACCATTAGCCGGTCATTTGGTTGTATTTTTAAGTCATTATCTGTTCAAAACAAACTAGGATTGTCGCCTTTCGTTATCTCTGTTGCAGACGCGTTTGGTATGTTATCGCCAATTGTTACATAAATTAATGACTAAATGGTTACTACGCAGATAGGTACTTTACTTCAAAAGTACGTATCAACCTATATAGCATATATTTGTATACCTTTACAAATGGGGAATTTAAAATTTATTATGATAAAAATATATGATATCAACAAAGACATTATCAAGAAAGAGGAAGATGCGTGACTGTCCAAAATAGTTTGTCCTACTAAACGGAGTCCATGGACACAGTACGACTAGTCGCTCGCGGAAATTAATGTTGAAGAAATTTCGGTATTGCCGCCAGTACGGTTCATCTTCTCGTGAATAATGCCTTCTTATGTACCCATTTAATAAGTGAATAGGGGGTCTATGAGGAGCACATCAATTTTGCAAACGCAATTAATTTTTCAGATTTTCTGGAAGAAAGCTTAGCAATTCCGCTAAATTTCGGTGAAATTGTCACAAATGGATTAAAATGTAACTATTTTACGGAAATTTTGCGAATTGCTAAGGATTCTGCTAGAAAATCAGTAAAATGAATTGCGTTTGCAGAATTCATATGTGGCGCTCTTAGCCGACTGATGTGTAAATTTCGTTGCATGTAGTGGTGCGATGAGCACAAGTTGTGATTGCAAAGTTAGAAGGTTACCTATCTGCTAAAATAAATATAATAGGTACATCAATGGATATCAATAAAATTAATTCGTAGGTACTCAAACGCTTGACCTTTGACGCGTATACATGTGCCGTTTAATATTATGTAATGAATAACTAATAATTTCGTGACCTGTGACTTTTATGAACGCAAAACTATGTTTATTTATCATTATGCCGACTGAGATTACCGTGGGCATAATAAAATTAAATAATAGACGAGAACTCTTAAATACAAAAAGCTGACGAGTAGAATTAGTATTGGTATTTTAATTGAAATGTTTATTAATGGTAATTTTTTTGGTAATTAATGGTATTTTAATTGAAATATTTTCTAAAGTCGAATCTACACCTTCCGATCTTATCCATTTCCATCGTAATGATTATGTAGGGCAGTTGTTAGGACGACTAGGACTGTCCTACACATTATCCAAATTCATCCAATAATTAGGATCGAATCGGAAGGTGTAGCGCGTGCTTTAGGCGGTACTTGTACCTATTTCCTTGCTTAAAAACGTAGTTACGTCGTAGGAATATACCTATACGGTCTCCTGCACGTCCAACATCAGCTGAGTTCTTTTTAATATTGACTAACGTCATTAAGAGAGTTCAGCTTATGATGGATTTGTTACCATAGACGTGCCAGCGACTGTACGACTAACCCATGCAAGTGAGCTAGCGTAGGCCGTAGACTATTCTGTGGCACGTGCAACATCCCAATATGCCCTCATATATTTAACTCAAATACATTAGTACGGAAAAAAGTAGACATGGAGTCCATGGGCGCAGTACCTACGGAACATCGTCAATACGGTTTATCATTATACCTGCGGCACGTTATGATGGCCGGTTTGACATGTGGGAAATAAAATGTGGCCGGAATAAAATTCATTTTCGCATTCATTTTTTGACATTCTTATTTTTTAAAACGGCCAGTCTTATTCCGTTATAATAAGGTTCATTTTCTTCCCCCCCCCCCCCCCCACATGTCAAACCGGCCATCGTAAAATGCCGCTACTGTAATTTCATTTTCTGGTGAATAATAGGTACGCATTAAAATTCCGTGTTACGTATTTAATAGGTACATAGGTATAGGTAGGTATGTTATTTTAACTCGAGAAAAAAATAAATCATGTGTGAATTTCGCTGCATCTAATGTTGTGCTGTGCACAACTTTAGTGATACGATGTTAGAAGATATTATAATACCTATTAAACTATTGTTAAGTTCTTAGGTATACCAACAGCGCTCCTAGCAGAAAAGTGTGACGTTGTTGGTAAATGGGAAAATTCTAAAGCGAGTGTGGTTTTAGTTTTAGCTGTCTAGTACCTATCTGTCATTGATTTTATTCCCACCAGGTTTATTGGTCCAATGCGCATGTTAGGCGACCACTGTTAGCGGATATAAAGGACCCAGAGATACCTAAATAAGGACTGCGGCTGCCAGATAGATTAGTACAATTATTGAAGTACCTACCTAGTAGTAGGTAGTTGTATTTGAATCAATCCCTTGAATTTCTTATTTTTTAATTTTAAATAGACTAAATATGTATTTCATAAAGCTGACTTTCTCTAAGTAGGTAGGTACGTAAGTGGAGCTACTGGAAACCGTATCAGCACGACCTTCGCAAGAGCAGATTGATAAGAGATAACAAGTTTTGTAGCTTGTTCTACCTACATATAAGCAGGTGTTTATTATACTTCGTATATTGCACAGAGTGAAGTACCTATTTTCACAAAGAAATTTGAATGCGGACCGATATAAAAAAATGCGCGAACGCATAAAAAATGGCAGCAGCGCATCCGCCAAGTTTACAAAAATAGCAAACATTTTTTATCAAAAAAATGCTTTAACTACTTAGGTATAATAAGTCTAATCATAAATTATTTAGGCAGATTAAACATTAATATGAATATGATAAAATTCCGCAAATCTAAGTGGAGATAAGAAGTTACGTCATCCAATCAATAAAATTGTTTTCATTTCATTTGCAAATTATCTCGATTAGTGACAAGTTGTGGTGAGTTGTGGTAGTGGGGAGCAGACAGTGCCGCCGGACGAGCCGTTCCCCACGATACGCTTGTTTTGCGCAAGAGTGCAATGCGACGGGAAGTCAGCTGGCGCTGCCGACTGCCGACCGCCGACCGCCGACAAGAAAGCCATCCGGACAGACACCGACTCACTTTTGCACCACGTAACACTCGCAACATGCCTCGATCACGAAACGTTTCACATTCATGATAAAGACAAGCTTGATAACTCATAACAAAGCCATTTTCCACGACGCGCGACGACCAGTTACCCATTTTCGCAGTAAACCGACACTGTTTATCAACACGTTCGCTGCACACCACCGTGTCCACACTACATAGTATAGCTATTTCTTCGCGAAATCGTCAACCTTTGGCAGCTGTCACGGTGATGTCCGAAATGCGTGAATGTGATCCATCGGGAGCCGTTTCGCGAGCGACTCGAAATAGACACATAAGTGATGTCGAGCGCTTGTATGCATCGATCGCACTCACCGTGCGCTCGCAGGCAGTAGGCGTGCCGGTCAGCTGAGCCGTCGGCTGGCGCGTGAGACACTGCTGCCTGCTCGCTCGGCTCGGACCGCAAGATCCGAAGAAGTGCACTGGTTGCTGCCGCACTGCACGCGATTCGAACAAGCAGCGATTTCAGAACACGGGGAGGGTACACACACGCGGACCGCGACTGAATGCGTCAAGCGTAGGCGACGTGCATCGCGTCTCTCGCGTACTGGCGGCGAGAGTGTCGACGAGCGACTGAACAGCGCGCGGGGGGCTGCCGCCAGCACCCGCGCCGCCCCTCGCCGCCCACTTCCTCCGATGAATGACAATAATGGAAGACGTTCAACTCGCCCGCAAACCGAATAATATGAATCATTGCATTAGGGTGCAGCCCCGCCCGAGTCCAGCCCGCGAGACTCGGGTCCGTGTCTCGTTGATATAAATATTCATGGGGGCTGGGGTAAGGCCTCTGAACTTTGGCAAAGAACCGATCAAAAGTTGAAAAGAAACGCGGGTAGGTACACAATGCAGCAGACGGTGCATTCGGTCACAGTGGGAGGAGTTTGCAATTAGCAGGTTCACATGGCAGACGGTGGTGCACTGCACCGCACCCGCTTGCGACGCCACTAATCTTATCTGCGCTAATCTAATCCGCCACGACGCCCTCTTGTGTTTTCTTCCAATTATGTCCACTCGAGGTAAATTAGAGGTTTTCTCTCGAGAGTTCACAATAAACTCCGACAGAGTTCATTGTGCTTGCAGAAAATTTTCATTAAATAGGATGCATAGCTGCCGAAGCTGGTTATAGACGGGGATTCTATTATAAAAAATTAGGACATTGAGATAGGTCACGGAATTAAAATATATGTACTACTTAATACTTACATCGGTATTTCGTGTTAGGAAACTGATCATGGAATCGGAAGTGGTAATAACAATAATCAAAGTAGAAATTTACTGTAGCACTTTTTCTCTCACAAGCAATAGTTACACACATTTTTCCTCAACATCACCGCACCTAAATCGAGATTTTGTCAAATAAATTCACTTGAATATCAGCAGCCTCGGCTTGGCTATACACGACAAAAATAAAACTGAATACTCACTCGTGATACTCACTCGAAAACTTTTTAACCAAGTTTTTATACAAATCAGTTTCACTTCTATAAAGGTACATGCAAAACGAAAATGAATCTTTTATAAATTCCACTAAATCAACTCGGGACTAAAATCAGGCATTACGAGCAGGCGTCCCTTGGTCCGTGTCGCGATATAGCAAACTTTTATTTTTGTTTGGTCGGATCCTTAAAGTTCATCTCGTCTAGACCGGTTCACCCACGCCCATGGGCCGCACAGATTTCTGCATCTTGCAACCGACCAGCCATACAAGTTACTTTTTTTCTCATTTTATTATTTTGCAATACGCCGAGATATTGGCCTCTCCATTGCGTTAATAGTAAAACGATACATACAAAACCTTTGAAACGATACTTGCTCCGCAAAATCTATCATTATATCGCAGAATTATATTCAATTATGCGCAATAAAAGTGGATAACAATACTTGTGGAATATGATCTGAAGTCGAATAGTCCCATGTTTCACAAAGGTAATGCTATTTTTTGTTTCTGTGTATTCGTGTAATACTAAGTGACTGTATCTGTGTAATATTTTCTAAATACAAATTTATCGCAACGATAGCACATTGCAGTTATTTACTGTCTAGTTATAACATTATCTGTAACAAAATGACATCATTACGAACCGTCGCCGTTTCCTCTGTAGCTATGTTATCATAATAAAGACATGATTTCCAAAAGTTCGTAACAGTATACGAGGCTCGAATGGTTATATTCATAATATGCAAATGTATAGGTAGTTCGATATGAGAGATTGGTAACATTGTTAGCTGTTCTTATCACAGATTAGATTTTTTTTTTTTATAGGATTGCGGTGGCAAAAAAGCGTACGGCCCGCCTGATGTTAAGCAGTTACCGTAGCCTATAGATGCTTACAATACCAAAGGTATTGCTCGCACATTGCCGACCTGAAGGGGAGTGGGATGGAGGGAGGGGGAGGGGGGGTGGGCTTACGGCTCTCTCACTCATCGTACGAAACGCAGCTGTAATAGCTGCTTTACGCCGATCTTCTGTGAGAGGGTTGCAGATAGTTATATGTTTACGTTCTTATGATTTCATTATAGCTATAACCCCTGTGGGTACGCTCTCTCTAGGTTAATACATGAAATAAATTTCAGTATCGAGCTAAATTATTTACAAACCATTTAACTTTCATGTGGTCTATTTCGTTTCGAGTTAATAGGAGCCTCGGCACAAAATATCAATTTACTTTAATGAAACAAGTCAATACACTTTATTATAATCAACCTCCATTAAATAAATCCATGAGACTGCAAGTTTATATATTGCAACAATAAGACATTTCTGACATGCATCTGACACAATTATTATAATAAAAAATAATCTCTTGCAACTCTAAAATAATAAAGTGTTCTTTTTTTATCTTAAAAATGCTAACCCCAATCAGTCCCAAGAATTAAATAAAATTGAATACATTTCCAATTCCAAAAGACGTCAGAGTGCACGAACCAACTCGACCCTATGTACAGACTCGGCTTTAGCCAGCATGCAACAAAATAACTCATTTTAATCCGCAAGAGAATGACGATAGCTTTGTATGCCTACAGCGAATGGCTGAGGGTTAAATAATGCTTTTATGTTCACGATGTTTCGCATGCGACGTTTATGTTCAATAGAAAACAGATTGAGAAAACAACGGCTATTCATGCAATATTGAGCGTGTGTTAAAATTTTAACAACTTAATAGTGTTTCAATTGATACTATGTTTTTCAAAATAATGTCTGCTCTTGATGTACAAAGTGCTTCAAAAGATCAGAATAGTAATGATAATAATATTATAGGTAATAAGATACATATATGGTAGCTGCTATGTCGATGTTTAGTGAAGTCAGACTGTAAGTAACTATCTATATAGCTTCTGAGATAATGGGCCTTTGAACATTTGTGTAAATTTTGTTTTTTTTTAAATGTCAAACGCTTCGAGTAAAGGGCCTTTATGTCGACTTGGTGGAGGCACTGCCGAGCCGCCAGATTATAGTACCTATTATAAGTAATCTTAAAAATAATTTCCCAAATAAAACATCACTCGAAAACATATTATCATCCTTAATTTGTGCGATACTTGAGCATGCAAAAAGTTTTCGATAGGTACCTGTGCATGGCTGCGAAATTTAATCCCGAGAACCGCTGAACCGATTTGTTTGGATTATCACCTCCGCGAGTTGCACAAGAGTACGTAATCCTTTATTTTTAAAGTCACCGAAACGTCAATTTGTAAAGAATTTATGTAATAATAATAATTATAATAATATAACGTCACGACTTTTATCCCCATTCGGGGGTAGTCAGAGGCTTGAGTGGCCATACACCACCACATTGTGGAGGTATTAAGTCAACTCAAAGCCCACGTTTCACCTGATAGTCAGAACCCAACGTGACAGGTGGTGAACCTTGTCGCCGTGTATACAGGAACTGACTATTACCTAATCCCGAGGGATAGGTAGGTTTCCTCACGATGTTTTCCCTCACCGTAAGCAAACTGTTAATAATGCATATAGATGAAAATTCATCCATTGATGCATGCCCCACCGGGGATCGAACATGGGACCTTCTGATTGCTAGCCCAACGTGTTCGCCCCTAGGCTACAGTCGCTAAGTATTAAAGAATTTATGTTTTTCTATTAAAAGTTAATGATACCTACGTTGCATTACGTTTCCTCATTTATCTTTCCCCAAAGCAGCACGTCGCCGTTGACATTATGCTCATTTCTCAAATCGTATTACTAACTCGCACGACTTTTCTAATAATAAATCTACTTAGTGAATGAAATCTTGCATGACTAATTTACTTAGCTACATTCGGAACTAACGTGAAACAGACCTAAACCGTAAACTCTAAACCCCAGACCGTAAACCATGCTAATGGAATAGTTTCTGAAATATTTTTCAGTTAGTACAAGTTTTGCTAGCATCGAACCATGTTCAATATCGAATACCTATGTCCAAACATTAGGTACCTGGATATAATCGCATTTTTCCGCTAGGAACGCTGCTGGTATGGTAAAATAATTTATTAATTCAATACTAGGGATTGGGTCCCGGGACGTCTCGTGTCTCGAAGACCCGGGACTTTTCATAATATTAGTTGTCTCGAGTCCTGGGACTTTCGGTTCGAGACTCGAGACGAGACAAGATTGTCGAAATTGTTATGTAATCATTTTTATTTTCAAATAATTGAAGGAGTGATTATGAGAATTAACAATGTTGTGATTATGACCAATGATTAAATACTAGAATTACTAGATAATAGTAAAGTTATTAAGAATTAGTATGATTTTAACTAAGTTCGTTTTAACTGCTTAAAAGTGAATCTGTGTGTGATTAAAAGAAATAAAGCAATTATTAATGGCTGCGCACACTGGGGACGGCAGGGGAGGGCATATTATTTTTTATCAATCGAATTTAATACTTATCCAATCGAAATAAGGTATCGCCTATTTCAACGCTCGGTGATCGACCGTGGATCATCGCGGCGCAGTTTTCTCGGTGCACCGAAGAGCACGCTGGAGCACCTTATTTCGATTGGATAAGTATTAAATTCCATTGATAAAAATTATAATGCCCTCCCCTGCCGTCCGTAGTGTGCGCCGGCCATTTAGACTGAAATTACCGTTAAAGTTATTAAGATTTAATTTTTTGTTTAATAAATGTTGATTTTTACAAAAAATTGCCTTTATTTAATACGTTTCACCAGAATTTAACTCAATAAAAATTCTTCAACGAGACTTACCCTTCTTAAAAAAAAAACAAAATAAAATGTTTTCTTAAAAGTCTCGAAGTCCCGGGAATTCCCAGGACTTTAATTGTAGACTGTCTCGTGTCCCGGGACTTTGAAATTGTCGGGAATTCCCAATCCCTATTCAATACCTAACAATGCTGGCAAAACTTGTAGTACTTAGGTAGGTACTAAGTTCACCCTGCATTTATAAAATCATCGAACACCGTATGTTGTCAAGCATAAATTTCAAGAAACATTTCAACGAAACTTAAATTTCATTAGAAGAAAATAATCTAGTAAATTTCCTGTGAGAGCGATAACAAAACCACGAAATTGGATTTCGCGATATAATCTAGAGTTGGTGCTGGGAGTGACAGGGCGCGCGGCGCGGCGGCCGAGACGCCGGCCTCGGACTCAGGTTTTTGCTGGGATACGCCTGTACAGATTTTCCTTAAGATTTGATGTAAATAAATCCAAAATAGAACACCCTACATAAACGAACGGTTCTCATAAGTAATACAGTTAATTTGAGTTGGTACATACGTTAGAAACTTAGTTTCCATTTAGCTGATCTTAAATGAACATGACCACTAAATTGCTAAAGTTACTTATTTGCCTTCATGGTATTATTGAAGTCTGCCTATTTTTATTACACGACTGTCCAAAAAAAGGAGTGTATATGTGTTTAGGGTTCATGTATGTATGTATGTATGTGAGATTCTTTATTCCACCATAACTTATAAATGCCTAAACCGAATTGGATGTATGGGGTATCGTTGGAATCCTTACATCATTCCAGGTAACACTGGGTATATTATTTCTGAAAAAAAATCAATATGGCGGCATTATGGCTCAAAATTCAAATGTGAAAAAAATAATCTTCCAGTATTACAATATGGGTATCAAATTGAAGGCCTTGATGAGCACATTTCAAAAATATATAATTATTTGGCATAATTTAACATAGATAGGGTGTACATGTAAAACGTGGCAGTCGTGTTTTGTTTTATTTTTAAAATTATTTATTTTCATAGCTCTTTATAATTGTTTAGGGTTAACTTACGAGCCAATTTTATGATCCAAATGCAGACTAAAGAGCTAAATCAAGGCTGAAGAGAGGATACAGAACAAGATGCACTGTCAGCTGAATTAGCCACTCTTTCGTGATATATGTATACCTATAGCACTATCCCTTTCTGTTCGTCCACAAAATATATTAATTATATTTTCTTGTTTTTCCCCGTTGTATGATGCCTATTCTGGTAAGCATTGAATAACAATATTAACAAGAGTGCTTTCTCTGTTAGTTACGAATTAAGTATGAATAAACTTAAGTTGCTCATCGATACAACAAAAAACATATTGCTGTCTCACTCATGAGACCCGACTATGAAACGGCCGACAGCACATTTAGTTTAGTCAAGTTTGTCCGCAACAGAATAAGCACTGATAGGTACCTATACATTTTAATGAAACAATGAACATAAAATTTAATTAAAATTAATTCAGATAGGCTGGTTATGAATTTTATGGAGTTGGAAGGATATTTTATTAGCACTATAAATAGCTGTTGCTGATAACAATTTATTATAGAAGAGGCATAAGTATAATAAATTTAATATTTATAAGCAAAGCGATGCTTTATAGCGTTAAAATACGCATTTTAATGGTCTGCTGATTGCACCCTCTCTGCACTGCATAAAATCATCATTCACAAAACAAGTTCGTCAGCTTTGTTATTGAAGTCCACAAAGTACTTACCTATTTAAGTTTAATAACATTTATCAGAGGGTAGGTAAGTATTTAATATAAATAACTACCTACTAAAATTATTTATAAAATATAGTCATGGTCATTCATTTACGAATACCTAAGTAAGTATTATATCACATTCCAATGGTAAAGTTAATTCCGAATAAGTAACATTCACTGGAAAACATCTTTAAATCTGGAATAATGTTTCAATTTCGGATGTGTGCTTAGTGCACCTTTTTCATGCACACGAGCCGCAACGATAATAAGTTGCCGCATTTTTTGGAATTATTTTTGTTAGTAAAGCGGTATACACTGGACCGCAAAGAAAAAGGGTCGGTTAGAAAGTCTTCAATATCTTCAAAAGTACCTCACCTAGCCTTATGAAATAAAAGTCTAAATTAAAGGACATTTTAATGTGCTTAAATTAAAAAAAAAAAATTGAAGCTTATTATTTTTAATAAGTGTATAATAAATAAAAATGCAATTGAAGATATTGAAGATTTTCTAACCGACCCTTTTTCTTTGAGGTCCAGTGTAAGTAGTTGAAGCGCGCTCGCGAAACTGTTATAAATCTATGCCTCCATAACAATTGCGCTAATAAAGAGCAAGAAAACTGTGCTATAGAGTACCTATCTAATCGAAGTACCGCTGACGTGACAGAATGACAAGCCACGAGCGGCCCGTTTCTCAGAAAATATCGCGGCCTTCGTCATTAAGATGATAAAATGAGATAACAATAATGACTTCAGTTTATCAATAACGTCAAGTTCGTCGACTTTATGCTTTGGCGTCTCATTATCTAGATTACCGTGTAAATAATCAATAACAGATAAACACGAGTCATTATTTGAACTAATTGTTACGGTCAAAGTCGAGGTGATAGGGCAGGGCAACATTGAAATTTTAAAATGTTGAATGTGAATATTCTAATGGCATATTTTATGATAATCATCAGCATTCTGCGGCGTATTAAACTTCTCGTATGTCGCATAAAAGCAATAGATCATTTTTTTGTTTCTATGCTACGACGTATGCGCAGTCCAACCAAGTGACATCTGGTGAGCTGAAAATTTTCGCTCTTATTATCTTCTTCATAAAAATGTTATCATAAGTTTTTCTTGTTCGTACTTACTTAAAAGTTAGCATTTGTAAGGTGAACAAGTATAAAGTATGTATGTGTAAGTATATGACACTAATATTACCGTTAATTTTGCATAATAAACAATAATATTATTACAATAAGCTCTACGCTACACTGAGGAACTTGTCAAGCTGGTTTCCACAAGATTCTCTGTCAACGGTATACGGTATGTATTAGATAAATACCTGACATACTTTGTCTTTATTTACTCGTTCAATATTTCGTCAAGATTATTTTAATGTAGGTACCTACGCGTATAACGTACCTAATGATGCGTACTCACAGTTTCTCAGAAAATTTAGTGGCGACTTTTTCTACGCCCCATGATATATTTTTTTTAAATACGCTTACTAACAAAATAACTCATTTAGTATTTAAGTAATAATGTGGCAAAAGCTCGACATTATGTCTAGACTATTTTATGACAGTGGACGACATTGGATGTAAAATTACCTGCTAATAAAAATAGAGATAATAGAGGCCATCAGATTATTCGTTCCGGATAGTTAAATGATTCAGATCACGAAGTATTATCAAATCGAACCAAAGAATAATTTAATGACCTGAGATTTGATAATCTAATCACTAATTTCGTGTCTCATCTGGCTTATTGGTAATAATGTTGGATCTAACCAGCCAACAGTTTCACAGATACATTCGTGAATGGATTGCTCAACTTTGAATCGACAACGCGGGACATTCCCGTTTAATAAATATGACATCAGTGACTTGTCCACACTCTTCTTTGCACTGAGTGTTTGGTGGCATGAGGATCGCCCTTTTGACATTGGTACCACAACACCCTCGGCGAAATGTGGGTGTCCTGCAGTTCACGTTCACGTTTCTGCCCCTTCAGCTGAGGCTGAGGGGTCGTAACGTTTTTCTACTCGAACGTGTTTCGGATCCGAAGTTCGGATTGATAATGGTTTTGGAATTTTCTTTAGTGGACCCTATTCCGAAAGAATTCGGAACACTTCCGAAACACTTTCGGAGTAGGAAAACGTACGATCCGTCAGCCGAAGCATTTCGTTTCGTGATTTCGGAGTCCGCGACTTGTATTCCGTTCAAAGTTAGAAGATTTAGGATATTAATAGTTATAAAGGTTGTTAATAGGTGTCGAAGGTATTAAGTCATGTCGAACTTTTCGTCCGTAACTTTTAAACTATCCAAATTTGCGAAAGTTCAGGTGCCTCGGCGCCTCCGATAAGGCTTCGGAGGTAAGACTGTGAATTCTCGGCCAATGACAAACAACTCAAACGGGCGTAACTTCGTAAGAGGTTTAAAACTCTTTATTTGTTGTTTTAATAGATTCCTCGTCTTTGGTGAGAATATGGTGAAGATTTTGACGAAAACTTTCTTTTGTATGCTTTACACACGCGAGCATTAACATAAGTACCTAAGTAGGCAGCTAAAATAATATGGGAAGAAACAGAAGTGATAAATAAATCGTAGGTACTTGATATCAATGTAAAAATCCCCAAAAGTTTGTTTGTAAACCCCCGTAATGCTATTTTATCAGTATTTATTATCAAATTATTGTCTTGCCGTATGACATTATGTCATCACGATAGCAAACATGTGTGCAGAACTCATCAAGAGGATCATAACTTTCCTTTAGAAGTAAGCACAAAGATTCAATAACAGTCAGTGTATTTTTTATATAATTATAATAATAATAATAATATCCTGGGACATTTTTGTACACACGGTTACCTGATCCCAAACTAAGCTGAGCTTGTACTATGGAAACCAGATAACTGATATGACTACATATACTACTTTTTTATTTGTAAATACATACTTAATATACATATACACCCAGACTCCGGACATACAGACATGTTCATGCACACAAATGCATGTCATAAACTCTTTCGATTAAAAGACGTATCTATATCAATAACTATTACTTAAGTAAGGTACTCTCCTATCTAAACATTAATGTTCACGTATATTTAAGGAGGCCACATTGTCTGTGACAACATTCCATCCTGGAGAAATAGTTTGCAGACTCCCAAGTTTCCAACATGTAGATTAACTGAGATAAGAGATTAAATTCACCTTCTGTGTGTCTTAACTTCAAACTATGTAGTTGGAAGATATTGAATTATGTGCAAAAAGCGGAACGTTTAACGTAATCAAGGTTACAATATCCCCTATTCAGAAGACATAAAACTATTGTAATTCATTATCCATACATTGTCCCAGAGGCGTAGGTACGCAACTTTTATTCTGGGGGCGAGGTAAATAAGAGCTTCTGGTCTATGAGGAGAGAACCGGAATTTCCTATAAGTAAAGGACACGGTAAGTACCTAGGACTCAAATAGTTAAGAGTTCCGAATGAAAATGTAGTGGTAGACCAGATCCCGGCGGGAGCGCTGCTCCCTAGACCCCTGCCCTTCCTCGGTACATCTATATACATCGTCCTGCATTGCATTTAATGTAAGTAGGTAGATTCTTTAGCAGTAATAAATTGTAGCAGAAAGAAATAAGCGCAGGCATACGGGCCGAGTAAAAACATTCCGTCAACAGTAATTTCGCGTCGCATTCCTCAGTTCATCTAAGAAGGCTGAACGGAAGGCGGCGTAAACGAGTCGGCGTTTTTCTCGGAAGCCTCACTGGTTAGAGACGGAGCGGTACAAGGCTGAAATGGAACCTGCCGGTTGTATCATATTATACCTATGGTAATATTAAAGATATATCATTTTAGCAGCTCTCAATTTACCGAATATAGGCATTAGTCAATTTTGTATAGTGCCTAAGTATTATTAACAATTTGAGGAAATCATATTCCTCTTTGAAATCATCCAGAATCCATTAGTAGGTGACCCATGGCTGCAAGCGTCAAAAATGTAGTACAAAATATAGGTACCAAATAATGCTGGTTTCTACAATTAAATTCAAAATTATTTTTGTACTCTATTCGTAATGGAGTTGAAACATTGAATTTATTTATAGCTCCCGTGTTTTTAGACGTGCGAAGTGCATGTCTGAGTTTTTATATATTTACTTTGAGAACGACGTTGTTTTTAGTCGAAGTACAAAGTTTCTGCAATCGCCTGTATTGTATGAAAATTGTATTTTATAGATCATAAAGTGCATTAGTATCAGAGGTCGGTATCCGTGTTGTGCTCTCGCAACTCCGAACTTAGTTGCTTAGTAACATAGTTATCAATCCAGGGTCTCTCGCGCCAGTACCAAGGATGCAGGGGCGCTAAAGCCGCCACATGGCAATTCTGCAAATAAAATGGTCGCGAATGGCGTTAAATTTTTGACTATTTTACGAAAATATAGCAGAATTGCTTGGGATTCTGCTAGAAAATCAGAAAAATTTATTGCTTTTGCAGAATTGCTATATGGCGTCTTTAAATTCGTCTTTAAAGTCAGTGTTCACAACGTAAACATTCAAAATAATGAAAAACAAAAGATCCGCAAATAATACTTATTCTTAATAAACAAATTTTCTCCAGCTCCATATGGCTGTTTAAAGTGTTTAGCACGCAACGTTGTGAATGATGTGCATATGCAATCACGATTCCGCGAAGCTGCGCCGCTTCGATCTTGGACGCATTACTAGATTCCACTAGTACGGATACAAATAATCAACATACAGCCTTACTAGAATCACCAAAATCCTGCAAATCTTGCCCAAACATAACTAACTGCGATTTGTGAAGACGAAAGACGGAAAATAAGGGAAACAGCCGAAGGTGTTGATCCCCTAAATCCGCCTCATGCCGACGACGCCGCGCACTCGCAGTTCGTTTACCCGCCGACCGAACGGAGGAGGATGGCTAATGAGAAAATGATACCACGAGGAGGAATCGACCCTTAGCTGCGACGACCCCATGTTGACAATAAATCTTATCGAAATATTTTATTTGGATTCTAAAGCATGATTACCTACAGCCGAGAGATTATTCAAAAAATATAACCACGAAACATAAATTTATGATAGGAATTCTTGAACAAAAAACAGACGGTAGTACGGTGCATACGTAGACTATACAACTCGCACAAAAAAAATCATTCGCACAAAAAAGGCCGTTTTATATCATTCAATATCACTATCGTATCGCATCTCGTAGTTCTATTCCTACGCGTGTGCAGTGGTCAAGCCATCCCGTGTTATGTTGCAAAATTAAGAGGATTGCCTTGACGGTCTGCGGCTAGTAATAAATGGAGACGATTTAGTTCGTTCGGGATGCCGTTTGGTAGCATACGATGCGGTCACTCAACCGGCTCTAAAGCCCGTTACGTCAGCGGCCGCATGCCACAATTAGATCACATGCGAGACTTGCAATGGCTAGACCAGACGCCAATCGACGATAGATATGTTTTAGTACCGTTAAAACTGGATTTTTGCGTGAACTGCTACGGAATTTCTATGATTTCCTAAGGCGTTGCTTCTCGTAAACACTTGCGTAGGTAATATCTTCTAAACGGCACACACGACAAACGTGACGACTATAATCAGAATACATACGTGAGACGAATGTTGATCGCGAATATTTTTTAAGGCACCAACGTTAGTTAAGTATCTTGACAGCTAAAACTCGACGAATAATTTAAGTGATCGTTAGAATGAGTAAGTGTAAGTCTAATGTTAACGAGCAAAATTTAAAATGCAATTTAAAGTTTTACTACAAACAAGTCGCTTTACATTCCCTTTGGTGGTTCTGAATCTCGGAATGTAGTTTGTGGTTAGTCCGTTCCAGTTGCTCCTTCGTTGTCGAGTGTTTTTAAAACTCTGGGATAATTGGCTTGTATATTTGCATTGCTGAGAATGAGGTGCAAATTCACAATAATTATTATATTGTTTCAGCAAAATAGGTACGTTGTACGTTAGCTTTGGAAAAAAGATGTTTTATCTTACATATTCCACTTATTACTTATCTTAGTTACTAATTATGTACTACACACTAACCTAAATACCTAGATTATGATTTTCTACTAACGTTACAGACAGTCTCCTACTAACTATAAAACTTTGCATTAATTAGTTGCGATCATACTTTAACGAAACGACAAGAAGCCTAATTAAATATAATAGGTCTGATGGGCTGCAACTGACGGCGAACGCGTAGGTATAGGCTTACTTAGGTACATATTGCAATAAATGGCAATTGATTGCATCAAGATACTAGGATGTCTCTGAATGGCAGTTACGTGACTCATGTCCTGTCCACATCCCTCACCCACAGGGCCTCAAGTCTCTTAACAATTGTCCATTGCGAAACCACTGCGAAACCACCTAATATTATATTCGTGAATACTTATTATAAATCGTAAATTCATGGCGGTCGATATGTTGTCTGCCATATGATAGCAGCCCTCTCGCCAACCAGTGGTTTCGCAATGGACAATTGTTGTTGCACTCAAGCTCCCTCTCAAGCTCCAGCCCCCCTAGACAATCCAGCCAGGGAGGCCAGACAAGTGGCATGAACGCTAATCGAATAGAATAGAATAGACTTCACCATGTATGGAAATGAAATTACCAGTCGCTATGTAAATCACATGACTCATTTCATTTCCATACATGAAGCGTAGCGATTTGAAGAAACGCTTGTAGACGTCAGCCACTTGTCTGGAGGGGCTGCCGCCTAGACAAGTGGCATGAACGTTAATCGAATAGAATAGAATAGACTTCACAATGTTTGGAAATGTCAAACGTCGC
This sequence comes from Drymonia ruficornis, assembly GCA_947859195.1. NCBI lineage: Eukaryota > Metazoa > Arthropoda > Insecta > Lepidoptera > Notodontidae > Drymonia > Drymonia ruficornis. Next base: position 6,462,617 of record OX401918.1, read on the forward strand.
TATGTAGATCAACAACAAGTTGCTATGTAGATCACGTGACTTATGTCATTTCCATACATGAAGCGTAGCGATTTGAAGGACCGCTGTAGACGTCAGCCACTTGTCTAGCCCTTCTGGTGCGCTACCTAGACTACAATTTTTTTCTAATTCGATTCAGCCTATCCCACCTTGATCAGGTTTATCGAGAACGTTAAACTTATCTACACTCTCCGTTTTACATTGAAACTGAAAATAAAAATATTTATACGGCGTATAAATCATTATAATCTCCAATTTGGTTATTATTCATTTATTCAGGGCTCTTCTCCAGTGTATTCATGTTTCTGTAATCGCCAATCGGAACGTAGCATCTTGAGAAAAAACTTCAGAACGTTCCGGGAGTGTCATTAAAATATCAAACGATTTGTAACAGCGATGATATGAATTATTAACAATAGATGTTTAGCCGGCAAGTAGAGCGGTGATTACAAAGCGGTAATTGTTGCCAAGCGTCCCGAATTTGTCGAGACAATCTTTATTTTGCCAGACAGAATAAGTGGTTGCTTTGTATTTTAAATCCATCATATGCTATTCATAGTGAATGATTAATATATTCTCAGAATTAGTATGATTGACTCGACAACTTTAAAAACTACGTCTTAGATCAATTAAGGGACACTAGTATTTATTTCACTTAAATACGGTTGCAAAAATGCGAAGCATGTTCGAGTACTATAGCGCCTACTATTTTGACTCGCCTTGGCGGAGGCGCTGCCGCACCTCCATTGTTTTCATTTACAATAAGTATACTTATTACATGCCCGCGATGTATGGTTAAAAGGAGAGGTTGCACTATACGCGCTCTCGAAATAATCAATTCATCAATTGATTTTTACTCCAAAATTCCTGATTAATCTCATCATACTGTAAGACCTGGCTACCCCAGTAGGTACCCATGGAGAGTCTCCGGTGCAGGGCGCTCGTCTCGAGGGCCAATACTCGATGGGCCCTCAGCCCGGGCTTACCTACTCCGGTCTCCGCCTCCGAGCCACATCAGCTAATACCTACCCTTATGTCTACATGAATATAATCATTCCACTCATAAGCGGATCACAGGGACTAAATCTAATTTAAGGCAGAACGACGAATAAATAAAGGAAAATATAATATTTCAAAGCAGAAATCATTTGCAAAGAATGAGGCAAATGGTATAATAATGAATGTTTAGACTGGCTCAAGAAATACCGAGATGATTTATGATTTAACCCGACTAGAAAAAGGTTATGATTTAAGCGTCTATGCATAATATTATGGAAAGGATTTGCAAGTTGTCGAGCAATCTTTATACGGAGCTTTTAGAAGTCATAAACTTGATATATCTTCTAACAAGATGAAATTGTTATAATACCTTGAAGTAGCCAACTATGCACTAAATAGAAACAATGTCAGTTTGTTAAACGGGGCGATAAAATTAATAGATACACCCGTCCTTTGTACACTATTTAAAGATTTATCGTCCACATATTTAGCGCGTTGCATGCCTCTACGGCTTATCAGTACCAGACCGAGTCGGCTCTACAACGTACATTTATCAACAAAATTTATCAAGGCATACCCTTACAATGTTAAAACTGGAATAGGCCCTTGTTAGATCATCTTGGGGATTTTAATTATAGCAAGTAGGTACGCTTTTCGAATCGCTGATATAGTGTTAATTAAATTGTGTTTTTTAAATTTCACTTGGGATTTTTATACTTTGGTATATTGGGATAATAATAAAAACCATTTCGGTACGGAATTTTTGTAACGAAGTAGAAATACCATTGTAAGTAGCTAATGTTACTTTTCTATCCTATAATCAACCTTTATAGGTAGTACTTTAGGGACACAGTCGTTTTCACGTCTTAGGTAACATTCCAACATAAGCTCTTTATTATTATTATTGACACCCGTAAGAGAGCTCAGCTTATGTTGGAAATGCTAACAGAGCCGTGTAGGCGTTTTACTTTAATTCCTACATGTAATTCTAGAATGAAACGCCGACGAAAAAGAAAGGTCTTGCGTATTATGCTCCCTACGTGGCCGGTGACTAGGCGCTCTCATGACAAATATCCTCCATGCAATGGGCCGGACAATTCCACACATGCACGAAGACGCTGTGCCATTGTGCGGGAACAAAGACCCCACCACACTGTGAGGATTCAACAGAACTAAGAACTTCGAGGAGGAACTTAAAAAACTTGAATGGAAGTATTTCGTTCGCATTTTCATTGTAAATAAAAGATCGCACAGGTTGCTAGTAATCGTGCATTAATATAATGTTATGTTATGTTATGTTATGTTGTTGGGATGTATACCACAACCTTGCAAATAGGTAGCAAGGTAAAGTAGGTACCTATGTTGTCGCACATTCGACACAATCTGCAGCAAAAGGGGGAATTCCGATCGGTTTTTAAATTAGATTAATATGGTACCTAAATGAGGCAACAGTTTTACGTTAGGTAGGTTACCCATTGTGATAATAACATTATTTATGCGAGTAGGTACCCATGTTTTATTATTATTTCGTACAATTATTAATAAATAATTGTATTATATGTTCCTAAAATTATGTTAAACACAACTGCGCTTACAGTTTAATTCACAAATATTTTCAAATATCTATTTAGTTATTGAGACTAATAGCTGAAATTACAAGCTGCCTAATTACAAAAACAAATTAACTGAACGAACTGTTGTGAACTAGGAAAGTCAATTTAAAATCTATCAGTAAACAAAGTTGTACTATTTACTTAAAATTATTGTGTTAAGTAATTACGAAATTACTGACTTTAATGGTGATATGGAGAGGCAAATAGCTATTTGAATTGCTGATTTACAATGTTACCTAATCTAAAAATTAATAGTTAAGCAAAAAAACTTAGGTAAGCTTTATGATAATGATCAAATCAAATCATATCTTTTGGTAACCAGCGTTTAATTCACAAAGAGATTTACCCACAACCATAATCCCAGCATCTATTGAAGCTTTTTTGTGCCACTTTTTAAATCATTGATGTATTATTTTAGTAGATATGATACCTTCTAGCATCGAAATCGCTAAACTTGCGCACGGCGCAACACTACATTTTCTGTTATCACACTCGCAATTCGACAATTCACTTATTAAATACTTAAGAAGACATATTGGCAATACTGATACAATGTTTTCAACATTATTTACAGCAAGTCGATCTATGCCCATGGACTCCGTTTAGTAGGACAAACTATTTTGTACAGTCACGTGCCTCCCTCTTTCTTGGTAATATCTTTGTTTTAAATAGTTTTATTTTTCCTTTTAACGAAGGGTCAATCATCATGACTGGAGCTATTAATATACCTACAGTTACTTGCAGTTTTTTGTGAGTAATTTAAGTTACGTGTCGTTGACCTGCTAAGTATCGGCGCGGATCACTTACATGTGGGAATACAACTGTACACTGGTCTCAAGCTGTCACTTATACGTGTTATTGATAACAAATTGTGACCCTCAGAGTACTCCTTACCCTTGTTGATAGAGTTCATGATTAACAAGGCCACTCAACCTTTCCACTAATTCGTCCAATTGTGCTAAAAACTAATTGGCCAGCCGTGAGTCAACTGACAACTGCACTTAATTTTTGACGCACAATGTCATTTGTTCAACTGTTTTTGTTGTTTTTCTGTTGTTTACAAATTAAATAAATGATCAAAACGTCATAAGAAGGATAGTGATGATGATGATGCCAACCATGAGCTGGCAAGTAGACACAGATGTGAAAAAGGTCAATCAAATAAAGTTAGTGGTAAAAAGTTTATTTCACAGACGTCCGCTTGTATTGAATGCAATAAAACATCGCCAAAGTACAAATTTAGCGAGACGTCGTTAAAATTTCGCATCACTTTTGACTGCGTACATCAGTACCTGCCTACGGATTAAGAATTTGGCAACACGTGTTGTTCTCAACGTGTTTCATATTTTACATGCGTATTTGAACAAACATTTGCATAAAGTATATGTATATGCATATCTTACACATGCACATTAAGGTTTATTTTGTTTTGTTAAAATAAGAGCCGGGCCCCACTAGCGCGCTGCGCTGCGTCGTCGCAACGGACAACGCATTGTATGCCACACCTGCGTTGCGACAACGCACGACGTCGCAACGCAAGAGGGTGACGCACGTCTCCCTCTAGTAGCGGAACGCTGTATATCATCCCACCGAAAGCGCAGCGCATCACCCTCCCCCGCTTCGTCTCTCCGTTGAAACGTCGCACGCGACGGCGCAACGCATAAATGTGGCATGCCACTATAAAATATATGTGAAACGACGCAGCGGCGACGCCGCGACGATGCAGCGGCGACGCAGCGACGACGCAACGCAACGCGGTAATGGGGCCCGGCCCTAACGCAAATATTTGTACAAATCCATGTGAAGTGCCAGCATTTGTCATATAAATGGAAGTTCGTAGTTGGAAACAGATGCCGTATTTTGCGAAGGACTGTTTAAGGTAAGCTTTTATTGATTCCGAAAGAGAAATATCTCGCATTTAATCGCGTTCACATGTAGATAAGGTTGAAACTGTGCTACGCACAATTTTGTTAAAATCAAGTAATAAAAGAATACCGGGAATTACCAGAGGAAAAACTATTTTTGCAAAAGACTGTTTATTGCTTTGTGGTTTACCTCTTTTTTTGTTGTTTAGACCCAGTAGCTGTAGACTTGTATGCGGCATTTTATTCATAGTCTATGAAAAGTTCCAGTTCTTTGATGATTTGATCGCCTTAATGAGTCACTGTCGACATGGGACTGCACTTGGCGGGCCCGCTTCGCCGTGATGGATGACAAATCGCTTTTAGATCCTACGGTACGATGTTAACGTCGGCCCTCCCGGATGACTTACGATTTAAATGCTCCTTTCCACGCGATCACTGAAATGGAATTCATTTTCTTTTTTTATTTCTTGTCTTAAAACGGTAGCAGGGACATCGATTTCTAATCTTTAATTCATGTAAATGTACAACGGAATTAAATATACTTTTTCTTATCGAATGTTTAGACGCCATCCTGGTGTCAGAGTTGTTCAAGCCGTCCGAAGGCCTCTGACAAGGCTAACGACTGCTGCCTGGATTCCGAATTTTTACGTGCCCTTCGAAGCACAAAGTCGCTCACAAAGTTCAAATGCCACTAAATGGTCACTCATCTCTGCCTGACTTTGCCTAGCGTTGTTTAGCCTCCGACGTATACCGCTCTATGATTTCAGCTGAGTATGAACATGAATATACAATATGTTAAAAAAACCCTGTCCGACCCGAAAACGTATTGTTGGGTGTCGAGATTAGATTCCATTTTTGTAAAAAAAAACTTTTTTTTTTATTTTTTATTTATTTTTTATTTTTCAATTATTTTTTTTTCATTTTTTTGGCTTAGTATGTGTCCCACTGCTGGGCAAAGGCCTCTCATATTTTTTTGTAATACAAATACCACGTTTATATAAAAAAAAAAATCATAAAATGACGTCATCACATACTTTGTGGTCTGAGGTGACGCCACACGATCAAACATAATTACTTCCGGCAACGGTGTTGTCATATTTTTAAAATTAGCTACATTATGTGGGAAAAAGGCATAAAAAAATGGCACTTTAAATTAATATGTTTACTATCATGTTTTTTTTTTTTTTTTTTTTTATTTGTTCATGTGATTGGGGAACCTAATTACCGGTTTCGGCTCGGACAGGGTTTTCTTAACATGTTGTATGTTTATGTACTTACCCACTAACATTTTTATTCTTGTCTAGTTTTATTTTCGTATAAAATCTCCGACACCTTCTAATTGATTCAAAATCTCCGCTCACTTTGGTTACAGTCGTTGGTCGTCTTCATTATTTGTTATTATCTACAATTTATATCAAATTAACTGTGCTCGGACTGTTCGGCTACTTCTAAGAACAATCGCTGGCTCTAAATTATTCTGGCTCAGGTAGTTTTGTACCTCAATTATTATTTAATTTTTAGTGATGTCATCGTGTCGTAACACAATGACATGTAAGCCAATTTAATTTTAATTCTTTAGATTCCATGTACCACGCTCAAGGGTGAGTACCTAAGTGTGTGTTGTGTCATAATCAGAAACCTAGCAAATGCAAGAAAACAGCAAAAGTTTATAGACTACATACATATAATTAGTCTGCCTAAGCCATTGATGTAGGTATTATTTTAACAGATATGGTACCTTCTAACATAGCAATCACTCATCTTGTACTCAGCGCACCACTACGTGCAGCAAAATTTACACATCGCAATTCAAAAATTAACTCATTAAATACTTAAGCGGCATTATTCACTAGAAGGTGAGGCGTACCGCGTATTGGCAATCGAGTCGTACTATGTCCACGGACTCCGTTTAGTAGGACAAACTATTTTGGATAGTCACGAGTCTCCCTCTCTCTGGGTAATGTATTTTAATTAAAGGACAATGGGCAAAAATGGTCCAAATGTCCACCACTTCCGAGACCTACGTCACTCGATAGACCACTGGCCATGGCATATTTTGCTTTCTGACAGTTTATTTTATTTTTATTGAATGTTAGAAAAAGTATGTATATTGTTGCCTTTCAAAAAAATGTATAAACGTAATACTAAATGTGAAATATTAAACTACCCATTTTTTTTACTGACAGCTTATTTTGTTGAACTGTCTTTGTAAAAGTTACTCAGTATTTAGTGGTCTATCGAGTTACGTAGGTCTCGTCAGTGGTGGATATTTGGACCAAGTCCCATACAAAGGTTTCCCATTGTATTTTGCGCTAAGACTTTGCTAAGCGCTAAGGCTTTGCATTGAATAGTGATTTGAGTGTTGGTTACTGACGTCATACTCTGGGCTTTATAGAGCGCCCTTAAATATATTCTCCAAACAATGACGTCAGTACCGAGTTACTTCTGTACTTAAACATGAACATACGTAAAAGGTTAATCAGTGTCTCATCTAACGCGACCACTCTCGCTAATCATGATGCTCTCTTTACCTGTACGCTTTTGGCAAAATATGTAAAGCAATTTTAAATAATGTAGAAAGTTCATGATTATCCTTGAGTTGTAGAGGTATTCGATTTTTTACATAGGTACAATAGCCGGGTACGAATGGAGCTTGCGATAAAATTTGCATACCTGCACCATAAATAAGTACCTACTTTACTTACACACATTCAATTTCAATAATTTACCTTTTTTAAATTGTAATGTAAATGAAAAAATACAAAAGCACTTTGCCTAAAGTGTTAATGACACAACAGTAGAGACATGCGAAGTGAAACCTATAATTCCATAATTGGAACAAGAAGTTTCGATTGTAGGACACGGGGGCATTGCCTGAGAAACCCTGAACACTTTTTGCGTGTACCATGGCATGATGTTAGCATGATACCTAAAAGTAGGCGGACACCCTGATGTGACGATAGTGATGATTCTGATGTCAATAACCTTTGTGTACTTACAAGATCGATTGTTAATATACGGTTATCTGATGGTACTTAGCTTTTTATTTGCGTCCATCGGTTTATCTTATACAACAGAAATAATATTTCTATAAGTCGGTATAATCCTTGCATCTATATTATAACAAGATAGAGGATCTACGTCAAGGTAGAGTACATACTACCTATCAACTTAACACATGTTTTCTGGTACTACCTATAGGTCTTTATGTCCATAATTGACAGATCCGTTAAATTTTTCCCACAATAAATCAGTCACTATATTAACTCGCTCGACGTTCTGGATAAACCCGCAAGCAGGATATGCTCAGTGTAGGAGGAAATTTCATGAAGAGAATCGGACCTTTACCACATTTTGTTTTCAGTCTAATATTGGATAACCTCTTGTAAGGCTTCCTAGTTATTTTAGTATCCTATGGCTGTACATAGGATTCCTTTCCTCTTGCCAATCCTGTCAAGGTTGTCTGCAAGAGATCGCACCTTGCTTACTTGCTGTTTGTTCCTTGTTTTATCCACTCTGTACTGATTAGAACTATTTATCTCTTTCTGGGCCTAGCGTGTTGTTCCCTATTATTTAGAACCCTTTATTAATTTAGGTAAGAACAATTTTGAGTTCCTACTGGATTTCACCTTTAACGCAGAAAAGTTATAGATTTAGTTATTATACAAACATTTATTTTAAATCCGCTATTTACTTTAGGTTTTCAACCCAAACGTGTGCAGTAGGTGAATCGTTCGGAGAACAATGCGCTCACGATGCAATGCCACCCGCAAGGACTTTCTTCCTACGTTTGACACGGATGCACCACAAAGAAAACGTCATTTGCAACTGGCTAAAGTATCTTGTTCTAGTTTATTTCTCTGACAAAAACATTCGCTGTTCTTAAGTTTATATAAATACGTGTCATATGAATCTTAGCAGACGAATACAAAGGATTGTGGCAGTATTATTGTAGGTTTATTTTTATAACAATAGAATTTATTGTTTCTGAAATATATTACAATCAAAGACATTACCAGAAAAGAGGGAGACATGTGATTGTCCAAAATAGTCGTCCTAAACCGTGTCCACGACTCAGCTGCTCGCGGAAAATAGTGTTGAAAATATGTCGGTTTTGCCAATACGGCTCATCTTCTGGTGATTAATGCCTTCTTGTGGATTTCGAGTGTGATAAGTAACAGATGTGTGAATTTCGCTGCGTGTAGTGGTGTGCTGAGCACTAGTTTAGAGATTGCGATGTTAGAAGGTACCATATCTGTTAAAATAGTACATCAATGATTGCAATAAGGATCTTTTATATAAATAGAAAAAGCCTGCGCAACCCAAGCTGAGCGTGTCTGTCGTATAAATACACTGTAATCTAACATGGAATTCCGAGAATGTTGTTAGGGACTACCAACTTCCTTCACCTACCGGAGGAATTCAATAAAACGGACCGTGAAAAAAAACGCGATTCCTTTCAGTAAAGTGAGAATTATACGTTCCCAAAAATAAAGAAAAAAAACAGTCCTGAGTAAAGTAGGGATCCCCCGCTGTAACTTTTCTTCGAGGATAAGGGAATTACTTACGACCGACAAGGGGGAAACAAACTACAAAAACGACATAACACGTTGTGTTCGATACTACCCTTTTTTGCTGTTCAGTACAGGAGTTGAATATCGTTAGAGCTGTGGAAAATAAAAGCAAACTTTTGTTGTAAACGATTGTAGAGTAGTTAATGTCAAACAATGTTACGGTCAAAAGTTAAATAAAAGTATAAACAGGTGAGTAGATGTGTGTGATGGTATTATTATGCAATCATACAAGTACATAGTTAAGTCGTTTTTACTCATTCGATGATCAAGTAATAACAGAGGTTTATAGGATGATCAATTAATTCATTTCAAGTAATTATCTAAAGTGAACTTATAATTTTGTTGAAACGCAATTGAGAATAACACGATTATGATCAAATTTCACCAAGAAAAAGAATTTCGCTTTATTTATTTTTTTAAATCGCCAGCATCAACGTAATAGCAAAGTTGAAAACCCGGCAAAAACTGTGTGCAAACTCGAATTAAATAGTCGGTATCTGTCTAGTGACAGTGGGAATCCATCAGCGGTCTCGATTGGAACGATAACCGTTCACCCCCGGCCCGTGGCGCACCCCTAGCCACCCCATCCCGCTTCAAAAAAACAAAATCGTAATTTGATAGTGCCCTCTAGCGGCTCTAGGCAAAGATTTCACGTGGAATGACAAAAATTGTTTGCATGTTTGCATTTATTTTCAACTTCAACACTGAACAACTCACCTTTTTTGTATTTGGCAATAAATATAAAAAAACTCCAGAATTATCTTATTTACCATTTCCATTTTTCTTGGAAAGCGACTTCGGAGACTCGTAACTCGCTGTAAAAACATCAAAATAAAATCGAATCAATATTATAAGGTAGAACATTTTACAATCTATTCAATCGAATTTAAACCGTGAAATGTAGGTGAGTGTATCGGAAGAAACGTCTCGGTTTTTAACGCAATCATTTGGAAATTGAATGAATTACGTGGTTGTATGCCTGCCTAATGGATGATCGTGGCGGTAAAACCTTTAGAAAAGGTTAAAAATTGTTGGTAATCTAAAGATATTGGTGAAATCGACAAACAACACAAAGGTTATTTTGAGGAATGTGTACATATTGATAAAGTCAAAGGACTTCCTGTCTTTGCTTTCTAAAAACCAATTAGCTTTAGATAACGGTAAGTATGTCAATTAGCATATTACTATCTTCACCATCATCGTACCTACTAAAAACATTGAACAAATTTAGTTTTAGAGATTTTATTCCCTTAATTGGGATAGAATAAAAAATAGAGTAACTGGTAAAACAAAATCGTAGGTAAAACTAAGGCAGTGAGTAAGGCAGCTGTGTTTATGGTAGGGCCAAGCTAACCAACTGACTGCAGCTCATATACGGCCTGGCTCGACCGGGGTACTACCACATTCTCACAGAAAATCGGTGTAAATAACTAGGTATTACAGCTGCGTTTCGTACGATGAGTGAGAGAGCCTGAAGCCCAACTTCTCCCCGTCTCTCCCGTCCCACTCTCCTTCAGGTCGCCAACGTGCGAGCAATGCCTTTGGTATTTTGGTAACCGCTTAACATCAGGCGGGCCGTACGCTTATTTGCCACTTTAGTCACACAAAAAGTCAGTTTTCCACAAAAGTATAACATAAATAGTTTATTTACTGTGCAAAGTACAATGCCTTTCAGATATCGCGTCCGTTCTCAATAAGCCTCAAGGGAGCAATGTTGTCGACAGAGAAAAAATGCAATTTGTAAGTAATTCATCTGTTATCTCCCCGACCGCTGAGTCGAGCGGCAGTCATTACTCATAAGTAGTAGCGCTAGGCTGTATTCATTTCTCTCCGAGAATTCTAGATTACATACTGAATGCTGTATTCATACTGATGTAGCCGTCTCGGCTGGTTTTGTTGGCTCTACATTGTGTACTTCAACTCTGATATTAAGAAGAGGGTTCGAAATTTGGTTGATTTTCTATTCTACTTTTTCTTTAAGTAAGTATGTGGACTAGGAATCTTATATTTAGATTATGATTTTTGACTATATTATCTTGAGTTTCTTTAAATCCAAATCACGATTTGACGAAATTTTCTCGATAAAAAAAAATTATGAAATGAGCTCTAATTATTTACAATTTTCCTTGCTACCACGATGTTTTTACGATTTAGATCACGAAATTATTTCTAAAACATAGCAAATAATGATATCTAAACTACCCTTCAACCATATTTTAATTCATGAAGTACTTTTTTTTTAATTCAAGAAAATGTGGTTTGGCGCTTACGTTGTTTATTTCCGAGCGCGCGCACAATATCGCCATCTCACATTTTAAGTACTTGAACTAACCATGTCTCTCTCTAACTTTGTATTGTCAGTGTCCGCTCGGACTTGTTCGACGTCGGACCTGTGAAGGATTTTTTAAAAAATATTACGAAAAAATATTACGGTCGTGCCACATTACAGGTACAGTACAGTATTTACAGTCCGCCGACGCCTATGATAAATAAATAAATATCCTTGGAAATTCTTTTACACATGACTACCTGATCCCAAAATAAGCAGAGCTTGTACTATGGAAACCAGATAACTGATATTACTACATATACTACTTTTTGTTTGTAAATACAAACGAAATATACACTTAATTACACCTAGACTCGGGACATGCGGACATGTTCATGCACACAACTGCATGTCCTGGGCAGGAATCGAACCTATGACCTGCACTGCAGCGTGATTTTCGTTTGCTTTTCCTTGTCTTGTGTAATTTCTTTTCATCTCTTGTCATTTTGTGTCATCTCTTGTCATTTTGTGTCATCTCTTGTCATTTCATAGTTATTCGTGTCATTTCTGTAAAAACTCCCTATTTCGCTTACTGTTATATACTTGCAGCATGGTCTTGGGCCGACAGTGGGAATACATTGCTTGTCAAAACAATGGAGTCGCTTTATTGCGTTTGTTGTAGGTATGGATGGGCAAGTAATAAATATATCATACATCAATAAATTATCGTAAAAAATAACATTACAGATATGGATAGGAAAATGTTTGTCCGTCCTATTCAATCTATTATATTATAAACGAAAGTAACTCTGTCTGTTACCTTTTCACGGCTAAACCGCTGAACCAATGTTGATGAATTTTGGTATGGAGATAGACTGGGTCTTGGCGGAGAACATAGGCTACTTTTTAGGGTTCCAAAGGGTGCTAACGGGACCCTATTACTAGGCCTACGCTGTCCGTCTGTCTGTCTGTCCGTCTGTCAGCGCGGGCTGTATCTCACGAACCGTAACAGGTAGAGAGTTGAAATTTTCACTGAATGTGTATTTCTGTTGCCGGTGCAGAACAAATACTAAAAATATAATAACATTTAAAAATAAATATCAAGTCTCAAACTTGATATTTTTGATGTGTTTATTCTACGGTGGTACGGAACCCTTTATGTGCGAGTCCGACGCCTTCAGATCTTATGAATGTTTTCTTGAAATAAATATAGTGTATTTTAAGTAATTAACTGGCCAAACCTCAGGTCCTACCTACCATGTTAGGATCTTTTTCGTTCTAGCAGGTGTAAACCGTGATTTAACGAGTTAATGTGATAATTTTTGTATTTTTTAAATTATTCAATTCAATGTTTTTTATTCAGACATAGTCCAATATTGATTATTAAAATTATTATAATTTCACAATAAATATAAAACAATAAATAAAAGTAAAATTAAATTTAAAAAAAAATATATATTTATTTTTAAACTGACTTCAAAAAGGAGGAGGTTTCTCAATTCGACCGTATATATATTTTTTTTATGTGTGTTCGCGGATAACTTCGTTGTTTATGAACCGATTTTGATGATTCTTTTTTTGTTGGTAAGGAGATATCCCAGCGGTGGTACCATGATAAGGAAACCAGGATCTGATGATGGCATCCCAGAGAAATCGAGGGGAACCTTCGAAAATCGTAGGAGCGACAAGTGCGTTTGTAATTTTTTTCATTAAGTATTTTAAAGCACTACTATTTTATGAAGGTCTGGAGTCGATCTGATGATGGAGCCGAAAGACAGTCGAGGGAACTCCTCAACGATTTACAACAATTACCTGGTGTTTGGGCTTGATTAATTTGTATTGATGAGAGCTTTACACCTAGATGGGTTGTGACTGTCATTAAGGGTCTGATGATGGAGTCAAAAGACAGCCGAGAGAACTCCTCAACGATTTACAGCAATTACCTGGTGTTTGGGCTTGATTAATTTGTATTGGAGAGAACTTTACACCCATATGGGTTATAAGTGCCATTACAGGTCTAATGATGGAGACCATAGACAGTCGAGGGAATTTCTCAAAGATTTACAGCAGTTACCTTTTGTTGGGCTTACTTCATATGGTTCAAAATGCCAAAATGTTCATTGGTATGGCGCCACTAAAAATCGTGAAATAAAATTATTTTTATAAAAAAAAAACAAACCGACTTCAAAAAAACCTGGATCACTAAAAAGCCTGAAATAATATTTCTATTACCTACCACCTCTGCCTACCCCTTCGGGAAAACCGGACGTGATGGTGTGTTATCGAGTATTTGGAGTCGGTGCCAATCTTGGTATGCCAAGTCTACCTACTATAAAAGTAAGAAGATAGATTGGCACCGACCCCAAATACTCGATAACACACCATCACGTCCGGTTTTCCCGAAGGGGTAGGCAGAGGTGGTAGGTAATAGAAATATTATTTCAGGCTTTTTAGTGATTTTTTTTAATTTTTCATGTTTTATCATTAAAATACAATATAATATAACATAAATTAAAATAAAATACAATAAAATAACAACCTACCCCTAATTAAACAAATACCGTCCGCGTGGGATACTGGCTGCATGTCCTCCCTGTATTCAAGCTGTTCCTGTTGTCAAGCGAATTTTTTGAGCAAGGAAAGAGCCAGCCCTCTTGTCACCTGTGGCGGTAACCAGTCTAAGGGTGATTTTGATAGATAAAAAAATAAAGATAAAAAGATAAACAAAAAATAAATGCATGGTTAAATCAATAAAATTTATAAAAACTGAAAATTAAATTAAAAAATAAATTAAATATGGTAAAAAAAATTATTATGACACCGCTGATGACTTCATGATCGGCATCGAAGTTAAGTACCAAAGTATTCCTTTGCCTACGAAACATGAAAAAGATACTCATATCCGGCAGTCAGTCACTGACACAGAGTATGTACATTTTTACCCGACTACGGTGGGCGGAGGGTTATGATTTTGACCGATATGTATGTATGTTCATCTGCTCCCGTATAACGTCCAAACTATGTTTATCATAATAATTTGACTAATGAGGTATCGTTGGACGCGTCTGGATCGTCCGCTGGTTATAGGCTATTATACGATCGAAATATTGTTATACGTATCTATCAGCATATTGTAGGTATCGTTTGTCTTCTTTTGACTTACTTTGTCTTCAGCAATAAAAACAACATAGAAATTAAATTATTTTTTTCAAATACACTCGACATAAAAATCCCATATAAAACGAAAAAAATATATTTGAATATTTTCATCCATTTCATCTATTTTAAAAGGTGCACTGGGACATATTATTTTAATTGTACGAATTAAACAATATTGTTCCTTCAAAAAATAACTATACTATAGTCTACTCCATAGCTGTTCTGTCCTAGCTAAGCGAGAGGGATATATCCTTCGGCAGCTCACGCGACGCTAGCCACACCCCGAAACTAAAATTCATTTTTTTCTTGTATCGTCTTAAGTATATTACTTATAACAAACATCCAAAAATATTCTTGTTACGATTTTGCAACTAACCAAAAACGTAAAAAGTAGAAAGGCGGTTGATGGGGGTTTTGTTTAAAAATTCGTAGCGAAACAAAGTCGTAGCTCCAAGGAAGTTATTAGATACCATTTCAAATTATGTGTTAGAATTTTAAGAAAGAAGATAGCGTTCATGTAATAACACAATATAATTTCTGACCTGAATTTACTATTTCGGGATGGCTATAACCATAATTTTTAGGTCCAGGGTTACCTATAACATTCAATATCCCGTTTCAATCGGCATAAAAAATGTACCGACATGTGTAACACGTTCTCTGTACATAAGCAAATTGACTTAATTTTATTTTTAACCCACTGACAGGAATTGACATGTTATTTATAAGTAATAGATTGCAAAAGCGTAGGAGTATGAGTAGGCTGACGAGCGTGGGTGCCGGGCGGAGGGTGGGGAGCGGAGGGCGGCGCCACCTAGCCGCCACCAGCTAGCCTGTACTTAAAGATATTTAATACCAACCGTATTTCAATACCCTGGCCTTTAAATACAACTTCGTATTACGATAACCGCTCATAATTATAGGAATTTGAAAAGAAATTGATGAGTATTTTGCCTGATATTTAATTCAGTGAAATTTTTCTTTATTGATAATGCTTCGAATTTTGCTTCCTTGGTTCTCGCAAACGCCCTTTTTTCATTCAATACTTTGTATGTCATCGCTCCGATTGCTGATCTACTATTATAAATGCGAAAGTAACGAACTCTGTCTGTTACGTTTTCAAGACTAAACCACTAAACCTATTTTGATGAATTTTGGTATAGAGATAGACAGAACCTTGGAAAATGTCATAGGCTACTTTTTATCTTGGAAAAATGTTGGGTTCCTGTGGGATTATAAAAAAAACAACTATATTATAGGACGTTGTAACGTGAACGCGGACGAAGTCGCGGGCAGAAGTTAGTAATTACCAAATCAGGATAGACTGAATGCTGGTTATAAGAATAGGTTAAATGTGTGAATGCAAGAAAAAGGGCACCAGCTGTTTAGCTTCACACGTGAGGTGTAGGGGTCAGCTAATGAAAATGGATCATTGTGATCCACTACACTTCGAATTTGTTGCGTCTTTTAATAAGAATATCTTCGAATCTTTACTTAAAAACTAAGTAGGTATACATACAAGTGGAACTTTACTTAAGAGAATTTCTTTATTACAAATGCAAGGAAGGAAAGCTTAAAATTTAATACTGTGAACAAGAATTTTCTGAAAGAATCTTTATATACAGATATTTTGTTGTAAGCACTAAATTTTGTAGTTATAAGTACAATATATACCTCCCAAATTCATCATAATGGAATTACACGGGCATTAGAAATTACTTTTATTCCTAGAAATGTTTTTAAAACCATTGTAAAATGCCTAAAAGCTCTATAAATTTGGCGGTACGAATATAATTCTATCCATTTGTCGTGTGGTGCGAGCGATAATCGAGATAAAATGTGCACAGATATTACATCCCTATATCCAGAGACGTCAGACATTACGTGGGCGGGAAGTTATCAGCACTATCGTGTTCCTGTCGCGTACACACACACACTGGAATTTTGTACCATCATAACGATATTTCCACCGAAGCGCTAACGTTTGTCTCAAAATGGAACTAGATAACGCCAGCTTAATCTCCACCGTCTCTCTGATAAATGTTCGTTAATGTCAATTTGGTTTGAATGTGAAAGGATTGTGTCGTTTTACTTGAAATACAGTAGTAATAGATAAGTACACCATAGATTTACATGTCGAAAGTACATATTTGTTACTTACAAGCATAGATTTATGAAAGTTTCTCGCGAGATACCGCTCTACTAACAAAAATCATACCAAAAAATCTGGCACCTTATTATCGCGTTACGTCAGTTTCATACATTGGTTACTGACAACTGTACTGGAGTACAGCGACTTCGGAATAGTATCAGTTGTAGCGCCATCGCGGGAACCAAAATTAGTCTATGGTTACAAGTAATTTATATTCACAAAATATTTACCATATTTCGACCAGACAGGAAAAGAAGAACTTTAGTTTCAAAATTTATAGAACAATCTATTAATGCCTACCTACTTAATAAGTTTCTATAGGTATCACTATATTTCAATAAATTGCTGTACATAGCGCATATTTCAGAATCGTCAGATAACTTTTATCCACCAAACATTACAAACAACAATTACATAATATCAAGTTGTGATTACGTACGATCCTAGGCGATGATCGGTAGCTAACCAGCCATAACTATTCACAATGGACCCATCCATACATCGATCGATATACGAATACGGAGTGCAACAGGATTATTATAAAGAGTAAAATGGCGTTTACACGAGCCGTCAGAGTCGCCCCGGATCCTTGACCCCACCGCACTGGGTCGCAGCCAGACGGCGCGCGGCGACCAGACAGGCGCTGTCGACCGCCGCCGCCCTTCGCCGAATAATATGAGCATCACTTCCCGCACATTGCCTACGAGCTCACAGCATAAGGTATCGGCCAGCACAAGGTAATAGGTAGGTACATGTTTTATATTGAGGTTTGGCGTGCATATCAGATTCTTCACGACGGCGCTAACGGCTCAACATTTATTGTTGGTTCCGGAACGTGCGTATACGCATGGATGTGTATGTGAAAGAAGCGAGATGAGATAGGTAAGTGAAAAAGTCCACACTTTTATCAGAGGGGGTTAAAACGCCATAGCAATTCTGCAAAAGTGATTACTTAGCGGAATTGCTAAGGAGCCTGATAGAAAATCAGAAAAATGAATTGCGCTTGTAGAATTGCTATGTGGCGTATTTAAAGCAAGTTTTAGTTTTTCTTGTTGATTAACACGAAAAAATATTGTAACTTGTTACCCTGCCTGTGGACGGATACCACCTCAATTAAATTTTGGTATGTGTATGACTCACCATAATTTGTTACATCCGACGTCCTCCGCGCTTCATCGGTTCCGGCAGACGTCATCATGTATATTGGTTGTTAGGGGACCCTAGTCACTTGGCATGTAATCGAGCGGTAGACGGTCAATCCGTTCCACATTTAAAAAACATCCTTCGCCATAGATTAATTTTGGTTTCCGCGAGGGCGCTCCAACTAGACGAAGCGTGCGCACTATTAAAATGCGGCACCTGATACTTCACCGAAGTCGGTGTATTTCAGTACATCTGACAGCAACCAACGTGTGAAACCGGTGTGCTGCGACGATAATAAGTTGTCGCATTTTTTGGAATGATTTTTGTTAGTAGGGCGGGTGTCCAGTTAAAGCGCGCGCGCAAAACTTTCGCAAATCTATATCGTTCGCCTTGGTTCCAATAATAAAAAAAGAACTTGCTCAAAACATTAGAGCTAGGCTAGACAAAACGGATTTCACATAAACAACGGTATTCGCTTACCTTATAGCCACCATAATATTTCTATATAGCGAACCAGCTATTCTTTTCATCGCGCTGGCATTTTACCAAGCAATTTTTTTATTCAACTACAAAGCTGTGGCAAGGGGCGCAATCAATGTTCCACAGAAGGAAGATTGGAGCCTAAGAGACTTTTTATTTTAGCCCTCGCTATTAAAACGAAGATTCCAATTGCGTTGATATTGAAATTCTATTGAAAGAGGTATCTGGGTGGTGTGCGGTAATGGTATTTTAAAATTATGGGAAATTGTGCATTCATTTGATGAAATCGATTTTAGAACTCTTTATAGGTAAGAGAGTACAAGGGGGCTAAGAACGCCACATAGCAATTCTGCAAACGCAATTAATTTTTCTGAACAGAACCGAAATTTTGTGGAATTGCTAAAGATTCTGCTAGAAAATCAGAAAAAAACTAATTGCGGCTGCAGAATTGCTATGTGGCGCTATTAGACCCCCAGGAGGGAACAAGAAAAGCGTGAAAGATAAAGGCCCAGAAGCTACATGATGCATATAAAAGAAAATTATGTAATGTTATGTTGATGAAAGTTGTTGGATGGATAGAACTGGCCGTGGATGGGAAAAGGTGGGGAAAACTTCTTCCGCTTGGTATACCGAGAAGTAGGTACCTATTAAATTATTATAAGCCTCGGGTTGGCTTGTTTTCGATACTAACAGTATAAATGACTCCCCTATAAATCCCATTAATTACTTAACCAGTCAATTAAATCAGAATATGAACCCATAAACAAGTTGTATCAAAACAATAAACACTTTTGTTTCAAGCGTAAACCAACAAACAATTAAGTTCCCTTGAAGGAAAATGTTTTGCGAATATTGTAAGAGCGAAGTATTTTACGGCGAGGCCATGGCGCGGGCGATGGCTTGGTAAACACATTTATCACAACATATCCGTGTCAAACAAACGAGACACGTTGTAATGTTATGACTCGGGTTATTTCAATCGTGTTTCTGTCAAATGGGATGACTTTTGGTCATTTATGTATTACTTTAGCAGATATGGTACCTACCTCCTAACATCGCTATCACTAAACTTGTGCTCAGCGCGTCATAGTCATATAGCGAAATTCACACTCGCAATTCGACGGTTAACTTATCTATACAAATCAATAAAATTTAAAAGTCTGTTTGTATACATAAGAAGGCATTATTCACCAGAAGACGAGCTATATTGGCAATGCCAACATTTTCTGTCAGAAAGTCTGTTACCAAGTAAATACAAGAGAAAATCGACCTAAGCAAAATTACCCTTATAACCAAGCTGTAGAAAAGAGACGAATGTGGGAATGATGGGTGACGAAATCGCTACTGCTCGCGCGCTACTATCGCTTCACGTATAACTAAATTAGACGAGAGTGAAATACAAAAAGCGCAGGTAGGTAGTGCTATCTAGCTTACTTTACGACGATCCTTTGTCATAATTAGCAATCTTCTGTGGAATATTCCGTCTACAAGTTCTTTCATGCATTCAATCACATCTGAATGAGGCGAATAATACTAGAACTCAGTTCTTTTATTACGGGAAATCCATGTTATTATTTCGCGGCAAACATGAGTACAATTAAATTAATTGAATGAAGAGGCTTTGACAAAAAACTTATACCAACTTTTACCTTTAGGCACGCATAATATCTTGTTTTATTTGTCCGTCTATATTATTCATTGTAATTGTGGCAGATTATCAAAATAATGTTGTTGTTAACTCATTATAATAATTCTCTCCTTTAATACGAACGAACAACTTTTCATTACTTAAAAAAGAACCATTTAAACTCAGAACAATTAGCAGTGTTATACAAAAAATATAAAAACAGGACACCGTCTCGCAGCCACGCGGGCGCAGTCAAACTTCTGTAATTAATGTTTTTCCCTTAAAGAAAATTACTGAAACCTTTTACGGCCCCGTGTAAGTCGGTTGACATGGGTATCACTGGTCAACCCAGAAAAAGTTCAAGTCCAAGTTTGTAAAGTCGCAAAGGAAATGGCTCTGACATATTGTTAAATTAGATAACGCTTTTGGTGTCTTAAGGCTACTAACTAATATGTATACTTGATGCGTCATGTCTTTGTTCTCACTGCACTGTAGGTACAGTCGCGTTCATAAGTGCAGTTGCAAATTTCAATCAATTCTGTACCGTATGTTCAAAGCAATACAGTCTTAAGCATGCTACTGCGCTAATGAACTCTGGTTGTACAATCACCAACAAGAAACACACAGAGAAGGATTGATTGATATGACGGTAGCAAAAACCAAAAATCTTTTTTAAAAGGCATACGGTTATATTAACTTGGCTAATCAAATCAAACGAACGACTTATTAAAATGCATATTAAACTCTGCAACACGGTGTTTTCCACTTTAAGTGTATGATATTCATCTATTTTTATACTTTTCACCCATAATTTAGCGCGGGCCGTCTGCCAGACTGTAAATAATGCATGCAACTTGGTGCGTCCAGATGCCTCGCATGCCTCACCCGAGCACTCATATTATGACACTATGTCTATGCGCTCCGACGGCAAAACTGAGTGCTCGGGCGCGGCATGCGGCTGATGTAGACTTAGCCACTAAAAACCCCGACTAATTTTGTCCGAAGGTTCTTTGACGTTAATGACAATGAAAGCAACAAAAACGGGAGAACACGCAGACTGCAGACAGTTTTTATATAGGTATCTACGCAAGTACAGATGGAACCTAGGTTCAGGAAAAATCTGTGGTAGAATGCGCGCTCTACCATATAGCCACGCAGCCAAGAACAGATAAAAAGGAATATTCATTTCTTAAAGACTATTATAATACCTATAACATAGATTTATAAAAGTTTGCGTGCGCTTTAACCAGATACCGCCCTACTAAGAAAAATCATTTCCAGAAATGCGGCAACTTATTTTCGTTGCGGCCTGTCAGTTTCATACAATGGTTGCTGTCAGATGTACTGCAGTACTCAAAATTTTGCGTGGTATCAGTTGCCGCATTTTATTAGTGCGCATGCTCCATCTAGTTGGAGCGCCCTCGCGGAACCTAAAATTAATCTATGACCTATAACTATTATTCTAAATTATTTGTAATTATAAAATGGTGATAGTGGCCGCAGACAAAGAGGTCGACCAAGGAAGAAATGGCGAGATGATTTTTGAACACATTTGCCGAAACCTAGTAGCAGGAAATAGACCAAGACCGTGATGCGTGCCATGTTGAGAAATAAAGGGGAGGTCTTTGCCCAGGAGTGTGATGATTAAAGGATATAAAAAAATAAAAAAACCGGCCAAGTGCGTGTGGGACTCGCACATGAAGGGTTCCGTACCACCGTAAAATAAAAACGTCAAAAATATTAGGTTTCTTGTATGGGGACCCCTTTATTTTTTAATTGTAGCGTTGTAGCGGCAACAGAAATACACTTTCTGTGAAAATTTCAACTTTCTATCTATTATGGTTCGTGAGATTCAGCCCGCTGACAGACGGATAGACAGACAGACGGACAGCTTAGGCTTACTAATAAGGTCCTGTTGGCAACCTTTGGGTACGGAACCCTATAAAAACAATCCCTAAGTTGCAAATTAGTCCTATTCATCGAATTAACACATAATGTTATCACGAATGAAGCCAAAGGAACCGCTAGTTCGAACGCAAAGCACGGATATTATCACGTGGAGGTCGCTGAAATAATAATTGCGGTTAAAACATGGTTTCGGGACGTCGGCGTAACAGATCTGCTGATGCCACGCCTCGCCCGTATTAATAACGTGTATTATCCTCGACAATTTCATGAAATATCCGCTTTTGTGAGCGTTTAAATCGTGTCGGTGATGCGATAGTAACTAACAATAAAAACGTCTAAAATATCAAGTTTCTTGTATGGGCTTACGGCTACGGAAAATTGTAAATGAATGAACAAAGGAGATATGTAGGTATTTTGAATTTAATCACTACAGTAAATTAGATCCAATAAAAATGACAGAAATGGCACGGAAAATATAAAATCGCACACGAACTTAGGATGACGGAAGACATAAACTGAACGCTGGGACAAACAATGGGTAAAAGTATTAAAAGAGATCTCGTTAGTTTAAACAGCGCCGTAGGCCGAGCCACCCCTCCCGCCAGCCCGCCCCTCCCCCCCTCCTCCTGGTCTCCGGGCCGCCCACGCATTTGAAAGGTTAAGGGCAATCTATTGTGGATACGGCTGCATCCTCTCCACCGTTCATTGTGAGTCTCTCAGCTCAAATATATTTGCAATAAAACTGTTGACGTAATAGGTTATAACCTTCTAATATAACGTGGTTTACCTTCAACGAGCTATATTTATTGGAAATGGGGGTTAAACCTTTATGTTTACCTATATTAAGTGCCTATAAATAAATGTCAAAACCGTCGGACAAAAAAAACCTGCACGTTTTTCGAAAGAGTTGTCTTCAGATCTTCATAAAACGCTTTGAAACGTTATATTTACATCATACGCAAAACAATGAACTGTTTAATTTTAATTACAGCAGTTGACCCAGTTCAAATAATTATTATTAGCTACGCAGCGTCCTGCAAATGCATGCCAACAGAAAAAATATTATGAATCATAAAATGTCCATTCCAGTCTCTACTATATCTTTTATGAACAAACAAAGCTTATAGTTCGTGGTAGTTCCAACCTGTAGCCAATTGATTGCAGCTCATATTATATGTGCTGGCTCAACCAGGGTAACCTTCTCACAGAAGATCGGCGTAAAGTAGCTATTATAGCTGCGTTTTGTACGATGTGTGGGAGTCGGAAGCCAAACCCCCCTCTTCCCATCCCCCTTTCCCACTTCAGGTCGACAACGTGCGAGCGATGTCTTTGGTATTGCAAGCAATAACCTACAGTAACTAATTTACATCAGACGGAACCTACGCTTGTTTTCCACCTAAACAGTATAAAACAACTTTCAATTAAACAACCTTCACATCATACACTTATGAGTAATGCAACATACCTACATGCAGTGCAAAATAATTCATTACGGAACTAATATATAAAACAAACAAGGATTGATTCACTGCACACTAATTGACATTGACAACAAAGGCAACGCACTACAATGCCCGCAGCTGTGCAACTACGCACATTATATACCTTATGTACTGACAAATACGGAATTTCAAGAAATGATTCAGTCTAAGGCCGCGCTCACTTTGGATGCGTTTTCGTCCGAATTTTACTCGTGCTTACACGTACGAACAACACGAATGATCCCGACCTTCCAAGTACTACGGGAGTGCGCACACTGGGTGCGAGTTGGTCGTACGTGTACTTAACTCGCACCCAGTGTGCGCACTCCCGTAGTACTTGGAAGGTCGGGATCATTCGTGTTGTTCGTACGTGTATGCACGAGTAAAATTCGGACGAAAACGCATCCAAAGTGAGCGCGGGCTGACGCAGGAGCGGACTTCTCTATATGCCGAGTATGCACAGGCCTAAGGCGTAATAACACACAAATAAAACGGTATGCATCAGTACACTGATTGAGATAATTTTATCATTTATAGACTTTTTATTTTTTCATCCCTTGCTTTACAGGTAGTAGGGGGGCGGCAATCTTCCATAGGCCTAGGGCGGCCAGCGTATGAAATCCGCCCCTGGTCTAAACATAATTTCTCAAAGTTAATCTCCGCTAAGATCTTCCTGGGTTTATGTTCGAAACTTTTCTACCAGTTCAGATTTTAAATTGAATTTTGTTTATCTTTAATGTTTTGTATCGATTTAATTAATCTTACTAAAGGCATTAAACGTTTTGTATTGAAAAGCATTCAACCAGACAATCAGTGATTATAAAAATATTTCAGCTTGTATCTTGAAATAGTTTTGACAAAGCGCCAATACATTGCCTAGTACAGTTGGTCAGATAAATACATCTTTATAGACTTCAGCATTGTGCAAAATACTTTTCTTCTTCTTCTTATCGTGCCTATGGTTAGTGGCCAACCTGGTGTCAGAGTAGTTCAAGCTGCCCGAAGACCTCTGACAGGTCTTAACGACTGCAGCCCGGACCGACCACAACAAACAGATACACACACCCATTTACAAAAAATATGAATAAAACGCAAAGATTAGGCAGTCATGTGACTATCAAAAATAGTTGTCCTACTAAACGGAGTCCATGTACTCTGTACGACTGAATCGTTCGCGGAAAATAATGTTGAAAGCATGTCGGTATTGCAAATACTGGTGAATAATACGCCAAAATGCCTTGCATTTGCATTGCAAGTGCAATAACAGATGTGTGAATTTCGCTGCATGTAGTGGTGGACTGAGCACAAGTGTGGTGATTGCAATATTAAGAGGTACCATAAATGCTAAATAAATACATCAATAGACGTGTCTACAACATACACATGCCGCGCGAGGCTGCACACCCACATGCCTCACGAAGCACGACGTTTGCCGCAGTCGCATGCCGCGCGAGGCAAATGGCGAGGCAACTGACACTCTAGACAGAGAAAGGTATAGCCGAGCAATCAGTTTGACACGTTTGACATCGTTCTGCCTGATGACTATGCCAAACTAGACGAGGCAAATGACAGCGCTCAGGTGAGGCAGGACGCGCATTTGCCTCGCGCGAGGCAAGTCAAACATCGTGACGCAATTTGCCTCGCGCGGCATGTGACACATCTGGACGTAGCCAATGATAAAACTGCACCTACTTATCAGACTATAGGTACCTACATGATGTTAAATGTGCAATTAAATTAAGTGCCTACATAAAAATGTTGACTTGAATAAATACACACAGTATGTTTAATCAAAAACCAAAATCGAGCACGTTGCCGCTACGTTAGATTTTAATTAAAGTTACGTCAGGAAATGCGTGTAACAATTAAACAGATGTTGGCAGTCGTGTGCCGTAGGTATGCTGTGATTAAAGTTCGTATCGCTTTATGTATGTACAAACATTATACTCACATAAATAACACATTGGAATCACAGACACGATGTAAACACGTGGCGATTGTAAATTCTATAATAGACGTCCTATACGAACTCTTTTATCTCGATATGTATTGTGTTTACATGTACAATCATCGCCTACTGTTCATTGACCAGTCTACATATATTATTATGTATACATATTTCGTAGGTATGTGTCGTTATTTACATAAGATGCCTCGAAGCGATTTGGTGTGTCTAGATGCCTCGCTTACCTCGCTCGAGCACTCATGATATGACATTATGTCGAAATGTGTTCCGTCGTCAAAACTGAGTTTTCGGGCGCGGCATGCGCCTGGTGTAGACCCGGCCATTGAGATTTTAATTAGGAAGTGAGCAACGTAGATTTAGGTACTTACTTCTAAGTAATGGATCACAAGAAATAGTAAGCGCCGCCATACACGGACTGCTTGTCGACAGCTCTAGAGCAGTTGGTTGCAGTTTGGTTGCAGTCGACCGCCCGCCGACTGCTTGAGCGGTCTGTGTAACGTCAAGCAGTCAGCGGGCGGTCGATGCGGTCGATGCGGTCGACTGCAATCAAACTGCAACTAACTGCTGTAGAGCTGTCGACAAGCAGTCCGTGTATGGCGGCGCTAATATAAACAAAGTTTTGAAAAAAAAAAAAACCTTGACTATTTATATTATTTACCTACTTAGGTAAGTGTAACATCTTTGAAGTAATCCTT
This sequence comes from Drymonia ruficornis, assembly GCA_947859195.1. Classification (NCBI taxonomy): domain Eukaryota; kingdom Metazoa; phylum Arthropoda; class Insecta; order Lepidoptera; family Notodontidae; genus Drymonia; species Drymonia ruficornis. Next base: position 6,488,566 of record OX401918.1, read on the forward strand.
ACGGATTTAATACAATATCCGTAGACCTAGTATTACGTACCTACGTCAACTATTTTTTCGTGTAATATATTATCTTGTTTTTCTCATCTCATGTTCGAGACGTTCTAGACTTATAGTGATTCCTTTAAATTAACTATCGACTAACTGGGAGGTCGGTCGCTCAGCTAAGTGTCAACGTTCTTGAGATCAATAAAGTACTGTGAGTTAGTGGCGTTTATCCACAAGCCACATGGAGCTCTATGCAAAACACTGATTGCGGCTGTCACCAACATTAAAACAGTCAATTATAGAGATGCGCAGTGCGTGCATCTGAACGGATGCATATCCTCGGACTCGTTGCGTACCTCGGAATGCGGATGTGTCCGGAGTCGAGCCTGTTTTACAATTAAACATACCTTTATGTATACATGGAATGCGGATACGGGTTCAAAACCGTTTTAGAATAGAATTAATGTAGGGTTTTAGGACCTACAACTATTTACTTAAAATCAAATAACATTTACATTTACCGCTACGGGTCGGAGAGAAAGGAAGCTAACAGGTTGGCAGCATTTCTCTTTGTAAAATATCAGTGACTATGATTTATAGTGCTGACGATAACTGCCGATTTAAAACTCCTCAGGGATGCATTATTTTGGAAAGGTATCGCTAAAAATATTTGGCAGCTGAAAAAAAAAGTTCTTTTCTTAGTAAGTTCCATTGATAAAATTGACTATCGTCATTTCTGTAACTTCTGAGTCACTTTTCTGCGCTATTTACGTCATCATAGATATGAACTAAACGGTTCTAGTGAACAGGATCTTTTACTATAACATCAATTAAGTATAAGATCCTTTTAAAATCCTTGTTTCCCATCTCTAGTCAATTATCGCGTTGAGTTCGCCTCCCCGTGGCGCCTCGCGGTTCAACACCCGGGCACGATTGGATTTTAATAATGCTATTTATAGGCGAATTTTAATACATTTGTTTTCCACATATACCATCTGCGCCTTTCATACTGGGCCATAATGGCCTAGGTTAGGCTAGGCCATTGTGGCGCTACTGTGGCGTTTTGCTATAGTGATTGACCCTATGATTGGTTGCTTGATTCTGACCGGCCAATCAGAGGCCGATCAAACAGTCGGCTGACCAATCAGAGGGTCAATCAATATAGCAGCTTAATGGCAATGGCTAAGCGACTTAGGGCTCAGGTGTATTCTCTGTCACTGACCTTAACAACTTTTAGACAAGGTCGCGGGATTAATTCAATAACTGTTAAGGGATAATCGCCTGTTTCTACCTTTACCACAATATACGGCGGTGATGGTTTGTTTACTACGAATAATCTACGATTTATAGCGTCTGACCTTTTTGAGGATAAGAAAGGGTGTGTGCTTGGTAAATAAAATACTTATATCAAATATGAATATCATAGAATAATGGAAAAATACTAGGTGATATTATATGCGGGTAGGCTCATCTAGCTTCAGAAAAAATTGCACCTACTGAAAGTTAAATACAACGTCACGACTTTTATCCCCATTCGGAGGTAGTCAGAGGTTTGAGTGGCCATCCACCACCACATTGTGGAGGTATTAAGCCAACTCAAAGCCCACGTTTCACCAGATAGTCAGAACCCAACGTGACAGGTGGTGAACCTTGTCGCCGTGTATACAGGAACTGACTATTACCTAATCCCGAGGGATAGGTAGGTTTCCTCACGATGTTTTCCCTCACCGTCAGCGAACTGTTAATTACTGAAAGTTAATTCGGAGTAATAAACAATACCATTTGTAAAAACCGCAGTTTTGGCCAGTGATACTTTATCGTTATTTACATACTAGCAGGGATTACATTTTCATTTATTGTGTTTCGAGTGCGGATCATTCGCTAGAATTTTCCGCGGCAGTCGATTGTTCCTTTAAAGAAAAAGAGACGCCTCCGTCTAAAGCTATATTCATGTGTATACATAATAGAAGAGGCTCATTCGCAAACATCTATGTTTGTTGTCTATATGGGAAATGAAAATAATATTTACGTTTTAGCTTTAAAATGTATACAGGGTGACTTGGAAATCATTGGCAATGTTTTAAACTATAACTCTATCTGATCGGCTAAATAAAAAAGAACTAAAAATAATCAGATAAACAAGTAAACAAAAAAATATCAATAACTTCCCTTTGCTTAGTATGTAGAAATAAAATAGTACTTCTAGGAATAAAAACAGCCGGTAGATGTAATATAGGCTCCGTGCTATTTTCAGTTGTATTTTCTATCATTTCAATATTCTTTGTATGATCTAGTTTAAAATATTGCCAGCGGGGTCGCGGTTACCCTGTATAGAGTCACTAGCATACGTCAGCGGATGAAGCTATGGAAATATTGGGTGTGACAGTGTTTCATTATAATTTATGTGATCGTGCAGCGATGTGAGTTATCCCGAGAATAGTACACGGTGTTATAATACCGGTCGATAGACTTCGAGGTCACATGTCAAGTGCCAATGATAAGGATAATAATTTGCAATTGCTACAGTGTAAGTATTTTTTGAAAGCGTGTGTTCTTCAGTCCTTAGATAAAAAGCACTTTTGCAATCAATTTTCTCGTCCACTTTTTCATTCAGAACTAATTATCCAGTCCTACCTTATCCTTGAAGTATAGGACATTCCTAATTTCCCTGTCCCCTCTTAGAAAAAAAGCTCTAATTTGCCCCTCCTAGGCCAAACAGACCTGTCTTTTGGCACTAATTCAAGTTATGTAATATAGGGTTGTAATTCAAATTACTAAACCTATTATTGCGCTATAGAACCCATGTAGTCATCCCATAAACGAGAAATAACGACAAGTAACTCCTAATTAATAGGTATACTTTTAATTTCTCTCCGTAACCTAGCTTACCTCAAACAATTCCAAACACTCAAACACTTTCTATACCTATATATGTGCATTTATTTAATCTAATATGAACGGTCCACGATCTCTGTTTACTCACGTATCGATCTCGTTGATTGCACCGCGGTATTTCTACTTTTACTAGCCGTACAAACGAAAGATGTGGAATTATGAGCGGTAACTACCGTTAACGGGTGTGGCGGCTATTCGCACGTGTAAGGGGCAAAGACCTCGTTGTGATCGGACCGCTCTGCGATTGTAAATCTAGACGAATTAGGTACCCGATTGTTGAGTTAACTTGAGCTCAAATCCACCTCTTTAGACCAAATAACTGTCTATATTCCATACTCACGCAATTTATAGGGATTTTTGCCAGTTTACAATGGTTTTACAAAGCGTTTCTAGGAAAATAAATGATTTGATCATAACATTATATAAATTTAGGGGTAAATGTATGAGTGACATAGGAAACCTCCGAATACTAACGTGATTTAAATTTGAGTGCTGCTTAAATTGGAATAAAAATTTAAGAAACTTTTGATTATTCAGCTGTAAGTCAATCGCGTATGTTTTGAGGAATACATCCAGATTCGATGTCATCCCTTATCTAGATATATTATTCACTGTTCTTAGGAACTTTAACTTTTACTTAGTGCAGTCCATTTTAAATATTACTGGCTTGTTTGTTAAGTAACACGACTATCTGAAAGTAGGTACTCCATTCCAGCCGCTAAGATTGGATCAACTTGTCCAACCAACTTTCACATTCTAATATTAGCCAGATTACTCTCGGAAAACATTGAGATATATTTTTGATATTAAATTTTCCTTTTTCGACGGATATTTTAGGATTACAACGTTGCTTCCATTATGTGCTATGTAACTAGTGATGTTTGGCATAGAATTAAAATAGGGAACGATGGATCGTGATTTTGATTCCAATCTTTTCTTCTCATTATCGTAGATGATAACAAACAGATTGATAGATCGTGCTAGCGAGACGTTTTATAAAGAGTGTTTCAATAGTCCGAAATAATACTTGGAGGTACGCATGCATAAGTTGGGACATAGAATTGCTGGATGAACATTTGATCGACATTGAAACACTCTTTAAAAAAAAAGTTGAAAACTACGACCATTCCCCTAAAGTGTCCTACTGAGAAAAACTTAGGTACTTACCTACTATTAAATTTTTTAAGCAAAATATTACTGTTCGTAAATGCAGTTTACACTTTTATAAGAATTGCACGCGAAATGCAACAATATTCAAAAGCCCATAACTTGAAACTACGCATTTATTCTTTCGGACCTTTAAGACACAACTGTAGGTATATAAATAATTGTGAGTGTATGAGTGTCTATCGATGTCATTGACATAGCCTCAGCACGTGTATTTTTTATACTACACAGAGATAATACAACGAACTTAAAATTATTCCAACGTGTAAATATTATAATGAGCTATAAGTACATAAGTACTTTTAGCCAAGTAAGTAGGAGTATCAATTGTTTCAATTTGATCGGGGAATGATAAGATCAAAGTAGGTATCTACTGACACGAAGAAAATAGTTACTTAATGGATAGAATCATACAGACTTCGCAATTAAAATTGAGTGGTCTATTTGATACTACAGTTATGTATAAACTTTTTTCTCGCATTAAATAGCGGATTTAAAAAACCTCAGGGCAAAGCTAAACCTAATTTCCGTCAAAGTTGTTCCGTTATCCATACAAATAAAAAATGAAGTGTCTGTGTGTAATTACAAAATAAAATCTTTTTACTAAATACATTTTAAAATATACACGGTACCTATAGTAGGCGACAGGTCGAGATGACATTCTGGTTATGAGCTTTTTGCAGAATAAAATCCGAATCAAAATTACCAGGACCCACAACGCAACAAAATAATTTAATTTAATAATTTTGTGGGCGATTTTAATTGTTTATCGGGTCCTGCTAATTTTGATTTGGATTTTATTCTGCAAAAAGCTCATAACCCGAATGTCATCTCGACCTGTCGCGAACTATAGGTACTTATAACATAAAACTATTTTTAATCTCCGAAACAGCTGGACTAATTTGGACGGGACTTTCACTAGCAGAAAGCTAATCTTATAAGGAGCAACTTAGCAAACATTAACATTTTTTTTGTTAAATTCCACGCGCTCTAAGTCCCGCGCAGCTAGTAATTAAATTAACACCTCCGTTTACACTGTACATAAAAGAGAAAGGCCTAAACAACGCATCCGTGCCTTTGTACACACAACAAGTACATACACAATACATATTTAACCCCCAAACGCTTATAACAACGCCCCGGCAAACGTCAAGCGTAGGAAACCTTTGCGACAACGCTCGGGCATGTTTTTAGTCTTAATTGAGGCGAAAACAGACCAAAGTTGGCTGGCAGTGCTCATTAAGAACAACAAACAAGTGGCTAAGTACTGGCGGCGGGAGACACTCGCAAAGTAATCGGCTTGCGAACTGGCTGGCGACGTTACAACCGATTCACTGTTAAATATTACATAGGTTCTGAAACTGATAGAGTACGTGTAGTTTGCAGTTTGGTAGGGTTGTGCGGCGAAGAATTTGAAGTGAGAAGGTGAAGTTTTTGAATGGTATAGGACTCAGACTTAAGTACCTATACTAAATACTTAATGTAGGTACCTGATAGCCGAATACTGAAAAGGTTGAGTCCAAAGGGATAAGCGTAGTCAAAAAATCTTTATATTTTTGAATCCTATTTACAGTCGCAAGCGTATGAATTGTTGTTACAAGAAAAGAGGGGCTAAAACGCCACATAGCAATGCCGCAAAATTTCCGTAATTTTTTCGCAAAATTTCCGTAATTAAAAATTTTACGCCATTCATGACCATTTTACGGAAATTAATTAGAAAAATGAATTGCTTTTGCAGAATTGCTATATGGCCTTTTTGGATCCGCAGAGACTGCGAATAAATTGCGACGTACCTACAAGGCTCAATATGCAAATGTGTATATTGACAATTTTAGTTCTATTTTTGGCCACCGGGCCAGATAGCTTTGCGGCACTAGCTGTTTGAGACGTTGCGTCGTCATCTGTTATTTGTTGTATAAAATGTCACTCTAATTTGAGTTGCTTTCTCATTTGAGCATTCCAGTGGTTGGACTCATATACATTAGTATTAAAAACCCTTTTAAATTCTAATTACCCACGGAAGACTGAATTTTGAATTACATGTCGACAGCTAAGATGTATCTACAAAATTTCCTCTTACTTAATAAAAAGTATTTTCATATGAAAATGAAAGCTCGATGACACTAATGCCTTTGCCCGGCCTCGGGACGTGGGTCCGCGGACACACACCAAAATTATAAGGGTTCCGAGTGGCTGCAAAGCCACACAATCCCTCGTTACACGTTACACGAATACTGAAAATACGCGGCCTGATGCACTGGCATTTTTACTTTGTACGAGCTTGTTGAAGCCATGGTTATACCTATGTCAACATTTAATGTATGAATTTTCAGGTTATTGAATATTACAGGAAAAGTTGTCGAACTGTCTTTTATCCAATTTTCCTTTTCATCCCTGTGATATTTTGCTAAAAGAGATAAAGTTTTGTGGAATATATTAAAAATTACGCTTGCCATTAGCCGGTTAAACAAAAAAATACCTAACATCGACGCTATTGAAAAGTTGTGTGGGTGAACGAACAACTGTTATGAAAGGAAAATCTTTTCAATCCCGAAAAGTAGCGTTTTATAGGGAAAAGGCAAGAGTGATTTATATACGTAGTGATCTTTTGTTGAGGCTGTACCTACAATTGAAAAACAACGTCTATAGAATTGCTTGCTTCATTTCATATGAGCTAAAAACATTACGAAACAAGTGAATATTTAAAGCCTGTTTCAGAATTCTCTGATAAGTTTTCTTCACGAAAATTATGTGGCGATTCGACAGGTTTCCATAGAAAATCTGTTGTAATGCCATATTTATTTGGTAGATAAAAAATATACGATTATTCTGAAACAGGTTCTTAGACGACTATGTTTTTCAGTAAGTTACATACTTGGTTATTATACATGAAATCTTGTTTGATCGATCTAAATATATGATATTTTCCTTTGGCTGTAAAAGTCCGTAATATTTCTCAATAAGACCGCTTATCCCTCAAACTATACTTCCGATAACGTTACATATTTCTCACTCAGAAATAGCGAAGCGTCATTTACTGTAAGGACTGCGACCCTTCCATTTGGTTCCACATGGTTGGGCGCCTTTACGTGTGCGCCGAGCCTGTGCAGGATTTACAGATAAGCAATAAAACGTAAATGCGTTTAAACTGAACGCAAGCCTCAACGAACGGCAACATCCTATTACAAGAGATTAATGTTTTATTTAACACATTCGCTTGTGAAATGTCGGGCACACACCAAGCCCACGAACATTTTGATGATGTTACCGCGCGCCCCGTTGCATCCGTTTCAAATGCAACTATTGGATCGATCAATTGGACATTATTCTGATTTAACAAGAGTTACCCGAATTGATGACGCTCAAATTAATTATCCGTTTTGTTGGCTTTTGATAGTCAACACACTGAATTTGTTTAATGAAGTGATGTATCGTTTTTCATTTTGTTTTACATTTAATACAATATTTAAAAGTTTCTGCAATAATAACTGCATTTATTTGCTATATTTTTTTTACCACCGTTTAATCAATGCTTCAAAGTTTTCTTCAGATCCTACTCACAACTTCTACTCCCTTCCAGGCCTCTATTTTAGGAAACCAAGCACCCAGACAGACTTTAAAATGTTGTCATTAATTAAGTTTTTTGCTGCTATTTATTACTTGACTTTGAGATGCCATTTTTGTAAAGAAAGAAGAACAACCCTTTCGTAGGCACTTCAACACCCGGTGTGTTCCCAAGATTAGTGACTTTTAGGATTGCGTCGTTTTGGTGAAATGAGATCGTAGATCGTCTTTTGTCAGCCTCCCTACGCATACAAGCGCGAGCTTTACACGTGTCTTCAATTGTTAACGCAGAATTATTAGATACTGTCCTCAAAGACCTAAAAGTCCTCCTTAAACTGACAATAGTTAGTCAGCTTGTAAAAAGTATACCATTTATAGGTTTTGGAACTGTACAACTATTCTGATAATGACAAGTAGGCAGCAAAAGCTATTCAAAATGCACCTATAGGTATCTCGATTTTCTACAAATCAACATATCTTCATATTCATTCAAGATACTTAAAAAGGCAAGCATTGATGTATTTGGCACAAGCCATTTCTCAGAATAGTTTTTCTATATCATTACTGCAGTAAGCATTTGAAAATGGCGAGTGCAGGTATCAAATTATGATTCCACTGAATTCTAAATACAATCTTTTTAAACACCACCACTGAATATTTGTTTTAATTTATGTTGTATCTAATTTGACTGCGGATAAACCCGACGTTCCTGTGGCTTAATTTAAAACTGTTTTACTTTACTCAGGTTCTATGCAAATAAAATACGACCGTAAAGAAAATTACTACAAAGGTAGGGGAAACATTTTGATGAGTTTTCAGACATTTTGTTTACACCACATTACACCGCGCGTAATGAAACCGTCGATATAGGTCAGGTATTCGCTTTCGGATATCTGAAAACGGAAATAAAAACCTTTCTTATGACATGGGCCTTTACCGAGTATATAATCATAAAACCTATTCAAAAATCTCTAGAACAATAAAACGACAGCTTGAAACTTATTGGCATGTGACTTATATTTCCTGCTGCAGAATGAATTTCTTCGGAGTATAAACATGGAGGTTGAAATATTTTTTTGCGAATCACTGACAGGATATTATGAATTAGAACAGAAACCTACTACAAAAGTGATTTTTCTTTTCAGACATTGTTTTATGTGACTACGGTGGCAAACAATTGCCGCCTGATGTTAAACAGTTATCGTAGCCTATAAGTAGAAGCTTGCAATACCAAAGGAATCGCCCGCACACCGCAGAATGTATGGAAAACTTATCGTCATCTTCATAACGTGACTGACCACTTAGTCAACAGACTAGATCTCTTAAACCCATGATAAGTCTCGATATCGATAAATAGTTCCCAACCCTGCCACCTCTTAGAGAAAGTCCCGTCAAAATCCATCCATTAGCTTAAGCGAGTCGGGCAAACAGACCAAAAGTAGTTTATTTGCTGTCGTGAGATGAGGAGCTATGTGGTCGGCGACTGGGCTTGCGATTTATTACGTCTGATGTTACCAAGTGATATTGATTATTGTTATTCATAATAATAGACATACAACACTGAGAGAAATATTTACGAAAAATAATGACAATTGTGGTTCCTAGTTCCTAGTCCTTCTTTTAGTATTTTTTATTAAACTTTTGTTTATGTAATGCCTCGTAGGTACTTATTCATAATTTTTTTCAGTACCTATTTGCAAAACGTTTGGTAAAAACATGTTAAAAGGAATTACTAGAATAATTAAATATTGTAATTTTTTTATTTTATTACTCGCAATCAAATGGAACAAAATCTGTAAAAAAAAAACTTTATAAAAGGCTTTCAAAATGGCCACTCTACCAAGTGACGCGTGCGTGTAACATTATCCCTGAAAATTATCATCCAAATTAAATTTGAATAAGTTGCTAAAGCCAGGCGGCGTGCTCAAATTAAGTAATAAATTGACACGGTGAATTTAAATGTTTAAATTTAAAGTTAACATTAAAAAAATTAAATGGTGGTAATTTTATTTGTGAGTTCAGTCGTAACTTGTAGCCAGCAGAATTATATTAGCGGCACGTTACGAAGGCCGGTTTGACATGTGGGGGGGGGGAAGAAAATGAACCATATTATAACAAAACAATACTGGCCGTTTAAAAAAATAAGGATGTCAAAAAATCAATGTGAAAATGAATCTTATTCCGTTATAATAAGGTTCATCCTTTTCCCCTCACACATGTCAAACCGGCCTTCATAACGTGCCGCTACTTTAGCACCAATATTTTATTAGATAATTATTTTCTTACGTTTTTATTGCTTCGATACGATTATAATTGAAGTAATATTGTGATCTTGCACCTTTCGACATTATAATGATATAACATGCGACCTTTCTACGCGTTTATGTTTACAGAGAATAAGCAATAGTAGCTATTCCTGTGTTCGTAACGAGTGTAAACTACCTACAGCAGGAAATCGATTTTATAAAATAACAATAGCTATACGTTTTTAAAGAGACAGACATACGAAGCGGCGCAACATACCGAAGGGCATAATTTGCATGCCGGCCGGCGGCGTAGCGATACAAATCTACCTAAACATAAATGTTTCACGTTCTACGTTCACGGCTCCCTGTTTGTTTACGTCTAGTTATATTTAAGAATACGCTCAAATCGTACGTTTCGGTACACGAGCCGGTTATATATTTCGTTGTAACGACCATCGGCGTAGCGTCTCTACAAGTGTTTATTTACTTATTTACGCGCACATTCTCTTCTCCTACAGCAAATTAATATCGAGCCGATTGTGTCATAATATCATTAACGTCGGTACGCAATATCAGCGCGGGTGTATTGACAGGCTTCGTGTTACGTAGTTCGTAGGTTATGCGGCGCTACGACACCGTAGCGGCCATATGTTCCGACCACGAGGGTGCCGATCGATACGCGGCTAGGCGGGCGGCATGCACTTACCGTGGTCATCTTGAAGTTTAACTTGCGCTGCAACGCAGTCTCGAGGTGGAGAGCCATTTATACGTATTACACGAACTATCCGCAAACGTCAGTCCGAAGAAGCACTATAGCATAGTTCGATAAACCGGTGTTTAGTAATTAGTTCGCGAGTGACGTACGTAGCGGGTTCAGCGTGGCGGATCGCGTGTTCACGCGGCCATTTTACCCGCCTGTCAAAAGGTTTGCGTCGCGGCCGCGCAGCGCCACCGTCGCCAATCGTTACGTCTGCGCATAAATAGCCGGCGAGCAGAGGTAGGCGAAGGGGCGGCTCGTAGGGGGCGCCTACACTACACTACATACGCTACACCGCCACAGGTTACACGAGATTTTCCACGACGATTGATTTATTGTTCAACTTGTAATTGAGTTAAAAGTTGCACGATCGATACGTATACACTCGACGCAGAAATCAATATCTATTTAATTACAACATGTACCATCTACAACGAGCGGTGTATCTAATCTACTAGCAGAAGTTTGAAATTAGGTTTATTATAGTCGAACATTGAAGAAAAGTAATTTAGCTCATACTTTTCAACTTTGAAACTCATAGCTTGGAAGTAAACTAGTAAAGTTAATTTTAATAAACGATTGATGTCTCGTTCAGTCTCCGTATTAAATAAATTGAACATCACCTACCAACATAACAAGACACTCCACGGCTCTGAAATGAAATGAAAAGACACGTGAAGAGCTGCCAAGCTATTAAAGTCGTCAGAGGCAGTTCCGCGCGTCACTAACCGTCACCAAACGCCAAGTGGGCAGGGCGAGTGCCACCACGGGGCACAATATAAAGGAGTCGGCAATATATTTTGATTAACACGCCATATATTACGCGACAGACATCAAAAACGAATTACTGTGCCATTACTCGCGTGCCGACTCGACTCACTTTCGGGGTATGGATTCGGGGGGACTGTTTTTATTTATCGTGATTGGCTTTCGATATCGTATTGTAAATTGTAATCGAAAGTCAATCGGTTGATTGAAAAATATTCCTCAATTTCTTAGTTACTAACTAATGCAATTGATTCTAAAGTTATTTCGACCACATATTGATAATATGGAACCCTCTATGCTCCTTTTTCCTGTAGCGATCTACCATACCTAATCCCTCATACTTCTTATACCTCAATCTACATAATAATATCCTGTTTACCTATATTCTCCTAGTGATGGACAAAATGCTCCAGTAGATTCACTAGACAGTTAGTACTAGTTCATACTCCCATGGCACAATCTTCATTCTTTCAGTGTCTGTGCCAATAGGTATTGTAGCCAATTTGGTTCGTCTTATGTCAACGTAAGTATATAAGTTGCTAATATGATATTTAAGATTTCTCTCTGCATCGCTATCCTTGATTACTTTGGAAGATTTAATTAGGTTTTCATTAGCACTTCTACTTTTTAGATTTTCACCAGAAAACATTCTGTAAGTACATCCCTCACTGAAGCGACTGTAGCCTAGGGGCGAACACGTTGGGCTCAATCAGAAGGTCCCAGGTTCGATCCCCGGTGGGGCATGCACCAATGGATGAATTTTCATCTATGTGCATAATTTACAGTTCGCTAACGGTGAGGGAAAATATCGTGAGGAAACCTACCTATCTCTCGGGATTAGGTAATAGTCAGTTCCTGTATACACGGCGACAAGGTTGACCACCTGTCACGTTGGGTTCTGACTATCTGGTGAAACGTGGGCTTTGAGTTGGCTTAATACCTCCACAATGTGGTGGTGTATGGCCACTCAAGCCTCTGACTACCCCCGAATGGGGATAAAAGTCGTGACGTTATACTTTTACTTATACATCCCTCACTCTATCTAAAAATAAATGTGTGCTGGTCTATTCCAGTCGAAATAAACTTTGTATATGAATAAATTGCGCTATCAACGAGTGAACTTTAAACCGGTGAAACATTAATGAACAGGAATCACGTTAGGCACACAAACCTCGGGCGGGTACACAATTCAATCGGAACATCGAGTGTGTCATTTACTAGTGCAACCGACGAGGCGCGTTTTGTAGCGGTTCCTGTAACCAGTACATCATTTTCAGTATAAATAATATATAAGCTAACTGTAAATTAAAGTTCGTATTAATATTTATTACTTATGCATTAGATCATTACAATATTTTCTTCTTTTACCCTGTGTCAACTCACTTCTGGCAATTTGTTTCGATCTTCTGCTATTCTGCCACTGGGTACCCAATATTATGTATACCTATTCTGACTCTATTTATTTATTTAATTATTTCTATTCGTTACAGTATTACTAGCGGATTTATTTGGTGCTTAATAAGGAAGACAAAAATTGAAATAAAAAAATAGCACGCTCTGCAAGCTATTCGCGACTTTACGTATCCCAAAGGAAGAACCCATTTTTATCAGCAAGGTACACGTCATTCAAATTTTCATCAACTTTATACACGCTATTATAGAGACCACAGCTTTAGATACAGTTCGTGCCGAACAGCATTCGTAGTGACATAGTTAACTATGTGTGTATCTGTTTGCAGAACTGCGTGTGTGTGCAATGCAATCGGAAACTTAACTCTTAGGTGACACTGCGCTCCGGCTTGAGGAAACGATAGGTACGGCCAACAACAAAACTCTATTAACGATATGGACATTGCGTTCCGATCGGCACCTGCGCTAGCAAATCCATTTAAATCCAATATCGTGCGGCCGCCCATTCGAATTGAATTTCATATACTTAACAAACGATGCGCTGATCGCATCATTAGGTATCGAATAATTCAAAGAGACCAGTCTATGGATCGGACTTATTTACATGAGTTATTTACGTAAGAGTAGGATGGGTAATTGCGGTTAATGAACTATTTACATCCATTATAAAATAAATTCTATACTATAGGCTGATGCCTAATAAAATGTATTTTCCTGTATTTTGGTACCTCATTAAATATTATTTATTATTTTATGCGTCACCTACTCATTTATAAGTTTTATGAGTAGATAGGTAGGTGTGAGTACTACTCGTAAGGAATAATAATAAACCATTTATGTTATATAAATAGTACGACGAGACTAGAGTCGCTTAATTTATTTTCATTTATTTTCTAATTTTCCGTCGTAGTGTATTGTGAATTACCCACGCGGCTTACTTGAAGCGGCATAGAGTCTGACACTTAATAATGCAATGGATATTCGGTCTTATGGCCCTGGGACAGAACACATGACGATTAAAAGCCCACCCCTCGCATGCTTACCTAGAGTCCAGCTAACCTGCGCAAATCCTGATACCATTTCACGGTGGCCAGACAGTAGTGCAGCCAGGAACACAACTAGATATAGAGCCAAGGAATAGACAGATATAAGCGTTATTCCATAACACTGTGTCTAACGATTAGTTAAATAACAGTAAGCTTGGTACAGCCATTGGCACGTTGCATTTATGGTAATATTTCCAAAATAGGCTGAGCTCTCTTAATTACGGGTGTCAAATATCAAGAGAGCTTAACTTATATTGGAAATGTTACCTCAGACATGCAGGGAACGTATTATAACTGCTATGGGTAGGTGATTTACTTACTACCAATACTCTACTATGAGCTCGCTAGTTGCTTCCGTCAACATTTTGTATGGAAAATTCTTCAGAGGAATATTGTATCGGCCACCCGATTTCCCGTAGAAATGTACAAAATAGTCACTAATGACTCCTAGCGAATGGATTAACCCTTGGTAGAGTTGCAATTTTGCTTTTCAATAAATAAAGATAGGTATACACATGATCAAACTAAGTTATCGGAATTGACAGTTAATGAGGAATCTGCGTGTGAAAATAGGATAAAGGGAAAACAGTAGACCTAGGTACCTTCCATCTGGATTCTTCTGATTCTAAAGCAACTAGATGTCTGAACAGGGCCATCCCTACCGGGCGGCGTTCAGTTGGCAGCCGGGGGGAATAATAATGTGTGTAAGTTACCGACTTGTTAAATTGTATGCGCGTCTAACTTATGAGATTTATGCACGCTCCAATTGCTTTTACTTTAAATGATTTATGTATACCGGTGCAATTATTTAAGTTTTCTTTAAAAACTTCCCAAAGTTGCCCTTACCATTCCTTGATTGATGACATACATATAAAAATATTATTCAATGTTCGTTCGTTAATATTTTTCCTGGAACACATCCAGTGTATAGCTGTGTGATGCTTGAAATTTTATTAAAAGTAGGTACATAATTTGAGGATTATCCAAACGAAATGTGATGCGAAATTAAATTCATAGTAAAGCTATCGATTGGGTGCGTCTACATCAGGCGCATGCAGCGCCTGAGCACTCAGTTTTGACGTCGGAACACAGAGACATAATATTATGACAAGAGTGCGCGGGCGAGGCATGCGAAGCATTGGACGTACCAATTCAAAATATGGAACAAAATATTATGTTGCCCCAAGTTGAAGAGCAATTAATATAACTTAATGTAAACGATAACATCAGTCAGTATTGTATTAAATGATCGCAAAACTAAAGAATGTTCCCCTGTAATCTTGATCATAGTAGCACAAGTGCTTATGAAACGGCCTGCGGAGGGAACAATGGCCACACTCGTAGGCCCTTCATTCTCCAACAACAAATCTTCCCTTTTAGCTAGGGATGGGAACATCCAGATGGATTTGCGTCCATGAACCTCAAATACACGAATCGAAATACTATTTGTAAAATTTTGCCAAAAAAATTTAAACTCTGGAATTATGAATGTTTGTCTATCTTCAAATGCTTTACTGAGCACCAAGCATACTCGATTCTCGCGTTAATAATAATATGTATAAGGATATATAATACTAAAAGGCATTATTTTGCGATATAAAAACATATACCCCCTTATTCATAGAGATTTTAGCCAGTTTAAAATGGTTTTGAAAAGCATTTTTAGGAACAAATGTGACTTGTAATTCCACTGCAGGTCGATCATAACTTTCTATGAATAAGGGGGCTAGTCTTTTATAACTAAGCCCGCCACACACACAATTATTTTTGTAAGCCAAGATCGACCATGGTGTCCGACACCGAGGTTTTGTTCTCGATGGTTCCCGGAGAGCTAAGGTGTCTTGGAACCCGCGAATTCAAGCAAAAGAAAGAATAAGACATGGTAAAAGATTATCCCATATTAAAGACCGAAATTTAAGGATAGTTTCTCTATATATCTTATTTAGGATTCTAGCGTTGAAAAAATACTCACCTACCCATCTCTACTCGCGACTCTAGTTTGCTCATTTGGAAGAAATGAAAGAGGGCCCTCGTCTGAACCGAAGACTCCAGCCTTTTGTTAGGGACGCGTTTGTTCTCAGTGGCCATCCCACTAATTGCGACCACCTCCCATTGTCTCTGTTTAAATTAGACGTAAATGTACCGGTTGCTCCCTTTATCTGGCACAATTTTGAATACACATCAGTTTTTTGGAACAGTTGAACGAATCGACGAATTTTATAGCCAACATCAATAGCGAAATTTTTCGTAGTTTCTGAAAACTTAGACGATCGGTTTTATTGCTTGGAGGTAGTATAAAATCCCATCTCTTGGATCAAAAGACCACAAAACGGACGACGAAAACACAGTTTAATATTATAAATTCTAACAACCGATATCAATTGTTATGCGTTAATGATAAACATAGGTAGGTGTGTAGGTATTATATCTATGTATTGATACACTAATTTCGAGGCTGTATTTTGCCGCTTTCATCTTAAATTCAACAGAAATCGATGGAAGTGTAAATTTAGCTTGCTCATCGTCCAGAGCTATCAAAAGGTTCTGACCTTTAGTATTCATCCCCCTTGCTTCATACCTGTAATATAATAGTTTATTCTCGAATGTTTGCAAAGTCCTCACCGCACCCCACTGCTAGCTACAGCCGGATGCCGGCAAAGTAATCCTAACGCAAGTTTTCTAATAAAACTACATTTCGATAAGAGGAAATAGGTACGTGTGGCACGCCGTATCTCGGATCATTATTTTTAAGTTTCTCAAGTTATTCTGTTTTTAAAACTGACGCACGCAAGTACGTAGATGACTTATCATTATTAAATAGAGCCCGTTATTTAGCTAAATAATAAATATCGCCAGGCTTACATACCGTTTGTATAGTCCCAAAGTAAGCAAGTATGCCTTTGGTATTGTAAGCATCTATAGGCTACGGTAACTGCTTAACATCAGGCGGGCCGTACGCTTTTTTGCCACCGCAGTCCTATAAAAAAAAAACCACGGGTACCGAACAAAAGTCTGGGAGCGATCCCAGTGGCACCCAGGCCAGGGAAAATTACGAAAAGGCCGTTTCCAAAATTAGCCTTTATCGGGAATCGAACCCCCAACCACCCGATGCAATGAGCCGAGCGGCCTATGCTCGAACGACTACGCTAAGTGGTCGTCAGCAGTCGTCAACTGTTCTTTGGTGCTGGCTGAACGCTAGAATCTGTAAACAGCAAATAGGTTCATGCTAATCAGTGCAAGCGTGTTACGATTTAAAAAAAAACATTATTTTTTTCAGAAATTCCTAATTCTTGTTATGAAAATGGCTTTCGTCCTTTTTACCCATTCACTTTTAATCGATCAATTTCATATCGAATAATTACTCGTGTCGGCAAGTAGGTGGGCGCAATTTACCGATTAGTGGCCGCGTGAACGAATCCTTTGTCGGCTGGAAATGAGCTATTAACGCCGATTCGATTATTATTCTTACAGTCTGCCCCTTCAGCTAACTGCTATACTCAGGAGTTTTCAGCTCTGGCTAATGAAATACCATTGTTAACCTGTGCGCTGCGTGATAATTATGAAATAAATTGGTGGCTCCAGCAAGCGATGCATTGGAGGTATTGTTAAAGGTCAGATTAAGTGCTAAAAGCCAAATTAATCAGCTTAACAAGCCATGTCAACAACTTTCAGCATTGTTTGATGAACAAATAAATATCTCTTGATTTGTTCTGTGTGTTAATGCTTCGATTTATTTTAGCTATGAGCTTTTATGTGTTTGTGTTATAAGTTTCTTGTGCGTTTTCATTTTATTTCTGGCCTGTACCTGTATCTTTATCGCTATCTAATTCATAAGGCATTTTCACAATGTGGTAGAGTAAAGGAAAACGACAAAATGAATATTTTTACGAGGTGGGAACACAGGGGTGCGGGTCGGAACTCGGAGCCCTGTCGCGCCGCAGCGAACTCTTCGCACCGATATTTGCGGAAATACTCGAACACTCAACTTTTTAACAGAGGGCGCATACATTATTTTGTATATCTATAACAAGTGATCTTGACTGTTTTAGTCAAGACCCACTTTATTTATCGAAACTTTCACATGTTATGAAATTCAGTAGCTCCTTATAATAATAAATTCATAGGATACCTATAGTAGGTACGTGGGTATAAATCTTTTTCATACCCACTACCTCCCTCTACTAAGATTACCTTCGTAAGGTTTGTGACATAATGGCTTATAAACTCCAAACTGAAATAAGTGCGGCAGAAAAATTCTTAGGTAATAATTTGATACTGCAAAAAGTAATTGTTTTATAGTGGGACAGACTTTTTGATGGATTTTGTGATGTCTCATAAATAATTCCGTAATAAAATCGTCTGCATTCTGCAATCGATCCGATGGAAAAGTTTCACGAATTCATTACGTTAATATAACTATTAAATATGATTAAATTTAAATGCAAGTGCTGCTACGAATAAAACTCTAATGGATGGGGAGCCGTAGAAGGACTTTCTGGATTTAAACGAGCGCGTCAGATTAAGATAAGGGAGATAGCCTACATACTGATAAGAACCTCAAAAAATTATGAGCCCCTAATATTGGTGGGTTCGCTCAGGGGAACCAAAAAAAAAATAGACCATCTTAAAATACTCGAACTCGTCAGATTAAGATAAGAGGGATTCATTACAAGCTAAGAAGTGTCAAAAGTGTCCATTTAGCTAATTTGATCGTCAGTCTAAGAAATGGGAGCATCTGGAAGTTTCACTTTTTCACCCCCTCAGTTTTTTTTTTTAATTTAGGACTGTGGTGGCAAAAAAGCGCATGGCCCGCCTGATTTTAAGCAGTTACCCTAGCCGATAGATGGCGCGCTCGAGTATTTTTTTTTTAAATTTTTCTTTTTGGAGCATGAAAAGTATCAATATCTGACACGCTTGAGTATTTTTATGTCATTGCTTTCTATAAAAATTTAAAAAAAAATTGTCATCTATACGCTTCCCCCACCGCTGAAAGTGGAAACATCTAGAACAATGTATTCTTCCTAAATACATTAATTCATGTCATCTACCGAATCTACTAGGTTTGGACGGCGCTCGTTCAAATCCACGAATTGCACGCTGGGCTCCCGGTCCATAATAAATAATATAGAAAAGTGGCTAATTATGTAGGATCACTTTCTCTGATAATTCATCGCAAACATTATTAATTCAATCCATATTTATATGCTTTCTAACAAACAACTTACATAATTTACTGAATGTGAGTTCCAATAGCACTAGATATATGATTGTAGTAAGTCTATTCTTTTCTTTGGTTATATTAGGCTAAGAAGTAAAATTACATGAAATGAAATATTATCCACTGAATATAAATAATTGATCACATGTCAATATTCACACGAAGGTCCTTATAATATACGATCTCTACAATAAGCATATTATTATGATTTATGATATTCTTTTGATATGCTAAACAACCGTACATATCGCAATTTCTCTATAAGTAGGTATAGTTATTGCTCTCGGGTATAGCATCGATCAAGTTTTGTATTTGAAGTAGCAATAGGTAGAGTTTAAAAAACTAAGTGCACAGAGTTGTAGAGCGGATTTACCGGAAGCGGACGCGTCGACAGCGACGGTCGCTTCAGGATCGCAACACGCTTTCATTCATCCCGCAGTTAAGCCTTTTCGAAGCCGGTGCTGGTTTTACGCGGAAACTCTACACTAGGCACCGGCCTCCTGCCGCCGCGCGCTCCCTTTCGCACCCGCCCATCTCCCGCCCGATAGACTGAAAAGAAAGAACAAAATCAATACTGTCTGGAACACGCCCACTGGTTCAACTCGGTAACTGCGCTTCCTCACTGGAAATTCGATAAAATAAAACTGGGTAAAAATCATTAAATTTGTGTGTTGGCGTCGTGAGAGCCCATGTTATCTGCGGACCGGCGTAGCATACGGCGCCGCGGGCCTACGCGGCGCTACGGAGCCGGCGGGAGGTCACATGTTTTGCACGTGGTCGGGTCACGTTACAATGTTTACCTGCAACCGCCTGACGGTCAGGTGAGATCCACGCTACCCGGCTCCCTCCACTCCGCTCTCTACTACTATCTATACATAGCTCCGGCTGACTCCCCAATACGCATTTACGCCACCATTTTAGTAGTTTTAGGGTAGGTTTTCTGTGCGGGCGGCCTCGTAGACGTTAAGTAAATTGTTTGTAGTCTAACTTTACTCTTAAAATGTAATCTTGCCTGTCCTCGGATACCCATATTCAGTGGGCGTCGAAACCGACGAGCCTGCGGCTACAGTTTGCATTTTTATCAGGCATCGACGACAGGCAGCAACATTTTATTTTGCGTGCTATAAATATGGAACCAGTGAGGACGAACACACGCTGGAATATACAACATTTTCATGCAAACTTATCTGAAACTATGCATAAGTAAGCAGCAACAAAAAGAACGTTTCCTCTTTGCCGTAAAAATAAAACTTAGTCGATGTTCGTGTTCCCTGCATCACATTTTTCAACATCTCTTTACTTAGGGACTATGTTATAGACAGAAAAGTTATATCGAACACGTTTTCGGCCTTGTATATGCGACAACAAAATTTACTCTTTCTACTTACAAAATTCATAGCAACACTGATCAGCTAAATAAATTTAGGCTATGTTCGTAAAAATAAGAAACAAAAAACAATTCTTTCATATGTTAAAACAGAACATGGCTTCTTTGTATCCATACCAGTCACATTTTCACGAAGTGCTTGTATGTGGATGGAATACGGAATGAGCTGTCCCCTTCCTTATAATATTTATATGTGAGCTAAGAATATCTCAATTTATTACGTTCCATTAGTACCATCAAAATAGTCAGAGATCGAGGAAATGTGGTCACTATCGTTTTACTGTTGTTTTACGTCAATTAGTGGATTGCCAAACACAATATAAAATCAATTATGTATAGCGTAGATCTGCGTTCCGGCATACAAAAGGTTTATCCGTATAGTATATATAATAAATATGTATTATGCTGGGACATTTTTTACACACGGCTACCTGATCCCAAACTAAGCAGAGCTTGTACTATGGAAACCAGATAACTGATATTACTACATATACTACTTTTTTATTTGTAAATACATACTTAATATACATATATACCCAGACTCCGGACATACAGACATGTTCATGCACACAAATGCATATCACGGGTAGGAATCGAACCTACGACCTGCAGCGTGAAAGTCGCCTCCGCGCCAACCACGCTAACGGGCCCGTCAATATAGCTATATAGGTACACAGCTTTACCAATCATATTGGTGTAGAGACATTCGCTTCAAATACAGTATGTAGTTCATTTGCTAAAATATATCTTCCATGTATCAGTTTGCGTCTGGGGTGGTCTGGGCATTATTTCATTGAGTCCAGACTCCCAACGGATATAAACATTAATATGACCCTTTAAACGTCGTTTTATAGCAATGTGTTATCTACAAAATTCACAATCCAGACTCCAGACAGACTTTATTTTGGGACAGAACAAACAAATAGTGAGCAAATATAGACAGATGTAGGCACAAGCTTATTTTAAAGTATTTACAATGTATCAAGCGCATTGCAGCAAATGTAAAGTATTTAAAGTGATTTATAAGTTTGAGCGAACGGTATAATTGCTACATTCGTGGATAGAACTAGCTGGGGAAGCAATAAATGGCCCATGCGGCGCCTTATTCCCAGCTAATAGTAATGGTCAGTCTGGGTAGCAGACTATGAGCTTTCTGCGTAAGTACAGTCAACAACGAAAGTCGCTGAACATTCTGAATTTTTCAAATCGGTTATACTCTTTATTCTACAAACGTTGGTAAACCTTTATATAACCAAACATTAGCAACATGTCTACATTTTGTTTCGATAAAGCAAAATTATGGATTTGATGCAAAACAAAAGTATGCAAGCTATTTGAAAAACTGAGAATGTTCAGCGACTTTCGTTGCTGACCGTACCTTTGATGCGCCGACACATCGATTAGTCAGTTGTGTGTGTTTATTACAGCATCGAGTGTATGATTATTATTATTATCTAACTTCAGTCTGTTGGTTCTTCCTTCAAAATATTTTCTAATGAAAATAGGTAGGTATAGTAAGTATTTAAATAAATAACCTTGATAGGAGTGGAAATTGTCTGCTATTTAACAAACGCAATATCAGAGATCTATAGTAATCAGTCATTCCTATCCCGATCGTAATTAAAATCTGCTCTAGGTGGCGTTCATCATTAATTATTTAGCGTAGTTTGAACATCTTTAGCGCGGGCGAGCCGACGTGCAATAAATGGGCCGCGGCGCGTTATTCCTTATATTCAGAGGACAGAGTGGGCGCGTGTCCGGAATAAGTTACGAACAGCTAGCTAAGACCCGCCATCCCCGACTACATAAAGATTTATTCCCATCTGTAACTGAGAAGGCGACGCGACAGTTTTTCCCAATTATAAGGTGTAAGCTTCCCATTTATTAACATCTCGTCAGAGAAATCACGATCCTGCGTTTTTCCTCCGGCTCTCGTTTGGAGGTAGCCAGTAACTCGCGACCCGGCCGATAGAAGTTCCAAAACTTTTAATTATCACGCGGGCTAATAAGTCCGACACTCTTATTACTTGATGCTCATTATTTGTGAGTTTTCCTAACAAAAGAGGTAGGAATCTACCTATTTTGGATATAATGCATGAATGGTGCCCACGACTGTGTGTAATGTTTTTTAGAGTACTGTACGTCTATAGTATCATTTCCAACATAAGCTGAGCTCTCTCAATTACGATTGTAAATGCTCCGCTTATGGTGGTGGAAATGTTACTACACACGAAATGGTACAAACGTGTAGGTACACACGTGTATGATTATTTTTAAGTTTCAAACCATCTACCACAAATATATCGACTCACTGCACCATTTTTAAGTGGTGTGGGTTTGCATTCGTATGATATTACTAATGCGAATTATTATTGAAAACTCTGCCAAAATGTTTTAAGGGAGTACCTACCTTTAATATGCTGAATTTAAAAGTTAGTTAGCTACCTCAGAGATTTAGTCATCACAATACATATCTATATGTATAGATACCCTCGTCAATGAAAGTTGTGGACAGTCCCACAAAATATGTATAAAATTCTCGCGCATTGACGTAAGAAGATACACCCTCTCCCCTACAAATATTATCGAACTGTTGTAAAGAAATAAAAAATATGTATGTCACATCTGCGCTGGGTAACAAACTGTTGTGTGTGCGAGCCGGAACTGCGAAACTTGGCCGTCCGCGGGCCTGGTCACCGCAACTTGGCGAAACTTGACGCTGTGCGCCGCACCACCAAGTCGCACGCTTTCTTTGTCATTTTAATGGTTTATAGATGCAATATGCAGTATTTTAGAAGTGGAAGTGTATGGGGACACTGAGAAAATAATGAGGTGTGTACGATAGTTTACAGTCAACACTTACTGTATATAAATGAATTTATTTGAACTTATATTGTAAAACCTCGAAATGTGACCTCGTAATTATTATAGATGTACCTACTTGTATGAGCTGTGACTGTTTATGATAAAACGATAACCGATGTTCCATCAATAAATATAAAAAATATATAATAAAAAAATATAAGGTCACGACTTTTTATCCCCATTCGGGGGTAGTCAGAGGCTTGAGTGGCCATACACCACCACATTGTGGAGGTATTAAGTCAACTCAAAGCCCACGTTTCACCAGATAGTCAGAACCTAACGTGACAGGTGGTGAACCTTGTCGCCGTGTATACAGGAACTGACTATTACCTAATCCCGAGGGATAGGTAGGTTTCCTCACGATGTTTTCCCTCACCATCAGCGAACTGTAAATTATGCACATATATGAAAATTCATCCATTGGTGCATGCCCCACCGAGGATCGAACCTGGGACCTTCTGATTGCTAGCCCAACGTGTTCGCCCCTAGGCTACAGTCGCTTACCATCAATAAATAAATACAATTATAGCTGCAGAACCCAGATTGTGCAAAAGCACTCTCCATGTAAAACTATACTCTAGCTAGATTATTACAGCACGCTTTTCATACTAATAACGTAACGATAAGTACATATTTTCGTAGGTAGAGACAGAGCCTTCGCCGCATGCAGATAAAAAAAATACAATGCCCCGTAACTCCGCATTCATTTCAAACTCACAATGTAAAAACGGGGCGGCACAGTCACTGTAGCCTTAATATCCGCTGTTCCAGACTCCTAACCGGCTAACAATATTGCATTGCGTACGCCACGCGCTAGTTCTGTACTTATCGCGAAACTTTCAGCCGGCGGCTCGGGGCCGGGGGCGGCGTGGGTGGGGCGGGCGGCCCGCTGCAGTATCGATCGCGTCTGCTGCACGCTGCAACGCTGTCTTCCGCAGATCACTCCTTATCGTCTACCGGAACGAGCCTCCGCTACTAAAAAGGCTTTGCGACACATTCTACATAGGAACTGCACACGCACGCCGCCTACAGATGGAGGTAGCGAGACGTGAGCAACGCTTCACGGCGCTAAGCTTGTTTATTGAAAATCGTTCAGCTTCGATTCATCGTGAGCCCATAGAGCTTACACGCGATTTATATGAACATAAAAATAACATACAATCCGCTGTACAATTAACGAGACAGTCCGAAGAGTTTATGCTAGACGCTTTCGGCGAAAGATTATGATCGATAAAACACTGCCAAAATGCTGAAGCGAAACACGGAGTCGAAAAAAGAAATTGCAGAACAAATCTTTTGCACGAAACTTAGTTTAAAACTGTCGCCTACACTACCTTGCTTGACATTTAAGGCACTAAATTCATTACAGTTGGGGTGGTTAAGGGTAACAGGCTCGAACTCTAAAATTTATAACGAAGGACCGCGTCGAAAGTTGCAAGCGTTGAAAATATTGTAAGCTGCACTCGTTTCGGGCAAATTAAATGAAAAACGAAGTTTCGCGGCGTGGCCGACAAAGTTGGCCACTCAAGTTTCGAGCTCGGTGGAGAACCGTGCATACAGACTACCCTCGCTTCCGCCCTCTGTGTACGTAATATATTGTGCCACACATCACACACGCCTATATGTAATGTCCCTAACATTATAATGTCGTTAGGACGTAAATTTAAGTAAACTTACTATATTGTACAAAGATTTTTTAGCGACAACTTATACACATGTCTACAAATCGCTACTATTGGATCTTTCACTTCATAATGAAGTTTAAGTTTCAAAATTCAAGTGATTTAATTCTGCTTTATGCTATGCAGGTTCTTTGAGCAATATACTTAGGCTTTCAAAACTACCAATATGTTATAACCACCAACTTGCATTAATTCCTAATCTCGAGTACAACCATAGGGTTCTCCGTTGAATTAATTACCAATTGATCTATTGGTAAATGTTTGCCGTCTTTACACGCACCTTAGTATAACCCTACCTTACTTAACCGTCTATAAACCTGTCCGAGCCTGCATAATAATAACAGAATAAATTTACCTCAGCTACCCTTAACCCACGCAACAGCGTAAACTCAAAACTTATTTAAACTTCGTACAATCAAGTCGGTTCGAAGTTGCCAATACTTACTTAACACTTATGTTTATAACTTGGAGGTGTCGTTGCATTGTGTATTTTATGATATCTTTTATTCTACGGTTTATTTGGGTTGTGAATAGGTTCTGTATGAACGAATTTACGAATGGTTTTCGAATCTTAGAGATTCTAGATTGCCCAAACATTGAATAATATAATCTACTTACTATTATAAAATAACTTACTATCCGAAAATCCATAGAAAACTTTACACGACCAAATTTAAGACTCTAGCTAGACTAACAAGGTGATCCAGTCAGTATTAATATTAATTCGTTACCAGAAATCACAGCTTTAAGTCAGTCGATACAAAGCGAAAAATTCCTACATAGAGCGGACATAGTTTGGAAATACGCCAGCCACACTTGACCCGCACACTGCTTGCCCACTTCAACACTGTGGTACTGATGTAAAGCGCCTTGTATGGATATTTTAAATATACATAACGTAGTAATAACCGTTTATGCCGAAAATACGTACACAAGTGAAACTAAACAAATTCTTAGGAAAATAAAGTCCGACCAAATTCATATCAATGCAGACTACAGTAGTCTGTTTTGACTTCAAATTCACTGAAAGTGATGGCGAGCTGTTTGTGGGAGTTTTGAGATGATCTCAGTACTTACTTACTTACTTCTAAGCGAATACGTTGAAGAGAACTAACTACCTACAGTTTCCCAGTGAGTCAAAGAGACGAAGGTCTGAAACGTAAGGAAAATAAAATATATAATACGACTCACGATATAAATCCATACCTAAAGTAATCAGAACATACATACCTACATACTATGTAGTATACCTACTACAACCAATATGAGCGTGGGAATGACGTAAGACGCCACCATAAACCATCCTTAATAATGGAAACCACGAAGTTCCTGATGGCGACTAACAATACAGACATAAAACTACTGAGGTTTTTATTAAGTATATCAATTCGCGCGCACTTACCTAAATTGAAACTTGAAAGAAAAACGTAGAGATAAATCCATTTCGTCTCAATACATCTGACATCGAACCCCTTGATGCAATATTAAGATTTTTCAGGGAAATTAAAACAAAATTCATAATTGTAGAGATTTGACAATATTATGTACATATGCTACTAGAAGCTACTCTAGATTATATGCCTACTTACTATTATAACTAGGCTGTTATCCGTACATAGTAATAAAATGTTAAAGATGTATTGGAAAATTTGTTTTTCAAGTACGTTGGTAGTGTTCGCCTATTATTATAGGTAGGAAGGTATAGGTACCTACCTAAAAATCTACTATAGTAACTATATGGCCAGTTTAGAACTACAGTTTAAACAGGATAGAATACGCCCGCAGTACACCATGCCGCCATTTAATAAATGAACCCCATGAAAGGGTAAAGGTTCCGTACGTTTGAATAAATAACTACCTACTCATGTTTATTAAAAGGGTAACATGTGGGTATTTTAGAATGTTGGAAAAGCTACTTAAAACTAGTTTTCAATGTGCATAGTCAATATGCAGTAACGCAACTCTAGGATAAAATAGTAGGTACCACTTAGAAAAACAGTAAATTGGCCGCAAAATAACAACAACCACGGTAATACAATACAAATACCTACTCAATACTAACGCCTGTTACCCATTTGAATCCGAAGAAATATCTAAGACTTTTACTCTGTCATAAGAAGCGTCACTCGTTCGCTCTATCGAAGAAAGAGAAACGCGGACGATGGAATATATTTAGCTCCTCATGCAATAAATATGAAACGATTTCTACGAAACAGTAAAAACTGCCATTCGCAGACGCATTGAGGAATTTTATTTTCCCTTTGTGAGCGTCATGTGGAATAGATTGAACTTCTACAATAGTTACGCGAGCGACTCTACCTCAACAATCCAGCAATGGGATTGCTGCGACCTACTAGGGAGATGAAGTGATGATCCCATTGGCGGTTGATTGGTAGATTTATCACCAGGTCCCACTCCGCTTCCTCGCATAACTTCAGTGAACATTCAGCTTTACAGAGGCAAGTGAGTTTCCCGTGGAGCGGTACATTGGAGGCCCGCCAGATGGCCTCTCGTGAGGAGCACCCTCCGACGCCTCCGTCTGACGCTAATTGCTACCAACTCGTTCATAATTATCTCAATTATACGGAATTTATTAATGACGATTAATGTTGGCAGTTGGCTCTATGATTAGTTTTTAAATGGTTTTTTATTATTTTTATAAATTATCTACTTGCAGTCTAAAGCGCGTCAGTCTTTATAGGTATTGAAAAATATTCTAGTGTTGTAAGAATAAGTTATACTTATAGAACCTAGGTACGTTATTTCTAGCGTTGCATTAGGTTTCGTTTTGTTACAAACACGTTTATAGATTAAAAAAAAAAACATTTATGCCTTCAATCAAAGCACTTAGGTACCTATATGAATGAGGATCAGTAATAGGTCAACAAATCAACTCATAACCAACACTAACAGTTAAAACTAAGCTTTCTTATCAATATAGTTTTTAAATCATCGAAATCGGTCCATCGGTTGCGATTTCCTAACACATTTTATGTATCCAAAATTTATCGACGGGCGGTAAGTGCGGCCAGCGCGCGTGACGTCACCGGGTTCGCCTCGTTGATTTCGCGCTGTGCCCGGTTTCCCGCTCGCGCCGCCATTCACTATTTTAAGTGTTATTCATTTAAATTACATGCTGTAAAGGGCCATATTGATCTATATTAAATGCACAATGTATTTAAGGTACTTAATTGGATAAGGATTAATGCTGTATTGCTTAAAATCGCTTCGTAAATAAGTCATTATTTCTCGTAAAAAGTAAAGGATAAAAAATGGTTATTGTGGGTTATCCCTAAGAGATAGACATAAATACCATCGCGGACTTTTTGTATACCTTTTTATGGTGTACAATACTGTAGTACATTATTTTGATCTATCTCGTAGGATTCAGCCAGCGTTTGCAATGTAAGCGCAAAAAAATGTATTTATTTACGACATCACATTAGAAACCTCTAAAATTATCAGTGTTTCTTTACTATATTAAGCATGTATTATACATAATAAACCTTCCTCTTGAATCACTATCTATTAAAAAAAACCGCATCAAAATCTGCTGCGTAGTTTTAAAGATCTAAGCATACATAGAGACAGACAGACAGAAAGCGGGAAGCGACTTTGTTTTATACTAGGTATGTAGTGATAGTGAATCCTTAGGTAGGGTGATGGGTAATGTTATAATATTATGTTAATAATAGATTATAAAATAATAATAATAAATATCGCCAGACTTACACACCATCTGTATGGTCCCAAACTAAGGGGGCGTCCATAAATTACGTGAGGTGATTTTTGTGATTTTTCGACTCCCCCTCCCCCCTTAGTGAGATGTTGTGAGATTTTGGTCGACCCCCTCCCGCTCACTCTAATTTTTCAAAAGCCATATTCTAGTGGAGAAACATATTTTATTTAATTTAACCCAGTTATCTCGCAATTTTACACTGTTTCTTGCGGTGAAAAAAATTACGTGAGATTTGCCGTGACCCCTCCTCTCCCCACGTGAGTTTTTTTTTTATAGGACTGCGGTGGCAAAAAAGCGTACGTCCCGCCTGATCTTAAGCAATAACCGTAGCCTATAGATGCTTACAATACCAAAGGCATTGCTCGCACATTTCCGACCTGAAGGGGAGAGGGATGAAGGGAGGGGGAGGGGTGTTGGGCTTTCGGCTCTCTCACTCATCGTACGAAACGCAGCTGTAATAGCTGCTTTACGCCGATCTTCTGTGTGAGGGTGGTATTAACCCGGTCGAGCCAGCCCGTATATGAGCTGCAGTCAATTGGCTACAGCTTGACTCTACTACCACCTTAAAAATGAAATTGTTTTTTTTTTTTTAATACTTTATGATATTGATGATGACAGCTCGAGGTTGACCGCTTTTTGCTCAAACAATGTCGTAGGACCGCGAGTTGAATTTTTTGAATTTAGAATTTTCGATACGCCACGATACATCAAAAAGACGACATGATAAATCAAAAACAGAAGTGACTCATATACTACATACATACTACTACACTCTTGCCTACTTTTATTTAGTCGTATAAGGGTAACTTCGTAAAGGAAAATTTTCACTAAATCTTAAGTACAATTTAAGTACTACATTTTTATTAATAGGTAGGTGGGTAGGTTATTTTTTTTTTGTAATCTTTTTTATTGTTATTTTGTTGATATTGTAAATAAAAGCTCACTAACTGTTAATTTTTAATTGTTCTGAATATTAATTTTGCCCAACACTGGGTAATAGGTAGTACTACTTAAAAAAAGACTAGTACATAATTTAAATGTTTAATATTATAGGACAAAATAAGTAAAATTAAAACAACTTAAAATTCTAAATAACTGAAAACAAGAAAAAAATGTTGACAACATCGGGTAATAACTGAAATAAAAATAGTACTAATCCTTATTAGTTACTAGCTGTGCCTGCGACCTAGTACGCGCACATTTTTGGAAAAGGTTACCCCTTATTTGACTGATGGATTGATGGAGGATGACAGACGGATGGAGTGGCAATGCAACGCATGCCGGGCATGCATGCAACCCTCATAGGATCACTGTTTTGCCCGTCAGTCTATCTGTCCGTCTGTCAAAACGTGCACAGCCTAAACCGCTTGAGTTAGAAACATGAAATTTTAACTTTTTATAGCGTAGAAGAAGACCACAGGAAGGATTTTTGAGAATTCAACAATTAAGGGGAGAAAGTATCTATGGATAGTCCCAGTTTTTCTGAAGCTAGAGACGTGAATATTTGTATTTGTAGGCTGAGTAGCCGAAATACTAATTTTCATGTAAGGTCAAGATTTTCAAGCCAGAGCCATGGGTCTGGAGCAGCTCCATGATAATAATAATATATGGTATAATTAAAAATAAAATACTGGCTCCACAAAACGCCTCGTTTTGTGAGTTTTTTGGGTTCCGTACCTAAGAAGGAAAAAACGGAACCCTTATAGAATCACTTTTTGTCCGTCTGTCTATCTGTCCGTCCGTCAAAACGTGCACAGCTCAAACCGCTGGTGATACAAACATGAAATTTGGACAGTAGGTACCTTTCATAGCGTAAAAGAAGAGCAAAGGAAGGATTTTGGAAAATTCTTACCCTAAGGGGGTAAAATAAGGGGTGGAAGTTTGTATGGAATTCCCTCATTTCTGAAGTTAGGAACATGAAAATTTCTATTTAGGCTACTAATAAAAATCCAAATTAGTAATTTCAGCGCTTTTGAAAATTCTACCCCCAAGAGGGTAAAATAAGGGGTGGAAGTTTATATGGGGGTTCAAATTTTTCTAAAGCTAGGCACAATAAAATTTGTATTTAGGCTTCTTATTAACTAAGAATAGTAATTTCAGCGTTTTTGATCATTTCACCTCTAACGGTGTAAAATAGGGGGTGCAAGTTTGTATAGGCGTCCCAATTTTTCTGAAGCTAGCTAGACATGAAAATTTGTATTTGGGCTACTCATTACAAATTAAAACCGGACAAGTGCAAGTAGGACTCGTGCTCTGAGGGTTCCGTACAAATTTTATTATGTTTGTGTGTGCATCATATCTTTGGCGTGCAAATACAGGGCAATGAAGCAAGATGTGCTCCACTGTCTCGCTGGGGTTCTTTGAGCTTCCACTTTGCTAGTTTTCGGAACAATACATAATAATTACAACACCTAAGTGTGTATTGTTCCGAAAACAGGGAAAATCATGAAGACTCGAATCTCGGGATAACAACTGCACTGCAAGCGACTGTGGTGAACAGGTTGGGCTAACAATCAAAAGGTCCCAGGCTCGATCCCCGTTGGGGCATGCACTAATGGGTGAATTTTCATCTATGTGCATAATTTACAGTTCGCTGACGGCGAGAGAAAACATCGTGAGGAAACCTACCTATCCCTCGGGATTAGGTAATAGTCAGTTCCTGTATACACGGCGACAAGATTCACCACCTGTCACGTTGGGTTCTGACTATACAGGTGAATTTTTCAAGTGTGCGTGGATGGCCAAATCCGAAACTATGAGTGATATCAAAAAGTACTCAAAAGAATCTCGGGGCTGATTTTGATGAAAATTGTAATTACTTCTCAAAATTCGTTTCTTATCAGCGACACCATCGAATGCTGTAATAATACAGTATGTGGTTTTTTATTCTTAATCAACTAGTTCGATTCCTGGCTACGACTATTGTTTTTTCAAAAATCCAATGATGCAGTTTTAGTTTTCATCAAAATCAGCCCCGAGATTTTTTTGAGTACTTTTCGATATCACTCATAGTTTCGGATTTGGCCATCCACGCTCACTTGAAAAATTCACCCTGTATAGTCAGAACCCAACGTGACAGGTGGTGAATCTTGTCGCCGTGTATACAGGAACTGACTATTACCTAATCCCGAGGGATAGGTAGGTTCCCTCACGATGTTTTCTCTCGCCGTCAGCGAACTGTAAATTATGCACACACACATGCAAATTTTGAGAAGTTGTAATTACTTCTCAAAATTCGTTTCTATTCAGTGACACTATCGAATGGTGTAATAATACAGTATTTGGTTTTTTATTCTAAATCAACTAGTTTGATTCCTGGCTACGAATATTGTTTTTACGGTAAACTTAAGGAAAGAGCTAATTTTAAACAAAATAGTATTTTATTTCTCTTAACCTAAACTGATTAATTGTTCAAAAATGATTGAAAATTTGTAATTAGAACATAATATTGTGAAGATGACTGCGCTGCGAAGGTAAATAAATAAAAATATTGAGCATAATGTCGAACAAGGTAAAGGTAATGTACGTATGACTTATTACAGTCAACTTGAAAATATGCAGCAGTTTATTAAAAAACACAGTTTTTTTTAAGTTTGCCGTATGTCATTACTTCCCAGAATTCGTTCCTTATCAGCGACACTATCGAATGGTGTAATAATACAGTAAGTGTTTTTTTCAACTAGTTCGAAATCAACTAGTTCGATTCCTGGCTACGAATTTAGTTTTTTTTCAAAAATCCAATGATGCAGTTTTAGTTTTCACCAAAATCGGCCCCGAGACTTCTTTGAGTACCTTTCGATATTCCTTATAGTTTCGGATTTGGCCATCCACGCACACTTGAAAAATTCACCTGTATAAACGTGGGCTTTGAGTTGGTTAATACCTCTACAATGGGGTGGTGTATATCCACTCAAGCCTCTGACTACCCCCGAATGGGGATAAAAGTGGTGACGTTACATTTCTAAAAAAATATTTAACAGGTGATGACACTAAATAAATTTAGCACTGCAAATTTAGCGACTTATTAAATTTGGACCCATCCCTAAGAAGCTGTGATGTTTATTTGATGTATGGTTTAGTAATGTAGAGCATTGAACTCCGGTCTCCCAACTTAATCCTGATGCTCAATAAAACGAAACATATTGTAAACATTGCCGACCTGAAGGGAAGGGGTAGGGGAGAAGGGAGGGGGGGTTTGGGCTTACGGCTCTCTCACTCATCGTACGAAACGCAGCTGTAATAGCTGCTTTACGCCGATCTTCTATGAGAGGGTGGTACTACCCCACCAAACGGTGGTTAGTCCAACTTAAAAATAAGCAAACAAAAATAATTTCGTATTACTAATATTAAGTAGTATGAATAACATCAACTGAAACACGCTTAACATCAGGCGGGCCGTACGCATGTTTTTTTGTCTTGGCTTTTCTTGTCGCATATAGCCAGTGTCAAGTACCTACCTATAATAATATAGATTTTCAATGTTGCACTTCGCCACTTCCCGCCAAAAAAAAACAAGTTTGTCTAGCAACTCAGTGGTATAAAAAGATATCACAGGCAAGACAAAAAATATGAAAAAATGAAATGTAACGTCACGACTTTTATCCCCATTCGGGGGTAGTCAGAGGCGTGAGTGGCCATACACCACCACATTGTGGAGGGATTAACCAACTCAAAGCCCACGTTTCACCAGATAGTCAGAACCCAACGTGACAGGTGGTGAACCTTGTCGCCGTGTATACAGGAACTGACTATTACCTAATCCCGATGGATAGGTAGGTTTCCTCACGATGTTTTCCCTCACCGTCAGCGAACTGTAAATTATGCACATAGATGAAAATTCATCCATTGGTGCATGCCCCACCGGGGATCGAACCTGGGACCTTCTGATTGTTAGCCCAACCTGTTGTTGTTGTTAGGCAAGACAATAAGATTAGAAAGTAGGTAAGCGGTTTTTAGAGGACGATTATGCTTTTTTATCATATACCTATTCATCATTCTATATTATTCATAATCTATGATGACAACAAAACGCGTCACTGACATAAATATTAATTTAAAAATATTTGTAATCATATAATATCCTAAAAATTATGTTCAATATTATATTTAAACTATTTAAAACGTGATTTAATTCATAAAATGCTAAAAAGACGTAATTTTTTTACGAATTTCACGCAAAAATTTGCGCGCACGTCCAGCTTTGGAGGCCGCCATCGCGGATCTGCGCCGAACATTTTGCAGTCCAAGTCATGATGACCCATGACGTTTGTAGCATATTTAAGGTTATTATTGATTATTTTTTAAATAAAATGACTAATATTGAATCTTGGATCCACGGATTCTTAGACAAGTCTTGACAATTTTTCTGGTATAGGTTTCACGTAAATCTGTTCAGTTGCTATGGAGAACATTTACGATTAAGGTTGACAATTTCATATTTTGAAATCGATTTCTACAAAATTTGGTAACATTTAAAGTAAATCGGCTAAGCCATTTTATTCCCGACCATATGAGGTTTAATGTTGTATACTTTATATTGCACATAAGCCAGCTGCTTCATCAAACCATTTACTTAGACCCACCCAGTTGAACATTTGTATCACCTTAATCATATGATTATTTGTTGAGTTTTGGCTCGACCCCCCCCCCCCCCCCCGCCCCCCTTAAATGCCTCACGTAACTTATGGACGCCCCCTAAGCAACGCTGATACTTGGCTACCATACAATGGACTGGGGCGATTTCAGTGACAACCAGACCAGAGTAGATTACTAAAAGGCCATTTCCGAAATTTGCCTCTGGCGGGAATCGAACCCACAACCACCTGATGCAGTGAGCCGAGCGGCCAACGCTCAAACCACAGCGCCAAGCGGCCGTCAAAAATAAACAGGAATAAAAATAATAGTCAATACGATAAACACCTAATCTACCTACTTTAGACAGGATATTACCTACCTTCCTAGGTATCTTATATCTACGTAGTACTTTGGGTAGGTATTACACTTAAGATACACCAAACCTTTCCATGCTTAACCTAGTGGTAAAATAATGGGTTTGTTTGTATAAGTAATATTCATAACAGAAAAGGTAAGTGTACCTTTTCAGTTTCCAACCACGTATCTCGGCGCTGGTGTATTTTAAATTATTGTCTAAGTAGTCGAAAACCATGAACGTATCCACCTTTGGAAGGTTATCTGTTTTAGCTTGCTCAAAACCGTCTTATAATTTATTACCCATTTTGAGTTTAGTGGCTTAGAACACGCTGCGCGCTAACAAAATAACCGAACCGTAACGCTAGCCGTGCGCGTACCAACCCAGTGACGTCACAGCAAACGCGGCGGCCGGCGCGGCCCGGTCAGGAAATTTCGTTAGGAAATTAATCGTATCTTCGTCAATTTTTGTCGTAGACCAATAATTTTTGCGCTGTATGTTATGGATTCCTTAGCTCTATAAATCTGCAGTCTCAACTAAATTAGTTACGGAATTCCATTGTCTGAATGCACCTACCTACCATCGGTTCGGAACGTTCGTGGTTTCAATTGCCTTGTTTTGGCTTCTGCATCCTCAAAGTCAAAGTCAAGTCAGGCACCCTTAAAAAAAAAGGTGATGCAAATAGTGTTTTCATGTTTTCAAATTCAGAACAACAAACATCGCACCCCACGCAATTTATATGATTACCAACAGCATTATCCTATAGTGCATGGAATATCGAACTATATCCAAGGGTCGTAGTGTTGGAAGTAAGCCAAAACACAATGTCGGCACACAGTTACAGTTGCACCAAGCCCGCAGGGGTGCACCACTCTTTTGGATCAAGTTCTTTGTCAGGCAGCTTAGTGAAACCGCCGAATTTATAGTGATTTTTAGCCAGTTCACAATGAATTTACCAAGTATTTCTAAAAAGAAAAGAGCTTTGTAATGCCAGTTTAAATACATCATAACTTTCGGGAGAAAGGCCTTAGGTAGGTACTATTTATTACACCTTTAAATTCTTACACACAACACACACTTATATCAATCGAATGCCCTAAATTCAATGCCTAAATTATTATAATGTAGTCCCAAGTAGCACTGATAGCCGATTGGTTAAGCACGCGTCTTGCGGGCTTAAGGTCCAGGGTTCAAACCGGCCCGCACCTCTGGACTATTCGAAATCGATGTGCGAATCATAACTTTAATGATTATCACTTGCTTACGGCGGAGGAAAATATCGTGAGGAATCATGCATCATCATGATCATCTGCATGTCTTAGAAAATCTAAAAAATAATCATCGAAAGACAAAATCCCAACCTGCTCTGGGCCAATTTGGTGGATTATGGCCTCCCCTCGCATTGAGGGGATGCCAGTGCTCAGGAGTTAAAAGGGCTAATACTATTACCTACTTCCTACAAGAAGAAATAAAGTAGGTACAGACTACAGTTTAAATCTTCCAGTATACTCCATATACTCCAAAAATAACAGTGAGTGAGTAGTACAAAATCCATATTGTCTATACAAAATTGAATTGCAATATGAATACAAACGAGATGAAAATGAGGACGCTCATATCTTCACACGTTGGTTTGCGTGCAATGAGACGAGCGTTCCGTAGCACGCAGCCAGAGCCCGCCGGGCGGTGCATTTCCGAACGCATCGCCGTTCAATATCCGCGAGGATTGTTTGCAGAGCCCCCGCCCCGCGCCCCGCGCCACCCCGCCGATACCGCTGCCTCTAATGGAGGCCGGGGTGTCTAGTTTTAGATATAGACTTGCCCATAAAATTACAATCCTGCTTGGAATTTTTAGTTGAATTAAAAGCGTGCTGCCCGCTCATAATATATTGTTTACTTACATAACGCCTGATGAAAATACAATACTAAAACTGCTAATAGTGCCGAAGCTGTAGATCTTACTTTCGATTTGCTATCGAATGTATAAGTACAATTATTCTTTTGAAAAGAGTAACCATTGAGTTTCTTGCCGGCTCTTCTCAATGGAAGCAACATTACGAACCGGTGGTAATGCTAAAATATTGTTTATCTTGACTATTTATAAACGCTTTATTGAGCTTACATGAATAAAAAACTTTTGATTTGATTTGAATGTAGCTCCTGTACGAAGATATTGGAACGAATTATCCCTTATCAAAGAAATTAATAGATTCATCATCGAATTAACCTTTGAGTTTGGAATCGTGGGCTTCCGAGCCTACGCAACGTTACGTCTACGCAGGGTCGGCATGAGTAAACACTAAACATTTTCATGACATAAGTCTGTGAAGCCAACTGCATTCTAGATATACAAATATAAGTGCATACATCTTCTACTGTTTCCGATGTGCAAACTAGTACTAAGTTTGGCCTCATGCAAGTTATGCAACCGATTTCAGAACTGTCTCGAGTCCCACCCACACACAATAGGTATGAACCATAGGCATAGGTATGAACACATGTATGTAACCTGTCAACTTTACTGTAAGGGGCCGTGGACACGGTACCTTAAGGGTTTGACTTTACAAGTAGATTTTTGGTTTGAATCAAACCGTTTGAACCGTTTACGCCACTTGTTTGATACATTTTTGAGGCAAACGGTTTGAACTTTTCATCGAATAAAGCTCAGTGCTGCCTGATGCTCCAAACAGAACATAAACGTTTTGTTTAATAATGTTTGAGTCAACCCGGTTGACAATGTGAGCGGTCCTTAATAAGTGGCAATAGTTCCGAAAACAGGTGCATAGCATGGATGTCAGTATTTAGATAGGTACCTCCCTAAAACGGGTAGGTATTACACCACCCAATATCTAGGGCCAGTTCCCTAAATCAGGGAGGTGTAATAAGAGTTAAGAGATACATTTGCCCCTAGAGACTTAGAGAGACCCTTCATATCGGGCTCTAAATATCGGATAATGTAATACCCGCATTTCTTGAATTTTGAACTTATAAATTCCTTGAGTGTATCTAATAATTTTGGCAAATAACTAGGTATCGTTGTGGTATCGTCGAGACGATAGTTAACTATAAATTTACAACGTGCAGCTACGTCGTTCGTGGAAAGTCTTTAATGACCCGTGGAATCGTTTTTATGATGTTTACTTTGATCAGAGAACAGCATCGAAACGTCTTTTATGGGGCAATAACTTTGAGTTCGACACAAAATTGGAACTTCTTACAGCTAGGTTCTCTATAGGTTGTTCCTGTACTTCCTATGTACTTAGGTACCTATCTAAGCTCAGAAGATTTATTCATGCTTCCGAAAACACAATTTCTCTGTGCCTATCTAAGCACCTAATAGGTAGTTTGGGTATGAGTTAAGAAGATAAGTAGGTATAATGAAAAATGCTGTACCTAGGTAAATCGTTTAGGATCTACGGTGCCACAAACACACAGAGAAAGGTGTGCTACTTTTTTTTTAATGACTATATGTTGTTGGCCAGAGTCGCCTTAACAACTTCACCGGTCGGAGGGCGAGCGCACACAGTGCGGCTCCAGCCGTAAGGGCAGGGGAAGAGCTGGCTCAAGGGCGCCACATTGGGCACGGCCTCGGCTTGGGCTGCTGTCTTTTGAGTGAGCGGGGTAAAAATTACCACCGGATCGTAACGCGACCTCGCTGAGAAGATCCGGCAAGAAACTCAGCGAGGCTTGTCGGGTGCCTAGGTGCGTCAATGTCCTGCTAGGCGCATAGAGGCACCTATTGACGGCGGTGTCTGTTCGTCGACCTCGCCGGCGAGGTCGGTGTCTGTTGGGTAGTGTGCGTGTGGCGGTCTCCTCAACATATGAGGCGAGGAGAACGGTGAGTGGATCGGGGGGATCGAGCAGTACATGCCGCGGCCGGCGGCGGCATGTACTTGGTGTGTGTGTAGGCTCGTAATCGGCGGCGGCGACGATTAGAGCATTCGAGTGATCAGAAGCCTTTTTAAAGTAGCGCTCAGACGCTACTTTGAAGTGCTTCCGAATTCTAGGTCTAGATCGGAGTGAAGGTCTACGTTCCTAAGAAACCACGGGGCTCCCACGGCTTTGCGAAGGAAACGATTGTGAATGCGTTGGAGAGAGTCGATGTGAGATTTGGCCGCGTGGGCGAACACAACACTCGCATACGACATAGGTGTGAAACTGAAAACTTATAACACGCTTCTCTCTTTGCGTTGCGTCGCTGCGGCGCGCCTCGCCCGCCGGGGCAAGCTATATTAGCGGCACGCTACGAAGGCCGGTTTGACATGTGGGGGGCGGAAGAAAATGAACCTTAATATAACGAAATAAGACTGACCGTTTTAAAAATTAAGAATGTCAAAAAATGAATGCGAAAATGAATCTTATTCGGTTATGATAAGGTTCATCCTTTCCCCCTCCCACATTTCAAACCGGCTTTCATAACGTGCCGTTACTGTAATTAGGTTTTTTACCCACGACTACGATTCACTTTCAAAGTTGAGAAAAAAAATCGATCGACCATTATGTCGATTGTATCTTTACCCTGCTGGTACACATTTCCGAACGCAACTTTTTCAAGATAGACATTGACAGTGACATTACATGGCTGGTTGGCACTGTCAGATTGACTGACTGACATTGACATCTTATCCAGTGTTGCCAGATAGGGGGGATTCCCTGCAAATTCGGGGCCTTTTTTTCGCCTTTGGGGGGAGATTCGGGGGGGTGGATTCTTTGGGGGATTTTAGGGGGGAAAAATAAACACTGAGGATCATAAATACCTACTTATTTTAAATTTTCAGTAATAAATTCTATCTATTAATTCAATTAGATCGTTATTGTTTTGTGATCAAGTTATTAGGAAAGAGTACCTATTTTTGTTTTTGTATAAAAAAAAAAAATTTAAAAAAATACAAATTTAAATTTCATATGAGTAAAAACTGTTTTGGGGGGATTTTTTCTCAAAAAGCTAATTTTCGGGGGGTTTATGAAAAAAATTGGGGCGAAATTCACATGGTCATCTGGCAACACTAATCTTACCTTCATTGATAAGGCTTTTTGGCGGGAAGTGGAAAAGTCATGTTGTCATTTTTGTTTTAATTTCCAAAACTTGTGTTTTCGTGTATTATAGTGTGTAATATTGGTGGAATATTAACCATTATATGGTCATAAATGTGCGTGAGTGTGGGCAATTGGAACAAAAGTGATGAAGCATGATTTTCGGCTTCTCACAAGAAGTCTAGTAATTTGTCAGTAAAGTATCCGCCACTTTACTGATAGGGTTTGGGGGGGTAGATATAAGGTAGTTATAAGGTAGATTTAAGGTAGTTATAAGGTAGAATTAAGGAAAAAATGTAATAAAAGTATACTGATGTTAGGCTCCAAAGGGCTAGTTCCCAGGGGCCGTAAAACTAACCTTATATAAAAAAAAAAAAAAAACTTCATTGATAATGGCTTTTTGGCGGGAAGTGGAAAAGTCATGTTGTCATTTTTGTTTTAATTTCCAAAACTTGTGTTTTCGTGTATTATAGTGTGTAATATTGGTGGAATATTAACCATTATATGGTCATAAATGTGCGTGAGTGTGGGCAATTGGAACAAAAGTGATGAAACATGATTTTCGGCTTCTCACAAGAAGTCTAGTAATTTGTCAGTAAAGTATCCGCCACTTTACTGATAGGGTTTGGGGGGGTAGAAATAAGGTAGTTATAAGGTAGATTTAAGGTAGTTATAAGGTAGAATTAAGAAAAAAATGTAATAAAAGTATACTGATGTTAGGCTCCAAAGGGCTAGTTCCCAGGGGCCGTAAAACTAATCTTATAAAAAAAAAAAAACTTCATTGATAATATTAAGGTTATGTCGTTACTTTGTTAATTTCGCGCAAATAAAACAATTTTTAAACATTTATTTACAGAAACTACAAATGATTTCTAAATCATTATAAAGATGGAGGATTCTTCAAGTGAGAAAAGACCACAGTTTGGTAACAGATACTTGGAAAATGCTGAGGAAGTTTTCAAACATAACGCGTGGTACCGTATTCGCTTCTTTCGTTAGATATTGTAAGAACTCCCGCTGCGACAACGTCAATGTAACAGATTTAGAGAAAACAAGGCATAGGAAGAAACCTGCCGGAGGTTCGCGATATTTAAATGACACCAAAAATGTTTATCTTTTCAATGCCTGGTACATACATTCCTTACCATGGATTTTTATACATCATTGGTATAATATTTTAAATCTTAATATTATATTACAGGGACAATGTTGACTGGGACACGGAACAGGAAAATGTGGCAAGAGAAAAAGTGGAACAGAACTCCGAAGTGACATTTTCTGAGGAGCGTTTAAAGTCTTTAGAAGATGATGCCGATAAACATTGGGATGCATTTTA
Source organism: Drymonia ruficornis (assembly GCA_947859195.1). Classification (NCBI taxonomy): domain Eukaryota; kingdom Metazoa; phylum Arthropoda; class Insecta; order Lepidoptera; family Notodontidae; genus Drymonia; species Drymonia ruficornis. Next base: position 6,529,597 of record OX401918.1, read on the forward strand.
TAATATACACGAAAACAGGTAAATAGTGATGTTATACCTAATTATTTTTCATTTAGTATGTTTATTTACTATCATTATTTATGTCCACTTGATGGACATTTACGTACATAATATAGAAGTAGAAAATTAGATACTATTTTTTCCTATAACTTATCTAAGTATAACAATAGTAGAGTATTATAAAACAAATTGGGTCCTGACTACATTGAATATAAAGTCTGTTTCAATCAGAAAAAAAAACTTTGTAAACAAACCATCACTCAACACAAAATCGTCGATTTCACACTTATTTCGTTTTCACTACATTAGATTCTGATGTGGGAATCTTCGGAAATACTGTCGCCTTCATATTACACTCGTTTTAGATTGTAATTTCAACTAAAACATGTAAAAATCATCGAATTTATAAATTTTTTATTAGTTCGTTGTTTTTTTTTCCGAATGCTTTAGTGACGTGCTGATGTATACGACATTGAATGAATGAAACACAGATTCAAAAAAGTAAAAAGGCAAAGGAATTCTAGGCCATTATGCCAATATGCCCACTGCATTTTCAGGTAGTTTTAAAAACAGAAATTAAGAAAATTCATTTAATTTTTATTTCTTACCGATTTGTTTCTACTTCTATGTACAACGAGTGCAATTTGCAGTTTTAACTATATTTTAATCTCAAATTTATTTTACTTAAATGTTTTTTGACTGTATATTGAGTTTTTAACTTTAAATAAATTATTATTATTATGTTTCTCTATTTTGACCACTCGGGCTAAACCTGGACCTTTGGAAGGCTTGCTTGAGGACATGGGTCCATCACGCAGAGGCCCATAGAGATAAATTTGATGTTATTAGGTCATCATCATCATTTCAGCCAAAAGACGTCCACTGTTGGACATAGGCCTCCCCCAAGGTTTTCCACAACGACCGGTCCTGTGCCATTTGCATCCAGCGGTTTCCCGCGACCTTCACTAGGTCGTCGGTCCACCTTGTCGGGAGCCTACCCACGCTGCGTCTTCCGGTACGTGGTTGCCACTCAAGAACCTTTCTGCCCCATCGGTCATCAGTTCTCCGAGCTATGTGCCCCGCCCACTGCCACTTCAGCCTACTAATTCGCAGTGCTATATCGGTGACCTTGGTTTGTCTACGTATCTCCTCATTTCTGATTCGATCTCGTAGAGAAACTCCGAGCATAGCACTCTCCATAGCTCTCTGAGTGACCTTGAGCCTTCTTATGAGGCCTACAGTCAGTGTTATTAGGATTTTTTTTTAAATAATTTTGGGCCATAAAACTTGGGCATATTGCGCGCTCCTTTGTACTTATGGGCCCGCCCATAAGATCCGTAAGTGCAAGGGAGCGCGTAATATTCCCTACTCCAGCAACGTATTAGGGCCTCGTGTGCCACGAGCGTAGTTATAATCATAGTAAAAATTACCTCTTTTGTTTATTATTTTGTTGATTGTTGTCCAGCCCGTATTTATCTCGACTGTCGGCATCATACGTACTGATGATTCTAATAAATTAGTTCTTTTGTTTGTTGTAATTATGTACACACTATATTTTAATGCATAACAATAGTTAAAATCTAAGAAAAGCCCTATACTAATATTAAATTTATAATAAGTTTTATTATGCATAGGTTATTGATTTCATTTCATAACTATATTTCTATAAGTTGACGTAAAGAAGCCGATACCTTCTAATCAAGTTTATTCCATCGAATGAAAATAATCCATTCACTCATTCGTTCATATTCGTTATAGTATACAATAGGCACATCACTAAAACTATTTAAGCACTTTGACGTTTCTTTGTTTACAAAGTTTTTTTTTCTGATTGAAACAGACTTTATGTGGCCAGATGTCAGTAATGATCACTGGGGTGCACCACTTTGATCATGTAAACCTCGTTTCAATCAGGAAAAAAAACTTTGTAAACAAACCATCACTCAACATAAAATCGTCGATTTCACACTTATTTCGTTTTAACTACACTAAATTCTGATGTGGGAATCTTCGAAAACACTGTCGCCTTCATATTACACTCGTTTTAGATTGTAATTTCAACTAAAACATGTAAAAATCGTCGAATTTATAAAATTTTATTTAGTTCGTTGTTTCTTTTCCGAATGCTTTTAGTGACGTGCTGATGTATACGACATTGAATGAATGAAACACAGATTCAAAAAAGTGAAAAGGCAAAGGAATTTCATGCCATTATGCCAATATGCCCACTGCATTTTCATGTAGTTTTAGAAATATAAATTAACAATAATCATTTAAATTTTAATTCTTACCGATTTGTTTCTACTTCTATGTCCAACGAGTGCAATTTGCACTTAACACTATATTTTTATCTGAATTTTATTTTACTTATATCTTTTTGACTGTATGTTGGGTCTATACCAATATTTGCCAAACCGTCGTTCCAGAGAAAATCACAAAGCACTTCAAAGACCATGAAAATATGAGCCAAATAGTCGTAGACAGTAATCCAACACAAAATTGATTTCATTCCATAATTATATTTTGATAAGTCAATGTAAAGAAACCGATACCTTCTAATCAAGTTTATTCCATCGAATGAAAACAATCCATTCACTCATTCGTTCATATTCGTTATAGTATACAATAGGCACATCACTAAAACTATTTAAAGACTTTGACGTTTCTTTGTTTACAAAGTTTTTTTTTCTGATTGAAACGAGGTATAGGTAAATTTTTTGATAATTACAGATTTTTCAAAGACCGACATTGGCTGTTCACCGAATTTCCTGAACTTGCCCCAGACAACACATCAGCACCAGTAAGAGTATACCCTGATGGTGACCACAACAGTGCTAAAAAGGCAGAATCAGAAAATGAACAACCGAATAACACACAACGGAACATATTTGAAATAGGATGTGGAGTTGGTAATACTATATTCCCCATATTACAATACAGCAGAGACCCAAACTTGTTCATATATGGATGTGATTTCTCTTCAAAAGCGATTGATATCATGAGACAAAGTGAATTGTATGACACAAATAGGTGCAATGTGTTTGTGCTGGATGCTACAGTTGAGAAATGGGATGTCCCATTCCAGGAGAACTCTTTAGACATTGCAGTTTTGATTTTTGTGCTGTCTGCTATTGATCCTACAAAGTGAGTATTTATATTATCTACTAGAATTTACATAGCTGACCTAGACCTAAAGGATTAAAGTAGCCCTATGCATAACCCTTATCCAAGGGAATAACTGGCCCCCGAGTCCTTTAGTCATTGCCATTGAGCTGCTATAGTGATTGGTCGGCCGACCGGCTCATCTGCCTCAATTATTATTGTGTTCTTATTATATTTTACTTCATAACCACTGATATGTTGACCAATGGGTCAACATATCAGTGCTTATGGATTCCTATGACATGTTCTAATACTACTTATTGGGATATTTCAGGATGCCGACAGTCATCAACAACATTTACAAATACGTAAAACCAGGTGGTGTAGTCGTATTCCGTGACTATGGCCAATATGATTTGGCCCAACTTCGGTTCAAGAAAGGCAGATGTATCTCTGACAATTTCTATGCAAGAGGTGACAATACCAGAGTATATTTTTTCACACAAGAGGAAATATCGAATCTTTTTAAAACAGCTGGATTTGTGGAAGAACAAAACTTGATTGACAGGAGGCTTCAAGTGAACAGAGGAAAGATGTTGAAAATGTATAGAGTGTGGATACAAGCTAAATATAGGAAACCATTATAACAGTAATAAGTTTGTCATTTCTGCAGTTAAGTCTACGTAGCCTCATGCATATTGGTACCTGTTCATGGCATGATGATGGTGGAATTGTGGTAGGATCAATGCAGGTAAAAAATAAAGGGCATAATGCAGTGTGTCCACTGGCAAGTAACTTCCGCAATATCTTGCAGAAGTCACTTGCCGACGTGTTTCCACTGACTGCAATTTTACACAACCGTGTACATGTGGGACTTGCAGCAAGTTCGGCAAGTCGCAGAAGTCGACTTGCGTGAGTGTTTACACATTGGAAGTCGCTTGCGCAAGTAAACTTGTGCAAGTTTTCTTGCCAGTGGACACACGGCATAAGAATACCTCTATTTGACAATTTATCTTTGATTGATTTTATAATCAGTTCGAAATTACACATTAGTTATCCCTTATAATCTACGAATTTAATAATCTCATTTCGCAACTTCAAACTTGAAGTTGAATGGTGCAACAAATGCGTTCGTAAGTTTATTGACAACTTTAATGGGAGGCCCTTCCCAAGTCACTTTGAACTCATTGATCAGCTTCTTCATCAGTATCTCAATCTCCAGTTCAGCAATCCTTCTGCCAATGCAACTTCTTATACCATAACCGAATGGTAATGTCACCATTGGGTGCGCGTTCCCGTAGTACAGAGGATCTGTTTTGTCAGCTAACCATCTTTCAGGAATAAATTCGTTTGGCCGTGGGAAATACTAATTTCTCCATCCTCGATAGAAATTCGTTGGGTGCTATGACATCCACCTGAATTAAAAAAGCTAGTGGTAGAACAATTGAGTATTATAACAGCTTAGAACTGCAGTAGCTCTCATACATATGCCGTGACCCGCGTATAGCTCTAAAGCACAGGTGTATTTTCTTACAATGTCTTTAATAATATGTAAGTACCTACCTTACCAATCCTATCGATAACTTACCCCCTTTGGAATGTGATATCCGCCCACAATATGATCTTTGTCAGTTCTCCTCAAATTAGAAGGTACAACATGCCAAATCCTTAGAGCTTCCTTGAGACAAGCCTTCAGATAACGCTTGCGAGGGTCATCGGAGCGTATTTCTTGCCGTAATATATCCTGCTTCTCTGGATTCGTAGCCAAATGGTAAAGGACACTTATTGCGGTGAAAGATACCTAAAAAAATTAAAGGAGTTTAGTTAGTATGACTAAGAAATACACCGAGTTAAATGAAGGAATATACTATGAGATGTTATGACATAGAGGATAGCGTAGATTTCGGAAAGTGCACTAGATCGCCTTCGCTATTTGCGTTGGAAATTGATTGAATGGTGTCCCTTATTTTTCTTCTTTCAGTGTCATCTTCTCTCACTTACTGTATCTATCCCAGCTAGTAACATTTCATTTGCCATCATAATAGCGGCTACTTCGTCAATGGCCAACAACTTTTCAATGATACTCTTATCGTCTTCAGGAATGTCGTGACCCCTTTCGTCTATTTGTTTTCTTGCTTGTTCAATGTACATTTGACTTATTCTAAAAAAAAACACTAACAAATCACACGTGTCGATGTGGAATCAGTTTAATTAACCTATCAGAATCAACTATACCCCATTTATTATAACATTAGAAATAAGAGGCTCGTAGAAGCAGGGATCCAAAACATTTTATTTCAAAGTCAAAACAACTTTTATTTAGAGTGGTTACATTAAAATTGTTTTCACATAAAACAATGCTAAATACTTCGATAACCAAAATAAAAGTACTTTTTATGCTATGTTTTATTTATAATAACATCGTATCACACATTTTAAACTGACAACAAAAAAATAATGAAATAATAAATGATGGTGAATGACTCAATGACAAACACTTACAGAAATTTATTTACGTCAATTTCATAGACAACATAATCCGACAAAATTAGAAATACCCTGCTGTCATAACCTCTGAACGGATTAGGTAACATTTTAGATTTGTTAGGATTATAGTGGAACGAAACACATTCCCGGTATTGTTCACCCCTGCTTCTTTTAGGTTTTTAGCATTGACACTTAATTTTAAATTTGACTGAAATGATAATATTTAAATGAAAGACAATTTATTTTATAATATAAATAATTAAAATAATTACAGTTAGGTGTGACAAGCTGGTATATAAATAGATTATAATAAATTCGACGTCAATCATAACTGTAACATGTTATTTGTACTTTTGTTACAAAGTGGACACTAAAAATAACCTTTTTTAACTTCTGTCTAATGCTATAATAAATGGAGTTATAGGTATGTTTATGCAATAGAAACGACTACATTTACGTTTTTATTCCGGAATTTTCGATTGACTTGTTACTTACTTCCACTGAGTATCAAATGTCTTGATAATTTTCTTGTAACCCGGCGTAGCTATGTACTTCCAGGGATTTGGAAGAAACTCCAAGTCGAAAGCAGTTTCAATGATATCTTTGGAACATTGCATCAATTGTCTTGCTGGATGATCCTCTGCTAAGTCATCCCTGAGGCAATCAAGCCTCGCGCCCAGGCCTACGTACGCCACAGACTCCAGTGCCCACTTGTTCATCTCCAAGACAAAGTTCTTCGTTAAGTAGTCTTTCTCGTTTTTCAGCCGATTTAACCTTAAGATCACAGATGATAGATAGTTCACTTAAACTACGCTGCATCTGGCTATACGATGATAAATCGTTGCAGCCATATTCTGCATAGTTTCGGCGTGTTAATGGTGACCGCATTTTCCCTGATTTTTATGGTCGTTGCACCAAACCCTGTTGTATTAAATTCTCTTCTAAAAAAAATATTTTTTACCTGTCCACCATTTCCTTAGCGATTTCTTCAAGCCCTGGCGCGTAGACCCTAACCAGCTTGATCTTCAATAGCGCTGGATTAACTTTTGTACGAATATCTCGCCATTTTGGGCCTTGTCTGCAAAACATTTAACATTAATTCATACCTAAAGTTTTATTTGATTCAATACCAAATTGCTGAATACTTGCGCTGTTGTTAATCCATAGACACCGTTGTATGTAGATTTATGTAACACTTCTCTGTAGTATGTAAGGGTTTCAAAACCGGGGCGTAACGGGTTCGACTCTTGGGATCTATACACCTTAAACATCAACCTCCTGTTAGTACTTAATTAACTATTATTATGAAATACTGTCTATGTGTGTGTATGCGGTACCTTGGTACAAATGCATGTATATCAGTTTTGAGTGTTCTTGTAGACAATTGTGGTTACCTGGTCAATGTGTTCCGGCTCAAATAAAATGACCATGCTAGCCCTTGACAATATTCCGTCCATTTTTACAATAGGTCCAAATTTTTCGTAAAAAATACTGGTTGCATCGAACATGTTCATATTTCCAAATTGTCCTGAAATGTCCCATTTAACAATGGGGTTAGCATTAGGCCTTTCTCCCACAGATATTTATAAGCTACGTAGGTACGCGACTGAAACGCGTCTACTACCGGTCCGACCCTGGAAACCGGTCCTTAACAGACGCTACCCAAATACCTATGACGATATTTGACTCTATTCCTGACTTTATAGACTTCATAGCATATCAATTGGCGACCTATGGGTCGCATCTCAGTCGCATAGCTTGGGAACTTTGTGATCTCCATGGCAGAATGGACTCGATCATAATGTTCCCTTCAATGTGCTAAATCGGTGCGCAATCGATCCACGAAATGAAAGACTAATTTTGATGTCAACCGAATGGGTACCTAATCAGTTGTCTGTAGTAGGTACCTACGATAGCAATGTAATGTAATGCCATTATTAACCACCTAGATCCCAACTGGGAGGCCGGGTGGAACTACTAACCGATTATAGGCAAGAAGTGATGCAGCGGTCCTATGATTGGCAAAGATTTTAATCCCGGTATGGAACTGAATGGTTTAGCCTCCTCAGTATTTGAAGAATAGTTTCGTTTGCAGCCATAACTGAAATGGAAACAAACGATTTATGGTGCGTTCCATTCAATGTTAATTTTGTTATTTTCGTTCTTAAATGTCGTTCCACTTGAACCATCTTGTACTGAAAGTGATCATTATTATCGTTTATAACAGTTTTTGTGAACGAAAATTACGGTGAATGGAACGCAGAATTAGTCACATAAAGCAGTTATAGGTAGGTACCTACCTAGTTTGATTTTTTTAGGACTTGGTTCTCTACACGCTCCAAAGCATAACAGCCCGGCCACGACTTCGCGCGACGGGGCGACGGGCGGCAGCGTTTTTGCTAAAATGTTGCAACGCGCGCGTTGCCGCTGGCAGCGGCAGCTCGTGCCGTCATGCAACATTTTAGCAAAAATAAATAATCAAAATAAAAATTAGAAACACGACTGCCCTGCCAAGAAACGAACTAAAAAGTATAAAACAAGTGCAGTGTCATTGCAGTCGGGGGACCGCTCTGTGGAACATATTTAATCTAAGAGGGCCCCCGACTGCAATGACACTGCACTTGTTTTATACTTTTTAGTACGTTTTTTGGCAGGGCAGTCGTGTTTCTAATTTTTTAAATTATTTATTTTTATTTTAGTATGCATTTTAGTGACAGCAGCCTAAAATGAAATGTTTATTTTGCATGTACACCCTACCTATTTTAAATTATGCCTATAAATTCTAGTTTTGGAATGTGTTCATCAAGGCCTTCAATTTGATACCCATATTGTAATGGGGCAAATACACTCTCGCGAGTACGCCTCGTGGAGGCCCTCGCGTGAGCCGCGCCAACGGAGGCTACACGAGTGCTGCCTATCCACACTCTCGTTTTATTCAGTGACAGAGTTGGGCACTAATTATTGATTAAATTTTCAATCAATTAAACTTTTAATCGTAATTGTTGCACTCTGCAATTAATTTATTTAGATTAAAGTACATTAATTGTGAGGTTCAATTAAAATCGATTGCAATTATTTTTTTTAACTGTGAAAAAATCTATTACAACTAACAATTATTAGCCTCGTACAAAGGTACATGTACACAGATATCTATTTAGGTGGATGCATGTATAGTTAAATACGCATATACTAGAATTAGATACTACTTCGGTGAATGCGTGTTTAGGTAGGTAGGTATATAGAGCCAGAATCCCAAATCCCCCCTACTCTTCCTCTACCCCCTCTACCCCATTCCTATTCCCCCCTCCACGTAAATAAAAATTGTTAATTGGGAGAATTACAATTAATTAATTGTTAATTGTAAAAAATACAATTAATTATTTTTTAATTGTAAAAATACAATTAATAAAATTTTAATTGTAAAAAATAATATTAATTAATTGTAAATTGTAAAAAAATACAATAAATTAATTGTTAATTGTAAAAAATACAATTAATTTATTATTAATTGTAAAAAATGCAATTAAGTAATTGTTAATTGTAAAAAAACAATTAATTAATTGTAAATGGGAATTCTGGAAGTCATAATTACAATTAATTAATTGGAAATTGGAAATTCTGGAAGTCACAATTACAATTAACTAATTGTGACTTCCAAAAATTCTGTTATTTATGTTATGTTATTCTTATTAATTGTAAATTTTTAATTGTTCTGAAATTTAATTTTCCCAACACTTGGTTCGCCCGCCTCCCGCCACGCGTCCTTTGACTCCGGTCAAAAAAACCGACACGGAGCGGAGCACGCCGGAGGCGAGGCGAGACATACAAGAGGAGGCGAGCGCGCAATCTACACTCTCGTGCTCGCGTCGCCTCCTCATGCCTCCTAGAGAGTCTGTAGCCGCGGTAATAGGTACCTAATAGAAGAAACTTTTGAAAATTGAGCCATAAAGCCGCAATATTGTTTTTTTTTTTTTTTTTCAAAAATAAAATACCCAGTGTTACCCGGAATGATGTAAGGATTCTAACGATACCCCATACATCCAAATCCGTTCAGGCATTTATAAGTTATGGTGGAATAAAGAATCTCACATACATGTATGTATGTGAGATTACCTACAGATACCTACATACATGCACCCTAAACACATATACACTCCTTTTTTTGGGCAGACGTGTAAAAAACGCTGTCGCCCGGCGTCGTCGCGCGAAGTCGTGGCCGGGCCGTAAGCAATCCTCTGTGAGCCTCGGTGACAACCTAAAATGTCTAGGTGGACCCGCAAGTAAAAGTTTCGAGCTGAATCTCACCCAATCTCACGTGGGGGAGAGGGGCGATATCGGCAAAGATCACGTAAGTTTTTTCACACAAAAAATAGTGTAAAGCGCGCTCCACATTCACGCCGTGAACACCCGCGAACGCATTGTTCACGCTTCGTAAAACGAGTTAAATTAAGTAAAACATGCTTCCTTCTCCTCTAAAGATTCTGGTAATAAAATTGTGATAATAAATTGAAGCAGGCTAGTTCCGAATTCCTTACAACAACACAGCAGTTAATATAGGCAGGTAGGTACACTTACCGATAAACGTTTTTCAACTGTATCGCCAGTAATGTATAACTATCACTGATATTTTTAAGTAACATTTTTTACCAATATTAAAGCATGAACAAAACTTCAGCAACCGCGGCGCAATACCTACCTAGTCAGTCTAAAAAAAGAATTATTTGTTTGACCTTGTATTCCACTGGCCAAGCACCTAGGCACCTACCACTGGTGGTCTGCGATAAGGTACTTATCTACTATTATTAGGTTGTGGTAGATAGGTACCTAAGTTTGTAAAGGTTTTGCACAGTTGAGATAATTACGATTTTTAAAAGTTGGCGGAAAAATATTTGAAATAAGAATAGTTTTTTTTTTTAATCATAGGTACATTTCCAGCTCAGCTATTCCTGAAATCCCGACACTAAGGGCGTTCGTTAAGTGAAACCATAGTGAAACATAATTATCTAATCTGTGGCTAAGTGCGGGCGCACGCGGCGCGTGCACGGAGTGGGCGCGCGCCTGCTCCGGGCGGGCCTCCGTGTGCACAAACCCGTCCGTCGCACGCGTCCGCGCCAGTTAGCGCTGCTCATATACAATACAAACCCGCGGAATACCTAGGTATGGAATATGGAACGACGTCGGAGTTAAAAGTTACGCTCGGAGCGTAGCCTCTGAACGCGGCTAGTGGTTACCTATATTCTCTTTGGTTGTTTAGCGTTGTACCACGCCCGATGCGGAATATATTATTATATCGATAACATTTAAAAATAAGTATTCATCAATCAATTCATTAATTATATGCTGCTACCATTGAAATAATCTAAACCATGTTCAGTCTAGATTATATGCCAAGAATTGGTTAAATAGTAGCGGGAAACAGTTATTCAAGCCCGTTTAAGATTTGACGCTCCAATTAATACATTGGAGCGTCAAATCTTAAACGGGCTTGAATTTTTGTCAGTTTATGCAAAAACTGAAAATAAATCTAATTATTTATAATTATAACTCACATTTTTATAAGTAGGTATATCTAGAGTATTTTAACCCTTTGACGAATGAACTATAAAATAGAGAAAGCATCAATAGAGATGACACGGTAAAAATAATACCGTGCTTGAGCAAGACATGCTTACCCCCGATATCCTAAGAGTGAAAGAGATAGACGTACTATCTCTTGTCACTTTCTGCGTCGATACGCAGTCGATACGCACCAGTACCTACGCGCCCTAAGTTTGTTGGGCACAAACTTTTGGTACCTAGGTATTTGGTCCAGGATGAGCCAAACAAAGCATCACCCAACCAAATTTAGAAGTAGTATACGTCAGATACATTCCATAAACATTAGGGTTAAGCGTAATTTAGCAGGATTATACATCTTTTGTCCCTTACGGGTGTACGCGCTTGTCAAATCTACAGGTACATTCTTTATCTAATGGTGCGTTCCATTCACTGTTAATTTTGTTAATTTCGTTATTTTCGATCACAAATCTCGTTCCACTCGCACCAACTTGTACTGAAAGTGATCATTATTATCGTTTTTAACACTTTTTGTGGACGAAAATAACAAAATTAACAGTGAATGGAACGCACTATAAGAACTATAAGGACAATGAGGATCAGTAATAGGTCAACAAATCAACTCATAACCAACACTAACAGTTAAAACTAAGCTTTCTTATCAATATAGTTTTTAAATCATCGAAATCGGTCCATCGGTTGCGATTTCCTAACACATTTTATGTATCCAAAATTTATCGACGGGCGGTAAGTGCGGCCAGCGCGCGTGACGTCACCGGGTTCGCCTCGTTGATTTCGCGCTGTGCCCGGTTTCCCGCTCGCGCCGCCATTCACTATTTTAAGTGTTATTCATTTAAATTACATGCTGTAAAGGGCCATATTGATCTATATTAAATGCACAATGTATTTAAGGTACTTAATTGGATAAGGATTAATGCTGTATTGCTTAAAATCGCTTCGTAAATAAGCCATTATTTCTCGTAAAAAGTATAGGATAAAAAATGGTTATTGTGGGTTATCCCTAAGAGATAGACATAAATACCATCGCGGACTTTTTGTATACCTTTTTATGGTGTACAATACTGTAGTACATTATTTTGATCTATCTCGTAGGATTCAGCCAGCGTTTGCAATGTAAGCGCAAAAAAATGTATTTATTTACGACATCACATTAGAAACCTCTAAAATTATCAGTGTTTCTCTACTATATTAAGCATGTATTATACATAATAAACCTTCCTCTTGAATCACTATCTATTAAAAAAACCGCATCAAAATCCGCTGCGTAGTTTTAAAGATCTAAGCATACATAGAGACAGACAGCCAGAAAGCGGGAAGCGACTTTGTTTTATACTAGGTATGTAGTAGGGGGTGCATTCCGAAATTCCGAAATTTCATAATTTCGAAATCTCGGACCATTTTTGCATAGTTTTCAATTTCGGAATTTCGGCCATTCAGTTTCGGAATCCGAAATTAAGTTTAGTTTCTTAACAGCCGCCGTAATTCTTGAATGAATCATTTTTCCACTTCGTGCGCTATCCTAGAGTCTTTATAATGGAACTAGTACATTATGGAACTATTAAAATGCTTGTAGAATATTATCCCGCGACCTAAATGTTGAGAATAAAAGTACAAAAACATTATGTGAGAGGCATACTACTTACTTATATTCCCAAAACTGTTCATATTTCCTGGAGGGGTCAAGGCGGGGCAAAATTCGACAAGTTGCATCAAGTCTTTCAAATCAAAGGCTTGCGTCAGCCTGGACTTTCTCTCAGTGTTAATTTATTGAGCCTAAACATGATGCGTAAAACTAGAGTCTATGAAACCAAACCCAAGAAAACGTCTGAACCTAATCATAGAGGCACGAAATAGCTATAGAGCGAAGGTTATTATTATGTATGTGTTGTGAGGGTATGTATTTCTCTTCTGAACCTGTTTCTTATTAATCCGAATTTGATGAATAGGAGAAGATCCTATTTGCTTATCATGAGGTTAGGTTAGGCAGAGGCACGTACAGAGAGCCCAGATCGTGAAGGTGAAGGCTAGAAATTTGTGGAATAGATCAACGGCACAGGAGTGAAATCAGTGTCGGGTAAGGAAAGAGCCCAGACTGTTTTTATTGTCCTTTCGAGATTTTCCCAAAAAAATCCAAATTCTCCTTTAACCATTTCGCATAGACTTCCTTCAGTATCCTCCATTTATCTGTCTAACAGGACCCTTCCAGTTCGATAGTGCGGACTTCTTAACGTCATCTTTTCATAGCACTTGAGGTACCCTTATTGGACATTTATATTTTAATAGTCTCGAGTCTCCACTAGAGTAGCGATTTGCACCAATATCCCTGCTTTTTCTTAACATGACAAGTCCTTCATTCAATTTGTGGCAGGTTACTCGTTTGGTGACATCTTTGACTTTGCTTTGGTTTTTAACGGTCAATGGTCCAGCTTGCTGAGGTCTTTCGCTTAGTAATATAGATCCAATTACGCCGATGAGACCCTCGAGCAATTTGGAGACTTTCGTTATTTATCTTCGTCTTCTATTTAAGTACCCGAAGGCCCTTGTCATTGTAGCTGATGAAGCCCTTTCCATCATTCCCTGTCCCTAGGGCAGTCTCTTTCACCTCCTGATACGATATGATGTCAACCCTAAAATAAATCTGACTGATGTAATTTATTCTTGGTCTTGCTCTTCCTCTTCCTCGCTTTCCTCCTATCTTTTCTTCTAAGATGTTTTTCATAAAGGTGTCATATTGTATGAGTTGAGATCATTTTTCTTTAAACGATCTTCTTTGTTTTAGCCTCTTAGCATATCCTCATTTGTGACTGTTCCACATTTCAAACGCTTCAATGTATCCCCGTCTCTTTCAATCACACAACCATATAGCGCTACGCTCTAAACTTTATTTTATTTATACAATTACCTAATTGCCTGAGCTGGGTCCATGAAAATATTTTGGCTTTTTGTCTGTTTGTCTATCTATCAGTACTTATGTTCAAGCATCACGAGAAAATGAAGTTTCACTAAACATAATAATATCATCACGATATTGGGGGTCGAGCTACAGAAGAAAATCTAGCGCTAGTTGAAAGCTATTTTTCATCAGCTGCGGTTGAAAGGTATTTTTCATCGTAAAATGATTAAAAAACGACATATCCTATTGTTTTATTTAATGAAACTAGCCGTAAAATATCATTTCATACTAAACATTTCAGATTTTACAGTAAAATTGCATTTTATAATCGATTTTCTAAAATGTCGTTTCAATTTCGGAATTCCGAAATTTCGAAATTGACGAGCCCAATTTCGTAGGCCAATTCCGAAATTGAAAATCTATGAAACTGCACGCCCTAGTATGTAGTGATAGTGAATCCTTAGGTAGGGTGATGGGTAATATAATATTATGTTAATAATAGATTATAAAGGAATAATAAATAATAATAATAAATATCGCCAGACTTACACGCCATCTGTATGGTCCCAAACTAAGGGGGCGTCCATAAATTACGTGAGGTGATTTTTGTGAATTTTTGCCTCCCCCATCCCCCTTAGTAAGATGTTGTGAGATTTTGCTCGACCCCCTCCCTCCCCCTCTAATCTTAGGTGAGATTTTTCAAAAGCCATATTCTAGTGGAGAAACATGTTTTACTTAATTTAACCCAGTTTTCTCGCAGTTTAAGGGTGCGTTTCCATTGAAGCGGAGCGGGGCGGAGAAGAGCAGTGAAAAGTGGCAACTTTTTCCATTTAAGCGGAACTGGGTGGAGCAGAGCGGGGCGGAGCGGAGCGGGGCGAAGTGGAGCTGGGTGGAGCGGAGCGGGGCGGAGTCAAGCTGAGCTGCATTGAGCCGTGTTCCGATCAGTCAAATTTGAGTCAAATTCAATCTCATGGAGTGATCATACGTCATGTTATCGGTTAAGAAAAGAACAGCGCTTTTACATCTTTCTCTACTAGAAGATGAACATTCGGAAGCTATCCGCCGCGTGTTCATATACTGTATTCGAAAGTCCGCTCAGCTCAGGTCCGCTCAGCTTCGGTTAGATCCGCTCAGTTCCGCTCAGCTCCGCTCAGCTTCGCTCAGCTCCGCTCAGCTTCGGTCAGATCCGCTCAGCTCCACTCAGCTCCGCTCAACTCAGCTCCGGTCCGCTCCGCTCCGCTCCACTCCGCTCCGCTTCGTGCCCATCACTCGGCACCACAGCCTGCTCGACTCCGTTCTGTCCGGCTCGGGGCCGCGTGTTCATTTGTTTTATTCGAAAGTCCACTCAACTCCGCTCCGCTCCGCTTACACTGTTTTCACTGATGCGGAATGGAGATTTCGAGCACTGTGATTGGCCAGTTCACGGTCCGCTCCGCCCAGCTCCGCTTCAATGGAAACGCACCCTAATTTTTGCGGAGAAAAAATTACGTGAGATTTGCAGAGACCCCTCCTCTCCCCCACGTGAGATTTGGTGAGTTTTGGCTCGACCCCCCCCCCCTCTAAATGCCTCACGTAATTTATGGACGCCCCCTAAGCACCGCTGATACTTGGCTATCATACAATGGACTGGGGGCGATCTCAGTGACAACCAGACCAGAGTAGATTACGAAAAGGCCATTTCCGAAATTTGCCTCTGGCGGGAATCGAACCCACAACCACCCGATGCAGTGAGCCAAGCGGCCAACGCTCAAACTATAGCGCCAAGCGGTCGTCAAAAATAAACAGGAATAAAAATAGTACTCAATAGGATAAACACCTAATCTACCTACTTATGACAGGATACTACCTACCTTCCTAGGTATCTTATAGTACTTTGGGTAGGTACACCGAACCTTTCCATGCTTAACCTAGTGGTAAAATAATAGGTTTCTTTGTATAAATAGTATTCATAACAGAAAAGGTATGTGAAAAGGTACCTAAGTGTACCTTTTCCGTTTCCAACCACGTGTCTCGGCGCTGGTGTATTTTAAATTATTGTTTAAGTAGTCGAATACCATAAAAGTATCGACTTTTGGCAGGTTATCCGGCTTAGCTTGTTGAAAACTTTCCTGTAAACTCATTTTGAGGCTTAAAACACGCTGCGCACGAACAAGACAACCGAACCCTAGCGCTAGCCGAGCGCGTATCAGCCCGCGTGACGTCACAGCGAGTGCGGCGGCCGGCGCGGCCCGGTCAGGAAACTTCGTTAGGAAATTAGTCGTATCTTCGTTAATTTTTGTCGTAGACCAAAAATTATTGAGCTGTATGTTATAGAATCCTTAGCTCTATAAATCTGCAGTTTCAACTAAATTCGTTACGGTAATTCATTGATATCTACGAAGTTAGAACATCCTTATGCTGCGTTCCATTCACCGTAATTTTTGCTATTTTCGTCCACAAAAACTGTTAAAAACGATAATAATGATCACTTTCAGTTTTCAGTACAAGTTGGTGCGAGTGTAGCGAGATTTGTGATCGAAAATAACGAAATTAAGAAAATTAACAGTGAATGGAACGCACCATTAGTTATTACTTGACAGTTCAAAAATGTTTGTGATGTCAGATGTGACTGTGATTGATATGGTTGGTTGGTGAGGTTAATGGACGATTTTAAAATAGGTATAAAATATTTGGGGTAGGGTTTTCGGACAAGTAAAATGTTATGTTATAGCATTAAATATATTACAACAGCGTTCCAAATTCGGTGCTACACTTAATTCAAATCACATTATCTAATCCACATGCAATGTTTTGCAATGAAGTTTCTTTGTCATGAGAGAATAGTTTCGCTATAACTACCTACTATCGATCGATTACGAAAGAGTTTTAGTAAAATATCTTCGAGAGAGGTTTACAGTTATACTAGGAAATCGTTTAGTAAATATGTGTGTATTTGCAAAACTAATTAGGCGTGTATAATACAGCGATTGTGTGTGATTGTGCAGTTGCTAACGTGTATAATAATATGTGTTTACGTTCGCTTTTCGTTGTATACACGCGTGCAGTATACTTAAATTCAGCATTGTAAAGCCAGTTAGTGACGTCGCGTGTACCGAGATAGTGGACTGAGCAGTATCTGGACAGTTCCTGATATCACGTCCATGTATTGTTGCTCCTTCCTGTGAGTATTGTCTGTGTTAATTATTAATATTTGTGTCCGGACTGCTTACTTAATTATTTTATAGTAGGTACATGGCTGCATGTCTTGCATAGGATGTGCAAACTCAAAAGATTTTAATACAATTTGGCATAGTTGAGCATTTAGAAACATGTTTGTATGCTGACAATGTTCACTGAGTTGTTCAGCCTACCATACCTGCACTGCTTATACTTGCACTTGTCATACTTTACCCGTGAGGAAACCTACCTATCCCTTGGGTTTAGGTAATAGTCAGTTCCTGTATACACGGCGACAAGGTTCACCACCTGTCACGTTGGGTTCTGACTATCTGGTGAAACATAGGTGCTGAGTTGACTTAATACCTCCACAATGTGGTGGTATATGGTCACTAAAGCTTCTGACTACCCCGAATGTGGATAAAATCGTCGTGACGTTATATTTTTTTCTCATACTTTTTTAGTCAACAGTCTGATTGAACTTCACCATGTTATTATCTGTGATTCATGGGAATAGTAAGGTCAATGAACTTCGCAATATTTTTGTGAGTGACACAATTTTATTGCTTTATCTTAAGATATCACCTTATCTCAATCCTCCAAGCAGATGAGTTACATCATATAAGAATGAGGTGTTCCGTTTCTCACACAGTGTTGTTATATGGTGTTTACTTATTAGATACATGTAGTTTTTACCCGACTACGGCGGAGGGTTATGATTTTGACCGGTATGTATGTATGTATGTATGTATGTATGTATGTATGTATGTATGTATGTATGTATGTATGTATGTATGTATGTGCGTCTGTTCCCACCTAACTTCCAAACTACTTGTCGTAATTTGACAAATGAGGTATCGTTAGAAGCGGCTTAATGGCGCGCTGGTTATAGGCTATGTGACGTCACATAAAATTGCATATGGCGCCCTCTAGAGGACATAATGTCATGATCTAAAAAAAATACATTTTTTAATAAAACCGTGTGGGGTATCAAATGAAAGAGCTTGATGAGCACATTTCAAAAATATATATATTGTTACCTATAACTCCAAAATAATTAAATAAAAAGTAAGTTTAAAAACTAAAACCCGACTACTGAAAAATCGCGCTCTAAAAAGTATGAAACAAGAAAATATTCTCATCTAGAGGATAGCCGTTGTCCGTGTTCATATGCCATTTGGCCCTAAAGGACCTACACGGACCACGGCTATCCTCTAGATGAGAATATTTTCTTGTTTCATACTTTTTAGAGCGCGATTTTTCAGTAGTCGGGTTTTATTATCAGTGGTTAAGACTGGCTAGCTCCCTGAGATGTGTTTTGTTAACTGAATACTCAAACCCAACTCCAACTTGAGAGCTGCTTAATTTTGATGCACCATATAATAACTGAGTAATAAAGACTTCTTAAACAGCAATTTATTTTTGTTATCATAAGTATTAAGTGTATCATAAGTACTAAGTGCTGTGAAATCACATAAAAACCACAGTAGGTCTGACTATACCTTTGTATGCCAGAATGCAGATCTAAGCGAGACAATTTTCAATTGTGATAATAATGGCATATGCAATGGCATAGTGGTTTAAACAATATTTCTAATTAGATCAAGTAAACTCATAGGTGCTAATGTCATTTTTCAACAGAAATAGAACATATGAGGTTCAAATTCAGAACAGTGACTTTTCTAGCAGTCAATTTACATACTTTAGCTTTAATCTTTCTGTCTACCTAGTAGGTAAAATCAGTAACTGCTTTTTGCAACATCCTGTATTGCCTTCTAAATAAGATTCAGAGTGGCAGTACCTTAAAGACTTACTTAATACCTATTCTACCCTTCGCTGAATTTGGGAATTCAGAGTTCTAGTTAGGAGCCGGAATTGAAGAGAATAGTAACAGAGAAATAAAATATTAACGATATCAAATTCATAATTTGAAATTAAAATTCGTAATTACAACAAATTATAAGCCAGTATTCATAATTTTATTTCATTTAATATTCCTAATGTCAAAACAATTATCTAGTTAGTTGTTTCAATTGGAGACAATGGCATGAATTGAGAGCAATCTGCAGTGATTGGTGAATCACAAATTGTTAATGTTATTATTGCATTATCTCCTAATGACCCAACCTAGTTTAATATACTTATCATTCAATTATACTTTAAATTATTTCTAAACAAATGTTATCTGTGGTACGAGTACCCATGTACATACTCCTTATTAAATTAACTTGTAATTTACAAGATATCTCTATACCTACAGATAAATCCATATCATTTTTTAGGGTTCCGTACCCAAAGGGTGCCAACGGGACCCTATTACTAAGCCTACGCTGTCCGTCTGTCTGTCTGTCTGTCCGTCCGTCTGTCTGTCAGCGGGTTGTATCTCACGAACCGTAATAGCTAGAGACTTGAAATTTTCACAGAATGTGTATTTCTGTTGCCGCTACAACAACAAATACTAGAAATAAAAAAAAGTTTAAAAATAAAGGGGGTCCCCATACAATAAACTCTATATTTTTGACGTTTTTATTTATAACTCATAAATTAAACTATATATAAAGGGAAAACTAATATTTTAACCATTAGTGATCATTATAACAGCTTTTACATAAATTGTTGACAAAAAATATTGTAAAACTACATTTTTTTACCAATTAATTATCTTTTAAGCGACAGTAGCGCCATCTAGTCGCATATGTGTAAACTAAAATTTTCACAGAATGAATATCAACTATTAAAAATTAAATAATATTATACGGTGGTTGGTACGGAACCCTCTATGTGCGAGTCCGACACGCACTTGGCCGGTTTTTTTTCAATAGAACCTATATGATGAAATACTGTAGAGACCAAAGAGATTAGAAAAAAATTTACTGCCTTTGGTAGGGACCTACTTGCGGCCAAAATACTATCCATGAAATGTGGATACAGTGCAATATGGGTATGCAATATGGGCAATATGGGTGAGATGGTGCATTATTGTACATAGGTAATTATGGTAACATAAAAATTTCATTAAATGAAATACACATTTTACTTTAAAGCTAAAATAGTTATCTAGACCACATTGACACATTCTTAAAAATTCCACTTAACCTAAGAGTTTACTGCTATAGGTACATGCATGCCATGTAAATATTTCTTAGGTCATTGAGCTCACTCCCTCTTACTGTTCAGCTTAAACAAGTTGGGTATTTTCTATTATATTGTTCAGCTTATATAAGTTTAACAATAAGGAACACAGGCAGTTGATAATGCACTGCATCTTATTTTTTTGTAGAGCTGCGTCCCTTTCTAGTGGTTTACAAATTGGTTAGAGAATGGCTACTAAAACTACCATTCCAAGGATCTGTACTAACACACATGTTTTGTCACCAAGGTCATAGGCACCGTTCCTACAGTTACTTTGTAATTATGATTCTTCCTTATTACTTACTTCGTTATTATTGGATTTTCCTCATGTGTTACAAATCCTTTTATTGCTGCTTTGCTTATGCTGACTGTCTGTTATATTATTTGAACTACTGTGAATAGTGCAATTGCAATAGTGACAATATTACAGCGGGGCTAATATGGACGCTATGCAACATTGCAAATGCAATTCATTTTTCTGATTTTCTGTGGAATTCTTAGCAATTCCGCTAAATTTCTGTAGAATAGTGACACATTATACGCCATTTGTGACAGTTTCACGGAAATTTAGCGGATTCTGCTGGAGGGTTGGAAAAATGAATTGATTTAGCAGAACTGCTGCAATTCATCTTTGTGACGGTATTAGCCCCACAGGTATTGTATGTACAATGTTATTCTATGACAAAAAATATTCTTTTATTTAAGGTGGTAGAGCCAAGCTATTGACAATTGACTGCAGCTCATATGAGCATTGATGATTGCAATGTATACTGGCTGGATCGACCGGGGTACTATCACCTTCTCACAGATGATTAGCATAAAGTACCTACTTGTTTTAGCTACGTTTTATGCAATGAGTGAGGGAGCAGGAAGCTCAACTCAGTCCCTTCCCCTCCCTTTGTCCCTCTCCTTCAGGTCGGCAACGTGCAACCGATGCCACCTGCAAGCATGTATAGGCTACGATAATTGCTTAATATCAGGCGGGCCGTATGCTTGTCTGACGCCTTAGTTAATGGAATAAAAAAAATATTGTATGTCTTTATTTTTAAAATAGTTCAGTTTGTTTGTACCTGCCAATCTACCAAAGATAGTAGAAGTGTTTTTGGTATACCTATAGTGTGATATTTTATATAATGTTGTCTGTTACACATGGTGTGGCGGGCAGCTCACGGCTGGGCGTCGGCATGGCGAGCATGAGCTCCACGCTCGTCGAGACCGTCTCCATCAACTACGAGGACTTTAACGAGAGCTTCCTCACCTGCGGCACGTGTTTATGTTAGTACACGGCTTTATGATACAATTTACACTGCACTACACTTTTCTAACTCACTGTTCTGCTTGAGTTGAGATACTAAGTATACTATACTAAGTACTGTTTTTTTTTTAGAACAGCTTTGAAGATCACCATCTGCACCACTACTTCTTACTGTTTCAAAATATTATACTGATTATTTTATTCCTTTCAGGCACTTATGATGGAGGAGAACACACCCCGAAGCTTCTGCCGTGTTCACACACAGTGTGCTTGCATTGCCTCACGCGGATAGCCGCCTCACAGACCAGAGACGCGGGCAGCTTCCGATGTCCGATATGTCGCGAGCTCATAACGATCCCGCGAGGCGGGGTGGCCGCGCTCCCGCCCTCTTTCCTCGTTAACCAGCTCCTCGATTTAATGGCCCGACAGCGGAGAGAGGTCATACCCCAGTGCAGCTCGCATCCAGGCAGGGAGTTGCTTTTCTGCGAGACTTGTGATTGCGTGTTCTGCAGACACTGCGCCGACGGGCCCCACAGCGACACGCCCTGCGACCACACGGTAGTGCCATTCTCCATCGCGTTGAAAAGAATGTCCGAAATACTTCTGTATAGAGCGAACGAGTGTCTGAGCAAGTTGGGCTCGGCGAGGGATGCGGTGGCTAGTGAGCTGAGGCGGCTCGAAGCGGCGGCGACGGCTGCAGACGAAGCTATCGACAGACACTTCGCTGAACTGAAGGCAGCGCTTGATAAGCGACACAGCGAGCTGAAATCGGCTGCGGCGGCCGCCGCTACACACAAACGAAAATTGCTCGAAGAACAATTGAAATTGATTGATGCTGAAAAGGCTAAGGTAAAATCCCCAAACATTGCCATAGTTACGGATTTTTAGATCGGAACTCTATTTTAGTATCTTTTGTACTTTTGGATTACCTGCACACAAAACTACTCCTGTATGCCAAGATCAACAATGGTGTCCAACGATGACGCCAAGGTTTGACCCTCCACAAGTCCTGGGGAAAAGCTAAGTTGTCTTGGAACCCGCACGAATTTAATCAAAAGAAAGTGTAGGAGGAGTTGGAAGAAGATTTATATAAAGAGAAGATTTATACTTTATTTTTTACTAGCTGTTGCCCGCGGCTTCGCCCGCTTGGATTTCGGTTATCGCGACCAAAAGTAATGTTGAAAGCTCCCATACGGCTTTTTTTTTTCGACACCTTCTACAAATATAATTATATTTTAGCCAATGTATACAAAAACTTGACAAATTATATACTAAAACCTTCCTCGAAATCCACTCTATCCATTGGTGAAAACAGCATGAAAATCGGTGCAGTAGTTTTTGGGTTTATCGCGAACAGACAGATAGACAGATGCGGTGGAGTTATAATATGTAGTGATATAAACACTTGTTGGTCAGGTGGAAGCGGAATGCTCGGGGCTCCAGCAGCAAGTGGAAGTGCGTGAAGTGAGCAGCCGCGCGGCGGCGCTGGGCGCGCGGCTGGGCGACGCGGCGGCGCTGGCCGAGCCGCGCGAGAACGCCTTCCTCGCCGTCGACTTCGCGCACAACGACGCGCAGCAACGCTTCGCAGAGGCGCTGGCCGAGCTCGGCCGAGTCCGAACCAGCACCACCTTCCCCGGACTCTGTACACTGCAGTTGGGTGAGCGAATTGGTCTAATTCATTCATATGCAATAATTGTCAGACTAACATCAACTGTATGGTCCCAAAAAACCGACTTCAAAACACCCTGGAGCATTAAAAAGCCTCAAATAATATTTATATCACCACCACCTTTAACTACCCCTTCGGGAAAATCAGGCGTGATGTGTGTTATCGAGTATTTGGAGTCGGTGTCAATCTTAGTATGCTAAGGCCCTTCGCACACGGGGCGTAAGCGCAGTCGTCGCGTAAACAAAATTTTCTAACAAGTCCGCACACGAAGCGGTGTGGCAGCGAAGCGTATGAGACTACGCTTCGTGTGCGGACTTGTTATAAAATGTACGTGCTCGTATTGCTCACGTCCTACGCGCGTAATACGATACGCTTAAGTTACGACGCCGTATGCGAAGGGGGTAAATCTAAGAAAAGTAAGATGATAGATCGGCAAATTATTATTATTTCAGGGTTTTTTGAAGTCTTTTTTTATAAAAATAACACCTTGCCATATTTTAATTTAATTTATTTTGCATATTGTCATGGGCTTGAATACGTCCCTCGTAGGTCACGAAGTGATATTTATATGCGTGTGTGTTTGTATAGAGTCTGGTTGCGTGTGCGGTCTGGAGGTGGTGGTGGTGCTGCGCACGGTGGACTACCACGGCGAGGCGCGGTGCACGGGCGGCGACCCCGTCAGCGCCGCCGCCACCGTCGACGACGCGCCGCTGCCCTGCACCGTCACCGACCTCGACACCGGACTATACAAGTATGTTGTAACGTAAAAAATGCTCTACTGTCTATGATTAAATTATTATGACCGTATTATATGCTCGTTTTTTTATTTATTTGTTTAGAAATAGGGGTTCGAAACATAGCGAATATAGATAGAAGAGATGTTCTTATTAGATTTCCCTATGAAAAAACGCTTGACAATTTGCGCGTGTGAAGGGGTGTTAGATTCGGCCTACTTCTCTATTTTCTATCTACCGGTCAATAGCAAAACTACTCGCTTCGTTTTATGTCGATGTTAGTACGTTGTTTAACTTTTCCACACTAGATGTCACTAAGTGTAGGATGGTAAAAGAGACGTACAAAGGGTCGCCATCTGTTGTCGAGTAGAATTATATTTGGGATGCGAACGTTGGCAAGACGTGTGCACAGGACGAACGCCGACAGGACAGCACACTGACTTAAGCCACGCCTACTGTGATGACGTCAGGGGCCTAGTGGAGTCGTGGGGCCCGGGACCTTAGACCAATTACTAGAGTACGTACGACTACAAACCTAAGAATGTGTACAGATTGGCGAATGCACCGCTCGCGCTCTGTTGTTGTAATCGCACGCGCGGCTCGCGCGCATTTGTGCCAACAGCGCGCGAGCGGCGTATTCGCCGATCTGTACACACCCTTAGGGTTGTAGTCGTGACACTCAGAACATACAGAATCTTGTCCAAAACTTTGTAGGCCTATTGGAGCTCATACGGTGATCGTGTGGTGGTGTGTGTGTGAGGTAGGGTCTGGCCAAGATCTCGGTCTTGGCCGTTCTCGACAATTTTTTTTGTCTCGGTCTGAGTCTCGTTCTCGGCCAAAATTTTGGGAGAATCTTGGTCGTTGCGGAGACCGCGAATGACTGGGGAATTTGTGCGTTTTAAAGGTGGCGCGCGGTCTCGCTCGGTCGGCTGGTAGTATTCGCTCGATCTATATTATGTAATTTCTTGGCCTAGAATTTAGTTTATGCTCGGTGTAGGCCGAGATAAAATATGTAGTCTCGGTCGGACCTAAGTATGTGTTTGTTCAGGATCACGATGCGTCCGTGGTCGGCGGGCGCGCTGTGCGTGCGCGTGCTGGTGTTCGCGCGCGGCGTGCGCGAGTCGCCGCTGCGCGCGCGCGTGGCGCCCGCCGCGGCGCCGCTGCGCGTGTGGGGCGCGCGCGGCGCCGGCAAGGACCAGCTCAGCCAGCCCGTCGCGCTCGCCAGGTACACACTACACTGCACTACACTACACTACCATACTGATACACTGACAACATGTACATACACTACTCGTATCCATACTTTTACACTTTGGCCATACACATAATGTTAACACAGCAAAAAGAATGGGTTCGCGAGCTAGGCATTAATACAATAACCGCGTCTTCAGGTGGTGAGCGGCGCGCCCGAGCAGTTTGCGAGATATTATTTATATAATGTCTATGCGTTCCGACGTCAAAACAGTGCTCCGGCGAAGCATGCGCCAGATGTAGACTAGACACAGCAAATGAGAGCCGTTTCGATGTATTACAGGTGTCCAAAGCGGCGGGAAATCTACGTCCTCGACGCTGGCAACTCGCGGGTCAAAGTGCTGGATGACGAGACGTTCGCATTCAAAACGCATATAGTCAACGAAGGTACGGAACTATCTACTATACATTACCTTACCTATCATCCTAATATTATAGAAGTTGATGTGGTAACAGTTTAAAATTGTTTAACAGGTTTAGCTGGTCGCAGTTGTACAGGGATTGCGGTGACGGCGGACGGTGTGGTCGCTGTTAATTGGCGGACTCGAACTCTCACAGAGGTAAGGCTTTCCGTCTAAAAGTATGGAAATGATACACGTCGATAAGTGAACCAATGTAGCTCTGAGAATTGGAAAGTAAAGTTGGTAGTGGGCGGGACATATAGCTCGCAGAAGTAACGGCCGTCGGGGCAGAAACGTTCTAGCGACAGCGAGCCGGAAGACGTAGTGCTGGATAGGCCCCCACAAGGTGGACCGACGAAACCGGCTGGAACGGTAGTCTGAGTTGCTCATTATAACATCAGCTATTTGCCAGTGAAAATCGTCCTGTCCCGTCAAAATCGGTCCAGTCGTTTCGAAGATTAGCCGGAACAAACATGACAGACATGATGGACAGACCACGAAGCAAATAGATATTGATGTCGTTCTTATTAGATTTCCCTGTGAAACAACGCTTGAAAATTTGCGCGGGTGAAGTGTTAGATTACACCCACTCATTTATTTCCTATTTACCGGTCAATAGCAAAACTACTCGCTTCGTTCTATGTCGATGTTAGTACGTAGTTAACTTTTTCACACTAGATGTCACAAGTGTAGGATGGTAAAAGGGACGTACAAAGGGTCGCCATCTAGTGTCGAGTAGAATTATATTTTGGATGCGAACGTTGGTATTATGTGTGCACCTGACGAACGCTGACAGCACACTGATTTAAGCCACGCCTACTGTGATGACGTCAGCAGCCTAGTTGAGTCATAAGGCCCAGTTGCTTAGACCAAGTCCTCTTAGTCTTTTGTCCATGGGACAGACTGACAAAAAAATAAAAAAAATGCTTTTTTATTATAAGTACCGTATATGCATTTAGTAAAATGGCATTCCAAACATAAACTTCTATTTTATTATTTATTTGTATAGATTGTAGACGAATCCACTCGTGGCTCCCTGGCGTGCTGTAAATATTGACCCCCATGACCTCACTAATGTTGGTGTGGTACGTGTCAGGTGAGGATAGACGGCACCACGGTGCGTACGATCCAGTCCGCGCGGCTGGTGGAGCCGGTGTGCGTGGCGGCGGACGCGCGCTCGCGCCGCCTCGCCGTCGCCGACAACGGCGCGCGCACCGTCTTCCTGTTCGACCGACACGGGAACATCGAGCGAGAGGTCTGTACTGTCATACATCTCAGACATCACGGAACTTATGACAACAATTGTTTGGATCTAGTTTATGGGACTCTGCCCACTACACCGGACTAAACCATGACCATACCGTGACCGTAATCGTACCAGCACATATAAAAAAAAAGTATACTACGTAACTGCCCACTGCACCACGTCACCGGCCGTGCCATGACCGAACCGACAGTGAATTTTCGACGAAACCGGAGTCGTGTTTTTTCCGTGCTTGATACGTTCATAGTGGACAGAATCCATTAAACCAGCCAATGTGGAAAGTTGATACGAGTTAGTTTGAACGTATGGCGTTTCGGAAGTGACGGAGGCCGAGGGTGTTATTTCCGTGCGGAGCAAATTTCGGGAATGGTATTTTCAAAATGTGCTGACTATACGATTGTTGTTTATGTAGTGATTTTATATGGCTATCAAAATATAACCACTAATCTGCCGCACAATTTATAAACGCAGTAAGTTCCAAAGCAATCAGTTGTACTTACTGCGTTTATAAATTGTGCGGCAGTAATTTAGAAAAGTAGTATGTTTCTCCCATACTAATCTATTAATTATATGATTCGCTAAACGGATCACTGTCAATATGGCGGCGGATATAATCCGTTTAAATTAAGAAGTGACCATAAAAAGGTCGGTTTACTAGGTCTCGGCGCTCCTCATAACTTAGAGTATTTTACAGCCGCCATAGCAGGAGACGTTCGTTTCATAAAGTGTAGACTTTCGCCAAGCTGATGGCAATTTATAGTGTGCTAATATGTTGTGTCAGGTGGGTAACGGCGAGCTGGGCCTGGTGGGCGGGCTCGCGCTGTCCGAGGACCTGTTGATCATCGCCGACGTCGCGGTCCGCGTGTACGACATCGAAGGCAACCTTTTAAACACACTAGCGCCAGTACCCAAGGGTAAATCGCACTAAAATTGTCTATAATTTTAGTCTTATATATCAATTTGCTCGGTAAATGACGCGAGGCTCATAGCCGGTCACTGATCGGTCGGTAAACGATCGGAGGTTAAGCATCGCTTGGCAAGGTCAGTAAGTGATGGGTGACCATTTAGTGGTATTTGAACTGGGCGTCTTCGTGCTTCGGAAAGCACGTTAAAGTCGGTCTTGGTTGTTGTTATCTATACAGCAGTCGTTAAGCCACGTCGCCTTCGGGCGGCTTGAACAACTGACACCAGATTAGCCAGTCACCATGCGATAAGAAGAAGGTTCCTATACCTTTAGGGACCATCCATTAATTACGTCACACGAATTTCATGATTTCCCTCCCTCCCCTTGTCACAGCTGGTCACATTTGCGAGACCCCCCCTCCCTGTGTGATGTCACATTTTTTTTATAATTTTCAGAAATATTCAAAATTTTTCGTTAAAAATTCAAATTTCGGTTTTAATACTTAGATATATTAGATTTTTAAATGTGACGTCACAAAACTTAGGACCCCTCCCATCTACTTGTCACACAATGTCACATTTCGTCGACCCCCTCCCCCGCTTTACGTGTGACGTAATTAATGGATGGCTCCTTAGTAAACTTCTGGTAATAGTGGTAGGCGACGGTCTGACTGAGTCAGAAGTTGGAACTATCTAGCAAAGGAGGACAGAGTTAAAAGAATAAGTGATAAATAATAAGTGTCGGCGTGTCCAATGTGGGTTTCTGTGTCAGGTCGCGGTGGATACGGCGGCGTGGCGCTGGAGGAGAGCGCAGCGGGGCGACGCATAGTATGCGCGCGGTCCGTGCGCGGCCGCCCCGCGCTGCTGGTGCTAGACGCGGGCCCGCCGCCCGCCCAGCCCGGTGAGCCGGCCGGGCGCGTGCTGGCCGCCGCCGAGCTGGCGGACAAGCGGCCGCGGCGCGTGGCCGGCCTGGCGCTGCTGCCCGGCCAGCGCGCGCTGCTCGCCGACCTGGCCGGGGACTGCCTGCGCCTGCACACCTACTGGTGAACGGTCTGTATACTTAGAAAAAAATCCTTATAAAATCCAAAACTAATTAGTAGTCAAAATGGTCTTGGAAAAAACGCATAGTAGGCAAATACTGATAGGATTTGACCGATTTTGGCACGGTTTCTTAATAATAATTAATTTAATAATAAGTACCTACTGATTAATTCAATACTAAAATAAGTAATGATTAAAATCGAAATAACTCTTCTAAAAAAAATACGGTTCAATATGCCAAATTGTTCATTGGTATGGCGCCACTAAAAATCGTGAAATAAAATTATTTTTATAAAAAAAAACAAACCAACTTCAAAAAATCCTGATGCACTAAAAAGCCTGAAATAATATTTCTATTACCACCTATACCTACCCCTTCGGGAAAACCAGACGCGATGGTGTGTTATCGAGTATTTGGGGTCGGTGCCAATCGTGGTATGCCAAGTCTACCTACTATAAAAGTAAGAAGATAGATTGGCACCGACCCCAAATACTCGATAACACACCATCGCCATACCAATGAACAATTTGGCATATTGAACCGTATGAAGTAAGCCCAACAAAAGGTAACTGCTGTAAATCGTTGAAGAATTCCCTCGACTGTCTATGGTCTCCATCATCAGACCTGTAATGGCACTTATAAAGCATATGGGTGCAAAGTTCTCATCAATAGAAATGAATTAAGTCCAAACACAATGTAGCTACTGTTAAACGTTGAGGAGTTCCCTTGACTGTCCTTAGTCTTCATCATCAGACCCCTAATGACAGTGGCAACCCATCTAGGTGTAAAGTTCTCATCAACACAAATTAAACAAGACCAAACACCAGGTAATTGCTGTAAATCGTTGAGGAGTTCCCTCGACTGTCTTTCGGCTCCATCATCAGATCGACTCGGACCTTCATAAAATAGTAGTGCTTTAAAATACTTAATGAAAAAATTTACAAACGCACTAGTCGCCCCTACGATTTTCGAAGGTTCCCCTCGATTTCTCTGGGATGCCATCATCAGATCCTGGTTTCCTTATCATGGTACCACCGCTGGAATATCTTCTTTCTAACAAAAAAAGAATCATCAAAATCGGTTCATAAACGACGAAGTTATCCGCGAACACATAAAAAAAAAAAAAAACGGTCGAATTGAGAAACCTCCTCCTTTTTTGAAGTCGGTTTAATAACCTCAAAAATGATATGAATGGACCTACAAATGAAGTAATCCCACCTAGTTTGTAGCTAGCAAACTAAAAATATGCTTGTTTTGTGTTAGTTAATTAGTTCAGCGACGACGACTCTCAAATTAACATCCAAAATAATAGCACTAACGTATAATATAGTCTGAACACAACGTATGATAATAATGCAAGAAACGTAAGTAGTTCTGTTTTAAATCGAGACATTGAAAAGTAAAATAAAGTTTCACATTTATACAGGATTTAGATCTAACAAAATATTTATTTTTATGAAATCTAAAGGTAGGTAATACTGATTGCAGATGGAACGGAATGAAGAGCGGGATACGAAGCGACGCCCGCGGGCGTAAACGAATTTCATGCTAGTCCAATATTATAACGGAGAATCGAACTGTTGGCCATATTCACGGACTGCGACACGGAGTAATGCACCAAAGTCTTTAGTCGGCCCCACACGGCCACTATCTTACTATTTACTATATTTTTAAGTACTTACAGTATTTATTTTGTATTAAGTTATTATAATTTCTAAGATTTTTTGCGTCAAATCTACTAATTCGACAATCGTACCGAATTTGACAATATTACGACTGATTTTTTAATGTATTTCGTTTTAATTTTACCATTGAAATCGTGTTTATAATCGATAGATACTGTGCACGTGAAGTGTAACTGAAATCCACCGTACAATCGGCAATATGTTTTATGTAAGTTTATGTTTGTTGTCAGTATCGTAAGTAGCAATGTTTTAATTGGACGTATCAATGTGTTTTTGGCGATTATGTTTTTCGCTTTAACTAGTCTTAAGTCGAGCGCATTTATTTTAGAAATACTAATATTCGATATAATGTTTCATAAAACAAAAAGAATGGAGTAAAATCTCATAACGACAATATGTATAAAATAACTATATTTCTTAACTCGTAGATGTTAACGATCAACTGCAAATTACGAAATCGTTCCTTTTTAGAAATGTTTCTTATAGTCATATTTTCACTCAGCGTATCCCATAATCCCCCAGTATTTTAATTTACATGCTGCCACGACTTTGCTATCACTGTTTTTGCGCTGTTATAAAATGGTAGGAATATTGGAGCTTATCAACGAGCGTAGGACTCGATAGACGTATTTTATAGGTAAGAAATGGAAAAGAAGAAAAAGTAGGGCATCATTTTTATGTAAGACACCTGCGTGTTTACCCCTACCATAAAGCCGGCATACACCTTCAAGGTGTGTGGCTAGCATAACGTTTGCGTTTTTGAAACAAAATTGTCACGATCAAAATATAATTTAAGATTACAGTTTAATATGCTTTATAAGGAATTATCACGTTTATGGATTGCTCAATGTATAACCTATAACATCATATCACACGAACAAAGCTTCCATTTTGTTAGAGTAGATAATGAAGAAGTTTATAAATGAGCGAAATTGGCAATGTAAAAATCGAAATCTTTTTGTTGCAATTAACTAATCACTATAAATAAGTTATTGTTAATGGTAGCCACTTTTTAATTGAATACGATTTAGAAAAGATAAGGTTTGGCCTTAATATCAAGCATAATAATCAATCGAATGATGAAGGAAAACCACTAATAAGTTAATATACCTAAATCGAAATAGGTCACTTAGAACTAAGATCATCTAGGGCGAACGATTTAAATATAATATAAAAAGCCGGTATAAACAAACGTACACACTTGTCATTTACCTTTTTTAAAACATCGTCCATGGAATATTTAAAAAACTCAAAGTATAGTATACGTATATTGGGGTCTCATAACGAGTTCGGCCAGTGCGTCAATTGCCGGACTATTGCAAATACTACTTCTGGCAAATTCTGTGCCTCAATTTCCTTAAATTATACATAAAATAATAATGAATATGGTAGTCTTATTGACGCTTCTTATTGTAAGTTGTACAGCGGTCGACATCCTGAAAGTATTTTGAAGTAAGTTTAGATCTAGTCTGAAGTCGAGAAGGAAAACTGTGGATGCAATATTGAAGTTCTTGTAACTTATGTTATCACGAGGACGTAACTTACAAGCTATTTTAAATTACACCATAACTTGAAAGTTCCACACCTAATTAGAATTAAATGTGCATTAAAAATATGCACTTACATCCTACACCTACTGTCTGTTCCATTTAAAGGGCTATTTAACTAATATCCATAAATATTATGGGACAGATATCGACATATCAGAAAAGTCGTCGACTCCACCCCAATCATTTGAAACGGTAGTTTTCAGTCAGTCCCACAAAAAAAGATGTATTTGACTAGTGTGATCCATTTCAACGATACAAAATCGATACTTATAACGTTCAGGGGGCTTACCACGAACTCTTGTTGCGATTCAATTACAGGATCGTTTTAACGTTTCAGCGACTTTTTGTGCAATGACGTACCTTATTGTCATGACAATAAGAAACGTCATTGTCACGTCATTAAAACGTTCCTATAATTGAGTCGCGATAAGAGGTCGTGGCAAGCCCCCAGTTTATGTTTCTCATTGGAGTATTTTATCCTGCTATGATAACTGTAGTTGGTATCACAGTCTTAGATGCTCCGTTCAATTTCATTATACCTATTGTGTAATTCGATGTCCCTCTATGTTCATTGGACCATTGTTTGTTACTTGAAATCCATCTGTATCATGGAACTAGAGTCTGTTTCACGAAAGAAGTCCCGCACGCGGCGTCACAGTCATGCGACGGAATGTTGTTAACCCTCTATTGTTTTAGACTCCCCAAAAATTAAATGTTTAATCATTATAGGATGAATCCAATTTTATTGTTTCAGTAATTTATGAAAGTAATTTACATTAAAACGGAAATAATATTAAGATAAAATTAGTTCCACTTATTGCCGTGGGACTTTTCTCGTGAAACGGACTATGTATACCACTTTTATTATACAAACTGTTACTTTATAACGATTATCTATGTTTGTTCTTAGTCACTGTTTACGCAAAACTATGTTATTTGCGGTTACCAACCTATTATAAATCTCATTGAAGTTAGATTTTGAATTTAATAATTTAATTGTAAGTACATGTTGTTTGTATGTTTCGTACTCGATTTCTGTGTCGTGTGCTTGTGTTGTCGTGAAAATATCCGAATGTGGATGAACC
Source organism: Drymonia ruficornis (assembly GCA_947859195.1). NCBI lineage: Eukaryota > Metazoa > Arthropoda > Insecta > Lepidoptera > Notodontidae > Drymonia > Drymonia ruficornis. The sequence continues at coordinate 6,562,783 of OX401918.1, forward strand.
TCATTACTTTAGAGCGTTATCCCACTGGCGGTTTGCGAGCGGGCGAGGCCCCGAGTCGCTTAACAATCGCCCATTGCGATACCACTGGTTTCTAACATTATCTTGGTGAATTCTTTTTATTTATTTATATATTGCAAATTGAATATTTTTCTAATTCGGCAACCAGCGCGTTGATCGGGAAACCAGCAAATCTCCAGTGGGATAAGGCCCTTAGCCTTTATAGTATACACAAAATGCATCCTATTGTCACAATTTGCACTGCCTAGTTTCAAATGCATTTTTACTTAAGTACCTAAAGTTCCATCCTTTAACGTAATTTTAACGTCAGTAGATGCAGAATGGATAGACAGATATTAATAGAATAATCAGTTCAACAGCAGATTGGTACAAAATAATAATAATATTGCATATTATAAGAGATGTATTTACTTTCATTTGCATTAGTGGTGAAATTATTTAAACCAGTGAATTCATATTGATTATACTACGTGTTTTCGTTTGAATAACAAATCTATTTTGGCATCGGATTAAATATTTTCTGACAAAATTGATGGAATTGATTCAGATAACTCATCATTATTTTATGCGCTCATAAAAAGCTGAAGTATATTTATTTATCGAAAGCTGTGAAACTGTACTTAAATTATAATCACAGAGTATCTCAGTGTAATGTCGATAACGTCACTTTTGTGCAAAACATAATAAAGTTACATTGAAAAATATTCTGATTTTGTCATTATTTTTATATAAGTATAAATAATTATAAATGAAACAACATCTTATAAACATACATTTATTGAAATAAAATCAGTACATAATACAGTAATTAGCACGAGATTACCCACTGGGAGAAGAATTACATTAATATTCGCACGAAAACGTGCGCGTAAATTTGTAGAAAAATAACATTGATTGCACCTTAGAATGGGTCACACGTCAGTCACATTCAGTCTTGGATAAAAACAATTATAATAATGAAATAATTATATGACGTAGATAAATAATACGTATTTACGTTGTTTACGTGTGAAGGCGACATGACCGATGAGAAATGCAATCCTAAATGCAATTATACTTTAAAGTTGATTAAACATACTAAATAAATACAATAATATGAAGAGAAAACAATTTCTGTGAAGGAACTATGATCGGACGAATCTTGGTATACAAAATGTTAGGAACCATTACGTAACGAAACAAATCAAGAATCTCAAGTAGACGTACCTAACACTTCCTCGGGGGCTATAAATCCCACATTATAGCAAATTCTGTTAAACTATGACTAAAATGTGTGACTATTTTACGGAAATGTTGAAGAATTTAAGGATTCTGCAAATAATGAATTGCTTTTGCAGAATTGCTATGAGGCGTTTTTAGCCCCCCTTATCAGATTAAATTATATACTAGTGTTCCACGTACAAATATCAGTCATACAATTGACTACCCTTTATGCTAACATTATGTAACAAAATAATCGTAAAATGGCCTGATGTAACAGTCAAATTTCGAACGTTTTAATTGGACCGAGATTAACATGTTCAACTAGAATACATACCATACATATTAATGTCAACTTTGTGATCAAAATATAACTTAAAAAAATACATTACTTATTAGGTACCTGTATAGATCGTCAGCGTTACCAGAAACTTAAAAAATATATTGAAATAATGGAGCCTTGACCACTTGTATTAGTTCTAAATTAGTGTTTCGTAAAATGAAAATTGGGGAGATTTTTTAAAGTTACCCCAGTAGCATTACGACTTACGTCTTCGTCATAAAGACGTACGTTTACGTCACTGATCCTAAATTGACCTCAGATTGACGTCTCTTTCGTCGCCGACCTTATTTGCTACTGGGGTAGTAGGTACAGTTTTAAACAATTAGCCGTTAAAGGTAACCTTGTAAACATCCTCAAAGAGATTAATAACCTCTAGAGAAGGGTCGTGGTAACGCTGAATGATCGATAAAGGTATACTTAACAAAAATAAATGCAGTTTTTGCGACGTAAAAATCGACCTATTACCTACTTTCCGAACTTGGCGAGTGTTTCCTTGCACTCCTGAATGGTCTTCTTGAGTCGTTCCATGGTCGCCGAGGTTTGTTTGGAGCCGAGCAGTCGCGTGCAGCTGGATATGGTCGTCTGGTACCCGCACACGTTATGCAGAATGCGGACTGCGCGGTCGCCGCACACAAACAAGTATTTCCCGCTCGCGTCAAACTTCATGTAATTTATTAATCCTGTAAAAAAACGTTTGATATTGTACATTCGTATATTTACTTTGGGTAAGGAAATATTAGTATGATGACAATTTTTTAATTGCATTGTATGTAGTAGGTATCGCTTACGATTAGGTTACCTACCTACTAACAGTGAAATAATTTTCAAAATAAATTACAAATTGCCAACATTTCGAAAAACGTTCTAAACACGTGTCCATTGACATAGGATTGTTTGGTGCCCCCACGCGCTCAACCAATTTTAAATCTATGCACGTGTCATAATCCGGTACTTTTAGCAAATTTTAGTAGCGAAAATCTTTGTAATTTTTTTAATGATTAAAAAAACACTACTTTTATTATTATTTGGCGTCACCAAATGCACTTTATGACGGCTATAAGTATGGTGATCGATAAAGCCTTGAATCGTCTACTCAATATTTCATGGCCTGCTAGCCTCGAGTTTAAAATACAAACGTATATTGACGGCGTGGCCTCTGAAACTATCGAACGTCGATCGATAGAAAATAGAAGCTTTTATTTATTCATAAGGTCTCGAGGTTCGATCTCGACCACACTTAAGAACTGCCCACTTCACCGGACCCATACTATGAACGTATAGCCACGGAAAACACGAATCCGGTTTCCTCGGAAATTTGCTGTCGGTCCGGTCATGGCACGGCCGATGACGGAACGATGCCGTAGCTAGTGTTACCTACATCGTTTTCTATACAAACTTTTTTTGCATGTACCGCTACGGTACGCTCATGGTCTGGTCCCGTGTAGTGGGCAGAGTCCTTTGAGCTTACTTTAAATAAAAGATACCTTTATAACTTACATCGAAATTATTTTTTTATTATCAAAAATAAATAATCATTAAGTAGTAGTGTTTGTTGAAACTACAATGACAGCTAGCCATTTATACACAAATAGGTATGCCTATTATATCAATGCCGCTAGCAATTACAAATTGATAAACAAGTAACAATATTACAAGTAGTGAAGGAAAACAATAATGAGGAAATACCTACTACCGGATCAGAGTACGCAGGTTAATTTTACACCCAAATCCTCGGCTTTGTTATTTATAACAAGCAACACAGGCAATAAAATTTAATCATTAGACCACTTTAACAAAATCTCATTCAAAGATAACTGTTTAGAACGATAAACACGTTCCAAATTTATAAAAACAACCTCTTGTAAAACGTGTATTTTAAATTTTCTTGACAATCCACCTTAGAATACAAGGTCGTACGGTTAACCAAATGACATGTCAACATCATTATTGTACTAGTTTATGGCTGTATTATAATATACTACGAAGAATTTCCGTTTCAAAATACTTAAGACAAACACGGGTGTTGTACGAAACAAAATCAATCAGAAATTGAACTAAAAAAAATCCCTTTGTCTATGCTCTAAGGGTCCCAATAGTCTGGTAATTTCTATCATCCAACAATCGCAAACTATTGATAATTAATAAAGACCATAATATATTTAATTTAATCGAAACAATATTTCTAAAATAAAAGTATAATAACGATAAAAAAATGAGAATGTTCAGGGACTTATGGTAGGTACCGACTGTACCAGAAGCCATTTGGTGCGTCCAGACGCCTCGCATGTCTCGCCCTAGGATTCACTTATGCCATTATATCTATGCGTTCCGACGTCAAAACTGAGTGCTCGGTCGCGGCATGCGCTGATGTAGACGCAGCCTAACTTACCCGAGTAGATATGTTCCACGGTGTCATACAGCTTGCCGGTGTACGTGTCGTAGAACTCGACCGAGGAGTCGACGGCGACGGCCAACACCTCCGCGTTGGGGGAAAGCGCGATGCGCGGCGGGTTCGCGGTCTGCGTGTACGCACCCGTCTCGAGCACATGCGGTGATTCGCCGCGAGTGTATTCAACTGTAAACCATAATACGATGACGTTTCAGATGTTATCTTCGAAAGTCAATTGAGAAAGCATGTTTTTATTAAACAAACTTCTTTTGAATACTCTTAAGTTATGGCCGGCGCAAACTGGGACGGCAGGGTAGAGGATTTTTATTTTAATCAATCGAATTCAATACTTATCCAATCGAAATAAGGTGTGGCGTGCGTGCTCTACGGTGCACCGAGAAAACTGCTCCTTGATGCTCCACGGTCGATCACCGAGCGTTGAAATATATACCTTATTTCGATTGGATAAGTATTAAATTCGAATGATAAAAATTAAAATCCTCTCCCCTGCCGTCCCCAGTATGCGCCGGCCATTATGAAGAGCTCTGAGACCTGTAAACAGGCCTAATTAACGTCACTTTATAATTTGGACGGATTATATCCGCCGCCATAATCTCGATAGTCGTCCGTATCATGGAATTCATAGATTAGTATGGGATGTACTATTCTAACGAGGTGGGTATTTGCTCTTTGGTTACTTTTGCCTTCCGTTTTGCAACGGATGGAAAGAGACAATCTTCTTCCAGATTTTATTCATTCTCTCGATTAAATTCATGCGGGTTCCGATACAACTTAGATTTTCTCTGGGACTCGTCGAGGGTCAAACCTCGGCGTCATCGTTGTACAACCATTGTTAATACTGGCTTACAGGCAGAGTTGGGCAAAAAATAATTAAGTACATTTAAATTTAATTGTCACAATTAACAATTAAATGTGATTTATAAAGGTTAATAAACTATGCACAAAAAGATATGTTCGCTCATTTATGTACTTAGCCTACCACTTATAATACACTTGTAAATCAGCCATCCTTATTCAATGATACGCTTCTGATCGTGACTGGCCGGTGTTATTTTAAACCTTGCAATTGAGTTTTAATAATTCTCCTTCTACTAACAAATGTTAAATTGTAATTGATGAAACATATAATGATTTTATGAGCGTCCAATTGAACATTTTTAAATAAACACTAATTGGTTGTTAGTATAAATAGGTATTTAAATAAAATATTCAACTAATCCGTTATTCTACGGCACGCTCGATCGTTTGGCCTGTTTGGCTTAATTCTCTGAAAATAGTTAACATTTCGACGCGGAGGACGCAACAAACTTGACCTATAAAAATATTGATCGTCATTACCAGTTTAGTCAGTTGCTAGAAATGGAAATGAATTCTGGGGAACGCGGCAGAATTAACACATAGAATTTAAATAAATATTATGAAACGTGATGGTAAATAAGTACAAAAACAAGGTCTGACGACTGTGGGACCGGCCCAAAGTGACGCGTTAGTCTGCCATTATTAATTCCCAACGGATGGTTTGCGGACGAATGTCAAATTTGTTCGGCAATAAAATTCCATGCCGGTAAAATAAGGTGCTCTTTGTAAAACTTCAATCTGAATTTTAAAGGCTGCGTCTACATCAGCCGCATGCCTCGCCCGAGCACTCAGTTTCACCTCGGTACGCATAGACATTATGTCATAACGTGATTGTTTGTGCGAGACATGCGAGGCATCCAGACGCACCAATTTAGGAAATCCTACATTTGGTGCGTCCATATGCCTCGCATGCCTCGCCCGAGCACTCATTTTATGACATTATGTGTATACGTTCCGACGTCAAAACTAAATGCTCGGGCGCGGCATGCGCCTGATGAAGACGCACCCATTTAAGTACTTACTTCATAAAATAAAAACCTACTTAGTTACTTTAAAATTCGGCGAATTTACAGATTCAAACCACGAAATAAATACGAACATTGGTAATCAATAACATCTGCGGTCTCGTTGGAAGGTTCAGTTTTTATGGACTTGACTTTGGGTGGTGATGTAGGACAAACCATACCATGTACACAGGTAATTTCATCCCGCATATACTCGTATACGTAGCTACTAAAGTCTTTGATCGTGTGTTAGTAATTAGAGATGAGTCGTATTTACTAGAACAGGTGCGAAGAACAGGTATTTTACGTGACTAGGCGGCATCTATTCCAATTTAGAGAGTACTTAGTCCACCTAGTATTTCACTCAACACGTCCCAGCGGACGTGATGCTCTCGCGATCGCGTGCGGATATCGCGTATTATTATGAGTATTACGAACTGCTTAGTCTACATAGTATATGGTAGGTAACTAGTCTTCTAGTCCAAGTTGTATTATTATTATATTTTTGTGTTAAATTGTTGAGATAACCTATTTTTGTCTTTATAACAAAAATGGCTCTAAAAGGAAGTTGTCATCATTATCATCATCATCATCGTCATCATCGTCATCATCATCATCGTCATCATCATCTTCGTCATCGTCATCATCATCATCATCATCATCATCATCATCATCGTCATCATCATCATCATCGTCATCATCATCATCATCATCGTCATCATCATCATCATCATCGTCATCATCATCATCATCATCGTCATCATCATCATCGTCATCATCATCATCGTCATCATCATCATCATCATCGCATCATCATCGTCATCATCATCATCATCATCATCATCATCGCATCATCGCATCATCATCATCATCGTCGTCGTCGTCGTCGTCTTCTTCATCATCATCATCGTCGTCATCATCAAGTCATCATCATTAGTAAGCAGTAGGCGACATCTAACTGAAGTGAGCAAAAGTCAATTTTTGTCCCCATTTGATCTCATGTATCGAGTCCTATATGGATCTAAGGACTAAGTACGCGAACCATAGCCGATAAGTACTGCAGACTAGGTGGACTAGGTGGAACAGGTGTTTGGATCACGTATTTTTGAATACTAGGAATAGGTGGACCTAGTCCCAAATTTACCTAGTCCAACCCATCTCTATTAGTAATACCGCAATTTTTTTTTGAATTGAGAATCGTTCAAACATCGATAAAACCAAATATTACGTCACTTGTTATTTTGGCAACATTTAAAAATAGTAATGAATGAAAGAAAATAATATAATATTGGTAGTTGACCTCCGTTGAGTGCGTAATATGCAGCCAATCAAAATATTTTGCTACAATATCGTTAGGAATATCAAGTGGCTTGTTGATGTAGTGTGGATAGAGATGAGTCGTATTTACTAGAACAGGTGCGAAGAACAGGTATTTTACGAGACTAGGCGGCACCTATTCCAATTTGGAGAGTACTTAGTCCACCTAGTATTTCACTCAACACGTCCCAGCGGACGTGATGCTCTCTCGATTGCGTACGCATATCGCGTATTATTATGAGTATTATGAACTGCTTAGTCTACATAGTATATGGTAGGTAACTAGTCTTCTAGTACCAAGTAGTATTATTATCATATTTTTGTGTTAAATTGTTGAGATAACCTATTTTTGTCTTTATAACAAATATGGCTCTAAAAGGAAGTTGTCATCATCATCATCATCGTCACCATCGTCATCATCATCATCATCATCGTCATCATCATCATTATCATCATCGTCATCATCATCATCGTCATCATCATCATCATCGTCATCATCATCGTCATCATCATCGTCATCATCATCGTCATCATCACCATCATCATCATTAGTAAGCAGTAGGCGACATCTAACTGAAGTGAGCAATAGTAAATTTTTGTCCCCATTTGATCTCATGTATCGAGTCCTATTATGGATCTAAGGACTAAGTACGCAAACCATAGCCGATAAGTACTGGAGACTAGGTGGACTAGGTGGACTAGGTGGACTAGGTGGAACAGGTGTTTGGATCACGTATTTTTAAATACTAGGAATAGGTGCACCTAGTCCCAAATTTACCTAGTCCAACCCATCTCTAAGTGTGGACATCGATAATTCATTGGCATTAATAAATTATAACGAGATGTGCGCAGATCTGTAATAGATACTCTATGAAACACGTGTGAACAAAACGTATAAATAATCTAGAAATAAATACATTATGTAGGTGCATAGATATGCAGGTTCATTGTAATTATAAGGACAAACCGAGTTCCATGGTGTTTTTTTGGGTTCCACAGCTCTTGAAGAAAAACGGAACTCTTATAGGTAGATCAATTTGTTGTCCGTCTTTCAAGACGTGTACGTGCTAAACCTTACAACCTTAGGTACCTTTTATAGCTTAGACGTCCGCTACGGAAGGATTTTGGCAAATTCCACCATTAAGGGATAAATGATAAAATAAGGGGGTGAAAATTTGTCTGGGTGTCCCAATTTTTTTGTAGGCATGAAAATGTGTACTAGGCTTTAGTCGGTGTTTTTGAAAGTCAACCCCTATCACATTTGTACGGAACCCTCAGGGCGTGAGTCCTACGCACTTGTCCGGATTTTTGTAAATGCCACGTATATTTTTAGCTATAATAAAAGGAAAACAGAATATCAAAATGTTCACGGAAGTCGGCCGCCCAGTAGATAATCCTTTTCAGCGACAAATTAATAAATAAAGTACCTAGTTCTGAACATTAAAAAAGATTTCAGTTTATATAAACATTGTTTAAATATACAAATATAGCATCAAACAATAATATCGAATCCTATGACGTGACTTGAAAGAATTTAAAAATGCAAGAAATCAATAGGTACCTACCTATCTGTCTGCCACCTACGTATTATCGCGCTAAGGGCTGTGACGTCAAAGCATAGCTAAATAATAATACATTTTCCTCTCCAGTCACGTTCAAATTAACTACGTATAACATAGGAAGGCATTTGAGGTTGTATTTGCGTGTTAACAATGCAAGTAAGTACTCACTCTTTGTGTGATACAGCTTCCACGTGCCATCCTTCGATATAGTGGCGATGTGCGAAGTATCGACATCGAAAGCCACGTCATAGACGCCTGATGTGTGGCCGGACAGCTCGTAAGCCTTTGTCACTTGCTTGAACTCCCCGTTCTTGTTGAAGCACACCTCCATGACTTTGACGTCGGGCGCGAAGCCGGTGGCCACGACGAAGCGACCGCACGGCGATACTTTAGCGGTATGTGTCGTCATCAAGTAGGTGTCCAGTCTATCCAACTGCTGCCCTTTCAGATCCCATATGACCATATCGTTCTTAGACGAGCAGGACATCATGAACTTGCCGTTGCTTGAAATATCGAAGCCGACCGCATTTTCATCGTGTACCTAGAAGATAAAACTAGTTGAACATTAGAAAGCCTATAATAGTTCATCAAACCCATATGCTTTGTTCCGCTGATAATTGATAAGAGGTAACTGTTAACCGCTTTATTGGCAAACAAAGATAAAATGTATGTTCGGTGCGGATTTAACCGCTGTTTAATTAGAGCTTTTGTGATAACAGGGGATTATAAGATAAAGGACGTGAACAATAATGTGGGTGAGGTTAGCAGATGCTAATAGTGGTGTGACACGGAACCTCGATGCTGTTGAATATTCAGCGGGAGCGCGCCAGGACATAAACGTCATAATGTATGTGAGCGAGAATATGCGTGCGGAAAACGAACGAGAAAACCTTCCTCCAGCTAAAAATAATATTTTCGAGGCTGCGCGTGCGACGAACCGCCTATACATACGCTTAAGCAATACAACCAACAACACAATGAGCCGACCATAATAGATGTAAGTACGCCATTGTAGGCAGTATCGCCTTCGCGTAAAGACATCGCAAACGTTTAACAGATGGCGTAAATGCCTTGAGCGTAGTACGTACACCGAAGCGGCAATATTCCAGTGGAAGATCTTTTTAGGGTTCCGTACCCAAAGGGTGCCAACGGGACCCTATTACTAACCCTACGCTGTCCGTCCGTCTGTCAGCGGGCTGTATCTCACGAACCGTAGTAGGAAGAGACTTGAAATTTTCACAGAATGTGTATATCTATTGCCGCTACAACAAAAAACTAAAAATAAAATAAAACTTAAAAATAAAGGGGGTCCCCACACAAAAAACTAAATATTTTAAACTTATTTCTCTTATGGTCGGTTTCCATACAAAAGACTTCAACGTGTGACTCTAAATATCACCATTTTGGGGATGTTTGTTTATATTCTACGGTGGTACGGAATCCTTTAAGTGCGAGTCCGGCACGCACTTGGTCGGTTTTTTTTAATCGTCTGCCTGAATTCTGGTTACCGGCTGCATGGCTTCGATAACTACTAGAAACATGTACCTGTGTAGAGGAGAGCTAACCAAGTTTTGCGATTATCGGGGTATAGCTACTTGAATCGACCGAGAGTTATGAGTCGCGACCTGGATGACGCAAGATCATGCTGTGTTTCAGTCAGCTGAATATTTTTCTGGAATGACATTGTGAAGTATTGGTAATTCCAAATACGAGTTCATAAACAGCCTTTATGATAAACCACTGGTGGTTCCCTGTTTGTGCAAAATCAGTAAACTAATGGTGAAACGTAACGTAACGTAACGTAACGTTAGGATGAAATATCTTGACTAGTCCGTCCTCAGCGTTGCCTAATGGCATACATATAAGGCATCAACGAGGCTTGAGCGGTTAATATTATTAACTAGGTGCTAGCCAAGAAGGTACCTAATTACACACAAATTCTAAAATATTGTGGTAGGCAGTAGATGAGTCGGGTATTGCATTTATTTTTAACCATAATTTGTTCAGAAGCAAGAAAAACACAAAAAAAAGTTTATCGCTAAATTCGGGTTATTAGGCACCTAACTCCGAAAAATAAATTAATTGTAACTTTTGTAAAATTTTGAAATTAATCATTTTTCTTAAGTAGGTATCTCAATTTCTACTAAAATATTTAAGTATTTTATATTGACCTGAATTACTACCTGTGGGTAAAAATAGTCTAGACTAATGCCCACCCTCGTCTGCTAACTTGCAGTACCTACTCACCTGTCTGAGTCAATATCTTAACAAGTGCAACGATACATCGACCCCGATACTTATTTAAATTAAATATTTAACTGTAAAATACTAATTTCGATACCCGTGAAATTAAAATATATGCGCAATATGGCACACAAATTATGTTGTATATTTAAGTATGTAAATATTTTGTGTCGCCGATATTTATTATAAGGAGCAATGACTGGCGCGACCGCCATAACATAGCGATGCAAGGCACAAAAGAAAATGCCTATAACAACAGCTTGGCAAAACGAAGTATCGAAAAATCGAGGACGCTTATATCGTATGTATTCACCCCTAAGACTTCTTGAGGTTGGTCTTTCCTAGTTTATACAATTGAAAGTCCCTGCAGTATCCTTATTATGTTTTTTGTTTTCCGTTTCATACTCTTTTTCGCTAAGCTGAAATAATCTGGATAATCGCGCAGCGTTTGCGATGACGACGGTATGCAAGAAGATCTTAAACACATTCTACAATTTCCGAATTATCTATACCTTTTCAAAACCACATGATCAGAACATCAATGTCAGCCAGCGTAAGAAAGAACAATAGTCGAACGATCAATCCGCAAATGAATGATCATTATTTCAACACTTATGTTTTGAATGTCACGTGTAGTTTTCAATTACAATGCGCTTTTGCAATGTTCTTCACTCAAGTCAATAGCAAAGGTTACGGCGCAAGGACAAAATAAACATAATTAAAGTGGAGCACTAACTGAAATGAAACCATGCGAACGGTACGGCAGCTTTCTATCTTTAATATTTCAATGGTAACAAAGTCAAACGGAACGTAGCTATCCATAACATGTACTGTTTTCTATTAGAACAACGGAGACATTTGCGCCGTGTTGTAATCTTTTTTTTTAAACGTTAATGATGGGAATTGTGCATTGAGACGCGAGCGTCGAGAGTCGCGCCACTTCTAGTTCCAGCACAATTAGCGAAATCTTGTGATCGTATCAGAACCAACAATGGCGAACGCAAAAACTTCAACAGTATAAGATAAAGTGGATTTTCATACGAAACAATAGTCATTGCATATTTTTGTATATTTTTGCAGAGGTTCATTGTCGTGAGCACAAGGTTTTTATGTTGTATGAAACGTCGCAACGCTCATCTGAGGGCGTGAGTGACTCTGTACCTACTGGTTTATTAATATTTTAGCGACTCTCGAGCGAATTCCCGGAAGTGCATTTCAATTCAATTATTACCAATATAAATTATAAAGAAACCAAATATACCATTTTAAATATACCAAAAGAAACATTAAGATAAGAATAATTAAGGAGAAAGCGATAATTAACGTCTAGCGTCCGATAATGAACTCAGTGCTATCACGAATTATAATGGATTTGTTCAAATACAAGTTTTTTAATTGGATCCATCTTAAATTTCTTTTGTTAACCCAAAGTCTGATGTTTACTTAAAACCTGAAGATATCAAATTTGTGTTTTATTGAATAGAAGCTAATGTAGGAAATTTTGAGCAAAACAATCGCAACTAAATAAAGTGATGTCAATCAACTCTGAGACTTACTTGAATGCGCTCTTGAGATGTCGTTTTCTGTTAAAGATAAGAAATTAATAAAAGTACATAACAGACAAGTGATTCGAAACAAAACAACTTCTTCGCACGATCTTTCCAATTACGTCTCTCCTTCCTTCCCAGATACGAACAAAAACATTGTCGACGAGATAAGATGAATATTGACTTCGCGTTAAACGTATTGATTGTGTCATCATTACCTATACGCAAAAACAAAGAAGTGCATATCTTTGTTCATGTCACAATGGACGCTGGCCGATAAATACGTGATATTCACTACAATCGATGTATGGTTGCAATATACGTAATAACGATCAATTTATCTCATTTTGATCACCACAATACATGTAACGTTAAGAAAACTTTCGTAATTTCACATTGTGCAATAGCTTGCGTTTCTTTAAAGTATATTTCATCATTATGACGAGACACGCGAAGTAAGGATAATTTGGCACCCGCCGCTCCCCACATGTCGTGGTAAGGGCGAGGGCCGAGGTTGATGACATCCCTTTAGGTTTAATTGGCTTTTTAAAAAGTTCTTTTGTGATGAATCTTTACTTCAAGGAAGGCAAAAATTTTAGTGCAACTGCATATTTTTTGTTGATGGCGGGCAAAACTTTTGATGTTAACTCTATAATACATTTGACTTCGTCCCATTGTATAACTGATTATTATAAAAGTAAGTACTTAGTATTTATGGCAATTTCGACCCTCCCTACAATGCACTACCTACCTATAAAACTGGCAACATAACGGAAAGGTTAAAACCTTCGATAGTGTTAACAATATTATTGGTTTTCCTTAAATTAATACTTACGTCATGCAACTTGCTTGCTCAGGAGGATATAAAATAGAGTTTACTTACATTTAAATCAAAAGCTATATAATATTGACATCCGATGTAAAATAAGAAAAATATAAGAGTTAATAAAGAAGCAGTAGAAAATATCAGTTTAAATAAACTAAACTCTAGTAATATAGAAATAGCCAATAAGATACATTTGGCTCTTCCTACGCGTCCTTTAACAGGTTTTATTAAACACTAGCTTTTGCCCGCGACTTCGTCCGCGCAGGATATAAATTTAAAAAAATCCTTTTCCGTTTGCTGGCACCCAAATCCCGTATATCCCTGATTCTGTATCCCATATTCCGTATCCCTTATCCTGTATCCCGTATCCCGTATCCCGTATCCGTATCCCGTATCACGCATCCCACATCCCGTATCCCATATCCGTATCCCGTATCTCGTAACCCGTACCCCGTATCCATATCCGTATCCCGTATCCCGTACCCCGTACCCCGTACCCCGTATCCGTATCCCGTATCCGTATCCATATCACGCATCCCACATCCCGTATCCCGTATCCCATATCCGTATCCCGTATCACGCATCCCACATCCCGTATCCCACATCCCGTATCTCGTATCCCGTATCCCGTATCCATATCCGTATCCAGTATCACGCATCCGTATCCCGTATCACGCATCCCACATCCCGTATCTCGTATCCCGTAACCCGCATCCCACATCCCGTATCTCGTAACCCGTATCCCGTATCCCGTACTCCGTATCCCGTATCCGTATCCTGTATCACGCATCCCACATCCCGTATCCCGTATCCCGCATCCCGCATGCCGCATCCCGTATCTCGTAACCCGTATCCCGTATCCCGTATCACGTATCCCATATCCCAAATCACGTATCCCATATCGCGTATCCCATACCCCGTATAATTTTCAAAAACGCAATTTTTTTTTCTTACACCTTTCACCAATTTTCATAATTCTAACTACAAAAATGACGAACTTACATTCAAACTTTCATCCCCTATTTTACCCCCTTAGGGGATGTATTTTGAAAAACACTGAAATTAATATTGTTGATCTTTAAAAAGTCACCTAATCATCAATTTTTATAATTCCAACTTCAAAAAATGACGAACTTCCATACAAACTTTCAACCCCTATTTTAACCCCTTAGGGTTTAAATTTTCAAAAAAGCTGAAATTATTACTTTTAGTACCAAAAAAGAAACCTAAACACAAATTTTCATTATGCTAACCTCAGAAATGACGAACTTCCATACAAACTTTCGTCCCCTATTTTACTCCCTTAGGGGTTGAATATTCAAAAACGGCGAAAACCATATTTTTTATTTTTAAAAAGACACCTCAACACAAATTTTCATAATTCTAACTTGAAAAATGACGAACTTGCATACAAACTTTCATCCCCTATTTAACCCCCTTAGGGGTTGAATTTTCCAAAATCGCTTCTTATTGCTTGCCTACGTCACAAAATATATATACTATCCAAATTTCATGTCTCTAACTTCAGTAGTTTCGGCTCGGCGTTGATGAGTCAGTCAGTCAGTCAGTCAGTCAGTCAGTCAGTCAGTCAGCATTTCCCTCTTTATATATTAGTATAGATAAACAAGTGAACACAATATTATTATTTCTGCATTGTTAATCTTTAATATGAATACATATAACGAACGAGAAAGTAATTAAAATTGCTCATAATGGCGTTATCTTATTAAGCGTGTCTGTCTGTACAAAGTATTTTAAGACTGAATGAGTCATTGTGCAAAGTACATTTAACTACTTATATTTTACTTCCTTTACCATCTCCTTACTCTGCAGTTAAACTATAGGTTTACGTATTGGTGCTTTCAATTATTTCGTCCTTTTAATATGTTTATTATTGACGAGATTGATGATCTTGATCTAAGTTTAAACTCCAGTAAATTGAGTAACGACGACGAGTTGATAAAAGGCAAAATGATGATGATAATGCGTTAAGTGTGCACTACTAAATCAAATCATTTTACAGCTATCCAGCCCACCTAGACATGCGTTTTTACCATGGACCAATTACTAAGGGGACTGACCCTAAGCAACTCGGCCGAGTGGTCGGCCTAGTACTAACATCGACATAAAACGAAGCGAGTAATTCAACTATTTACCGGTAGATAGAACAATGAAAATGCAAAAACAATGACCACGTTTTTTTTCATACATATATCTAATAAGGGCACCTCTTTCTTTAGTCTTTACTCTGTGGTTTTTGCAAATCGCTACGCTTAAATGTACATAGAAATGACATTACGAGTCGACAAGTAGATCACGTGACTTATGTCATTTCCATACATGAAACGTAGCAATTTGTAAAAACGCTTGTATACGAGGCCACTTGGCTAGGAGAGCAGGTTTTCCACGAGCGGGTGGTGCCGTAATTCCCCGAATAGGGTATAAACCTTTGACGTTACAAACCTGTCTCGATCTTAGGGCGGAAACCCACCGCGGTGCACGGAGAGGCCACGCACACGGCCACGGCTACGTTTTGCAAAAAATGTATGGATGACGTCATTTCGTGCGTGCGCCGCGGTGGATACGGTGACATACATTTTCGTGCAAAGCGAAGCTTGACCCCCGTGCGTAGCGTGTGCGTGGCCTCTCCGTGCACCGCGGTGGGGTCTCCCCCTTACGTCTACAGAGACTATGTGCAATGATGATTGCACAATGACGTAGACAGGCCTATATATGTATTATCATTTTGGTCCATTTCGTTAATTGCCGCATATTGTTAATTAGTATATATGTACAGTTAGATGTGCGCACATAAATAGGTATGTAGGTTAATGTTGTTATACGGGTAAAGCGAATGATTAAGCGTCGAAACACAATGCAAGTCCTTATCAAGGAGGCTGACTCACAACGTAAATACACCATGTACTTGAACATCGCTCGTAACAATCGCAACTGTAAGGAACTATAGCTTTGTTCTTAATTTTTGGATTACTCTTATCTGTTACCAAACATCATTTACAACAGCCAATAACAATTGCAATAGCCGCTTTTGCTGAACATTTTCTAGCAACAAAACTTGCTCGGTTGCCGACCAGAAATAATGCCCTTTTACTTCTAAATTTACAAAGGGGATTTGCTGAGAGTAAGTAGATACAACGGACTAATAGTTTGTCTCCTTTTCCAGAAAATTGTTGCATATCATAACTCCTATCAATCGAAACCGATCTTAATGGCGTTGGTAATAAAAGAGTTGCACAATAACATACTAATTGGTTCCAAAAATAGTGTTCTTATGAGTTTGTGCATTTGCAATTATGATTTGGCAGCTTAATGTTTCGTATACGCATTTTTACGTCTTAGCAAGGCTAGCAGAGGTTTAATTTCTAGCCGTATTTACTCATTGTTTATCCGTAATATATAAGTCAATGTCTGAAATCGTTTGTGAAATCATACTTACGAGAATTGAACTAAAAGAGCTTAGAGAGTACGCAAAGGGAGTTCATTGAACCATATATATAGTTTTTAAATGATTAAGAACAATGGAGTAGAAACCCAATAGAGTTACTCATGGGGAAAAGGGTAAAATTTGTACTAGGGACAACATTTTACGGCGATATTGATTTATTACTTAAGTGACTAATACATTGCACTTAAACACGTGATACAGGATACAATGGTTTACCATTTAAAGCAATGACATCGACATCTCACTTTAAATGCATTATAATTAAATTAATATAACGGTGGTGAAGGTCGCGGGGAACCGATGGATGCAGCACAGCACCCGTAGTGGTGGAAAACCTAGGGGAAAAGCCTATGTTGAGCAGTGGATGTCTTTCGGCTGATGCTGATGAATCAATAAATACCTTGTTTGTCATTAACCGTGCTTTCATAAAATTTTACGAGATCTAAGTAACTTGGTCGCTTGCAGATGCAGACGGCAATCGCTCCGTGTAAATATCGGTGATCAGCCAAATCAGGGTAGACTGTAAGCCGACCCCTCATAATGGGATAAGGCTAGAAAGAAGAAGTAACTTGCTTGGAACTTGGAGCCAGATTTTCTGCATATAAGTTTGTAGAGTACCTACAACATTTACAGAACACGTACTAATTAACAACACCTACGGCTCATTGCTCCCACCTACCATCAAAGCTAGTGTAACGATGCGTGTGACTAAACATTTACGATACCGAATCAAATGAATATGTCACAGTGTTTATTGCCCCAAATAATATTGACGGCATAAATATTCCATGAATTTATAAATTATTTACTCAGTGTTTACAGAATGTCGAAGGCGTTCATGAAAACAATGAGTAAGACTATACTCTCAGGGGCAGAATATTGACACCTGCTCGTATTGCACGAACCGTTATTTGCGCATACATTAATACATGTGACTAATACATCGTACTATTTGTACTTGTACATGCACTATGACACATAATGAAGATGGCTTTATGTAATTCAATGCTTGTCAAAGGATATCGCTGGTCGTTGGACTTTGGCAGCGCGCCCGCACTCGCGATGCACAGATTTGAAGACAACGGCGGCAAAGAATTTCAACAACCACTGATTTGTAAATACGATACTGTCTCGACAATGAAAGATAAAGTGATAGCAGCAAAACGGATAGCCCAAATTTATAGAAAGTCATAATGGACTTACACCGGCATTACAAATCACGTTTGATCCTAGAAATGCTTGCTAAAACTATTTTAAACAGTCAACTTCTATGAATTGGGAGGTTAGATTTTTGGTCTTGATACAAAGGAAGCAGAGCTTATATTAGAATGTTCTGTATACCTACTTCATCTTACCATTGTGCAACTTTAGGACTTTGATTACACTTTGTACTTGAGTCGACTAATGATCTAAGAGACTTGTTCCCAGCTCAAACTCTATAACGTTACCTACTTTCTATATATATATATCCTCGGACATTTTTTTACACACGGCTACCTGATCCCAAACTAAGCAGAGCTTGTACTATGGAAACCAGATAACTGATATTACTACATATACTACTTTTATTTTATTTGTAAATACATACTTAATATACATATACACCCAGACTCGGGACATACAGATATGTTCATGCACACAAATGCATGTCCCGAGTAGGAATCGAACCTACGACCTGCAGCGTGAAAGGCGCCATCACGCCAACCACGCCAACGGGCCCGTCGTCGCCGCCAACTTAAGTTTACTGATGACTGATATTGCAATAATGAGACATTAAACCAGTCTTAACGACGTCTGGACGACGCAAATGCACGTGCAGTCAGAGCTTTTTAGATTTTAAATTGTCTGATATCTCTTTACAAAATATTATGTAAATGTATGTAATTAAGCAATGTCAATAACGTGATTTCCGGGGAACGTAGGTCGACGAGGTTATCAAATCTGTATATCCAAAATGTGTTCGAGAACGAGTGTAATCTGAACGGACGAAAATTATACCTATCTTCCAAGCCAAGTTTATCTCAAACGAGTAATTAAAAATCAATAATTATACAGGTCATCCAAAACAGTACGTGTATCTGCGCAGTTACCGATGGACCAGTGTCCAGTAGCCAGCGGTTTGGGCCAGATGTCTCTGACCACTAAAGAGCCAATTCAAATGTTATAATATACCTGCACAATGCAGCTAGAACTCAGTGGTTAACGCCATTCATAATACTAATTAGGTGTAACAGTTTTCTGCGGCTTCAAACACTTTGCATTTAGAATAGTTAATGTTTCGATTGAATAATTGTTGAAAATGAATGTAAATTGTTTATTTCATTGTAAAATGGTCTTATTTTATATACCCTAAGTATTGGCCCGCAACAATATGTTGCACATATATTCAACATGCAAAATGCTCTAAGCTAAGGCACAGGAAAAAATGTTTTTTATATTCATGTTCTAACATGTTCTCATATTATTTTTATAAAAAAATAAAAACCGACTTCAAAAAAACCTGGAGCACTAAAAAGCCTGAAATAATATTTCTATTACCACCACTGCCTACCCCTTCGGGAAAATCAGGCGTGATGATGTGTTATAGAGTATTTGGGGTCGGTGCCAATCTATCTTCTTACTTTTATAGTAGGTAGACTCGGCATACCAAGATTGGCACCGACTCCAAATACTCTATAACACATCATCACGCCTGATTTTCCCGAAGGGGTAGGCAGTGGTGGTAATAGAAATATTATTTCAGGCTTTTTAGTGCTCCAGGTTTTTTTGAAGTCGGTTTTTATTTTTTTATAAAAATAATTTTATTTCGTCATTTTTAGTGGCGCCATACAAACTTTATCACCCCAAATTACCCCTTTGGGGGGTGACTTTTCCAAGATTCCAAAACAAATGTTTCTTAGTTTATTATATGGAGTATACATACTAAGTTTCAAGTCAATCGGACACAAATATATTTTTCTACCGTACTTCTACCCCTATTTTCCCCCTTTGGGGGTTGATTTCCGAAATGATTTTTTTATGGGACCAAAACAACTTAGTCACCTACCAAATAACAGTTTAAAAAGAAAAATTGGTTCATAAACGTTAGAGATAAACGGTAACTCTCCATACAAACTTCAACATCTCGTTTTACCCCTTTGGGGTGGGATTATTCTAAAATCCTGAAACATGAGTTTCATTATTTCGTATGCAAAATATACATATTAAATTTCAAGTCAATCGGACAAAAAAAAATTTTTCAGACGACCTTCACCCCCCAAAATTACCCCCTTAGGGGTTGATTCTAGGAATTATTTTTTTATGGGACCAACTTGGAGCTACGATCTACCGAACAGCAAAAGAATTTTTCAAATCGGTTCATAAATGCCGGAGAAATCGGTGAACATACATAAAAAAAAAAAAAAAAAAAAAAAACATACTTACAGCCGAACATAGAACCTCCTCCTTTTTTGAAGTCGGTTAAAAAGATCTCTACTTTGGATCGGACGGCGCTTTTTACATACCTATCTATCTATCTATACTATGACCTGGATTATTATTAGAGCAATTGGAACAAATGAGGATTAATTTGATGCTTGTGAGCTACCTAGAATGGCTACAAAAAATCGCGCCCAATTATTATGGCGCTCGCAAAAAATATCTGCAACAATTTCATCATGTTTGTGTGTCATAGCCCGGTTACAATACTCTCGTAAAAAACACTTGTTCTCAAGAGATTAAGTAGATATTTTTACAAAATATCTAAAACTAAAGTCGCAACGCTGTCTGCACGGTTGAAATAGGTTTTCTTTTGGAGATTATGAAAAATGTTACACAATTAAGCAATTATTGCTTCAATTGCTTCAATTATTTGCAAGAACAACCATTTCTGTAGACTAGTCGTGTTGTCTAAAGCTCTATATCTTGACGTCAGTGGATCATTCAACGTACCGGTCTGATCTCGTCGATATTATCAGCTCTTCGTAAATGCAACTGGTTTAAGCCCACATTCCGTATCAATGCTGCGTATTTGCAATGCAACAGCAATCATCTGAACGTGAATTTCAGTACATATTTTTTCTATACCTACTTATTCAATACAATCCTGAGGTGTGTTATTGTTAGTCACTCATAAATCCAGTAAACAATGTAGGCAATGCAATTACTTATATTAGTCAAAGAAAAACATATAAAACAATATGGAACAACGGATACCTTTATTAAAAGGATTGTGCATTTATTAGCGCTATCACGAAGAAAACAGATTTGTTTTTGTTGTAATCATTATACTGATATTTACCTACTATCTCTGTCTGACTAATTACACTGTTTGTGAAGGCTTTCACAATCTGGTCACGATAGTGGCCAGCCGACGGACTTTACTTCAACGTCACAAAGTCTAGACTCTACCTGTGACTCTACCACGCTATCTTCTGTTATAGTAAGCCCACTGACAAAGAAGATGACCGAGATAATGTTGTTTGATATTTACTATAAGATATTTGTAAGAAAAATATGAAGTACCTACTTATGTACTTAAGTATCTTGAAATCAGATAAACAAGATTCTTAAAATACTCAAGCACTCCTAAAATGTAGGCTTTTTACCTTGCCCCCTGCGGAGTAAACTATTTGAACTCGATTGACCTTATAAAAACGTCACAAGTCAGTCGGTGAAATATTTATAATATGCATCAATCTTGATTCATTGTAATTTTATTCATAAAGGAGCTATTTTTGACCCACTCGATTCAAATAAATTCTTTTAATAAATTTTCAGACTGCGTATCTGAAACTTCTGAGAGAATATTTCAAATAGTAACACTACTAACCCGTGACGTCATTAAATTGTAATTGTAAATATTCTCCTTCCTTCTCTCAGTGTATCCCTCATTATTGTTTGCAATTACGGAATTAAAAGTTACCCTTTCATTATAACTATTTACATATATTCTTATTGTATTGGACAAGCATTTAATCAGACTCACGGCGCGATTTGTGTATTTTATCTCATTTTGCCCGATTTTTTATGGGGACTTTCCCAGTATCAATTGCTCTACACCCTTACAAACATAAGTTAATACCTTGTTCGATAATAACAAAAAAACAATCTCGTCTCTCCACTCATGACGTGATATATTTTCGGCACTGACCTAATCAGAGCAACTCGCAATGTCAATACACGTCATTTTTTGCGTGATACAATTTACGTAGCGCAATTACGAAATGATTTATTAGACAACTTTGACAAATGAGATAAAATTTAGGTAGATATCATGTAAATTATATCCTCTTTGCCAAAAGTACCTGGGCTCATCGTCTTCGAGTATAGTCAAGTATATGTATGTCTTTAAATGTAGGGAAAAGGGAAAAGTATGTTCAAATGTGATGTTGCAAACTTAAAAACAAAATGACACGTCCGTTTCACTGTAAACGAAATAAATATAAACAAAAACTTCCTTTAGTCGACCTACGCCTTGAATGAAACGAGAAGTTGCTGACCCTATGTTTATCACCTACATTGCGTGGGTTCAGACGAAAGTGTAAAAATAATCACGCTAAATCTTATGAATGAAAGCATAGGTGTATCGCTGAGTTCGAAACAAAACACAGTAGTCATGAGTTTTGCATAAAATGTAGACATCGGCTGTTAACATTCCTCGATGCCGCATATTGAACTCTTATTTGAATTTTCAACCAGCGCGGCCGTTGCTCCGTTGATGCGTTTACAATACGGGACGCCCACCTATTTTCAGCCACGCCACCACAGACATTTAGAGGCTAGACAACGCAAGTTCATTAGATAGTATGAAAACCGTACCATCTTTTAGACACTTTACGATGACGATTTAGTGATTTGCTCAACGTAAACAGAATCTTTTCTATCGCTAAGCGTCAGTGAGCTAATAGAATTACGACTAAATCGATTCGACGACAAAGGAATGAGAATACAAAAGTAATAAGCGCGTTAAGTTTGCAGTACATTGCAAACTTGCGGTACGCTTGGTCGGACGGTTTGCGTAGTCTAGCCTCTCCATGTCTGTGCACGGCACATTGTATCCCACGGTATTCCAAACAATTCCGTTCAACTCCTATCGGTCAAAATACTCGTTAATGTGACATTGGGGTTGTAACACAAACAAGCGTGCTTTTCCAATAGGTACACTAGTGCGGTCTAGAGGACGAATAGAACGGGCGCCGGGCGGTATGATGCATGCTCGCGTTAATGCGAAGTAAAAACATTGTCAACATGTATTTTTCCCATAAAAACTTGTCATTTGTTTACCCAAAGGTTAACGAGTATAGATGTAACAAATAAATATAGTATCGTTTTATAATACCTACATAAAATCGATGCGAGTGGTTCGCCCCATTTTACTTATACAGAAAGGTATTCAAAGTGCTACTCGCCATTCGTAATGTCCTAGAGAAGACCTGCATTGTAATACAGTCGATGAAGTATTGTCGATGAAATAGATCTTTATGCAAAAACTTGTGGCTTAAAAACAATACTTTTGCAAATCATTAACGTATCGTATGTCATTTTAAGTAGAGAACATAGAGTAGACACATACGTTCATGCTTTCCATCTAAAGTTAAAATCGTAAAACTAAAACAATAAACAATGGTCTTATCGGTGGCTAGTAATTTTTATGTAACTATTATTACATGAGTTTGTTCGTAACCTAATGACCTACTTTAGTGAATTTTTAGTATAACGTACCTGCATTCGAGATAGTACACGTTCATACTACAATGTATACTCTGTTTGCGAAGCATGGCGCGTATCATGAGATGGTACAATGCATTCGCAGCTGAGATAACTAATGATAACAAATAGTCGTTATGTAATTAAGAGTAGGCTCCCCCATGAGCTGCGTGTGTGTACAATAGCAATAACAGACGATTGCATATAATGCAATTATGTACTAGTGAGAGTATGTCGTGCAAATGTTGCATACCTAAAACTTTTTTCCCTTTAAAGCAATACGCACATTGCGCACACGCATTATTCTCGGATCTATCCCAAGTCAAACGCTTAGAGAGGATTTATAGGTGAATAAACCAATAGACAAGTTTCACTTTTAAACTGAGAATATACCATTACAACCAAGAACTCATTCTGACATGAATAGAACTTAAAAATACCTATAAAATCAATGCTCCATGTTGTCCAGATTGAAAAGGAACCAATGCAGAATAAATTTAATTAGGTATGTGGTAGAGCCACCCTCTCAGAATAGATTAGCTTAATGGTAGGAGTTGGTTGCGGGCGGCAGACGGCCGACGGCAGGCGGCAGACGGCAACCCCATAGAATTGAGTGCCGTCGTGCCGTCGCGGCACATGTCATCGTGACAATTTTGTATGAAACTGACAGCGACAACTGACGTCGCCGCAACTGCCGCCCGCAACCAACTCCTACCTTAAAGTAGCAATTTTAGCTGCGTTTCATACGATCTGTGAGAGCCAGAACCCTAACCCCCCCCTCTCCCCTTTCCTGCCCCTGTTCCGTGCCAGCGTTGCCTTTGACTTTGCAAGCATCTGTAGGCTCTGGTAACCGCTTAACATCAGGCGGACCGCGGGTTTGTTTGCCGCCTTAGTTACATATAAAAAAAGTATTCGGGAGTTATTTTCTCAGGTAATCATCGGCGGTGGTCGAGAAACATGCGTGAGTTATACAAACCTTGTCGAAAGTGATGACTGGGGCCGCGGAGCCTATTGCGCCGTCCTTTTTCTTGTCTATCTTGTACACCACGATGTGGTTTTCCCGCACTGTGTGCACGATAAACGCCTTGGAGTCTGGACTCCAGGCCACGTGCGAGGCGTGGTCGAACTCGATATTCACACGCAACGTCTTGTGCTCCTTCTGATGCAGGTCCCGTACGTCCCAGAGGATCACAGAGCCATCTGAGTACAACATCTAGTTATTACTAAAAGTTAGGACGTCTAGCGCGTCTGATGAACTCGGTTCTCGGTAAATTAAAAGTCAAAGTTCATAGACATCTTTCGGATTCAACCTTTGTTATACCGAAGTCACCCCTAAAGCGAATTACTTATAAACGCCCAATTCCAAGTACTATTGCTTACGATAGCCGTAAAGTAAAATACTTATCTATTGGATATAAAGTGTAAAACTTTGGTATTTGACTTAGGAGTCATCCCGCTTTTCTATTTCGAAACGCGATTTCTGTCATAACATTTAAGTATTGTAAAGTCTAGCTGGTCGGTAATTACGAAGACAATAAAACCATGTTTGCCATCATTTACATTTCTCATTGCCAAGTAGTAATTATTTCTGTGGGATAAGTTGGATTCGACCAATTAAGTTATTTAAAACTTAAGTAATATTTCGATGCAGACGTCCTCATTGTGAAGATGAAGTACCTGCATAAAAACGGTTCGTAAGTAGCTTTGAGTATCAGTAAGCAGCGCGGATGCTCAGATTACCTTGTTAAATAATTTAAGTAGAGTTAGCTTGATTCAAGATCTAATCGCCGATAAGTTTGCGAGTCAATCTATTTATATAGTTAACGTTTTATGAAACCAGTGATTATTTAATTCAATATAATTTATTATTCAATGTCAGTTGTAGATAAACAAGCTTCGAAAACAAAATGTGCAGTACAATACAATCGCGGTTGCTAACGTCTTAAATAGGTAAAACAAATCAAGCATGCAACAATAACGAACCGGTAAAAGGTCAACGGACCACTTTAGATATCGAAACTGAGTCACTATATCAAGGCCCCGCGATTTCAGGCGCCGAGAACTTCAGGTCCCTGGCGCGGGTACACGACGGCCGCTTTTAGCGGTAACCGGCCAATTTCACGGTCCGAGTTACGATACGAAATCGCTACTTACAACGTTACTGTTTTTTAGATCCCAGTTACCACTTCTAATAATGTAATCATTGACGTTCACGGCATAGAAATAAATATTGCCAATTCAGGAAACGCCTTGGAGAAATAATATCGATCACTATAATTTGAGCCACCAGTCTATTATAATAACGGTGACCTCCCGAGTAACAGTTAGATACATTTCTGTCAGTTTGTGTTTTGTTACAGTTCATGATAGATTCTGATATTCCCTACTTGTTGAAGCTATTCATATACATGCATAAATAATAAATATACGCTAACCTTTTATTGATTGTTTTTAAATAATTCATATCACGACAGTGCCGCGTAGTAATACTTCAAAACCTGATATTAATTAAAAATTTACAGACCATTGCCTATTAAAATTTATAGATTCGAATAGATGTTAGTTCATAAGGAGCGCGTTTAACTCTTTTCGTTCAATGGCCTCCTCAAGGGAACTAGGAAGAGTCGACTAACTTGTAAGCAAAAAACAATATTATCTATACATATAATAAGAATGTAAAATTGGTCGCGTCTGTACATTCGAAATATTTGGAAAAAAAATAGTGGGGGGGACTTAGATGGACCAGCAGAACTCATTTTTATCATTTTTAGAATTTTTGTCTGTGTGTATGTTTGTATGTTTGTATGTTTGCTCAGATTTTCGAAAGAGCACAACTTCGAATCCACCGGATGGATTTCAATGAAATTTGGCATGGATATGACTAATAGTCTAACTTAACATCTAGGATATTTATTTTTTCGAAAATGTTTAGGGTTGCCATAGAACATTTGCAAAATTAAATATTAAAAATTACTTAGTTTTGTGTTACATAGCTTATTCAAACAAAAGACATTAACACGTTTTAGAATTTTTAGGGTTGTCACAGAAAATTCAAAAAACTATCTAAATATTCTAAATATTCGAACGCGACCAACTTCGAATCCACCAGATTGATTTCAATGAAATTTGGCGTACATATCAATAATAATTCAACTTAACATCTTGGATATTTTTGTTTTCGAGAATGGTTAGGGCTGCCACAGAAAATTCAAAACATTAAAAAAACGACCTAAATATTCGAACGCGCACAACTTCGAATCCAATGGATTGATTTCAATGAAATTTGGCATGGATATGACTAATAGTCTAACTTAACATCTAGCATTTTTCTTTTCGGTAAAGTTTAGGGTTGCCACAAAACATTCAAAATCTACCTAAATATTCGAACACGCACAAATTCGAATCCAATGGATTGATTTCAATGAAATTTGGCATGGATATGACTAATAGTCCAACTTAACATCTAGGATAGTTTTTTCTAAAATATTAGGTTGTAAATTTTTATGACCACACATAAATTCTAGCCAAAAATAAGTTTAAGTTATTGAAATACGTCTATTTAGAGCGGAGCCCTACGGAGCCCTACGTTGTGTGTGATCCGACACTATTTGGACTAGATAATCTTAATTTTAATAATAATAATAAATATTTTATTGCTGCGTTCTACAATCTTAAGTTTAGTTTTTCTTAACTAGATGACGCTATACTTAAAATCAGACAATGCCTGCCTTGCACCACATGGCAAAATTTAATATCTTCCTTGCTTCAAGAAATTCAGTTTTTTTATTCCTAATTACGTATAAAAAAACATTAAGCGGGTCTTTGTATCACGCGGAATCTTAGAATCTCTGGAATTCATCTCCACAGTACTAATGCCGTAGGGAAGCTACCTACCTAAGAAGTAAGTCTATAGGACCTGCTAATTTTGAATTAAGTAGTAATAGAAACATAGACATTGGACTCTGAACTCCAACCCCTCAGTAATGATGCTGCTGGGTAACTGCCTGCTTAAACCAGAAATCTGGAGGACCTGCTAACTTTGAATTAGCAATGTGGGTATCAAGTAGAAACTTCTCAGGCGAGGTCGCGTTTCCGATCCGGCGGTAGAATTTAAGGAAAACATGTAAAATTACTATTTGTAAGTGCCCCCCTAGGCCTAAACAAAATAAACGCTTTGACTATTGACTTAGACGATAAACTCCGGACTGGGGGGATGGGGAGGTGGCTGGGTTGCGCTTCCGGCTCTCTCCCTCATCATACGAAACGAAGGTAAATTAGCTACTTGAATGCCGATCTCCACCTTACTGGTCAGACTCTACCACCTTACTGGTATAGACTGGTACAGATAGACAGCCACGGACATACGAACTCAGACTGATGCAGACTGACGTAATACAGATTAGACGATAGACAAAATTATATTTAAGGGCTTCACCGACTGGACGCGGACGGAGTCGCGGGCACAGCTAGTATACAATATGAATAAACGTTTGTTTCTATACATATTTCGTATGTATATTTAAAATAATCATGACTGTCGGTTCAAACATACATATATAATGAGCTCGGCGATTCTTATCCGAGACAAAAACTCGTCTGTGTCAGTAAATACTCGTACTAAATTCAAGGTCCATGGCATTGTCAGTGTGGCTGAGGCCAGGCACCATCTCGATCCTTTATGTACTACGCTACAGCAATACTCGTACAATTAAAGTTAAAACAAACTAAATTAACAGTCTTGACTAATTGAAGACTCTATCGAATTTAAAAGCAATAAATTTTATTAACGATTCATAGGTCAATATGATTCATTGTTTAAATTGGTTCAATGACACTGGATCAAGCCTTATGAACTTATCAGAAACAAGTACGATCACTTGAATTTCTAAGGTAAAATTTCCAATATAAGCTGGGCTCTCTTTATTATTGACACGCGTAATTAAGAGAGCTTAGCTTATGTTGGGAATTTTACCATAAACGTACAAGCGACTATGTATTCATTTCCTTGATGCCTACATATAACGTATTGCATGGTGAGGTCCACGTAGGCGTGTCGGCGGGGCCGATGACGAAACCGCGCCTCATTTTGTGCAAGTAATATTGTGAAAGAGGGACCTATTGAGGCGGAGGCGCGCTGGTCGGCGCCATAGAGGCCAAGACGACGTACTCTCGCTACCTGTGGGCAGATATCTACCCAACTCACCTTTGTGTATACTGGTACTATTAAGCCAATGACTTATAATATTTCATGGCAAAAAAGATACTCAGGTGAACAAAAAATAACATAATTGTCTATTCACATTGCCTCATACTCGTATCATGCGAAGGTTACAGATAACTGACGCAAAAGATCTGACAACGAAATATTTAATATCAATGGAAACAAATACACCTAATAATCTTGGAGTTCCTTCGATTGCAGCAACAAACGAGCGTTTATCGAGTTTTCGTACGAAATTACGACACTGTTCCAGTAACAATCGGTCAGCACGATACGGATGTATCGCACCCACCCGACCCACCTATTATCTGATCGTGCTGATAGCATTTATCGAATTCGCGGATTCATCGCGCGATGGAGATATGCATGTACTTACGTTCCTAGAGATCTATTTTTGGCTCTTTCGTTCGATCCGCTGCTGACGTGTCGGGCGTCGTCTGCTCTCACTCGTGCCAATGTGCCTCACGCTGATAACTTCCACGTCATCGTGTGTTTTGTTGATACTAGTGTTATTCATAACAAACAAGATATCATTCACAACAAACAGTTGTGTTGTTTTAAACTCGACACCATGTTGTTAAGAGGAGGGTTCGAAATTTGGTTGATTTTCTATTCTACTTTTTCTTTAAGTAAGTATGTGGACTAGGAATCTTATATTTAGATGTATGATTTTTGACTATATTATCTTGAGTATCTTTAAATCCAAATCACGATTTGATGAAATTTTCTCGATAAAAAAAAATTATGAAATGAGCTCTAATTATTTACAATTTTCCTTGCTACCACGATGTTTTTACGATTTAGATCACGAAATTATTTCTAAAACATAGCAAATAATGATATCTAAACTACCCTTCAACCATATTTTAATTCATGAAGTAGTTTTTTTTTAATTCAAGTAAATGTGGTTTGGCGCTTACGTTGTTTATTTCCGAGCGCGCGCACAATATCGCCATCTCACATTTTAAGTACTTGAACTAACCATGTCTCTCTCTAACTTTGTATTGTCAGTGTCCGCTCGGACTTGTTCGACGTCGGACCTGTGAAGGATTTTTTTAAAAATATTACGAAAAAATATTACGGTCGTGCCACATTACAGGTACAGTACAGTATTTACAGTCCGCCGACGCCTATGATAAATAAATAAATATCCTTGGAAATTCTTTTACACATGACTACCTGATCCCAAACTAAGCAGAGCTTGTACTATGGAAACCAGATAACTGATATTACTACATATACTACTTTTTGTTTGTAAATACAAACTAAATATACACTTAATTACACCTAGACTCGGGACATGCGGACATGTTCATGCACACAAATGCATGTCCTGGGCAGGAATCGAACCTACGACCTGCACTGCAGCGTGATTTTCGTTTGATTTTCCTTGTCTTGTGTAATTTCTTTTCATCTCTTGTCATTTTGTGTCATCTCTTGTCATTTTGTGTCATCTCTTGTCATTTCATAGTTATTGCGTGTCATTTCTGTAAAAACTCCCTATTTCGCTTACTGTTATATACTTGCAGCATGGTCTTGGGCTGACAGTGGGAATACATTGCTTGTCAAAACAATGGAGTCGCTTTATTGCGTTTGTTGTAGGTATGGATGGGCAAGTAATAAATATATCATACATCAATAAATTATCGTAAAAAATAACATTACAGATATGGATAGGAAAATGTTTGTCCGTCCTATTCAATCTATTATATTATAAACGAAAGTAACTCTGTCTGTTACCTTTTCACGGCTAAACCGCTGAACCAATGTTGATGAATTTTGGTATGGAGATAGACTGGGTCTTGGCGGAGAACATAGGCTACTTTTTAGGGTTCCAAAGGGTGCTAACGGGACCCTATTACTAGGCCTACGCTGTCCGTCTGTCTGTCTGTCCGTCTGTCAGCGCGGGCTGTATCTCACGAACCGTAACAGGTAGAGAGTTGAAATTTTCACTGAATGTGTATTTCTGTTGCCGGTGCAGAACAAATACTAAAAATATAATAACATTTAAAAATAAATATCAAGTCTCAAACTTGATATTTTTGATGTGTTTATTCTACGGTGGTACGGAACCCTTTATGTGCGAGTCCGACGCCTTCAGATCTTATGAATGTTTTCTTGAAATAAATATAGTGTATTTTAAGTAATTAACTGGCCAACCCTCAGGTCCTACCTACCATGTTAGGATCTTTTTCGTTCTAGCGGGTGTAAACCGTGATTTAACGAGTTAATGTGATAATTTTTGTATTTAAATTATTCAATTCAATGTATTTGTTTCAGACATAGTCCAATATTGATTATTAAAATTATTATAATTTCACAATAAATATAAAACAATAAATAAAAGTAAAATTAAATAAAAAAAAATAAAAAAATATTTTTTATTTTTCATGTTTTATCATTAAAATACAATATAATATAACATAAATTAAAATAAAATACAATAAAATAAAAACCTACCCCTAATTAAACAAATACCGTCCGCGTGGGATACTGGCTGCATGTCCTCCCTGTATTCAAGCTGTTCCTGTTGTCAAGCGAATTTTTTGAGCAAGGAAAGAGCCAGCCCTCTTGTCACCTGTGGCGGTAACCAGTCTAAGGGTGATTTTGATAGATAAAAAAATAAAGATAAAAAGATAAACAAAAAATAAATGCATGGTTAAATCAATAAAATTAATAAAAACTGAAAATTAAATTAAAAAATAAATTAAATATGGTAAAAATAAATATTATGACACCGCTGATGACTTCATGATCGGCATCGAAGTTAAGTACCAAAGTATTCCTTTGCCTACGAAACATGAAAAAGATACTCATATCCGGCAGTCAGTCACTGACACAGAGTATGTACATTTTTACCCGACTACGGTGGGCGGAGGGTTATGATTTTGACCGATATGTATGTATGTTCATCTGCTCCCGTATAACGTCCAAACTATTTTTATCATAATAATTTGACTAATGAGATATCGTTGGACGCGTCTGGATCGTCCGCTGGTTATAGGCTATTATACGATCGAAATATTGTTATACGTATCTATCAGCATATTGTAGGTATCGTTTGTCTTCTTTTGACTTACTTTGTCTTCAGCAATAAAAACAACATAGAAATTAAATTATTTTTTTCAAATACACTCGACATAAAAATCCCATATAAAACGAAAAAAATATATTTGAATATTTTCATCCATTTCATCTATTTTAAAAGGTGCACTGGGACATATTATTTTAATTGTACGAATTAAACAATATTGTTCCTTCAAAAAATAACTATACTATAGTCTACTCCATAGCTGTTCTGTCCTAGCTAAGCGAGAGGGATATATCCTTCGGCAGCTCACGCGACGCTAGCCACACCCCGAAACTAAAATTCATTTTTTTCTTGTATCGTCTTAACGTCAGATGAGAATCTAGTAGAGACAATTATTGCAGAATTTGTACCTACTGAATTATGAATTATGTCAGATTAGATAATATAGCCCGAAGTGTCACTTACGCTATCTATTGAGGAAATTATAAATGTATAATTCGGCCTTAATGATTGCGATTATGTGTCCTTATTTGATTAGACTCAATATAGGGAATACTTGACTATTTACTTAGGTCATTACATTATTTTTCGTCGATAACATTGTTATGGTATGATCTTAATGTGAATTGAAAATGTTATTTGGGCGACACGAAACGTAAACAAACCGCTTATACTGACGACCGGGCGTGAGGGCGTTGCTCTTTCTCTACTGATATAGTATAGGTACACAGTATTATATATGTATATACTAATTTTAAGGCGCTATCAAGAACCACAAGAATATGTGGGATATACAGCACTTATACGGCACAAAATTAATAAATACGAAAGGAATCTGTATTACAAAGCAATAAGGTTTTCCATATTCTGCTTAAGAGATTTCTAAAAGGCTAAACGTCATAAAAGTAAGATGTGCACATACGAGTATCATAGTTTCGTCATCTATTTATGTAACTGGATTATGTAAGCCGGTTTGGAGTGCACGGCCGCTCATTTAAGTCTTATTTCATGAGCGGTGCTTTAGTTAAATACTTTGCTTTAATTACCACTTTGACCACTTTCCTTCTCAAAACATGGGATTTATTTATTAATTGGAAATCTGCGCATATACTTAAGCCTGAATTCTACGTCATATTCATTAGTCCTATGCATCATATGGGTCAGACGATATTTAAACCGTTTTACCGGGAAGCCACTGCGGCCTGGGTGACTCAGTCGCTCAGTTCTTGAGAATAACAAAAAAACATGCATACGCCACCGCTTACTCATTTGGGAAATTACATCATCAAAATAATAATATAGATATTGATTATGAAGCGCACCTGACGAATGATTATACTCCTAAACGATATCTTTGTTTTTCTCAGAGATGACACGTGTGATTTTCCTGTATCCTTTGCTTGCATAGTGAATCATACTAGCGTGGTATTTACGTTTAAAATGGGAATCCCTTATGTCAGATTTATTTTGCTTAATAAACATAGTTATGCCTACATTGAGTGATAATGAAATAGTTATGTTTTATTGTGACAGGGTAGTAAATTTAATTGATTGGATAAATGATAAGCTACTGTGGCAAGTGAAAAACTTGGTAGTGTCACGTGCCACAATATGCCAGCGAGCGACTAATGGTTACGCAGTAGAGAAACCTGACACAGTGAAAGTTTTTATGGATCTACCTACAGTGACACACAAAATATGTAGTAACATAACTAATCTAACGGATTTTATTATTAACTTTGAATAACAAACTGTGTCACAGTTGATTTAAAATTCAATCAGACCTCAATTTATTACTGTCTATAATAGTCTATAAAATATTAGATAAATTGTATATAATTAGGTTAAATTAAACATTCCTACATACCCATGTCTTTAGTGATTTTTGGAGAACGTAATAAAACAAAATATTTTAAGAAAAATATCACGTTTATTGCTGTATTTGCAATTCGAAGGCACATACTGTACAGTACGCGCACATCGTCAACGTGACCAATTTGTCACTCATCAAAATTCAGTCCACATCATTATTTTCGTGTCCATATAACAGTCGTCTTACAACTAACTCAAAATCAAGGCGGCACTGATTAGCGGATCATAAGGTTGCAGCATAGGGAGCTGGTTCGATACGCGCACACGGTTCGCTCGCTGCTCGTGTACTTTGAGCAGCACTAGGTCCATGGCCGCCCGAGCGTCTTCCAGCGGGGAATGTCCGGCGCTGCTGCGCTGCACGCTGCGCCCGAGCAGCTCCTCGGAGAGGGCTCGCAGCGACCGCCGCATGGGGAATCCTCGTGCGTGCGGGTACAACGCACACGTGTCCACCACCGCGCTGTGCAGCAGCTTCAACGCACGCAGATCATTATCCAGTGCGTGTCCGATCAGGATAGTGTCCGTGCCCACGAATCCGAGTATGTCATTCTGTACATCTCGTAGCGTCTTAGTCGCGCGCGCCAAGTCGCGCGGCCTGATGCCCGAGAATCGGGTGTTGTGATCCACCACAGGTGAACTAGGCTTCACGAGTGATTTGTATACAAGTCGGCCATCCGCAGCAATGACCGCTATACTAGCCAATTCCAATCCTGCCGTTGTGTAACACATTTCTGTGTCGATGGCGTATACCCCGCCGCGAGGCGAGCGTGCACGCACATAACCTTCGAGTGGTCCATTCATGCCGGGACGGGTGCCGCTCCAAACGTGGAAACGCGCCGTGCTGCAACCTCTGGCACCGAGCGGTGACTTGCAACAACTATAACGGCAATCCCCACTCACACGACCCCAATGATACAGACACGATTCCTCTTTGAGATATTCACCTTCACGAGTCATTCGAAACATTTTATCACAACGTACGCACAAATGTTCCACTGTATCCGCTTCTTCATCACTGTCCGAGCGTGGAGTCGAACCCAACGACCCGCGACCGCTGTCGCCCTGGGAGCCGGGCACGAATTCGGGTGCGTTGACGTCCCACGTAGTGGCCGGCAGAGGTCTAGGTCGAGGCGGCGGATTGATGTAAACCACTGCTTTCGACGAATTCGGTTCAATTTCCAAAGGGTATCCGAGGGTCCACATGCGCTTCGGTGACAGGAGATGTGGGCGGAGAGCTTCCACTAGTTCTTCGGTCGAGATTCTCTGCGGCGTCGACGGCGTCGGCGGCGCGGCCGGGGGGCGGCGTCGATCGCGCGGCTTGCGCCGGCGTGCTGCGGCGCTGGCAGCGTCACCCGACGCGAGGGTCTCTTCATAAAACCAATCGTGCAATTGAATACAAAAATGCATGTTTCCTGACTGGCTTGTGTACACATAGAGTCGAGATAGCGAGCGCGGAGCTGGAGTCAGAGATACGTGCTATCGCGCGCGCGGGCGCTGTACTAATGGCGCGCTGGTGGGGCAGCCCACGCTTTATACGTTACGTAGGTAGCGCTCGTTCGTTAACGGGACACTCCAATCGACCGGCCTATTCTCATTTTTCTAAACAAAAAGCTTTATGTTTCCATGGAATAAGTAAACATTACATTAGTATAGCAAAGTTCATGCACCGGTAAGGTTAATCTATCCCGCAGATAGACATCGAGAGTCCCGCCCCTTTGTTTACTTGGATCAGCTGATGTATCCGCGTGGTGTTTACGTACAACTAAAAATAAATACTACTCCATGTGGCATCTTATAGCGCACATTATTTAATTGTCATTTAAATTTATGTTGACATATTTGTAAATGAGTGTTTATACTATTTCATTTCATTAACATTTTGTTAAATATATTATAAACACTATTAAAAATATGACAATTATAAGGTAATTAGTGTGTTTAAATATTCAGATAGTGTATTTTTGATAAGTGAAATCGATATTGAAGTAGTCAAGGAGAAGTTGGGTGTGGGTCGAGGCATTAATTTTATTGTGAGCAAGCGAAGACGGCGTCGTCGGTAGCGAAAGGACGGCCATTGCCCTATACTGACTCTATATTAAAAAAGCAAAGTACGTAAGTACAGTTTAAAAATAAACTTTCACTGTTCTTGTTTATCTATAGGTTCTAAGAAAAATGTAAGAAGCATATTTGAAATATTTAAGATGACTAACGATATTATCATGTTCAGGAAAAATCATGAGGAATATTTTTTTGTGAGTTTCCTATTATCTTGAGAAAGAAAACTTAGTCATTATTGATGTCGAAAATTATGGTTACCAACTGAGTCATTTTAGTTGAATCTAGTAAGTACATAATTATTACGTACTACTTTAGTCTGATTAATAACGGCATTTCGCTTACGTGACCTATGGCAGATAGAGAGGATTCGTATGATGCCTAAACAAGTAAAATACTAAACGTCGAGTATGATTAATGAAGTATCTCCCACAAATTAGCCACTATCGTCTATTAGAATTCGCGTCCGTTATAGTTTTACGTCACTAAGAGCACGAGTGGACAGTTTTGTTTGTTTACATACACGACCTCATAAATTGTTTTTGTTGATAAACAATCGCTCTATATACCGGCATTTATTTTCATTCGGATCAATAATCTGTAATGAACTTCACTATCAGACGCATGTGCGCATGAAGGGTACGGTGTATGAATTAGAGTCCAGTACGTCCGTCTGTCCGTCGTGCGTACACCGTGCCATTGCAGTTGGTATATATAGAGGTTGTGGCGCGAGTGTGAGCGTGTGATGTTTGTATACAAAAGCGCGTGTGGGCGCGGGCGGCTGGTCGCTGACACCGGCGATAACCTTCGATGTCAAACGCACATCGACTCTGCGAACGGTACCGCAGCCGCCGGCCGCGGCCGCCGCGATAGCTGGCTTGGCTCGTGCGATCACTACCACTAATCCGGCTTTTTCTTTAAATGGAATGGACACACCCCGCGAATAATCGAGACGCGATCAATTAATTAATGTGGAAGATACGGAATCCAATAACACACAAGAAGGCAGAACAGAATTGTAGAGTAGCATAGAGTTAGATTTCTATTATAGAGTCAAACTTTTTAAAAGAAGGTCATATACTTTATGCCGGTTTTATATCTATTTTTTTTTTTAATAATTGACTCATTTATGTAATTACTTTGATACTCACAATGCGAATCTAGAATGACATGAATACTTAACTATGAATTAAGGATGACCAACATACGATGCTTGAAACTGATTTCTAGCTCGTGGGCATACTATCGTATGTAAATTGTGCTCGATACACAACTGACACTAGTAATACGAAATTTTCAACACGTACCACAAAAATACGGTTACGGAGAAGTGAAGAGGTCAATCGCAATAAGATAAGTTATCACAGTTTTAACAAACTGGGAAGTATAATGAAACAGTGAGTATGATAACAGAAAGTTACTATCAAAATAATGTTCAAAACTATTTTTATTCATTTGGATAAGCTACATTCGAAAGGGTGAAAGGTTTTTGGTTATTCACTTTCAATACAAGTGATACACGGTTTAACAAACTCCAGTTATTTCCGTACTGGCGCCGGCGCCGACATCACAAAGGAAATATGTTCAAATCTCCAAGTGCCTGTAACTGCGCACCGCTTATTATAATTGTAAGAACCCAATACCTATTTCGATGATTAGAACTCGACCAATTTATCCGTTTAAATTTTAAAATGGAATATTATTAATTGCATATCAAATAATACCGACTGCACAGCAAATTAACCATAGCATGCATAGTTCCTCAGAAACGAAATTGACGATGCTATCTATGTATGGCCCTAAAGACTAGGTTAGGTTAGAACAGAGACCAGAAATATTTTGCTGTGCAATCAGTATTTTTTTTATTTGCGTTTAAATACTAGCCTTTTAAAATCTTCATATCTTTATCGATTCCATTTGTATAAATAATGAGGATGATTTTATATCAATTCATTTACATAGGCTATTATATCGATTAGTATAAATAGAATATGTAGTTGTATATGACGTCAGTGCTAGCTATAATAAAATATAAACGCCTACTCGCGGTGCTCCACTACGGATCGCGGTCAGTGGGCCACGGTAACCGATGAGTATTACCGGAACTTGAATTTCAGTTGCCTATGTTAAGTTCATGAGACCTTGACAGTAAAAACATATATGGCTATTAAATACATCGATTGATACTTCAACATGAGTTTTGAGCAATATTTGTCTGCATATTTTATAAAAAGTTTCGTCCTCTGAAGTGGCAAATAATGTTAGTTTCGATTCGAAAGAAATTAAGTTTGAAATGACTTCATACAATACCAACATTGAACTCAGTAGACCATACAAAACCATGATTAGTTCTAAAACAAACAGTTAATAAAAACAGTGGGAACAAAGCACCGCAGCACCGCACCGAGCAGATAATATCACGCCACAGTGTTTTGGTGAAAGTTGTACATCATCAGCAGCTGACCGCTGTCACGCAACTGCAAGTGGGTCAAGGAGCTTGCGTACTGTGACTAAGCCCACTGCATGAATGGCCCACAGCTCGGGGCTATGTGAATAAGCTTGTCGATGCTGACTTTTGATGAATTTACAATATGTTCAAAGAAAACATTAATCGCCAACGATACCGTACGACACTAGCTACTAATCATATTGAAGGCTCATTCAAAACATATTGTAGTTTTATCATATTTAATCCTATAGTAACATTATAAGTAAAAGCTACGATAAATACTTATTTTGCAACGATACGAAAAGAAAGGAAAATGAAAAAAATAATAATATAGAAACGGAACTCTGCTGCACGGTTAGAGCTTATATCGCAGAGACACTAATAAAGACTGTAGAAGTAACGGTCGTTGGTACAAGACGAAACTAGTCTGCAAGAAACCGGAAAAATAACGTTTTCGGGGCACGTCCATTCCACACTGCGACGTCGACAACGTGGCTCACATACACTACCTCATACGAGACACGCATAATTAGCATGGTTGAGCAAATGGTCTTTGTCAAATTTTCTCATAATTTGATATCATGAATTCCAATGACTTGACGGACTAGATTGAGTGGTCATCATCTCATCAACTATTACGTTTAAATGACCGTCAACTTTAGATTTCTTTTTATAATTCAAGTTTGTAGGATAATATCTACATGACCCCCGTACTATTGTGTGGTTCGCTATACGAATAATGAATTTATAATGTCTGAGCATATAAGAGATTCATTCTAGCATAGCTACCCGTAATTTGCTTTAATTCATAGTAGCTACAGCTATAGATGCTGTAACAATACAAGTCGAACAGCATTTAACTACGGCGCAATACAAAGGACACATGATGATTGACGTGAATCGCGATATTCATAGGAGCTTAGTACATTAACGTAACCTTCGTATTTCCACCTACTGACAGCGTAGGTGCTAACAATTACCGTACAATGCTTCTTATACCCATCAAAGTCGAAGATAAATGGGAGTAAATTGGCATTTGAAAACTCACGGACAAGCGTTAATAAACAGCAGGTATTAATTGTTTGTAAACATTTTGAAAACTGATTAATTGTAAACATAATGCTTGTATATCTACATACGTATACC
This sequence comes from Drymonia ruficornis, assembly GCA_947859195.1. Taxonomy (NCBI): domain Eukaryota; kingdom Metazoa; phylum Arthropoda; class Insecta; order Lepidoptera; family Notodontidae; genus Drymonia; species Drymonia ruficornis. The sequence continues at coordinate 6,602,036 of OX401918.1, forward strand.
AGACGAACGTAAGATACAGGGCAGAAGGCGGTACCTACATTCGTAGAGAGACTTCATGCCTGAAGAACTTATGACAGTGGTTTAAAATACAACATCACAACTGTTCCGAACTACAATCTCCGAAGTGGAAATAGCGCTAATGATTGCCAACTTACGATAGGAGACGGCATTACAAGAACAGGAAGAAAACCAAGAAAACTGTGTATACATCAAGCACCACACTGAAAATTTTATTCTTAAACGGTGTTAGCAGTCAAATGGTGAAGGCACTTTTCATAAACGCAGATTATCGAAAAAAATCTCCCGATATTTTAAATTATTTCTCAAGATCCAATAAGGTTCAATAGACATTATATTAATAAAATCACATCCATTTCCTTCAGACACAGATCTGTCTGTGTCATTAGTTTGAACCAGTTTCCTTCATTGACCTCTTATCTGTTCATACAACACTGCGCAGTATGCAAGAATAGCCAGTTGGATATCAGAAATGTGTACTTAGATTAACAAATACTTTCAATAATTTCTTAAGTGTAGTATATACTACCTCATTTACGCTAAGTTAAATGATCGATATGGAAAGTTTGGCGTTGCTATGGTCTGTGTCAATAATAGATGAGGCAATCTCCCATTAAGGAATTTTCCTAAAATGGTTTAATATAGGTACTTATACTTATAAATCAACGCGTTTTCTTATTTTTAGCTGTGATCAATACGTTTTCAAGGTAGAGGACAAACGAGACGGCGACACGCGCCGTCGGATTGACCGAGGCGGGCAAACTCCTCGCTCGGCGCGGTGCCAATGTACCACGTTACTCTCATGTGCGTCAAACCATCTACTGTAATCGCGTATTTCGATAACTTCAACATAATTATTAGGTACCTACTAACCTTTATGAGTATGCGTATGCAAGTTTGGCAGCATACATGTCGTGCATCACTACAGTTATTTTTGCCGCTATTTCTAGCAAAACTATGTACCCTGCACTGATCACACATTCTTCCTGGAACGCGAGACGGAAAGGTTCAGTATGGCGTGTCTATGAGAATTCTCATAGTACATTCGTCTATGCTTCCTATACAGTTACTCGTAAACAGAGCTACTTTTGTGTTATTATGCGATTATTTACTTCGATAACAGGTTATTTGAGCAAATGTGTATCTGCGAACATTGATTTAACGCTCTGTGGTTGGCGGCAAAGTAAGCGTGCAATACGGCGGTCATCGGCCTTGCCAGTCTACGAGCGATGTTGTCGTCATATGCAAATCACTTTGCGCTAATTTATAGAAGAGTACAATGCCATCCACTTAATCATCGCAATAGACGTATACGGTTAAAAGCCTTAAACACAAGCGTGTTTCATCTATATTTTTTCCTAAAGTAAAGATAATTGAAAGGAGGTCAGTTTAATATTCATCATGGGATGCTTAAACTTCATTTAGGTAGTCTATTAGCGTCTGTTTAAATACATGCCGCAATTTGGCCCAACTTGTGTATACAATATTCGTTTATTTATCTTTTAATTATTTCATTAGTATTTTATTTTAGTCTGCAATCAAATAAGGTTGATCGGGGTAAATAGAACCCTGTAGATTTACACTCATTAAGGCATATGTTAAAAAACTGAAGCAACATAGCACATCACAAAAGTTAAATCACTAATAATAGACTTATTTTTTGTCAGCTTGGTAGGCGATAAATTTATGGACCCTCATACCAATCTGTACCCAAAAATAAAACATAAACATAATACAGGCGTCAAGCAAGACTCGGAACTCGATCTCCGAGCAATATGAGGGCGCTTAGTTATCTACGAGACAACCTGCTAATACACAGAGTACGTCGCTATATTACTGGAAGGATGTGTGACCGAGATAATACTCTGACGTCATGCGTCTTATTCACGCGCCTTGCGGGATATTCTGCGGAAAATATCCGTTTTGTTTTAATGTATGTACGGCAGGAATTACCGAGGTTTGGGTACAAGGAAAATTGTAGACCATATGATATAATTTCTACAATTCTGCGTCAGAAACCAAATTATATTCTGCGTGGGTTTCCTTATAACTATAACGAGGCTTCATACCCATACAGGAAAACTATGACCGCTTGTCATGAGATCAAGATTTCCTCATAATTATTGAATTTATGACAAATTATTAAACGTTACCCTAGTAATTATAGGATAATGATATTAAGTGTTTGAACTAAGTAACCTTAAGTTCTATGTGAATAGTACGCGACGTAGACGTCGTCATTGCTCAATAAATTAAACAGCTGGTTTCTAAACGGAAACCAAGCTGCACTATTGTACGTTAGTACGATACGAGTATTATGCAAGCCGTCATCCAAGTAATAGATCTGAAGGTCTTACAATTATAAACCTCAGTGGGCGAACCTTTAGCATTATATTCGAATGCACAAATGAAAGAACCTCGCTGAAAAAGAATGACATTTTTCATTTTGGCAGTTATTTCAATAACACATTTCGTGGCCAATTAAAATATTACTACTTTTATACAACAAATAGTACCTAACTGACATGTAAGCGTAGGAATAAAAAAATATATAAAACTTCAAGTTACTGGTAAAAAACATTGAGTCACAGTATTAAGTAACACTCAGCGTAAAGTGGCGCTTGCTAATCCGAATCCGTAACTAACGTAAGCAAAGACAAACGGTGTCGGCTTAACCTCGCTAATAATGGGATTCTCGTGTCAAACAACGCGTCTTTTCTGACTCTACCTAAGAGAAATCTTAACACTTTCTCAGCTTTGAAATATGGTTTTCAAATATAATCCTAATCTTGTTTTGTAGTTTTCTACATCCAATAAGACTAAATCTATCATTAATTATTTATAAACTTTGAATGACGTTAGTAACTCCTGCATTGCAGGATCGTTTTTAGATACAGTCTGTATTATACATATATTGTAATTGTAAATAAATAGCTTGCAACTAAGAAACTAAGGCGAGCCGGTATCACAACAGCAACTATTTTTACACTTCGATCTAATGAATCAAAAGTTAAATCTTAGCGGATACCATCCCTTGCCAATTGGCTTCGTAACCATTTGGGTTAGTATATCGCTATATACTGTTTATTCAGCATCCGTATGGATTGCAGGATGACGTTAACGGAAGTAACGGAACTGGCGAAGCTCTTTTGTTCTCCACGTTTAATTTGTGTGTCATGAATGGCGATGAGCGTCAAATTTGCACTGACATCACGAAGCAGACCGTTTTAACACAAAAAAAACTTTATTTCAAGAGCTGGAGTTAACTGTAAAATGGATTTATGCATCTATTAAATAGCTCTATATTTGGATTTATTCTGTCTACTGATCTAAAACATCGGTCACCTTTCTCTAACTTGAACCGATGCCGATGGCTGAACAATTATTTTTTTCATAAATTCTTTAGTTGTCTTGAATTTCAGGTATTGTTTAAAATAATGTTTATTGTTCTATCATTGTCCGCTATCATGATAATGACTACAAAAGAATATTCAGTGCTTAAGTCTTATTGAAAGAAGCTGTTCGACGCGATTTCGGCGGCCATGGCCTTATGCAAACTTGGGCGTTTCGACAAAACACCTCTCGAGCGGTTCTAGTAAGTTCGAGAAATTCGCAAACATTATAATGAGAGAAATCGGAGATTTGCGGTAACTAGCGGCACGTTGCACCGTGGAAAACGAAGTTATAGCAGAAGTATATGGCGATGATCCATGGGATGTGTTGTGTTTGGCAGGCAATATTGGCTGCGCAATGATCATCTTCCTGAAATGACTCTTCGAGTGCATTAATATTGTATGCGGTGTGTATGAACAGAATACGTTATATTAAATAGATGTAGAGATTCTTGATACGCTGTCATTGAATTATTTTCCTGCTTCCTACTGTATTACAGACTTTGTTCTTTCGAAACACCTCGACGCAGTTTAATTTTCAGACGAGGAAGATTATCTTAAGCAGTCCTACAAAGGAAACTCATAAATTAAATATCCTAGTGTTGCGATGAAACGTGTTAGATATGTATAGCAGGAATGGGTAACCTTTTAAATGGAAAATTAACGTTTTCCTTAATAGGGTTACTAATTTGGAAGTGTTATCGATTACTATACGGGAAACTGGAAGTAACAATTTTGTTCAGGAAACACATAGTCGTAATTAAATAACACTCGATACTTTATTTCCTTTCAAAATAATGATAAGAGTCAACTACATTGAAAAACATATAAACAGAAGAAGAGTCAAAGGATTTTATTATTGTGGATGGTAATAATACATTTTAGTTACTTAAGGTGCTTTCGACAATTTTGAATGGTTATTTATAACGGTGTTAAGTTGAATGGCCAAGGACTACGGTCTACGCGTTTTCACGTTTCATCGGCCTAATTTGAATGGTGCTAAATAGCATGGCAGTTACTTTTAGGTTTTCGAAGCATATTTTTAAGCAGTTCTTCGTATTATCGACGTATGTTTCCGAACCGATAGTTAATATATTACTTAACAGTCTGTGAGAGTTTTGATCACTCTCTTTTTTCTCGACTAGATCGTAAAAGTAGGAAGTAATACTAATGTGTCTGGGCACTTGAAATAAGTTAGGAAAAACCTAGATAATGTACATCTGTCAATGTTAAGCTACAGATATTTTATACTTATATTAAAATGTTTCATAACGATTCAAAGCTAGGTGCCTAGGTACGTATTCGAGTTGGATACTACCTTTAATGTAAACATAAAGAATCAATAAATGCTTAGTGAACGTACGAAGGCCAGGCTCATTACAAAAACCCTATTTTTTTCAATACATTTCAATGACATTGAAAACAAATCGATTAGTCATTTCACGTGTTATCTATAGTTCGTTGAAGTTTCCTCTGTATTATGTAATTCATGATAATAGCTCGCACTCCTAATCCAGCATAATCACAAATTTCGCATTCTCGACTCTATGTGTATACAAGCATGTCTTGGGGGCTTAATATAAAAATATTTATAATAATCTTAATTAAATACCATCACCAGTGTTAATATAAAGCTTAGCGTTGTATTAATGGAGTATGTTACAAGTAATTCTCTGTCATGTGCATTTTCGATGGTCCATGGGGTCGTTATAATGCTAGCAACGCAACGTTTTCTATGAGTAAGATAAAATATAATGTATATTAAATAGCTATGTTGATTGCAATACTTACTAGATAGGATTAAATACATAACGTATAGTATAGGCAGTTTATCATTATACATTATAAAAATACAATTTAAGAAAAACGAGCATATTATGACAGCCATAAGCGGCAGCCACAAGCCTGACAAAAATTGTGACTTTAGGCCCCACACACCTTTTTTTTGCTGTGATCTTTGCCTACGGGTAGCCCTAATATTTGAGTCGCGGGGGGCAGATAGCAATTGCTCCGTGTAAAATTGGTGATCAGCCAAATTTGGATGGTCTGTTCAGTCTGTAAGCCAACTTCAATTAAATAGGGAAAAGACAATGAAGACGATAGCCAACCTGCTACTACAATACTATTCCATAATAGAAATGTGACTAATACGAATTGGCTATGATTTAATCGATGATCTAATAATGCAGGTTTTATTCACGTAACATTGTTTCCGGAAGTATTGATTCGTATAGTCGATACAATACCTACAGGCAACCATTTACATTGAACCTACTTCAAGATCAATAGGGCTGCCTGACTGACTCAAGCTTATGTAAACAATAAACTCACTTCAGAAAAAAAATTGTCTGTGGTTAAGTTACTCACGTGAGGAACCTACTGTATCCCTATTACTTACTCGCTTATCAAACTATTATTTCCTTATCACTACGTGCTAGTATTTAGACAGTCTTCAAATAGTGCTCGTAATCATGACAAGTAAGTTGGAACATCTGGAGCGTTTATGTTGACCCCAAGACGACGTGACTGATAAAGCGAACCAAATGAAAATAGAGCATTTCAAAGTGTAGGAAGTTTCCAGGAAAATAATTGTTTCGTCTAATTTCGTACGTTTGGAGACATTTAAAAACTGTTGGCACTCAACTAAGATTGAGCAAGGCGAAAATACTTTGATTGATACGTGATTTCAGGACAACATAGATCAGCGGATAAGATATAAAGTTTTATCTTTGTGTGTTTTATTCGATTTAGATCAATAGAAAAACAATACAATTAAATTTTAAATTAAAAAGAAAACAAAGTTAAGATGCTGCCGTTTGAAAGTAACAGTCGACTGATAATACAGAGTCCCTTAATGTAAAGAATAATAAAATTCTGAATGATAAATTTATTCTGCTATCTAAAATAGCCGGTATTATCTCACAGTTCCCGTTTCTGTTATTAAACCAGTTCCATAACGATATACATTACACTCACGCTAAAGTTCAAAAACCTATAAAGTTTTCTAAATGTCAATGAATTGTAAAAAAAAAACTTGTTCAGTATGTAGTAAATTCAATCGAGTATAATATGACGTGTCATACCGATATGTTTACCGGTTCAATGACGCTAATCATGATTTTACGCAAAATCTTACGTGATCTGGTTTACGTAATTAATTAAAAAAATAGTAATGATAATACTATCGTCGTGTAACGTACGCACATTGCGAAAGTGCGAGATAATTTGAGGACTATATTTTATGGTAATTTCGAATCTTGTGTGATGTGTGTACCTATATCTAAATTATCTATCTACAGGATTAGTCATGTTTTCACTATCCTGATTCGAGTAAAAGAACTCTTTGTCACTGTCTGTGACTTAATAGTTATACAAGCGTCACCGTAGATAGGTAGAGTCAAGAAAACAATCAGAACAATCAAGATTAGTTTATCTTTCAGGTCTTGACGCGGAAGAAAAGTGAGTTCTAAACTTTACACCATTCTAGCATAGCATCATCCTCTGGCACCCCTGTTTCAGAATTTTCAGATAACTTTTATCCCCCAAATAAATATGCCATATTTGATGTTTGATAAAAGTTATCTGACGATCCTGAAACAGGCCCAAAGTGTAACGATAAAACAATTAAATTCGACTTCTTCGTGAAGGACTCGAACTCACAAACACAATGTAAAATTTAGTCGATTGTGTAAACGTGCATGAAATCAAGGTTGTGCCAACCGAGGACCTTCCGCACTTGGGGTGACGCCGCTGTTTGGAGACAAAGACCTCGACGCTTACTCTTTTCCTAGTTTTTGTAAAATCTAACGCCCTTGAATACGACAATTAACCGACATTTTTTAAACACAGTAAAAAAATAATTTGCAAACTAAAGAAAACGTCGAACAGGTACCTACTTGTCTAGGGAGCCGTTCATTTAAATTTTAGAAATTATTTTCTTTCGGTTTGATGCGAATTTAGTATTGTACGACTTTAATATCGATATTAAAATAAACATTTTTTTGTTTATGTTTTCAGCATCTAAATGAAAACAACTGAAAATTTCAGTAACAGTAGCGCCATCTCCCAACAAAGTTGTGAATCAGCGCTAACTGTTTCATGCCCGTGAAACGACGCATGCTCACTAGATGGCGGCACTGGATGCAAAACAGAATGCTAAACCGCACATGTTTTTATTAAATTGCAAAACAAACCTACAAATCAAGTAAATATCAAAGTTCAATAAACTCAAATACCTAATCTGAATCAGCTAAGGGATTAAATTAAGTATGCACTTCCAAAACGCATTAAGTTGGGTTTCGGACATAAAAAGGAACTGATAAAAATACGATAAATTCATTGAGTGGCACCTGTATTATGTTCTTATACGATTAAATATTAATACTTATATTACATTGATACTTCGTAAAATACTAGTAGTATGTGTAAGCACGTGGTCAACTCGTACACCAGGCGCGCAGCGCCTCCATAATATGTATTTACTACCACGTGGTCGTTGTTATGTATTATGTGAGGAACAATACCAATAACATCAACATACCTACCTATTCTAGTAAAAGAATATTATGTATAATTGATTATTTTCTATGACATACAAGTTAGCCATCAAGACAAAGAACCTCAAGCCATTTTAATAAACGTTCTATTTTTATACCTATCCATATTTCTGCCCCATTGTATTCCCTTCGCCTTAAACAATTCGCCATAGCGAGCAACCCATGACATTTACAAATTGTAGCGTATAATGCTTCTTGGGTCAGATGCACTGAGGGTGAAAGTGGATCGACTTGTTTAGTTCGACTTACACTGCACCCACTGCCGCATGCCGGCTAGACATTTCACCCAGCTTTCGAACATCAACTCGGGCCAATCATTGCGAATATCATTAGCGTAGTAGATAACACGCGGTGCGGTGCGGAAGCGGTTATTATACTATGGGTATAATAATAAAATTGTATACCTGCAACACAGCAAATGTTTGGTGACGAGCATATGTATTTTTTTAAGCTCGGTAATTAAGTATACACCCAGTGTGCTTGTTGCAAATAAAGTGTTTCTTTCTACTTTCAATGGATAATTAATTTATCGATATATGTACACTGGGGTGTGTTAATGACGCGACACGGGTAAAATTATTATTCTCGTCAGATTCCACCTGAGGTGATAAAGTAATGCAAACCACACGAAAACAAATGTCTTTATATGATATAACGTGAATGATATACTTAATAACATGGTTTAATGTTATATTGTTATCACTACTACGCCGTAAATGATAATGAACTATCGTGATATGTTTTGTCACACGCGAAGCTCGATTATTAACTGCATAATATGGGCATAATACCTAACTGAACGTGTATAATATTGTTTCAACAAGAGGGCAGCGCGATGTTCGCACTGAACTGTAGAAAGTGCGCAGAGACAACTTTCGCGACCGAATTCGAGAGAAAGTAGTCCGGAGCGCCGCGCGCATACATTATATCATTTATCCGACTTCGGGATTATATCACATCGAATGTTTACTAATAAATTATGTACACGTAAATACTACCAGTATTTATAACCAACAGTTTTTTTTTATTGCGACGTCGTAATAAACGTAACATAACGACGATATTAAATAAAAAACCGTTGTCACCAAAATAACAGTGGCGCTTTCATAATATACAGTATGTATTTATTGTTATGGCGAAGCGGAGCTGCTCGTGAGACTCCATATCCGCTCCGCCAGCAGAACTTTTGTTTCAAAAATATCCCCTTTCGCTTTCGCTTGCGTTGACGCAGCATCCGCGGAAACATTGTTCATATGCGCCAAATTAACATGTCCGCGTACTAAACACCTCCTATTTACAGAAACTAACAATGGAAGGTCACCGTCTGGTAATACATACAAATGAGAAGAGTTCTGTCGCGGCGACACACTGTTAAATACATGTAGGTAGACGGTTGTCTTCCTATTGCTGTCATAATAATTATATATATGACAACAACTAGATAAGTACTTATAAAAAAACGTTATCAATGACACAGTTCTCCAATTTATTTCATGTTTTATGAGCAGATAAATACAATACATTGACATAAGAATTTAAATGATGTATGCACTTAATTATAATATTGTGTTACGTACGACTACTATATTTGAACAGACACGTGAAGTTGTAAAAAAATATGATGCAAATATGGAAGGCGATGCTGAAAACGAAAACCTTCAGAGATCTAATTTTCGTAGTGGCAACGATGAACTAATTAAACTTGTTTGTACGAATGAGGCCTACAATTGTGTAGCGGCGACCTTAGCGGCGGCGTCTCCGTCATCGCTGATCTCATGAGCACAACGATTGTACCCGGTACCGCTTTCAATTTTAGATTTTTTATAGCCTAGGAAGGCACACGGGCATTATATTTGGGACCAGGCCCGCCAGACACTCCCACCACTGTTACTCCTGTAAGCCAGGATTGACAATGGTGTCCAACGATGACGCCAAGGTTTGACCCTCAACGTGCCCCGGGGAAAAGATAAGTTGTCTTGGAACCCGCACGAATTTAATCAAAAGAAAGGATAGGAGGAGTTGGAAGAAAATTATCCACTTCCCTACGTAGCAAAGCGAGAGACAAAAATAACAGTATAGGCTGATAGCCACAGAAATAGGACTGTTACAACTGGTGAAAGACCAGTTGTAACGGACCACACGCACGTAAGGCACACTGGCATGTCAACCTGATGGGAAGTGGTAACCGTCGCCCAGAACATCTGCAACTTAAGGGGACCAAACGCGGTGCCAACCTTTTAGGACACATGCCTTTTGAAGAAGCCCATGTTGTTCAAAAGGAAAGATTTCGGGAGGGAGATCGTTACACATGCGCGGACGGAAGACTCGCGATACACGTACATTTATGAAATATGAGATGCCTGCATCCAAATGGTGTGAGTAAAAGGAATCTCTCCCAGCGTTGAAAGGTGCGATGGAGGAAATATGATAAATATACCTAATACAAGTAGTACCAAAAATCGTGATAAAAAGTGACAAATGAACAAGACAAGAGTCAAAACAAATACGAGACAGATTTAAAGCAAGGACTTTCTTTTAATTTATATTCATGCTGTAGAAGGCCAGCTTCTTATACATATCTCAACCAACGATTTCCTAATATTTATTTTAAAAGTCGTAATCGCGTTGAATTTCATATGGAGTTTTTACACAACTGATACGCCATGGTCAAAGGTCACTGGCGAAAACTATAAAAATAACCAATATCAATATTATTTTGGCTGATAAATCATGAAAAATAATATAAAATATAGATAGGTACTTTATTATCATAATAAATATTCACGGAATTTCATGAATGATTCCATATTATTATTGCTATGCGGAAAACAATAGCTGCCTTAGTCTTAGGTATTATACCGAGATTTTAATTTAATGCGGCAAATGTATAACGTATTAGTAAAATATAATTGTCTAAAGTATATCACGAATCACGATGTTGTTGCTTGTTACCAATGTTGTTGATCAGCTGTTTGTATATTTGTTTGTTTGTAATTCTAGTAAACAAAAGCAGACTTGTAAATCAGGTGGAAAGTTATTACGGTCATGTAGGTCAGGCATATTAATAAAAATAATGTCACTTATTGAATGATAACAACGACAAGTAATCATAACAATAGAACAACTACAATTAAAACACGAGTAAGCAGTGTTTTGTTTCATGAAAAAATACAACCAGGTTATTTATTAGTGCTTTTCGTATATTATTAAAATACTAGCCGTGGCAACTTTCACGCCCTACTTATCTTCCCTAGGGAATTAATTTCCAAAAACGCTGATATAACTGACTTTTATTTATAAACAGGAGCCTAAACACAGATTTCCATATTTCTAACATAAAAACATTTACGAACATTCACACAAACTTTCACCTTATTCAGCTTCACTGTTATGTAATTTCAAAAATCCTTTTTAGTTTTCACCTACGTTACGTAAGGAACTCCTGTGCAATATTTTATGCTTCTAGTCAGACAGTGAAGAGTTGATTTATTTAAATAGTAGATATTATTTATGTTTTTGTAACTATCAGTAGCTCTACCATAAGTTCATAAGCATAAGTTCACTAGACGCTCGCGTGCGCGTAAAACATTTATATGGCAACACTGAGAAATTGTTAGTTTCACGGACGGCCGATAGCGGCAATTTTCCACGCAAATATCTTACGTGATCATTACGCAGTCGCTAGCGACAAGCGATCGAAAAATCATAGTAGAGCTGCTGTACCGCTTAGTACACCTATATCGTGTTAAAAAATAGGCATGACGTAAACCCGCGGAATAATGACAGACAAGACCTATTTAACGTCTCAAAGAATTTATGTGAACTCCGTTCTCGTAACCGTGGTGAAGTAATAATTATCATGTAACAAGGAAATGAACGACGAAAATGGCAAAGGCAAATCTCATCGTGCCATGTCGATAACTAACTGCGCGTCAGATGTTTAAACGACTTAACAATTTATACGTAAATGGATTTATGTATTTGTTTATTGCTCAAGGTCTTCTAACATCATAATATTTTTTTAAAGTGCTGTAAACAGTATGTCACAAGCCACTCATTTATACACATACCCCTGATGCTCCAGGAAAAATATGTATTTAAGATAACTGTGCAATATATTTTCTAGCATTATGTAATGCCACTGCAATCACCACTTTAAGACCAATTGTTATTTGGTGCCTTTTCTCCAATGGGCTACACCTAATAAACTACAGTTTCTTAGATGCTAACTTTTAAAATGACGCTACAAGGTTAGGTCAATTTTTCGTTCGTGTTGATAAACCTGTGAGAATCGTTGAAGGTTAATATCAATATCATGAATATATTAAAATTTTAATACAATACCGTGTAAATAAAAATAGAATAATCTAGTAAACAGCCATAAAACGTCATGTAGGTGGTCTTACCCAAGTCAACGAAATAGGTATTCAATAGAATCTTAGTTTATAATATCGATTATTCTACATCTATAATTAAACCCATCGCCACCTAACGCTAAGTGAAGTTAGGGTCTCTTCCACAAAGCCTTCAATCAGTCTTGTACTTTCTACATTCAGGCATAGAATAGATAACTATTCAGGTCTTTCCTACCACTTTCGCCAGATCATCCATCCATGTCACTTGTGGCCTGCCTACGCTTTTACATTCAGTACAAATTAACAGCCAACACTTTTTATATTAAGCAAATTGCGAATATTTGTATAAGTGGAATGCATTTATTAATGAAATCTGCTGGGGTTCGCGATCAAGGCCACCCAGAAACCGTCGCAGAGTTACTGCTAGTACATCACGACACGATTGCTTTAAACGGCGCTGCTTCAGAGGTCGCCGACGTCGCCTGACGTGCTTGACAACTCGGTCATGCAGCATGTCGTATAATTTAACGGTCTATTGTGTTGATTGACTATTGAATTCGCATGGCAAACAAGCAGGAGCAAGTACCGTGTTCCTTCCAAACGGTTTCGACATTGGCTGGGTATTTGTAGATGCTCTAACCGGAGTTACAGCGGTAGGAATGGGTGGTGGGCCAGACCGTTTAAAAAAAAGTGGCGTGTTTTCATTTCCTACGCAATTTCCCCTCCCCACAAAACTAACATTACATGGTAATAGATGCAGCTACTGATCAAACAACATAATAGCGTGCACAAGTACACGAAGAAAACAAGGAATGAGTGCCAAGTTAATTACGAAACGTGAATAACACAAATACATAACACGCTTACGGTTTGGAAGCAACGAAAGAAGTATTTGTGTGAAAACATTTACTGTTAATTTTACATAATGTTTTATTTAACTTGCACACTGTTGCTATGAAATCATTTATGGCTATATCAACGCACCGTAAAGATAAGAGCATTTTATTATGCGTAATATGTATATTGAAGAGGCTGGAAAAGTGGACATCATAATTTATTTAAATTCCGATATTATTAGAATAGATAACTCTACATGCATCGTCAAGGAACTGAAACGTAAAATAGAAAGATTGACAGCAAGTTAACGTAGTTAGCGTCTCCTACAATTTGTGCCAAGACGAACACCTCATGGTGACTAGGAAGTGTAATAAAATAAACCAAGGCCGAAACTACGAGACGCGACCGCCAGATAATTCTTATCACCTATTTTTGCATTTTGGTACAATCAGGAAAAAAATTACGCCAATTTATACCGATCATTAGTCAAAATTAATGTACTTACGAATTATTTTTTACAACCTACATAGGTCATTACATTATGTTAAATAAACATTATGTAAGTACTTCTTTATATATTACACGGCACGGTGCGTCTAAGAAAACAGCCTTCCGTGTTTGTTCTTCAAAATAATTAATTTATTAAATTAATAATTAAGTACTTTAAAATGTCTGCTGGGTGTGTAGAGATATTCTTGCTACGTGGACGTAGTTCAACGAACAAACAGGAGTGTGACCTTTTTCAGTCTGACTAAGGATCTGTTTTTGAATAATCAGATAAGATTTATTCTCCAAATAAACTTGACGTTTTGATAGTTCTGCCATGGAATATCTGTCAAAACGTCATTTTCATTTGGGGAATAAAAGTTATCCAACGATTCTTAAACAAACCCCAACCGAATCCTCACAGCCCTGAGTAAGCATCGTTATCTCTTATTTAATATAAGCCAGGTCTCCTTTCTTGCAGCTCTATGAAAGCTGGATCCACTTATTGCAGAAATTACCTAACGAAAGAAAAACTTTCATCCCCAGTATCTATCTACATGGATAGTATACAGAAGCTGGTGACATAAGAGTTGATTCCGCCACACACGTATCCCAGGGATTAATTTACACTGGTCTCGAGGCAGTCACGGATCGGGTGTGCCTTACACAACGGGCGATGACGCGTGAAGCATGGCCATGGAGCCCCGACCTACGGAGCGCGTCCTCGCCGCCTCACTCACAGACCATAACGACATTATCAGCCTCTGATACTACTCAACATTATCTATTGTTCCGCAACATAAACAGATCACCAATCATTTGAATAACGTCGTGAATTCTAGTAAATATTTTGTCTAGATGGCAAATTACATAGAAATGGAATGCAAATTAAATTTTGTATACATTCATAATGGCTTTGAAAAGCAAGTTTATGTCATTGTAAATCAATTATAACTTTCTTTAAAAGAAGTCAGGCGTCATGACTCAAGAGCCTGAAGCATGTAGCGATAACTGCTGAGCAAATGCGACGGATACGTTACCAGATGTAATTTGGAAAATAATTTAGAGCTTGTGCAGTATTGTGCACACATTTCCATGTAACACGTGTACTTACATAGGTATAAGGCACACGTGTTTCATAGAAAACTTAATCACTATCCTGTCACCGAATGTTCATACAGGCAACAGGATAGTGGTTAAGTTTCCTTATGGGGAAATTGGGAACCTATGCCGATGAATATTTTAAATTATTTTTTTTGTTTTAATAAAATCGAATTAGATGTTAATTTGGAATAAATTTCCGGTTCAGTAAGTGTATAAAAACCAAATAATTTATAGTAAAAAGAGCATTATTGTCGGCGTGCCGAAACGAAACAACACAATACCTATAGCCTTCAGGGTGCTTCCGACAACCGCTGACACTGGCCAGTGATTCTACTAATCTTGAGTTATGTAACTCAATTATTGCTAACATATTTATTTCTATAATAAGTATATAGTAAAGAAAGAAGAAAGACAGAAAAAACATTACATATATCCATTCTTAGTTTAAATACGGGATAATTCCAAAGATGCTATTTTACGCATAATCATATATCCAGCTATGTAATTATGCGTAAAATCACTCACTAAGTGACAGACAACGCACAACACAACCTGAGTTAGAAATATGGAAGCTTCGCCCGCTGTTTTTAAATAAAAATCTGGTGTATCGTTTTTACAAATTCATCCCATAACAGGATAAAATAGGGGATTGAAAGTTGGCAAGCATGGAGATTTCATCGCGCAGGGCTAGTATAATAGAACATACACGTGTATACATACACATAGATTTATTTCACAACAATGATAAGATAAACGCACAAAATCCGTATATCTAATCAACTTTAAATGTTCTAAAAATAAATTAGGATTTCCGCGCGCGGACAAAACATAGGTCGGGAATTTATAATCACAATGCGATGTAGTTTGACCCAGTTGCTATCTGGGTGTAAACAAAGCCTGCGGAACAGGGCCGCCGCGTTTTGGCGAGGTGAGCGACCCCGCCGCTATCACTACGATCATTCCGGTTAGGCTTATCGGCTGCCCGGCTGGCCGCCGGCACCAACTAGAGCGGGAAACCAACGTTTCACAGTTTTCACTGATTTTCTCGGTGTCGTATACAATACGATTTACCGTCATAATCAACGTAAAATCTCGAATCGTATAATGATTTATCAATAACTTACATAATACGATGTTCGTCGGGTGAAAGCTGAATAGACGGTAACGTTAGATCGTGGGTCAAAATCAGTTGTGTTGATGATTGTTTATATACAACAGGGTTTGTTACGCTCTTGGTATACTTGATCGCCTTGAAATGGATGACAGAACATTGGAATACTCACAGAAAAACCTAATTAAATATACTTAACTTTTAATACGCAGTAAAGTCAAACATAAATAATACCTATTAGTTAGAGGCTCGATTTGAATACTTACAAGTACCTACCGACCGCGACCTAGCAACTGGCAATTGATTTTAATTTAATTTATAGTCAGTTAAGAATTAATTATGTTGATTACGGATTACGAATAATCTGTATTTCTTTGTTTTAAATTTACAAAAAATAGATGAAAATCAAATGAAAAGTTATAATACGCGCTCTTCCGGCATACATTTTTTTTTAGGTTTTTAGAATAGTAAGCTAGGTTAGGCACTACAATGTTAGTGATATCAATTCGTGCGTATTAATTTACGTTCATCGAATGATATCACTTGCTTGAACTAGTTGTCGTACGCATTTAAAGAAAGATAAATCCCTGTAAAAACTAGGACACAATAATTATGTTCCGCGGTACCGGCTACTTTTCAGCTCAATAATAATATGTCCCCCAAATGAAGAGAACGAGACCTATTTATTTTAAAAAAACGTGTCATCAACAACGCGAAGTAACTTAATACAGAAACTACAGTTTCAGAATAAGGAACAGGAAATCAGTTTAGCTCTACTAATCAATTGTCACAGAGCGTTGTTTTACTAATCGGATTGATTTCACACCGTGAACATCGCGTCATGGCTACACAATTGTAAGCCGTGAGCGTTTCCAGTGATACACTTAACTCATTTCATTTGGATTTAAAGACCTACACCGTACATCGTAACTGATTACCTACAATGTAGATCCTAGATGTTTATTGTGAACATAGTAGTCAGTCTGGATACTTCTCAGTGAGTAAGCAACAGCCTTGGGGGCGACTTCGACCGGCGGACCTCCAAATTACACATAACAGTGGCGTAGCGGAGTGGGACAAAAACGCGCAAGGCCTCAGACGGAAGAACCCGCGCCGCTTCCTCGAACAACCATCAGATACTTGAGTGATCATATACAAACGAACAAATTTCGTAACACGATGTAATGTTTAAAAAAAACCACTATCGCACAAATCAAAACTTTTTATCTGATGGCTGTACGATAAGCAAACATCGATAAGGGTGGTACACACAGCTCTCTACGATTTACGAAATCCATCAAAGACAACGTTTATTATAAATCTATTGATTCAATATTCAATGTTACGTTATTACGAGAGCGCTGCGTCCAAACTTGTAAATATTGTTATGCGAGCTACAGTCTCAATTCCAACGAGTAAGGTAAACAAGAATTGTGTTGATAAATAAACAAAAAGTATTTATTTGATTTCCTTTTCCGCTCAGCTTTGTGATTTCAAATAACTTTTTTACTTGACGAAATTGAGACTCGACCTCATTTCAGTTTTACATAATACTAAAACTAGTGAGACGATTATCGGCACTGTTCGAGCGAATTAACTAACTGTTAATTCGCTCATGATTATAGAATTCAAATAGCTGATAATAAAATTACATGTTCAAATAAAAACACCTTACTAAATGATCTCACTAATTTAGTCACTAGTTATTCAATTAATTACTAATACTAACGCAGTTATGATACAACACAAATAAACATTTTGTGGCGAGAAAGTAATTTTGTTAAATATGAGTTTTATGTCAGAATAAGACACTTTCTTGCTACACAAAATATTCGTAAAATAATAACATCATTCACGACCAGTATTCACAACAATGTAAAACACTTATAAAATGGCGCGTCATAATTAAGTAACACTGATATTCTGTAACGAACTTATATCTCATGGGTGACGTCAAATATCAAAATTTACTGATTTTCCGAACGACTAGCAAATTTTGTGATGAAAAACTTGGCCGTGAGTGAGGCAATTATATCACGAAAGTAAAATACTAAAAGACATTCTGTGTATCGGAATAAATTTAAAACTTACCATCACAGGTAGCGGCCATGAACTTGCCGTTGGCAGAGAAGTCCATGAGTAAGACCGTGCCCGGATGTCCCTTGAGATTCTTGAGCAGCCACGGATGGCTGAATTCCGTTTTTCCTTTCCATGTCGCGCGTTTCTTCGTCTTCCCACCAGCACGACTTTCAGTTACGTTTGTTTCGGAGCTCGCTTCTTCCACTGGAGCATCTATAACAAGCATTATATGTATTATGTACCTATATGTTTCCAGTGAGGATACAAGTATCGAAGTTACGAACATCACCGACCCATCTCTTTTATCCCACTTCCCACTAATATCCCACTAATATTATAAATGTGAAAGTTCGGATGGATATATGGATGGAAGGATGGATGTTTGTTACTTAATGACGCCAGAACGGCTGAACGGACTGGATGAAATTTGGCACAGAGATAGATTATAGTCTGGAATACCACATAGGCAACTTTTTTTATTTTAATAATGCGCGAATGAAGTCGCGGCCGGAAGTTAGTATTCATATAAACTTAAGGTACGTCAGATGGTAAACATAATAAAACAACCGGTCAAGTACGTGTCGAGCATGCACACTGTAGGGTTCCGTAGCCATTTCACTAACGACAACAATAATTTTTACCCTACACATTGCTCTTCTACCAAGTTTCATTAACTTCCGTCAAAAACTATAGAAGTTATGGGTTTGACAGACTGGAACGGACTGGATGATCTTATAAGGGTTCCCCGTGAGGACTATGGAACCCTAAAAACGTCTGACACTGTGTCCGAAAATGGAGAAACATTCCAGAAAAGTTAAATGTATTAAAAGTATTTATAGCATTGTATTTTGTCAGCTGGTTTCATCACCTGTTATTGAAGTATTCGATGGATATCTGAGTAATTATCTATTTTGGGTATGTTTCTTGCACGCAACAGGTTTTAGTTGTTTTGTAGTTGCACTGGCGAAACATTTTCGGCGATTTATTGTTGTCCCTATTTTTTGACAGCAAAAAATTAGACGGCGTAAATGTTTCGTCCGTGCAAACGAGAGTCCACTAACGGCAATCTATGCGCCGACAGACCACATCAGTCGATCCTTTTGAGCAAAGCAAATTATGAGAGCACCATAAGCTTTTAAAAGTTTCTGAGAAAGACTTCTGTATCACACACCAGACGTCTTCGTCCTCGTCGAATCTAAACGTCAAACAATTTTCGTTCGTAAGAAATGTCGGAATCAATGAGAAACGTAGTAGGAAATAAGCGAATTTCGTCCGAAATTTCGTTTTCGTTTGTAAAAGAGTAGGCCCTCAGAGTAGAAAAGAACGTCTTTACATTGCCCGTAGTCCAGATCTAGCATCCAGCACTATTTTATAGTAGCACAGCCGACCGTGACAAGACAAAACACGAGATAAATCTATTTTGTCTCATTCTCTCCTATACATTAAGTAAGAGAGAGGGCGACTCGGTGCGACATAATGCAAGACAAAAGCCTTTTCTTCACGTGTGTGCAACCCTGCAGTGTTTCCTACGCTAAACGAAGCGCCAAGAAACGTGGCGAACAATGTATGATGTAGGAATATTGAAATAGACAAGAGAACTTTTATATTCTCCATAAACTGGTGCAATATGAATGAATATTGTTATAAATTAATGTATTAGGTATAGCCATAAAAAATAATACGCTGCGTAGTGGGTTGACGTGATACATACAAAAAACATGTGTACCGTTATGCCTATTTATAGAATTATGACTAACGGAGCAAAACTCTTCAGACCAGATACCTCACCGCACATGCTTTATCATCTTATTATTACTAATGGAATAGATATTTTTCCCATACTCCGAGTGGGTGTTGGAGTTGGAAGTGATGTCAGTGGAGCGTCATTGCGGGGGCGTATGACTATATTCAGGGCAC
The DNA here is from genome assembly GCA_947859195.1 of Drymonia ruficornis. NCBI lineage: Eukaryota > Metazoa > Arthropoda > Insecta > Lepidoptera > Notodontidae > Drymonia > Drymonia ruficornis. Next base: position 6,621,891 of record OX401918.1, read on the forward strand.
TCATGATCACTGACAAGCCTGTACAAGCATGTATTTCGTGCTTTGTTATTCAAGATATGACTGATATTTTTATTTCCTTCGTCACGCACGTCCCAAACGAGACTGCACGTGGTGTAAGATAACAGGAAACGCTAAATTTATTCGACTTTTTAAACTGAATTAGATTTGAATTCGATTTTTAGACTCTTCTCGGATATGGTTTAGTTAGAAAATTCCGAGAAAATTAAATACCTACTAGTCTGGAGTAAAGCAGTATTTTTAAACAGCATTTTGTTAAGTGATACTTAACAGACAGAATTCGTAAATTTACAATTTACCCAAAAGCTTTCCTTAAACCTTTACATCTTTACAATAAACACCGAATATTGTATTATCGTTGTAACGAGACAGAGAGGCTTTAGATTATCCTAATGGATGCGTCTACGCATGCCGTGCCCGAGCACTCATTTTTGACGTCGGAACACATAGATATAATGTCATGAGTGCTCGGGCAAGGCATCTGAGCGTATCAATTCACTAGTCCTGTATATCTTGCAAGCATGTGCGTAGCTGATTCAGGGTTTATATCGGACAAAATAATGATTGATTGACGCTTCAATGTGAGCACGTACTAGCGTTGACGCCCCTGTTCCGGTCGGGAGTTTTTTATCGTCGTCGGTTCATGGTATATCTAACATACACATAAGCTATGTATATATTAAAAGTATGTCGGTCGATAATTTAGAACATCTGTCTCTGGTATCGTTGTTCACCCCACCAGGTTTTATAAATAGAAAATAATCATCATCCCCTGTAGCTTGTCGCCGTCAGTCTATAATTTAGACTTTTAGACTCTAAAAGCTTATACACTCGTATAAGCTTTTAGACTCTAAAAGCTTATACTCTTAATAGTAAACTAAGGTCGTTAAGCGAGCGAATAGGTACCTAATTAGATTCGATTCGACGCATCCAATGGTCAATCTTGGAGGGGTAAGCACACGCGCCAAGACAAGACTTTTGTCACGCATTATGTCGGACCGAGACGCTCGCTCTCTTACTAAATGCATAGGCGAGAATGAGACAAAATCGATTTATCTCGCGTTTTGTCTTGTCGCGTCCGGCTGTGCTACTAGCGTCGAGCGGGCTACATTTCTCTTACTCTAATAGAATATAAAATACAGTTAATAATGAATTATTAAATAAAATACAGTTAATTTAATTTAAAAACTGGGACTAATACCAACTCGCTAAATATTTTGACTGTGTTTCACGTGAACTTAGGATATACAGACAGACACACATTCATGATATTAGTAGGTACTTAAGTACCTACTTAAAGAAAGATAGTTTTTTATCGTATCTATAATACCTACCTACTTAAAATACGAGGAAGTTCGTTCACATGAACACACCGGTATTGAAAGGTGCAAATCGCAACATTCATCGACCAATTCAATATAGGTAGATACCTACTTATAACAAAATCTAACTTGATCGACTAAATTGGATCTGTTAGTAACTGTACAGCTCGGTCGATGACTCACTATTAGTCATAATGAATCTAATGCATCTTAGATCTGTTGGCTGTCTTGTCTTGGGATGTTTTTACAACATTTTATCGATTTTTAAACTTGTTTCGGATTTCGACGAGATCCTTTTATTCTTATTTTAAAAATATATTTTTGCAGGTAGGTTTGTCGCCGGATCGACGCCCGCGCATTTCTTACAATATTCTAACTTGTTGCATTTTCTTATACCTATTCGTATTTCATTGGGTGCGCGTGCGTCTAAAAAAAGGCGCCAAAACTAGGTAATTGCTCGAGCGCGCCGCTTGCCTCTTCTAGACGCACCCATTGAACAGTTATACTTTAATACATATGCTTATAACATGTCTATGTATAAATGGCTATTTTCATAAGTAGGTAGGTATAGAAACTAAAAGCGGATCGCTTGTTATAAAACCCAGAATTAATAATAATTAATTTACATAAAATTGATTAAGTAAGCGCCTACCCACTATCAAACGTTCACCGAATAAAATTCAATAAAATCGTTTAAAATAATCGCTTTACTGTCTCGAAAGTAAACGACTTAAAGCTTATTATGTAAGATGTTCAACTGCAAGAGTGGCGAGAGAAAGTGAGCCGGCCAGCAGCCAGTCCACTGGAATAAGATATATAAGTAGGTATACACATAAGTAAGGAAATTATAAAGGAATATTCTATTACTTTGTAAGTTACCAATTTTAATTAAAACTTGATGAATACAAATAGCATACTCAATTATTGTTATTATTTACTGGTTATTGCATAATGAACAGTTATAAATACCTAGTATGTGTGTACCTATATTGTGTAAGTAATACATATTACTTTTTCTAACAATTAAATACTATTAGGTATAGAAAATAAGGGTTATTGAGTTTGAATAGTGGGTGTTATATTTTTTTATGTCTTGATCTAGGACCTTAGGACTAGTGTGTTAAATTTATTTGTCTTACATTTCATCCAATTGAACATTGGGGTAGGTCCCTAACTTTTAATATTGTTAAGATAAGCAATGTAATTGGACTTATTAACCAACTTCAAAAAGGAGTAGGTTCTCAATTCAATTGTATGTTTTGAACATTTTTAAATTAGAATATGAAATTATTTAATAAATTCATTAATACCAATAAATATCGCGATTCTATTAGATTTTTTTAATTCAATGTAGAATCCAATGTAACAGTGAAGTACCTAAATTAAAATGTTTACATGAAATGATTCACATGAATGTGTAAATAGAATCAGCCTCATTAATGACGCTCCAACCAGGTTCTTGTAATAATGTTTCATTCAACAATATTTATTCAGATGTTAGGTTTCATGATACAGTGAATTAAAACATAATGAACCACAACACTATACCTAAGAACATTGAATGTCATGTTATTGTATAAAAAACAATAACAAAATTTATATAAAACATTAGGTAACCTATCGGAGAATTCCTGTATCTTATTCATAAACAAAGACATACATAACAGAACACACACATATACATAACAGAATGAAAAATTTCAAATTTGCAAGTAAGAATTCCTAGTTTGTTTCACATATTAATTGTAACATAAAAACAACTCAATGTGACCAAGTGTGTGTAAAATGTGTAATTATAATTAGTTGAATAATGTGATTCGTTTATAAACTAAAAGATATTGAACTTAATAAAAAAGATTTTAGACCTTGTACCTAGAATTTTCTAATGTTTATGCAACCTGTGTACACACTACACATTGTAATATAATTAGGAATGGAATGAATTGTAGATATTAAGTACACTTACAATATTATCAACTCAGTTAATGTATGGTGGGAACTCATATTTTTAACTTGACAAGCCCAAAATAAATTAAATAATACTTTGATTCATAAAAAAATACAATTTACATACCTACCAATACTTGTTTATAAACAACTTGTTAAATCATTATTATTTTTTTCTTACACGGGAATATATTGGAAAAATCTGAACACAAGGGTTTTTACTACATGTTATAAAAAATCTTTTTAGATTTAGTTTATTTGGGATTTTTTTATTATTTAATATTGTATATAGTATTATAAATTTTAATGAAAACGGTTGTACAAAAATACCAACTATGGGAATACAGTATGTAACTCAATGCTAAAACCAAATCTAGGTATACTCAGGGGTAAAATTATGAGAACCAATACGAAGTATGTCAGCTGCACTGCATTCTTCGTATACAGTTATAGCATCATCCATTCACATCGCACAAAAACCGAATGATTCGTACTTACGACTCTAGTTACTTCTCCGCTTTGGAACCTACCTACTCACGCTGTTAAGCTCCGACACGTGGGGACCGTTAATATTTTTAATGATATTACATACCTTAATTGGTGTTTTAGTCGCAAAGTTATACCATAAAATACTTTAGTGAAATTTTACCTGTGTCGCTCGCAATTTCTTGTTGTAGCGCCTCCTTTTGCTTGCCTCCAAAGATGGTCTTGTAAATAAAGTGTAATATTACACAAAATAAAACGGTTATTCCACCCACTAGGTATGTGTTTAAGTCTTGACCGGCTTGAAATTCCCCCATTTTCACTCAGAATTCTTTACAAAATTGTTTTAAATTACCTACACACACAGAACTGAGAATCAGGACAGCTACGATCACGCGGTTACAAAGTCACAATGTCTGTCAGCAGTCAAGTCAAGCAAGGTCTGTCACACAAAATGCTTGCTGTCAATGGTGCGTTCCATTCACTGTTAATTTTGTAATTTTCGTTATTTTCGATCACAAATCTCGTTCCACTCGCACCAACTTGTACTGAAAGTGATCATTATTATCGTTTTTAACACTTTTTGTGGACGAAAATAACAAAATTAACAGTGAATGGCCGTTTTCACATTACACGGCACGGCAGCGGCGACGGCTGTCACTGAGATATTTTCGGGGTTTTCATTGGTCAGTAACCAATGACAACTGGTCACTGACCAATGAAAACCCCGCAAATATCTCAGTGACAGCCGTCGCCGCTGCCGTGCCGTGTAATGTGAAAACGGCCAATGGAACGCACCACAAGTCAAGAACTATCACAGATTAAATTAAATTATTTGATTATGGTTGGCTTGATTCAAGAAGTTTTCATGATGAATTTTCCGAATTATAACTTGATTTTACTGAAATGAACGAACAATATGGTGCAATATGGTACAAAACTTGGTACAAACCATGGTACATGTTGCTTCTATAGCCCATTAACATAATTCTATGCTATAGCCAAAGCACAGGCCAAAGGTAGGATTTTTTGTCGAAACTACACAGTGAATTCCGCTTTTAATTTCAAGATGACTGGCTAAAAATAGAACATATTTTTGATTTCTGGTCTGCCGGACAAAAAAATTGTTATATTCAATTTGACAATGAAATTTTGACAAATTATGTGAAATTAATTAGTAATTTTTGTTATAATTCCGAAATGCCTGTGGGTCGCAGTAGAAGTAGCAGGTATGTACCTAATAGTATAGGTATTTTAGCGTTATGTGGGCGCTATTAGCTAAGGGTTAAGTAAGGGTGGTATTTCACTCGTCCAATATTTTTGTCCAATTAAGGGCCGGGCCCCATTAGCGTGTTGCGTTGCGTCGTCGTGATTTTGTACTGGCGCATCAACCTCCCCCGCTTCGTCTGTCACCCGTCGACCCTTTGATCCGTTGCGACGACGCAACGCAACGCGCTTATGGGGCCCGGCCCTTAGTGGGGCCAATCTTTGATCAAATTTCTTTGACGGATTCCCATGCCACGTGACAAATATTTGTCCAAGATCTTCTTGCGTACCTAGTTGAAAATCGTTCTTTCACAGAGAAACTTATAAAATAAAAACATATAAAATATCAATGTTGCTAGTAAATTGGATGAAGTCATCCAATTTATTTGATCAAAATGTACATACATTGGACAAAGATATTTGACGAGTCGAATACCAGACTTACTTGCCTAATAACGGCCAAGATTTTTGTCGTGATATTAAAAAGTTTTTTTTATTAAACCACCGTATAATACGCCTATAAACAAAAGGTTTTTTACTCAGGATACGATTTGACAGGACATGAAATAGTTTTAGTTTTGCTACCTCGCTTCGGAGTGCTTCGGAGTGTTCGCTACAGTGCAGTGCAGTGCATTCGGTCTAAACCAAAGACCAAGAAAGTGTGTGTGCTTTCGCAATGGACAATAATAATTGTTAAGAGACTTGAGGCCCTGGCCAATAATACGCAATGCCTCAGGCCTGAATTGCAAAAAATACCGCGCGGATTTTATTCGCAGTGCGGGCTTAGCCTTATAGTTGATTGTCGAATTGCGGGTGCGCAAGGTGATTAGGGATTAGGTGTGAATTTCGCTGTATGTCGTAGTGCGCTGAACGCTAGTCTGGGTGTTTGCCATGTAACCGTGCGTTTCCACAGCGCAATAACATGTTGTTGTCTCTATTTAATGACAGCAAAAAAATAGAGACAGCAATATGTTGTGTCAACATGTTTTTGTGCAGTGGAAACGCACGGTTAGGAGATACCATATCTGCTTATATAATACGTTAGTCTTTAGCTACTCTGTCTACGAAACAGCCTAAAAATAAATTGTCTATGGAAGAAACATATCGATTTATTGTTAAGTTGGCCAGCATGATGTTCATGGTTTCTCTTTCATTTGAATTAAATTATGCTAAAACGAAATGAGATAGCGAATGTCATTCTAAATTTAAATTTTCTAGAACAAAGTTGACTTCCATTCATTCATTTTCTTCAATCAGTTCGCTGCAATTGACAGAAGAGAAGTGTCATTTTGTTTCAAACAAGAGGTGGTCCTGAAATTTCTTTTACAAAGGATTATTGTGAGTTATTTTAATCAAAATGCCTCGACGAGGACGATCAGCGAGTCCTCCTCCGCCACCAAGACGGTAAGTGTTTGTTTTTACTATTTAGCAGTACGTGCAATATTATTTTCTATGACATCATGTGGAATAACCTAACGAACTGTTTCCAGGGCTGCGCCTCCTCCTAGAGCAAGCAATGTGCCCGCTCACGCTCCCCCATCCACCCCGGCGCCGGTCATGAGCCAGCCGCAGCAGCCCTCCATGTTCGGGCAGATGGCTGCTACAGCTGGTGGAGTCGCCGTTGGGTCTGCGGTGGTGCGTAATTTTTTTGTTACGTAACGTAAACATACATTGATAATTTTCTGGATGTCGGAAACCAGATTTTTATGCCGCTATCATGATTTCTTAACATGTCGTAATATTAAAATAATGCCTGTTTTCAGTTCAATAAGTTGGCAGTAACCCAAACAATGTGGGGATGGTCACATGTTATCATGACGTTATCATGATGTAGTGTTTTTTGTTTATGACAAGTGACACGTTTTTTGCACATGAAATAATAATAAAACTAATTGGCAATGTTTCTTCTTAAATAAATCTAGAAATTTCCATCTTAAAATGTATTTTGTTTGCTTTGTAGATATAACAGATTTGACTATACCTAGACAATTATTAATGATATACTAGAATAAGATAATACTACAAAATGATTAAAATAAGAATGAGACGGGCTCTCGGCTAACTTCACTCGTATAAAGTACTGTACTTATGAGTGAAGTTATCCGAGAGCCGTACAAATTCCATTTGTGAAGTCACAATATGGCGCTAGGCCAGTCCTATTCTTATTTTAATTCCATAGTAGTTATTTTATTTTTAGTAGACATAGAAGTGACTTTAGTCTTACAGTGATGTTTGTTTTAGGGTCACGTGGCTGGTAGTGCTTTAACTGGCATGTTCAGTGGTGGTGGAAGCAGTGAACCAGCACAGCAGCAGCAAGCCCAGCCCGCCTCACAGACCTACGAGCAGCTCCAGGGACAAAAGCCTCAGGGCGCCTGCGCCTGGGAGATCAAACAGTTCATCGAGTGCGCCCAACAGCAGCACGATCTGTCCCTTTGCGAGGGCTTCAATGAGGCACTACGTCAATGCAAATTTAACAATAACCTCTAAGCTTTAGACTCAAATTGAAGGTGCCATACACTATTTATAAGCCATTATGATGATTTACGCCTTCCAAAGATCGCTATGTATGTTATACAAAAAATGTATCCACAGAGTTTTTTCCTTCAAGGGTTACCTTGATGTTAAAACATTTCAATACAATCAACAAATTCGGCACCTTCCCAGTAGCTATTATTTCTGATTTAGTGAGATGATTTCCCTTTACAATTAGAAAATTTATAGTGATATTATTTTTTATATCTAAGACATTTGTTATGTAGTTTATCTACAATTGCAATTTATCCACTTGTTTTACGTAACTTTTAGACAGAAATTCAATATACAAAACCAACAGATTTGGCGTTTCATTTAGATTTCTTTTAAAATCAACACAACTAGATTTCAGAATTCTGTATTTTTTTTACTTGTTCTTATTGTAATTAAGTATTTTAAAAATTGCATTGCAGGCTCTGCTAAATCTAGTTGAACACCTGTATCTAAACATTGAAGAATAGACAATAACTAATTCAAATTTTACACAATGTGCACCCGTTGCGGAGGCAGCGCCAGTAACAAACGGTAATATCCAATCAAAATAAACTGCTAGCTCGCTTTGAATGAAACATTCTCTATGGCTGTGATCAGTATATGAATACTTCTTAAAAAAGAATTAGAATAATGAATGTATTTCCAGCGGTAGCGCCCGTTCGCGGTACTCGCGCGCTCAGCAACATGCGCCGGCGCAGACCCCTCTTAATATTGTTACTACGACCCCTAGGCGTTCCTTATTCAGAGATGCTGCAGCGGTTGCGGGCGGTGTTACCGTGGGTACGACAGTGGTATGTAACAAAAAACACTTTAAAATAGATCGGTCAGCATGGACGGCCCATGTACATATCAGAGAATATGTTCAGCATAAGCTGAGCTGCTGAGCTCAGCTTATACTACTGCACCCACCAGGCTAAGAACTTAGATGGAATGCGGCTTCCCTGCCCGCACACCCGCCACCGCCTGCGGCTTCCCGCCCGCCGCACCTCCCGCACACCGCCACCGCCTTTTTGTACGGGTGACGTCATTTCTGACAGGTTCCTAGTTGGCTTGGTGGAATAGTACTAGAAATGTTTACTTACGGCTGTAAGATCAATGGTACCTAGTGAGTCGATTGTGGAGTTTAAATTATCGATTTTATAGGCAAAATATAAAAAAATGGAAGATGGGAGTTTAAACCATCCCGTGGTTTAAAGCTAGAGTACCTAGAATCAGAATAGTACCTATACGATAAGGTAAATGATAGATATCATTTGGTCAAATTAATCTTTTTTAGGGACACTTGGCGGGTGAAGCATTATCAGGCTTGTTCAGCGGTAGGCGGCGGGAAGAAGTGATACAGTCGTTGCCTCAAAACTATCAACTAGGAACTGAGCCTTCAGGACCATGCGCCTACGAGATATCGCAATTCTTGCAATGCGCCTCCCAGCGTGAGAACTTAGATGAATGCCAAAGTTTTATCGATGCGCTGAGAGAATGCAAGCGACGCAACCGTATGTCTTGGCTTTATTTTTCCCAACTTGCAGACCCACAGCAGACATTATGGTCTGAGCGCCTGAGCTTAAATTTACTCAGACTATTATAATCAGTATTTATGCTAGCTAGATATACTTCAGGAGTCTTGCGTGACATAATGACATCGTCGTTAGTTCACATACAATGAACCCACAAAGAGATTAGTTAATTAGATCTTTTGTGTTTGACGTAGTCAGAAATCTTTATTGCTTAAATTGATGCAAGTATAGTATTCCTTGTTTCAGATTTGCCATGATCCCATGAACCCTTAAATCCAGCAAGTAATCAGTATCAGCTAATTCTATGTTAATAAAACTCTACAAATAATATAACAAGCTCTCTTTTCTTTCCACTACTAGTTTGTAAGATAGATTTGGGTTTATCTCAGCTAGCAGCTCTCAGCGGTTGTGACATTCAGGTTTATTCCACTTAGTGCACGGGTGATATTACGGCACCACTTTGGTACCTGTAAACTACAGGTCGGGCTTGTAAAAGACTTGTATGTATCTAAGGGCACAGATTATAGAAGTAGACAGATGGAGTCTTGGCAACAAACGATGTGAAGCCGGGTAGCATTTTATGTGTGCGTGACAACTAGGAGCGGCACTAAGGAAATATACATTTGTGTGCGTGTAAAGTTGTGTAGCTATAGGGCGAGATTGTATTCGCTTTCACGTTTTGTATTTGCTTTGGTGGCTTCACTTTCGTGTTCTACGCACTCCATCTGTATTTTTCTGAAATCTGTGTCTAAGGGTATAATAAAACAATAAGTAGGTACCTACAGGCGTTTATATTTAATGTTATAATCTGTAAAAAATATAGTACCTAATGATCACTGTGTTTTAGTTTAAGTATCTTCTTTACGTAACAAACGGTAGTAGTACCCAATCAGAAAATAAACTGCTAGCTCGCTTTGAATGAAACTTACACATTCACTATGGTTGTGTAATATAGGTACTTCTTAAAAATGTTTTGTTTTTTCAATTATAATGAATGTATTTCCAGCGGTGGCGGTGGCGGCCGTTCGCGGTACTCGCGCGCTCAGCAACATGCGCCCGCGAAGAGTCCCCCTGTTATGGTTACTCCGACCCCTAAGCGCTCATTATTTAGAGATGCAGCAGCGGTTGCGGGCGGTGTTGCTGTGGGCACAACAGTGGTATGTAACATACACTTTAAAATAGGTCGGTCAGCACGGTTGGCCTATGCATGACCTTTATCAGGGAACATTTTTAGAATAAGCTGAGCTCTCTATCACCGGGTGTCAATAATAAAGAGAGCTCAGCTTACACTGGAAATGTTAACTTAGGGCTGTAAGATCCATGGTAGTGGTCGATCGTGGAGAGTTGATTCTATCGATTTTAAATGAAAGATAGTTCTTGTTTCCGTTCTACCATTATACTTGTACCTAGAATCAGCATCGGTACGGTAAGGTATATGATAGATATCATTTGGACAAATTAAATTTTCCAGGGACACTTAGCGGGTGAAGCAATATCAGGCTTGTTCAGCGGTAGGCGGCGGGAAGAAGTGAAACAGTCGTTGCCTCAAAACTATCAACTAGGAACTGAACCCTCAGGACCATGCGCCTACGAGATATCGCAATTCTTGCAATGCGCCTCCCAGCGTGAGAACTTGGATGAATGCCAAGGTTTTAACGATACGCTGAGAGAATGCAAGCGACGCAACCGTATGTCTTGGCTTTATTTTTCCCACCTTGACGACCCACAGCTGACATTATGGTCTGAACGTCTGAGCGTAAATTTACTCAGACTATTTAATCAGCCTTTACGCTAGTTAGATATTCTTCAGGAGTGTTACGTGACATAATGACATCGTCGTTAACATACAATGAACCCACAAAGAGATTAGTTAATTAGATCTTTTGAGTTTGACGTAGTAAAAAAATCTTTATTGCATGAATTGATGCAAGTATAATATTCCTTGTTTCAGATTTGCCATGATCGCACAACCCTTAAATCCAGCAAATAATCAGTATCAGCTAATTCTATGTTAATAAACCTCTACAAATAATATAACAAGCTCTCTTTTCTTTCCACTACTAGTTTGTAAGACAGGTAGATTTGGGTTTATCTCAGCTAACAGCTCTCAGCAGTTGTAGCATTCAGGTTTGTTCCATTTAGTGCACGGGTGATATCACGGCACCGCTTTGTTACCTGTAAACTACAGGTCGGTCTTGTAAAAGACTAATCTAAGGTTATAATAAACAATAAGTACCTACAGGCGTTTATATTTAATGTAATAATCTGTAAAAAATATAGTACCTAATGATCATTGTGTTTAGTTTAAGTATCTTCTTTACGTAACAAACGGTAGTAGTACCTACCCAATCAGAAAATAAACTGCTAGCTCCCTTTGAATGAAACTTACACATTCACTATGGTTGTGTAATATAGGTACTTCTTAAAAATGTTTTGTTTTAACAATAATAGGTAATGAATGTATTTACAGCGGTGGCGGTGGTGGCCGTTCGCGGTACTCGCGTGCTCAGCAACATGCGCCGGCGCAGAGCCCCCCTGTTATTGTTACTCCGACCCCTAAGCGCTCATTATTCAGAGATGCAGCAGCGGTTGCGGGCGGTGTCACCGTGGGTACAACAGTGGTATGTACATACACTTTAAAACACATCGGTCAGCGCGGTCGCCCCATGTATGACTTATATCAGGGCACATTTTCAGAATAAGCTGAGCTCTTTATCACCGGGTGTCAATAACAAAGAGAGCTCAGCTTATACTGGAAATGTTAAATTAGGGCTGTAAGATCAATGGAAGTGGTCGATCGTAGAGTTCATGCTACCTATCGATTTTAAATGAAAGATAGTTCTTGTTTCCATCCGACCATTATACTTGTACCTAGAATCAGAATAGGTACGGTAAGGTATATGATAGATATCATTTGGACAAATTAAATTTTCCAGGGACACTTGGCGGGTGAAGCAATATCAGGCTTGTTCGGCGGTAGGCGGCGGGAAGAAGTGGCACAGTCGTTGCCGCAGAACTATCAACTAGGAACTGAGCCCTCAGGACCATGCGCTTACGAGATATCGCAATTCTTGCAATGCGCCTCCCAGCGTGAGAACTTGGATGAATGTCAAGGTTTTAACGATGCGCTGAGATAATGCAAGCGACGTAACCGTAAGTCTTGGCTTAACTATTCAATCAGTCTTTACGCTAGATAGATTATTCTTCAGTAGTCTTGCGTGATCACATAATGGTGTCGTCGTTAGCAAACAGGATGTCCCATTAATCGTAGATAATCCTGAAACCTCTTATAGACCACCTTAAGATCTAACACATATCCTAAGTTGAAGGTAGATTTACGATCCATTTTGAAGTTACTGCAAATTTTCAGATTTCTATGAAATTTCTGACCTAAAGACGAAAATATATATACTTCTTAAGACCAAAATTTACATAATTATTGTGATTTGTTTAGAATATCCTTACATTTCACTATTTAATATTCGTAACTATCTTGATGTTGACTGATTTTAATATATTTTTTAAGAAATTTACCTACTAGTTAGTATTGTACCATTTTAGAATCTGTATTAATTGGAGAAGTTTTTAAGCTCATGGTCAATTTCTTCATAGTACTTTATTTTAGTAACAATTAGTAACAATCATTTTACGCATTTCGATAACATGGTTATCTGTGAGTTACATGCAAAGGAAAAATCGTAATTTATTTGAGTTTCCGGGTAATTATGGGACATTTTCCTCTATAAGTCAGAAAATTTGCAGTAACTTCAAAATGGATCGTAGATCTACCTTCAACTTAGGATATTTGTTAGGTCTTAAGATGGTCTATAAGAGGTTTCAGGATTATCCACGATTAATGGGACACCCTATATAAGGGTCTCAGAGATAAGTTATTGGCTGCGTTTACATCAGGCGCATGCCGCGACCGAGCACTCACACATGACTGCTCGGGCGAAGCATGCGAGGTATCTGGACGCAAGGAATTAGATCTTTGAGTGTGACGTATTTTTTGCATGAATTTATATGATTATAATATTCCTTGTTTCAGGTTTGCCATGAGATCGCACAACCATTTAATTCAGCAAATAATCAGTATCCGCTAATTCTATGTTAATAAACCTCTACAAATAATATAACAAGCTCTTTTTTTTCCTCTACTAGTTTGTAAGATAGATTTGAGTATATAATAACAATTTTTGACTCAGTTGTGGCATTCAGGTTTATTCCACTTAGTGCACCTGGGTGATATCACGGCACCACTTTGGTTCCTGTAATCTACAGGTCGGTCTTGTAAATGACCTGTATGTAATAATCTAAAGTTATAATAAAACAATAAGTACAGGCGTTTATATTTATAAACTTATTTATTTACACCAAAGTACACTTGTGACGTTTTGCAGGGTAAATAAATCAATATTATTTGTAACAGGTAAACTAAAAGTCGAGACGTATGTTCATTCGAGATTAATTCGTTTTCGTTTTACATTTATTTATAAACATAAATAGGTAATCATCATGAAAATAAATAGGAATTTCATTTCCCATGTGCCATGAAAAAATTTAATAATATTGCGCTGAAGTACATGAGACATGAAACCCACGTCATAATTGATATTGTTTTGAACTATGTACAATTTGGCACGTTAAAATTTCCTGTCTATATTTAATCTACAATGCCTGAATGTGAAGTTCTTTGGGTGTACATAACAAATATTGTTTTATGAGATTACTGACCGAAAACAATATCACAACGATTAACTTTAATAGAATTGAGAAACACATTAACCACTAAAGGGATAACATTAAAAGCTTTATAACATGAGCATTTTTAGAATAGAAATCACAAGAGATTGCGCAGACAAGTATAACATTGGGAACAATTTGTAGGAGATATAGGTAGTACAAATTTAACAAAACGTTATAAGTAACAGTATGTAAGCCCTTGAAATTCAACATGTGACCAGCGGCTGCATTTGTATTGAAATACATTTTTCATTTATGTTGTACACCTTATTCACTAAAATTCGACTATTAATACATTTTAACGCTTAGCTAAATCAGTCTAATTCTTAAAGCGACATTATAATTAATGTCTAACCATAAAGCTTAAACAAATGCTATACAAATCATACACTGGAAATTTTATGTAATAAGGCCACTACTAGTGCTAATTTGTTAATGTATTGTTAGGCAAATCTATGTAGGTATATACATTCGAAACTTAATGTATTATTAGTAAGAAGTTGAAACATACGTTATTATTTTATTGGAATTTTACGTTACATTATAAAAAAGTAAATATTCTAACAAGGCGGTACCAGGTTATTATATAAATATATTTCACGATGTGATTGATATTGGTGTTTGTCAAATCGAGAAGATTGAACGGTCAATGAGCGTAGGATGTAAAAGTTATAAAGAATCAAGTAAATAATTCCTATAATTAACTAGCTAAAGTTGCTAGGACTGCTAACTTTGACACTTTAAAGAGTCATGACTCTATTATTATCAGGACTGAGGTGTTATTTAGGAGCTTTGGTCTAATTTCTGAAAAGTATAGTACCTAATGATCATTGCAATTAATTTAAGTATCTTCTTTGTGATCACAACAATTTGTTGATAAATGTATGCTATCTATAAATTATTTAATAATTTCTGGAAATCATCAATAATTTTAAATAAAATCTTAATAACGTTAAAATATACATTTGATACAATGCACCTATCGATAACATTAACGATTCTCATAACATTTTAACAGATGATCACAAAAATAATGCACCATTTCTTAAATTACAGAACACCAATGTAAAACGTCGACTCAACTTCGAAAAATAATAATTTAAAGCTTATCACATTATTTACGCGCGTAAATTTTTGTGTCATATGTCAAAAAATTGCACTGCGACGCCGACGAACGCGTCGACGATCCGGCGTCGTCCGGAGGGATCGAAACATCGCAAATTAGTAAATAATTTTACAAATAATTACAACGAGCCTACGCGCGCTAGCACTATATTTACAGGCCGCGAATCAAATATGACACATAAATCCCAGATTCGGAACGGCGCTCGCGCCGAGGGCAACGGGTGACGCGAACGAAACTCTGAATCTGTCGGTCGGGCGCCCGCTCGGGTCACGAGCGCATCTCCCACAGCACGAGGTGCGCGTCGCGCGGGTTGGGCTCGGCCGCGGGCGCCGGCCGCTCCGCCGCGTCCGCCGTCTGCCGCCAGTCCACGTACCCGCGCCCGCCCACCACCGTCAGTACCGAGCGCCGCGCCGCGCTCTCGCCCATCACGTAGTCGGCGCCGCGCAGGCTGCGCGCGCCGCTGCGGGCCGCGCCCGCCGCCGCCGCCGCCGCTGCCGATCCCGTCGCGCCCCGCTCGGAGGCGCTGGACTTGCTCGAGGAGGAGTCCGGCGTGGAGGCGGCGACGGGCGCGAGCGCGGCGGCGCCGGACGCGCCCGAGCTGGTGCGCGACACGCCGCGCAGCGCCATGGACTCCTCGCTGCCGGACGACGTGCACAGGCTGGAGGCGCGCGAGTCCACGGACCAGCTGGACAGGTCGAGCGAGCGCGGGCGGCCGGCGCGCATGCGCAGGCGCCGGTCGAGCGTGCTCACGCGGAAGGGGATGGCGGCCAGCTCGGGGTCGCTGCGGCGCAGCGCCTCGCCGCCGGAGCCGCCCACGTCGCCCTCCCCGACGCAGTCCTTCACGAACATCAGGTCGCCGTACAGCCCGTACACGTCGCACGCGTTCAGGTTGGCGCACTTCGGGAGGGTCTTGCTGAGCCGCACGTCGCCCGGCTTCTTCCGCCGCACGACGGCCGACTGGACCCGCTGGGGTCGGTACGGACTGGCCTCCTCCGAAATCCGTCTCTCGAGTTTCGGTTTTTCGCAGTCCTCCTTGCCGTCCTCCTCTTTGAATTCGTGGAGGGTGGTGTCGGCGAGGGCGCGCGCGTTCGACAGGTTCCTCCGGACGGTGTTGACATCGACGTCTCTCGACTCGGGCAGCAGCGGGAGCAGGAACGTCACGGGCCCGGCGTGCGCGTGGAACGACGCAGCGATGTGCCCGCCCACCAGGGGAAGACCCTCCAGCTTGGGGAGTGGTACGGTGACGCTAACTCCGGCGGTCGTGCCGACCCATAGCAAGCCCTGCCCGGCCATGAGAGCGGACACGTAGGCCGGTTTACTCCCCTCCCTCGCTCCGATCGTCCTAGCCACGTCGGCGGCGATGTCGATATTTTGCAAATGTTCAAAAGTCTCCGCGTGGTATAAACTCACGTACGTCGAGTCGGAGAAGGCGGTCCAGAGTCCGACCCCCGAGTGGGCTAAATACCTGACCGACCGGTCGCCCTCGCCTTTGAGTTCGAGGATGCGCATTATTTCGGCCGTGAGTGCGTTTATGGCGAACACGCGGCGAGCGCACGTGGCGTATATTATTCCGTCGACGGGTAGTACGCAGTGGACGGGCCGGTCTCCGAGCTCGATGGCTAGCGGTTCCTGCAGCGCCCAGGTTTCGTCGTGGTTTTTCCTGTACACGGACACGCGTCCGTTGGCGAGGCCGACAAACATCGCGTCGCAGTGGTACCGGATTTGCGTGACGGCAGCGATGGTCGGAACCTCTGTCAGTTTCTCCTGTTTCTCCGGCTCGATGGCGGAGAAAATTATGATTTTCTTATCCTCCGTGCCGAGCCACACAGTGTCGCCGCTGAGCGTCGTGACGTGCCCTAGACCTCGAGCGTACTCCATAGAGGTGACCTAGTGAGAGATAAGCAAAATATTTTCGATGAATCACAACTCTAGATCTGGATCATGGAACAAGATCCATGGAACTAATTAACAATAGAACTAGTGAGAATTATCCATAAAGCGGAGCGCGACTGAAGCTTGCGCTTGGATAATCAATTTGGGATCGATCCACTAATAACAATTTTCCAAATTTTTATCCGATTTAGTGCAGTACTAAATTAGATACATTTATGTCTTTTCCAATGCGCAAATTCTGAAATGTTCCGTGGCCCGTCCATCTAGACCATATGGTCTAAATTATTAATATCAAAGTATCGGAATAGCAAACAGGCAAAATTAGGCATTTATCACCCATAGTGTATTACAAAGCGTATTTTTTGACTATTTATAAATCTAGCATTCATGAATTAAAATGTTTCGACATTGGCTTTGGACAACATGGGAATGGGTGGAAAGTTACCTTGGTGTCGGGCAGGTCGAGCGTGACGAGCGTCTTGAGTTTAGCCGCGCGGTGCACGAGCACGGCCACGTGGCTGTCGGCGGCGCCGCCCGCGCACACCCACAGCAGCGCGCGCGAGCGCCGCGGCGCCGCGCGCCCGCCGCCGCCCGCGCCGCCGCCGCCGTGGCACGTGTAGAAGCACCCGCACCGGACCTACAGACACAAACACAATATAACACCATGACGAAACGACACAAAAATCAATACCATATTTCAGTAACACCGTAAACTTTACAGTATTAGTCGGGTACACATCGAGCGGAGCAGATTGGAGCGCAGCACAGCGAATGCGTGTGTACGCTTTTTTTAAACCACTTCAATGTCTTTTATCATATTTTAAAAAGCGTTTCGATGCGCTCCGCTCTATGTAAAGCATACTATAACTTTTTTAGTCGCTTGTAAAGACATCGTATTAATTCATGCCTGCGCGACTATTCGACCGCAGGTAAATACGTACACACATTTTAGGGTGCATACAGATTAACGAATGCGCCACTCGCGCGTCGTTGCTGCAAATTCGCGCGCAGCAGCTAGCTTACATAAATTGCGCTATGGATGCGCGCCGCGGCGTGCGATTGCAGCAACGACACGCGAGCGGCACATTCACCAATCGGTGGTATAGTAAGTAGTGAAATACGTGTGAAGTACCTCGGTGAGTTGTTTGGAGGTGTATACGGGCGCGGCGGTGACGAAGAGCGGCATCTTGTGCGGCGGCGGGTGCGCGGGCGGCGCGGCGGGCAGGCGCCAGGCGGGCGAGTTGGCGGAGGCCTGCGCCAGCTGCGCCAGCCGCAGCTCCGTGGCCCACGCCAGCCGCGCGCCAGGCTCCTGCGCGCGGAACGTCAGCGGCTCCTCGCGCCCGCGGATCGACAGCTGCAAGCAGCACGAGTCCACCCACGCCATCTCGTCGTCCTTTTTCTGTGGAACACGCAGGTGTCAAAAATACTCACGACTTTCCAAATGAAGATAGATGCCTCAAGAAATTTAGTACAATTCTTGTTCTTTTAAAGCCGAGTTTAGACTAACAACAAAACTTTCAGAAGTTGACTTGCGCTAGCAATTCCTACCATGTAAATAATCGCGGATCGATATCGATGACGGAAGTCAACTTCTGCTAGTTTGGTTGCTAGTCTAAACTTAGCTTAAGATGAAAATAATTCAGGCCACAGAAATTAAAATGTACACTTGTTTTGATGGCGCAATTTCAGCCTTCTCAGCCTCAGTTATTATAAGAAAAAAGTATAGATTTGTGATACAGTTTCAATCGCCCATAATTTGAAACTACTACCAATCATGTGAACATTGACAATCACAAAAAAATAACAATAAGATAACGGCCAGTCCAAGCACGAGACATCTGATGAGCTGAAAATGATTTGCCTACATATACACCCCATACACCACCGTTTATAGAATATCTTCTCACCTGTATACTCCGTTGTATATTATGGAGCAGCGCTCTAAAGGTCTCGGGCGCGAGCTCGGGGTAGGGCATGCGCAGCGACGCGGCGAGGTCGGCCATCCGCGACACTGTCTCGTAGTCGTGCATCAGCGATGACATCTCGCTGCACAGCGAGTCGCCCGTCGACGTCGACGACTGACCGCTGCTCGACGAATTCGATCGGAGACTGCCGCTGCGGTTCATGCCTGCAATTTTTTTTGTATAGAAACATCCCTTTTGGTGGCGTCCATAAATTACGTGAGGCGATTTTTAGACCCCCCCCTTTGGTGAGATGTCGTGAGACTTGCTCGACTCCCTCTCTCTCCACCCCCCTATTCTCACGTGAGATTTTACAAAGGCGATATTTTAGTGGGGAAACATGTAAAACTTAATTTAAACCGAGTTAGTTCGCATTTTTACACTATTTCTTGCGGAAAAAAAAATTACGTGACATTTGCAGAGACGTCGCCTTCCCCTCGTGAGAATTGGGTGAAATTCAGCTATCGCATAATTCGTATATATTCGCACGGCAAGTATTTTATTCCGCGCGCGAAAGAGAAAACTAATGAAAAGTGATTTATGGAAAAATCTAATTAATTGTTTTTATAGATTTTTTTGTACTAGCGAGGCTTGACGTAATAAAAACACACACACACACACACACACAAAAATGAATCATACCTTGCGCGAGCACCCTGCTGAGCGTGGGCGAGGTGCCGGTGTCGAGCACGTCCACGTCCTGCACGGGGTGCGCCCACTTGAGCCCGAGCCGCTCCGCGTCGCTGCCCGCGCCCACCGACACGCACACCACCAGGTCGTTCAGCAGCAGCAGCCGCCGCGGCTTGCACTTCGACAGACCGCCCGACTGGCTGAACTCCTAACAACAACATCAATTTTCACATTTTCAATCAGAAATATACCAGATAACGGACGCCGCCGAGGTCGACCTAGGAAAAGATGGCGCGATGACCTCCACTTTATCGGGAGGATAATTCGATTGGATAAGTATTAAATTCGATTGATAAAAAATAAAATGCTCTCCCCTGCCATCCTCAGTGTGCGCAGGCGATAATAAAGACATGTAGAGTATATTGGGGAGACCTTTGCTCAGAATTGGGATAGTGTAGGTTAGAAAACACAAGTGAAGTCCCTAATGAAGCAGGTTTTATTGTCATATTTATACACAGGCGGTCCAACTCATGGTAAATAATAACCATCGCCCAGGATATCTGCAACTTAAGGGAAGCAAAGCGGTACCGGTCTTTAAGGGACCTAAAAACATGTCTTTTCGAGATCTCAATGTTATAGTGCAAAGGAAGAGGAGATCATTCCACACTATAACTTAATGGCACAAGCCATAAAAGTCTAGACGAGATGCATCATAAGGTTAATCGGATTTTACATTAGAATGGGTAATGAATCTAAAAAAAACCGTTTTATAAGCGTTCCAAGAATGTTGTTTTATGATGGAATATTAGTATTGCGATACTCACAAGCTGCAGCAAGTCGTCCTGGCGCAGTAGATGCCGCTTGTCGGCTCGCGAGGCGAGCAGGCGCGCGGCACCGAAGCGCGCGGCGCCGCCCGCCCCGCCCGCGCCGCCCACGCCGCCGCGGGTCAGCCGCCGCAGTGCCCCGCGGAAAGCCTGCACACACATTACACATAAGCGTGTGTCCATACGGCCTATGTCTTCAATGCTGAGGGTCGTGATCCTTCGGCAATGGATTACTTCTCATAAGGTGTTGGTGACTGTGTCACGCATTTGGTCAGATCAACGCAACAAGGACTGTCCCTTAAGTATTTGTCTATCCATCCAGACTTATAAGGCATCGATAGCTACGAAAAACTACTCTCTGGATCTGCACACATCAGCAATGAACTTACTATATTAAATCTAAGAAGAATCCAAGAGTAACTTGTAATTTGTAATAGAGTTTAATGTTTGTGGGTAGATGAATGGCTGTATAATCACCTGTGTTCTTTCTGCTTCCCGTTTCCTCTCGTTAAGAGCATCGGCTAGAGCCTCTAGCCTCGTCAAGGCGCGTTGTAAAGAGACGCGGTCCGCGTGCCCATGAGGGGTGTGTTTCAAAAGATCCTGGAAAATAAAAATCATTTTATCTGAAACTTTGATAAAAAGCATAAATAAAATTCATTAAAATTCATTAGTGTAGTAGGAAAACAATAGATTAAGATACAGGGTAGTCTAAACCAAATAAGGTAAAAGTCTACACAGAAAGCACGGTACCTGTAAAAACATAATGAACTGGGGAAACCGCTGCACCGGCTTCACCATCAGTCCGAAGAAGGAGAGTCGGTCGTGTGCACTGATCTGCTTCACTTTGAAGAAGTCCGCCAGCGCCGACTTGCGCTTCGACTCCATCTTGGCCAGCTCCATAGCGACCGAGAAGTTGTTTATGAAGTCCGAGTACACGTCCAGTACCACCGCCTTTGAGAACGCATTTAGGAAGACCTCGCCTGAAAATAATTGTAAATATGAAATAATAATACTTAGCGGATCCTAACAGGTGCCTTAATGACTTAAAATTATCATAAAAGGCTTCAAGATATTGGACCCATGTCCTCATGTTAGTGGACCCCAACAGGTGCCCCACATGATTTAAAATCCGCACGAAACGCCTATACATGTCCGACCTTTGTACCCCATCAAGCCTTCCAAAAGACCGACTTAGTCCGTGACACCTAAGAGTAGAAACCACACCAACTGTAGGGTCTCAATTTCCTCAGTATGGGACTTTGTACTATGTTACGCGTTTTTACCTGGAACGCGTGGTACGCGTCCAAAAAAAACAAAAATTAACTCATAAATCCTAGTTTTTATTATAATAATTATTGCTTCTGCTAGTTTCCTTAATCCTTGGTATTTTTTGTGTCTGTTACTTACATTTTTTACTACTTCAAGGCAAATACAACTTGATAGTGCTTAAGATATTTTTAACAAATTGTATTACCGACACTATCGCGTCATGCGGGTTTTAACATAATTAAAATACCATACTATTATGTTGTAAAGAAAAAAGTTTGTAAATAGCAAATTCAATGTGAGAGCCCGCATCCGCCCAATAAATAGGTCAAGTTTATCGCGGATTTTTATGAGGGTTCCGCAGTTTTTTTTAAATAAGACGTGATTACATGTCAATATTATTTCAGAACGTCTTAAGTAAGCCAAGAACAATATTGACAAAATATAAAGGGTTTTCAACACAGCAAGTTTGCCATTATGTTACTTCATGCCGATACAGTGGGGGGATCGGCGAGTTTTCGTCTCAAATACGCAGTTTATCTGATCGACTGCGCGGGATAAACTCTTGTGTACCCATTATTTTCTGTCCATTTTTAGGGTTCGGTACCTCAAAAGGAAAAAACGGAACCACTAGGATCACTTTGTTGTCCGTCTGTCTGTCTGTCTGTCTGTCAAGACGTGCACAGCCCAAACCGCTGGTGTCAGAAACATGAAATTTTAACAGTAGGTACCCCTTATAGCGTAGACGAAGAACATAAGTATGAAGGATTTTGGAAAATTCAATCAATTCAAAAGTCTAATCACGAAAAAGTGAAACGCTTTGAAATTGGAATAATCATATGACAAACAGCTGTTCTAATACAAAATCTGGAGCTCAACAAAAAAGGTTTTTTTCGGGGTTACCTATTTTTTCATCGCGGTCCCACGTGCGCGCGCAGTCGGCGAGCGCGGTGCGGAAGTGCAGGTGGCACTGCAGGATGTCGGGCAGCCGGTGGAACAGAGTCTGTATCTTACTCGCGTTCAGTATCGCCGGACTGCTCTCCTCTAACGGTTTCTTGTAGTCCTGTGAAAGATAATATTCGAGTTTAGTTCGCACTGATTTTATGCCTTATTAGTTTTTTTCAGGTGTCATTAAAATTAGCGAGGTACAGTCAACTTTCCAATTAGAAGAAAAATTGTTTAAAAGCCATTAGATGTCGAATGCACACACGTAGGTGCATAAGTCATTCGACATTCTTTTGTTTTCTTTCTTTCAGTGATCGTATATTATTTCAGAGGTAATTCTCACAGCTCGTAAGAACCTATTGTACTCTCCAAAGGATGTTTGATGTTATAATTCTGAAATCCGAACCATAACTATCGGGTGTTGCCAACATAACTAACAGCTCCCGTTTATTGCCATCAAGATAAAGACAGATCAACAAGATACTTATCATATTAGATTTTTTATACAAAAATTGTTAAAATCCTTTATTTTCTCAGTTTTATACTGACAATGATAAATATCACGACAGAAACCTAACTGTTGAAAAGCTCACCTTGTGATCGTTTACCAGCAATATTTGTTGCGGACCACGGCCGCGCCCGCGCCGGGCCTTTCGAAACTCAAGTGAGAATTAAATTAGGTGTAATAAAAACTTTTTAAGGTGAAGGAAAACACTTTGGAAAATGTTTGCTTGAGGAAAACAAACTTTAAAAAAAATTGGCGGTGGCAACTTGTTCTATATTTAAATTGAAGAGACCTCTCGACACTATGTTTTCATTAAGGGCCGCCTCATACATACGGAATTCCGTAATCGGGATTCCGAACGCAGTAAATCCACCCAAATGTAGGGACGTATCACATACGGAATTTTTCCGTTTCGGAATGGTAGCCGGTGCGTCCGGAATTATTCCGAACGGAAATAAACGTATGTGTGTGATAAGCTTACGGAATCCCGATTCGGTATTCCGAAACGGAGTTCCGTTACGGAATTCCGTATGTATGTGGCGGGCCCAAGTGTGCAACCCCTCCGCAACGCGAAAGGTTGTATTTAGACCTATCTGTATGTCTTCTATGACATCATAGCTCCTAAGCGTATGAACAGATTGCAGCACACTATGCCTGAGATGGCATTTGATATGTTTGCTACACGCATCGGATGTTATGTATGGATAGGGTAGCTAAAGACTATTTTCCAACACATTAATTTCTTTCTTGTAACTCATCATTCGGTGAAGCTATCGTAGATAAACTTTTGGTATTGAAAGGGAGTTCTCAATCGAAAACTAAACTTTAACTGGTAAGAAGGGTTTCATACAGGGTATTAGAAATCAATATCATATGCCTACGACTCGTATATCGTTTTGTCATTAGGATAACGAGATACGAATAAAAACTCTTATAAAGCCGTCGTAACTTGCGTCACCTCTCAATATAGTTGGTTAGCGTGTATTGAATGTAAATTGTGATCGCGACACGAAGTAACTACGTACTCGTTGGTAAGCACTGCCCACTGCATTAGGGATGTGCGACGTTGGAGAAATATCGATGATAGCTCGATAACTCAAGATTGAAAAGTAATTGTATGTACCTACTACACGTAGACTTGACCAACACTTATGAATTAAATTTAAATAATTATTGTTAATAAAAACATTTTATCTTGCAATTATTTTTAACAGCATAATTATATTTGAGTGTTCATATAATTTTAGATTTCTAAGAATTATAATCGGTTAGGGTTAGGTGTCTTTAATGATTCTTCTATTACACACCTTTATGGCCTGGAATCGATAAAATATTTACTATACTTATGGTAACAAGAAATAATGTGCGATTGTTTCCGTGAGCGCGTCATGTTTCAAGAGCTGGTCGTAGGAAAAGGTGACTACTTAACTGGAGAACTCTACTTAGTGCATACTGCATAGTTAACTAATTACAGTTCCCAGCGTCCATTCTATTAAGATGATGACTTAAGATGTACTTATTCTAATCATCCTCCATTATGCAAGTGTGGGGCGAACAAATGTCTTTGTCATAGGTCATTTTTTATTCCTTTTGCGTGAATACGTAGGTTTTCTTGTTTGTCTTTTATGCGCAGGGTGTATCTAAGATAATTCTCCTCCTTATATTATAAGTTCAAAGACATTATTATTTAATTATATCTTTTATGATTAAGTACAACATATCGTGTCAGAACCTAGACCCCAGTGGTCGGTCACAGACGTCGAGGCAGACTGAGGCGAAGGTCGAGAGACGATATGGACAACTTTGCGGGCAGAACGTGGCAGCAAATACCACTGAATCGGCAGTTATGGAGGAAAGAATTTGCCCAGCAGTGGGACAGGTAACAGGCTATTATAAAAAAAGTACAACAGCCTGTGCGTGTAATCCAGATAAATATAATGTATAGGACTAGTCTCCGAAGTAATTAAGTCGATAAAATGATGTAAACGTATTTTAAATCGATCGTGAAATCATTGGCCGTACAGACAGATGTAGGTTAAGGATTCACAATAATGTTTAGTCACTGGAAACAATGCTCAATAACAAGGAAAAATAATTACCTACCGAAATACACAATAACACTGAAGTACAAAGAATAGTTAAGTAATTATGTAGTTACATAGAATATTATCTACATACGTACTCTTTTACATTATACATTATTTAATGAGTATAGGGTTACTTGTATAAAAATAAAATTCAAGTTTTAATTTCAAAGTAACAGCTTTTACTAAATGAAACTACTATGATTTGACATTACTAAAATGCATGTGAAAGTATATACGGTACTTATAACAAAAAAGTAGTAGGCGCGGGTAATCATTTTCAAAAATGTACGAGCACTTAGTCGCACAGCAAGTATTACATAAGTCCATAAATGCTATCCTGTCCTTTTCCGAAACGAAAAGTGAGATTATAAATATACGGAATAACTATTAGCTAGCACGTAGCCCCAATCTTTACAATTGTATAGAAATAACGTAAAGTACGAATCTTAATGATCATGAAAACAATGTAATATTATTTTCACGCCTGTAAAAACTTTACAAATACCCATCATACTGACGGACGTCATACTCAGTCATAGAAAATCCAGCCCAGAATTGCGTACACGTATTTACCAGCTAGGATAATAGGCAGCTGAAGTTGTCGTCCATAAGTGATTCAGTCAACGGCCAGTCATGCAGATAGTAGAGTCAATTATAAACATCGCAATAAACAATATTCCAGACAAAAGCTCCAATTTAGCGCACTGTCCAGTCGATGTCGGCGCAATTTCCATTACAGAGACGACCTCGCAGTCCGCTTGCAAATAGTGCCTATTCAAATTGCCCCACTTCCTAATATGCAAATCCATGGCATGTGAATTGTGGGCGAAACAATGCAGAAGTGGGCCAGGCAGGTATTATTTACATACTGTTGAGATTTTTGACATTACTAATGCGACACTTGTCTTCCTATTCACAGTTGTTGCTTTTAAACATTGGGCTAAGCATAAAATATTTTTTTGTAAGAAACGACCAAAGAAGAAAGTTGCGAAAATAATAAACGCTAAATACGGTTATTTAGAGAAAGCACTCTCTGCTTATTTAGGTTCGAGAAATCGAGACAATATACCAATTACAATGATAAAGAATCAAACCATTGTAGTTTTGTTAATTATAGCGAATATTTTATGGATAGTAACTTCGTGACTATTGCATTTTCTCTTAACACCGAATGCGAACGATAGCATGAATTGTGTTGAGCAACTGACGTGTTAATTCTTCAAGTTCATCTTAAACAAATTTGTTTGCGCAACATTAACTTAACCCTGCATAATGCTGTTCAAACTGTTCAAAGTAATCTCGAGACACCTGGCGCAAACTATTCGTTTTGTAACACCATGCTGTTTGTGTCCTGTCAAATACTTGTTACATTACAAGCAGTGCTAGCAATAGAAGTGGCAACATTGTCCACGTCAGAGCTCCATCGGTTGCGCAATAGGAACTGTTGCTTTATTATGATTGTATTATAATTGCAGGCTATTTAGCCATCAATCTAAGCGTATTTCCTTCCCGATCACGAATTTCACCGGAGTCATGGGAAATGTCAGCGTATGGACTTTGCGACTTGACGATACCCGATGTTAAGATAGCTAAACCGGTTATTGTACGACTACTATTACATGAGGTCGGCGTTGTTGACAGTGTGTACTTAGTTCGGTTGGCGCAAATATTTGAACCAACTCGCCTTAACACGGATAATTGCAGGCTATTTGCTGAAGATAAACGTTGCTAATACTGATTTATTTATGTCCAGACATGTTTTTGTACATAAATTAAATACGTAAATGAGTTACTCGACTACAGAATAAATTAGACTGCTGCTCAGTTTTTACGACTCATAGTCATAATTATAATGCCAAACGTTTGTACCTAGAGCATGTATATGTAGAGTACCTAGACAGTAGAAGAGTAATTAAGGAGTGTCTGAATCATTATCCAAACAGATATATTTTTGTGAATATAAATAGAATCTGAAGTGCCAGGTTAGCTCATAGAGGCACTTCAGGGGCTAAAATCAAACTCAGTCGTATTTAGGTACTTACCTAGCTAGTTATATGTTGGCTAACTAGGTACACTTACATTAATGAGTCTCTGTAGCGTGGCGACGTAGGAGTTCTCGCTGTGTATGATGGCAGCGACGACGTGCCGCCGGCGCAGCTGCACCGGCGGCAGCGAGTCCGGCGGCGCGCCCAGCGACGGCGGCGGCATGCGCCCGCCCCCGCCCCGCACCTCGCCGCCGCACGAGAACAGGTCCTCCTCCAACTGAAATATGCACCGACATTGATAACACCGCACACCGCACCGACAGAACACATCACTACTCTCACTGTGCTTAACGCGATTCTCTCGTTTCCGATGACGCTATTCGAGCCTCGTCAGAAATAACTCGCGTGATTATTCAACTCGCGTTTCGAGGACGCTTCCCGAGCCCGACTATAGTTGCTCCTCGCGGATCGAGTGTGATTCGCGGCCTTGCGGTCTAATCGCGTCATCGGAACACCACCGTTTTCTTTTATATAAACACGTAAACGTCAAAAGCGACACCAGATCGACCACGTGACTTACGTTAAAACTTGTCAACGAATATTGAGCCTTATCATGAAGGAGCTTCATACAGAACGGACAAAACATTGTTACGGTTTAGTCGAGACGCGTACTGGCATTGAATTAACTTTTGACATTTACGAATCGCACGTTATTCACGTCGTCCCACTAAGAATAAACTGAAGTAAGAAAATTACTATCGTATACATGAATCCAATATGGTAGCTCACTGGATACCAATCTGACATCATTATATCACATGTTAAAATAGACTTTTATTTGTTTAGCGACTCGAGACCTCCGCCGGCGCGGTGCGCGATACGTTCGACGCGTTACTGCGGTTTGTTGACTGACTACTCAATGACCCGATCATGATTCATCTAAAATATACATAATGTGAATCATGAGGAACACTTAACAAGTTACATTATGTATTTCTATTCAATAGATAAAGACTGCAAGCGACAAGAGTAATGCCAGTAAGCATACCGTCCAACGAGAATAAAGAACAAGCAAGACCCATTCATAGATTCAACTGTGTAACCAAAAGCATTCCTCGCGTGATCAATGAAGAGTTTCATTCATTTACATACTGAATTGTAGACACATTGGTAATCGTAAACGGTCGGACAAGCCAGTCTGACCGCCTCCTGGGCTTGCAGGAGGCCAGACTGGCTTGCCCGACTGACAAACAAATAAAATAGTACCACTACATCTAAGCGACGACTAGGTATTATTAAATCACATGACTTCGTGACTTTGAGCGTGCACTTTATACCTATTTTTATTACTTCGTTTAACATTTTGTTTGACCTTGTCCATTCCTTGCTGCTTTTATTTTACGCAATAGTCAGGTAAGAATCCATTACCTGTTGAACGGAAGTCTCCCTATGTCTCCACAATTTTAAGAGGGACAAAAACATTTATACACAAAAGGAACCCTTCCTGTGAGATTTCGAAGTGCGTCTGTGCGAGACGCTCGAACCGGTTTTGTTTTTTGATAGTGATTTACGATCAGACACCTCAAGTTTGCACAGTAAACAAACCTACACCTACAGACGAAATAGATGAACAAAAAGTCAGGACTCAGGTTTATCAAGGTGAAAGAACTCTTGACTGTCAAGAGCTTTTAGTACCTACAAGATCAGCGTGTCTAATAGCGACACTATGCAACATTGCAGCAATTCTGCAAAAGCAATTCATTTTTCCGACCCTCCAGCAGAATCCGCTAAATTACCGTGAAACGGTCACGAATGGCGTAAAATGTATGAATATTAATTGCTAAGGATTCTGCAGGAAAATCAGAAAAATGAATTGCATTGGCAATGTTGCATAGCGTACCTATTAGCCCCGCAGGTGAAGCTTCCTGCCTATTTGGGCTAATTCACCCACCTTGGACCATCCTTCATTCGAAACTTGATAGTTTGCTGCTAGCAAACATACCTCTGGCAGCTTGGGCATTTTGTCCGACTCGTTCGTATGCATGTCGTACTGGTGCGAGGAGCCTCTCCGCACGCTGAACCAGCGGGCGAGTCGCCCCCCGCCCTCGTCGTCGGGCGGCGGAGCAGGCTGCGCTGGCGCGGTACCGCCACCGCTGCGCCATCGCTCACACAGCTCCCGCGCGCGGCTCAGAGTGTTGCGCAACTGCCCGCTGTTCCTGGCGGACAAAAAGGAAGTAATTAATGCATCAACCATGTGGATAATTAATGTGTTTAATCCTAGTATGACGTAATGTGCCAAGTAGTAATTTAAAGCAGTTGTATCTCCGCAAGCCAGGTTCCAATACATCCTTCAGACTGTAACTAACTCTATAATAGCAACATCTCCCAACCTCGATTAGCAGCAATATAAAGATGTGTTATTCGCAAACAACGTTAATGAAATGTAAGTGCAGTTTCTCGCACCAAAGATAACTTTAAGTTGGTTAATGGTGTAATTAATAGGATATTACAAATCAAGTTGAACACGGAAGAAGGTCATTTACCGATAGAAAACAATAATTACAGGTGAAACTCGCAATATAACTGGACCAGATGACTTTCTGCAGAAGTTGATGTAACTCTCTGAGGCGTATTAGTTGGATGTAGATTACATAATTTAATTGGATTAAACGTTACCGCGATAACTTTAGGGGTAATATAGAGATCATTTATTTGATATTGGCAGTTAAACTATATTGTCAAGAACTATTATATGCTGTAACTACAACCACAGTGATTGGTTTTGTCATATACGTACCGTGTCAACGGAATAAACCTTTATTGGATATTAAATTAAATTATTCTTTGGAAAATATACAACAAGCTACGGTTAGACTTAAAATTATTGGTATAGACTATCGCTTAGTGCCAAAAGCCTGAAATCAACAATTCAAGAAATTCTTACCAGCTGAAACTAGCGAAGGCGTTAAGTAATCGCTAATAGCTTAAAAATCATCCCATATTAATGTTACTTCCATTATCAAATTAATCAATAAGATGATTAGGCTTGCAGCTGACAGCATACAGACAGTCTGAAATCAGCAATAGTAACTACAATAGACCAATTAGTTTGACTAAATGCTAAACAAAGAAACATTCGAAGGCTAACACAACACTGTGGCAACGGTTGAACACTACTTATTTATTGAATGTATTATGTATGAGTTACTTCAAGCCGCGAATACATTAGATCTTATTTGGTAGTATGATGAAAGATAAAATATTGTCTTTGCGGTTGCCTCACACAAAGCAATCAGCGTAATGCAATTTTTATTATGAGGTGTTGGTTGCGGTCCTTAGCAGTATTGTCTATTTTATTACAGCTGTTAAGTTTCTTTCTCCGCTATTCGCGCGAAGTGGAGCAAAAAATTATAGTTGCCAAGGCTATTTATTGTTTTGTTTGGGATACAATGTAAATTGCCTTAGCTAATTGAGCGTTTCGAATTACAAAGGTCGATCAAATAGTAAGTAGATACGTGCACTGAAATAAGTTTGTTAGAGATCGTAAATAAAACCCTATTGCTAGACCTATGGTATATTAAGAAGACTTGCTTGTATGAGACAATGAAAAACGAAAAACACATCATACTGCAAATTGTTTGCTTGATAGGAAAACATGAACAACAAAGGGTTATTCGAATTTCCACGTTTACCAAATATAGGATCATCGCATACAGGACAGATAAATACTAAATACAGTAAGTATTCAATATTAAACTATGACGTGGTCTTTTGTATGGTAGATATGTAAACTTCCCTGTTTACCATAATTTACCTTGACATCATGTAATCAAACATCAAGTTTAAACGATAACATTTGTAGTAACATTATCCCCGTCCTTCTAATTATTTGGCATGAACGTGTGAATGCAAAATCGCATCAAATACTTTAGCAATCATTTGTTTTTCGCGGTTCATCGACAACATTACACGGCGTACACCAATGGCAATTTGTAATCAGAGATTAGCAAATATAGTTTAAATTCAGACAAAGAGCTAAACGTCTTTTGTTGAACTGTGTTATGGAGACTTATTTTGCGCAATATATTAAACAACTAGTGTTGTTGTTTGATTTTTGAGGTTAAACTATTCAATCCGCGGACTCCGAAAGAACTTGTGCAGCTATGCCCTAACTAAGACCCCGTTCAGTTTTATCTCTGGGGTTCAAGGGTCACATGAAGCTTGCCGTGTCTTCTAACGACTTAACGATTCTCATTTCTGATTAAGTCAATTGGTTTTAAGTACTAATTGTACAGAACCATTTACTTAAGATCTTAGTTTTACCTGTGGTTTTACGATTGTCGAGATATTACCAACAGGCTTAGCACGGTCGGCTATAACAAGACAAAATGTGAGATAAATCGATTTTATTTAATCCTCTCCTGAGAATAAAAAGGGGAGCAACTTGGTGTAACCTAATTCGAGACGAAATCGATTTATCTCGCGTTTTGTCTTATCACAGACGGCTGTACTACCAGTGCTGGTGTATTATATTAAACATAGGTACTAAACAACTCTGTAGGTATTGTTTTACCGCATATACAATAAGTTAGCTTAGGTTTAAAACTTGTGTGCACAAAACAAATAAAATCTAGAAGCACATACCTACTTCAATAAAATATAATAGCCGACGCACTGTCTGCAGCAAACTCTTATCTGTTGCATTGACCTGCGCTGTGTCATAATTTTATAAACATCACTGTTGTCGCCTACATGTCTTATATGGTAACATTTCCAACATAAACTGAGCTCTTTTTACGGCTTTCAATAATGAAGAGAGCTCAGTTTATGTTGGGAGTGTTACCATAGCTGTGTAGGCTACCGTACTTCAGAATAAATATGCTGTAAGTACAGTCGGCAATATAGTCGCATTCTCAATTTTTCAAATAGGTAACCAATACTCCTTATTTTACAAACATTGATGAATATTGTTATAACCAAACATTAGCACCATGTCAACATTTTGTTTAGATTAAGAAAAATAATGGATGTGATGCAAAACAAATGTGCGAAAGTGATTTGAAAAACTGAGACTGTTTAGTAACTTATGTTGCTGACCGTACCTAACTCAGATGATTGTTTGCCTATAGATAAACCGCAATGAAATGCACTTATCATATTAATTAACACATTATCGTCGATGATGATTTTATCCGCGTATTGTTGATAATCGCCGGAGGTTGGTTCTCTGGAGGTAAATTTTGTTTTATTGGATAAGCGACCGATCTATACTAACATTATAAATGCGAAGGTAGCTCTGTTTGTCTGTATGTCTGTGACTTTTTACGACGAAACTGCAACACCAATTTTGATGAATTTTGGTATAGAGATTGACAGGACCTTGCAGAAGGACATAGGCTACTTTTTGTTGCGAAAATATAAATATATAAGAGATGAATGTTGGTATGGGAGACCAATAATTTCTAGAAGTACAAATTCTCAAAGTCGCGGGCACCAGCTAGTATTCTATAACTCTCGATAAACTGTAAACTGAAATAACTATTTTCTACTAGGTAATTTCTACATAGCACACATCCCCAACAAACTATAAAGCTAACAGGCATTTAACCTCAATTAGAGAAAATAAAACTCTGGCCAATGACAAAACAGTCAATGTTAATGAATTGCTACATATTGGTTGCTGTTCAAACTTCTTTTCAACAACTTGCTCTTGTACTTACTACTTGCCTACTATTATTGGTAGATTGAAACACAAAATACATGTACCTATTTATTTATGTTATTGTTTCTGCATTTGTTTCAATTACTATATGCCTCCTTTATTGTTATAATTTATAACATAGTTATAACAACAAAGGACACATATAGTACAACATTATAAATAGCCGATAACATAACAAAACCCTATAAGGCCTGACCTCACCAATAGTCACCAACACACTAACGGATAGTTACAGCAGCAGAAGGACTGTCACCAGTACTTCAAACAATCGGTTAGTCACTAACCGTTAATGCTTTCACAGTATGTTAGCGTGTAGGATCCCTAATTCTTAGCAAGAGTCTCTAATTCTTATTACACCTCTCTGATTTAGGGACAGGGTAGGAACCCTTAAGGATAATAGCAGGTGGTAATACCCGTTTAATACATCTGTGAAAAATGTTGTAAATTAAATTATATTTACCCATTTGTTCAACAATGTATAATAAAATATTCAAAGCAAACAAAGCTACATGTGGTACATCACCAGTGTTATGACAAGTGCTTTTTAATTTTTAATCCAATGGCTTTGAGACCTACTTGTGTGATAATAACGGGTACAATTACTCAGCACAACACAGACAGTTATTATTAGCCTACTATTATCATCAGCGCAAATGCAAATCAACGGGTGTGCAGGCACTCGGGCCTTGACATTATTTTTTTAACATTATCTACATATACGTGCAGAATGTCACAAGTCAAATGTGGGCTAGATAACTTTGCACGTGTGAAATAATATAATTTGGAAACTACACCATATAAGTACTTTTATAGCTACTGAGAGTAGTAGAGCTGGAAATTAACATATGACATAATCTAAAGTTTAAAGCCAATGAATATAAGTCCTAAATAAACAAAGAGCAACAGCGTATTGAATCGAGAGCAATTTATCACGAGTGCAATGATTGGATCTTGGTCGCGGACGACAATAGACGGTGGCTGTTAAAGCGTGAACGATCGTTTGTCGGGAGGCAGTGCCCTCCGGTGGCCCCTGGAGTTTGAACACAGGAAATTCGTGTTAATTGGTCGCGCGGGCTCGCTAATTGTTGAGCGCGACGGGACCACACCGCACAACGACGGGAAGTCGCATCATCGCATGTGCCAACTGACAGTCACCGTTGCCCTTTGTTGTCCTATATTATTCCGATACCGTTCCTGTGGTAACATATACATTAGTAATTATGGGTAACACCCAGTGGACATTGCTTGAGGTGACATCAATTGCGCGACAAGTCTATACCTAGACAATAAAATGTCTATAGAGAGAGATATTTATTGTAGTAGTGTGGAAGAGAAAATAGGAGGCCTTTACTCAGGAGTGGGACGTCCCTATAGGTTCAATAAAATATCTATTATTTTTAAGGGAGACACCTCGAAGTTAGTGAGTATTGATGTATTTCTGTAATAATTAAAATCATGTATGATGATCATATTAAAATGATGTATTTATGGTAGGCATACAACACGTAGATTGACAAAATAAGTTATCCCGTTTGAGTAGCCACCCTACTAATAGTCAAGAATTGGCTGTAATTCTAAAGGGGGCAATCAATCATACTTGGCTCTGACGTGGGCGAATGGCTTTCCAAGTTTTATAGGTTGTTTTAGCATTCAACTTAAATTGCTTATAGAGTTCGATTACTACACTTATTAATTTTATTGATTGTTGGCATTTGTTACATCATGACTTGAAAAGAAAGAAGTTATGTCAGTTGCGTAGTTGCTGATGATGAGTTTATTTTGTGACTAGTCCGTCCTCAGCGTTGCCTTATGGCATACATATAAGGCATCATCGAGGCTTCTACAAAACCCATGCGAATATCCACAGGATGCGAAAATCCACAGGATATTCGCATGGGTTTTGTAGAAGACATTGTTTAAAGTAAGTGACGTCCCGGAAGACGAAGCGTGGGTAGGCCCCCCACAAGGTGGACCAACAACCTAGTGAAGGTCGCCGGAAACCGCTGGATGCAAGTGGCACAGGACCTGTCGTTGAGGGAAACCTTGGGGCAGGCCTATGTCCAACAGTGGACGTCTTTTGGCTGAAATGATGATGATGAAGTGAATAAAAGAAGACAAACCTGGAGTCCAGCGTGGAGTTGAGCCTCTGGGAGCGCCTGAGCGGGGCGTTGCGCACCGCGCTCACCGGCTCCTCCCAGCTGCCGCCCGCGGACCGATGTTCATCTGTACAGAGATGCCATATTACTAACTAGATGAGGTACACAAAATAACTACGATCAGCTTGTTCAAAATAACTTGATAAAAAACCAATAAGTTTGTTTAGGGAGATTACTCGCCGCTGCATCATTTTGCTCGAGTTTAGAAAAAGAATCTCACTGAATCTATTGTTTGGCATTAGTTATTGTCTACAAAATGCACCGCTATCTACTTCAATGAATTCATTCCTAACAAAACCTTTCTCAAAGCGAACAAAAAGAAGTGACTCTGTTGCGAAATTGTTAACTGAATGTGCATGTCTACAAAAGCGCAGCACGTAGAAGCTATGTAAAAGTCAACCAATCATTTGTTGCATAATTTTCACAACACCCGGCCCGGAGATAGTGTTGATTGATTTCTTAAACAATCTCCCTCCGCTCGCTGTCATAACATAATCATGTGTTTTAAATAACGTCAGATGCTGAGGATGACCTCTACTTATGATATTCAAGAATTTGAACTTTACACTATTAGTTATCTCAAGTCATTGCTGATTCGGTTTACGAATTTCTATTTTTAGTAGCAATTACAGTTAATGTCCATGGATTATCAGTCGATTTCAAACATTTTAAAATGTCATTATCAACAAATCCGTAGGTAAGTACAAACTTAGCGAAAACATCCTTTAGAGTTGTTGAATCTACTCCATAAGTCGAAACGCCAATTAATTGAGCTTGAGGCCTTGAGATCGTGTGTAGGCGGCGGCTGAGGCGACCACGTTTTGTTAATTCTAGGACCACGTTATCTTGACATGAAATGATATCTGTATGATAAAACCCTACATAATATATATGGAATTAATGAACTACCTACTTAACTTGTGTTTCTTTATCAACTTGTGTTTAAATTTAGTTATTTTATCACATTTTCTGGCAGGCTTCATCGCGGCGCCGCGTTGCCCTCTATCCATCTGCATTACGTAATTTCACCCTCAACCATAGATCAAGGTTGTAGAATTAATAACACGCTAGTGAGCACTGCACAATAGATAATTATTACCTACACATTGCAACAACACTACATAAACTGAATTGTTTTATTTTCGCCGCGACTGAACACAATTAACAGCGTCCACGTGTCGTCACTACAGTGTTTGATCACATACTAACTCAAAACTTCTGAATGAGCTAATGGTATTTAAGTAATGATAGTAAGAAATGAGATTGTTAACGATGGTCCGCCGCGAGAAACAACTGCCTAGGGTTGACGACCCACTGACCTTGGAAGAACAATAATTTAATTAATGGTTATTACTCAGTTTATATTTGCACAGATGTCTGCTCAATTCGGCGAATAAATATTTGAATCACAGGTTTCTTAAAGCAAACAAATACTAGTTGTTGCCAGCGATTTTATGCAGACAGAATCCCATACAAACTTTCACACCTGTGAAAATAACCTGGTTGGGTTTTAATTTAATATAAAAAAAATCTTTCTTAAAGTATAGTACACCTCGAAGCTGAGAGAAATATTTTACGCAGCACATTTCATGAGTGAGAATTTTAGGAAAATAGCAAGTACCATGTTTAAAAAAAAAAAAAAAACGTAAAAAAATCTAATTCATTTTGTATAATGACAACCCTATCGTTATTTTGTTATCTTCAACTGTGGATGAAATAAGATGTCTTCGTCCCGAAGTGGTGACCCCTCCCACGTCTGATATAACGGCTGTTGAAAGAATATTAAACCGTTTAAAAATACTCTCATCAATGAATTTAGAAGATTATCTACCTACCTAATATTTTCGGATGAATGTCTTCTATAAGTTTAGTTACTAGTCATTGAAATAATAGATATTTCATTGAAAGAACTCATTCACACCTGGAATTTAACC
Source organism: Drymonia ruficornis (assembly GCA_947859195.1). Lineage (NCBI taxonomy): Eukaryota > Metazoa > Arthropoda > Insecta > Lepidoptera > Notodontidae > Drymonia > Drymonia ruficornis. Next base: position 6,658,744 of record OX401918.1, read on the forward strand.
GTAACCTATCAAATTCTAAGAGGAAGTAGGTACCTATAGATTTTCTTTACAGGATTAATGTCTATGTTATGTTGATCGCGTCTATCATTACCTATTATGAATCCAAATCAAATGATATCAGTTCCTGTCCCTTTCCTATCCTATCTTGAAAGTTTTGCCATAATAAGAGCATTAACCGATACGTATGACCCAGTGTTCTGTCTTGTTTCAGTAACTGCACAATAAAGCACGTCGTATCTGTATTTAGAATAGTAATTGGACGCAGCCCGATAACCTCATTAGATGGGATAATCTGATGTAGTTAAATGCAAATAGTGAAACAGCAGGTCCATAACAAGATTCGATTTATGTTCGGTCAGTATCAAAATGATCTCAGTATCGCAGTGGGTCGAGACTGGAGATCTTAGGAGCCGCACGGCGCGCCCCGTCACTCACAGGCTCATTGTGTAGCTCGACTTGGTTATGATTCACGTCTATATTGCAAGTTTCAGATAAGAATGCAGCAAATAGGGCGTTGCAATCTAGCATACATCGGGGTATTATATGCTTGACATAATTCTTGGCGAGTCGTGCGCAGGAAAGATACCATATGTGGGTTTAATAAATTATTTAGAATTGGTATCGTTTGACGTCAATTAAACAGTCATATTATAGTCGGAATAATATGAATCGGCAAGAGTATTTCTATAGTTTATATTATCCCTTCAGTTTACACGTCATTGAAATTATAGAATTAAATAATATAATGACTTCATGACCTATATTAAGAATAGGCTACGATGAATAGCAAGTCCGACCGGTCGCGGCTCGACGGCTACCAGTAAGTAGATAAGGGCAATGGGTTGATAGAAATTGTTCAATTACGTTTATTCAGCTGGTTAAGAATGTCACTTACAATATCGTTCGGCCGTTAGCACACATGGGCCACAGCTGGCTAACACCTACCTAAAGTAACGGGAGTGCGCTGAACGCTCTAAGCGGGTCATACGTCTATCTATCGTGCGATATAGAAAAATTCCGACCCACGAGCAATCATTGACAGATCGAGCGTTAAATTGCAGGTTGTGGGTGCCGCACTTTATATTAGAATTAAATTATTGGGTAAAAGCATTCCTTTTTATTGCACGCCTTAGGAAGTACCGTATCGAGATGTGGTGTACGATAGTAAATCATATTTTTGCGATTAATAAAGCATATAGAACCAGAATGTGGTTTTCAAGCCTTGATCAGGCCTTGGCCTTCTTCTGTGGTAAATGTCTTTCATTCACAAGACCAAGAGTTGGAAAACCAATGAGTAGGTAAAAGTTCATTCAGTTCAAAGAAGTCATGTGCACATTGATCTTTGTAGATATCTACGTCATAATTAAAATCAGTTAAGTAGGTATAGGATGTTTTAGATCGAGTATACAGTCTATTGTTAGCAGAGTCACTTATACAAATTCCATCTACATATTATAGTAAGCAAGAGGATATATCTACTTTACCTATTGGCTTCAACGGTTCCTCTACCACCGGACATAGCTTGACTTTGTTTACGACGATTACCAACGTGAACTGCATTTTCGCACAACACCGGCACAAACACAAAAACAATTAGATTTTCTCACATAACTGTTACACGTTAGCAAATGCATCCTTCGCTGCGTGCAGCCTAGTGCACAGTCCCTTCAAAACTAACCCGGATTAACATAATTGCGGCTTGCGGCAATTGCCCAGCCTACCGCTCACCAACCATGTAGAGAAATTAATACTAACATTGGCTTATGTCCAGCAATTATTATCAGACACAGCTAATTGTAAAATGTGCGCCTCCCGCATCAATTGAGCGCGTCGACGACGGCTGCCGCGCGGCGCAATGGGGGAACTTTCGGTGACGAAAATAAACGCAATTGCTACTATTTCTAGAAATGGCGATGTGCCGGCGAATAATATTTTACTGATGCGGCAATAGAAATATGGTTTCTTATATGGTCATACTTAGCAACCTGCTAAACCGTCTTTCTAAAATACCAGTGAATACGAAGGAAGACCGAGAACCACTCGGGGGTTTACTTCAGGCTCTATTTCTTCTTCTTGTTGTGCAGTCTCCTTCCAGAGGTTGGCAATCAGCTATTTCTACTTTGGAGACTGCATCTCGGAATAGTTGTGGGTTTGTCTTGTCGAACGACTGGTGTGAGTTTTTCAACCACGATGTTTTCCTACAATGCCTTCTATGTTTCCTTGAAATTATCAGTTGAATGATCTTATATTTGGTACCGCGCATCGACTAAACAGAGGCCAATCATTCCCTTTAACCTGTTAAAAGGGATGATTTGTAAAACTGACACGGTGATCCAATAAATTTAAATCAAGATGTATAAGTGCAATCAAACAAGCGTGCCAGCAAATGGAACAAACATCGCGCTGACGCTGTAGGGAGGGACCAAGTCCAAAAATATACAAAAGCACATTGCAATGAGCCCGACGAATCTATGGCGTACACATTAGACTGATTAATCGATCTATTGGGTGACTACCGATAAAAGGCACGAATTTAACGTGACATATTCCTGTTGTTAGGGTTATCCATTACGTGTTATACGGGTAATTGGACACTTTTGACAGTTTAGAGATCCGTGCTTAGGTAAAAAAAGAATTTCACTTATTTGAGTTACACACAAGATTGATGAAAGGTGTACCAAATATTTGGTTTTGGATGCTTTACAGTTTCAGAGTCTACGTCAAAAAGAAAAATCCCACAGCAAAAAATCATAAAGGATGAAAGAACCGCTATGCACTAGGCTACTGAAATTACACATAGTGTCCCAAAAATACTCACTAGGTAGGACCAAATGCAGGGATGAAGCGTTTGTTTCCCTAGGAACATGAAATATAGTCAGTCAGAATTATTACAGCAAGACTGTGGGTAAGATAGTAATTGCAGGCTATTATGCTATGGGCATGGACCTATACAACTAACAGGATGGCATACTGTTGCACAAAAAGCGAGCTGAGGGATAGGGCCTGGTGAATGTGTTCCTTTTTACTAGCTAGGGTGTCCATGGGTGTGTGTGGTAGGAGTATTTAGGCGTAACAACTTGGGAGTGAGAGGGACACACCACCACCAGAGTAATCCCTCTTTTCTGACTTTTATCCGACTACAGCAGGGCTAGCACGCGTGGCAAGACTAGACTTTTGTCACGCATTATGTCGCACCGAGTCGCTCTGTTTCTTACATAATGCATAGGAGAGAAGGAGACCAAATCAATGTATCTCGCGTTTTCGGCGTTCTCGGCTGTGTGTAAAAGTGTTCAGAGTGAAATACCCCTTAACGTTAGGTTAGGTAATGTCATATTTAGCAAATAATCAAGTGCGTGATCCAGTTGCGTATGAGATCCATGGGTTTGGGTAACTTGTGAGTGATACTTACATTTAATGAGTACGACCGAGTCGTGGGGCTCGCACTGCACCTGGGTGGCGTTCATGGCCAGCAGCCCCCCGCTGCCCGCCCCGCCACCCGCGCCGCTCGGCTCTCTGCACACAGTCAATACACTTATTATTGCTTATCATTATTGCTATGAATAACTATTATGTAACAAGGCCGTCTGTCTTTCATAAGCACGGTAATGGTATGTAAAACATTTATAGATTGACAGGAAGAAAAAGAGTATAGCAAAATGTTTTTCTAATAGGAGTAAGGAAATCAAAGTAGATAAGTCTATGTGTATACCTATTTGATATTATAATAAAAAATATTTGAAACCCAGACCTTTCTTTTAGTATTTTACAGGTAGTACCTATAGAGAAATAACTGCAAAACAGTACTGTAAGTAGGCACCTATTGGCAAATATGATAAAATGTATACCTATACAGGATACATAGTTCAGAGTGTATCATTTGGCACAGAATGTGGATACCAAATACCCACAACATATAGCTACCTACTTATGTACTTGTCAAAAAGATAAAAGTGATTTACTGTCTAGCCCCACATGTTCTGTTGAACTTTTCATTATCAGTTACCTACCAACTAAAGTTAATTTTAAAAGAATAACATGAGTTTACATTCCCTTTGATTTCCCTAATTGGTGAAAAGAAAACAAAAACTGGCTGTGAACATATGGGCTGATAATAAAACTGTTTCACATAATGTTTTGTTTACAGTAACGTTAGGTTCAAGTTACAAGTCAATGAATTCATTTTTTGGTATTTTGGAGACTGGGGGGTCAACTTAGGTCACATTGATTTTGATAAGTGACGTAAAACCTGTGATATATTCCAGAATAAGTCCCTATACTGAATCCAAACGTGTTAAGGAATGTTTATCAACAAACCATGTTTTGGTTTATTTATTTGTAAATACTATATACTATGGTACCTAGGTTTTATATCACTGTTTCCTACATTCTGAAGTAAATTCTAATAAAATAAAAAACCTGTTTGACAATCCCATTTTGGCAAATTCTCTATGTAGGTATAGAATGGGATTGTGAGACAGGTTTTTTGCTTAGAATTTTCACAAGCAACAGTAATCACTTGTACTGATGAGATATGGGGTAAAATTTATTTTCCCAGGTTTGCTGGAACATGATATAAGTAAGTAATTTAGAGTTTACTAAGAAATACTTAAAAACAAATAAATGTTTGTTTATAAACATTTCATATGGAGACTGACTTAAGTATAGTTTGGTACTTGATTTATCATGTTTATTTTTTATTATTAAAACAAATGAACGAATTATATGTAGACCAAGATAAAACATCTCAAATGAATGTTGGGATGAAATCAGCTATAGATATCCATCTTAAAATTTGTGTTAGTTTCTTTTTTAAATTAACAGTAGCTTAAACTAGGGAGGGAGGAACTAGAGGGTTCCAGAAAGTTGATTTTAGGTAGACTTTGGCTACATTACACACCCTTATTTTATACTCGGTCAACAAGTTGTTTGTTTAGTCACAGATGTTATGAGGATGCACTCGAGAAACTCGAAATTTAATGATTCATCTCAATATTAAATGATTCCAATATTACCGCGGGGTATAGGGAGGAAGGACTTGAGTCATGGAACTATTTATCAATCCAGGACAAAATAATAACCACATACCTAGGTATTTATTTCCATTCTTCTGAGCTGTATAAAACATCATTATGTATCTGTATTTTATGGTATGGCGCACCATAGTTAAGCAGCTCTGAAATTTGAGTTGCTTGCAAGTAATTGGTGGTTAGGCTGGTATTTATTACTTAATCTCAAATCTGAGAGCAAGATTGGATGGAAATGTCATTCTAGTACATAATGAAATCTCAAAAGCGTATTTAAGAGCACTCTCAACATTGCGCGTTGTAGGGTGTGCATTGAATTGCCTGGAACTTCCCAGGTTTTAAAGTTGAATCAAAGTAGGTCAACATTGTATTGGATTAGTTACAGTATTTACCAAAGGAATTTTCAATTTTGTAAACAATAATGGTTTTTAACATTTTATGTCATATATTGTATACACATTTATTGTATTTCAGCAGGGTCTGAAACAAGACGGTACAGACCTTCTATTGAGAGAAATAAAATGTCAGACCACTTTTCCCAATTCTTATAATGTTGGCTTCCCTTACCTATTTGATATTTAGGTGGCTAGGTAGGTATATGGTTATGGAGGGACTTGGTGATGTCAATAAAAGATTTTAGATTTATTGTTTGTTTGTTTTTTTACTAATAAACAAAGATGCTCCAAGACTGTGTTCATAAGTAAGTACTTTTGAAATTTTATAGTGCTGAATTTAAACTAGTAACTATGCCAGTTTAAAGTGGTGTTCCATTTATCCAGTGGTGTACAAAGCGCTCACAAAGACAGGGAAAACTTATTGACTAACTATCACCAAACAAAGCATGACTAACAACATTAATTTTTCACTAACATTTGGCCCGTTGGGTAGTGGTAAGTAAGTTTTGTTTTTACCATTAATTAAGCATAGCCTAACCTATAGACGTATATTTTTTATAATCCGTTACATTCAGTACTTTTTTGTTTCACTGAAGGACCAGAATACCAAAAAACACTTGCCATTAACTCAAAAACCGTTCATTGCAGCGGTTTTTCCAAAAATATCGCCAGTATACAGGCACATCTCAATTACAGTATAGATTCCTCCACTGGTTCCATTGATGCTATCACAATAAATCCTCATTGTTTCACAGACACCGCACGACGATAGGTCGTGGTCACATTTGACACTGGTCTGGTCAAAAGGCGTTGTCATAAGTTGTCACAATTTTAGGTCAAAGTACGATGAACTTGAACGCGCTTTACTCACCGTAAAATGCTTATTGCCGGCACTTCCACTTGCTTCCCTACGGAATGCGTGCAACCTGGGCCCGCATACGCTAGGAAAGCATTACCCACTGTTTTATGCACGTTTGGAAAGTTTCCTCACTGGAAACCGGCCACGACAACAATCACTGGTCACACTGCTGGGTTCACAGGCACAATACCTGACAATAACGTACTGATCAGCTAAACACCACCTCGCGTGTAATCCACCGTTTTACGGACAAAAGACACTGGTATCCATTTAACGAACACTTCCAACAGTCACAACACTGCCAAAGTTCACAGGCAATGACCGAAACGTGTATGCGGACGTACGATTATACACTCATAAATGTAATAAACAATCTTGATTACTTTGAATAATAGAAAGAAAAATAAGAAGGGAACGTCAATCGCACCGCAAAATCCGAAAAACAAGACGCGCAGCTGGCTAGCTGTTGCCTCTCGCTTGACTGCGGGTGTGAGGTGCGGAAGGGTGGAGGGAGGGGAAGGCAGGCGACCGCTTCTACCGCGCCCCCTATACTTCCCGCCTCGCAACGCGAGTCATTTCATACGCGTTCATTTTATTTTATTTTATTTCAAACTGCATTCGTCTGCGTTCGCTATCCGATCCAAATCCAAACTGCACGATAGATTATTAAATGAGCTTGTTGGTTGTGCAATTTACAGGTGGAATGTTACGAATTTATCAAATTCTTTGACTAATTGATCGGTTTCTATTAACTCCTGCTCTGCTCCCCAGAACACTGGTTGGTACAGTCAGCAACAAAAATCGCTGAACAAGCAAGCAACTGTTAGCATTTTTTTGCTGTTACCTACGTTGTTAAAAGCACGCGTCCCGGTGCAGAGTGACCTGTGGCGGCCTTCGGCAACAGAAATCTGCGTTCATTACATATTTTCGAAAGAAACAAATCGCACGGCCGACTTTCAGTCAATTTTCGTGAAAGTGATCCTTCATTGGCGATCTATCAAGGGCTCCGGTTTCTCCTTTATCATTACGCAGGCCGGATAACCAGCTTGCAGGTCTGTAATTACCAGTAGTTTGCCGGCAGATGAGTAAATGCTTTAAATTCTGGGTTGCAGGGAAAGTGAAGTGTTAATGCGACAACTTGATCATAGTGTTGTTGGTACCTTTCTACTGGAAAACAAGGAAGGGATTCCGCGAACTCTGTACTGGGCGCCTATTCCGAGATACGAAATGAAATGCTTCGGCTGACGGATCGTACGTTTTTCTTCTCCGAAAGTGTTTTGGATCCAAAGTTCGGATTCGATTCGATAGTCGTGATTTGACGTTTCTTCTTTCGTAGACCCTAATCCAAAAGAATACGGAACACTTCTGAAACACTTTCGGAATAGGAAAACATACACTACGATCCGTTAGTCGAAGCGTTTCATTTTTGAGTAGGCACCCTGACCTCGCTTTGTTGATATTGTATTTTACCAGTGATATCGGGTAACTGTCCATTTACAATGCACTTACCTGTGATAAGCGTGTCGTTGTACTATCCAGGAGAGGTACCATCTGCTTCTGTTTTTGCGGGCTAGCTAACAATAAACTTTACCCCATTTCGTGGAACGGAAATAGGGTGCGGGATGGGTGCGTCTTTGAGTTGAACTAATCATCGAGACCGGATATTTTCAATTCAAATCGTTTTAATTTTGAATGTGTTCATAAAACCATGGACGTCGAACATTAAAATGATAATGTATAGATAGGCTATGCGTTATTACTTAATCCACTATAAACATTCGTTAACTTCACGTTAAGAGTTTTTTTTACATGGGACTGCCTGCCTTAAACCACTGTTACTCCTGTAAGCCAGGATTGACAATAGTGTCCAACGATGACGCCAAGGTTTGACCCTCGACGTTAAGAGTTGTCTACTATCTTAATTGCAGCAAATGTTTAGAGAAGGTTTTGATACCAATGTCTCGAGTCTCTTAACAATTGTCCATTGCAAAACGTGAATTCTTCATTGTCGGTCAGAGGGCCGCTAACAGATGGCCGACAAGAATTTACGATTTATGTACCTATAATGAAAAATTCACGAAGATAATACCTATTAGAGACCAGTGGTTTCCGTTCGCAATGGACAATTGTTAGGAGACTCGAGGCCGACAGGACCTGAATAGTAGTTTTCTGTTCCCAATACGTTCTACAGAGTTCTTCTACTATCTACATACTGTTCTACAGTCTACATAGATTGAGTTTAGACCAGCGTTTCCCATTTGGTGGGTCGCGACCCGGTACCGGGCCATCAAAATAAAATACCGGGTCGTTAACTAAGTACCTACCTAGCTAATCAAGCAATAACTGTTTTAATGCCTTTTGTCACAACCTATAATGTGAAGCTGGGTTTTCAATACTAGTTTACTTTAAAAATAAATATAGAAATCGCCTTGAAGTGGAACCAGAACTCGGGATAAAACATTCATCATTTGAGGCGAACTTGAATTCTTTGTTAACAAATATTGAGTGGGTCACTAAGGGGCAGAATGATAATTACCGGGCCATGGCAGAACAATGTTTGGGAAACACTGGTTTAGACCATTCAAGTTATATAACAAAATCTAACTAACTTCCGAACTGTATTAAATCTAACACTTGATTGACTGTATCAGAATGAACCCAGAAATGTCATCGCTCAGTAAACAAAGTGGACGGGTCATAATGTTAAATATTGCTAGTTATCTGATGGAAGTAGGTAAGTTTAGTTCACACAGTTCAAACGGATATCCTTTCTATTTCGGTCCAAGGATAAAATGCTAATGGTACTTGCCCGGTTGGATAATATTTCACCGTTTGTCAACGTGTCTAACCATTGTATGAACATTGAACTACAAGTCACATAGTAGACGTCTCTACCATATTATAAGGAACTTTACACTACCCATGCTGCACACGGCCTGATAGGGACAAAGCTATTTGAAGGAATAAGAATAATGGGTATGTAGAGGTGTCCGTTTTCTGTCTCATAAAGGTCTGTGATCTGTCTACTTATCATTGATTGATTGTTTTACCTGCATTGATCGGGACTCAGGACTCTTAACAATTGTTGTCCAATGCGAAATCACTAGTCTTAAATTATTATTTTCCTGAACTCTTCAACATGTTGTCGGCCAGAGGACTGCTCACAGATGGCCGACAACATGTCGACCGCCAAGAATTTACGATTTACAGTGAAGAATTCACGAAGAAAGTATTAGAGAACAATGGTTTCGCACTGGACAATTGTTAAGAGACTCGAGGTCCTGAAATCGCGTCACGTTATAGCGCTGGATGATAGTGGAGAGTATGTGCCGCGCACAAAACTTCTTGCTTAATGATGTATAATAACGAATAGGTCACAAAATTCCTACACATAAAGTGTTAGGCAAGTACTTTCGTGTACGGATGTATCCTAATCCATGCGTAAACACATCTCCTTTGTCGTCCAGTGCTCTTTTTTACATGACGCGCCGACGCGTGATACGCCTCTTCTTCGAAGACTGGTTCTCGCGAATGGCCGGTATTCGTAATATAACGAACTAAACGATTGCTGTAATCAAGTGGCAGGGGTTATGGTATGGGAGTACGTTTTATTTATACCTTTACAAGTCGCATGCCCGATGCGCCTTGCTCAAAATATCGCGTCCGCGTCCCGGCGACTTCCGTCGATTCAAACTCAAGCGCGCACGGTGTTTTTTACCATGACGCACTCGCATACGATTTTTTGTCGTTATTTTTTCGAAAACTTAGGTAGGTATTATACCTAATCACCAGGTAAGTAAAGTAGATCTTACCAAAAGCTTAATTCTAAAATTTACAATAGGTAGGTAAAGTTAGATCAAGGCTGAACTTTAGGACTAACATTATGTTCTATCCGACAACTATTAAATTGATATTAAGGGTCTCCTTCAGAATCGTCTGATAACTTTTATCCACCAAATAAATGTGGCGTTTCAACAGTTTTTTCTATAGAATATCTGTCAAAGCGCCATATTTATTTGGTGAATAAAAGTTATCTGATTTAATTTTAGTGATTTAAGTTTAATTAATAATAGAAGCGGAGAGTGCGTTCTTGAAATGATGTCGTCACACTCGAAGAGACCGATTTTACTGCTGAGTACGGCGCAGTGGAAACACGCATGAACATTATATTTTTTTCTGGTAATTTTTTATGTGCACATTGTCCCAAGTTTCGGCAGCAGACGATGACTTATCAGTCGGCTGGTTGAGTGGCGGCGCTTTTGTTTTATCCTACACGTCTGGTTTATGTTCGGAAACCATAAGATCTTATTGGATTTTATATGAGATCAATGCCTGGTAATGTGTCAAAAATAAAAATGCTGACGTCAGTTACATAAAAAAAATTGCTCCTCAATGGCCGTTTACCATTGACCATAAGAAAGATAGAGGACTGGCCCTATGTGACGTCATCTGAAGCCAAACACGAGCAAACGGCAGTCCAAAATGGCGCGACTCCGCCCACAGCTAAAAGTGTTGTACTTTTAGATAGTCGATAGTATCCATATCGATATACCTAACGATCATGTCGCTGGAAAAGTGCTGGGTCATGATTAGGTAGGTACAGCTATGCTGGGCTAAATCAAATAAGGCAAAAAAGGGGGGACACATATCTGTTAGGGTCAGGTCAATGTCAAGCGTGTACATTACCGGCACGATGGAGGCGGGCGCATTTCCAGGGTGGTATGGCTGGATCCTCACGTCCTTCTGCGCAGGCACATCACTAAATCCCTCGCTTGGGTTTATCCAGTTCACACAACACAATTACACAAAGGATTGAGTAGATTTCGTGCGATTAAGGTTTTTAGACACAGGAAGCACCGCGACGGGGCGGGTGTACTACACAAAGGTCGGTCAGTCAAGTGTCATGACGCGGGAAAGAGACCGCAGCACAAATATCACGTTAATCAGGGGTAGGCAGTACAAAATTATGTTTTTATTATTACTACTGTGTCAATGCGGTAATGGATCGGTCATACTCATAGAGTAAATACTAAAGAAAGAGGTGTTCTTATGCTGCGTTCCATTCACCGTAATTTTTGTTATTTTCGTCCACAAAAAGTGTTAAAAACGATAATAATGATCACTTTCAGTACAAGTTGGTGCGAGTGGAACGTGATTTGTGGACAAAAATAACGAAATTAACAGTAAATGGAACGCACCATTAGTAGATATCTCTATGAAACAACGCGTGGAAATTTGCGCGGGAAGGCGCGGATGTTGGGGGTTAAGAAATGCGTGGCATCTATCTACCGGTAAATAGCAGAACAACTCACTTCGTTTTATGTTAGTACGTAGTTTAACTTTTTGCACTAGATGTCACTAAGTGTATGCTGATAAAAAATGACGTACAAAGGGACGCCATCTAGTGTCGAATAGAATTATATTTGGGATGCGAACGTTGGCAAGACGTCTGCACAGGACGAACGCCAACAGCACACTGACTTAAGCCACGCCTACTGTGATGACGTCAGCGGCCGAGTTGTGCGATGTCTAAGCAACGCGGCCGAGTTGCTTAGACCCAGTCCTTCTTTAGTATTAGGTTCATGGTCATGCTTACTCTAATGTTCTTGCTTGCTTGCGGTGGCTCTGTGGAGCGGGTCACCCTCTTCCCTCTAAAATGGTTGTGCAGAGTGACGCTGCTGCTCAAGTAAAGTAATTTTCACATGGCAACTCTTCAGGGTTCGCAATTTAACGTTAGAGACGACCAGAATTTCGATATCTCGGCCTTGTTGGCGCCTCAACTTAACCATGAAAATATGCACCTGTGGAGAGCCTAATGCATAGGTACACGGCCATCATCCCTACCTACCCCTGCCCAATGTAGCAAAAGCGTAAAATTAAAAATCGACAAATATATCAGCTAAAAATCTTGCGAAATCGGGCGATTTTGAATAAACTCTATTTTAACTTCTTTAAGCCGTCTTAGTACAAAAAAATCTCACATTTAATTTTAAAATTTTCACTATCCATAAATCAACTTGTTATCTCTTTCGTGAATCTTTATGGTCTTGAGTAGTGCTGACAAATATTATAAAACAATTTTAAGGCGGCGCAGTCACGCACTTTCCAAAACAAAAATTATTTCTTTGTGGTCACCCCGGGGTGACGGCGCGGCCCGACGTGTAGGTGAATAGAATATGTATCGATAACTTTGAAACAAAACATGTAAGAACAACACTACGTTTTTATGTAAACATAGCAAATATTTGTTAGTTCTATTTTAGTTGAAAATATGAATTAGAGAGTACGATTATAGACGGGAACTCAATTAAAAATGAATATAATGTACACAAAATTTATTTTCACACACTATAAATACACTTAAATATGAAAATAACACAACTAACCTGGAAAATAACAAACCTTCGAAATTCTTTCGAGAATCAGAACTACATGCCCTAACGCATCACTAAACTATATTGTTTTTTCCTTGATAATCCTAAATAATATAATAAAGAGTCACAAAATACACACAGTTCACCGTAAAATTTAAAATAATTTGTATAATACGCTGACATGACAGATGAAGAACTAACCATAGTGACCCGACCATAGCCGTCAACCCAATATGGCGGTCCAAAAAGGCCCTCAGGGAGGCGGCTTACTGACGGAACTAACCAAAAACTTCCAGAAAAATGAAATATATGACATATACTGTACTGTTTTACATAGCTAAATTGTCACGAGTAAGAATGAGACAGATATGTTTTCGTTAATGTGGTCCATATTTGCATCAAATATGTATACCATAAACAATAGCTTCCGATCTATTACTATATATCTATGCCGTTTACCGACTGCACGGCACGGCACCGGCACCGGCATGGCGGCAGCTTTTTCATTGGTCAGTGACCAGTTGTCATTGGTTACTGACCAATGAAAACCCCGCAAATAGCTGTCACTGTGCCGTCGCCGGTGCCGTGCCGTGTAATCGAAAAACTGCCATTGGCTGTTTTTCGATTACACGGCACGGCGACGGCGACGGCAACGGCAACGGCTGTCAGTGACGCCGGTGCCGTTCTACGCTTTTCCACTAGCCGGCATTTTGGCAGTTGTCTGTCTTTGTCACGTCATTGGCACAGACTAATAAGAGAACAAGTCTTTGGTCAGTAGGTATAGAGTAGTACTTATAAATAGGTGCGTAGTGTTAATATTATGCTTTTTGAGCAGTATTGACGGCACACACCACACACAGAACAAGGTCTCGTCCTTTTTAATACTAGGGTTATCATGCCACCTCTACTATATTATTATACTGAGTGTCTCAAAAGTACGAAATAACTATACGTAACCATAATAGTTTCCGAGTTACAGGCCTTCGAACATTTGTGACAATATCCGTGTCGCAGCCTTAGAAAATATCAAATGGAGTAGGAACCTGTGTAAACAGCATGCAGGAGTAGCAACCACTAATATTCAAGAAATTGTTTTTGAACCTTGCACTATTTTTTGTTGAGACATTATAGTTTTTCAAACTTGGCGGGATTATGGGATATTTGAAAAGTGCTCGAATTTAAATAATTTTTGATACTATCCAATTCTATTCTCGATACTCCTCCAAACCCCCCAATAATATTTCGTACTTTTGAGACACCTTGTAGTAGTAGAGTATAGAAGGACCATGATTATTTATATTTATTTATACATTTATAAAATTTCAAGTACTCCATTAGAAATAATCTTGGCTTGTTGTGAATTTGAGAATGTAAATGTTCTTGTTGGATAGGTAATATAAACTTCATGCTACCTAACTTCAGTTAAGACTGGCTACTTTCATTATAAATAAAAAGTATAGGTAGGTACGTCAGTGCCTTCTGTCACTTGATACTTTATTATTATTCTAGTGTCATGTCAGTTTACTTTTATATTAATGTAGGTATTTTCTATAACAATATTTAAAAAATCCTGGTCTTCTTTGCCATGGCTGTCGGATGATGGGGTACAGGATATTCACGGGGCATATGCAATCACAAAGCTCCGGTGTAAACGCAGGAGGCTGGTGCATTAGCAACTAATAATGGTGATGGCGTTATTATTGACGCTGAATCTGATTATGAAGACTTATGAAGACTATGCTTCGCTATAATTGGTACATATACCTATGTGTTTGCTTATATGGAAATTTGTAAAATAAAATTCATATTGTCTACGTATTATATATTTTTTTAAAGCCTTGTCCCGTATTGGTGCGCAGGGATTTCTAAGAGTCTCTCACATTTACTTATTTTCTGATAATGTCACCTAAAAGATTTTAATTCTCAAATATCGTTAATAATTAGAATATCCAATCTTGCGCTGTTCCTTCTTCAACATTATCATAACTCGTCTTGAGAAACTCAAAAATTACAATTTTTTATTTAAATGGTTTTGTCCCACCTCCACCCATCGACATTATAATTTCATAAATTCTTTTCCTTCACATCAATGAGAGTTACTACTTTTTTTCTAAGTCTATGGATAGGATGCGCGCGACCTCCACTTGGCGTCGTCGTATCGCGCACACGCACACTGCTAAGGTTACATAGATATGCAAAACACCTACATGTGCAAGTTGCCGGCCGGCGAGGAGTGGGAAGCTTGCTGTCCCGGCACGGCACCCATAGATACAGACCACCCCATAGAGGTAGAAGAGACCACCACATAGAGGTAGAAGATTACCATCCATCGACAATATTTATTTATTTTATTGCTTCAGTAGTTTAAAACAAGGTCCTTCGGGGGCTTGGAAAGTTTCGGGTTCCGATATCCTCAAGAACTGACACATTTTGTAGCTTGTTTATGAAAAACCTGATGATGAAAAATACATAGTTCCAAATATTATTGATTCTATGCGTCACTAGTTTGTGCATTTACTGTTCTTATTATCCTGAAGATAAACCTCTTTCATAGACACAAAATTGCTCTCTATCTTTATGCTCTTTGTAGTGTCATCCAAATAACTGTTTAATCTGTGGTGCCGGCGACGGCGCCGGCGGGAGTCATCGCCGTGCCGTCACCGTCGCCGGTCAGTGGAAAAACGTGTAGTACATGTTCATACATTTATGCTTCACTGACAGCCGTTGCCGTTGCCGCCGCCGGTGCCGTGCCGTGCAGTCGAAAAACAGCCAATAAGTACGAAGTACGAAAGTACTTATACCTACATAAAACCTATAGGTACAGCTTTTGAACTTTTTTTTGACTTAACATTTTCGACGAGGAAATAACTGGCCAAAACTGATGAAAAAATATTTCATTAGCCATAAAAGTAGAAAAGAAGTAAGTAAAAACATATTTTCTTAATTTTATAATATGGCTTCTTGTTAATTTCATATTTATTCTGAACCAAGTGGCCAGTGAGTATTTGAAATAAAATAAAACTTTTTATAAATTGACCCTAGAAATTGACTGGCTGAATTGACTGGTCAATATTTTAAGAAACAATAATAAAGAGTTGTATAAAAAAAGTAACACGTGCTTAATCATTCGGTACTTTTCATCATTTACCTATCTTATGTCGATTTTTATCACATTTCAAATTTAATTAGTTTTAATGTGGGAAATTCGAGTACTTAAGTACTTTTAGTTAAATCAGTCAACCAATCACAGGGTTATATCAAACTGAATAGTAGTATCAATAGATGTACCTATTGTTATGGGTCGGCATGGTGGCACGGCCCATTAAACCTGCGTTATCAATGGCTTGGCGCTAGGGGAAGGTCAATGCACCGCTGTTATTGTTACATTTTTAGTATGCCGTTATCCTGGATGTGATGTAATACTGAGATAAAATGTTACGTGTAACAGAGGGGTCGTTTAATGAAATTGCGTAGACCAGTGGCAAGTTAATTAAAAGACCGACGAATACACCTGTTTGTTATGGAATTTATTTACAAGAACAAGCAAATCGTGTTAAGAGGGGACCGCTAAGTACATTTGGATTAACCTGTAGATTATGACCATGACCGATGTACCTACTTACCGGTCTCCCAACGCAACGACAATTGCTTGAAAATATTCTACCAATATTAAAAGGAGAGGGACAAAATTTAGATATTATTTTTTAAATTTGAGTTTTTGTCGAGATTTAAAAAAAAATTGAAGTGAAAACTTCTTTAGCGGCGTTGTGCACTTTTCTTGGGATGGGTAAAATTAATAAAAAAATCGTAAGACGCACGTGGCCTGATCGAAAATTTGTAAGACGGGATGGGTAAAACATGTTAAACTCGCGTCAGGACACGTGACCTGATCGAAAATTCGTAAGACGGAGTGTGCGTGTGTGTTTGTACTACATATAAATTGTCATGTTTGTATACGATAGCGCAAAAAATGAATATTGTATTTAACCACATAAATGATAGTACTTTTATACTGATAAATAAAGCAATTCGTGCGAAATTATTCCCTAACCATTCCAAAATATTTAAAAATGCACAACGTTAATATTCAAGTTTTCACTTCTGCCGGCACTCCCGGAGTGCAACCCGTTGTTTTTTTGTTTGATCTGTCCTTTTGTTCCAACTAATCTCCGAAACGGCTGAACCGATTTTGACGGGACTGCTGACTTTTCCTATAAGGAGTAAATTAGGCGACTTTTATTTTAGCAAACATCAATTTCGCCGGCCCAGTTAGTCTTTTTAAAGAATAATAGCTACAGATGCCTACATAAATGAATGAGGCTTGTTTGCCTACCGTTACTACACCACCCAACCTCCTGTTCCACATCGAGTCTGGTACTTTATTGGTTGCGCAACCGTTTATACCCACCTGTTGATACTACTATTTCGTTAATAGTAATTACAGGTGATTTACATGTTGTGGTATTATGTAAGTAATATCATTTCTTGGCATTCAAGTTACTTATCTAGGTTTTAAATTTATGTTTTTAATTGTGCACTACGAAATGGGTGTGGCTCTCGTATAGATCACTCGTCGTTATTGACGTATTATAATTATTTACTCTAGTTATTTATTACATGTTTTCAAGTTGGTTTATTAGGGGGTTATCCTACAGGGTTAGCCCCATAAAAATACTTTTTCATCACTGATACGCGGAAAGTAGGTCGAAAGGTGCCTGAAGAGCCGACAGAAGGTGATAATTTTCTGATCGGGCAAAATCGTTGACAGAACGGGCTCAATCGTATATCCAGAAAACGATTGGGCCCGTTCTGTCAAAGATTCAGTCAAGTTATAAAAAAATACGAGTTTCTATTGAACTATGTTCCAACCAAAGAGAATTTAATAGTTCCAACCTTCTTACATCCACTCAATAACAGCGCGGCTTAAAAGTTCTATAAAAAAATAAAATCACTCTACATTTTAAAAGGCTCCACATAAATCTCAAGACAAGAGATGACTACCTTTTAATAATTACAAATGTAATTTCGACAGTACACGTCCTAATGCTTTGAAAATAAGATAAAAAATTGCAGCGGCGAGCAAACTAATTATCAAACATTCGAGACTGGTCAAGGACCTTACATTCGTAAGTGAAATGGAGCGGTTGACATCACAACAAATGCGCAAAACAATAAAACTCTTAGAATGTTGATGATACGTGGAATCCATTGGCTCTGGTCGCTCGAGTCGAACACATACTCCAAGTAAAACCACATTTGCATGAAACGCAATGGAACAATGTGCATACCTTACCTACTATTCTTTCTCGCTAGTGCGGGTAAAGTCTACATACATTAGTATGAAGTGTATGAGAAATAGATTGGATGGAATACGCAAGCATTGCCTAACTGAAGACAACCATAGTTTCTCATTGCAAGACTTAAATAAAGATGTAGAAGATCTAGTCACTGAAATAGGTATTCTTAAAGCTGATCATCTTCGAAACAACAAAGTCAGTTCGTTAATGCTAATACCACTTTTGTTGTTAGGAATTTGCGAATATTCCATAACACAGCGGGTATTACCGCTCAGCGGCGAGCTCATTTTGTGTTGGGTTGCGAAACATTGGTATTGTCTAACTCTGTAACAAACCGAATTGGCTCAGAATAGAAATCCGTTTAGCGTACGCTCCCATGAGAGTCGTGCGAATTATAATCCGTCTCATTAGTCACAAAGAAAATGTCCGCTTTCTTTCTGTTCTTACAAAGAATCGCCGAAAGAATGTTCATCCCGCACAATAGCGGTGCCCGATGACATCGGATTATCGAACTTTGCTTGCTGAGTCACCGCCCATACAATTCTTCTTAATTATTATAATTTTCGTAGTCAAATTCATCCGCGCGATAACATGCCGTCTCGAGTGAAAGTATTCTGGATTAATCACACGCTCGCCTATGGAGGCAAGTTCAATGCCTCGATTATGACTGTTATTTAAATTATAATATTCTTTTGCTTTCTTACGCGATGAATGGCGGCTGGCAGGTGCCGCAATCGGTTCTGCACGTAATAGCGCGAAACGCGAGCTTTCTGCGCTGTCTTCTTGCACCCGAAGTGCACGTCAAATTGTCAACTACCAACTCTCGAGCAGCAGATCCGGTTGTAATTATTTATCATTAGTTTAGATTGGGATGTGTGTTGTAATTAGGATCTCAGCAGAGCGAGACAGTGTGCAACTCCAAGGTTTCTTGGAAATATTTACAGTGATTGGTCGCTGAATAGTGAATGTATAGCGCTGTAGAAAAATCTTTTTTTTATTAAGTGTAATGTCTAGATAATGAGAAGCGATAAGTTAATAACATTGCTACACGTTTGCATGACTAATCAATTGGAGAAATGGCAAATCGAAACGGTCCCGGCTGATTTTATCACGCGGCTCGTTGAATGTAGTTATCTAGTCTAGTGTACGCACCGACTGACTATAGGCGTCGTAATAGTGTTGTAACATGTACTAATGAGTTGTAAGCAAGGGGACTGGTCACAGAAATTTAATTGCATGTTCTTAAATACTGAAGGAATGGAAAGACTATTCCTATTATACGTTAGCATTAGCTCTATTCATAAAATATGGTTCGCTTGGATGTGAGAAAGCTATACCTACCAAATAACGATCACTTGTCAGCGGTCAGCATAACAAGACACCTTATTTTCTTTAAGCGTTTTTCAGGTGTCAGGCCTTACTGATGACACTAGTAATTGCTGGGACAAACCTTAGGGACACCGCAGTCATGCTAATTTTTGCATCGGTGATCGGTGATTTTGCGACTGTATCGATATTGCATCGCAATTTGGCGCCTCTCTGCGTACGCAGCGGACGCAGCGACTGCTCCGATGCTAAAAGCGACTAAATCGCCGTTCCAAAAAGTAGCGTAGGTATTTACGGTGGCCCTTAATGCATTAGGTATATTCTAACGTCACATAATATCTTTTGGAGACCGGATTATCCGAAAGTATTTATAATACCAATGTACTTAATTATACTGTATAAGAATTTATGAGACACGTAGTTACAACAGGACAGGTTGCAATCCAATCGCCCACGAACTGACCCATTTCCCAGAGCTAAATATTACTACTCGCGTGGGGAGACTAGTATACATTCCATGTTTTCCTTGTACTTACTGACTGATCGAAGCTTGTATTAAATGAAACATTTGTAGAGAACCAACACACAATTACAAGATCCGTGTTCAATCTGTCTGTAGGATGAGCTATTGGTATTCTTAGTAGGAAATCCAGGTCGTGGAGTATACGTATATAAAGTGGCGTCGATCGAGCGTGAGATACGCCGGCGCAAACCTTTTAGCGACGTCATTGTTTTCCCAAGGCATTTGGAATTACAGTTAGGGAGAGCTATTACCATATTGGTGATACGTTCTAAATCGTTTTCACGTAATTTCCGTGACTTAACACGTTACTTCGTTTACTGTTCCTTTATATGGACCTAGCCACACCATTGCACATTATTTTATTAAAATTATTCACCATTTATTTTGTAGTTATTTATTGGTTGATAGCAATTTCAGAAGCAGAAGACTTTTATATTTTGCGATTAATGGTTTATGGCTAGGTGTTTTTAGTATAATTGAACTACGTACCTACTTACTAAGGGCCACCGCAGACTTGCTACTTTTAGCATCGACGATCGACGATTTTGATGCTGCGTCTCGCTCGTTCGCGCTCGAAGAAACGCAGAAACGCAGAAACGCTCGACGAAGCATCGATACGTCACAAAATCGCCGGTCGCTGATGCTAAAAGTAGCAAGTCTGCGGAGGCCCATATTGGAAATTTGAAATGTTTTGAATCGGCATTCTCAGGGATTTAAAAACCAAGATAGAAATTGATTTGACCAGCCCATGCTCTTATCAACATCTATAACGATTTTATCGATGACCTAAAACGAGTCGCTATCCTAATATATTTATGCCAGCGTTTCATTGTAGACCGCAATTGAATCGCAATCAGAGGTGTTGATAACGGGGCTTGTATCAATATGAAACAGTTTGGTGTAATGTTGTTATGTTTAAATTCTAAGTATTACCTATGTAGTCAGTTCCAAAAATCCATTTGTTGAAATATCATTGAGATACATCGATGTTGTAGTTTTGGTTCGCGTTTGTATTTGTATCATAAGGCCGGGCATTGTGTCCAAGAAGTATATAAACACATTGAACAATCGCCGCTAAGGACCGATTGTCTTCAATATGATATAGCTGGGTTTGTTTTTTATAGAGCATTCAACCAGCGAGCTACAGTGTTTGTTAAACAACAATAATTGCTATACATCTTGTGTACAAACGGCAATGAAGTGCTAATTACCCTGCACGTAAATTGTAGTGTGTGAAATGCGCACATCTAACAAAAGATAAAAGCCCAACATTGCTGTTAGCGAAGTTGGCACCGCTGATAAATTATCAGTTCAAAACCCGTATGAAATAACTCCAGCTGAATTAAAAGAAATCGATTTACAACTTTGTTTAATAGCAAAAGCAAACACACGATGACAAGCCAGTTTGGACAGCTGTTAGCTTTTATTTCCTGTATGATCCAAAAAAGTCGTGTCTTCAAAGTTGTTGCCGGAACGACAAACGACCGGTCTTAGGGCCTACTCTGTTTCAAACGAAAAAGAAATTTCGGACGAAATACGCGTATTTCCTACTACGTTTCTCATTGATTCCGACATTTCTTACGAACGAAAATTGTTTGACGTCTTCGTCGTCGTCGAATCTAAACGTTAAACAATTTTCGTTCGTAAGAAATGTCGGAATCAATGAGAAACGTAGTAGGAAATACGCGTATTTCGTCCGAAATTTCGTTTTCGTTTGAAACAGAGTAGGCCCTCTTGTTTGGACCGGCGAAGTTTAAAGACTAGATTAGTGATGGGAGGTCCGATTGCATATGAGCCGCTGGTCGTATAACGGTGGTCCGTGTGACCACTGCAATGATAACAGGGTTAACGGAGCGGGTACGTGTACGACTTACGAAATGCGCTAACATAGGCGACACAATAAAATGCGATTATAAACATTACGACGTTCATGTAACCGTGAAAAAGCT
Source organism: Drymonia ruficornis (assembly GCA_947859195.1). Classification (NCBI taxonomy): domain Eukaryota; kingdom Metazoa; phylum Arthropoda; class Insecta; order Lepidoptera; family Notodontidae; genus Drymonia; species Drymonia ruficornis. The sequence continues at coordinate 6,680,491 of OX401918.1, forward strand.
GTTATTAAGGAAATCATCGTCCCCGGTTAAATTGCGATGTTTTCGCGGTAGGCGTACTTACTACAGGTAGGTCAAAGATGCTTCCTGTGTTATCTTTTCAACGAGATATGACTTCATTTTCATTGTCAAAATGAAGCTTATTGTGATTATGTCAAACAACCTAGCTTGTTTTTTTTAACAGCTGATTTTTGAAATGGAATTAGTATTAGCTGAAGTACAACGTAGGTTAATTTAAACAATGAAGGATTTGAAATATGAAGAGAAAGCTAATTCTCTGAACTTTTCCATCACACTTAAATTATAATTGTCAAAATTGTGAGCACGTACCTATATCCTTTCCTAACAGTTTCCATATTATTGACTAGTTTGATACCTTTGATACCTAGAGTCAAACGAATAGGTATACACTTAGGGCCGGGCCCCATAAGCGCGTTGCGTTGCGTCGTCGTAAGATTTTGTACTGGCGCATCACCCTCCCCCGCTTCGTCTCTCGCCCGTCGACCCTTTGATCCGTTGCGACGACGCAGCGCAACGCGCTAGTGGGGCCTCGCCCTTACTTAGATGCCTGTGTTGAACTAATGTTATTTGCGTCAAATTGCGTAAAATGTATTGTAAACTACATTTAGGAGTAGTAACCACTAATATTCCAGAAATAGTTCCACCTAGGATGTCCGGACAAGCACAGGTGCAAAACAAGGTAAGTAGCTAAAGAAATGTGTAAACTTACGACGTCATCCTGTTTGTTTACATAACGTGGGTTGGTAAGCCGTATGAGTAGTGGTAGAGCCGAGTGCCCTGTGCTGCGGCCCCATCCGGGCGGCTGCCCGGCCATCCTGCCCTGGCCATCCGGCCAGGAGTTGCAGCTCCGGGCTTCGTGCCGCAGATAAGGCCCAGTGAAAGTGCTTCCTCAGCGAGGAATCCCGCTGCGTATTGTTGTGTGACGGCGGTCACGCTCCGCTAATTTGAATGCGCCCATGTTTGTAATAGAATAATCTTGTTGATTGATAGACTTATTATATGATGATGAGGTTCCAGGAAAGTCTGTATTGTCCCAACATTGGAGCGGCGGCTGATAATTTGTCAGAGATATACCCATTATGGGCACGTAATTGAATGTTACGTAACCCCGAATACGTAAAGTTATAGAGAAATTGTTAGGCTCCGCCTTCGGACGCTTAAAAGGCTTTAGGCGTTATTCTCCATTCAATAGTGAGTGAGTATCGATATTTTTTTGTAAATTTCGGTCATCGACCTCGGATTTTATGGTCCAGGTAATAAATTGAATCGATAATTATCGCAGTAACTTGATTTCTATGTGGAATCACTCAGCGGCGTAGTGTGAAACGATACTGAGACATCATAACTGCACCGCTCGTCGAGCTAATTCTACCATTCGTATAACATCTGTAAAGACGTTTGGCCGTAATTGGCCTATTAGTTTATTTGGAACGGTAGAAACTGACATAGAATACACTGTAGGCACGTATTTCAATATTGAACAAAATGCTAACAGCGTCGTCTCGACAGTCGATTAATTTAAAACGCTGTCAAGTGGTGTATAAACAGCATTGCGTCTGATTAATCTTTATTGTAAAATCTATTGGAGCGAATTGAGAATAACGACAATTCGCCTACCTCGCAATACTCTTTCATTATAAATCAACAAGTACTTACACGAGTTATTAAAGACTGAAATAATGAGTAGGTACTTTTATGAGCGTAGTTAGAGTGTAAAGTTAACTTTCACTAGATCTGACAGCAGGAGATTAGTTCGCAAAAAATGATAGCAAATGCTCTTATTGTGCTCTATATAGCGCAGTCACGCCAGGTGCTAAGAGGTGCCGAAGAGTTATATGATTTTGTTTCTGTTGTTTTGCACCAAGGTCAAAAACCGGATAACATTACAATACAGTACTTACTTTCGTACTCGATGTACGAAAGCGAATGCGTCGCCTCCCGTTTTGGCGACAACTTTCTGTAAATATTCGAACCACTTTTTGTCCTTTCCAAATTGTAATTTCAATGGAACATCAATATTGTTTACGAGCGCATATTTTGGACAGGTCCACTTTCGACGATTATGTAAGGTGGTGATATCTTCAGATGCGGAGGCAGATAACTCAAAGTAAGGGTCTTTAATTAGCGTGTAGGTTTTTATGTGCTACAAAAAGCACGTACATTTTTCGTATTTTTACTATCGCCTTGTTTGAGCTTTATTGCGCAATACCCGGTTCCTATATTTTACTTTCAGTTATCGGTAAAAAAAATATCTTCGTACGTACGTAGGTACGTACACCCACATCATCGGTTACTTTACCTGTGACTACTGCGATGGACCATCTGGACTATTTTCCATGAGGTACCTTAGGTAGTAAGGAAGTAAAACGATTCATTTTTATTATATTACATGCAGGAACCGGACATATAGTTTAGTTTGTGTTTAGAATTTAAATTGTGCTCACAGAATGCGTTGAACAGAGGTCAGCCGGAGACATAGACAAGCGCCTACGAGCGTTATCAACGCGACGTTTTCCTAACTTCGAAACGTGATACTTATGTGTAATGTGTAATCAAAACACCTATTCGAGGTTTATAAATGAATTATAGTATCCGTTGATTGATATATTAATACAAGGATCGTGGATGTCACAACAACCTATCATCTTCGTCTCCCTTATTTCCATAATAACACACAACGTGCATTCCGCTACAAGTGTTGGATAATATACCGTTCGGGTAGCGATTATTCTGTAGGTTCTTATCTAAATCGATGTAGGAACATAGTACTTATGTAAAGTTAGGTATATTATAGGCACGCATCTCCTTACTTGGTCACTAGACTCACTAGGTACCTCCTCCTATCCTTCCTTTTGATTAAATTCGTGCGGGTTCCAAGACAACTTAGCTTTTCCCCGGAACTCATCGGGGTTCAAACCGTGGCGTCATCGTAGGACACCATTGTCGATCCTGGCTTACAGGAGTAACAGTGGTGGGAGTGTGTGGCGGGCCTAGTCACTAGGTACCTAATGGATAGAGTCAAAATGATTGCCTCTACTAACAAGATACTCAAACTCAAATGAAAAGGTCGACGATCCATTTTGTTCCGTACCTATTATAGTTTAATGCCAACCAGTTAGTTAAGATGTTTTAAGCGATACCAAAGCGTAGGCAGAAACACACAAACTATTATGAAAAATGACGTGAGAAAGTGGTGAAAACGCGTTCAACCTACATACCTTAATATTATTTATTTTATACAGGCAGATAGGAATTCAAATATAGATGGTGGTAAATAAAAGGTGACCAAAGACAAGTAAAGTTAGTTAGTAAAGAAAAGTAGTAAGACTTAAAAGTTTCTTAGGGATTATAAACTGAATACACGCTCCCAAACGGAATACAATGCTCACCAATTAGTTTAGTTAAACAATATAAAATTGAGATCTATTTTAAAATTAGGCCATCTACCTATTCATAATAACTGTGGAGAATGAAATAAAACTGTTCAGCCTTGACATAATAACATATAATTCTGGTCAAACAATTAATTTGTCCGCGAGATCAATGGAAGCTGTATAAATGATACTACATATCAGTATGTTTGTGGCAAATTGCTTTTTCTGTTGGAACTCTCTTTGTTTTTGTTGTTCTTATATTTGTAAGAATTTCGACAGGGATTATTTTGGGTCCATTTTGTAGGCAGACACTCTACTAAAAGGGAGCCAAGCAAGTAAGTACCTACTATCAAATTCTGCTTGACATTTATGTATTGTTTAACGATTCCGGCACAGTTAATACATACATGATTTATATTGTCAAATTAACAATCAAGGTTTCAATTCCAAATAAGTTCTCTTAATTTTTATTTTATTGAGCCGAAAGCCTTGTTTTCTCCACATACTTATAGAATTTTGTATCAACCGAGCATTTTGATTATTGTTGCTCAACGGTTATGGTATTATTGGTCATTAATTAATTCGCAAATCAGATGATATTTGCAATAACAATAAAAACAGGGCGTCCTTAAACTAAAACCACGGGCTATAAAAGTTAAAGGCTATCAAAATTTACATCGTGTGCGTCCCAGTTTGTGGATTACAAGCGGCGCTGGCGCATGTGGGTGCTTCGAAATTGCGGTTTTATTGTGGATTTCGCGCAGTTTGCATTCGCCAATCTGTGGGAGCAGCGTGCGGCAAGGTCGAGGACAGCAGTAAATTGTTGTCACTGTCAGCTCACTTGTTGCGTAAACATTCATCATTTGTATGGCAGCAACACGCCAAGATTTTGATTCAAAGTCTTTGCAACTCACCTGATTAATAATATGCAATATTGAGAACAGTTGGTGAAGTTTAGTTAAAATCACATACCTATTTATACACGTGCATATACATGCACTGACACACGCTCGAAAATAAATTTTGATCACTCTGGCACTATCTTTGATTTTTCTTTGTAGTAATGTTATAGGTACTACTGGGGATGCGATGTAAATATAGGAATTTTCCATTTATTAGATAGGTACCAAACTCCAGAATGTATGTTAACCTCCGTTGCCAAATATCGAAATTGTAACATTAAACGAACGCAACATAAATCTCCTTCATACAGAAATGTGCTTTACCGAACGACATCGCATTAATCAAGTCTGGTAATGACCCACAGTTTCACTTTTCTTTTGTATTTGGGTCGTTTCAATTGCGGACGATCAAAGAAATCATTATAGTTATTTCCGTGTGGGGAGCGCTCAGGTACAGTAATTAGGTAGTAACCACATAATGCCTAGCAACTTCAAGGAAATATTTTGTTTACAATACCACTAGACAAGATGTATTCTAACTTCCTATAAATTAGGTAGACAAGTCGAATTAGGTGCGGTCTAATGTTAGTGGCACATATTAGATATTTGGATCTCATTAGCAATAAGGAAGTAGGATCTTGCTGCAAATATTTTATCTAAATATCTCTCAAATGCCAGTATTTTTCAAACAATATCATTCCAGGATTCGTCAAGGATTTGTCTTAGGTCTGTTGCAGTATACTCGTGTATTCTAAAAATTAATGGATATTGAACCCGTATCAGCGTACTGGACGTAGGTTTTTATTAAATTACTTTCATGCATGCTTCGTTGATAACTTGGGCATAATAAAATCGGTCATATGTATGACACTGCGAATGTATACAAATATTTGCGGAAGTCGCAAAGCGTTTTGAAGTTTAGTTGACTTCGACCAAGGTGCTCGTGACCTTACACAGATAAAAATCATTATCATCTCACTACGCTTGATGACTAGTAAAGTTGCGCTTAAAATATAAGGAAGCAAGAAAGATTCAATTGCGCATAAAGGTTAAAAAGTCAAAATTGGCATTTAATTAAAGAAAACCTTTAAACTTATATAATGTAATGACAGATTAAATGAAAGATCTGTGTCGAGCAATACCAAGAGGACAACCTAATTACAGTATTGCTAAACAGTACAAAAGCATTGCGAAAAGCGCTAAGTACCCGCCGACGAATGTCAGTATATTGGCAATTCAATATTTGCTTTGATAAAGCAAATGTGTGCGTGGGCGCAGATTACTTGCTGTAGAACGCTAAATGCTGCGACCAATATTGCCAAATAGGGCTGTCAAATGAATGCACACACGCAATAACCATGGAGATATGCGACAAAGCAACAAAGCAATAAGGCAGTATCGCGTCATTCGCCATATTTCCTTCATAGCACACCCATGTATTATCATTATTCTGTATTTAATTACGTATTACGTCAATACGTAAAAAAGTGGAAGGTTTATTAGAAAATCTTTTTATGGACTTGGGCTAAGCTTTAAGTGGACATAATCGGGTGCTTCAAGGACCTCATTCACGACTTTGATGTCAGCGACGGCGATGGGGCCTCTAAGCAATTATTTATAAATTAAATGATTAAAATCGTTAAGAGTTATTTAATTGTAAACAATAGATAACATAGACTGATGTGTTTTTGGGCAAAAAAAGATTTCCCTTAAATCAAATTTCATAAAAGTTGTTTTAGTATCCTACTTTTTCAGAAAAAGCAAGCTATTGCCGAATCTATACCTATTAATCAATAAGAGCAAGTATAGTTTGGGTTTTTCGTCTACAGACTAATCAATTATTCAATACTACAGGTATATGAATAGACAATTTCTACTGAATTGATTACTATTAATTATTATTGTAACAACATATAACATACAGTCAATGATTTGCGAAATTGAGAATAGCCCGAACTGTGGGCGAAATAAACCAGTTGACATTTTGGAGAATTCTATTAACCAGGTTCATATCGTTACTAAATTAACAGTACATAATGTTTTTATACCGTTAACCAACGACGTTTTATATTATAGACCTGACATACACAAACATGAGTGCTCTAAAAGACAGCATATTAAACTATACCTACATCAATGAATACAAGCCCTATAGGCCAGAGCTGAGGTTAGTAAGATATGAATATACATTCTAGCGTTATAAGCAGCGTGTATGCAGTGATGCAGCCGCGAAACTGGGCGGCGTGGGACTAAGTGGATGTTGGGTAGTTACCTTGTATTCATGTTGCCAAAATAAGGTTCCATCTAAAGGGTTAATACATCTTTGGTTAACCCTGGTAGAGTGAGAGGTATGTCGCTGGCTGGCGGTTCTTACGCGCTCTGACGCAATGAACACTTGTAACAGGGTAGATGTATAGCAAAATACCTCAATACCAATTGCGGCGGCATTCCATACCCTTTCGTGGCGGCTAACTTGTCATACATCGAGATTTATAAGCAGTTAGCACAAAGAGATTGTGAATTCCAACTTGAATGGGATGAAGTGGGGGCATTATTGGGAATTTGACTGGCTTCTGTGTTAATTTCGCAGCAATATTATTTAAAAGTTTGTTATTTAGTCCTATTAAAAATATTTCAGTGACTAATAAAAATAACTTATTGGTTAGGTATTGATTTATTATTTTAGCAAGTACCTTCTTACATGGCAATCACAAAACTTGCTTAACGTACTACTTACATGCAGCGAAATTCACACATCTGTTATCGAACTCGCAATTCGACAATTCACGTATTAAATATACTATAAGAAGATATTATTCACCAGATGATTGGCAATACCGACATGTTTTCAACATTATGTTCCGCGAGCGACTGACTCGTACTGTGTCCATGGACTCCGTTTACTAGGACACACTATTTTGGAGAGTCACATGTCTCCCTCTTACTTGGTAAATGTCTTTGAGCATAACCCCATATTTATTACAGTAACAACCTTCATACAGTAGGTGCTAGGTTACAAAGATATGGCATCGCACGCAAGGCCGAACATACTTTAATCGTCAATTTGCCAAGCCATTTAATGTTCATTCATTTGTCAAAGGATTGCCACTTCAACGAGTGTATAATTAAAGAGCTTTTGATATACAGGGTGTTTCAAAAGTGCGAACACTTTTTTCATATATTTTTTTCCCGCCTATTTTTATAACTTTCCTATCTATCTCAAAACCTATGGATGTTTTTACAAATTATTTTTGAATATTAGTGGCTGCTATTCCTAAATTCAGTTATAATAATAATAATAATAAACCATTTATTTCAGGCAACTAAGGCCCATATTATAAATACCTTAAAGACTAACATACATATTATAATTAAATTATAGCACTCTACAATTAAACTGCACTCTATACATTTGGTGTGTTCTGAGGCCGCAACACGAAAGTTGTCATAAATATTCAAGGGCCCATAACTTGGAAACTGTGATTAGTTACGTGTAGTGTGTATTCATCAAGGATCTACATACCTATCAGGTACCGTACATGTATGTTAATTAATGTTCGTACTTTTGAAACACTAGGTATATATTATAATCATTACAGGGTAGGTAAACACAACATACAAATAACAAAACTACAGCGCTTGTGGAACAAAAAGCGAAATGTACAAACTATTTATTTCTTTTTGTTTCTATTGGTTGTTCTAATTTAGTCTTTGGTTACGTACTTTAACAACCTTGAAACTAAATTGAGTTATAAAAGTTTGGCAGTAACAAGCCCTTTGTTAATTTAAAAATATCATCTATAGCCTGTTTCAGAATCGTCAGATAGCTATTATCTACCAAATAAATAATATGGCGTTTACACAGATATTCTGTGGAAAAACTGTCTAAAAATTTCTGTCTAAACAGGCACTTAACATTTTTTTTGTAGATTTTTGCGTGAATGTTCTTATTCACACAATAGCCAGGGAATATAATGTACTTATCTTATACCAACTTATGCGATTTGTTCAATTGTATATTTTCCCATTGTCGATCCCTCCCGCGTCGATGTTTCGTCAATGAATTCTCATGTGGCCTGAGAGTGCGCGGGCGCCGATTGTGATGCATTGCTCTTATAAATCACTAGCATGCGGGAAGTGCGTCGGCTAGTGTTACAGCTAGCTCTAGAATATATCAATTTCTTAGATCACAAGAAAAAGACCAAACACTTAGATAATTTAAATAATGATGATCCTAACAAAGAATATGTAGACTTAGAGCGGAGTTCACGAACAACACTAACGGACTGATAGAGCTATAAACGACTGTTACCAGTACATCAAACAATTACTGCTCTAACGGTCCGTTAGTGTGTTGTTGAACTCGGCCCTGAATGTCATACAAACTATTATTAATTTTTATAAGGTGTTACTGATATTTTTGACGAAGTAGATCATTCTAAGTAATAATTAAAGCCATTTCGCTAGACATGAAACAGTAAACACTGATCAGTGTGAGATTGAAACACGTGTATCGTGGAATCGTGGCCACGATGGAACAGTGTTGTGACCTAATTACACGCCTTTGTCTCTCAGATCTTAGACTCAGCACAATTTAATATCAAGATAGTACGGAACTTAGCTACTTTGAAGAAGTTTTCAACTGATAACTACCAAGAAACAGAGCTTTATCGATACGTTTATCGAGGAAATGGGGTTAGCGATTTGCAGAATTCCAGGCACATCTGGCAACACTAGCAATGACGTCACATGGCGTTCATGAGAACGTTGCTTTCGCGATACAAATACCACATGTTTATGTTTCATGCGTGCGATAACAATTATTATGATGGAAAGAATAACAATATGCGAGAGTCTTGAGTAAGTGAAGCATTGCTTGCGTAACATTTACCTTGATTAATGGGCATAAGAAATTAAACATGTATCTAATAATGTTTACGAAAATAATACCAAAATAACCAGGAGCTCGAATCTCGATTATGGTTGAAATAAAGGTCATGGTTGAATTGCGTAATGTAGAGTTCAGAAAGACGGCTGAACGAACTCGTCAAGTGCACAATAAATATTTTTGCTCCGTGTACGATTATTTGCATTTCGAAATAAATAAAGTTTTAGTACGAGATACGCTTAAGGACGACCTTCACCCATCGACTTACCGGAGCAATCCTAGATTTTATCAAATAAAATATGTTTCTGAACATATACCAATAGGGTTGCCGTAAAAAATATGGTCATGGCTATGATTAATGAAAATTATAAAAACCATTTTTTTAACAATTTTCACCGACTTGCTTGCCAAATGAAAATTATATCAAAATGAAGGCAATTTTATTGCGAATACTTGTTGCTTGCGAAAATCTAGTCAAGAATAACGGTAGTCGGGCTTTGAAATTAAAAATTTTAAATTGAAAAATTGTATGACAGAGAAGCATTGCGCATCCGAGTACTATTTCATGCGATAGAGGAGGATGCAGTACAACAGCTGCGCGCGACGAAGCCGTACATGCTTTTTGCATTTTTTTTTATCCTTCACATATTCTTTATGGCAGCCCTATTGGTATATGTTCAAACACATAATTTATTTGATAAAATCCAGGTTTGATACGGTAAGTCGATCGGTGAAGGTCACTCTTCAGTGTATCTTAGACCATTTAATGCGTTCTCGTATCAAGAGGTACTACAGGTGCATCTACCGTAATTCACAGTAACAATGTTATTTAAAGATGGGTACATTTTGATAGCAATTTCGCAATAGAGTAATTTTGTATTTATTTTATGCAGCCCTATATAAAAAATACGAACATGGTCAATCGTAAATTGTTAATTGATAATACTTGTGAACGTGAAATAGCTTGCTCGTAAAATATTTTTAGTTTAACGACGTGCGTTTAAAGGGAATTCGAATAGCACGCTATTTACAACGTATTGAATTACGAAGGTTATAATAAATTAATGATTTAGATAAAATTGGTAGAGCACAACAATACAGTCAGTAAGTAGATAGATGTTACAAAAAAGTGGGTTCCAGTGCCACTATGGGTTTTCGTGACGTTGCGACCCTTACAGATCATTAAGTCAAGATAAGATTATAGGAAATAAACGAACTGGCGACCGCGAACCGCTTGGGTGGCCCGGGGCGTCGCGTACCGGCGTGTGCACTCGCCCATCATTATGTGATCCACGGCCGTTCCCTTTAAAACTTTAATACATGTTTACAGACTGGATCGTGTACGTGAATAGTAAGGTCATATTTCATCAGCGATCGAACCCGTGTGAGACTCCAGACTGTCTCAGCGAAAGTGTGTGAACGGACACCGGCGCAGTTTGCATAATTTCTTATAATTCATCAAAATATTCTTTAGTGTAATCGAGCCGTGGGTGGTACGCTCGCGAGGACATTCCGTGCATTCGTAACGTGAAAATCGTATTGTATTTACATTCATCGTGTTTGCTTTATAGATTAACAGATTAGATTTCGGTTAATGATATTTCGTTCGACAACGAAAGTTTCTATTGTGTGAGAACCAAGGGGATTGCATGCAGTACCTGTTAAAATGTTTCGCCAAAGTGTTATCTTTATGGTGGGTTCTTCGTTATCACTAGGTATCTATCCGACCTACTTTGGGCGGTACCATTACCAATCTGTTAGCTTATCTATCTGTTGTCAGTGCTTCGCACTCGAGTTAATGATTTACGAAAGTGCTGAACGATTTGTGATCCCTGGATGAACCTCATATTATTCTTTGCTGCATACTTTTCCTTATTTATATAATGTATGTTACATTTATAGTTATAGTCAAAAAGTTTAGTACCTACTGTAAGTTCCCACTAACAATGCAATCTATTCATTGCAGATTTTGAAATCTTCAGTACTACCAAGTTTACCCGACAATAGGTACCTATTCAATTTGTTGTAGGCCCCATCGGAGCAGGTGATGTTGTCATCAGAAGCCGAAGGCATAGTTTTCTGTTTAATCCTACCGGTTCTTACTATAAGCACAAGCACTTGTTTGCTAATATATTTAATACCGGTTCGTAATATTGATGTATAATGTATGGTTCGTAAGTGCGCTGCGATGAAGACGTAATGAGGTAATCGAGACGATACGCGAGTACCATAATTTATCTCGTTTAACGTAATTAAACATTTCGCGGAGTAAATCAAGATTTATTTCTGATTTATTTTTATATATACTTACGCAAAGTTTTGCAACCCAAGATTAACGGGCTCCCATTCGAACAGATGGCTCAGTGATATATTGCGTAGCAGGTAGTTTAGGAATCACACACACTTTCGGATCATTAGGATATTCTAAGCGAAGGGAGGACCTATTTTCATCATACATTAACCATCTCAACGATACTTAAATTGTAGTCAATTCAAAAACCGTGTTAGTATAGATTCATCGGTTCTAGAACTAACATTGCTACAGACAAAGGTTAATTAATTACAAGCCAAAGTTGTTTGAATCGATATAAGAATAGGTTTTACCAAATTAATTGGTATATTATAAATGCAATATTTCTGTTTTGTTCTCAACCTTCGAATGTCACAAGTATCTTTACGTAGTGCGATGGACAAGGTGTGTGGTCGATCCTCCCGCGCAAACAGGTTTGTTGCCTGCGCTCGCGCCGTAAAAACCTTCAAATTTTAACGACTTGCGCTAACGAGCCGCAACGCAAGTTAAACACACCTTTTCATAGATCCTCCAATACTTCTAATACAAATCTCACTTTCCTTAGCCCAGTAACACAGTGATAGCATCGCCGCGACGCTACGTAAGATGGCGCAAGCGCACCATAACGTAAATAATCTGCAACGACATTTATTTTGTTACAAGTAGCATGGCACAAGATGTTCTCGTGTAGATAAAGTGTATTCAACTGTCATAATAATATGTTATGTTTGTTACATTTCATTATGGCAACATATTGTTGTCTTTACGAAGAGCGTGCCGTTTGAAGCCTGCAATACATTATGTTATGTAATTCCTAGATTATGCGGTAATGCTAACGAATATATTCCCACGTGAAATATACGCAAATTATTCATGTATTGCTGAAAGACCGAAGAAAATCGATATTTCGTAAAGCTCACTTTCAATATCGGATTTAACAAACTACGTATACTTACTTTTGCATTGACTCAAGCCATGATCATACAACTAATGGATCTTCCAAGTTTAGTATTCCCAACAATAAATTCCGGTCCCAGTAATTGTGTGCCATTGAGCCAACACACAAGACGGATGGGAGTGACAGTAATGCAAATCCTCGGCGATGCTTCAGCCATCAAGCGCGGAGCGGTTGAGTGAAGCTCGCGAGGCGAGGGCACTCGATCTCTGTTCAGAGTGCGCGAACAATAATATGTAAAGAATGGCGTTCCTGTCCGCTGGTCACGTGTGGCAGTGGGCCCGAGACTAGAGTGGAAGCGTGGGCGAGGGACCTCGCAAAGTAAGGTGAGCCATCTGTCTCAATTTCCTCGGATTTTGAAACAGTCGGTCCAAAAGTGTTCACGACCGTTTTTAGAATGTATCTATTCAAATTTATTGGTGTTGCATCGTAAAATTATATTTCTGAAATAATTATAGGTATAGTCGATTTATTTATCTAAGGTACTGTGCGTTTTGTCGTAAAATTGTGGGCAGGCTTTTGCACTATGAAGAGTCAAGACCTCAGAGCTCTAAGGAAAATGGGGGAATTTATAGTTTATCGATTTTAACATAGTCTTTTATTAACCTTCCCGTGCGTATTGCAAGGAATGATCATACTTAGTGTCACCCAAGTCGTGAGCGCGTGATTAGTATGTCCTTCAATACCTATACATTGTCCTATATTGACATGAACGTGATCTAACAATAATGTGTTGACAGAAATTGCATTCATAGTACTAGGTAGGTACATAATTATGAAGTCGTTAATTTATATGGGTAGTTTTTTAATTGATTTATGTATGTACTATGCAGTCTCACTCTATGCGCCTTATTTGAAAAATAAACATGTTTTGTTACTTACATATAATTATTTATTAGTAAGTACTGACATTGTATTTCCGTTCTAGTAATTCATGATTTAAACAATTCAGAATTACAATAAACAGACACTATCTGGAAACGAAACGAAAAAAGAATGAAGTCATATCCTGCTCTATATTTTAATTCCAACTCTACATTTTCCCGCTGCGACCACAATTGCACTCACACAAAGAGATTTTCTCCCGTCGTCATAATATTGTTCAGTATGTTATGATCACAGTACTTTTATTCATCAGTATGTAGAGAATGTTTTGGGGCAAGCGCTATCCTCATCAGGTAGTCAGCCGGCGCGGCGTGCTCTTGACCTCGAGTCACTGGTGACTCACAGCCGGTGGTAATGTCGACGCCAGCGTACCATTCCGATGCATGGGAAACTCTATCAACTAATCGGGGCTCAATGTAGAGTCTTTTTTGCAAGATGTCGCTATTGTTTCTATGGGAAATTTAGAAATTGGAACGACACTTTTTGTAACAAGCCAAAAGTGCCATTTGTGAATATAACTCCTCTCTATACTTCTTTTAAAGTGGTGCTTTCTTATATGGGCGTCTTGCATGTCAAAGAAATTCTTTAGTTTTATGGAACGTTAACAGTCATTTTCAATTCCAATAAACCTGTATATCAGCTACAGAGAAATAAATAGGTAATTAAAATTAATTTACCTACATCAAATAGCGCTTTCTATGACAACTCAATCCGGAAATTCTCACGGTCTTTGGTAATTATGACAACTACAAATATAATGGCCGAGGGTATTCAAATTATTCTTCAAATAGCATATCGACGGCTCTATTGCATTTCGTTTCCCTTTTACAAATCGGTACAAATATAAAGTTGAAGTATCTGTTTGTAGTGTCAAAATAACAGCTTTTTATTAAACGCATAATATGTATATGAAAGTATTTGCGGTATTTATTACGAAAAAGCAATTATTTGTACGTCTCTCTGTTTGATCCAGCTAGTCTCCAAATCAGCTGGACCGATTTTGACGGGACTTTCACTGGCAGATAGCTGATGTTATAAGGAGTAACTAGGGATACTTTTATTTTAGCAAACATTAACACACATATTTTCGAAATCCCACGCATACGAAGTAATAAATTCTCACATGATTTGCCTTGGAATATAAATTACAAAACTATTTTTATCTAACCGGCCAGTTTGGGTGCATTGAAATGGTATATCATTAAATATTACAAGTTTTCGATAGGCGTACCCACTAAAGAAAGTAACGTGGAAAGGTGTTTAATTTATAAGCCCTTAAATCAGTTTTATTGCTTGCTCTCCCTTCAATGTTTCTAATAGCAAAATTGATCGATGCTTAAAATAAACTTTTTAACGCATTGATTATAGACATTTCACTTTCACTGTATAATTTGAGATTATCACGGATGTTGTAATAATTACATAGTATCATACCATGCACTCTACCTGTTCTTATACACGTACAGTTTTTGAAATATCCCAGGTAAATAGTATCTAAGTACTGATTGTGTAGCTTTTTTCATTGTCCTGAGTTCAGAGTCTTCATGAGGTTCAGAAACGAGTGAAGATATTGTATAACATATCCTGCAATGCTTTCATCGTCTAATTTGTATGTGCGTCGGGCCGGTCGTGATAGTGTCGGAAAGACTGACAAATAGGCTCGTGCCCCGAGCCTTTGTCGGCTCGGTGACGACACACGACACACGTCGCATCACTCATTGTCTAGATATGTGTACCCTCCCTTGTTCCAAAGAAATGCTTGCAAACACTTTGCTTTAAAACATGGAAGTCAGCTATAGTCAATTTTATATGCAACTTGAAACAGCGGGGCTAAAATGGCCAAATAGCTGCTGCTGCGGAATTGCTAAGGATTCTGCTGGAAATTCAGAAAACTTAATTGCGATCTGAATTGATATGTGGTCTAGTCTAGTCTAGTCTCTTCTGCGCGCATCTCTCCTCGGCGCTGTCAGAATTCTCAGCAATACCGCGAAATTTTCTTAAAATGAATGTGTCAATATTTTACGAAAATTTAGCGGAATTGCCGAGGATTCTGCTAGAAAATCAGAAATAAATATTGCTTTTGCAGAACTGCTATGTGTCTATTTGAGCCCCACAGAATTAATTGTATTAGGATTGTTGACATCCGTCGGTAATTCTACCAGATATTTAGATTATCCAGTTGTTCTCCAAAGCACTCGAACACACACAGGAACAAACAACACGCACGTTAATATGCAGCTTGCTCGCTGTCTCTACAAAGCACCGTTAAATCTACTTCCAGTTTTTCGGAGAAACATTTGCTTTGGCCCACTTTAAAGAAAAATATGTTTTCTCTTCATTGACAAAATTGTACATTAACATTTACCTAGTGAGCGGTTAAATCATGTATTCGTAAATTATAAGGCGGCAAGTGGCGGCAAGTGCTTCGGGAGATTATTTTGAATTAATCATAATTTCGCTTTCTCATTCGGTGATTAAAGGGCGGGACAAAGGAAATTCTTCATGTCGGTGAGCATGCGTCGCGGTCAAAAACCTGCCAATATCTCATGTAGCGGTACCGAGGGAATGTTGACCGCGGCCTGCATATCGCAAGTTATTAAAGACGGCACTGGGCTCGGTGCAGTAATATTTACAGACGCTTCTGCGAACCTGCGGTTTCCGCCGCAGCGCACATCAATGGCCCGCCCAAAGCTCGCCTGTGACCGGCGCGGGAGCAAGCGCGTCCGCCGGACGATGTTACACTCCACTCGCTCATACTAAAGTAAACCTATATTGCTTTCACTATTTATTGACACAGAGAAAATAGGAATATTCTAACATTAAGTTGTCAATGGACACATTACCGTGAGAGAATGTGTAATATTTTTTCTGGATTATATTTTGGGATTTGATACGAATGAGAATAACTATTACTAAGCTTGTTCAAATAGATTTCAATATTGATTTTGTATTTATTTACTCAATACACGGCAAAATCCCACAAGACATGAGTAATAATCCAGATCAAAGGGTGTATTAATAAGAGTCGTAATATCAAGGATTCATGGCCATTCTATAAAGGTGTTTGTTTGGAAACAACTACGTCAAAGGCTTAAGATTTCTTGGCTCTTTGCCGCCTCTCCGATGTTTTCCACTAAACATAATAATCCTTCTGTGTTGCACTATCTCTCACCTTCTACTAGGAATCAGATTGTTTTTTGTTCCGCTCAGTGTTTATATCAAATAAACTGCGGAATTCACAGATGTGTCTATAAATATTATGAGAATGAATCAAATGTTTGGTAGCACGGATTGGTTGGCCGCCAGACCCGAGTTGCCGAAAACTTCTGAAGAAGTGATTCATTCATTAATATTTAATGTTGTTTCTTTCAATCGAACTTGTGCTACGTAAACAACATTCGGTTTCCCATAATTTGTTTATATCGCAACGATAAATCGTAGCGTTTTATTTAAGAAAGTGAGAGAAACAGTAGGTATCGTAGTACTAATGCAATGGCTGATGTAAAATACACCTTCCTGGACGAATGAGTGACGTATCTAGAACAGGCGATGTACCATGCAATTACAATTCGGTGTGGTCGAAAGGGACTGGTGGCGAGTATCGTGTAGCGGTATCTCTTTGTTTCGCACGAAGCTATCGCCGCAATGATTTTATAATAACAGCCTGATCCAATCGAATTGTTTTAACACCTTCAACGTTCCGCATCATGGGAGACGATCGGCTCTTACCGCATAAGATACCGCGTCATTGTTTCAGTTTCGAAACTTTATTATTTTTGTTCGGCTTAATTACATATATCTGCTGTACCCGAGCAGATGAAAATAATATGTTGTTTTGTCGCCTGTCACCGTATTTCACGTTCATTTGTCAATCGTTCAATGTTCGTAAATTCCATTGTTTATTGCAGATCTTTCGCCCGGCGTCAAGCAAGTCGCTGTTTTATTTTTATTTTACTCTCGCCTTGACTTCGTATGGAAATGTTTTAGTGGTTAAAGACCTCTCGGAACAATGCGTGAGAGCAATAACTATTACGCCAACTCAGTGAGGTTAATTCCAGTTTCTATAATTAACGATACGTCACGCGTCGTGTTCTTCGGTGTTTCGTTTACACAGAAAAACTGGTCATCAGTCTTTCTTGAGCACAATCTCATTCGTCATCACAGCCCGTGAAAGTACTATGAAAGTTAAATATGCTACCGATGAGCGGAGAAAATGATTGATCAATGCTTCTGTTGAATAGTAAACACTGTGTGATGATTCAATTAAGTGCCTTTCGTTTTAATCGAAAAGAAATTCTGAAATACCTGGTAGGTTTGTTTTCTGCTCGTAGATTCGTATTGCGTAATGGCTGCATGTATATATTTATGATTTTGCACTCCAAATCCACACGGATACGGCATGCATGTTTTGACTGATAGGCGTGGGCGACTTTCTTTAGGTTTCGCTCGTTTATCGATGTGTCGTTCAGCGGCTAAATTAACAAGGAATTCTTATTAAGACAGGCCGACACGGTCGGAGAAAACAGCATCAAACCTGCCGCGGCGGCGACGTCAATCATTGATTGTCATAGTTATCTCACCTGATCGAATTGTCGCCTAATTGTTGAATAACATCACCGGTTGCGTAATGCGAGCCTTATTAGAAAACAGTTCGTGCGATCCCTCGCAGCGTTATGACAGGTGATAGACTCGTTTGTGTTAGATTGTCAGGCTGTACGGTTTTTGCATTTCGATTGCTATTGTGATGTAATAGTTCCTGTGAACTGTAAGTTGTATCATTTGAGCGTGGAGTTGGCCGCCAAATGAACCTGTAAAGTTCAATTGTAATTTATTGACCATCTATCTATTTCCAACACCATACGTACTGAGAAATCTATTCAAGAAGCGTTAGTGGTTCTCGGAAGATCTGTATAAATTCAATTTTCGTGCGCTCTAGTAAGTGAATATATTGAATACAAAACTGTAGGTGTAATTGAGGACTAATTTATTTTCAGTCGAGAAAAAACCGTAGCAGCAATTAAGTTGTGCGACGGAGTGTATTATAACAGCAAGTTCACTGGCGCTACATTGACATGGAATCCGCGGTGACTCATGCGCAGCCCGGCCCCGCTCACCCCCGCTCTCCCGTATATCTTAGGGGCAATTTACAATGATCTGCCACGAGGAAGCTCATGAATGGTGGAATTGTTAGGCCTATCTATACTGTTCAGCTCCACGCGCCCGCATTTTTCTGCAGGAATTTAGGTCCTGGCCTAGACATTATTTGCATGTGTAATTTATATTTGGCACATAACTGTGAATTGAGATACTTGAGTGGACTAAAGACTGATATTTAATAACATTGGACATGAATTTAACCCAATAGTTAGCAGCGATTGTCTATTTTAGATAGGTACAGGTAAGTTAACTAAGATTTCGTTTGTACCACTCCACTTTGTACTTAAGGTCAAAAATTGTTGCACTTTGTGCACTTTGTGTATCGTCCTTTAGTTTAAGCTAAATACGCAATTATTATCTCACCGTGCATCAGCCGACGCGCCAGCGCAGCGCAGCGGTCGCGTGCATAGCATTCGCACTGGCTAATTTCGGAGCCACGACCGTTGACTTAACGCGCCGGACGTCGTAAAACCGGATAGGATCCACCGTGCTCGCTACACAACACCTTATTATGACACACATAGGTACTTGGTGTCTTATCGAGATCCACCACAATAACACCCTCTACTCGAAACGTGAGCTCCCACTTAGCCAGTTAATAGAAACTTCACGCTATAGTCACGCCGATTATTAGCTGTATGGAAGGACGTTACACCGAAATCCGTGCAAAATGCTGATGAGGAACGTTCGAACAAAAAACGTTGAACTTCCTAAATTCTGTCCGGTGAGTACTGAGAATCGGTTTGGAAGTTGAAATATATTCATATCATGTGTGGTGACATCATACTTTATGTCGTTGGAGCGCCGTAGAATAAATTGCCTTCCATATTAGATCGTACTCGGCTTGAAATACTATTTTTAATTTTAACGTTTGAAAAAGAGGAAGTCGTTGTAGGCACGTTTGTTTAACTTTAACGGTCCCGACATAAACCATTAGCGGTCTCTATAATTTGAAAACGCATAGTTAATGTTACAGAAATGAGAATACTTAATTATTGTGTCAGTATCATGATCATAGTGGTCTTTTACAGTTTCAGATTACTATCAGGTGCGTCTAGTTAAAGCAAGCGGCGCGCCCAAGCAATCAGTTTTGACGTTGAACTCATAGACATAATGTCATAACTGATGGCTCGGGCGCGGCAGCTCGGGGCATGTGTACACACCCAATGATAAGCGAAAAATAAACATAATATGATACCTCCTCACATAGAGTTCTTATCAAAGGAAATCCAGCGGCAGACTGTACCTAATTTTCTTTTTCTCATAAAACATGTGTTTAGTCCTGAAATTGGGTCCCACTGAAATAACCGACTAGCAGATGAAGCAAAAAGAGGAGAGAGAAGAAGAAGAATACGTGATTGCAGACGTCGACTACGTAAAAAGTACCTATTATTCACTACAAGACACCTCGTTAATAATACTGAACCTCTTAAAAACTTACCTCTCACGACTTATGGAACCAATTTGTTATCATTCCAAAACGTTCATACGCTGATGTGGGAATAATTGATATTGTCTCGTGAACTTTGTATCGCTTATCAATACCGTCAATTCTAATTAAGTGGCATCTGTTAACACATTTTCCAAGATTTACGACTTTCTCATGTGTTGTTTCAACTAACAATATGCGCGTGCGTCGCTTAACTGCTGTAACAAACAAAGATATACGTTTCACACAATAATTAATATGGTATAAGAATGAGAATGTTGTTCTAAAGTTCATAAACGGCTCATTAGTGCTTGACGCTCCAGTGTTAGTTACTAATTGTTCCCAGCTGAACAAAAACTTAGCGAAGAGTACAGTTAAACTTAACGAGTGAGTCACAAGCGCAAGGGGAACGCTGGCGCCATAAAAACCCGTGTTTTGCTATTAAGGAGATCGGCTCTCTATTTTAAATACGTATTCGCAGATAGGAGAAATACGCGTAGATTCGCTCGCCGACTTTGAGTGATACCTTTGAGTCCTCTTTGCCATGTTGCTCACAGCGATTAGACGTCTATTTGTCAGGGCTGGCTCTGGCGATGAGATTTCGGGCATGGCAGCTCGGGGCATGTGTACACACCCAATGATAAGCGAAAAATAAACATAATATGATACCTCCTCACATAGAGTTCTTATCAAAGGAAATCCAGCGGCAGACTGTACCTAATTTTTTTTTTCTCATAAAACATGTGTTTAGTCCTGAAATTAGGTCCCACTGAAATAACCGGCTAGCAGATGAAGCAAAAAGAGGAGAGAGAAGAAGAAGAATACGTGATTGCAGACGTCGACTACGTAAAAAGTACCTATTATTCACTACAAGACACCTCGTTAATAATACTGAACCTCTTAAAAACTTAGCCAAGTTCTAATAGATGAACATAACACGTGCAAATTTTGGCATTGATCGATACAATTAATATTTAGGCTATAAGGTCGTGGTAGCCGTTAACATTAATACAAAGATTATGCTAATAACAGGGAGTAACCGACACCCAGTGGGCGACATCGGCAATGACTCAATACGCCGGTGGGTGGGACAGCTGACGCGAAGGCCGTGGGGCTTGGTCATCGGCAGCCGTTCACCAAACATGCTAGAGCAGACACGACTCTACATAGGATTGCGACACTTGTGAACCATTTTCTGAAGGGGTTGTCAGTAAAAGGTCAAGTGTCAATGCATGGGCTTAAGAAATCAGAATCACATTGGGCCCGACTCAATCAAAAGAGGCCATTTTTTCGTCAACCCACATCGTCCTACTGCTAAGGTCATTAACCAAAAAAAACTTTCATAATAAATAGTAGGAAATATAGTTAGGATATTGTTCACTATCAACGATATTCAAATGATCGTTGCTCACTATAGATAGGTAAGTACTGCTTAAAAATGTTTGGCTATCATCGTGGTAGTAGTTAACAATTTTGGAAAGGATTCATACTGCAGTTAATGCTGTGGCTTTCAATGCGGTTTCTGAGCTCTTATCAAATATTCGAAGTTCATAACCTAGGCCTATTTAGAACCCATCAATCTGTTTCGTTCGGGCCTAGAATTCAGAATAATCAATGTGACAATATCATTATTAGTAAATTAGTGTCTAAATCACTAAATGAAGGCCTAGCAAAACAGATTGGCCAGGGCTCCAGGAATTTTCCTTATTCAAAGTTGATCACGTGATATAATTGTAACTTGCAGTGTTCTTTTCATGTATATTTCCAAATTTAACTTTACCTGTTCTGAAACTGGGTATCGTTTGTAGGTCTTCATGTCAATCATTCGCTTGTCGGATTCGTTCATATCAAAATGTGATAAGTTGATTGATCTGTGCAACCTAAAAACGGAACGACATCGTTCTCAACCCGGGCCCGCGGTTCAGTTGACCCGTCCAATGACCCAGAACAACGAATCGACATGAACAAATTGCATTAACTGAGTGCCTCTCACGACTTATGGAACCAATTTGTTATCATTCCAAAACGTTCATACGCTGATGTGGGAATAATTGATATTGTCTCGTGAACTTTGTATCGCTTATCAATATCGTCAATTCTAATTAAGTGGCATCTGTTAACACGTTTTCCAAGATTTACGACTTTCTCATGTGTTGTTTCAACTAACAATATGCGCGTGCGTCGCTTAACTGCTGTAACAAACAAAGATATACGTTTCACACAATAATTAATATGGTATAAGAATGAGAATGTTGTTCTAAAGTTCATAAACGGCTCATTAGTGCTTGACGCTCCAGTGTTAGTTACTAATTGTTCCCAGCTGAACAAAAACTTAGCGAAGAGTACAGTTAAACTTAACGAGTGAGTCACAAGTGCAAGGGGAACGCTGGCGCCATAGAAACCCGTGTTTTGCTATTAAGGAGATCGGCTCTCTATTTAAGATACGTATTCGCAGGTAGGAGAAATACGCGTAGATTCGCTCGCCGACTTTGAGTGATACCTTTGAGTCCTCTTTGCCATGTTGCTCACAGCGATTAGACGTCTATTTGTCAGGGCTGGCTCTGGCGATGAGATTTCAAAAGTCAGGTGCTGCTATAGTTACTAAAATTTGCTACATGCAAGCTAAATAAGGTACCTCTCCAAGAGTTTGCATAATTAATACATGACGCATTTAAATCCAACTGTATTGACGAGAATGCGTTTTATTGCCATGTATGTACGAGGCACCAAGAAGATTCACACAAGGTGTGACTCAAGCTATTGCTATGTGACATAAAGGAGACCAAAAGTGAAATTTCGAAACTTGTAACATTGTCATGTAAAATTGCTTGAAATGCTATAAGCATAATGACTGTGTTCCGTAAACGGGTCAATATTTAAATGGGTGTTCGAACCGTTAATAGCCGTTATTTAATAGATCAATAAAAACGAAACGATATTCCAAATAGCTGCAATGCAATCAAGTTTTATAAGTGTGATATGAATTCATTCAAATTGTAAACTCTAGTTCCAGTTTTGAGGTCAGAAGTTTATTAATAATGAACAGACAGGTTTCATTATCTTAGCCGCCCATTCAAGTTAGCGGCTTAATCCGATTTAACGCAAGAGATCATGAAGACCGGTTACCTTCGGTGATAACGCAACCTCGTGATACCCAGAAACCGCAGGTACTTATGTACAAACAAACCTGTAAGTATAGTGCACTGAATTTTCTGAAGATTCAGTAGCTCTACTATGACTTTATACGTTTGTAAGAAGACGCTACGCTAGCGTTTACATAAAATATGTGACATATTTTAATTATAATGGCAATAGGCTCGCTTCTATTATGTTTTGACCGTAAAACACCATTGGCGAAATGCGTGTGTTCCGCAATGCACCAGCAATGCAATGCAGCAATGCAATTACACATGCAATGCAAATTATATTAAAAAAACACACTTCCTCGGGTGACCGATACAAATTGTTATATAAATATTTAACTTAATTGATAGCCTTTAGCCGTCAAACCGGCAAACCTATATGTCGAAAGAGACTGCTATGGGTGTGTGTAAAGTGATTCAGAACAGAAGCCTATGTCGAGTGGAGTGCCGTAGCAGCCCTGATAGTTCGCGAATGACTAACGGGCGGATCCCATATAAGAATGCTGCGGGTCAAATCAGAGGTTCGTATCTGAGATTGGTGTCAGTGTTCCACGTTTTCTCCTATATGTCATCTACGACCCCTTTGTGTAGTTGCGCCGACTTATCACCGGTAATGGTGCCTACAGGCGTCTTCGCAGAAATGATATAACAAGAGATAAACGTGTATAATGGGTTATCTTTTAATGAAACGAAGTACGGTTTAGTACTTTCTATTTCAATCGCGGTGGTACTTGCGTTACAAATTCTTGTTGGGCATTGTTAACACAAGTGTTTTTATTGGTAAGTAGGTAAGGTCTTGTGAACTAATTACGACATCGGTTATTTTTAACTGACTTGCGAAACGAGGACTTTATCTATCGAAGTAGTAGTAGGGTAACTTGGTAGATTTACTTATTGAATTATTTGGAAGTCAAAGTCCCTAAATTTATTAGGTTTCGACCGTTTAGCGCAGTGGTTTGAGCGTTAGCCGTTCAGCTCACTGCATCGGGTGGCTGCGGGTTCGATTCCCGCCAGAGGCAAATATCAGAAACGGCCTTATCGTAGTTGGCCCTGGTCTGTGTGGCACTGGGTTCGCCCCCAGTCCATTGTATGATAGCCATAGTACAAGCGTTGCTTAGTTTGGGTTCAGGACCATACAGTGTCTGGCGAATATATTTATAGTACGTTTTTATATACTTGTCCTATTTGGTAAGCAAAGATGGCGTCCAGCGGGGCGATTACGTAACTTTTTGTCAATGTTTCAATTGGTTTCGTATATAATTGACACAGGATGAACGAAACCAATTGAAACATTGACAAAAAGTTACGTAATCGCCCCGCTGGACGCCATCTTTGCTTACCAAATAGGACAAGTATAAAAAAACGTACTATATGTATTTATTTCTCATGTATTCTGTAGTTTCAGGGTCTGTAAATAAATACAAGATGAGGTATGGCTTTTAATAATTTACTGTCGATTATCTCTCTTCAACTGGGGTTCTTGCATCAAAGTATGTACTCTGTGTTTAGCGTGTTAGACCCCAGAGAGTGGCGACATCTATAATTTTTAAGCTGTAGCAGATTTCTAATTTACACCGCCATCTATCGGCTTCTTTATTCGTTAAATTAAAATATAAAACGTGTGGTTGTCGCAACATGCAATCTGAAAGCAACATGGCGAGCTATATTCTACAATAGTTTTCGGGATCTTCGGTAGATGTCACTCTTCTTGTGAATAAAAATGTAGAGTTGGTAGAGTAAGGGCGGAAACCCACCGCGGTGCACGGAGACGCCACGCACACGCTACGCACGTTGGTCAAGCTTCGCTTTGCACGCTTTGCACAAAATGTACTATGTCACCGTGTCCACCGCGGAGCACGGATAGGCTACGCACGAAATGACGTCATCCATACATTTTCTTGCAAAACGTAGCCGTGGCCGTGTGCGTGGCCTCTCCGTGCGCCGCGGTGGGTTTCCAGCTTAAGAAATTAGTAGAGTCAACGTTTGAAGATCGGCGTAAAGTAGCTAATTACAGCTGCGTTCAGTACGATGAGTGAGAGAGCCGGAAGCACAACACCCCCTTCCCCTTCCTCTATTCCAGTCCCCTTCAGGTCGGCAACGTTCGAGCGATGCCTTTGGTATTGCATGTCTATAAGCTACGGTAACTGCTTAACATCAGGCAAGCTCTACGCTTTTTTGCCACAGTGACATAAAATAGTAAACAAAAAGGATAACGTCGTAAGTTTTCATATAATATTTTAATTGCCTGTGCTGGTCCGGTCATCCTAGCTCCGCGGAAATCCGCAATTCTAACGCGAATTTCAATTAGTCTACCTACCGTATGGTGTATTTTTACATGGGTACATAATTGCTTTATGATAACAAAAGTTGTATAAGTATGTACCAATTTGCCACCGTAGTTACATAAAAAAATAAAAATTATTCGCTATCTCTTTTACCATAAATCTTGCTTAAGCCGGGGACAGCAGCTAACGAGAAATTTTTGGAGGCTATCTCCTCTTAGACGAGTGGAGTAAAAATTTAAAAAAAAATATCACCGTATTAACTGAACCCTCATCTTTAAAAAATAAGCAGGAAAAAAGTGCTTTATGCTCTTTTACTATGTGATAAAAAATATCAAAATGAAGCTGTTTTCGTCTTAAAATTTCTATCTCCTTCTAAACGGCTTGGAATTTTTTATTGTTTTTTTCGCCAAAAGATGGAGCAAGATAATACCTAAAAAAATTAAGATCGATTTTGGTGATGCAATAGTTTTTCGCGTCACAATTTATGATTTTCGATATTTTCGCAAAAAAAGTGGGCGGGGCTAGTGCGCTCTCGACCAATCCAGACGGCGGAAACGCGCGGTGGGGAAGCGGGGCCTTAATAGAGAATTTGGAGACGCCACACAAATAGGAACAATATGGTCACTGATAGATGGACGGATCGGTGATGTGAACAGAGCGTTATAAATGACCGCCGGACAACGGGTGCGGACAGTCGCGGGGAAATAAGAAAACCCGGCCGGACATACAATACTGGCTGCTGGTGATTGAATCGCCCAACTTGCTGTCCCGCCCGGGACTGACGTGTAAATATAGGGCTTTTGTGGTCCTCGGCAGAAGATTCCAAGAGAAAACCCTGTTGTATCAGTACAGGTACAATATAGCTTGGAATGTTTTAATCACAGATGGAATTCATCGAAAATAATGTAGATAGGTAGTATTGATGTAATATTTTAGCAGATATGGTAACTTCTAACATCGCAGCCACAAAACTTGTGGTTAGCGCACCATTTCATGGAGCAAAATTAACGCATTATCGGATTGGTAATACCTGTTCTAATCAGACAGGATTCCGATACTCATTTTGTTCATTATTTCATGGGCCACAGATAAAAATATTATTGCATCTTCGGACACTTTAAAATATGCGGTCTCCTGCCAAGATCCGGGAAACTGAAATGCATTGGGTTGGTTTCATTTTGTATAACAACGTTTAAATTTAAAACAATAATAATTTTAAATTTTAAATACTACCTACTAAACGTGATTATTAAAACTATGGTATTTAAATATATAAGAGTTCTTTAGTTACAGTACCTTAAAATATATTAGTAGTAGGCAGTTAATTTTAGACGAAACTACGTCGTTACTAGAAAGATGGTAGGTACGTATTTTACATTGACAAATAAGTTTTCTGTTTGTGCAATAAATTACCTAGGTTTTAGTTTAAAACTCGAAAAATTCCAGGATAGACATACACATATATTATAGTGAGATACAAATGTCCGAATACGCACACCGTTGCCAAAAAAAGATAAATTGGGCAATTTATTTTACGTTCCAGCTTAGGCAGGCTTTAGTTTTAAAAACATAAAGCTGTCTAATATTCAGTGCATCACAGGCAAGCATTTGAAAATAGTGGGTAAGCATTGATATATTATTTTAGCAGATATGGTACCTCCTCACATTGCAATCACTAGGCTCAGCGCACCACTACATACAGAGAAATTCACATATGTGTAATCGTACTGCGTATTATTCGCTAGAAGATGAGCCGTATTGTCAATACCGACATGTTTTCAACATACTTTTGTGCGAGCAACTGTGTTATACTGTGTCATTAGACTCCGTTTAGTAGGACATGCTATTTTAGATAGTCACATGTCTCCTTATTTCTTAGAAATGTCTTTAGTTAGCAGATAAAACTATTATCTTGAATAAAATGGGGTAAATACAGGTAGATTCGGTCTATGTATAAGTTCTTTACTATAGTCTGATTTTTAATTAGACGAAGCAAACTGACAGCTATAAATGTCACTGTTCTATGAATTTGAACCTTATTTGTTCTATTTATATCGAAAAGTGACATTAGCACCTGTCAGTTTACTTGTTTAATTAAAAATCAGACTATAATACATGAATAAATGTTTTTGATTTGATTCGGTAAATCATAATTATTGTTGGTGAAGCCTAACAGATTAATGCGAATTTCAAACTGGGATCATTTTAGAAAGTTCTTCATCGTTTATAGGCGGTGATCCCACAAGTTGGGCCCCACACATAATCAATTTCAAATCAAATAGGTAAAGGAGTTTTTTTTATATTAAGAGGATACCTATTTTATATCTTGCATTATACGTTTCCGCTCCCTTATAAACTGGCTGTCTGACAAAGCTGCTATGTCATCATCACCTTTGTAACTTTCTTTCCGCAGTTTGTAAAAACTTCTTGTTTGTTTTATTAAATCGCGCCGAGCTTAGATTAACGATTGGTATTTGCAAGAGTAACATGCGACAACAAAAACTACGCCGAAGGCAGCGTTCATCAGTACATCTGATAGCTGCCAAAGTATGAAATTGACGATATTGAGTTGCCGCATTTTCGGAACTGTATTTCTTAGTATGTCAGTATCTAGCGGAAGCGCGCGCGTAACTATCTTAAATCCATGCGCGTAGTTATCTAAATGCGATTATCAGTGAGTACTAGTTCGGCGAATGCGTGAGGATTGGGTACATGGGGTGGCACGTGCGCGTGACAGTTTTGACAGAAATCCGTTACGCGGCCGCGGTACCTACCATTAATCTATTGCGCGGCCCATCCGTCAACTGGCACGCCATTTGCGCTCAGCGTTACACCGGAGTGTAGCCACGCCATTACCTACCGTTAGCGAGAAAAAAATTGTCATAACCACAGACTTCAGGTCATAACTATACCGAACCGGAGCAAAATGGAGTCTTGCACTCTAGTATTATAGAGTTATTTCATGATTTTCATGAATTTCAATGAACGAATGCAATTTTTGTTTGGTTTCAGACTCAAATCCGTTTCTTTAATTCAGAAAACGTTACAGAAAAACTTTCCGTTTAGTCGACTAATAACCTACCTACCTAGCAAATCTTATAAAATGTATGGATTGTTTGGTGTATGTTATCTACACTAATATTATAAAGAGAAAAGATTAGTATTTTTGTATTTTTGTATGTTATGAACAAACTCAAAAACTACTAGACCGATTTCAAAAATTCTTTCACCATTAGAATGCTACATTATCGCTGAGTAACATAGGCTATATTTATTACTAGAAAAAATTAGGGATCCCTACTAAAACTTCAATAATGTAACCCAAGGTGTAAAAAAATTAGCCGTAAGATGCCTTTCATCGCATGCGCTACGGAAACTATTGATGATAGAACAAAAAAATGTTCTACAATATTAAAGAACATATCAATATCTACAAAAAACTTCGCGATACCATATGCCCAACTATTGTAGTTACGTTACTATAACTACTTTTTTACATTTTAAAAGTTGATAGAAATGCCGACCATAATCAGACCATGTTATCCATACCTTAGTATGAATCCTTATCCAATTTCGTATTTGAGACTATTTTAATACCTGTAGATTACTTTTTAAATTATTTAAATCGGACATTCCATTCAAAAGATATTACGAATTTAAAAAAAAGGGCGTTAAATCGGGGATTAAGGTTTATATGGAAGTTCGTCATTTTTGAAGTTAGGATGATGAAAATTCGTCTGGAGGTTTCTTTTTATATAAAAGAAATTTCAGCGTTTTTGAAAATTTAACCCCTAAGGGGGTAAAATAGGGGGTTAAAGTTTGTATGGCGGTACCGATTCCGGCTAATCTCCGAAACGGCTGGACCGATTTTGAAGGGACTTTTACTGGCAAATACGATACGGGATCGGGAATCCGGACTGCGGGATCCGAGATCCGGGATCTGGGATACGGGATCCGGGATATACGGGATCCGGGATATCCCGAATACGGGAACCGGGATACGGGATGCGGCAAACGGGATCCAGGATCCGGTAAAAACGGGAAACGGGATCCGAGATACGGGATCCGGGATCTGGGATCAGAGATCCGATTTTTTTTTCATTTAAATTCTACGCGGACGAAGTCGCGGGGGAAAGCTAGTTATAAATATATGGAATGGTCTACATTCTACAACCCGTACAATAAATACTTTAGCAATGCCAGAGGTCGTCGCGCGACTTGAACAACTCTGACAAGTTATGGCTTATAACCATACGATATGAAGATTAAGAATCTGAGCGAATTAGACGAGAAAATAATGATAAAAAGGTTGTAGGTAACATGTTGGTGTAACGTGCAGCTATCAAAACATACAGAAACTTTGATAAGCGTAGAGAAACTAAGAAAAATAGAGTGAAAACGGGAAATGTTATTTTTTTATTATCACGGTTTTATTTTATACACTATTCGAGTTGTCATGTTGCCCCGCGGCTGATGGCGGCGTGCGAACCCGTCAGGTGTCCGTCTACTTTAAGCACTGGGCGGAATTGTCGGAAAAATATGTCTATTAGTTCGCCGTTGTGGATTTACCATTTTTCCTCTGACCGTTTTGTAGTAAGTATAGTATAGTCCGTTTTAATAGGGCGGTAACAGAGGTAACGTGGGTAGGGGGAGGGACCACCAGCCATATGGTGCTATGAAATTAGGTGGCTTGCTGGATAAGACTATTACAGTAAGGAATGAATGGCGTGAAAGAGGAGAGGCCTGTACCCAGCATTTGGTGGATACAGGCTGAGAGAAGAAATAAAGAAAGAAATTAACAGTTAAACTAAGTTGTGAACAATTAGGTTGTAAAAAACTGGTGAACACGATTTATATGTTTTCAATCAAGCTCCAGTAAATGTGCCTGTCAATTATTTAAATTCATTCGTATACCTATTTTATTTGTTTGTTGAAAATGTTACTGTACCTATGTTTAATTATGTGTTAAATCAGGGAGAATTCAAATGAAATCATTAGCCGATTTCCCGTTTCGTTCAACGCAATTTCTACCACATAAAAAACTAAAATACGCACTACATGACTACCTATTACAAACAGTCAAACCGAGGGGTGTTCGAAATTCGAATAGTTTCGGTAAACACCGTCGATACAACGTATTCGGACGATTAGACCCACCACAATATTATTACGTGACTTGCGTCCAAAGCGGACAGGCAATCTCTATAAAGAGGTATTTGGGACCCTAATTTACACCCCGTTACGTAATATCGGCGCCTCGGTTATGAAGGTCCGCCGATCTCGGATCTTGGCACCCTCGGCACGGGGATGAAGGTGCTTACATAGTGCATGCATAGATATGTAGAACTCAACATAGTGAAGCTTAAGTATCAATAATTGCAAGTGATGCTTACCTTTAATTGGCCGTCCAATTAGCTAGATTCTTAAGCATTCTAGTAGGTACGTCTACGTAAATTTTATTGCAACAGTCGTTAATAATAATAATATACACTTGACAGAGGTTTTTATTTGGGATCGATTCCACAGATTGTAATAACTCCTTTTAAATGTAGTGTTTACCTTTAATTTCTTGTTGCGTTTAGTTCATGTTTGTGGTTTGTAATCTGTGAATGTATTTGTAGACTAGCGTTGCTAAGCCTAATAAATAAACGGTTTTAAAGTACATAGTTTCAAAATACATACATAGTGGGAAAATGAAGGTTCCTATTAAATTTTCATATACCATATTAAAATACATAGTATAACTTATCTAAATATGTAGCCACTCCGAACAATCTAATGGATAACTTAAGATTTGCCCGAAACTGTATTACCACGAAAGAGCTCCCGGCATTCTTAGCAATAATATGTGCGAGGCGTGGGTGCGCAAATGCCGCGACCTTTACGGGAACACCGGTGTGGTATTGTGCAAATTGTTATGGGTTTCCTCATGGGAGACAAATGATAACAGCAATGGGTAACATGTCTCTTACGAGCTCTAATTGTTGGCGAAACATTAATTTGTTGAGTCCACCAAATAAATTAAATAGATATGTCTTCTATCACTGCAAATTGTAATAATAAGATATACAGGGTGAATTTGAAATCATGGACATCCTTTTAAACTATGACTCTACACATGATTCGGAATATTTTGGGAAAATAAATAAAAAAAATGCTCTTGTAAGCAAATAAGCAAACCAGTTAACTGTTATACCTTAACTGGGCAATTAATTTTTATCAATTGATTTGTTTATCAATATTCCCTAAATATTCTAAATCATTCGTAGAATCACCGTTTAAAAGGATGCCCATGATTTCAAATTCACCCTGTATTGAAAGCTTACTATGTAAGCAAGAAAATTATATAACATAATACCTGTTAAATTCAGACACTGGTGTATTAAGTTTATCGTGTTTATAGTGGCTCTACTAAGAAACTTGGCGTTATCGGGTGTCTAGTGCTTACAATAATAATTGTACAATATTGTAAAGATGATTTGATTAATTTAGGTGGTTTTCAATTTGGTGCGGTTAATTGTTAATTTTGGAAGATAATGTTATAGTGTGCGTGTCCGTGCTTCGGTGGGCACGTATAAAGTCGGTCCCGGTTGTTGTTTTCTAGGCAGCAGTCCTTAAGCCTTGTCAGAGGCCTTCGGGCGGCTGGAACAAGTCTGATAATAGGTTGGCCACTAACCATACGATAAGAAGAAGATAGTGTGCGTGAGAAAAATAAAATAAAAAATAGTTTCTTGCCGACAAACAGCATTGTTTTTATATTTATTTAGTTAACCAGTGTTCATAAAAACTTATATTTACATATAAATAAAAGATACCTACTCTTAATTATGCTTGTGGTAATTTTGACAAACAGTTATGGTACGTTTGGTCGTATAACTAAGTTATATCAACGCTATCTGAATTAACTAACTGAAATTAGAGTTAGGTAGTATATAGCCGATGGGACGTGTAAGCGGATATTAAGACGAGGGCCCGGATATTACAGATCGCATCTTCATATATTTTAGCAGAAAAATAAGATAGTAAATATACCGCCAATTTATTTCTATATTCGTAAAGAGCATGAAGTCTCTTAGTAAAAGAATGGAAAAACTCTGCAGACAACTGAGAATCTCTTGAAATAAATATGTTTTTTCGTGTATTCTTGTGAGTCATTCAATTAACAAAGAGTGGACATATATGAAAGTGTGTTAAGACTTCAATGGATATTTTATGAACGTCGTATTTTAGGCACGAACTCTACGTTATACCACACTGAATTACATAATTTATATCAACTTGCCGTGAAAATATAACTATAAATAAAACTATATAGGTAACTCTATATAATAGGTCTCTATTTATTTAATAGTCTTTTGGTTTTAATTTCATAGAGCAATTTTCAGTCTCACGTAGAGTAGTGAGATCCATCACCGGTGCTCTGACGAATCATAGGAACACCAGCCTGCTTTCTACATTGAGGCCTCTCCAATAGAAGCTGTTTACATTAATCTAATTGAGAGCTATTTTAATGAAAGAACTCTTGTAAATAAAGTAGCGAGTACGCAGAACCGAGTTACAATTCAGTAAGCTCTCGTTAAGTGCCTCCGGCGGATATAATGGAATAAAAAATAAAATACGACGCTGTCATTCGCGTTCCGTTAACGAAGCGAATAAAACAGTCCAACCCTTTAAATAAACCGTGGAAATGGCTGAGAATAGCCTATTAACACTCTGTGACAATCTTGTAGAGGCTCCTCGAAACGAATGATAATATTTTTCTTTTATTTCTAACGGCCCCTGCGTCGCCATCGCTGTTTAATTAGATTATACTAATTGAGTTGGCGCCAATTGTTCGCTTTGGAAAATAAAATTGAAACGAAACAGCGGTTTGCGGCTCTGGAACTTTAACTTAGTGGAGCTTTGCTTACAGGGACGCGGATACTTCTAACTACGTATGTAGTAGCAAATATAGCTGCCATTATCAGGAAGCAGGCACTAGAAGGTAATTATATTTTATATGCAGTCACCTATAATTTTGTACCTAATATAATTGTTAAAAATGTCTTTATTATTTTTGTTAGAATACTTATAAGTACACAAAAGTATATCCTACAAGATTGAAGTAAGGTAAATAACGCTTGGAATACAACGCTGTCTTTGTGTTCTATTAGAAAATATATGTAAGTACTAGCTTTTGCCCGCGACTTCGTCCGCGTAGACTTCAAAATAAAAAAAACCGGGCAAGTGACTTAAGACTTTTTAGTACTTTTTAGTGCGCCAGGGTTTTTTAAGTCAGTATTTGCTTTCTTATAAAAATAATTTTATTTCACGATTTTTTTTGGAGCCATACAAACTTTATCACGGTACCTAATTCGGTGAATGCGTGTTTTGGTAGGTAGGTATATAGAGCCAAAATCCCAAATCCCCCTCCCCTTCTCCACCCCTTTTCCGCCCCTCTCTTCCTTCTGCTCCCTCCCCCTCCATTTCCCTTTCCCTTTCCCCTCCACCTTCCACTTCCCCCTACCTTACGTCTTCCCCTTCCTCCCTCACCTACCCTATGCATACTAAGTTTCAAGTCAATCGGGTACAAACATATTTTTCTGCCGTATTTTTCTACCTTTAGTTTCCCCCTTTTGGGTGTTGATTTACGAAATGATTTTTTATGGGATCAAACTGAAGTAGTACCTACCATATTCAGCTCAGCTTATACCCCATTTATTTAAAATGAATAATCATGACCAATTTCGAGATATGGATGACTAAAAATTCGCTGACCCCGCTCTCCCCTTTTCCTTCAAAATATTAAAAACACTGAAACCCCAGTCATTTAAAATGAACAATCATAACCAATTTCGAGATATGGATGACTAAACATTCGCTGACCCCGCTTTCCCCTTTTCCTTCAAAATATTAAAAACGCTGAAACCCCAGTCTGATTATTTAAAATGAACAATCATAACCAATCTCGAGATATGGATGACTAAACATTCGCTGACCCCGCTCTCCCCTTTTCCTTCAAAATATTAAAAACGCTGAAACCCCAGTCTGATTATTTAAAATGAACAATCATAACCAATTTCGAGATATGGATGACTAAACATTCGCTGACCCCACTCTCCCCTTTTCCTTCAAAATATTAAAAACGCTGAAACCCCAGTCTGATTATTTAAAATGAACAATCATAACCAATTTCGAGATATGGATGACTAAACATTCGCTGACCCCGCTCTCCCCTTTTCCTTCAAAATATTAAAAACGCTGAAACCCCCGTCTGATTATTTAAAATGAACAATCATAACCAAACTTGAGATATGGATGACTAAACATGCGCTGACCCCGCTCTCCCCTTTCTCGTCAAAATGATTAAAAATACGGAAACCCCAGTCTGATCAATTCAAATAAGCAATCATAACCAATATCGAGATATGGATGACTTATTAAAACATCCCTTGACCCCGTTTTCCCCTTTCCCGTCAAAATAACAAAACTCGACCACCCCTATACAAACTTTCACTCCACATTTTACCCCTTAGGGGTTGAATTTCCAAAAACACGAAAGAAATCTAAACACAAACTTTCATTCCCCTATTTCACCCCCTTAGGGGTTGAATTTTCAAAAACCCTGAAATTACTCTTTTTTATTTTTGAAAATACACCTAATCACCAATTTAAGTAATTCTAACTTCAAAAATGACGGAACTTCCATACAAACTTTTATCCCCTATTTTACCCCTTAGGGGTCGAATTTTCAAAAACCCTGAAACCCATATTTATTTATTTTTCAAAAGACACCTAATCAGCAATTTTCATAATTCTAACTTCAAAAATGACGAACTTCCATACAAACTTTCATCCCTTATTTTACCCCCTTAGGGGTTGAATTTCAAAAAACCCTTTCTTAGTACACCTCTACACATCAAGACAAACCCACCCTCCAAATTTCAAGTCTCTACGATCAGCGGTTTAGGCTGTGCGTTGTCTGTCAGTCAGTCAGTCAGTCAGTCAGTCAGTCAATCAGGACTTTGATTCTTATATATTTAGATTGTAAGTATTATTGGACAATACACTTATCAGCTTTCCCACTTCAACATGTCAAAAAATATTACTATCCCAGAACTTAGCGTAGGAGCCGAGATAATATAAGTTCTGAGCATCATACCATCCATTATCCATAGAATTTGTGTAGAAACAAAACAGACGGGTAGAACAACTCGCTTATTATGTTCAGCGCCGACTGTTGTTGTTATAATGTTGGAAACAACAACTTTGCCAGTACCAGTTCATGTTTTGACTCCTAAATTAATATATTTACATAGGAGAAGCAGGAATGCTAAAGGGTTATCATGAGTTAGATGTTATGAGAGATAGAACCACGTCTTCATTTAGGGGTAACTAAAAATTAGCATCGCCCACGCAGATATTTTTGAAGTGAACTGCGAACATCACACGTGACTCAGTAAGACTTAGCTGTTGGTAGACCTTTTTTCCTTGGAAATATCATAGACCAGGGGCGTGGAAGCCCATCAGAAATGGCCCCAGCGTGTGTTCCGAAAGCCATGGGTTCAAATTCCGGCAGCGGACATGCAGCAACGGACTTTTCTCACGAAAAAAACGGGTAACTATGATCCCAATACAGAGGATCTCGTGACGATAAACTGTGACGATAAACTGTGACCGCTAGTGGCAATTACAACTGAGTACTTCCGTTTATGCTTGGGAAGGCATGTGAAGCTGTTGGTCCTGGCAATCACAATGGTTCAGCGATATCGGTGGCCTTCTGATACTCCGACACCAGTAAGCTAGATTAATAGATCTTAAGGTACCGATCTTAAGGTACCATACGAGCAAGTTAGATTAATAGATCTTAAGGTACCGATCTTAAGGTACCATACGAGCAAGTTAGATTAATAGATCTTAAGGCACCGATCTTAAGGTACCATACGAGCAAGTTAGATTAATAGATCTTAAGGTACCGTAACCTTTTTTATATCTTTGGCAGTTGAAATAATGTTTAATTAAGAAACTTCACCCTTAAGTTATTTTTATCCTTGGACAAATATATCATATACTTACGTAGGTATAATAAAATTGTCCCTAATGAAAAGGGCGGCAAAATGGAAACAGCAGGAAACCGGTGGTCATCACAATTCACGAGCCACTTAAGAAACATAATCCTCACAACATCAGGTCGCGGCGGGCAGCGGGACCCTCAAATTAACTTAATTGCAACTGTAATTGGTCAGAACGGGGGCCCGCGATAAAAGGAAAATATTTACGTTTGTTTGCTGGTGCTTGTATTGTTGATTTCCGTTTCTTTTGTTATCAGGCAAGCAGATGATAAGTTTTTCACTGCAAAGAAGCGTCTTTGTGTATGTTGTAGAGTTAACTCCCTCCTTGTCCTTTGCACTACAAGTTGGAGTGCTTTAAAGGGCACGTGCACAGGTCCCTAAAAGGTCGGCACCGTGTCTACTCCCCGATAAGTTGCAGATGTCCAGAGATGTGCAGAGGTGACGGTTGCCACTACCATCAGGTGGAATGTCTGTCCGTGTGCCTTTCCAGGCAATATAAAAGATTTTCATTCATCAAAGATGTGTTAAAAAATAATAATGTGTACCATTTAAACATTTCAGTATTATAATTGGTGTGGATTACAAATCGTTTGTATTAAAAATATAGGTATGTGAACAAGTAATTTATTTCAAATAGAGCGGGCTGCCTACCACGCACCAGTCATGGCTCATGGCCCCTATATTGCTTTAGTTGGTCCCATAAAACCCAATGGCGCGACAATTTGTGACCGATTTTTTTCTCTAAAAGTTACATTACATCGGTAACAGGGTGTACGTTGACGACACTTCCGTTTGTCTGTAAATAAAGATATTGGATTTTATATAGGATGATAAAAAAATAAGGAAAATGGTGTACGTTTATTGCTGCCTTTCATATGTACACATCAAAACAAAACGTTTCTACTCCGCTGTTATATATCTGTTACTTTACGCAAACATACCTTTACATGTGTGTAAACACTTAGGATGTGATATTATACCTACCTCAGATACGTCTATTATATTTATATTTGCACACCAAAGTATAATAAGAGTAGGTACTTAGTTGTACCTTTTTTAATTCAATTAGGATTCCTAAAACGTTATCTAGTTCCATCTTCTCTTTGTACTAGTATCAAAAGTTTCTGAAGGGCTAGACAAGTGGCTGACGTCTACAAGCGTTCCTTCAAATCGCTACGCTGCATGTATGGAAATGACATAAGTTACGTGATCTACATAGCAACTTGTTGTTGATCTACGTAGCGACGTTTGACATTTCCATACATTGTGAAGTTCTATTCTATTCGATTAGCGTTCATGCCACTTGTCTAGGGGGGGATGAGGCATACTTCTCCGCATCAACTGTCTGTACTTAGGTACTAAAAAGTTGGCTGAATTGGTTACGCAAATATAGCGAATATATCAGTATGATCTGCATAATAGAGCACTTTGTGTAATAAGGATTTATCACCTCGCTTCAACATCCGTTTATAACCAACACGTACATATAGGCATGTTGTCATGTAACAGATGTCAAAAAATGATTGGGGCGGCCCCATCATTCACCCTTCGTCGAATAAATGAGCTCATTCATTTCTCAGTTGTCCAATGTTTAGAGATTAAACATGCGTCCTTTGCTTGTATTGCGTTCTCTAGGGAAAATTTACAAGATGTTTCAGGGATGTGATTCTATAATTTTTACAAGATAATTTTTATAATTTCTACTTACCTAGACTTTGCCCTTAAAATTACTAGAGAGATTTGAATAGAGAGTACTTAGATAATGCCTCTGGTATCTGGTGTTGGGCTCATAATATACTTATGTCCACTAGTGAAAGTCTGAATCATTATTACTTTACTGTAAAACATTTTGTCTCATTTCTTTGGTAGCATTTCTATCAGTCCGTTATCTATTTCATCCCTTAAATGAGATTCCCCAGAAACGAGACCTATCTAAATTGCTTTCTTGCACCCGAAAACAATAAATTCACCCCGTTTCATTTAAAAACATTACAAACAAAGCTTGTAATTATTGAAAACAATATTATAATTTCACTGTCATTTCAGTAATTGGTTTTGTTAATTCTTTCACAGGTAGTTTTTTGTGTTTGATCATGTTTTATTTAATAATATGACACACTTATGACCGGCGCACATAGAGCACGGCATGGCATGGCATATTAATTTTTATCAATCGAATTTAATACTTATCCAATCGAAATAAGGTGCTCCAGCGGGTGCACCGAGAAAATGCTCCGCGATGCTCCGAGGTCGATCACCGAGCATTGAAATATATACCTTATTTCGATTGGATAAGTATTAAATTCGATTGATAAAAAATAAAATGCCATGCCATGCCGTGCTCTATGTGCGCCGGCCATTATGAGAATATTTTATTACTAAAGTTGTTTCATGCCAGTTTGCTACACTTTGGTAGGTACTTAATAATCACGTGCAACTTATCAAAGTTTTGTTACTGTAATTAGGTAGGTATTATACTACTGTGTTTATATAATATAGTTACATCGTCTGTTTTGGTTATACTTAATTTATCCTCTATCAAATATCGTGAAAGCAAAGTGGACCAGTATTTTTGTGACAAAAATAAAATAATACGACACAGGGATCGGTTTATCGCAATAGTGACAACACGCCATTTTTCACTCCGACATAACGAAATGTCAGCTACAAAGCAGACCTTTATCATTGTCAATAAAACGCTGTATAAATCAAATAAGTCGCCGCCATGGCTATCTTTAATGCCTACTGCTGTATAATACGTCTGTGATATTGTAGAGATTATTAATATACTGGCCGTTTTAGCGGAAAATAGAAGATCTTCCAGCCAGGCAGTGGTATGCCTGACGGGACCGCTATTCCCCAATGGCTGTTATCCCGATTTTTATATAATATAGTGATGTGCCTCGTGAAACTTGATATCGTGATTAAGGATTTCTATGCAGAATCCGATTTTGTACTGGAGCGTGCACTCAGCGCCATCTGTTGGTGGCATTTTGAATATGTAGTACCTATGTAGCGAGATGCGAGGTCACTATGCCCGTTGTTGGTTATTCTACAGAAACACTTTAATTCCGCTCGACCGTCGATCGATTGTACAATGAAATCTGTTGACATTGAGCGACAGTTTCTTCTACACCAAATTGATATGCTCGATTGGTTTGATAATATCATGAACCTATACCTAATATAGATCTATGGGTAATAGAGACTACTCCACTTGCCCCTGTGTTAAAAAAACATTTAAGATGCAGCAAAATCTGAGTGGAAACTGTAGGTCGGAGAGCTGAAGCGGTGTCAACCAAGGCCTTTGACTGCAGAATTCCTTCCTCCTAGATGCCATCCAGTGCTTTGTGCTCATCTCGGTAATGCAAATCAAGGCAGCTCCGATTGCCCCTCGCTGCTCGCCATTCAACGAGTTTAATAAAGCGCTGGAGAATCCTAGAGTGAGATGAAAAATTCAATTAGATATTTTTACGTTTTCCCTACTTATTCGCGTTGTCCTCGAGGGTAATATCGCCGAGGTAAAGCCCGCTATTGTTCCCGAAAGGAAAAATAAACGCTATACTCATTTACACCCGCCACTTGCAATCGTCGTTTAATATTGTTTGCGCTGCAACCTGTTAACTTAATACACGGGCGGCACCCTTTCTCATAACGCCATGCGCCACTGTGATGGGGCTCATCTGTTTTTTAATTTTAGTTATTTATTGTTTGAATAAATAATATAACAATGCTATTAAATGATGAATCAAGCGCAAATTAAATAATTTGTTTGGTAAAGATTTATAATTGCCCTGCTCTTTGTTGGAAAGTATTGTATTTATTATAGGAATACTACTTACATTACTGTTACCGGTTTCTACTTTTAATTCAGTTCATTTAAGTACGTCACGATTTTTAATCAATCCGTAAATTTGTAAAGTGAATGAGCTGGAATCCAGGACGGTCTTAGTGCTTTGTCCGCGAGTTCCTGATGCAAATCAATTGAGTGCTCGCCCGCCCCCGCTTCATAAAGCGATTGCAGGAATACCAGCCCCGGACCTCCTTGCACTTTCTTAAAGAAATAGAACAGACAGAACATTGCAATGTGTAGAATGCCGGAATAACGCACACTCGACGGAATATCATATTTTATAGGAAATATAAAACTCATGGATCTGAGACAACCGAGAACCGCTCCGTTTTACGAGCACCATTCAAGTTTTATAACTAGGGTCGAGTGCTAACTCTGCTTTATTCATAATATAGTCACTCGCGTTACGGCCTATGAATTGATAATAGGGTTATAAAATATAAGCGGCTTAGAAATTGGCACAAGGTTGATATTTTCGGGGAATTCGTTTGAGAATGTTATCTTCAAATGTTATTTCGGAAATTCTATTTGTGAATAACAAAAGTCGTGCCCTTTTATTACAGTAAAGAACGCGACGGTATGTAATCTTCTCGTAGGGAAATTTCATCAGTCTAAATTTGGTGTAATTTATCAAATTGCACGCTGGGAATGCACATGCACCCCGGCTCAGCTGCGCTCGGTCACAGTCGTGAGGCAATTTTTTATCTCCCCTCTTTATCCCGCACGTCAGCATTGCGGATCCCCCGGGAACAAATCAGAAGGGAGCCGGCGAGGGTAAGACATTCCGCAATGTTGTATTGTGGTGTCGCACACCAGTTTTATGTGCAAGATCGAAGATAAGCGGGGCTTTGAGCATATCTATTTCATTTCGAAAACTTGTAAATTACGTCTGTTTAACGTTAAATGCTATCTGGTAAAATGTGCCTCTATTCAGCAACATTAAATGCCATCGCATCTTTACATTACTAATCAAGCATACCTATTTAACTTTGTAGTTTTTTGCTCTCAAGGAAAATTACGCGCGCGTAAATGAACCAATTTTTCCTCTACCGATATTCACAACTTGAGATGGGATACTGTCCACTGAAAATTTATCACGAAATGCGCAATACAAAAATATGTTAGCTAGCACACTCGGAAAACTCAATTACTGAAATGATAAAATTAACTGAACATTTAAGGCAGTGCAATATCGCAGCCGACATGTCCTGGGAGGGCGACGCAGTGGAGCTTGTAATTAATTTGCAGCTCGCAGGTAATTCATTAGTTAGGAATCGACCTCGCCTCGCACCGATATCGTAATTATTTGTGCCGGGCTGCGTATAGGTGACTCCTATGTTGGAGAATACTAATGATCCAGGCTTTTCATGCCACCGGGCATCGCTATGTTACAGTGGGTGAGCAGATATTTTTAGAGATAGTCCCGATTGCCTTGTTTAGTAAACATAAACCTCTAAATTTATAGAAAGTCAGGACGGACTTACACTGGCATTACAATTCATTTTTGTTCCTAGATATGCTATGTAAAACCATTGTAAACCGTCTAAAAATGTCTATAAATTTGGCGATCAATGTTAACCTAAGAATAATGTTACCTTACTTAAAAGGCAAAGGCAAAGGAACAATCTGCATAAGTAGGAGTATAATGATCTATAAGTCGACAGCAATTTTGCACTGTGGCGAAACATAACACAGTTTTCCACTAGCCCGGAAGTATCGAAGTAGGTTTCCTAAATACGCTTCCCTTCCTAATTACATTCCCTAATTGAAGTACCACTAAATAGTACGCGTTTATTTGCAGTCGCATAGCTATTGATATGGAAAACGTGAGTTGAATATTACTTTAGGATTACAATCCTCTCCAAATCTACATATATTAGGTACCTACAGTTTATTAGGATCTGTTAAAACGTGCATATTATGTGACTATGTGGTGAATGGTAACGAGCGCACGCGCAAGTTTTTTTTATGTGATGAGGTGGCAAATAACCGTACGGCCCGCCTGATGTTAAGCAGTTATCGTAGATCACTATAGATGCGTGCAATACCAAAGGCATTGATCGTAAATTTCCGCCCTGAAGGGGAGTGGGACGGAGGAAGGGAAAGGGGGGGAATTGGGCTTCCTGCTCTCTCACTCATCGTACGAAATGCTACTGTAATAGTCACGTTACGCCGATATTCTGTGAGAGGGTGGTACTACCCCGGTCGAGCCAGCCCGTATATGAGCTGCAGTTGATTGGCTACAATTTGGCTCTACCACCAATAAAGTAAAGCAAGTAAATTACTTTACCAAACAACATGTTACATTAATTAAACTTACTGAAAATAACGGCGCTTTTTCACACTTTTTAATGATTAAGTTATTTATTTTCAAACACTCATGGCTTCCCAACGGCGGCATAAAACGAGAGTGCTCTTTTTGAACAGCCGAGCAGAATAAAAAGGTCCATGTAATTATGTCGGGAGGCTTTTTAACATTTTTAACAGCTATAAGGAAATTTGAACCTGTACTTTGGCGAGATTTATAATTTACGATTCCCGTTTAATGAAAGTACAAAACTTAACAGTCTCTTTTTGAATAGCTACGAATATATTTTATTATTTCTATTAGACTGGGCTAATGTGAATTCATACGATATTTTGTATTCCTAAGCTTGTTTTTTATTCGTTAGAATATTTATATTCAAAAGCTACATGTGTTATGTTAAGCTATTTTAAAACTGTAGGAATTCAAAAGGTTTGATCAAAAAGATACATGCATCAAACAGACTTTTCTTATAAATAAAAGTATAACATAGAAACGTATATGATGCGGCAGAAGGCGCCGCTGGTGACCAGACGCGGATATGTTATGTGCTGGCACGTTTTTATTTCAGGGACACACGTGGCTGAAAATCTATACATCTACAAGATCGAAGTGTTTGGTAATCCTCTTTTAAATTATTGAACTTTAAAAAAAATCCACACTCGTCCCACTACATAGTTTACCATCTGCCAAACTGTTCGACAGTAGTTCTCAGGTTACAGGCAACATAACGGGTGGTTTGGGAGAAAACAGAACTCTAATCCCACTAATATTATAAATGTGAAAGTTTGGATGGATGTATGGATGGATGTTTGTTACTCAATCATGCCAGAACGGCTGAACGGATCTGGACGAAATTTGGCACAGAGATAGATTATCGTCTGGAATAGCACATTTTTTTTTAAATATGCGCGGACGAAGTCGCGGGTCGAAGCTAGTATTTAATATGTAATCTTTGTTATCACGTAGATTTCTTTGAATGTGTACTTATATTCAAATTGTATTTTTAACGTTAGTGAATCCAGATGACAAAGCATGTATATGTCCACGTGTCACGTCGTGCCGGCCAGGCTAGGATAATAAAAAGGTATGAAGTACTGAAGGTGGCATGTTTTTGGCGGATGACTTGCTGGTGTCTCCAAGTAAGACGTGTTATCCCACTAGGGAAGTCCTTATACTTCACCTCTATTGAATTAGGGCCGTAAGATAAATTGTAGCTTAAACCATAGGA
This sequence comes from Drymonia ruficornis, assembly GCA_947859195.1. Lineage (NCBI taxonomy): Eukaryota > Metazoa > Arthropoda > Insecta > Lepidoptera > Notodontidae > Drymonia > Drymonia ruficornis. Next base: position 6,724,257 of record OX401918.1, read on the forward strand.
GAAAGTTTAAACTTCCGTCTTCCATAAAATGAAATTCATAGTTTATACTTACCACAATCGAACAACTACCATTGATCTGACGGCCCTTAGTTTTGCGAAAACGAGTCAAAATTGCCTAAACATTTTAAGTTATTTTTCAGTGTTTTTTTAATATAAAAGTTGTGATTATTTTGACTTTGACTATAGTAAGTAATTAACCTGAACTATGGAGAATTACCTTATTTTTATTTCACACAGCCAAATTTCATAAATATAATACCTATCTAAGTATCTACACACTTACCATTATCCGAAAATTTTCTAGACAACCGATATTATCTAGTAAATGAAACACTCTACGAACTAAACGAAACAGATGTTACATACGGGTTCTAGAAAAGAATAATATTTATCCTCGATTAAGTGGTCCTTACCTACTGTACTTATTCGTATGTCGTGCGTATGTGAAAAACATTGACTTGAAAGCATTTTTTAGGACATTTTTTAATCCGTTTTATTAAAAGAAGGATCTGTATTGACACGTGATTTCAATTTACGTTGATCTTGTCTTTTTTATCCAATACATATACATCGTTATTTAAAGTAAATTGATGTAAGGCTTCGATCATAGAATCAATTCGTTGAAGTATGGCAAAATAATTACTTAGAATGTTGTTTAACTATTAGCACTACAGTTGATTTTGATGAAGCGGGCTAGCTTACCTCTAGCTATCGTGTAAATAGAAGATTATTTTAAATATTAAGTAGGATTTTTTTTGTTTATACGGAATAGACTCGTCCTATTATGGATACCATGAATATTTCACTCGGTCCGAGGTAATATCAATTTCACAAATGGAGGATCCTCTACCCGTATCCTAATCCATTTTGGGTAACACATGTTGCATTGGAAATTTTAAAGTGTATGAGAAAAATATTTTCCTATAATTACACACCTTTAGGTGATATTAATGCCTGCCTGGTTACCTACAAGTTTCTTGGGCATTGGTAAACCTATTTCAATATAAATAATATACCTACCCAAAGTATAAATTCTACGCAGACAAAGTTGCGGGCACCAGCTAGTTTAAATACTATAAGCGCTGTAAAGGCGTTAAAATTATAACGGCCCGGCCACGACTTCGCGCGACGGCGACGGGCGGAAGCGTTTTTTGCTATAATGTTGCATGACGCCACGAGCTGCCGCTGTCAGCGGCAACGCGCGCGTTGCTGCATTTTAGCAAAAAACGTTGCCGCCCGTCGCCGTCGCTCGAAGCCGTGGCCGAACTGTAACATACTTGTGTACCTATGTATATCGTATATCAGAACTTAAAATATCGTTAGTGGAATAAGGGTGGCGGAGTGCCAAGTCTGAAAGCGATCAATACACAAATTAACCTTTGTTTCATAATGATATGACTGATCCAAACGGTCAGTTCAGACAGAACCGAACAACCGAGTCGCGAGCATGCGCGATAACTCGCATGCCTCGCCCGAGCAGTCACATTGTGACGTTATGTCTATACTTTCCGACGCCAAAATTGAGTGCTCGAGCACGGCATGCGCCTGATGTAGACGCACTCAATTTAGACGTCAGAATGCAAAGACATTATTTTATAACATGAGTGCTCGGGCGAGGCATGAGTGGCATTTGGCCGCACCAAATCGGGAAAAGTCAAAGCAACCAAGAAACATGGTTGAAATAGTTACGTAATAGCTCTGCTGAACACAAAAGTACCTGTGAACGTGTTTCACAAAAACCGTGTCGTGACGGAGTCGGTCTCAGTAAATAATCGTTTGAAAGCTCCTTTCAGCGTACTCAGCTTATCAAGATAAATTATTCCAGTCAAGATATTGATGGACTTTGTACAATAATAATTTCGTCGACTTTATCAATTTTACTTTGGCTTCTGATTTTGAGGAAATTGACGTTAGATTATATTAAGAGGCACGCATTATTTTACGGGAAGCGTATTTTTGTTCTTTGATAGCATCTCATTTTTGATACAAAATTGATGTGACGTACTCTTCTGTGGTTTTCAATTCGTTATGAAATTGACATCATAGATCAAATGGCTTCGTATGAGTATTAACAGAAGTTATTTTTTTAACTTTATTTCTAAGGGGGGTTTTCAAACTGGATATGCTAACTCCATCGTAAACTTAGTTAAGTACTTATACTTAGATAAATTTACTGATAAGAAAAATAAACCAAATTAAAATCAGATAAACTAGCCAACAAAGCACTTATGAATCGAACATATTACCTTTTATGCTTCAGGTTAAAATCAGCTGAAAGTAAGTAATAAACATCGGTAGTTACTTGATCACCTATGTGTTGGACCAACCAACCAAGACCAAGACCCAACAAGACCAACCAAGGCCGCAATTAACGGTCCTTTATAGTAGTGTACCAGAAGAGTGATCGTGAGGAAACCTACCTATCCCTCGGGATTAGGTAATAGTCAGTTCCTGTATACACGGCGACACGGTTCACCACCTGTCACGTTGCGTTCTGACTATCTAGTGAAACGTGGGCTTTGAGTTGGTTAATACCTCCACAATGTGGTGGTGTATGGCCACTCAAGCCTCTGACTACCCCCGAACGGGGATAAAAGTCGTGTCGTTACATTACCAGAAGATCAGCAGTGCGTCAAGAGTGGCGACGAGTTGGCGCGCATGATACTAATGCCGAAATACATACCACGACCATTCTGCCAAGCATGTAAGAACGGAGAAGAAGAAGAGGTTCTTGAGAGTATGAAGTGAATATTTGTGCGTAAAATGAACTCATTTGTATTACCCGTCATCCTTACTATTTGACCCCAGTATTACCATTTAGAGGATAATGCATCGTGCGTATCAACGTAATATTTTGACCGTGATTCCAAGTAATAATCACAGCAATACATTAGGGATTAAACACCAATTAACAGGGCATTTAGTTATCCGAATAGCTTAACAAAACCCATTTAACAGGTTAGTGTTGGTTAGGTATTAAGAGAGTTTGATCACTACAGGCCGCGGCGCGCGGCGTCCCGCGGGCGAGCATTTCATCTCAATTAAACAACTTGCGGGCCAGTGCCGGATTTAGATAGCTTCTATTCTCAAAGACTTCTGGATTTGTAAATACCTACGCAATTCGAAGGATATGGTGTGGGTGGATGCTTGTATTGTAAGTTGGTATTGATTGAATATCGCAAATGTTGTACAAATACGCGAAGTGCCTGCATCGTACCTATCGATTATTTATTTTGGTATTTTAACCACACTGAGAAAAAAAATAGGTTAAATGCGAAACCTAATGTGAGGTATTGCAAAAAGTTAGTTAAATACTACCTAGTTTAGGTTTTCTGAACCTATTGCAGGTAAAAACGATTTACCGAAATCGAAAACGATTTACCTACAATAGGTTCAGAAGACCTAAACTAGGTAGTATTTAACTAACTTTCTGCAATACCTCACATTAGGTTTTGCATTTAACCAATTTATTTATTCGGTGTACTGATTCATACAGAAAAATATCTCAAGTAATTAGTGGGACACTCACAACAGCAGCGGCAATACTTGGTAGGTAGTATTTAACTAACTTTTTGCAATACCTCACATTAGGTTTTGCATTTAACCAATTTATTTATTCAGTGTACTGATTCATACAGAAAAATATCTCAAGTAATTAGTGGGACACTCACAACAGCAGCGGCAATACTTGGTCGAGTGTAGGCCGCTCTGATTACTAAATCGGTTGCGGGTTCGATTTCGGGAATGGCCTTTTCATAATTTCCCCTGGTATGAGTATCACTGGGATTACCCCCAGGCCATTGTATGGTAGTTATAGTACAAGTGATGCTTATTATAAGCATCACTTGTCCCATATAAGCCACTTAAATGGGACCATACAGTCGGTGTGTTAGTATGGCGATATTATTATTTACAATAATCCACAATCCAGCTCTGTATTCAACAGTTGGCAGGTTTCAGCACTTCAGCGCATAATTGCCGGCCAAGCTCGCGATGATTCTGCACATCGCTAGATTACAGTTACTCCCAGGTGCTCCATTCACCAAATAATATTACCTACAAACTGGGTACAAAGTTAAGAGAAATACGCCATAGATTACCCTACTAACCAAGCTTAAAGGTCAACCCTCACCTAACGCCTCCGCACCCGACCAGCACCGCCTCGACTGTAGGCGTCCACTCGTTGTCGACTGGTGGTCCGCGGGTGGACGCCACGCGGTCAACGAGTGGTGGTCCACTAATTTATAGTCCAAGATCCCAGGCCCGCCAGACGATACTTAGTCTCTGAGTAACAAAATGTGTCGTACAGAGTAGTGTCAGTAGGTTTATACTCTGAAGGTATGCCTGCTAGCTTGTTGCTATATGCTATATGCTTGCTATACCTGCTAGCATGTGCCGGCGGCCAATTTACAGGTACCAGGTGCTAAAGGTACCTACATAAAAACATTGGTCACCTTTCTTAAATTCTGAGGGATGATATTTATGTATATTGTACACAATAACATTACAAATTAAAAATCACTATTGCCTGACTATTACCATCTACATATATATCAATATTGATTTTGAATTTGTAATGATATTGTGTACAATCCTCTATGAAAATCAGCATTTAGAATTAAAGAAAAGTGACCACTGTTTTTATGTACCTATAGCGCCGGTACTAGTAAATTGACCGCCTGCACAAGCTAGTAGCTATGTATACCTTCAGAGTATATCTCGTATTAAAATAAGTACTAAAATAAAATACGTCTGGCGGGCCTGGGATCTTAGACTATTCCGATGGAGAACGGCGTACACCAACGGCGTGACTCACTCGCGGACCGCGCGCGGATAGCTTGCTGCGAGGCGATCATCGTCTGGCGGGCCTGGGATCTTGGACTATAAATTAGTGGACCACCACTCATTGACCGCGCATCGTCCACCCGCGGACCACCAGTCGAAAACGAGTGGACGCCTACAGTCGAGGCGGTGCTGGTCGGGTGCGGAGGCGTTAGATGAGCGTTGACCTTAAAGGATATTTTTGGCGATCGCTTTTTGCAGTGGTTCGATCGTAGGCCGTTCGGATCACAGCATCGTGTGGTTACGGGTTCGATTCCCGCCAGTGTATTTTTTTTTAAACGGCCTATTCGTAATTTGCCCTGGTCTTCGTAATCGCCCCCAGTCCAATGCATGGCCAAGCCATATTACAAAATTCAGAAGCTTAAGCAATGAAAAAAAAAAATTAAACACACGCGCTCGACCAATAATATATCTATGCTTTTAATTATGCCGGCTAAACCGTCGTTACACGAATGTTAACACAAATATATTCAAAGGCCGTTATATATTCAATGTCGTTTTTATATCGAAGTCGCTTTTCACTAAATTTATGTTGATATTAGCTACAGTATATGCAATAGCACTGAAATTCATAAACAGGCCAACAGATATTGGAAACACAGAAATTTCGTGCCTAAAGTCCTAATTAAATTCTATTGTTATACAAAGAACGGTTGTGCAAAAAGGGAGAGTGGAATACAATCTCAGAGTATACATTTTATTAGTAGGTTGACATTTTACGAGCGGACTGGGCCTAAATAAAAAGAGGATTCTTCATATGGAGTCCCTTTGTAATTTTTTTACGGTGGGCTGTCAAAGCTTTACGGTTTCATCTTCAGCCGGTCGGCGTGCGGTGTATAATCTGCGAAAAGTGAAAAGAAAATCGATTATTATAACGGCGAAGTCGTATTAGCAGGTATTATGCTTGTTTTGTGTTGCTAACCAATCTTTTTTATATATATGATCGAGAAATAAACGTTTAATATAAATAAATATTAACCGCAGACAGCACCAACTGTATCGTCCCAAAACTTGCACTATAGGTACCGTACAATGGACTAGGAGTGATCTTAGTGGCACCTAAACCAAGTAAAACGAAAAGGCAATCTCCAAAATTTGCTTCCAAGGGAACCAGACTAAACGGTCGTCCATTACCATGGACCAGTTACTAAGGGGACTCGCCCTAAGCAAGTCGGCCGAGTGGTCGGCCTAGTACTAACATCGACATAAAACGAAGCGAGTAGTTCAACTATTTACCGGTAAATAGTAAAATGAAAAAACAATGACCACGTTTTGTTTCATACAAATATCTAATAAGGGCACCTCTTTCTTTAGTCTTTACTCTGTGTCCATTACCTACGGAGTCCCTAGAAATTATAAACTTAATTTCAATGTAGAGTTAGTTGAAAAGGTATTTACGTAAAATTTGAAGTTCTTACTTTTACAAACAAAAGTAAACGCAAAGTGAAACCCACCGGAATCGTGAAGTATGAGTTCCACGTAAGTTGCTATAAAACTTTCGAGGCTGTTGCCGAGTGGACGGTAAACAAATTCAATGACCACAAAAAATTTGAGGAAAACTTCGGCAATTCATAAAAGTGCAGGGTGGAAACTGTTACCTACGTAACGTTAGGTTCCAGAAAAATACGAAGTATATGACTTTGCTCCATAATTTTCCTATCTAAAGGCGGTGACAGAGTTGAGCTGAACCACGAGCAAAGTAAAGGTAGGAGTTGGTTGCGTGCGGCAGTGCGGCGACGGCAGGCGGCAGACGTCAATCCCATAGAATTGAGTGCCGTTGGCACATGTCATCGTGATAATTTTGTATGAAACTGACAGCGACAACTGCCGTCGCAGCATCTGCCACCAGCAACCAACTCCTACCTTAATGAAAATTTTCTGAAAAACATTTGAAGATCCGAAAAAATATTTGAAAATCCATCCTTGCTCATCTTTGGCTCGAATGTGTTACCGCCATACTAAACTGCTGCGAAAAAGTAGTACTACTAAGAATAAATGATTTCCTCATCGTTATTCATTATGTCATTTATCATCATCAGACTCACTGTTATTGGTCATATAGGCCAAGATGCCCATCGTCCTTTGACGGGATAATTTAGCCATATCTTTGGCGCCTAGCTTTTGCCTCTTAGCCGCCATATCTGTCGTTGCGTATTGTACCAACAATGAAGGAATCATGGTCGACATCGAAAATATATTCCATTCACTCTTTCTATTCATTCTAAGGGTTGAGAAATATCCTCATACGACTTGGGACCCAGCCTTTTTGTCGTTGTGTATCTCAATTTGAATGGAATGGTTCCGCACTGAGTTTGAATACTAAATACATGCTTTCAGTTCGAGCGGACGGTTTGCCAATGGAATTGAAGCCGTGTTTTATGCTTATATTTATGTCGTAAATAAATTGATCAATTGATGGTGAGTAATTAAAAAATATCAAGTAGGTACTTATCTTTTTGGGTTGAAAGGTATCGTCGATAATAATATAAGTATTAAAAAAAATTTATTTTCATTAATATGCAAAAGTGGAATTGAATTAAATTGGATACTTCTTAAATATCCATCTATAATTATCTCCTTTGTCTGGGGAATTGTATTTTTTTCCAATTACGAATAAGTACAGATTTTGCGTTAGTGTCTGAAATTTGTACGAATTTATAAGTTTGAAGTAACTCTACGCTATTATAGTCTTCGATAGAGCCGCTATAGAAGTGTTGACGGTGCCAAACTTAGTTACAGAGTTACGGGCACTTGCTTTGATGCACTGAAGACGGCGAAGTCAAACGTAAACTGGTGTTGCCGCCTGTGCGGAGGCCTTGCCTGATCAAGGTTATAATATGTTTGAACCGTTTAGGATAGAGCCTATGGGACCATGTGGCCCGGGTGCCCATTGCATTTTTACCGATTTGGGGAATGGACTGGTTGAGGCAACCTGTGACCAGAGGGCTGAATCATATCTCGCACAGAGAGTTTTTTTAAATTAAATTTAAAATGTAGTGTCAGTAGAATATTTTATGAAATAATATGATAACATAAAACGTAACAGTTAATACAGTTAGGGTGCGTTTCGATTGAAGCGGAGCGGGGCCGAGCGGACCGTGAATTGGCCAATCACAGTGCTCGAAATCTTCACTCCGCATCAGTGGAAACAGTGTAAGCGGGGCGGAGCGGAGAAGAGTGGACTTTCGAATAAAACAAATGAACACGCGGCCCCGAGCCGGACAGCGGAGTCGAGCAGGCTGTGGTGCCGAGTGGTGGGCACGAAGCGGAGCGGAGCGGAGAGGAGAGGAGAGGAGCGGAGCGGAGCGGAGAGGAGCGGAGCGGAGCGGAGAGGAGCGGAGCGGCGCGGAGAGGATCGGAGCGGAGCGGAGAGGAGCGGAGCGGAGTTGAGCGTACTTTCGAATAAAACAAATGAACACGTGGCCCCGAGCCGGACAGAACGGAGTCGAGCAGGCTGTGGTGCCGAGTGGTGGGCACGAAGCGGAGCTGTGCGGAACTGTGCGGAGCTGAGCGGAGCTGAGCGGCGCTGAGTGGAGCAGAGCGGAGCTGAGCGGAGCAGAGCGGAGCAGAGTGGAGAAAAGAGGAGAAGAGCGGAGCTGAGCGGAGCAGAGTGGAGAAAAGAGGAGCAGAGTGGAGCTGAGTGGAGCTGAGCTGAGCGGAGCGGAACTGAGCGGAGCTGAGCGGAGCGGAGCGGAGCTGAGCTGAGCGGAGCAGAGCGGAGCAGAGCGGAGCAGAGCGGAGCAGAGCGGAGCAGAGTGGAGCTGAGCGGAGCTGAGGGGAGCATAGCGGAGCATAGCGGAGCTGAGCGGAGCATAGCGGAGCTGAGCGGACTTTCGAATACAATATATGAACACGCTGACCCGCTCCACCCCGCTCCGCTTCGCCGCGTTCCGCCCCGCTCCGCTTCAATGGAAACATTTGCCACTTCTCACTGCTATTCTCCGCTCCACTCCGCCCAGCACCGCTCCGCTCCACCCCGCTCAACCCCGCTCCGCCCCGCTCCACTTCAATGAAAACATTTGCCACTCTTCACTGCTCTTCTCCGCTCCACTCCGCCCAGCTCCGCCCCGCTCCGCTCCGCCCCGCACCGCTTCAATGGAAACAGTTGCCACTTTTCACTGCTCTTCTCCGCCCCGCTCCGCCCCGCTCCGCTTCAATGGAAACGCAGCCTTAGTGTTAGTACCAGAAGGCGGTTATAGATTTTTGCCTCATTCTCTTTCGGGCGATATCATTTCAGAGGAATAGCTCTAAAACCCGATTTTTAATAAACAGTACACGTATCGTTACAGCGCAGTGCTTGTTCAAAAATATTGCGAATCCGTTACATTGTTCCAATTAAACTTTGGGAATAAAAGTTTCGTTCAATCAATTAGCTTTTGGAGTAATGGAATTGGTACAGGAAAACTGGTATTAGGTATAGTTTAATAACAGGAAATTAATGGTCATGGACTTGTTTATAATTATTTTCCGAAATGAAAGCATTACATATTTGACTACCTTAGCTATTAGTTAGGACTTCAGAGTGATCATCCTCTTCCGAAGGAGTCATTTTAGGCATCATCAAAATAGATACGTACCGTGTTGTACTTGCTATTCGATTTAAGACTCTATAACTAAATAGAAATGAGAACGATGCAATTTTTCTTCATCGTTTCTAGTAAAAGTAAAACGCGGAAACTTTTTGCATTTTCATCTCATATAACTTGCAGTTGTGGAGTAACGAAAACGCTCAAGAGCTCCAACTTCTTTCGAATACAAGTCACACAAAGGGTGCGGAGTATCCTCGCGAACTATAAGTTCTGGGAAACTTGCCGGCTCGGTCCCCGCTCCACGGCAAACAAATTCAATGACCACGAAGTTATGGGTCGAAGTATGGGGAAATTTGATCAGTGCTTCGTAGAAGAGGTATTAAGCATGTGGAAAGTAGACGACATCTTATGCATGTTTATATGATGTTCACACTGGTATTAATAACGACGCACTGTTTGCACGATTGTATGTAATTGTTAGCATCTTATTGATAAAAGGATGTAGGTAAAGGATGTTTGAATTTCTTTCCATCAATCGTATTCCAAGATTGTAAAGACTAGTGGAACAAATAAATTAGGTACTATCTGTCTAAGTTTCTGTCTGTTTTATTTATAAGCTACAGCTTAATATTGGCAGTGACTTCACGTCGCCCATACTGTTCACGGTAAAATATTGACAAGCATTATATCGACTGAAAATCTACAATTCAAATTGCAGATAGCCTAGTTTGGAGATAGATGGGGCTATTTGTCAAGAGCTTCTTCTTACTTATTTGATACAAGATTTATACAAGGGATATTTAACATTACCATAACATGAAGTCTTACTTATTTGTGATGATTATTTTGGACGGGACTATTTGGACAGTAGCTTCTTGATTGCGTCATAAGAAGATCTTAGATGATAATAACTTTAGTTCTTGTTGTTAGTGCAATCTGTAGGTATGTTTTATTAAAGCCTAGGAATGCCCACGGACGGGACGGCCCATCTGATGTTAAGTCGCTTTCGAAGGTACATGTTCGACGATAGACTCACCCGATCGTGGCAAGACAAATCGCAATTATGTCGCATTCTCTTCTATGCAATAAAAAAGAGAGAAAGCGACTCGCTGCGACATAATGCGTGACAAAAGTCTTGTCTTGGCGTGTGGGCTAGCCGCACAGGACAACTGCAACTTAAGGGAGCAGACGCGGTGTCAACTTTTTAGGGACCTGAACACTTGCCGTTTGAAGAACCCTATATTGTAGTGCAAACGAAGGTATTTTATCTAAATATTACAACTATAGTCGCTATTAGTACCTAAGGAAATAGTCACCAATGTAATTCTCACCAGCGAGTACCTAGTACCTAGTATTTTCATCCGGCTTGGGTGTAGCCTTTCACCGTTGTGTATCTCAATTTGAATGGCAGGTTTCCGCACTAACTTTGAATACTAAATAGCCCCTTTTGGCGGGGGAGAGAGGTAGCCCCGGTACATTATTTGTGTGCCATTGGAATTACATTACGGGGAACTTTAAAAAGCTGTAAAGTTAAAATTTAACTGGATGTTAGACAACTGTCTTTTGTTTTTATGGAAAAATGTCACAATAACAATATACTCAAGATGTTTTAACGTAGTATGGATTTCCAAGTAGATACACACTTATTTGGTAATTTCAATAATATATTAGTGACATACATAGTCTTGTAGGAGCCTCATATATCTGGGACCTAAGTATATGAGTGCAAACTAGAACACCTCTCAGGAATATTAAATAAATGAGTCTTATACATCTAAAGTACTTCTAGTGAGAAAATTGTAAATAAAAGTTATGTTAAAACCTAAATTTAGCTTCACACACCAATCGATGTAATCTGATACGAATGGATTAGCAATTCATCCAGAGCCAGACCCGAGTAAAGTACGTTCTAAAATTAAGGTTGTCAGGAATCGATACCGCAACCCTCGGCATTGCGGTCTAACTCTACCGAGATAAACTTAAATGTCTCTTTACAACTAATGATAATTTTACTTAAAATATTTAATTTAATAAAAAAAATATATTTACTTTGAATAATTTAGTTATAATTAATAATGTTATTTACTTACTTAAAATATAAAAAAACTGCCAACCACAATGTAACCAACTAACATGGATCTTAAAAAAAAAGATTCTCTTGTTCATGTTCCAAGCACTATGAAATGGAAAGATGGTAAGTACTTTTATGTCGTATTCGGTGTGCATATTAAATCGATTGTTAAAGTCAATATGACATGTTTTCTTAAGATACCTACACAGGTCCATGCAACGCAATATCCGCAATATCATCCCTTTTCAGGAAACAAAAGCAATATAAACTCAGGATGTAGAGACAATCTATCTAGTAATACTCAACGTAGCTTTCAGAATTATCTCCATTCAATGTTTGATTGAAGAACTGTCTGTGATAGTACGTTTTTGTAAGCACTTATCTGTTCAGTTCAGTTCAAAGAGCATACTGAACGAGAGCTAGGAATAACAGCAGTCGTCTAATCGTCGAGCACACTCCCCCAGGGACCCTAATAAATCCGCCCTGACCGGTGTTCATTAATTTGCTCGCTGTCAAGTCCGTATCTGAAATTGTTGATGTTTTGCCCATGTTTGTGGCACAATTTATTGAACCAATCATTCGTGGAACCCTAAAGTTGTGCGGACTCTAGCTCATTTATAATAATAGATGGTTTGTAGGTATGTTGTGGCTTAATTTAGTTCTCAAATGCGTTTTAAAATTACATTTTTAAAATATTTGTATTCAGTTTCTATCTTAGGTGATATGCTGGATCTTAAGAAGGACCAATTTGTTGTTGTTATCTTGTTACTTGCCTTCAACTTTAGTGCAAAAAGGCCGCTACCTTACAACAAAGTTGTTAATAAACTCGGCAAACAATTTCCCCCGCGTGGCGCCAGTGCCACTCGGGTTTTCGCAAAAACCGCCGCGCGGATCTCCAGAAATTCATAACAGGATTCCTTTCAACGGATAAAACAACAAACGCAATAAAAACTTTCCTTCAAAATATTAGTTCGGACCATCGGAGTTTGTACAGGACTGAAAGACAACAAGAAATTACTCTTCATTTATTCTGCATTCTAAAAGTTAAATAAAACTTCCTCTCGTTACGATCGGCTTCTATCAAAACAGGGTTATCTAAACTTTTATCTTTGGATGCCTTTATTTTTAAAGAAAGCCAAGTAATTTTGCAAAGTAAGAAATCTCACGGTATCCAAGTTTGTTTAAGTTTAAACGGCGGCCTTCTCCACCGGAATCCGCCGAAGTGATAGGTACTTTCCTCGTTCTGGAACGTCTATAGAGTCGTGTTCTAATAGATATAGGTACTACGTGTTGCCATTACGGCTAGTGGTTACAATTTGCGCCGGGAGAATTCACCTAAGTTAAAAGGGCTTCCCATCAAATGGGCGGTATATCGAAAACCCATTGGAGTAATTTGAGGCGAACCGAAACGACATTGTCGCTTAAGCGATTCAATCGTACGCGACCGCGGCGGGACCTACACGGCGATTTGAATTTAAGCGATTTCGTGTGAGCGGTAACGTGACCTTTGTGAGTACTTCGTCGGTGAGTTATATTCGCCGGTTCGTTCGTTGTGTTGTTTTCAAGGCGCAGGTCGTAACTACGCACTCATGGTGTTTACCCGAACTGGCTGCGGGGATGACTAATAATCGTTTTACGGCATCCTTTTACGTCACAGATAAGGAGTTGACGATCAGAAATATCCATGAAATAAATCTTTGTTTCGGTGCGTGAATACTTTTTGTGTGCTCCAGTTCTGTCTGCTGCCAAAGATTTTACGACCGAACTAACTTATTACAGCATGCTGTGGGTTGTTTTTAGGAATGTTAGGGCATAAGTGACGTAATGGGAATTGGGAATTGTCAGTTAATATATCTTACTCCTCACTGAAGCTAGTTTAATAAAGAGAGAAAAACATGAGATTTACATCGAATTTTATAGTCGTTTTTCGAACTGATGATAACGGTCTCGCTCGAGTCTTCTAATAAGCCGTTGAGCACCAATGTAATACGTGTGCCAGCGGCTTAAGGGTTTAACATTTTCAAGTAGAGCCGCAGTGCTAACAAGTTCAGTGAGACTCGCGACTCACAGAACACCTGTCAGAACAATCCAACGCTTACTTTAAATGCACCGAGATATGTTGCCGAGCAATGAAATGTTTCTGACAGCTTACAAGAATCTTGCAGTGCCAAGAAATGTTAGGTGTATAAGCAATGTGGAAATCCGGTTGGAAAAATCTAAAGATTTAAAATCTACGACGAAATATTTACCGTAAATAAAACACTTCATCATAGCGATAACTAGGAAATGCTCCATTAATACTGGTTTATTCCGGGCGTTCATAAAACCGTGAGCTTTTTCAAATCGCTGCTGCAATCAATAAGAAAATGGAAAATGTTGGAGCGGTTTTTCGTCAATTTGCCGCGTCAATCGGGGACGTAAATTAAATTGTGCGAATTAATATACGTACATCACTGCGCAATGTCGGGCGTACCTCCTTCGCGGTGAAAAATGGAATCACAGCGATGAACAATTTGTCATTTTAATGTTTTCGTGTCTGCAACGTACGCCGGCACTATGGATAGACAATTTATAACGCGTGTCATTTCCCTTTACATGGGAAGGCAAAATATCTAGCTGTGAGGAGAGGAATGCAATTTGTTGGCACATATCGTACGCGAATACTTTGTAGGTAACTGTGTTCGTAATTCTAGGGCGGCGCTGTAGAACATTTTGTTTAATGAGAGAAATGTGGGTTTAGTAATAATTTAATAATAATATCCTGGGACATTTTTTTACACACGGCTACCTGATCCCAAACTAAGCAGAGCTTGTACTATGGAAACCAGACAACTGATATTACTACATATACCTACTACTTTTTATTTGTAAATACATATTTAATATATATATATACACCCAGACTCGGGACATACAGACATGTTCATGCACACAAATGCATGTTCCGGGTAGGAATCGAACTTACGATCTGCAGCGTGAAAGGCGCCTCCGCGCCAACCACGCTAACGGGCTCGTCAAAAAGTAGCTCGCCTGTTATTGTGATAGGACAAAAGAGGAGCCCTATTCTTCGCAGAATTTTGTCTTCAATATTTAGTTTTTGTTCAGAGACGAATTCAAGAATACAAAAAGGTCAAAACCTCTTGAAATATTCTTGTGAAGTAGTTTTTGGTTCATTCCGCCGTTTCGTGCAAATTTGAACGTTCCGCGGAATAAAAAAAAAAGTCTGTTTTATGTATTTTTTTTTTAATTAATCGAGCTTAGATAGTCACCAGATCAGTAAAAAGTGGGAGGCACTCTTTTATCTCATTTAGTTACTGAGAAAATGACAATTGTAATTTTACAAGTGGAAGGTAATGAAATGTCTAAGGATTGTAATGAATAAGGGCAGGATGGTAATGAAAATTAAAGGGATTGTAATGAATTTGGAAATTATTAAAGTCGGGGTAGACATGACACATGGCAAAACAGTTGTGGAATAGGTCATCATCATCATCATCATCATCATCTCAGCCGAAAGACGTCCACTGCTGGACATAGGCCTCCCCCAAGGTTCGCCATAATGACCGGTCTTGCGCTGCCCACATCCAGCGGATTCCCGCGACCTTCACCAGATCGTCGGTTCACCTTGTGGGAGGCCTACCCACGCTACACTTTCCGGTGCGCGGCCGCCACTCAAGAACTCTTCGGCCCCATCGGCCATCTGTTCTACGAGCAATGTGCCCTGTCCACTGCCACTTAAGTTTAGCAATCCTGCGGGCTATGTCGGTTACTTCAGTCCTTCTGCGTATCTCCTCATTTCTGATTTGATCCCGCAGGGCAACTCCGAGCATAGTCCTCTCCATTGCCCTTTGAGTGACTTTGAGCTGCCTAATAAGGCCCATTATGAGCGACCATGTCTCAGTTTCATAGGTCATCAGTGGCAACACACACTGGTGGAAGACTTTCGTCTTGAGACGAATGCAATACAGCCCAGGTCTCGACCGAATCGAAGGCTTTCTCGTAGTCCACAAACGCTAAGCAAAGGCGCAGGTTAAACTCCTCGGTCTTCTTCATAACCTGTCGCAGCGTATATATGTGGTTTACGGTACTAAATCCTTTTCGGAAACCGGCATGTTCGGGAGGCTGAAAGTCGTCGAGCGTGCGAGACGATTCATTATGACCCTCAAAAACAGCTTGTAGACATGGCTCAGAAGTGAGATGGGTCTATAATTCTTCAACAGAGCGTTATCACCCTTCTTGAAGAAAAGAACCACCACACCTCTATTCCATGCCTGCGGCCTTTTACCCTCGAGTATGACGGAACCGAACAGCTTCTGAAGGGCCTTAAGGACCGGTTTTCCACCCACCTTCAGGAGCTCAGCCGTTATTCCATTATCACCCGGTGCCTTGTTGTTCTTAAGCTGTTTAAGAACAATACTACTCTCGTACAAGCTGACGTCCGGGATGTCTTCGGTATAGTGTCCGGTTAATCTGACAATCGGGACAATATCTTGGGTCGTTCGCCTGGTTTGTAATGGGTGTCCGTATTAACGTGTACAACTGTCCATAGAACTTCTCGATCTCCCTCAAAAGCTCTGGTTTGGATGAAACGATTCTGCCATCATCGGTCTTCAGTTTCGTTAGCTGGCTTTGCCCAATAGTCAGATCTCTAGCGAACACTTTGGAGCCTTTGTTGCGCTCGATAGCCTCTTGCCTCTTTAATACGCTCGGTATTTAATTGGCGGAAGTCACGTGTTAAAGACTTCGAGATCTGTCTATTGAGCTGCCGGTACTCAAACGCGTCATCTGAAGACTGCAGTACCATTTCACTCCTTTCCTCCATGAGCTTAAGAGTACGATCCAAGATTTTTTGGTTCTGTTTGTACGACTGGCCTTGCAGTACTTTGACCCGATCGTATGGACAGTTTCCACGAACTTATCATTACAATCTTCCACGCTACTCCCTAGGACATCGAATCGGTTTTGAAGTTCGAGCTGAAAGCTTTCGGGGATTTGGATCTGGGTTGGTGCTGGCCGGAGCGTAGACTTTACAGAAAAGAAAAGAAAGAAAGAAAAGAAAGAAAGAAAAGAAAGAAAGAAAAGAAAGAAAGATCTTGAAAGATCTCGACTGTAATGCTACGCTCGTCAGACGAGATCTTTCAAGCTTTATAGCTTGAAAGATCTCGACTGATGAAGTCTACGCTAGCCAGGACTAGCGAGGCTGCCGGAGACTGGGGGCCGATCCCCTTTTGTGCGATTGTGAGCTTGAAAGATCTCGACTGTAAAGTCTACGCTCGTCAGACGAGATCTTTCAAGCTTTATAGTTTGAAAGATCTCGACTGATGAAGTCTACGCTACCCAGGACTAGCGAGGCTGCCGGAGACTGGGGGCCGGTCCCTTTTTGTGCGTTTCATTTGGGGGGTTTTGCCATAATCGCCACGCTTGGCAGGCGGGTTAGGGATAGAATATGTACTCGGAGGACGCTGCTGCCCATCCTCCGGTGAATCCCTAAGTCGCCTCTTACGACACCTACGGGATGAGATGGGTTGGTGCTATTCTAAGCCGGCACCACACGGTACATGTATGACAGGTATCTCTCCTGGCGACGAATTAGCCACGTCGCCAGTCAGTCGCCAGGTGTATTACCTGTAATCATTTCAATAACTTCAAATTGTTTGGTTATTGTGGCTGGCGACGTCGCCATACAATTTGTATTGACTGGCGACTTCGCCAATCCGTCGCCAGTTCAATACGAATAATTGGCTACGGTGGCTGGCGACGTCGCCATGGCTACCCGGTGTGTTATGGCCCCAATTTAAAAACCTTTCATTTCCTTCCAAAACAGTTCATTACCTTCCAGCAAAAAAATGGATGGTACGGACGGTAATGAAATGGAGAGGAATGAAAAAAATTAACTTTTTCTTGAATAACTCTGTAATCGAATATATTAGAAAATCTTTAGTAAAACATGAACGAAATGTATTAAAAAGGTAAACATTTTTTATAGTAATAATATTGTCCTTACTTACATATCTTGTAAAACCAAAGGAATGTAATGAGAAGATTTTTGGACAAAGCACTATAAAAATTGGGAAATCGTAAATATTTTTATCAGCGATAGACGCACGTCCTTCTCGCCTGGGCACCGTGTCTGGCTGGCCAATAGACACACGCTGTGACCCGAACTGTAGTTGGGAACGTATAACTAGAGTACAAAATTATGCAGTTTCTGGGTGCGGATGGTAATGACGTTTTTATTGTGACAAATTGTAAAACAGGCTTTACTTATATTATTTCTGCGTTTATTATATAATCATAATCATTTATCAATACGTCATGAATTTGGCTTCAATATAACGTATTAATTAGAGTCATCAATTCAAATGCAGACAAATAAACATTACAGAACCTGCCGTGGTCCCTCGTTGGAAACAGAGAGGAATGATTTTACACGCTGTTTTATTAACTTTTTTAGAAAACTAACAAATCGAAGTCCAATATTTTCGATGCTGTTTTTAAAATGATAATCCTTTTACCTATTAGGCAATTAATATTTAAAATATATATCATAACTGATGGGTTTATTAGGCTGGATATGCTTTTTGCACGAAACTACGGAACGACCCTTTTACTATGTATTTTTCCACGGAGTACTGATTTAAATTTTTGAGGTAGAAGTTTTAGCTTCTTTGAAGTTTGTGAGTAAAAAATACTATACCTATCTACCCTGTTCAAAGAATAGGTCTTCAACAATTCAAAGTAAACATAATTACGTAAACAATATTATACATTTAATTTTTTTTCTGGCTATTGTATTCGACAGATATTTATAAGTAAACAGTCTGGATACCACACTTACAGCAAATAATGCCCTTGGCGCAATAAAACCTTCTATAAATTTCATTTTGGTGGATTTATTATGGTTTAGACAAGAGCCGCGCGAGACGCAAGAGAGATAAGCGTAGTATTACTATGGCTACTGGAATTCCCACATCATAAAAATTGGACCCGCGCCGACGCTATAAACGTAACCATTTATTTTTACGACCCGTACCCTAGGTTAATAATTGTGTCGCCATAATTTTCTCGCATTCCGATACATTTTACTGTGATCGATATTTTTATGGGTGCGTTGCACTTTTTGGACAACTGTTTGCTCAACGCCCTATTAATTGTGTTCTTAAAACTTTAGAGCCTGTTTCAGAATCATCAGATGACTTTTATCCACCAAAAAAAATATGTTTTTATGAATATCTGTCAAAAACGTCACTAATCCACAGTCAACTAAATGTTGGAATTCGTTAGATACTAGAGTCTATAGGTACCTACTAATGTATTCTATTAAATTATATGTATGTTAGTCTGTTAGGTATATATCTATGGGCTTCTGTGCCTGAAAATAAATGGATTATTATTATTATTATTAATGTTAAAACGATGTAAATTTTGTATGTAGGGAGTAATCTCTGGAACTATTGATCCGATTTTACACTACACTATTGCCACAGTATAAATATAGTACCTACAATATATTTATACTGTGCTATTGCTGAGTGACATAGGCTATATCTCGAAGTACCACCTTGGCGGAGCTGCGTCCGCGGGCCAACGTAGTTTGC
Source organism: Drymonia ruficornis (assembly GCA_947859195.1). NCBI lineage: Eukaryota > Metazoa > Arthropoda > Insecta > Lepidoptera > Notodontidae > Drymonia > Drymonia ruficornis. The sequence goes on from OX401918.1 coordinate 6,743,297, forward strand.
TGCTAAATCTAAAAAAAAAAAACCATGCCTTTTTACATTTTACGTTATCGTATGACTGAAATCGCAACGGCAAAACGACACTGGTTTACTGTCGGCAGCACCCGAGACGCCTTTAATGACCCTCCCTCGCTGCTTAGCCGTTAATTAAGGTTATTAATCCGAAGGCACGTCTACCTTGTTTTCCTTAATTGGTCGCAATTTTATTTTAAGGGAAGCTTAGCTTTGCCCCTCATAAGTTTTGAATATGGTGAAATGTCGTTTTTGATTGGGTCCGGCTTTTTATTATTTTGGATTTAACTGTAAAACCGATGTCATACTGTAGGGTTTAGCTTCGGCGTTAAGTAGCTATTAGAGCTATGTTTCGTACTACGAATGAGAGAACCCTACCAATTTTGTATAGAATCTGTAGAATTTGTATAGAAATCGCCGTCCATCTCGTCGCAATCGCCTTACCAGTGCGGCCACAGCTTTACATCTTGCGGTATTTACGACAAGTATAGGAGTCATAAGGGCATAAATATTTTAGCAATGTAGGTACACTGATTGGATCGTTCAATGGCGGCGTCTTCATCAGGCGCATGCCTCGCGCGATCACTCACTTGTGACGTCGGAACGCATAGACGTAATGTCATAATATGAGTGCTCGGGTGAGGCATGCGCGCCATATGGACACATCTTTAGTACGTAGTCTGCCTCACATTGGTTCAGATGAATTTTAATGTTGTTCCACATAAATCAGTTATTTATTATTACGCAATATTGTTTTCAAAATATTGCATGCAAAATGGGAGCAACAGAAAGAGTGCGAGATAATGGAATTATTTTTCTGAGCATCCGCTGAGCTAGCAGGGGTCGTTATTCAATTACAAGGGAGGGAAAGTACGAGGCGATGTTTACCTGCGTTGCTGCGGGCCATCCGACCGAATCTTTTTACCATAATTACCTCTACCGTACCTATTTAATATACCGACAACTCTCAAAGATAGTATAAGGTTAATTATATCGGTGCTGAAGTAAATCTCCTTACAAGTCTTTACGTGATGTAAGTTTCCATTGAGGAGTTACTTCCAGAAAATAAATACCATATTGGGTAATTATTTACCAAATACAGGACAGGAAATACCAGGAAAACTGGATAATTTTGGTGCTTTGTCGTTTCGCCCCACGCGTGGATCGTCCCACGGTGCGAATCGCCGAAGTGGGCTATTTCAGACGTTGTGTTGTTGTTGCGAATCGGCCAATGTTTTTTTATCCGACGTGTTTATGGACCGTGGGGCCAAACAATTACTTAGTGGTTTACCTAATACCTAACCTAATAACTTGCGACGACAACTGATGACAATTCGCTACAGGGGGCTTACCACGAACTCTTATTGCGATTCAATTACAGGAACGTTTTAACGTTTCAGCGACTTTTTGTGCAATGACGTACCTTATTGTCATGACAATAAGAAACGTGATTGCACAAATGGCCGCTGAAACGTTAAAACAAAACTGCTATAAGAGGTGGTGGTAAGCCCCCAGGTAGCCGTTAATTGCGTCTGTCTATCTCGTATTCACAAGATTCTTTATCTTTCCAAGTAAATTCTTTTATACTTTACTTCGTACATCTATGATACCAAATCCCCGTTCGTTTACGTTAGATCGAAAACCATTTTTGTCATTTATTCGCAATAATCCAATATGGCGGCGAGTGCGCGTGATCTCATTGACACTAAGCTGGGGCACGGGCTGGGATCCATTATTCATGGTGTCCAACCCGTCGTGAATAATATTTGATGCGGTTTTGAAATGGCACGACGTTAGAGAAACTTCAGTTGCCCAGAATTTACTGCTTCATTAGCGGCTACGGGCGGGTTCGCTTGTTTCTTGTGTTGCTTTGTGGTTGGTGCTTACAATCCGAATGGACTCCTTTCAACAAGTAAGTATGTGAGCATTTGTAAGTTAATCTACGTATACATATACTAATGTAACCTTCTCCGTTTTTGAGATGTTCTAATTTCAATCCATCGCGTCATAGCTGCATGATTTGTAGCTAATTTACGAATAGCACGGCACAAACACATAAATAAACCATATAGTTTTTCTAAATAGCCAGTCTAGCAGTAATCGTCTTGGCATCGTGTACAACAGTTTTGGAAGACAAGCTAAGCTGGATATCTTATTAAGCGTATACTTATATACAAGTATGGGTCCGGATTCTCGACGTCACGGGAGCGTGTCCACAGGCGACTCTTTTGAGATAAGGAGGGAACCGGGCTGTGGGCAGTTTTCCGTTGACTTATTGCTTCTATCGCGGAATCGCCACAACCGCGTTTATTTTACTGGCAAACCGTGTACTTGATGCTGAAAAATGGACTTCCTTACTTGCGGAAGGAGTTGTAAATATTATTATAATCATACTAGCTGGTGCCTAGGACTTCGTCTATACAGAATTTGTACTTCGAGTAACTAGCCTTTTTTTCTCTAAGCTTTCATCCATCTAAAGTAAAGCATTATCTAAAAATTCAACTGGCTAGCAACTGGCTTACACGAACGAACGAACGGTATCGTAATAAAAATAATAACACAAAAATTAAGCAATTCTACATAATCATATACGATTCTCTCTCACATACATAACGCTAAGTACAGTTGATCTCGCATTAAGTTAGCCTCCAGAGCCGGAGTGCGGCTGCCACGGAATGACAGGCCGGCCCTTGTGCGGTTAGACAGTCAAACAGATTTAAACCAACTGACTGTACTGTCCTCTAGTTTGGAGATGGGTTTATAAATAGAAACGAAGGCTTCTTAGTACGAAATTAAGGAGGGATGTCCATTTTATTGCACTTTTACGTACTTAGGGCGGAGTTCAACAGCAACAATAAAGAACCGTTAAAGCTAAAGTAAAGTAAACGTTTGCAGCAGTAATCAATCAATTACTGCTCTAACAGTCCTAAATATTGGCTCTTTTGGTATACCTATTAGATAAATTGGAGCATCTTTTGACATAATGTCTTAACAGATGTCTCGGGCGCAGCAGCTCAGGACATGTGTATGCAGACTTTTAAATTTGGAATAAACGTAGATTTATTAGACTATTAACTAACTCCTAATTAATAAATTTACCCGCACTGAGCCAGCGTGGTCGATCGCCCGAATTCCCCAGGCATTGAGGGTGAATGACCAAAACATAATTCCAGAAGTGTGCCTACCACTTTCAGGGAGTACATGGGTGGTGGTATAGTTTCTATCATCTACTAAGTATTGCAAGTAGGCTCAAATATATTAGGAATTAAAACTAAGTACGTTTACACACAATGATTTTTCAAATAAAATACTACTCTTTTTCACTATTCATATATCTGGGTAATGTCTGCTGTCATCAGATTAATTCAAGACCGAGCATTATTTATGGTAGCTAACTGGTAGCATGTGGGTGCACGTGCTTAAGCGTAGTAATTAATCAATTACCCGTACTAAAAGAAGGATGGGCTGTAGTGGTGTACTAGGGTCTCATATATAATAAAAGTTTTTTCGAAAAATTCGTTAATGGCTTTACATTCTACTATGTACTTACATTATAGTCGATAGTCAATATGGGTCTTTCGGTAATTTGTTAGTTCTTCAATAAAGATTGGTTGGTGGCATCTGCCACCAAAATACATCGCAAAGGAAATAACTATTTTCTTGGAGTTTCTCTAGTCTACAGATTTCGTAGTACTTACTAAAGTACATATCATTTGAAGCGTTATTCCATCAAGCGAGACAATGTCAGTAATGTCACAGATAAGTTACTAATAATTGACCGTGTCCACAAGCAACCACGCCCGTACAACCAGTTATGCTACTAGGTATGTCTACGTGATCAGACGTCAAAACCGATTTCTCGGGGACCTGCCGCTCGGCTCATGTAAACGCACCCATTATCTACTGCGTAATTGAAGAAATGTATAGTTTTAATGGAACTAGTAGAAAGGTACCCCAAATCATTATGATTACCGTCCACCGCCCTTTTATTAATAACGAGTATTTTTACTTAATGCTCCAGTGGTTTTAGTGTCTGTTCTGCCACAATTTTGTACATTTAAGACTGTAATCATCGTAAAATGTGTTATTACAGAAGACGAAATACTGCCGACGTTCTGTTGAATCTTGCTTATTAAATTTAGTTTAATTTGATAAGTACCCACTGACCTATAAATTTAATTATATTATTTTTAATGTTTTATTTTACATTCGCAGCTTTTTTAATGAATATACGTTGTTGGCCAGAGTGGCCTTTACAACTTCACCGGGCAGAGAACAATCGCAGCACTGCCAGTTAGGAGCGTTAGGTATAAACGTCAAGAAGGGCTAGACAAGTAGCATGAACGCTAATCGAATAGAATAGAATAGACTTCACAATGTATGGAAATGTCAAACGTCGCTATGTAGATCAACAACAAGTTGCTATGTAGATCAAGTGACTTATGTCATTTCCATACATGAAGCGTAGTGATTTGAACGAACGCTTATAGACGTCAGCCACTTGTCTAGCCCTTCTGCCCCCTAGACAAATGGCATGAACGCTAATCGAATAGAATAGAATAAATTTCACAATGTATGGAAATGTCAAACGTCGCTATGTAAATCAACAACAAGTTGCTATGTAGATCACGTGACTTATGTTATTTCCATACATTAAGCGAAGCGATTTGAAGGAACGCTTGTAGACGTCAGCCACTTGTCTATGTTATAAACGTTATGTAGTCATTGCCGACCTGAAGGGGAGTGGGACAGAGGGCAGGGAAGGAGGGGTTGGGTCCAGCTCTCTCACTTATCGCACGAAACGCATCTGCAATATCTACTTTACGCTTATCTTCTGTGAGTGGGTGGTACAACCCCGGTCGGGCCAGCCCAAAAATGAGCCAGTATAAATATTGTTGTATCGTTAATTTGGTTGAAAGTCAATAGCGACGTCATGAGTGCGGATTAAGTTAGCTCGACTTCTATCACAAAGGCCAGGGCATGACAATGACAGTTAGCTGTGCTTGTTCGCACCCACCAGCTATTATGCTGTTGCCAACACTACATTTCAATCTAAATTGATCTTTATTTAGTTACGCGCAAGGAGGTTTGGACAGAAATTATAGTTTGGTAAACGCATGTTTGTCGTGGTATAACGTTAACCCAAGTTTCTGGCGAGCCGACCACGGCCTGTGACGAGCTTTGCTGTAAAGATAACCTGTGTTAATTGCCACTTAATATCGTTTTGCTAATATTTTCCTATAACAGCGTAATGCCGTTGTAAATACTACCTGCAAACAGAGTTGGGCAAAATTTAATTGCAATTAATTAATTACTAATTGCATGAAGTGTCACAATTAACAATTAATTTTGATTGTTTTGTCAATCGCGAACAAATCACAATTAATTGTTAATTGTGACATCACCTGCAATTTTCTATTAATTAATTGCAATTAAATTTTGCCCAACTCTGCCTGCAAACGCGTTGTTGTGTTCAATTTGCTAAAGATTTATAATAAAGTGGCGTCTTATGGCTGCAATTACGAACTCGGTACGAAAGAATCCGTTTCGTTCGGACTTCAAATTTTCACCCATTTTCTTAAAAAAATAGATTAAAAATCATTAATCAATGAAACAGATGGTTAGGGTTCGTAATTGGGCCCCCAGATTGATTTGGTGGTTTAATATACAGACTGACTCGTTAAACACTTTACATATTGAAGGACATGATAATTTATGGTAACATGAAACGTTTAAAAAAATAAAATTAAGAAAATACCAATGAGTATGTATGAATATGCGTAGAACATGAACGTAAAACGTAAAAATTCTTTGGCGTAGAACGCTAGTGCTAATGACACTTGATAGGTACGTCAAATCAAGGAGCTACGATCCTGAACACGCTTATTGTTTTGGGTGGATAATTAAAGATAAATTAGTCAAATATTTGGCACCTATTTTTTTTACATAATTAGAACGAGAATCAAGTACTGAGCACTCTATATCAATATGTAAAGTGTTCAACGAGTCATCCTGTATATAAGAAAACACTTACGTTAAACTTATAACACCTACGTAGTCGTAATTTTTTGTCATGGTAAGGAATTTACAAAAGCTGTCGAATTAGATAATTAGACTGTACAGCAGATGGCGTCATTTTATCTACAAGGATTTTCTGTATTCATTAGGTGATCTCGAAAAATATAGATACTCTGCTTTATATATAAAATAAATAAATATAACGTCACGACTTTTATCCCCATTCGGGGGTAGTCAGAGGCTTGAGTGACCATACACCACCACATTGTGGAGGTATTAAGCCAACTCAAAGCCCACGTTTCACCAGATATTCAGAACCCAACGTGACAGGTGGTGAACCTTGTCGCCGTGTATACAGGAACTGACTGCTTTATATTCTTTTTATATTTGGCTTTAGATACCTACCTATACCTGTAGCGTCTATGTATACGTATATGTAAAAAATACACAAGTTTTCAGTCATATTCAAATAGTTACCAGACAGAGAATATACAGTGAAATTTATTAATAAATAACGAATTGTATGGCGTGGTGTCGCGTCGTCAAGAAGTCACAGAACTCTGGTTTGTTCGGAAACTAACTTAGCTGGGATACTGGAGTAGCAAGCGGGGAACCACTCTGAGCCGAAGTCGCACTAACTCTTAACAATGTTACTCTTAGACATTTTGTTTGCATTCCCTTTGTACGAAAACACTTAAAGATAGGTAACTTTTGCTAATTGTTTTACTATAAAACTCAAGTTGATGAGTGGTAGACAAGGTTAGTATTAGCATCAGGAATATATATAGAGTGGGAATTCATTACGGGTTCAGGAAAGAGAAGAAGAAAGTAATTTCTTGTTTAACCATTTGAGCATTTGGGCGTAATAGAAAATGTATTGGGTCTGCATATGAGCGCTCGAGTAATTAAATATTCTCGGGATCGCTCCTCCATAAAAATTGAACATTAGTGTTCTAAAAACAGCACATTAAACTATACCTAACATTATGAATACAAACCATACGCAAGACCTAGATGAATATCAAAAGAGATGAATATCCATTTTAGTGTTATTAGCTACGTAAATATTAGAGCGCGCGCACGTGCAGCCGTGCAGCTGGGACGCTGGGTGATGTGTGACTGGGTGCTTGTCAGGCAGTTACCTTGCATGTTGGCAAAATAAGCGCGGTAATGCGTATCTAAAGGTTTAATAAATTTTTTGAGCTCTCTAATAACCTAGACTCATATAAATTACAAGACCTACAATATCCCACTAAAATTAGATCGCATCGCGCATCCGCGGCCATAAAAAGGGTACACAATATTTATCTAGGGCGCATTAAATAACGGTAGCATGGCATAACAAATGCCCCACCATTGGGAGCAACAATGGCCCGAATATATCACGGCCAAGAGCTAGAGACCCGCAATTTCCGAGAGAGCCTCGCGACCGGTATTCGTAACTCTGGTAGAGCCCTGATTTAACCCGGTATTGGCTGCTAAATATTTATTGAAAGTATTAATACTTATTGAAATATGCGCCGTCATATAAAATAGATCACGCAACCGGGAGACGTGGGTGCGACAAATATATACGCAATGCGCTTTCTGTCAATATGGCTACTAAATACAGAAGAATGATTTGAAGCGAATTCAGTTTTTGCTAGGTAATTAGTTAAGGATGTTACCCACCAGGGCTTAGTCTATTAACAATTTTATTGTCCATTGCGAATCGAAAATTCTCGGCTGTCGGCACGTTGTCGGCCAGAGACATGCTAACAGATCGCCGACAACATGTCGACCGCCATGAATTTACGGTTTACAATGAAGAGTTCACGAAGAAAATATAAGAGACCAGTGATTTGGTAAGTGACAATAATTGTTAAATTAAAAGACTTGAAGTCCTGAGAGGTTTCACGACTTTTTTGTCCGATCCGACATAAAATAAATGTAGTTTATTGAATATTTTTTATTCTAATTTATTCATTATATCAACCTTTTAATTATTAATTTTGGTCACTATTAAATAATAAACTAGCTAAGTACATAATTTTATTCATAAAGGGAGCCATTAAGTAATTTGAAACAGATTTTTATTTGATAAGTACCTACCTAAGGGCCTCCGCAGACTTGCTACTTTTAGCATCGGTGATCGGCGATTTTGATGCTGCGTCGCGTTTCTTCGAGCGCGAACGAGCGAGACGCAGCATAAAAATCGCCGATCGCCGATGCTAAAAGTAGCAAGTCTGCGGAGGCCCTAATTCAATTTTATTTCGACATTTCTTTATGGGCTATAACACACCGGGACGCCATCGCCATGGCGGCGTCGCCGGCCACGTATCCAACTAATTCGTATTGAAATGTATGACAGGTATCACATCTGGCGTCGGATAGCTGTTCTACCCAGTGTGTTATAGCCCTAAAAACGAATAAAGCATTTTTTTTTCTTAAAAAAATATACGTAAATCTTTTCGTCTGTTCGATATTACGAAAGCAACCTTTTGCTGAATTTTTACCGTATAAGAGTAACTAGGTACAACATCTTGAGAGTTCCCTTGAAGCAGCTGGCGTATCCCGCCGAGCGAGACGACCTTGCCGCGCAATTTTCTGTACATTTCGATGTTTTTCCTAAGATAGATTACTTTCGAGACGCGGATTATGACTGAGTAATGCGGGCTAATATTAGTGGCGCAGCCCCTCAGTAATAATAATAATAGTTAGCTTTAGTTATTCGTATTTTTATTTCGATACAGAAAATTGTGAGTTTCCTTTTCTGCGCGGAAAATTTTGGTGATAATACATTGTAACGACATAGATGGGGAGGCCAGCGTGCAATTCGTGGATTTGCACGAGCGTCGTCCAAACCTAGTTAGTAAATTCGGTAGATGACATGATAGGAAGAATACATTGTTCTAGATGTTTCCACTTTCAGCGGTGGGGGAAGCGTATACATGACAATCTTTTTTTTTTTTTTTATAAAAAGCAATGACATAAAAATACTCAAGCGTGTCAGATATTGATACTTTTCATTCTCCAACATGATAAATTGAAAAAAAAAATATTTTCGAGCGTGCCAGATTTTGTAAGCATCTATAGGCTACGGTAACTGCTAAATATCAGGTGGGCCGTACGCTTTTTTGCCACCGCAGTCCTATATTTAAAAAAAAATGATGGGATTGAAAAAGTGAAACTTCCAGATGCTCCCATTTCTTAGACTGACGATCAAATTAGCAAAACTGACACTTTTGCCACTTCTTAGCTAGTAAGGAATTCCCCTTATCTTAATCTGACGAGTTCGAGTATTTTAAGATGGTCTATTTTTTTGGTTCCCCTGAGCGAACCCACCAATATTAAGGGCTCATAATTTTTTGAGGTTCTTAGCTAAGCAGTACTTACTTAGTTCTTATGTAAGCTATCTCCCTTATCTTAATCTGACGCGCTCGTGTAAATCCAGAAACCCCTTCTACGGCTCCCCACCTAACAGGGATAGAAACATCTCATAAAATCTTATTGTATTTGTTTTATGTAACTAAAGTGGCAAACTAGCGGTCTGCCTAATGTTAAGCAGTTACCGTAGTCTAGGTGTAATACTTGCAACCCGAAAGTCTTCGCACGCACGTTGCCGACTTGAAGGAGAGTGGGACAGGAGAGAAAGGGAGAGGGGGGAGGCTGGGCTTCCGACTTCGTATGAAATGCAACTCAAATAGCTACTTTACGCCGATCTCCTGTGAGAAGGTGGTACTACCCTGTTCGAGCTAGCCCGTAAACGAGCTGCAGTCAATTGGCTGCAGCTTGGCCCTACCACTGTTAACATTATAAACATCGTACCTTTCACGAAGAAAATCTGATGTGTGAAAAATAAATCTGACGTGATAGGTACTCGTCCGAGCGAGATTGCCCGTAGACAAATTGGATGAAGTGCGCGGCAACCCCGTCAACGCACCGTGTTACCTTTATGATAATTAAACTACAGCCTCTCCCTGAAGAGTTGCCAGCTGCCGCAGTAACAGTGTAATTTCTTCCCGTAATTACCGCGCCTGTAATTTTTCCGCGATGTCTTTCCGCCGCGCTTTTGTTGTGAATTTCTTTGTGACGACAGTTTATTAGAAGCTGTTTATTTTCCGTTTCGCTGAGCAAAGGGATTGTGGTCGTTTAATTATCTTTTGATTATCCTATGCGTTTCATTTGCAAAGCGTATTGTGTAAAAAATATATTTATTCGTCAGCCCCTCTAGACAAGTGACTTCAAATCGCTACGCTATAGAAATGACATTACAATTCGAACACGTGTCTTAAGTCACTTCCATAGATCAAGCATAGTGATTTGTAGAAACGCTGGTAGACGACAGCCACTTGTCTTGAGGGGCAGGATATATAGTAATAGCTATATGTTATATAAACTGACCCGATATAAGATAATTCGATGAAGGGCACGCCAACGCGTTGCGTCATCCTGATAATCAAACCACAGTTTTTTCCGGCAACTGCCAACATTATCAAACGGTGAGCCTTTGATAATGTTGGCAGTTTCCGGATAACTGATTAATTTCTTGGTCTAAATTATCGTGACTGTAATTTTTCCGCAAGAGGATTGTATTTGATTTCGGCTTTTAATAGAAACTAGACTTTCCGCTCCGTTAAGTAATAGGGATGCTAAATAGTTGTTTATGCGACAATTTATCTCGTTCTTTAGGTTTGACATTTAGAAAAAGCATGCTTGAGTTAAAAAATATAGTAGGTACATTATGAAGTGAAAAATTATCGAGCATCGCATTTTTACGTATTTCATTTGACTTCCATTATACATTTTATTTACTCTGTTAAAATGTTATTCAAAAATATTTCCCTATAAATATCAGGGATCCACTATAGAGTCGTGTTTATTTCACGCCGAACCGAAACTGTATTTCCACGTTTCCTTTTCATTATACCCTCATGGAGCTTTTTAACAAAGGCCTGTATTCACAAAGACGAGTACAGCCCGTGTGACGACAACTCGTTAAAATTTTAATCCGCGCCGATATAAATCTGATTGGAAATGCACCGCGTATGGATCGTTACACTCAAACAACGGAACGGGAATGTTTGGTACCGCGTGACGCTCGCTCCGTTCTGATGTGTAAAATCATTTATTTTGTCCAATATACGTATGTTTTTATTTCACAGTAACATTCATTGTTGTATAAACCTTTTGTGAGCCGTTTTAATTATGTTATTTCAATCAGAGTTTATAGTACCAATAGCACCGCTCTCAGTTCCGCTTGCATGGGGAAAGATAAAAGATGTTTATTTTTATTATTGGTTTTATTATTTTGCCATTTTTCTGATACACATAACACAACTAGCATATGCCCGCGGCTCCACCCAGCCTATGTCGCTCAGAGATAGTGTCCCTTCTATCAGTGAAAATATTATTTTTTTATCCGTTCAGTAGTTTCAGAGATTACCGCTTACATACAAGCTTTTCCTCTTTATAACATTAGTATTACACAAATTGTGTAATACCAATGCATAAATGCGGAAACCCACCGCGGCGCACGGAGAGAGAGGCTACGCACGAAATGACGTCATTGACGTCATTGTCGAACAAAATGATCATTATTGACGTTATTTCGTGCGTAGCGTGCGCTGCGGTGGGTTTCCGCCCTAATTGTTATGCCTTTGAAAATGACTATATTTTCACTTCGTAACAGATGACAGTGTTCAAAGGATTAAGGACCATTCGCAGTCGGTTTTATTAATTCATTGAATGACTACTGGCACTGACTGACCTTTGATGTCCACCCTCCTTTATTCTACGGCTGCAGGAGATGGCAGTGATGGACGTCGTTATATTTCATTACCATCGTTACGCCTGTCTGGCCGGTCCGGGAGCTTTCACAAAAGACTAACCCTTTGGAGGTTGGATCGGCAAATTGAGCATACGATTCAATGAGGTTTGAACGTCTTCAGGGCGAGTTTCCGGCGCAGACGGCGAGATGTCGCCTCATCAACGACGTGCACATGCAAACTGTATCATGTGTGGGGGGAGGGGAGGGGGAGAGTGTCGCGCTCGGAAAATTGCTTTCAGACACTTTTTATGACAATAATTTTCTACGTAACTCGGGCATTATCGATCGTGGTTAGATAGTGAAGCATTTTGGTACGTGAGCAGCATGTTCAAACAATCTATATACCTAATCTAATCCTCACTTAACACAAGCTGTTGGTAGAGAAATCTAATTCCAGACTTGCACTCGAAGCACCCTCATGCAACGCTTTCCGTTCGTTTCATCTTATTGCTCAGCATTTCAACAAGGGCGCTAATGTGTTACATCCCTTATTCAATATCTGCGTTCGTCACGACAAGTGATTCAACAAATTGCGCATTTGGTTGTCTCGAGGGGTGTCGTTTCGGTATTATTCCCCAGCAAATAGTAGCGAACGGCTCATTCCATCAGTTTCCGCAACATCGAGCCGCTCCTTCGCCTCCGACATGCTTTTGTTTCTGATGGCAACCTTCACACCGATTCGTAATACCTATACGGTATAGATGGGGAGCCGTAGAAGGATTTTCTGGATTAACTCGAGCGCGTCAGATTAAGATAAGGGAGATAGCTTACATATTGATAATAACCTCCAACCAGTATGAGCCCTTAATATTGGTGGGTACGCTCAGGGGAACCAAAAAAAAAAAAATTGACCATCTTAAAATACTCGAACTCGTCAGATTAAGATAAGGGGGATTCATTACTAGCTAAGAAGTGTCAAAAGTGTCAATTTTGCTAATTTGATCGTCAGTCTAAGAAATGAGAGCATCTGGAAGTTTCACTGAAAACCCCCTCTGAAATAGTTTTTTTTTAATGGGACTGCAGTGGCAATAAAGCGTACGTCCCGCCTGATGTTAAGCAGTTACCGTAGCTTATAGATGTTTACAAAATCTGACGCGCACGAGTTTTTTTTTTTTTTCAATTTATCATGTTGGAGCATGAAATGTATCAATATTTGACACGCTTGAGTATTTCCATGTCATTGCTTTTGTTAATTTGAAAATATCATGTAGATGCTTCCCCCGCCGCTGAAAGTGGAAACATCTAGAACAATGTATTCTTTCTATCATCTCATCTACCGTATCTAATAGGTTTAGGCGACGCCGGGTAAATTCACAGTTAGCACGCTGGGCTCCCGGTCCAGTATGTTTACACACCCGTTTACACACTGTGGGGTTATTCTGGGTAGATAGCACGAGGCCCCGGTGTGAAGTACGGCTAATATGTTTTTGTTTCAATTCAAAATAATACGAAGTTCTCAATTAATGTTCGAGTCTGTGCTTACTTAAATCCTAATTGAGTTTCGTATAATTTGTTGGAGAGCTCTGTTATTTAATCTGAAGCTCGTTTATTTGTAATATAAAATTTTAATTTCGAATTATGGTCCAAATTGTATTCTATCTCTCGGCGTAGCGGGAGCTACTCTTTCAGTTTTGTTTCTCTAGGAACATGCTTTGTAAGGCATTCCTACTAATAATCACTGCTACGAAATGGTGCCCAAAGCGGGACATGCAAACCTTATTTTCGGAATTATTCGGAGGATATTCTTCTGGTGATTATTATAAATATCTTGTAGGACTTAATACCTAAGATTAACTTTCCTCATCATTAATGAAAAAAAACTTATCAAACAAATAGGTTTTCTATGGTATTAAAAGAAACCTGCTATAAATTGCAGAGTTCTTTATTCTGGGTATTTCGTTGTGTTGTGTTTTTTTTAGGTAGATATTGCTTTTATTGAATACGGAAATATTTACATACATAGCATTAATTAAATTAATTGAAATCTGAAAACCTACCCCTAATTATACAACGGGTCGGGCTTCCGGCTCTCTCGCTCATCGTACGATCGTACAAAACACAGCTGTAATAGCTACATTACGCCGATCTTCTGTGAGAGGGTGGTACTACCCCGGTCAAGCCAGCCCGTATATGAGCTGCGGTCAATTGGTTACAACTTGGCTCTATCACCAATACCTGTTGAGTTTTTGAATTGTTATCTGCATAGAGGCAAACAAATCTTCCGTCATCATTTTTTATCGTTAAACATAACCTGTGTACATTTTCGTTATTCATAGGCGGGATCAGGGACCTCATTATAACAGGAAATTAAAATGTCGGTTTGGCCGTTCTCCCGTCAACGGCATGTCAAAATTTACAAATTTTCCTCAAACGAATTACCAACTCTTTCAATTTACACCAATTAGTGAAAACACGTGGCTTATTATCTTAAGATTAACACTAATTAAGACCCTACGGAGGCTCAGCAGAGACCTCAAAGCGAGTGCTTTCCTTTAGAAACATTGCTACTTAATTAAAGCTTAAAGTGTTAAAACTATATTTATGAAATGTTTATTTAAGAATTTATGCTCGGCGCTGCATTCGTAGAGCAAAGAGGTATGTTTGTGTCGCTCTACTTATGCTTGTTTGCACAAACAGAATTACCAGATGAGATTTATGTATTTAAATATGAAATATTTTGGGTAGTAATAATCTTATTCGTAAATAACATTAAAAGGAAGAAGTTTTAATGAATGCCGAGATTTTGTTACGGAAATGCTTTATTTTGTACACAAAAATACTAAGCATTTATTAATTTACCATTTAGATAAATTATAATTAAAACTCCCAACTTAACCATAAATTTAATTGTGTGATTTGATTAATCTTAAATACCTCACAGAGCAATTGGTTTTTCGAGACCGCTTATAATCTGTACACTGAAGATAAATTTAAACATAGCACTGAACTATCTTATCATCTTAAAGAAATAAAAAAACTTTATCCTTTTCCGAAGTCGTGTGAAAATTTTATAGATAAAATTGAAGTGTCTGTAATGTATCTCCTATAAATTAAGTAAGAATGCGAATCAGTCCGACATAATGTATGACAAGACTTGTCTTGGCACTAGCCCTTCTGATAACTCGGGCGAGGCTGCTCGAGACTTGTGGGTACACCTATAGTCGAAAGTTCAATAGATCGGGTCTTAATAGACCCGATCTATTGAAGGTGCTCTGGATGGTGAAGCTAAGCAACTACTAGTAATTCTATAACTAGTACCTTCATTCAATTTAAAAAAATGGATTATCAGGCATTCGAATACTGGAATACAAACACATTAATCCGGAATCAGACATGTGCAGACCGCCATCGCGTCACTTGTCTGCACTCGCTCGGAATAATATGATTAGAGACGTAATTTCCTGTCGCTAACAATTCAACTGTTGTTCGTGGTGTTACCCCTGGACTGATCACCACAGGTGACAAGGGGGATGGCTCTTTTCTCGCTGAAAAATCCAGCTTGACGATTCAGAAAGGAAATGCAACCAGCATTCTATCCCATGCGAACGAGATTTGTTTTAGGGATTTGTTTGCTTTTTATGTTTAAATGCGTTAAATGGAAGCTTCTAATATTTTTTTTTTAATTCAAAAAGCACTTTATCACTGAATTCAAAGAGAAATCCAGTATTTTGACGATTTTTCTGCCTTAATCAATAGTTCATCATCGAAGGTTGTTACAAAGCTTGTTGTAATGTATGGAATGTATGAATCGATCTCGCCCGGTGCACATAGTAGACGCAACATGATTTCATCTTTTTCTCTTGCCTTTTAAAATGCAAATGTGCGTCTACACGAGTCGAGTGGCGCACCCGAGAAATCTGTTAAGCTGTCTACTACACCGGACCATACCGTGCCCGTACCATGACCGTATATAACCGTACCGGCACATGCAACGAACTATTATTTGTATAGAACACTATGAAACTGCCCACTGCACCATTCCGTCACCGGACGTGCCATGACCGGACGACAGAGAATTTTCGACGAAATTTTGATATGTTCATAGCACGGAAATATACGAATAAGGGCGAGGCCCCACTTGCGCGCTGCGCTGCGTTGCGCTGCGTCGTCGTAAGATTTTGTACTGGCACATCACTCTTCCCCGCTTCGTCTCTCGCCCACTGACACATTGCTCCGTTGCGACGACGCAGCGCAGCGCACAACTGGGGCCCGGCTCTTACACGTTCATAGTATGGTCCGGTGTAGTGGGCAGACAGCAGTCTAACTACGAAGACATAACGTCATAGCTGATGGATCGGGGAGGCAGCTCAGGGCTTGAGGGCGCAGCCAATACCCAATACAAGCGCTGCCGTCCAAAAACATATTTCAATTACGAAGCATAAGATGCGCTCGACCGTTAAATGTTCCTGTTTCCATCCAGTTTAAATTGAAGATAGATCTGAGAAAGGAAATGGAACCGAGAAACACGTGGAAAATTGTTCTCATTTTATCCACGGAAATAGTAACCTGCACGTGTACATTGCAGAGAGGATTTCTGCTTCTTAGCTTGTGAAGAATTGAGCTCGAATAGTTGTACGATACGATTTTAAAACAGGATCCTGTGTTTGCTATCTAAAAACAATGGAAAATCACTGGTCTATAATATTATCTTCTTGAATTCTATAATATAAATCGTAAATTCTCGGCCGTCGACATGTTGTCGAACATCTGTTAGCAGTCCTCTGGTCGACATCATGCCAACCGCCAATACACACATTACCATCGTTCACATCAACATCGTCATTCACGATTTATTATGAAGAATTCACAAAGATAATGATAAGATAGATAGATGATAGATAATATAAGGGAACAGTGGTTTCACTCGACGCCCAGGTTGATTGTGTTTTGATGTCTTGTTTTTGGAAGGATGTTCAAACATTTCATGATATTTGATCAGTCTATTTCAGTATTATGAAGGAGTTAACCCCTTCCTAGACTAATATTTAGGCGTCTTAGGACCTCCTTGTACGGAGCTTAATGTGTGTGGTAGACGTTTGAATTTAATTAAGTTGGTTTATATATTATACCTATCTAAGACACATTTTAGTTTACATTATTTTTTCTGGTAATATCAGGATGTTTGTGTAAGCCCTGTTTCAGAATCATCAGATAACTTTTATCCATCAAATAAATATGGAATTTTAAAAGTCATATACAAAATCTGTCAAAACTCCATATGTATCTATTGTGTAATCTGAAACAGCCCCTTTTTTGGATACCTGGCATCTAGATTGATCTAAGAACAGGGGGCTTACCACGAACTCTTATTGCGATTCAATTACAGGAACGTTTTAACGATTCAGCGTCTTTTTGTGCAATGAAGTACCTTATTGTCATGACAATAAGAAACGTCATTGCACAAATGGCCGCTGAAACGTTAAAACAAAACTGCTATAAGAGGTGGTGGTAAGCCCCCAGGGCCCCAAGTTGGTCAGCGGATTGCTAGCAGATGGCTGAAAAAATGACCGCCAATAATTTACGATGAAAATTTTACGAAGATAAATCAATGCTTAGTTAACTTTAATTGGTAAAAAAATTTGCAGACTTTTAGTCCTGAAGAACTGCAGTTGCTATTATAATAGTACATTACTGCTGCGGGCTCTAATCAGTGTGTTGGTGACCGCGTTGTTGATGGCCGAAAGCGCGGCGCAGCGTAGCTCCAGGCCTCCACAGCGCGGTCAGCATTGCAACACTTGAAGGACAAGCTAAAATAAAGGCCGAGACCAAAGGTCGAGGCCTTTATAGCGCGGCCAGCAAGGGTTGCTAATGATGACCAAGCTTGGAGGCCATGAGCGTAGCGAAGCTTAGCTTGAGGCCAGTACAGCGTGGTCAGCAGTACACTCATTAGAGACCAAGGCTTGTATAGTGCTTTACTCAAAAATGCGACTATTAGTTTAAACAAAACTAGCTAAGTGGGTATAACAATTAATACAATTATATTTATATTTTTTACGAACTATATCTATAGTTGTGTATTTTCTCTGTACACGTTTCCATGGCAACAGCACGACCAACTCGTTTTTAACCTTCAATCAGTTTTTTTACGAACTATAAACATACCTGTTTGTTACGTTTCCATGGCAACGGTCAAATGACAAATATAATGACGATAATACCGGGTAATAATACATTGTATATCTAGTAGCTCTTGCAGTACGACAAATCCGATTTTGCTCGAAGAAGGTTTGTGAAATAATGACAACATTATAAACTTTTTTGAGTAAATAATCTTACCTTCAAAACAAACGAAGACAAGTGTGTTCTTAGTTAAAATAAGTTTTCAATCAACACGCGACATTTTCCTTTCACAGCAACGTGACGCGTTTATACAAATGATCCTAGCTCACTGGTAGGCGCTGAACGTTCGATATATCTTCATTTGGCCGGCTCCCTCCGTCAACAGGCCTGATACACCTGAGAGCCGATTGTTTCGAATTATTCACATCGTTCTCAGCTGTGTTGGTTTGCTCGTGAGCGACGTTACGACATAGATACTTGCGTGTTTGCTTCTTGTAAACTCTAACAGGTGGAAACTTGAATGTAAAAGTTATCCATCATTGGCTACATCTGTATTAGACGCATGTTTTTGAGGTCGAAACGCATACCTAGACATAATGTTATAACATGAGTGCCGCAGGCAGAACACACGCATGCCGCGCGAGGCTGCTCATCCACATGCCGCGCGCGGCACGCGCAGCTGCCTCAGTATCATGCCGCGTGAGTCAAAAGCGACCCAACCTACACTCTAGACGGAGAAGGGTATAGACGAGCAATCAGTTAGGTACATAGTTACATTATCGTTCTGTGTCATGGTTCGGCCAAACTAGGCGAGTCAAATGACAGCGCTCGGGTAAGGCAGGGCGAGCATTTGCGTGCCTCGCACGGCATGCGTGTGTTGTGGACACGCCTCTTCAGTAACTGGTCGTGTACTCCCAACGCGGTTTCAGAAATGGCGTTCCATATATCTTCATTTACCCCGGTTTCCTCAGTCAACAGGCTGAGATACACCTGAGGGGCAATTGTTCCAAATTATTCACATCGCTCTTGCAGCCGCGTTGACCCGCTCGTGAGCAACTTGGGTCCCTTTCAATTATGCGGTCACGTGTGTAATTCGGCTAATGATGCCATTCCCTGTCTACTATTCCAGTTTACTGTGCCATTCGCAGTGGCGAGGTGTTAAATGGAACTTACATGTTGGGGTGTACGTGATCGCGTATTTTACCACCGGTGATGTATGGTTGACGGTTGATATTAAAACCTTTGAGGGCCTGAGGTGGGAAGCATAGAAATTTAAATTGTAAGTTACTAAGTAACAGTATAAAATAGAGTAGACTTTATCAGACTAACGGCAAACTGTACTCAAATGCGGGTAATTTTGACAGGCTTGTAGGCATTCGGTACTAGCGGCGCTCTTAGCGGGCCAGATAGGTTTGTGGGACTGTAGCTGTTTGAGACTTCTTTTCCGTTCTTCTTTTTTTTGCTAATGTTTTGTTCTTTTTCCTCTCTTTTCTCATTCTATATCCATCCTTTCTTTTTTGTTTGGCGCATCAATTGAGTTGCTTTCGTGTCTTAACATTTTATAGGTACACAAGATTTTCCTGAAGGGCTAGACAAGTGGCATGAACGCTAATCGAATAGAACAGAATAGACTTCACAATGTATGGAAATGTCAAACGTCGCTATGTAGATCAACAACAAGTTGCTATGTAGATCACGTGACTTATGTCATTTCCATACATGAAGCGTAGCGATTTGAACGAACGCTTGTAGACGTCAGCCACTTGTATAGCCCTTCTGTACGTTTTTGTTTACAGGGAGAAAATCTTCGAAAGATGGACCTACAAAATATAATAATCAAGCACCTTATTTACAAGCCCTGACAGCTTGTTTTAATATTTATCATGCGCTTCCACTGGGAAGCAGTAATCAGTGTTAACCCCCCGTACAACATTATGTAGAGGCGTCATTTCCTAGTCAAATATTATGCGCGCTTGTAAAAGCATAATTTACCTGTCCCGTACGAATTAAAGCAAATTGGAGTTGAGAACCAGACCGTAAAATCTTTTTATGGCTTAGTCAGGCCGGCTCTATGAAATTAGCTTTAAAGCCATTAGCGAACAGAATAATAGAATAGAAAGTCGGCGGACGCCCTAATCAATTGGTGCATCCAAAAGCCTCGAATGCCTCGCCAGAGCACCCATGTTATGACATCGGAATGCATCGACGCAATGTTATATATGAGGGCTCGGACGAAGCATCAATTCATGCGCCTGTTGTAAACGCAGCCATTTGGTTCGTCCAGATGCCTCGCATGCCTCGCCTGCGCATTCATGTTATGCCATTATGTCTATGCCATTATGTCTATGCGTTCCGACGTCAAAACTAAGTGCGCGGGTGCGGCATGCGCCTGATGTAGACGCACCCATTCAAATGGTTTCATTAAATAGTGTGAGAAGTAACATGAGGCAGGCAATAGCTGTACGTAACATAATTCAATAGGGTCTATTTCCCTGTAATAACTAGCCATATATTCACATATACCTAAGCACGGTTTCATTATAATTTTAGATGAGTTTCTGCTACGTAGGCTACGGTACAAAGCATGCAGTTAGTATTGCAGCTTTGGTTAATGCAATTATTGTGTACGGTACACGCTGCCCACAATATCATTAGGGTGACCCTCCACTATAACGTTGGATAACGCAAGATCCGTGAAATCGATCCTTGTTCTGGGTGCGTGGACAGAACACGATGTTTTCTTTTTGTCACAAAGCGAAAAGCACAAAAGGAGACAAAAGGCTTATGACGTTTAAAAGTAGAGCCATTAGCAACATTTTTATTAGTGAGATATAATAAAGGCATTCAAGTCCCTATTATATATATAAAAAAATACTAATCACAAATAATAAACCAACAATTTACTACAAAATTAGTTTAAAAATACTTATATAATATCCTGCTCTCGAATATTTGGTAATATTGTGAACTGACATGTATCCTGATACTGATTCTGATTCATATTCAGAGTACTTTTACATAGTAATTTGTTTGTTTTTCATCTATTTTCTCACTATTGTGGAAGGTAGCCCTTACCGAAGTTTACTGCCAAACTACCCTGGGTTCTCGAACCATGACAAACTTGTTGTAAATTTGTATATTTAACAGGGCACTGTATGTCAGTATAGGTTACCTAAACTGTAATTTATTTAGCGTTAAATAACGTTATATAGGTAATAGTCCGCGACAGGTCGAGATGACATTCGGGTTATGAGCTTTTTGCAGAATAAAATCCGAATCCAAATTAGCGGGACCCGCAACGCAACAGAATAATTTAATTTAATAATTTTGTGGGCAATTTAATTGTTTATCGGGTCCTGCTAATTTTGATTCGGATTTTATTCTGCAAAAAGCTCATAACCCGAATGTCATCTCGACCTGTCGCGGACTATAGTAGGTGTTGCCAGAATCCCATGTCTTCGAGTAAATCTTTTCCACCACTATTTGGGGTTGATTTTGAAGAATCATTTCTCACCCCGCGGTCACGTAAAATTGCCATGCTCCGCGCTTGGAGCGTCACGCATGGCGTTAGCAAGCGGTCAGAAGCCTAAAGTTCTTGATATTTCGTGATGTGAGTCACTACTCACGTATTTATTATCTACTGTATTTGACCTAATCATGGCATATAATAAAATTAAACAATACAATCTTATTTTGCAAACTTTTTATTATCTATTATTTGAGGATTAACAAAACTCCAGCGTAATCTAAGTAAAATTTCCGCTGAAGCATTTAAAATTACGACATAAAACTGGGCTGTAAATTATAATAAAATTAAATTACGTATCTTATCACTTCAGGCGTTTAATTCAGTTAATGCGTACAAAATGAGAAATAATGTCCGCTAATTTCTATAGCTAGCTATAAAAAAATGTAAAATTTCCGAAGGTTTATTTGGTTACTGGGTGAGCTACTCTGGTGATATACTGGGAATCACCTCAGCAATTACATTAGCCAAATTGTATTCGAATGAAAGCTTGAGTCGCCGCAATAAAATGAAGTTCATTTCTTTGAGTGAGCCTCGAGCCATAATTTTCTGCTGTGTTCATTTATTAGATGTAAAGTGAGGACTTTTTATTTACGTTTAAAAATAATTGAATAGCAGCGTCCATTCTAGAAAGAAGTTAGAGTTAAGTATTGGTACTTTTTATAACATTGGATTTTTAAAGAATACCTTAAAAAATCCGAATGTTATTAACGTATAAGTACGCGAGTGCATTCTATCGGATGGTATCAAACGGTAATGATACCTTTTACCGTGAGCTTAAATTTTTAACATTATGCTATCTTTCTAATATTTATAAAAAAAGAAAGCGTTCTTGATGCGAAACGGTAAATTCTTCAACATTTTTCTTTAACATTTTATTTTATCAGTAGGTGAGGGTGACGTCTCAGAGTCGGGGGCACGTTTTATCTCTTCCACTACATGGGTCGCCCCAAGGGGTGTTTGTTTCTCTCGATTGATACGTATTATGTGACATCTAGTGGAGCGAGCACGAGCGGTGCCGAAATCACAGGAATCATGTTGTATTAAGATTTATTAAGATATTAAGGTATATTCTGTGGTTGTCAAATCACTTAAACTAAAGACACATTCAAAAATATTTCTGATTTATTCATGCGTCGGCCATGAGAAGGAACGCAATAGTTATATCAGTTTGTGTATCAATTAGGATCAACGTCATTATCTAATTGCATTGACTGTGTATTCATGTCTTATAATTAAGGTTCTATATGTTTGTCAACAGAAATCACGTTAGTTCCGGTGGCTGACCTGCGATCTTGGATAAACTATTGGCATACCCATGACCGTCTGATAAGTCACAATCGAAGCAGCAGCACTGTGGCCCGATTCACGTAACCAAAACCGTAACGATGTCTCAGCGATATAGTCGTTGATAGCATTTTCATAATACGAAAAGGCCATCAACGACTATATCGCTGAGACATCGTTACGGTTTTGGTTACGTGAATCGTGATACTGATACACTGTTCTGTTCGAACTCATTTTTTAGGTAGTATTTGCGTATCCGTATCCCGTCACACTCACACTACACGTTATAAATAAGCATAACAGTGACAGCATACTTTCCTAATTTTGAGTTACTTACGGCCTCAATTTTGAAGAGATAGGAAACTTACAGACATATATTTATGAAAGTTTCACGCGCGAAAACCAAATTAATATATTCTCACTTTAAATATCTTCTACTCTACCAACAATCTATACAGTTCTATATATTTTTTACTTTTACCTAATACTTTTCCTACATCATAAAATTACTAAATCGCTTATACGTCATCGATATTTCCGCTACAATTTCCCGGCTCGGAGCTCAACTCTTTCTTATTTCGTATTTTAATCCGACCCTCGGAAACGCCGCAATATTTATCACGGCGGTATTAAATAAGGGTAATAATGGAATAACAAATGTGTTGCCGTCGAGCTGCACGACAAAACCTCGTATATATCTTTGGGTAGGTGGACCATTTCTTTAATCTTAAATACAGGATAACATCTTAATTGCGGTAAAAGTACTTTTTTGTTTTATTTAATCATATTTGTTTGGATTAGTCCTTATACCTAAAAAAACAGGGGCGTTGCATGATTTCCTATGTAAGTCAGTTCAGCAGTGTAAAATTTCAGTTTAAAATCTTGCTACGCATAATTAATG
Source organism: Drymonia ruficornis (assembly GCA_947859195.1). NCBI lineage: Eukaryota > Metazoa > Arthropoda > Insecta > Lepidoptera > Notodontidae > Drymonia > Drymonia ruficornis. The sequence continues at coordinate 6,766,907 of OX401918.1, forward strand.
CTAACTTAACCAAAACCATTTTTATGAATATCAATGTTTTATGGACTCAAAAGACATCAACAAAGTTTTATATCAAACTACTTATAAAATTTTATAAAAAATGTGCTTAAATTTAATTGAATGAAAAGTATTTTATTTTGATAAAAATATATATTTAAATGGCGACTTTTCAAAATATATGTATAGTTGTAATAAAAGTTTAATTCAGATGGTTGTTGTGATGATGTATTTTTTGTTAAGTTGTGTGTGAAGCCTATGTGAAAAAATACGTGATGGAAACAAGACGTGGATTTCATTGCAGCTTTCACAGGACTAATCCGCCTTCATCCAAAAAGATGGTGAGTCCACTCAGTAACTTGAAATATTTCAGGAAAACTTTGAAAAGAAGTACCTGTACAGGTTGGTTGGTATAATAATGATATGTATTGCTTTTGTTATGACGTCTCAGCATAGTGGGTTTGAGTGCCCGCTCCGAACCGCTCGCTCGACTGAGGAAAATAGCTTTGGAATTTTTCTAAACTTTTCTCTCGGGTGTGGTCGTCTTACGAAATACGACAATATGAGCTCGTGGGAATTTAGCTGCGTGATATCTTCTAATTTGGACTAGGGATATCGATATTACAAAAATTAAGCCAATATTAGAAAGATAATTTGATTCTTAATGAAATTTTCTTTACTCTACTTGCGCAGAATAGATAGGATACATAATAAAATTAGACAAAACATTTGTGTTTTGTTCTTTTTTATATTCGTGTAGTTAATTATGTGTAAGTAAGCATTTATTTAAGTGACCTACGTAGCCTTAATTTTTTTTTTAAATTCTCCCCATCCAAAGGTTGCCTGGTAAAGATTACTCATTACTGATAAAGCCGCCTCATTTTCCAATTTATGTGTAAATAATTTCATTTTTCGTGTGGTAATCAACGACCATAGAAAAGGGTTTCTATGATAGAAGGTTCTATACAAGAATTAATACTAGTCCGTTTCCAAAATTTGCTTCTGGTGGGGATCGAACCCGCAACCACCCGATGCAGTGAGACCAGCAGCCTACGCCCAAACCACTGCGCCAAGCGGTCGTCATAAATATAAAAAGGTAACTAGGTATAATAAGTGATTTAGATTTAAATTAGACTTAAAAAGGGGGATGTTATGTGTTTATGTTGGCTATGGTTGAAGTTTGATTATCTTCGTTTTTATCAAATAGTTATTATAAGAAACATGAAACAAGGTCATTTGTGATCACATAATGTCTCTTTACACGATGTAGACGGTTATCTATGTATTAAATGAATCACCTATTGTCCAAGTGACCTAGAAATCTTTAAGTAAGCTCCTGGACAGACACGCTGTTTTATTACGCCATAAAATAACGAGAACTCGACAAAGCACTTGTCCTTGTGTTCTAGACGATGGATAGTAGTACCTAGATCTATTGATAGCTACGTACATAAAGCCACATGTCCTAGCTAACAATCTTTAAGATTTTTGATCCAGCATTTATCTCTTCAGACCAATTAAATACACGTTACTTATATATTTTGTAAGTCCCTATTTGAGACGTTGTTGTGTTACATTTTTCGTAACGTCACGAGTTTTATCCCCATTCGGGGGGTAGTCAGAGGCTTGAGTGGCCATACACCACCACATTGTGGAAGTATTAAGCCAACTCAAAGCCCACGTTTCACCAGATAGTCAGAACCCAACGTGACAGGTGGTGAACCTTGTCGCCGTGTATACAGGAACTGACTATTACCTAATCCCGAGGGATAGGTAGGTTTCCTCACATTTTTCGTAGCAGCCGTAATACCTATTCCTTTCCATTGTTTGAATTAATTTATCAACTGAGGCGGTTAAGCCTTGTTTAAATATTTTTTGCAGGTACTAATTGAAACAACCCTCCTCCCACTCCCACTCCCCTTTAGGTCGGCAACGTGCAAGCGATGCCTTTGGTTTTGCAAGCATGTATAGGGTACGGTAACTGCTTTACCTCAGATGGACCGTAAGCTTGTTTGCCACCATAGTCACACAGAAAATACTAACTCTGTTTTACGTACAGCGATACCCTTCAGAGATACGCAAGGCTCTTTTTCATTATAAATCAGCCTTAGATAAAACTTCGCAAAATATTCATACATTGGCGCGAAAATAACATAACTTTTTTCCAACGTCCCCACTTCACGTGTAATGTAGATTGCATAAAGGCCGTTACACACACGCTTATCGCTATAGATTTATCAGCGTCTGGTGTAGTGCCGTTAAGCTTAGTGATAAGTCGCCCGTCTCACCGCTGATATGCATGTACTTTAATATCTCTCCTTTTAACGGAAGAGGGTGAATGAGTTTACCTATTCGTTTTTTTATGTAGGTAGGTAGTAAGGGACTGGTGTGTCTTAATTCAGACATATATAATGCCCTTTCTAGGGTAAATTAAAAGCAAAGGGTAAATTTAAAGCTAGCTAATAAAGCTAGCTAGCTAAAATTTAAAGCTAGCTAATAAGCTAGCTAGCTAATTTAAAGCTAGGGTAAATTTAAAGCTAAATTAAAAGGTTGGTTTGGAAGAATTTTGATGTTAAGTACTTATTGCTAGGCAATTCACATTATGAAGACGACATCTTCATTATTTGAATGTAGCGTTAAGTAGATAGATATACCCATTGGATTATCTGCGCAAAACTCCATAAGTATGAAAGCACCGTTATAATCTAGGCTATCTGTAATTTCAGAAAATCTTCGCCAAATAAATAAGCGGGCACATTACAGTGATTTACTGGATATTGCGATTTTAAGAAATGGATACAAATACATAAATAGTCGTCAGTGTACTCTGAGCCTAAAATGTTTTTTCGCGTACAACCCGTAGTAAAGCGGTTAGGATATCGTATTTAGATAAAAGCCTCCTAACTCACCTAAGCTGAAAGTATGTTTTACTCTTGTATCTATATTTTAGGTGAAAGATGTAGGCACTTGTTTAGGCCCAACATTTACATCTGCGTCTCTACATAAAAATACTAATTCTTAGTATTTTTTATGTTACTAAGGTGGCAAACAAGCGTACGGCCCGCCTGATGTTAATCAGTTACCAAAGCATATAAATGCTTCCAATACCAAAGGCATCGCTCGCGCGTTGCTTATCTGAAGGGGAGTGGGACAGAGGGGGGGGAAGGGGGTTTGGGCTTCCGGCTCTCCCACTTATGTAATAGTAGTATACAATATGTTAAAAAAACCCTGTCCGAGCCGAAACCGGTATTTAGGTTTTCCAATCACATGACCAAATAAAATAATAAAAAAAATATTCATGATAGTAAACATATTAATATCAATTTAAAATGTCATTTTTTGCCTTTTTCCTCCAAAATGTAGCAAATTTTAAAAATATGACAACACCGTTACCGGAAGTAATTATGTTAGATCGTGTGGGGGCACCTCTGACCACAAAGTATGTGATGACGTCATTTTATGTTTTTTTTTATATAAACGTGGTATTTGTTCTCCAAAAAAAAAATGGGAGGCCTTTGCCTAGCAGTGGGACACTAACTATGATAAAAATATTTTTTTTAAATTAAAAAAAATAAATATATATTTTACAAAAATATAATCTAATCTCGATACCCAACAATACGTTTTCGGGTCGGACAGGGTTTTCTTAACATATTGTATAGTCTGTATAATAGCCACTCATGAGCTGCAGTCAATTGGCTACAGTTACTAGTTGCTACCACAAATTTTATTTTTATCCAAAGCTAAACTATATAAAATGCAACGGCCAGCAGATTCAGCCAATCTAACAGTGTTTTGTGTGTGAATTAGTGCCGTGAGTGCAACAGCGAGCGGGGTTTATGCCAACACAGTATATTGTAACATGCTAATGGAGTGGCCAAACGCAGACATGTTGCATCCAATCTGAAATGGATACACTTTACAAAAACTACTTTGCGACTGTTCGCAAATTAATGTTAGGGTTAGTAAGTAACAGGTTCATTCTTGGGCGCTTGACAATTAATGTAAGAGATATGCAAAACGCAACAAACATGAACTAATTATATGTGACGCAAGTAACAAATTTGAACTTTTATAGACTTACGACGTGATTTTAAACGAAAATTGTTTTAGACGGTATGGCAATGTATAATGTTAGGGATATTAAAGATATCCATAATTTTAATACACCATACGATACAGCTCAAAATTCCGAATCCAACGATACAAAATAACTCATTTTTGTCTAAATGCCCCATATGATTTCCGATATCGATATTGTTGTATTGGCTAAACAGCTATGTTGCTTCCAATCTGAAATGGCTGGACTTACATGTTGCTTCATCCGTTCAATGGATGAGAAGAATATTTTTGTGTATTGTTCTATGATGCTTAACTAACAATCATTGGCTATTTCATCAATCGCTTTGATAGATTCTTACTCACTTATAAACTGTATTACTTCTAGTTGACCTCTACAGATACAGCTTTATTTTCATGTATGTACGGTCAGAATAGTTTTGTCTCGACGTAGAGTAGTGCTTTTGTGTCGTTACTCCGGTCAGTTCAGTGTTGAGCCATAAAATTCTGACGAGGCTTTGAAGAGTTTGTCTGGCATCTACTGTATATGCATAATTTGTGGAAACAAAACAAAATCAGAAAGAATTTCTAAAAATCTCACTCTCAACTTCACATGTAGTGAATTTTTTTATATATTTTTAAATTGTCAAGTAAAGTGTACTAATTCAGTTTCCATGCAATTTTGTATTATGAATAGACATGGTGTGGATAGACCTAGACATTGGATATATGGTGTAGGTATCGTTATGAGTCAGACAATAATATTTTATAGTGTCTAATTATGCTAACAGAATTAGCACCTTCCGTATTCGCCATCACCGTCCACGAAGATGTAAACGCCATCGCTTGTGGTGGAGTCGAATTCGTTCGAACTCCACACCGCGTGGCCCACGGGTCAGATTGTCCGCGCCGCGATGCGCCGGATTACAAACCGATGAAAAATTCCGCGACTGCAGATAGGAGAACGCAAATTGAATAGGAATGTAGTTTGGAATGGACTGATACGAGCTTTGTGCTTTGAGCTTTGTTCTACGTCGCATTGTACCCATGTCCCGACTCCACGAATCATTGGAATGGTGTATCAATTTATAACGTGAAGTAACGAATGGTATTTGATTTCTGATAGAGTCACTCAAACGAACCTAGATCAGTCGTTACTTATACCAACATAGACAAAATAACACGAGTGAGATGGATGCAATCAAATGTCGTCTACTTGACTACAAATAAAAAGGTATTCCATCATAATCTCCGAAAGTTGCCTAAAAGCGTGGCCAACATATTTTGGCTTCAAAATATTACATTATTATTTAAATAAGACGTTAGTTGTAGAAAAAGAACTTAATGATTGTTTGATGTCCTCACGTCTCATGCAGTTTTTGTCCAACAGGTTTATAGCCAGGTTTATCAGAAGGCAGTCATAAAAGCCAAACTATTTCATAAAAATCACCGTAATATAGATTCGTAGGATGTTAATCTGATCTAATTTAAAATTAATCTACAAGATGAAAAGCCCACCGGAGCGGAGGGCCGGCCGGCCGCTCGCAAAATTGAGATGTTTTCCTATGCTCGTAAATTTCATTAGGGACCACTTTACCGCTAAGAGTATTTAAAAAGAAAGTAAGTACCTTTATCTGGCTTCTGTTTATTGAAACGAAAAGTTTTTATTGCAAAAGTATTACTTTTTGTAACAATATTTCCACGTGACTATTAGTATGCCAATTTATCGTATCGCCCAAACGTCTAATCGCTTGACGACATATCAGCGATTCTGACAAGTATCGGCGATACGGTTATACTTACCTAATAAGCGGATCGGTATAATAATGCGTGTATTTTGCACAGTGTTTTATTATCTTGGGACTTGTTTATTTGCTCGTCAATCGAAATCCCTCATGTCATTCATATTCAATCTCCTCATGGGATAAACAAGGGTGCTTCGATAGATTGATTTACTGATGTGAGTATTGAAATAGGCATTGATTATTAATTATAATTACATACCTTATCCGTGGAAGCTTAAATAATTACAAAGTACCTCCAAAGTACTCTTGTAACTTAATAAGTACTCGATACAGTATTTCTAATTCGTATAACGTAGCAGTAAAAGAGAATGTGGAACTTATCAAATATTCACGTGTTCACGGCGGCGATACGTTGCCTTGTAAGCGGCGATAAAGATTTACGGCCCAATAATAAGTTGATTATTTCACAGATTCACGGAAGTTGATTTTTATGAGGCATACGGTTCGTTATTTAGGCAATAATGTCTCGTTATTACCATCCCGCAATCCCCTCAAAGGCGATGGATCAATACTTTACGTGCTCTGATAAAGGGAGATATTCCGGGGGCGTAGAATATTCGTGCTTATTTTGGGTTGAAAATTTGGCTTGCTTGGTGTCTCTTTTTTTACAAATTATTTGCTTGTTGTGATGCCTATTTGACAGCTTAAGAAAACAAAATCAACATTAATAGTGTAGTAGGTGTATACTTAGGTACAGTCGCGTTCATAAGTGCAAATCTCAACTACTACTGTGCCCACAGCCGTGCCGTATGTTCACAGCAACACAATATTTAGCATGCTACTGCAATTATGAAAGCAGACTGTACCTAATATATTTTTTATAGGATTGAGGTGCCAAACAATCTTACGGCCTTTGTAATTTAAGCAGTTACCTTGCAATACCAAAAGCATTACTCATACGGTGCCGATCTGAAGTGGGACGGAGAAGGGGAAGGCGGGGGGGGGATAGGGGTTGGGCTTCCGCCCCTCTCACTCATCGTACGAAACACACCTGTAATAGCTGCTTTACGCCGATTTTCTGTGAGAGGGTGGTATTACCCCGAGCCAGCCCGGATATGAGCTGCAGTCAATTGGTTGCAGTTTGGTTCCACCACCATGAAAATGAATGTGACCTAATATGAATGTGATTATGTATTTTCCTAAAAAGTGATATTAGTGATATTAGTTATTATTATAAGTGATATTTTACACATGACTATAATACGTACAAGCGACTGTAGCCTACAAGCGACTGTAGCCTACAAGCGACTGTAGCCTAGTGGTGAACAGGTTGGGCTAGCAATCAGAATGTCCCAGGTTCGAACCCCGGTGGGGCATGTACCAATGGATGAATTTTCATCTATGTGCATAATTTACAGTTCGCTGACGGTGAGGGACAACATCGCGAGGAAACCTACCTATCCCTCGGGATTAGGTAATAGTCAGTTCCTGTATACACGGCGACACGGTTCACCACCTGTCACGTTGGGTTCTGACTATCTAGTGAAACGTGGGCTTTGAGTTGGTTAATACCTCCACAATGTGGTGGTGTATGGCCACTCAAGCCTCTGACTACCCCCGAATGGGGATAAAAGTCGTGACGTTACATTACATTACATTATTACTATAATACGTATTCGTTACATTACGTATTATGGACTATTTACATCATCCCTTACACGCCCTCATTCGAATCGTCCTGCGATCGCGATCACCTGCCATCATACTAATGGATTAGCCCCAAGTCGTTGATCATTCGAGCCACTTGACAAATAGATTCGGGGCACCCGTATTATTTGCCAAATATACTTAGCTTTCGTTATTTAAATGGATTTTTATTAAAATGTCTATTGAGGCAGCCGTATCAATCGGCCTGTGGGTCGCTTGGATAGAAACGTGCTTTTGACGTTCAATCTAAGCTTATTGAGCAATAGAAATTGAAAATTAATGATTTATTTTGATGGACTTAATGATATCCAGTATAGCGATATCATGTCAAATACCTACTGTAAAATAATTACCAACTAGCTGTGCCCGTGACTTCGTACGCGTGTAATTTAACAAAAAATATTTGTTAATGTTTGCTAAATTTAAATTAGTTAGCTAGTCCCTATAACATTAGCTATCTGCCAGTGAAAGTCCCGTCAAAATCGGTCCAGCAGTTTCGAAGATTAGCCGGGACAAATATCCAGACAGACAGACAAACATTTTAAAAATTGCTTTTTTGTTATAAGTACCTACGTATGTAACGTCACGACTTTTATCCCCAATCGGGGGTAGTCAGAGGCTTGAGTGGCCATACACCACCACATTGTGGAGGTATTAACCAACTCAAAGCCCACGTTTCACCAGATAGTCAGAACCCAACGTGACAGGTGGTGAACCTTGTCGCCGTGTATACAGGAACTGACTATTACCTAATCCCGAGGGATAGGTAGGTTTCCTCACGATGTTTTCCCTCACCGTCAGCGAACTGTAAACTGTACCTACGTATATACTTTCATTTAGTAAAAAGCTGTTAATTTGACATTACAAACAAACACTTCCATTTTATTTATTTGTGATAAATGTTAAATTAATGTTTTTCATGTAAGTGAATGTAAAATCCTTTTTGAGAAATAAAGTTATCTAAAACCCGAGATACGATTTAATACCTTAATGAGTTCATCTGTTGACCAATTTGGAATAGGACGCGTTCCATCACCAGAAACCCTAGACGAAAGTAAAAAGAAAATAAAAGTAATCTCACAACTAAATCTGTTGTCCTTTCCTCGGTGATAAAAAGGTAACAATGTGATGTCGTTTCTACAAGAAGAATATGTGTTTGTTGTAGACGTAAGGAGTGAGAGCGTCCGAGGAGCGGCGCAGACGAGCGTGAGACTCGCACAAACGATGAATTATTACGTGTCATCAATTACCGGACAGACACTGGCAGCACTGAAGTACGTTTGCCTGGATGTGGTCCGAAATTAACGAATTCAAATAAACTTCTTTTTATCGTATGGTAGTGGCCAACCTGGTGTTAAAGTTGTTCAAGCCGCCCGAAGATCTCTGACAAGGAACGACTGCTGCCTAGATGATAACAACCGGGACCGACTTTTTACGTGATTATCTGCCCCGGGGGCTAAACGAAGAATTAAAATTTTAAATAAAGAATTTAATGTCATTTTGTCATAAGTAGATCACGTGACTTATGTCATTTCCATACATGAAGCGTAGCGATTTGTTAATACGCTTGTAGACGAGGCCGTTACTCTAGCCGGCTAGTGGGGCTGATATGCTTATGGCCTGAAACATCCAGTAATCCTACGGATTCGTCAGTTATTGTAAACCGGTGTTTACATCTCCGAACCTCCCCGGCTTTAGCACGCAAACACCGCCATTTATGCTATTGTGCTACCAATACGTTGTCTTGCGCCGCCATTAATAAGGTGAGTATTGGCAGAGATTGATCACCTTTACAACTGGAGGTACCTTCCGGAGATTCGATAACACGTTGTTTTTATTCCCCTCTTTTTATTCGAGAAAAAATCGTGACTGTGTGTGTGAGATATATACCTAATAATATTAGCCCTTTTTAACGTCCTACTAATAGGCACGCGCCTCCCCTCAATGCAAGGGGGATTCAGGGCAAAATCCACCTCACTGGCCCAGTGCGGTTAGGTGGATTTCACATGTCTTTCGAAAATGGGTTAGATTTTCTGAGGCATGCAGGTTTCATCACGATGTTTTCCTTCACCATAAGAAAGTTGTTCTCATATACGCTATGAGTTTTTCCTTGAGTATGTTTATAGTTCTGTACAATCCCTTATCTGAAGAACGTCTGTATAGCTTTTGCAAGTTTAACCCGTTCAAAGCCCCAGCGTGTCGTTAGTATAATTTAAATAAATAAATACTTCCATTTCCTCATGAACTTTGCAAATAAATGTTCTTGCTTATCAAAGGCTTTAAAGTACTTTTCGACTTTCTGAGATAAAAGAGAAATCAATTTAATATTTCTCGTTTAAAAACTTTTTCACGGCATCAAACGCGACGGGTCCCAAAATGAAATCTGAAACAGTGAAATGTCAACACAGTTTACAGAGAAGTGTTGCGGACAGGTTTAATTTTGGACGTAAAATGTAATGTCACTGCGCTGAGAAAAGCCGATTATACATTTTTGGGGATTATTTAATTGGCATATTGCGAAGAGGCTCTGGTTTGAATAGGTACATTCAATACAGTTGGCTGCACATCTAAGGGAACATATTCAGGATAAGATGAGCTCAGGCGTGTTGGAAACGTTTCCTGAAATATGCATAGGAATCTAGAGGAGATAATCTAAGGATTTTATAACTGTGCAAAAATGCGGTCAAAGTCCTAACCTTTCTAGGCTGATAAAATATAAAAAAACAACGGGTTGCACTCCGGCAGTGCTGGCAGAAGTGAAAACTTGACGCGAGTTTAAAATTTTTTACCCATCCCGTCTTACGAATTTTCGATCAGGCATCCCGCTTTACGAATTTTCGATCAAGTCACGTGTCCTGACGCGAGTTAAACATTTTTTACCCATCCCGTATTACGAATTTTTGATCAGGCATCCCGTCTTACGAATTTTCGATCAGTTCACGTGTCCTAACGCGAGTTTAACATTTTTTACCCATCCCAAGAAATGTGCACAACGCTGCTAAATAAGTTTTCACTTCAAAAAATAGGTAAGTAAGTATGTCTTATTTATTTTTCATAAAAATAAAATAATCTCCGGCGGAGTCGTGCGATTCGTCTTTTACAGAAAACTTTAGCGGCTTCCATGCGACTTGATGATTAATGTCAGCGTCGCGGACATTTGAAGAAATTCATCATTTCACGTTTCACTCACGAACGGTTATAATTACACGGAAACATGTTTTGTTCCAAAATGTTACGTAACTAATAGGTCAGGATTCCTTTGTTGTTTGTTTTTGACAGAATGTTGATGACAGTTTTAGGCTAGATTTGAAAATTCTGTTCTCTCAATTTAAGTAACACATATGATTATTATTTTTTTTTTTTTATAGGACTGCGGTGGCAAAAAAGCGTACGGCCCGCCTGATGTTAAGCAATTACCGTAGCCTATAGATGCTTACAATACCAAAGGCATTGCTCACACATTGCCGACCTGAAGGGGACTGGGAGGGAGGGAGGGGGAGGGGGGGTGGGCTTTCGGCTCTCTCACTCATCGAACGAAACGCAGCTGTAATAGCTGCTTTACGCCGATCTTCTGTGAGAGGGTGGTACTACCCCGGTCGAGCCAGCCCGTTTATGAGCTGCAGTCAATTGGCTACAGCCTGGCTCCGCCATGCATCCGTGAATAGAAAATATTCTTTCAATTGTCAAGTTTGTTGTTTACAAGCTTCCAAGTTTGTTGAAAACAGTCTGTCTAGCGTTGCTTGCACAGCACAATATTATAACGTTCCTTGGACGAAATTGCCAGTGCTGCACTCTAACTACTGAAATTAAAATTCTCGTTGCTGGCTTGTCCTGTAATTAATTTCAATAAGCAACCGCTACCCTGTTTCTGCTTACTCACCGCTAAAAGGATGAGTTGGAAAATAATTAATAAGTAAGTTTTATAATTTTATATTCAGAGTGTAAAATTTGTAGCTGTTACTAATGTTTATTGAATTTATGTCGCTTTCTTTCTTGTAAATAGGTACTTAATTTGTACTTAATTTACAAATACTTATCCTGTTTATATGTAATAATTTCTCATGTAAAGTAATAGTACTTCTTTATATAGATATATCATGTATGGAAACTTACAGAAGTGTATTCTACATCAATAAAATTGATAGAGCTCAGTTGTCGATCACTCATCACAGCCATACATCATCGTGTCAAATTTGAACATTACTAAAATATACGCCAAAACAACGATACTTTTCAAGCAACGACTTTCGTTTACACAAAGATAATTAAACGAAAATACACGGAAACTTTCAGCCAGTTAATGAGCGGGGGCTAATTTCTTTCAGGAGTCCATAATGGGTTGCGGGCCGCTTATCTGCGCGGCCGCGTCCGCTGATCGCTGCTCTATCTGAGGCGTCAGGTGGCTCGTAATTAACCGGCGCGCGCCTTCAATTTATAGCGGGAAAATTATCTTTGTTGACCCACGCGCCTCCGCCAAGGTGCTTAATTTTTCCGTTCTTTGTAAGCGTTTTTCATACCCCCAACCATCGTCCGTCCTTTGTTTGCCGTGTCTGTTTATTAATTTGGTAATGGAAATACGTGGAAACATGGTAGCCTCTGTTGTTTTAATTCATTAATAGCGAAACGGTGTGTTAGGCATGTTCGCGTTGCTTAGTTTTGTTAATGGATTTGTATTCATTTGATGTTGCGGGGCTGATATCCTAAATACAAAGCTTCCATGAAATTAGAGCGGTTGCTATCAAATGGACATACGTAATCATGATTTTATTTGTGGGCCGCTCGGCTCACTGCATTGGGTGGTTGGGGGTTCAATTCCCGCCAGAGAAAAATTTCGGAAACGGCCTTTTCGTTGTCGCGCCAATTACGCCGATCTTCTGTAAGAGTCCCCATGTGTGTCCCCCGGTATCATCAGCCGCGTGCAGCTCGCCATTGTGGCGCTAATGCAGCGTGCATTTTTAATTCATGTCAAGAGTCCCGTGGCTGCTGCTAAGTGCGGCCCAGTTGCGGTAGCCCCAACATGTCACGGATATAAGCGGCTATTTTTGAACGGGCTTGCGTTGAGTTACTATGTTTAGTTATGAGGTATCTTTAATAGCTAAACAGGCTTGTTAAGTTTATACTACGTACGTTTAGTTATAAAGTCTCTGATAGATCGAAGTATATTGGGGCACTTTTTAAATGCGCAATTCGTCATGTCTTCACGAACTTATCAAATTTCACTTTTCTGTGATATTCTTCCTACAATTTTTATAGAACCTCTAGGTAGGTACCAATCCTTTGTAAAATGTAAATGTAACGTCACGACTTTTATCCCCATTCGGGGGTAGTCAGAGGCCTGAGTGGCCATACACCACCACATTGTGGAGGTATTAACCAACTCAAAGCCCACGTTTCACCTGATAGTCAGAACCCAACGTGACAGGTGGTGAACCGTGTCGCCGTGTATACAGGAACTGACTATTACCTAATCCTGAGGGATAAGTAGGTTTCCTCACGATGTTTTCCCTCACCGTCAGCGAACTGTAAATTATGCACATAGATGAAAATTCATCCATTGGTGCATGCCCCACCGGGGATCGAACCTGGGACCTGGACCTGGACCCAGGAACCTGACCTGAACCCCTGGACCCTTGGACCTGAAGGACCTTGGAATCCTTTGTCTGTATAAATTATTAAATTTCCACATGAATTGCTAAGAAGTCTCTAATTCAAAAAAAAACATGTCGTTAAACTTTCTGGGTTCGACAAATTTTAAACTTTTCTGAACTCCATTTCCGTCACTTAAAAATGTACTCTCCAATTTGTGCGTTTGAAAATCTCACAGGGATTTTTATTTTGCACGCCCGCCGCCCACGTTCATCAGATTTTGTGTAGGTACTTTTTACACGTGCGCTTTGGCTTAAATTTTAAGCCTAAAAATATACCTGAACATACATTAAAATATACACTGCCTTTAAATGTAGATCATGATATATGTACTTTCATTTTTTTCACGGTCACGTAAATTTGCCTTTTAATAAAGAATCATAAATAGGTATATTTTTTACACCAAATTTATTATAATTTTCAGATGTATTTAAATTTTGACCATTAATTGATTTACTAATAAACCTGCATACTACTTACTGCCAACTTTATAGTTTTTTTGCCAGTTTACAAAGGTTTTAAAAACATTTCTAGGAGCAAAAGTGATTTATAATGCCAGTGTAAGACCATAATTTAGTAGGTACTTACCTATTTGGTCAACTTTTCCTTCACCATCCAATAAATAGATAGCAATCTTCAACTTTATAACAAGGTTAGTACTTCTAAGATTTTTATAGATATACAGAACAGAAATAACGTGACCACCTTGCAAGTTTTAATTAAAAAACTTTCCTCAAGTTATTTGCGTGTTTTGAGCTGCCGGTTGCGGGGTTGAAATTGTTTCTTTTACCTGCTTATGTAATTACTAGACTCGTCCTGTGGTTCCCTAATTGGTTTAACTAGAGAAATGTATTTAACGATCTCAGCCTTAGAATGTCTCCTATTTCCAAGTAAACACCGAAATTTTATAAAAAAAATTAAGCTTGGAAACATGAAAGCTGCCATGGTTAGTTACTAGGTTTCGAAACATGTTATAGCAATATAGTTTTATTTCTAAATAATAATTAGGCAGCAAACAAGGGTATGGCCTGCCTGATGTTAAGTACTTGCCGTAGCCTATAGATGCTTGCGATACCAAAGGCAGTTGTTGAACTGAAGGGGAGTGGGACATAGGGTGGGGAAAGAGATACCAAATTATCTTTTAGCCATAAGTTGTAGAGCGTTGACGGAACGAAAATCTGAGGACACCATTTTAAAATACAAGAAGTTTTTAGTAAAAATATCAAGAGAAATATTGTGTCTATATATAAAAGACTATTTACACACTGGTTATTAATTAAAATCGGTTGATGAACCTCATGCAACAACATTGTCATTATAAAATATTCGTGACGGGAATTCAATTTGGCAGAATTTCGGAAGCGTGTTTTCTCATAATTACGTACTCATTGACACTTCGTACGGCTCTTTTAATGACTTCTAGCTGTATTTAATAGCCCATTAGCAAATTACTCATTCGTGCTTCAGTTAAGTTCTGAGGGCCTTTGTCTGCACGTAACAATTACAATTTTAATTAAAACATTGATTACATTTTGAATTTTGGCCGGTAATTTATTTAGTCAGCGGAAAAAATGTTTCTGGCCGCTGTCAGAAGCAATTGTTACACAAATATAATGAAATTAAAATTTTCTTTGATTTCCAACGTATCTAATTACGAGTATATTAGACAAAAGCGATATTACACCTTTACAACTGGTTTTCCATCAATTGTACCAGTTTTATTTCTGTGGCAATCAGTCTATACTGTTATTTTTGACTCCCGCTTTGCAGCCGAGGGATGTGAATAAGTAATCTTCTTCTAGTTGGAAGCTAAGTTGTGTCCTACTATCCTTTCTTTTGATTAAAGTCGTGCGGGTTCCAAGACAACTTAGCTTTACCCCACGACTCGTCGAGGGTCAACCCTTGGCGTCATCGTTGGACACCATTGTCGATCCTGGCTTACAGGAGTAATAGTGGTGGGAGTGTCGGACCTAGTCCCGTATAAAAATAGAGATACTTACTACGTACAGAGTAGGACATTGTAACAATTTATCACAGTATATTATCTTTCTCGTTAACGATTTATACATAACACGTTCGATTTAAACTATTATTTCAGTGATGTAGGCAATATTTTAAACATTGCCGAGGTTATAGTCGCATCTGAATAATTTAAAATATTCGCGAAAATACACAATCGACGAATATACTCAACAAAAGGGTTTTATTATAATACGTACGCAACCCTAAAAAGGCCATATAAACATTGGAAGCATAAATATGTAAACATCTTTTTGGAAGCACCTGCGGTCCCAAGCAATACATTAGGTATATAGGTCGGCCTCTTGTGGACATGCATCATATTATTTTATAGGGTCTCCTATAGTGCGAAATTAGGATCCTATGAATTTTAATTTACAATATTAGCAAACGAAAACTAGCATACCTACCAACTTATCTTCTTAACCGACTTACAAATTGAGATGGGTACCTACTGATATGCATTTTGTGTTTTCCAAATTTAGACTAATATGGTGTTATAACAAAAAAAGTTAAACTCGGACTCAAAGTTAAATCGGACACCGCTATACCTACAGTTCCGTCTCACTCAGTTGGAAATCTGACCAGTTTGTATGTTTGAGACATGTATAACCTACTTCGATAATGGAATCACATAGATAGAGTATTGATCTGGTGTCGATTTGAAACCTCTTTATTAGGTATAGCTACAACATTGGCCATATATAGCTCGCAGGGAGGGTACGCATGTAATGAAAATTTTATTACTGCGAATTTGCACTTGAATTGATGCTTTAGGATAGGACGAAGTTACGAGGTTTTAAGTCTCTATTTATGCGCCTTGTTATTATTAGTTTTCTATTTCAATTTCCTCCTACGTTTTGTGGTTAAACCTCAATCGGTGCATCCAGATGCCACGCATGCCTCGCCCGAGCACTCATGTTATGACATTATGTCTGTGCGTTCCGACGTCAAAACTGAGTGCTCGAGTGCAGCCAATGAGCCAATGAATGTATGGCCTAAGTGATAAGTAACTCAATCATCCAATACTCTTGGAATATTTTACCAACGAAGTTGTCACCAGTTAAAAACATTTGTAACAATATTCTTTACTCGATGACGGAAAACATAGCAAAGAAACTTCTGTTTTCTTGTGAAGCAACCGGAACACAATCTCTGGATGGACACTACAAACCTGCAGTTTCAGAACCTGCAGTTTTGGAAGAGGTGAGGTCAGCCAACTTGCACTGGCTTGTAGAGGTTTTAGAGGGATTTCAGACCTGAAATCCCTCTAAAACCTCCAAATTCCTCTGAAGCACTTATCATTGAGGAAGCCCATGCCCAGCAATGAGACATTAAAGTATTTTCTGTTCATCAAAACTAGTTATAATTTGTGTATATGTTATTTACCCTTTGTGTGCTAGACCATAGATCTACGCCAGATGTAATCGATTATCGATTGTGTCTGGAATTACCGCAAACCAGCTTATGATTGCCCTCACAATTACTAACAACGTCTAAATTTAGTTTACCTAACAACTTCAGTAATAAACTTCTGGTTTTTTAATTAAAACTTTCAAGCTCTCGACTAACTTTTCATCGGTGTCTGTAAAACACTTCAAAACACTTGTTAATAGAGGGTAGGTATATCATTAAAGTTTATGTATTTAATTTGCGTAGGTATGACACACACCTATACACGTCATGAGAGATGACACAACTTTAATTGCGTGACCCACATTTTAAATCCGTGTAACATTTATATGCGAAATATTTCTCCGTTTGAATCTAAAACCTGCGTTGGAAACTCACTATTTCGCTGTCTTTTCTAGGCGATATATTTATGAAGCAAAACGTATGTGAAAAAAAATGTACATAAAATCGGGTGAACGGGAAAACTAAAATCCACATGGGAACATGTGCACTCGTCGTTACTAAGTCACTGTCCAAAAATATCGCCAGACAAACACACCAACTGTATGGTCCCAAACTAAGCAAAGCTTGTAGGTACTACGGGTACCGTACAATGGACTGGGGGTGATCCCAGTGGCACTGAGACCAAGGTAAATTACGAAAAGGCCGTTTCCGAAATTTGTCTCTGGTGCCCAGCGCAAGTGGTCGTCAATAAAACATAAATAAGTACCTACCTAAATCTAATTTTGAATTTGTTTTTTATAGGTAATGTTGTAGAATTAATAATGTTGATTGGTGTATCGCAATAAACAGTGTTTACCATTTTCGTCCCACAGTCGCCGATGATGTAATGAATGCTTATGACATTTAAATTAATGGTACTCAAAGGCAACAAGCCTTCTTACTAAGTTATTTTCCTTCGCTTCATTCAGTTTTTCTACGACTTCAGTAATTTGAATGCTTTGCGAGTTATAAAAAAAATTTGACATCTTTTGGTTACGCAGTTTGTTTTTTTTTTATGGATTGTTAATTTTTACTAATATTGGGTCATGCAGTCATGATTATAAGCTCTGTTAAAACCATAACCTACATGAGTAATACGTAGACAAAAAAGTGAAATGATACATACTTAACAAAAACAATGGAAACAAAAAATTAATAAAATTAAGCGCCGCCATACACGGACTGCTTGTAGCTGTAGCTATTGGTTGCAGTAGACCACGTCGACAGCCCGCCGACTGCTTGACGCCAAGCAGTTGGCGAGCTGTCGCGAGAATACCTCTGGTATGGGACCTAGTTTTGGGAGATAATAAGCATTATTATGTCCCAAAACTAGGTCCCATACCAGGGGTATTCGCTGTAGTTTAGCTCTTTGATAAACTATAGTTAGAAATAGGTACACTCAGAATGCTAAATGTGCAACCGCTATTCGACCATGTTTGCCGGTTTGGGACTTGACGTGAATTAAAAATGCAAGTAGCATTAGCGCTGCGGGTAGCGGCGGTGGCGCAGCTGTCGTGTCAATACTATGTCAGTGCCTTTGGTCACTACAAATTGAGTTTAGTTTATTAATTAGTTTATTTTTAGGGTTCCTTACCTCAAATGGAAAAACGGAACCCTTATGGGATCACTTTATTGTCCTTCTGTCTATATGCCCGTCTATCAAGACGTGCACAGCATAAACCGCCGGTGGTATAAACATGAACTTTTAGAAGTCTCCATATAGGTAGAGACTTGTAAATACTACTCCCCAAGCCAACTAGAAAAAAAAAAAAATCAAATGATAATAATAAGTCAATGATTCCGCGGTCCGTCCACAACGTAATGAGCCTGGGCCAATGCCTATGGGCACTCCTGTGGCAGTAGCTCCCACAACGTGGTGGAAGAACCGCGGAATCATCAACATATTATTATTTGATATTTATCTTTTTTTTTATTTTTTTATTATTTAAACTGTGTTGTGTGTCTTTTGTGCTGTGCCAAATAAATGTTTTCTTTCTTTTTATTTTTTTTTCTTTATACCCGAGTGCCTAGTTGGCTTGGTAGATTGGTATGCTTTGACATCCGAAAGATTCAAATCTTATGTTCATTGAACTTGAAAGCTACGGTGTCTGTACCATCGAAAGTGACCAATTTAAATAACCTCGTCGCTTCCTCGGGCGTCGTTAGATGCAAGGGCGTGTACTACCAGAGCCCATTAAGTTAATATACGAGTGTGAGCATTGGCTTTTTGTTACGTGCCCGAGTCAAACGCTCGTTCCCGTTGGTAATTGCTAAATGGCTTGTGTTGCATCATGTTATTGTCGATGCGAGAGCTTAATCTCACTTGTTTAGCTTGGTACTAGGGGCCATCCATAAATTACGTCACACGAATTTCATGATTTTTAGACCCCTCCCCTCCTTGTCACAGCTGGTCACATTTGCGAGACTCCCCCCTCCCTGTGTGACGTCAAATATTTTTACAATATACAGAATTTTCAAAAAAAATCGTTATTAATTCAAATTTCGGTTTTAATACTTAGATATATTAGATTTTTAAATGTGACGTCACAAAACTTAGGACCCCTCCCACCCCCTTGTCACACAATGTCACATTTCGTCGACCCCCTCCCCCTTTACGTGTGACGGTTTATGGATGGCCCCTTATATACTTACACTATTTGGGTATTAGAAAACAAAATTAATCCCTGAAGATTAATCGATCTAAATTGTCATTATCCCATGAAGTTGTTGGAACGTGTACTAACTAAAATAGTATGAGATTGTCAATCATATTTTTAAGTCTTACGGCCAAATCCTCAAACTACTTGTGCAATAGCTGTTTGAGAAGTCGTTATCTGTCATTTTTTGTCTGTTATAGTATCCCCCCTCCCCTCCCTCTGTCCCACTCCCCTTCCGGTCGGCAATGTGCGAGCCATGCCTTATTGCCTTATTGCAAGCATCTATAGACTGTTTTTTATAGGAAAGCGTACGGCCCGCCTGATGTTAAGCAGTTACCGTAGCCTATAGATGCTTACAATACCAAAGGCATTGCTCGCACATTGCCGACCTGAAGGGGAGTGGGATGGAGGGAGTAGGAGGGGGTGGGGTATCTTTCGGCTCTCTCACTCATCGTACGAAACGCAGCTGTAATAGCTGCTTTACGCTGATCTTCTCTAACAGGGTGGTACTACCTCGGTCGAGCCAGCCCGTTTATGAGCTGCAGTCAATTGGCTACAGCATGGCTCTACCACCTTAAAACTACGGAAAATATGCTAAACATCAGGCCGTACGCTTGTTTGCTATCTTAACCCCTCGAGTGATGCGTGCACATACGCATGTGCCCCAATTCAGAAGAAAATGTACTGACTTCTTTTTTTGAGTCATTCCACGGGTTAATAAAAATAAAAAAACTAACCAAATCGGCATATGAAAGTCACCAATAACAGTTAGTTACAGTTAGTTCCCGGACTTATTTCCCACAGAATACAGTCGCAAATAATCGAAAACTCGCTGAGCATCACAGAGAATTTAAAAAAATACAATCAGCAATTTACTTTTGTTTATTTTATAAGTTGTAAGTAAACAAGAGGTGTGTGTCGCGATGTTTGCAGGGTCTGATTGCCTCTATCCGGCGCTCAGCAGCTATCTATTCGCCAACATATGTAAATTTTCAACAAGCCTTATCGATTGCACGGACGCGACCAATTCGCTACTGGAATGGAAGTGGAATTGGAAAAATCGCCCTCAGCAATGTAGCAAGTAGTTTTTGCTACTGATAATAAACTAATAAAAGTAATGGATACAATATATTTGAGTAAAAATGCAAAATACAATATTAGGATATCTATTGTATTTTGCATTGTACGTAATACGTCTTCCGTGGAAACCATAATGATTTAAGATATAAGAAAAGCTAAGCTATACTATTTCAGCTGTAACAAATTGAATTTTACGGGCTGGCTCGATCGGGGTAGTACCACCCTCTCACAGAAGATTGGCGTAAAGTAGCAATTACAGCTGCGTTTCGCACGATGAGTGACAAAATCGGAAGTCCAATACCCCCCCCCCCCCCCTCTGTTCCACTCCCTTTCAAGTCGGCAACGTGCGAGCGAAAGCTGTAGCCTATAGGCTGCGGTAACTGCTTAACATCGGGCGGGCCGTACGCTTGTTTGTCACCATCATCACATAAAAAAGAAACTAGACGTTTGTAGACTCTGAAATATTTGAACAGGGGGGGTTACTTTGAAAAACGAAACGAAAGCTTCGGCTGACGGATCGTCCGAAGTACGGATTCGATGATCGTGATTTGACGTTTTTTGTCTCGTGGATCATACTCTGAAAGTTATTTGACATTTACGATTTCAACGTTTGACATGGTTTTGATCGTAAATCGAATCCGTATTTCGGATCCGTAACACTTTCGGAGTGGGAAATCGATCCGTCAGCCGAAGCTTTCGTTTCGTTTTTCAAAGTAACCACCCAGCTCTGTGAGCGGCGACTAGAGTAGTGCCAGCGTTTGCTGATTAAAATTAATTACGAGAACCAGCTTGCGCAGAGAATTTTCATTTCAGGACATAGTGTAACGATCCGGGGAACGTTGAGCATTCGCTCGAGACGACTCTGTGATACCTACTGCATCTGGTGTTTCGGGGCGCTTCACACCAGAGTTGGGCAAAATTTAATTGCAATTAATTAATTACTAATTGCATGTGGTGTTACAATTAACAATTAATGTTGATTTATTTAAAATCGCGAACAAATCAAAATTAATTGTTAATTGTGACATCACCTGCAATTTGCAATTAATTAATCGCAATTAAATTTTGCCCAACTCTGCTTCACACCTATGGTGTTAAAATTAGCTCCATCCATTGTAATACCATGCTTTGTAATTGAAAGTACTTATCATGGGCATATATACATTTTTATGTTTCTCGTCGAGATAAATTTCGAAAGTGCCCTTTTCTGGATGGATGTAACTGCACTCGTGCCCAGATCATATTGTATGGTACCCATAATACAAGTGTTGCTGAGACATTATACAGTTGATGCTATGGGGATTATTATGTCGGCTACATATTACGACTAAACATAACACCGCCAAAACTATTAATGACTTGCACATTCGTTACGATCATGAAAAGGATGGCAATACGGCCAGTTTAGTTGTATACAACAAAATCAGCACCAATATTTATTTATGTAAGTAAATACTCCAATATACATTCATTTTTTATCAAGAATTATGTCAGAGATTAAGCGTAGTTAATAGATTGTATTAATCATTATCAAAACAGCGCGTTAGGTACATTGAATGAGTCCCCGAATATAACACTTAATATAATTATAAATAGTAAATATATAACAGTATACAGAGTGTATTTATTATATTTACGAGCGAATGTTAATCATATCTCGTGCTCGCGGGCGGTCCGCGTTTCACGCACTGTAATTAATTTGACGTTCATGAGAGCTATATTGTTTGTCGTATGTTATAAATTACGCTGCATATGTGTATGTATAATGGATTGGAATAATCCTTTATGTGTCATTCCATTCAGTTATGATGAGCTTAAATATTTATAGCTTTAATGAGAGTTATTTGGATAAACATGATTTTTATCATGTTTTCTGATATTTCATGAATAAATTTTGGTGAATTGAGGTTAGACATAATGTTCTTACATTTTCTCGTTAGGAAAAGTTTAGACGATCACGCAGCTTTGATGCATGGAAAGCAAATATGACCAACGATTCCAGGTAGAGATGGCTCTTTGGACGTATGTTCAGTGAGGTGAAAATTAAATAACCTATTAAGCAGGTACTTATAAAAAATGTTCCCACAACATACTTAGGTACCTACTTGCTATATTTATAATACTAAATTGTATTCTATTATGCAAGATAAACTTACGATCTAAAATTGAGCAATACAAATGATCACATGTCTCGTATAGACTCGTCACGGTGTGCCTGAAAGCCGTGTGTCAGTGAGAAGTGAAGAGTTGTGTTCGAAGCGTGCGGCCGCCCGCCCAGTCTGCTGGAAGCGTGCGCGTCACCGCCCGCCTAAAGTTATACGCACACTTGCGCACGTTTTCGCGAATAGCGAAAAAGAATTTATTCAATTGTAAATGCTCAAAGTAGATTGGTGTAAGATGGATTTTAAAGATAAGAATGAGTATTGTATCTGGATGATGTTTATACATATTTTTTAAGTAATGGCAATTTTATTTACTGCCTACGTGCCTCCTGCCTACATGCTGCAAATATTTAAATAATAACACCTTTAAGACTTTTTAGGTAACAGTCAGTTCCTGTATACACGGCGACAAGGTTCACCACCTGTCACGTTGGGTTCTGACTATCCGGTGAAACGTGGGCTTTGAGTGGACTTAATACCTCCACAATGTGGTGGTGTATGGCCACTCAAGCTTCTGACTACCCCCGAATGGGGATAAAAGTCGTGACGTTATATTATTATTATTACCTTTAAGACCACCTTTACGAAATGACAGATTAGCTTTATTATTTTGTATATACAAACTCTACGACATCAATTTTGTTTACTTTATAAAACTGAAGACTAAAGCCATTCGATGCAGGTATGCATTAAGTATTCCCAAGGACACAAAATGAATTAAATACCAAACTGTAGACATTAAAAAAGTCTCCATCGCTTTCTTAATGAGCACACGAGCGAACTCTTTCATTGGTTACCCAATTCCCAATTGGTTAATGAAAAGAAAATGTCTCCAATATGTTGGACGCTTTATCTTAAATTTATAACAGACCAAAAAGAGGAAATGCTATGACACGACAGCTTTAATATATTGCATAGCCGGTGCATCCGGTGTAGTGTTGCCACAACGATATGGCTAAATTTGGGAGCAGGTGCGTGAAAAAAATACAACACGATTTTATTGTTTTGGCAATAGAAAATGTTATTTCGGGATTTCACTTTTTCAATAGGTGAAAGTTTATATTTTTGAGAATTTTATAAATCTAGCAGCTTTACGGTCACTGTTAAATGATTGAATTAGGCATTACTTTTTGAAGAACTAGGTATTATCGAAGAGGTAAAGCTTTCAAGAATCAATAATTAAAGTAGGTGGTTCTCAAATTACAAACTAGGAAAGTCTTGCAAAAGCTCGGATGTTTGGTCCCACTAATTCAGTGGCCACGTGTGCGGTGCGCGCGCGCTCATTTCTTCACGGCTTATTAGCGCGGGAAATTAGTGAAAGCGGCTCCGTGAACCACCCGGTGCTCGGATGCACAGAAAATAGACATTTGATTAATGCACATCCATGATACCAACTGCGGGAATGTTTAGTTAAATATATTATTTTTATTTAAATATATTTTCTTTACCACTTTAGTGATGTGCCTTTTCAGACTAATGAAACAAAATTTGGGGTAATTAATTGTAAACTAGGCTCAGATTTTTTTATTGCGTTAAAGATTCATCCCTTGATTTATCTCACTCAATAGCAGTAATCTCTACATGAAAACAACAGCCACATATTCACATATTTAGCTGTATCAAGTAGGTACCAATTGTGGCGATATGCCATCTTCTTTAAGTACAATACTGTTTTGTACTTGCCATGCTATCGCATTGGCACACTATAATTATAGAAGGTGACAGGTCTTTCACTTCCGCTATACAATGTATTAGGGCCTCCGCAGACTAGCTACTTTTAGCATCGGCGATCGGCGATTTTGATGCTGCGTCTCGCTCGTTCGCGCTCGAAGAAACGCGATGCAGCATCGATACGTCACAAAATCGCCGGTCGCCGATGCTAAAAGTAGCTAGTCTGCGGAGGCCCTTATTAAAGCAAATATGATGGCTACCTAAGTCATAGCGAGATCTAAGTCATAAAAACATGAAACAATTTACAATCAGGCACAAAATATGTCAGATCATCAAGTAACGGTAAGATCGTGTCTAGGTCGTTGATTCACAGTATGAAGAGATCCTTTCAGTATTCTTTATGCTGTGGTATCTAGGCGGCATGTCGTTTGATATTAACGAGGTCGGGTCGGGCTTGTTAATTCCTCGTCTAGAAGCCGGGCGGCGCGGCTGACACACGACCAACGGAGTTTTCTTGCTGTCACACAAACTACCTTCACATTTATTTGACTTAATTTAGCTCACAAACAGTCTGGGAAAACATACGTTTAGGGCTTAAGTTATTATATGATGGGGGTCAAAATTAATTGGCCCCTATTGTAACAACTTACCGCCTGAGCGTAGGTATTGTACCTCTGCCCTTTCGGGAATTCAGGGCTTGATGTTGTATAGGCATTGTAATACGACTGCGACACGGCTGTCTGCGCTACTCGAAACTATGTTGGTAAGAGCAGTAATATAGATTAGATACATACATTAGAATACATTTTCGAAAACCGCTGAATGGATTTCAACCAACGTTACTCACACTAATCTTCGTTTTTTTATATACAAAGGTGGCAAAGCGTACGACCAGTCATGTTGATT
This sequence comes from Drymonia ruficornis, assembly GCA_947859195.1. Classification (NCBI taxonomy): domain Eukaryota; kingdom Metazoa; phylum Arthropoda; class Insecta; order Lepidoptera; family Notodontidae; genus Drymonia; species Drymonia ruficornis. The sequence goes on from OX401918.1 coordinate 6,791,951, forward strand.
ACCGTAGCCTATAGATGCTTGCTATAATATAAGCATCGCTCGCACGGTACCCTTATACGTATTTGTTGCTTTCGGTCATTGGTAGGGTGTTATTCCTCTCATCTTGTCCTGGCGTTTCAAGATCACCAAATAGAACCATTAATTAGGACGCCTTATCTAAAGGTCACTTCATAGATATTTATGTAATACGAAGGCTTATCTAGATAGTCGTCCTAAATTACACCGCAGCTTTCCAGCGAAATATACGTATGTTCCGGAGCCCCAGGGCACCGAAGTTTCAAGCCGGAATGGCTGTAACATACAGCCGTTTGTTTTCCCTGCTTGAGGCGTATTACTGAAGCCACAACAGGCCAGATGTTACACGAACGCTTGTTTTCAAGTGCTCACGAAACCAACCCTATAAAGATCTTGGGGCGCACATGATCTTACGGTGTCATCTCATAATAATGCCTACAAACTTGCTCAAATCACCAATCCACGCAAAAATAATTCTTACTGCCCCGCAATAGCTTTTAACAAAACTGCCATAAGTTTACCATAGAATACGTATGTCGAACTCGCCACGTGGTTTATAGTTGTGCGATAGTAGATCTTATTGTGTACGCTGTAGAGTGTTTTGAATGAGGGTTTAAACGTTGCAAAGAGCAAAGTAATATTTGTGTGGATGTAACAGCCGCCACTATTATGGGGGGTCAATAGGTGTATCCGCCCGCGATCGATGCCGGAAGCCGGCCGCCAGTTTCTACCGGAAGTAGCGATGCCTGTCAACGGGCGAATATATTTTTTTGACTGACGACGGGGGAACGGTTTGTTGTTTCGCTGCAGCTTAAAACAATTTGGTGACTTGCATTGTACGGAATTTAATATTGAGCTTCCAGTTTTGTAGAAGCTTTTTGTCACAGGTTGTACTCTCTCTGTTTGTAGTTATTTGAGTGGAACTGTAATTTAATTCTGAGAATGTTTATCTACTTTGTCATTACGTACATAGAGTAACGAGTTTGTCCCGTATTTAGTCACAGGTACCTATTTATTATTTCATATCGTCTTTACCTAGGTAGTTACTTCTGCCTTGTCTTTAAATAGCTATTCATTCTCATCTCATACAAATGTCATAGAAACAACCCATAATTTTCACTGCAGCCCATAACTTTGCGGTTTATTGTGTCGTGAGGAAAATTGCGACCGCACAGGGGTCTCCAATGTGTGCGCTGATGACTGGCTGCGGGCCTCGGTTGGCCCACCTGGCCTTCATTACCGGGCCGCAGGACCCTATTACTGCTGGAAAACCTGCCATTATTTCTACTGGAGTTACACTTCTCATCAAAAAAATCGAAACACATTCATTCATTTATTGGATGAAAATTCTAACATTTAAATTCAAATTTGGAATTGTGGTACACCATTGTGTAGACTAAACTGCCAGCTATTTATTGGCGTATTTTTTTAATGGTATCAATAATTGTTTTATTTAAATGCCTGATTAGTACTTGCAGTACTGTTTCGATTTTTTTGATGAGAAGTGTATTACCGTTTTTTTCTCGATTTGAATGCTTTTTGCAATACATATTTATAATCGAATTTAGATTGTATCCTCATTGTATTGTGTTCCTCCTTGTATGATAATGCTATTGGCGATGACCACTATTACTAACGATAGTAGGTACTTATTAGCAATTTATTGATTTGCAGAACTAAATAAGGTCTACCTTTAAATGCCACCAATTAGGCAAATTGGCAAGTAGTTTCTGCTTTAATAGACATGCCTAATTAGGTATTTTGGTTAACATGTGGTCAATCTAGCAAACTTGGAGACTGTCTAGGAGTACCCGTAAGTCGATAACTTTTGACACTAGAAAACATTATTTTAATGAATTTACTATTATCTATACATATAATAAGAATGTAAAATTGGTCGCGTCTGTACATTCGAAATATTTGGAAAAAAAATAGTGGGGGGGACTTAGATTGACCAGCAGAATTCATTTTTATCATTTTTAGAATTTTTGTCTGTGGGTATGTTTGTATGTTTGTATGTTTGTATGTTTGTATGTTTGTATGTTTGTATGTTTGCTCAGATTTTCGAAAGAGCACAACTTCGAATCCACCGGATGGATTTCAATGAAATTTAGCATGGATATGACTAATAGTCTAACTTAACATCTAGGATACTTTTTTTTTCGAAAATGTTTAGGGTTGCCACAGAAAATTCAAAAAACTACTTAAAAATTCTAAATGTTTGAAAGAGCACAACTTTGAATCCACCGGATTAATTTCAATGAAATTTGGCATGGATATGACTAATAGTCTAACTTAACATCTAGCATATTTTTTTTTTTCGGTAAAGTTTAGGGTTGCCACAAAACATTCAAAAACTACCTAAATATTCGAACACGCACAACTTCGAATCCAGTGGATTGATTTCAATGAAATTTGGCATGGATATGACTAATAGTCCAACTTAACATCTAGGATATTTTTTTATAAAATATTAGATTGTAAATTTTTATGACCACACGGAAATTCTAGCCAACAATAAGTTTTAGTTATGGAAATACGTCTATTTAGAGCGGAGCCCTACGGAGCCCTACGTTGTGTGTGATCCGACACTATTTGGACTAGATAATCTTAATTTTAATAATAATAATAAATATTTTATTGCTGCGTTCTACCATCTTAAGTTTCGTTTTTCTTAACTAGATGTCGCTATACTTAAAATCCGACAATACCTGCCTTGCACCACATGTCAAAATTTAATATCTTCCTTGCTTCAAGAAATTTAGTTTTTTTATTCCTAATTACGTATAAAAAATATTAAGCGGGTCTTTGTATCACGCGGAATCTTAGACGTTAACTCTGGAATTCATCTCCACAGTACTAATGCCGTAGGGAAGCTACCTACCTAAGAAGTAAGTCTAGAGGACCTGCTGATTTTGAATTAAGTAGTAATAGAAACACAGACATTGAACTCTGAACTCCAACCCCTCAGGAATGATGCTGCTGGGTAACTGCCTGCTTAAACCATAAATCTGGAGGACCTGCTAACTTTGAATTAGCAATATGGGTATCAAGTAGAAACTTCTCAGGCGAGAACTTTTGTTATACAACTAAGGCGCCAGGCAAGCGTACGGCCCACCTGTTGTTAAGCAGTTACCGTTCCCAATAGATGCTTGCAACCAAAGGCATCGGTAGCACGTTTCCAACCTGAAGGGGAGTGGGGTTAGTGGGAGGGGACGGGGAGGTGGCTGGGTTGCGCTTCCGGCTCTCTCCCTCATCATACGAAACGAAGGTAAATTAGCTACTTGAATGCCGATCTCCACCTTACTGGTCAGACTCTACCACCTTACTGGTATAGACTGGTACAGATAGACAGCCACGGACAGACGAACTCAGACTGATGCAGACTGACGTAATACAGATTAGACGATAGACAAAATTATATTTAAGGGCTTCACCGACTGGACGCGGACGGAGTCGCGGGCACAGCTAGTACCTATCTAAAGTTTTATATCATGATGAAAGCCAAAAATAAATTACCTGTCAGTGAACGATCACTACCCCACACTCTTTCAGTAGGTACAGGAAAGTGGAAAAGAATCTGGGTTATAAAAATTCGATGGCAAGATGCATAGGTCCCCGTCCGTGGAGGCATATTGCTGGCTGCGTGCCAGATCAAATGCCGGGCCGGCCTGGATGGAAGCCTGCGAGACGTGGGCGACGCTTAAATTTTAGATTTTTCTAGGTATTCGTGACGTGGCCCATAAAAAAGGAGAGGGTTAGAATAACATTTATTTCTAGCTTTTTTTTCGAAATAAAAGCAGCTAAACGTTTCTTGAAGCATGATTTTGAGCATAGATACAAATCTATCTATCAGAAGAAATATATTTTTTTATATATTGTTCCTAATACACAAACAAAACGTGGCTTAACAGAGTAGGTTTATTGGTATCCTTTATAGCAATATTTTTATAGACAATAGACAAAACAAAACAAAAAAAAAGATACGTCACGACTTTCATCCCCATTCGGGGTTAGTCAGAGGCTTGAGTGGCCATACACCACCACATTGTGGAGGTATTAAGTCAACAACAAACAAACGAAACAATTATGCAAACAAAACAATTAGACAAAACAATTTTGTAGACAAAACAATTAGGACCATTAATTACCGAAATGCTATCTTTTTTATGTGACTAGGTGGCAAAGCGTTTACTTACGTTTTAACTGAGAACGTTTTTAAGTGAAAGTTCATCACCTAACAATTTGTCACCCTACTTCGAATTGGCGTAACTTCATTATTGGGTAACTTAAACTTGGTAATCGGAAAGATAAACAATTGAAGGCTTTAAAGCTCCAACGAGTGCAATACGTACGGACTCCTCTTTACCAGGGACGTGTTAACAGGTTAGGCAAATGATGGGTAACGATGACAAATTCCTAAGAAACGCTCGATAATAGACGAGTGTGCGTTAGCGCGTCATTAGCGAGAGTAAAAGCCATAAATGGGAAGGTCGACGACGACCGTAGGACGGGAAAGTTAAATACGAGAATTGTGTAACATTCGTTGGGTCTGAGTAGAAGTTTGAGAGATTTGTCGTAAAGGTCTTTTGAAGATATGTTTCTCAAAACTTCCTTTACTTTTATTGATCTGTAACTTTGTAGACCTTACTGAATGATCATAAACACATCTTTCTATGATGAAGCTGCCAATTTCACAAGCTGTGAATTATTCATGTTCGTATAGGTAATTACCTTATCCATAATTATTAATTTACTTATAACATACCTACCTATTACATAATAACTTTCTATAAGTTTGGTGGATAATCTTTTATTTTTTTCATAATTTGGAATAAAATCTAGCCTCTAAAGAGCTATAATCGCATATTGCCGACCATTCCACTAGTTTATTTTGGGCTCGCTGAATTAATAACGTAATCAATAAATACCTGTAATATTATTATGCTCTGAGAAAACAGATATTCGTAACAATGGCTAGGATTATCTGTAATAAGCTTAAGGGATTTATGTCGACTGGGTAGGTGTAATGAAATCAGGGTAATCAAATTGTTTAAGTATTTATAAGTAGACCACCTGCTTCAAGGCATCACGTATTTATTCAACACTAATCAATAATTTCGTGTTACCAGTAGATACATAAGTAATAGGTACTATATTTAGCATTAGCGCGTCGGGTAAATGGTTTCAAAGCTGAAACGAGGTATTTAAAAAAATAACAGTATTTAAAAACGTGTTACGGAATACCTACCGTCCAGCCCCGACAGTAATTTAGAACTCATTCTTTATTTAAAAACACGTTCCACGTTCCCGGCAACTTGATTAATGAATCGGCTAAATACGATTTCTGGCTAGTGCCAAATTGGGTTCTTAAAACGGCCAAGTGGACGGCTGAGTACCAGAATGTGGGTCAAACGATGGCCTGTATCGCTTGCCTCCTCTCCCAAATGTCGCACCTCATTTTCCGTCACTTAGTTTCATGGCGGCTTATGCTATCGGAAAACTTAACTTGGAAACTGAGTTCAGCGGAAATTATACCTTAAACTCAATATCAAGAGTACAGATTACTCTGTAGCTGTACAGTATTATAAGCTTGGCAAAATTAAGCCATTTTTCTTTGAACGTGGAGTTTTGATGAGTAGCGTCAAAGAACTGTGTGTTTTAAGTCTTTAATACCTATGCATGGGAAAAGCTACGAAGGTTTTTAATATTCAGACGATGTAACCACTCGGGTGGAGCATCGTGGCTCTGAAAAGTTGCAAGAGTGGCCGGTCATATGCAAAGATGTATTGAACCGTTAGATGGGACTTATCTCCTTTATATTGGCAACATGAATGCAAGGTAACTACCTGATATCCACTTAGTTACTGTGGTATATTATAATAATAGAATAAGTAGGTAGGCATAGAATATGTTTGTACGGCCAGTCCGCAATATACGTTTGAACTAAGTGCGCGTGTCATTGTGCTCCCCAAATACCCCGTCACCACATTGGCTAACGAGGATAAAAATACTGCATTTGTCGAGATGTCGTCGTCTTCATCTTTCGGGAAAATCGCGGAATTCAACACTAGTACCGGAAATTGGACACTGTACGTGGAACGGGTGGAAATGTATTTCAAAGTTAATAAGGTGGATAAAGATTTGTGGCTTCCAACACTAATAACAGCCATCGGTGATGAGTGTTACGAGTTGCTGAGTAGTTTAGCGAGCCCAGCTAAACCGGCTACTTTAACCTACGACGTGGCGGTGGCCACGTTACGCCAACATCTTCAACCTCGGCCGTCCGTAATGGCGGAAAGGTACCGTTTCCGACAGAGAAGACAGAAAGGGGACGAAACTATTGCGCAATACATAACGGAGCTGAAGAAACTTTCGAGGTATTGTGATTTTGGAAGTAATCTCGAGGACAATCTGCGCGATCAGCTGGTATGCGGAGTACATAGTGACATGGTGCGCCAACGGCTTTTTGCGGAGGATGATTTGAAATACCAGGGCGCGGTTAAATTGGCTTGTGCCCTGGAGGCCGCGGAGCGGAATGCAGCGGTAGTCGATCCATCGGGCGCAGGTACATCCACAGCGGCGGGAGCGGTGCACAAGATGACGACAAGGCGCGATCGCGGGCAGCGAGCGCGCCCCGGTCCGGCTAACGGGAACACCGGGTCAGAGGGTTGCACGGCATGCGGCGCGACAGGACATAAGACCACCGAATGTCGCTATAAACTTTTTGTGTGTAGTAGATGTAAGGAAGTCGGCCATTTACGACGGGTATGTCCACACACACCAAGAAACGGTGACACGACAGCGGGGAGAGGACGCGGGCGGAGGCGTGTCAATCACGTCAAGGCGGCCCACCATGAGGATTCGGAGGAGAGTCTATCGGAAGAAATGGAAGAGTTACATCAACTCAGTTTAAATAGTTACAGACCGGTAAGCTTAGAGATAACAATAGACGGAATTCTTACAAAGATGGAAGTAGACACCGGGTCAGCGGTGTCTTGTATTAGCAAAAGTACATATGATCAATATTTTAAAGGGAGATCCCTGGAGAAAAACAAAGTAATTTTTAAGTTTTATGATGGTAGTGTGATTAAACCGTTAGGACTCATTAGACCAATTGTTAATTATCGTAGTATGTGTAAAAGTTTAGAATTATTTGTTATTGACGGTGGAACAACTTCATTATTGGGAAGACAGTGGCTGTCGGAATTAGATATAAAAATTCCATCTATTTCCCTTAATAACCTGTTACACGATGTGAAACAATCTGAAGCTAACGATTTAAAAATGTTAATCGACAGATATAAACAGTTGTTCAGCGGCGGACTCGGGCGATTTACGGGTGGCAGGGCTCAGTTGCGGACGCGGGAGGGGGCTACGCCGGTATTCTGCCGCGCACGGCCGCTACCCTACGCGATCAGGGACCAGGTGGATAGGGAGCTGGACGCCATGTTACGCGATGGCGTTATCGAGCCGGTGGACAGCTCAGACTGGGCGACGCCGTTGGTACCGGTACGTAAGGCGGACGGGGGACTTCGGCTTTGTGCGGATTACAAGATTACGTTGAATCCGGTCTTACTGGTCGACAGATATCCGTTGCCTAAGATAGAGGACTTATTGGTTACACTGAATGGGGCTCAGTTATTTTCAAAAATCGATTTATCGCAAGCTTATAATCAGATAGAATTGGATAATTCGAAAGATTTGACAGTTATAAACACGCATAGGGGTCTGTTTAAGTATAATAGGTTAGTTTTTGGCCTTTCATCCAGCCCAGGTATATTTCAGCGCATAATGTCGAATCTGCTGGGGGATATACCAGGGGTAGAAGTATTTTTGGATGATATTATTGTGGCAACGAAGGGAGGGCGTTCGGATCATTTAAATATATTAGGAAAGGTACTACATAGGCTGCAGAGTCACGGGATGAAACTAAAAAACAGTAAATGTTTATTTTTGTCGGAGGAGGTTAAGTATGTAGGTTATATAATTTCCAAAGACGGTATTAAGGTGGATGCGGACAAGGTAGCAGCTATAGTTAAAATTCCACGACCAAGCGATGTTTCACAGTTAAGGTCGTATTTAGGGTTAGTTAATTTTTATGCCAAGTTTATTCCTAACATTAGTACAGTTTTAGCTCCTCTGTACGAGTTACTTAAGAAAAAAGTAACCTGGCGATGGTCAAGAGACTGTGAAACGGCCTTCAAGAAAATTAAAGAAATCTTAACGAGCGCGGAGGTGTTAGCTCACTATGATCCTCGGAAACCTTTAATTGTTACGTGCGATGCTAGCTCGAAAGGCATCGGGGGAGTGCTTACTCAAAGCGGTGTAGGAGGGGCGGAACGGCCGGTGGTGTACGTGTCGCGCGCGCTCACAGATGCGGAGAAACACTATTCGCAGATTGACAGGGAGGCGCTCGCAATCGTGTTTTGTTTACAGAAACTGCACCAATATTTATATGGTAGACGTTTTACGCTTAGAACCGACCATAAACCATTGGTGAGCATTTTCGGGCCTAAGCATGGCATACCGGCAATGGCGGCCAGTAGGATGCAGAGGTGGGCAGTTATACTATCGGCCTATACGTACGATATCGAGTACGTGAGCACTAAAGAGAATGGTGCGGACGGCCTGTCACGGCTACCGGTGCGGAGCCTAGATAGTAATAATGAGTCATCACTCGATCCGCCCGAACAGACTTATTTACATTTTGCGCATAACGAGTTGTTATTAGATTGTAATGCGATAAAGCAACATACATTACGGGACCCTCTATTAAGTCGAGTATTATTGTACATTAGACAGGGATGGCCGGAAAGTAATGACATTAAAGGGTTGCAACCTTATTTTAATAGGAAACAGGAATTGTACGAAGAGTTGGGCTGTATCATGTGGGGTCATAGGGTAGTTATTCCGGAAAATTGCAGAGACCGGGTATTAAATGAGTTACACGAGGCGCATATGGGTATTACTAAGACTAAGGCAATGGCTCGGAGTTACGTGTGGTGGGCGGGCCTGGACGAAGCGGTGGAGGCGCTGTGCAAAGGGTGCGAGGTCTGTGCGCGGGAAGCCGACGCGCCACACCGACACGCGGTTGCTTCGTGGCCATGGCCGTCTAAACCTTGGTCACGAGTTCATGTTGATTTCTTGGGTCCGCTATTCGGGAAAACTTATTTAATTTTGGTCGATGCAAGGACTAAGTGGATAGAAGCCTACCCGATGTCAAGTACGACCGCTCGGAGCACATTAGATAGGCTTCAAGAAATTTTTGCAAGATGGGGAATGCCAAAGCAATTAGTGACGGACAACGGTCCACCCTTTAGGAGTAAAGAGTTTTCGGAATATACCAGTAAAAATGGTATCGAACAGTTATTTTCGGCTCCTTACCACCCGGCATCTAATGGTGCGGCGGAGAATGCGGTCCGTACAGTGAAAAGGGCTATACGGAAGGCGGTTCGTAACAAAGTAGATATTCAATCATTCTTAAACACCTTTTTGTTGCATTATAGGAATACGGAACATTGTTCTACGGGCGAAAGCCCTGCAGCTCTTATGCTAGGTAGGAAATTACGTACAAAATTAGATATGCTTAGGCCAGATAGGAATGATAAAGTAAAAGAAGCTCAAGCTCGACAAAGGAGTTCAGGAACAGAGCTACGACGAGCTTTAGAGCCAGGCCAGGAGGTGTGGATGCGACAATTTCAGGGCAGTAATAAATGGGTACCCGGGAAGGTAACGGAGAGGATAGGCACTACGGATTATACGATATCGGATGAGGTCGGGGGGGGATCGCATCATAGACATGTCGACCAGTTAAGACGGAGATCGCGATCTTCATTAATGGCTCCATCGCCTTCAGTAGGCGGTGGCTCCGCGGAGGAGGTTAGATCTGCAGACAGTGTTTTAGGACGCCCTAGCAAAGATAGGTCATCCAGCTCCCTTTCTCCGAAGGAGATACCGGAGAACGAGAACTTAGAAGGTACGAGTGACGCACAGGAAGGCTTAACAGAGCAAAGTCCGTCTCCCACGTTCGCAACTGAGTCGCCGGAGTTTGTAACCCCGCCCCAGGTCAGATCGAGACCAATACGTAAATGTCGAATGGAAAAGCCACCCCAGTATAACTGGAAATAAAAACTCATTCCTATGTTTATATAAGTACTTCCTGTGTTACATAATATAACTATAATATTAAGGTTTCTGTTTATAAGTTGCTCGAAGTGCAATAACGCACGTAAGTTAAATTGTAAGCCGATTCGCATGCATCGGTCTAGTTTTAGAAATTATAGAATAAAGGGGAGGATTGTGGTATATTATAATAATAGAATAAGTAGGTAGGCATAGAATATGTTTGTACGGCCAGTCCGCAATATACGTTTGAACTAAGTGCGCGTGTCATTGTGCTCCCCAAATACCCCGTCACCACAGTTACGTACCATCCAGCATCGCGGCTGCACGGCTGCACGCGCGTTGGCGGCAAAGACTATGTAACTAAAAACGCTATGATGTATCTATATTCATATTATGTTTCTAACAAACGGGTCAGGCGGTTATGACTTGTATTCATTGATATGAAGGTATAGTTTAATGTACTATTTTTCAAAGTCGTACATGGCAGGTCTATAATATAAAATATCATTGGCCGTAAGGACATTTTCTGCCCCACATACTTTTTATCCGATTGTTACGAGGCCAGAAGTGGGTAGCGAGATATGGGCCTTGTGAAGTGTCACGAAAGGAACAAGTGATAGCCATGTAGTGTAATACATTGGTATCTTGGGAATAAGTGACCTCTCCTTTATTTATCATAATTTGTGTGTATTGGTGGGCTATAGTAGATACCTGGATTTTTTCATAGGTCGTGGCCGCACCGCCATGTTTACAGGGTTTTGATAGCTATCGCGTCGTTGTCGCATTGTGAACGCCTTACCAGTGCGACCCCGGCCTTATTCTGTGAAGTTTACTACTTCATTCTAGGTCCGCCAGGTCTCTAGGCCTGACTTATTATCTCCATCAATCATTGAAACTTTCCTAATAATTACTTAAAGCAATCAACAGTGTAAACAAATATACTTCTAACTGAAATTAACGAATTTCGGATAAGGGGCCATCCATTAATTACGTCACACGTAAAGGGGGGGAGGGGGTCGACGTAATGTGACATAGTGTGACAGGGGGGTGGGAGGGGTCCTAAGTTTTGAGACGTCACATTTAAAAATCTAATTATCTAAGTATTAAAACCGAAATTTGATTTTTTTACGAAAAATTGTGAAAATTTCTGAAATTTGTAAAAAATATGTGACGTCACACAGGGAGGGGTGAGTCTCGCAAATATGACCACAAGTGACAAGGGGGGGAGGGGTCTAAAAATCATGAAATTCGTGTGACGTAATTTATGGATGGCCCCTAAACACAAAACCTACCTAGATACTTAGAATCAACTAAGCAAGAACACTCTTCTTTATTCTGTCAGTCAGGCGAGAATGCTCTAAGTAAATAGCGTTTAATGGTGACATGGAGACCGAGGCCTGTGCATATATGCCTGCTGGACGGCGATGTCCTAGAACGTGGCTAACTTACTTATTCTACTTCACTTGACGGTCGAACAAAATCGTGGATTTTATTCGTTTTTGTTCCTAGTCGTGCGGCGGAAAATGACCCGTGTAAATCCCGCATTAGTAAATCAAAGTATGTAGCACAATCTCATATACACCTTTATACACACCTTACATTTACTTGTTACACCTTTTATGAATATTATCCATATTTTGTCAACTAACAAATTGTACCTAAGTTTATGACGATCTTCCTCCGAATAATAAAACTTTATAAAATTTGTCATTTGATGTAATAAAAACGTAATGTAATGTCACGACTTTTATCCCCGTTCGGGGGTAGTCAGAGGCTTGAGTGGCCATACACCACCACATTGTGCAGGTATTAACCAACTCAAAGCCCACGTTTCACTAGATAGTCTGAACCCAACGCGCTAATCCCGAGGGATAGGTAGGTTTCCTCACGATGTCAGAAGGTCCCAGGTTCGATCCCCGGTGGGGCAGGCACCAATGGATGAATTTTCATCTATGTGCATAATTTACAGTTCGCCGACGGTGAGGGAAAACATGGTCATTTGATAGACATGTAAAACACATATTTTCACCGCCTACCTAATCTGTCGTTTCTCAAAATGTCAATACATACATACATACATATAATCACGCCTGTTTCCCGTAGGGGTAGGCAGAGACCACTTCTTTCCACTTGCTACGATCACATACTTGTTTTGCTTCATCCACTTTCATTGTCAATGTCAATGTAAAATGAGCAATTCACATGTCTAGCGCCTGCTTAATTTATCGTCGAAATTTAAGTTATGTGGGCAGGTCTAGAGAGGCGGCCGACGACGACGGCGGTTGGCGGCGACGCGACGCCTCTTTGCGGATAATTAAAATTTCATATGAAAACTGTGTTTGTACCATATTTTGATGCAATGCATAAGCTGAGCTTTCTTTATTATTGACACCGGTAATTAAGAAAGCTCATATTTTAATTGTTGCCATAGACAAGCAGGCGACGTAGATATATTTTCTATATAGGTTATTGAATAACACAAATAGAAAAAATATATAATTTTGTAGACTCTGAGTATTATTTCGAAGTAAGTAGGTACCTATTTAGAAATAACAACCATCTGTCTGATATTTTAGAAATCATAGGTAATAAAAACTTACCAACCTTTTACTTATTTAAAAAATCCTACAGCTATCCAGAAAGTGAGTCATCGGCAATGTTGATCTATGTGCCACTATTAAAATACTACAGTACTTAACAGAAATTGTCGATAGGTATTTTTATAAAAGGAGGTCAAATTAAAAGCCAATATGCCTATACCTACACACTTCCTACATATGTGTACTTAGTGATTTATCGCGGAGTTTAATTTGATTATATCATCCTTTTTGTCTGATGTTAGAGGTTAAATAAACAGCCCAATTAGATTCCTTTGATGTCCTCACGCGATATAAAATGGCACCGAATTCGGCCGCCGTTGAACAATTTTCATTAGAGCACTACGTGACTGCATTATTAAGGGGCTAAAAACACGGCCTGTTGTTCCCTCCTTTGAACTAAAACTTTTCCATTATGTTTCACAAGATTGCGAATTCATGACGTTGCTTGATAAAAGCATTTTTTTTCGAAAATATGATTTGAATTACGACCCTCTAGGAATTTACGAAAGTAGATTAGGTAAGTACTTATAAATTTTAATTGATTACCTACCGCGTGGTTTCGTGTTCTCTGGTTACTATAGATGAGATGGGGTTACAGAAATGTTATTTTTGTCGTAATTACTAATTAGCCCTGGTAGCTAACTAGGATCGTCCCTAGTATATTTATATACGGAGACTAGTGATGGGATGTTCTCGAGAACATTCTCACCCTCGGAAACTTACTCGTGAGAATTTTTGAGAATCTTATATTGTGGGTGACGTTATCCTAACTGTCAATCTTAAAAACAATTAAAACCACCATACTTGCATGTTTAATGAGGTTTATGCCAAGTTTAACATGCTTCAGAAGATAAATTCTCGAAAATTCTCACGAGTAAGTTTCCGAGGGTGAGAATGTTCTCGAGAACATCCCATCACTAACGGAGACATTTTGAACGTCGATCGATCTTACAACAGCGAACATGTTAAAATTAATCGGTAACTGATAAAAAAGGTGCAGTAACGCACTAACAGCCGAGAAACGTCCTGCCGGTCGCCGCCGCAACTTGGTAGTTGCCAACTTCTTATTTTTTTAATCAAAATAAAAACTTACTGGATTATTTCACTGGTTCCTGTTTCGCTGTTGTAAGACTATAAAATGCCACCGTGTAAATGATACACTGAATAGCACCATACGATTGCGGTTTTAATCTGGCGATATTAATTAACCAGTAGACTGTAGTATTATTATTAAACATTCCACCAGAAATTAACATCCATGAACTCCGAACACTATTACCGCCTTCTATGTTAGTGTTAAAACTAATTTGGCCTGGGGCGGTCGGGGCTATCGCAAGTCAGATAATGTTTACTTAAGTCCAACTTACCCTCCCAGATAGTACCTATTTCAGAGGTTGGTCGAACAAAAACAACGGCCTAAGGCGCTTATTGTTACAAACGTTGTTATACATAGTGCCTTTATTCTGTTATATTAATTCGCGTTGCGGTTTTGGGGCCAAAGTTGAGCAGTTAATGCCTCATTTTGCTAAGCTCGTTTAATACTAGAATTTCTTAAAGCGAGATTAGTGATAATGATAGAGCTTAAGTACTTATTTGTATTATCGACGGTGTAATGAATATAATTAAGTACCTATTTGGTATTAAATGAGAAATATTTCACAGAATAATAGATGAAGGTTAAAATAAAAAATATTTATTTTAAAAGCATCATCATTCTTCGAATTATCTCAACACAGGAATGTTCAAATTTTTTGATTGCTATTTATCTTGTTTGGATAAATAGTATAAGGTCAGTGCCATACTTATCGATCGACAATCGATCGATTACCATCGATCGATTAGTTGACGTTGATCGACAATTTCTATTATAGCAAATCGATCTCCTCGATTGCTCGACTTTTTATCACTCGAGGATCGATCGAAGGTCGATCGATGGTAGAATGACGTAGTCACAGCCGCTGCCACCGTCTCACGTCACCGATAGACCATCGTCATAGACCACCAAGGAATGTATAAGATGTCGCTACCACACCAATCGACCGATGGTGGACCGGTTGGAACTAATAGGTTTAACAGATATCTAGATTTGTGATCTGAAAGCTTGTGGTTATCGCTTTATCAGCAGATAATACAATGACATAAGATACGCAATCAATCATAATAATTACGCAAAACAGCACGAAAGCATTTCAATTAGGCAAACAAGATAAGTGATATCGCATCGAGGAGACAATTATTAGTGCTAACAAACGGCGCACAGCGGCAAACAGATCCGCGTGTATCCATCAAGGCGGCTATATCGCGTGTCGATACATATTGAGAGTATATTTGTTTCTAATTCGGGGAACTAATGCAATATGTTTGGAAAGTTATAGCGAAATAAAGCTTCTGACAGTGAAAGTTTGTTTTAGAGCATATCTAGTTTTTCTTGAGATAGTCGGAAATTACCTATTTCCAACTACTAGCTGTTATTGATATCATTCAAAATAACCCTATATTGTTTGTGCTGTTATAACAGACAAAAAGTAAAAATGATTTATACAGGTATTTCGGTCTAGATATTTTTTTACTGGAATTATAACATCGAGGGATGATAAAAATTACTTACCTGCAGATTATTTCCGATGCCCAAAAACTGCTTAATTAAAGAGGACGAGACGTACATACCACTCTTCCCCACTACTGTTGTAAGCTAAACATACATTTTACAAAGGTTTTACGGGGACTTTAATTTGATCTGATGGCATTTTTTTAAATATTTTTTTTTTATTTAGTAGTTAGTGTAGGAATCCTAAATTGATGGGCAAACATATTGCTTTATTCGTCCGGAGTTTCGACAAAAAATCCTTCTACAGAGACAAAATATCAAGCGCTTTTTTCTAACTGCATAGCCGTGAGCATAAAAACGCATTAAAATAAACCAGCTCTACATGCGAGAAATTTCAGTTAATTATGATCCACAACAAAGCGCGTTCCGCTATTTTCGCCGATGTATTGTTTGGTTTATGATATCGCCCTACTAGTCATGTGCTCGGCATGCTCAAATCCCTGCACGCTATATTGATATTAATTGGACGACACAGAAAACCGCCCGGTTGGGAACGAACAACACATTAATAAAGGCCGCTCTCGATTGTAGGAATTCCCTTTGTGAGTTCGTGAGATACGCGCCTCTAATAAATCCAAATCATGGATGTACGTTTAAGCGCTTTTTACGGATAGCTTTGTTTACTGGGCTTATCAAATTAGGTATTTGTGATGGATTGCGTAAAATCAAATACTATACTTCAGTACAATAAGAGATATAATTCAATTCAACAACAACATTTAATTTAATTGATACCTACTCCAAATGAAGCCTCATAATATCAATGAGGCATTTCTACTATGTCTAAGACTCTTATTGGTATTTTACTTATAGCTATTATTTTTAGTACCTTACCTAAACAACATAGTTTGATAAATATTTATGGTAAAATGAGTAACAACAAAAGCAAATTTAAGGTCTCTTGTGGCGAAGAAATTTGGTATACACCTAATTAAACTGAGAACGCAATATAGCTCTTTATTTATTACATTAACTTTAGATTTATTGGCGCTCGGAGAATTATGCTTTCCAGGCTAGCACTAAGGCAGATCATCCACCTCGACTGCTGGCTGGGCTAGCTGGCCCGCTCGCTTCGACCAATAAGATCACTTCAATTTCTTAACATCATTAAAAAGAAGCGATTCTATTAGTTGAAACGAGCGAGGCAGTTCGTCCAGTCAGCCCGCCAGGTGGAGGTCGACGTTTGGACCTATAGATCTTTTTTACTGATAAAAAAATGGTGGCCCTACTTATTCGTAGTATATCTGTGGCCAAGTTATGTTTGGCGAAATAAAAGTGTCCAGGAAAAGTGCTGGGCCCTGATTTAGATAGGTGTATTGGGCTGATTTAAATTGGATATACAAAGGGGGAAAATAAATTTAAGGGGTCATGTCAAAGTCAAGCATGTACGTTACCTGCACAATGACATAGATAGGCACATCCCTCTTGTAGTATGGCTAGGTCTTCTGGTTTACTGGCACGAACACAACACTAGAACGCTCCAAAGGGCTTATACACACCACAAGTGAGAAGATTAATACGGTTATCCATACGAAAAAATAAGGAATTTTGGCACAGGATCACGGGGCAAACGTTCATGCCAGCACGGCGGTCGGTCAATTTACTGTCATGAGTTGAAAGGGGTACTTAAATATAATTTGATAGGACAGATTTAAAATTTCTACTTACATACAAAATTATAAAGTAAAAGCAAAAACATTAATTTATTCCAGTAGTATTTACAAGTTACTGCCATCCGAAACTCTAACCCCCAAATTTAAAGAAAGTTTTGATGGACTTACACTGGCATTACAAATCACTTTTATTCCCGGAAATGCTTCGTAACACCATTGTAAACGGGCTAAAAATCTCTATAAATTTGGCGGTAAATACCTACATAATTAGCAAGTGCCTAAATACATATAATAATTTTTGGAAGCAGCTGTAGTCTCGTGTACCTCCGACAATGAGTTTATGTATGCTCTGTTTTTTTTTATTGCCAATTAAACAATTAACCCGTCGAGAGGCACAAAGGAAAGGCTCCCGTTGTGAAGGGCGAAATTTTATACGCATTTCGAGGCGTATTGTGGTGTATTTTAGGGTTTGTTCTCTGGTTGAAAGCTTCGGACCTCTGAATAAGCAATCCCTTATAATGAAAATAAGGAAATCTCACAGCTGGGGACTGGGGATAGGTAATTTAGGTCGGGTTTTTGTGAACTGAACTGAGCGAATCTTATATGCGCGTATTTTAAAGGATGCATAGGTTTATTTTTATGAATACATCCGCTCTCATCAATGTAATATGTTTGTAGTAGGTACTTAATTGTGTTGATGTGGTTGCCAAAAGATAAACTAACTTTTTCCATAAAACGTAGGTATAAAAATATAAAAACGGCAAAGCTAATGACATCATATTAGTTGTCAATAAAGGGCATATTGTCGGTGTCGTCGTGTGGTGAGTGGATTCACAAAATGAAAATCATTGACTTTTTATATTTTATTTAATAAAAATCTCTTTTGACTTGAACACGATCACTAAATTACAGACAATTAAAGAAATATTATTTCATGTAACATTGAGATTATTTTACGTTGTATCAGTCGAGCTTAGAACAATAATAGTTACAAGAGAGACTCCCTCACTGACTGATCAAAAGAAAATTTACATTATAACTACTTCCTTATGTACAATGTGTTCGTGAAACGTTATGATATAATCTTAGGGCCTTGGTTTGATAGCGAAACTGAGGCATGGCGTGATATCATAAGACAACCTGTTCGTTAAAGGATTGCCATAATTACACCTTGCCACCGTTTTGCCAGTTGTATGACAAAATTTTATCAAAGTCGTCAAGCCACGGTTACTGTAGTCAACCAAATATATGAGATCTTTAGTACGCACACAATTTAGAGTAAATTTTGCGAAAGTTAATAGTAATTTGTAAATGAAACCGCCTGCAATTTAGGCATCATGATACAAAATGATGTACAATTACCGGCAACATGTGGTAGATAAAAGCAGTTGAATTTCACTTTTGTTTGTAAATAAATCTGTGGTGTAATAATTCCACCTAAAACCTGGCGGTTCATTCGAGACCGCCTCGGGCGAGCGGGCGGCTCGAATACAAACTATGCCTTATGTAGACAATTAGCCATACGCCAAACCAACAGAACAGTGGCTTATATCAAAACACCATAATATAATGTGCTTCAACATACGACAATATCACATTAAAAATTAATTCGTTGCGTGTACGTCAATAATTTTCCATTAGATACCGAAAGAAAATAGAAGACAATTACCGTCAATTAACTCGATTAATTAATTTCTAACGAGGACACGCAACTGTTTCAAACACGTGTGATATTAAAGCATTACTGTGACTGTTCATTTTACATCTAATCAAAAAAATAGTGCACCATGTTTATCTTATATATTTACAATATACACATTTATGTACTAACAACTATTAACAATTATTTTACGAAAATGATTAACATTATTTATATCAGATGAAATACATATGTTTATGGTGAAAAATAAATTAGTTGGACTTTAAAATGTTTGTAGCTTGTGGATAACAATTTATTAACACGTATAAATGAGAGTCATGAGTTTTATTCAAACACAGAATTTGTACCGTAGATAATTTGTTAGGTATAATTTTACTTTGGAGTTGTTCCTGTAATAAACATATTATATTAAAATGGATTAACATAGAGATGTCTTGATCTTAAAGACATCTTTATTTTCATTGAAATATGATAATTTTTGAATAGGCAGATAATTGTGGACTGTAATAATAAATATTACAGTATGGTCAATAAATGCAAGTAGACAAGTAAATGAAACTACACTTGTCCTTGATTTATGTATAGCATTCTGAATACCAGTATTAAAAAGACGTATATTTATTTACACATGTATAAAAACGTAGATAATCCTCATATCTTCGACAAACGTTACATTTAACATGGCAGCTTCAAGTACAAAACGCGATTCAACTGTCAGCCTTTTCATGTACCTATTAACTACTAAAAATTGATAAGTAACAACAATGTAGTTATTACGTTTCTATGAAACGATCATCATAACAATACATAATCAATAGGCTTTTCTATCACTTCGACGTATACTCTCCTCTTGTACAGTTAATTTCGTCACTATTATTTACACAGATTCTACAAACAGTTTGTCTTATAGACTCTCTGACAGTTCATAATGGAATGTTTATTTTTTAATATTTTGAATTGTTCGATGCTTCACGATTTGTAGATAACGCTTTACGTCACTTTCGTGTTTATCGGTGTCCTTTCATGTTGAGGAGCCCCTCCGAGGAGTTGGACGCGGGGATGGCGAGGGGAGTGGGCCCCTCAGCTCTGTGCTAGGGAATCCAGCGGCACCACCAGTTTTCCGTTGGAGTAGCTGTAACAAGTAAAATGCGGTCGGCATTAGTAAAGATTTAAGCAGCATGTGCTTAATACAAATTCTTCAGCCAATATCAAAACTGTTTTAGGCAGGCCCGATTAAAGTTTAATTTTGAATTTTGAAAAAGTAAACTGACCGGTGTTAATGACATTTTTTGAGAGAAATATAACCAATAACGTTTAAATCATGTTTAAATTCACAGAAAAGTGACATTTCTAGCTGTCAGTTTACTTCGTCTAAATAAAATGAGACTGTAGAAGATTTGTAGTACGTAATTTTTTTTATTAACACACCATTAGATCAGGCTTTTTATCACGTGGGTAAATTATTTTACAATCTTTTATTATACATGTAATGTTTTTTTTAAGCCTGCAAAAACAGTCCAAGTCTGAAATATGACTTACAAACTAAGTAATAACTAAGATGTTAGTAAAAATAGATGTATAGGAAACGTTATTAACCTGTATGGTATAGTTGTTCTGGATTTAGCTCTGCTTGGCCTACACGCTTCATCTGCAACCAAGACAATTCAACGTGAGCCATTATAAATTTTATATCTTCGATTTTATAAGATAGTTTGTCTTGGCGTATTAACCGGAAAGTTTCCTCTTGTTCACAGTTTATATCGGAGAGGTTTAATTAAGTGGTGGCGCGCATTGTCTCGACTAGCGGAACAATACTTATCGCAACTCGAAGTTACCAGAAGTATTATCTGCGATACCTTAATGAGGTAACTTCGATTCGACTTCGTTAATCGTTTCTGACCCAGCCGATAGCTGTTATACCTTTATCGTTTTAATTGGTTTTGATATCAGTATTATTGCCTATATGTGATGTGATGTTATGGTGAAATGAAAAATAAAAAATAATCGGGTTTGAAATTCTCTGCGAGAGATAGAGAGGTTTTTAAATGGACGCGCTTTGGTGATTGTAAAGGAATAAGATAAGAAGAAAGAAAAATATAATTTACTGGTAGAAAGTCACGCAAATATTGGATTAATTTATAATGTTATTAAATATACTCTGCTTGCTGAAACGCTTATCGTCTATCTTATATTAGAAATTCTTGGTAACACCTGCCAATTTGAGGTGATATCCATATTGTTGACAATAATAATATAAATGTGGTTTTAGATATTATTTACGTATTAGTTATTTTTATACTACCTACTTATTTACGTTGCTACTTCATTAAATCCCGATGTACTTTCTGCCAGTAATATGAAGGTGTGGGGGGTCCCTTACCATGGTGCGGCTAGCATCGCTGCGAGAGGCACGCATCGCATTTGACGGGCTCGGCACGCCGCTTGCCCTGAGAGCCCTGCGAGCCGGACTTACGCCGGAAAGTGTACCTAACGAGCAGACCTGCAATGCAAAACGCCGCACCGTTAACAAAACAAATAACTAAACCAAAATGAAAACAACAAACACTGAGTACGCGAGCGACGCGCGCGTCCATCTGAAAAACGCCTATGGGCGGACGAAAGCGGGCGAAAATAAAAAAGAAATGATGCTCTCCGGGTTTTCATGACTTGATACCGCTCGGATTCATTCACGTTTTATGGCAGAATGAAACTTTATTCTTTATACAATCCTCTATCTGGGATATATATTTCGTTTGTGTTTTATGGAAGTTCCCTAGCGACGATAGCGATTGTTTGGGAGTATGTTTATAATGTTAGAAGTTTTGTTTGAGCTAAATACAGAAGTTTTGAAACTTAGCGTCTACTTTGACAAATAAATGTCTAAGATAACGTAGCTATTTCATGCACAAGAGTAAAGTTTGAAGATATGAATGCATTTGTAACGTAATAAACTTACCAGTTAAGCCTGCCTTGTTGATGCTGTTAGAGCTAGAGAAGCCAGATATTTTCTTCCACGCCTTTTTGTTCCAAAAACCGCTGGTTTTTGCATCTCCGCAGCTGGAACTTCTCGGGGAAGTTGCATCTTTGGGGCAACGGGCTCCGCACTCCTCCGCGCCTAAAATTCTGACGCCAGCTCCGCGAGTGCCGTACGCCACGGCCGGCAAGTGCGGCACTGATCCCGTCGGTTTTCGCCGCAAGCTACCTACATAACTCGCTCCACTACTACTGCCACTAAATCCACTGTCTAAATCTGGAGGATTACAACTTGCCGGCGAAAGTAGTTCGTCCGTTGGACCCACTCGCAACAATTCCTCGATATTGTCTCTGTCCTCCGCTCGCTCTGAATCGGGAGATTCGCATTCCGGCATTAACATGGCTTCTACACTAAGATTTAACTCTCCCAAAATTCGTTTGTGCCTCGATTCAACTCGACGGACCTCTTCCTCGACGACACTTCTGTCTAATGATACGAGCGACTGCCGTGGTGCGTAACGGTGCTTAGGACATGTCCTAGAGCCGTCAGTGATTTCCTCATAAATATTTTCTTCGGTACCGTATCGTGTGACGTAATTATGCCGAGATGTCCGATCACGAGGTATGCCGCGACCGCGCTGCCGATTCACTTTCCTCGACGACGAGGGCATTGACAGGTGGTGATCGTAGTAAGCATAAGAGTAGTCTACTGGTTCAAATCGTTCCATTGTAGCCGCAATGTTGGTCCTATTCCAGGTCTGCGGGGGCGGCTCCCTCGACAAATTGACAGCAGCTAGTCGCGCTGGAAGTATTTCATCCAGATCCCTAGCGCACCGTTCATCAAGCGACTGCGCGCCATCATCTTCTTCTCGTCTGTGCTTCCTATGCGGTCGCCTAGATGTTTGCGAGCGTGCGTGCGTGCGATCGCAGTCTGATCCGTGACCATGATTGTAATCTGGCGTGTGGCTGCGATTGTAATCGATCGGCCGATGTTTACAATCTAAAGTATGGTGAAAGTCGGGGGTCCGCCTGAGGCTATAACTGGAGTTTCCTTCGTAGTCCGATCGGTCGTAGGACGGGCTGTCGTCAGCGTTACTGGTATGGGCATGCGGGCAGTCGGCGGCAATGCCGGATTCTGACGACGGGTAATCGTGGACCTCGGCCGTGGTGAGTACCCGGTCGTCGGGTTGCGCGGGTTCTGAAGCGGCGTGGCGGTGATGGGGTCGCGGCCTTGTGGTCTCGCGGCAGCTGGCGAAGGTTCGTTGAAGCGTGGACGGGTGCGGGTACCGCCCGCAACGGGGGTCGTACACCGCCTGCCCTGGCTCGTCCGGGCTTGGCGGCGCGCTGCGTGATTCCATGGCTCATCCTTTCATCGCCAATTAGTACCTGAAAGAGAAAATACCTTTGTTAGAGATTACGCGTACACCGAATATCACAACAGTCACTCAAGTGCTCACCAAAGATTAAAGCAGTCTCGTAGAGGGCAATCAACCGACTTGACTATGCTTTTTTTCAATAAATTGTTGGGTTATAAATATGAAATATTTCTCTTTTTAATAAAAGTCACCGACACGGGCCGCGGCCCGAGGGCAATGAATCCGAAATTACATGCTCCGTGATAAGGGTAGGGTAAGTGACGATCAACACAGCAGCCGACGTCGATATATCATCATCAGTCGCCGGGTAATAAATCGGGGACTTTGCGCCGTGTTTACATTTTATATGGCGGATTTTCGTGAGCTTGGTTGGTGTTCGTGTGGCTTGAAATTACAATTGCAAGAGACGTGAATTCGGGATGAAAATATAACATGATTTGCTGTCGAAATTACAGGTAAACTTCCTATAGGTGACATTACTTGGGTATATATTAATTAAATTGCTTCATGTTTAGATACTGGTGTACCTAAAACATATTCTAAAGCACAAACCTAAAAATTAATTTAAGGCTGATAGAAATATTATTATCAAACGCAAATAAAAATATTATTCTTTTATAAAAAAATAGTATAAAAAATGGAAATCACGATTTTTATTGCGTCTTCATGTTATTGCACGAATTCCAGACCAATTTTATCGGTATAGTATGGATATAAGTGTCCGTGAACTATCTGTGCAAGGGCGCCGGGACGCGTGTCGCGCCCCGCCCGTCGCCATGGTGACCGCTCCCGCCGGTTATCTTCGCTTCCGGCCGATATTCCTTGCATCTAAATCATCATCAGGGCTGGGAAGCGGCTCGTAAAGGGCCCGTTGACCGTCCGCCTTTCATAATTTGTTCCCGCCATCGGATCGCGCCGAGATTTGAGCTCCAACTCCGCAGCGTAACGACGTCTATAGCCTAACTTTCGCCCTATCGCGTTCTAGCCCGCGGCACTTTTGTTTGTTCCCGAACAAAAGTTTGATATCCGTTTCGAAATGCTTGTTATAACTGCATTTTAACACGCTGTTACTTCTAACGAATACTGCTGAGCAAAGCCGAACTATCGATCCAGTCGATGGCGTATTCGTAAAAAATAAATTTCGCTGTCAAATTGGAATAAGTAACGTTACGATAAATTTACATTGCGTTCTCATATGCCACATGATATAAGCACAATTTTCGCTCCCCTTCCTGCTCTCCCCTTGCGTTCAGCTTAAGAATATATTACGCATTGTGAGGGTTAAAAATCATGCAACGTTTAGTGTCCGACCGAAGATTCGGTTTCGGTTTCGGTTTCGGCCAGTTTCGGCTCAAAAATCCAGTTTCGGCACCAGTTTCGGTTTCGGCAGAAAACCCACCGAACCTTTCGGCCGCGCCGAAACTCTGCGTTCGTGAATTATCGCGCGTCACTCGGTTCATTTCGGGAGAGTTCGTGTCTTGCGTTGCATCCGCCATCGCGCATCGTCACCTGTCAGAACGCCGGCCGATCCGGCGTGATTGTTTTGTGAGTTTAGTGTTATTTCTCGCTTTATTGGCCTTTATTAAGCATTGAAGATCTTTCTGTTGAGTTATTCACTCGGATTTATGAATGATGAGAATTAAGTATGTAGAAGAAAGAGGTTATATTATATTATATTTGATTCACAAATTCATCATTTATTAATTAATTATGTTACGGTACATATGTTTTAGGTTATTGTTGTTGGATTAGGTTTTAAATTACCCTAACAACTACCAGCTATGATTTAGCTGTGTGTGACCTTCAGATACATCATTTTTTATTGGTAAAATAATTTGCTGTTGTCCGTATATTTTTGAGAATCGATCTGAACGTGACATACCTATCTACTTAAGTAGAAAAAGAAAACGGGTTTAATATATTACAATTACGATTGCCACCCTAAATTATAAAAAAAAATATGAAAATCCCACAAAATCCTTAAATTACCAACTGCAATTAAAATTTAAAATTCTCTCAATTAATGTTAAATTTAGTCTTAAACATGTTGTGATTATAAACGCAATCGAAATACTCAATTAATGAGGTCCTTTTTTATAATGTAAGTGTTGATTATTGACAATTTTTTGTTCCAAGAAGTGTTAACATGATTGTTATTTTGTGTTTATTTTAATCAGAGCAGTAATATTTAAAAAATATATAAAGTAATAATACAATAATATTATTATTAATAATTATATTTTCACATACTTCAATTATTGTTTTTTATTTCATTTAACACATTCTAACATTTCTAACTGTCAAAATAAGGGTATAAAATAAGCCAAATTTCAGGAAACAAAAGATTTTTAACTTGTCTGAAAAAGGTTCGGTTTCGGTTTCGGTTTCGGCCGAACCTAAAACAGATGCCGAAGATTCGGTTTCGGTTTCGGTTTCGGCAGAAAATCCTGTTTCGGTCGGACACTAGCAACGTTTGTAATGGCTACGTAATTGTAATGAAATTTATGGCTGTCTGACACTAATTGCCTCTATTATTTTAAAGATACAAATTTAAAAATAAGGTTTGGCTTCGTGGGGAAGTGTTAGGGTATAGTTTGGGGGTTAAAAGTTAATGATTTGCACATTGACAATCACTTGGTGCAGTTTTTTGAGCGTTGGCCGCCAGGCTCACTGCATCGGGTGGTTGTGGGTTCGATTCCCGCTAGAGAAAAAAATCGGAAACGGCCTTTTCGGAATTTACCCTGGCCCGGGTGACACTGAGATCGTACCCAATTAATTGTACAAGCGTCTGGCGATGATTTATTTATTTATTTTACGCGTGACGGATGGACTCATAAATTAGGTACTTGCTAAGCATTGGATTTAATATTAAAAACGAATAAGCATTAGCAGATAAGAATTCTCTAGAATTCGCGCCCTCGGAGTAATCATCATCCATCATGGGCGATAAAATAAGTGTTTTCATTTTCTATGCACCCCACACCGCGCGTACACCGCGGCCCTCATTACAAATAATAGATTTTTTGTGGCCCGGACACATGTGGACTATGTCGCTGATGGTAATTGGTGTGTCTGACACATTTTTTTCGTTAATCCGGTTTTATGTTACATGCCTGTGATCATAGTGAAGTCGAAGTATGGATCAGACAAATCGGATTACATTTGATTGCCACATAAAAGGAGCAAAACGAAGCTATATAGTAACGCATTAAAAGTGTTTTTAAAAAGTAAAAAACTGACAAAATCGAGCAAAGAAACGAAATGAAGACGGACCACGTAAAAAATAATGGCTTCAATTATTTTTCCAACAACGCTTCAGCTTCAGTTTGAGGCTCGACAGCGTCCACAAGACCCGAAAAGATGCTCCCGAGCAATATATGACGTTAAGTCGAGCGAACTGTTAAGTTCATGCAGACGTACCTATTGACTAGATCATTCTTTTGATACATTTCACATGCTTACCCAACCTAGAAGTTGTAGGTGATGAATTTGAAAAATTATCCAATTGAATAAATTTGTAGGAAGTAAATCCCCAAGTCCACGGCGTCCGCAGTCCTCGGCGACCGCAGTAGGTACAAATCGTTGACACTGTTGAGTTATTTATGTGGCCGCTGCTGTGGCAGTTAAGTGCTTGGTGACTCAATAGGTGCCCGACCTAATGAAAGCTTGTCACGTTTTAATTTGTCACAAGTAAAATACAGTCTACGATTGACCGTTGGGCTGCTATTAGTACGGCTGTCGACCGACGCTATTTTCCAGGAATATTCAAATTAACCCGAACAAAGGATTTCCTCAATCTCAAATAAAAAACTTGTAATAAATTGTTCTGGGTATATTGGATAAAAAGTAATTAAATGGTAATTCTGATATAAATTGGACTTAATTGTTGAATTATAGTTAAGGTCAGGGTTATCAGTTGATGAAATAAATTGGCGATCATCTCTAGGGGCACTAGCAGTGTCATGTTTAATTATTTGTCAGCACTAAACTATCGGCTGCTATATTCTGCTATTGCGATAACTGCCACGGTAATTACCATCCAAGTTAATTGGTTTTACTCATAAAGTGGATTTTATTCGCTCTGTAACGGAGGGAAGAGTATTTTCTTCCAGTTCCTCCTTTTCTTTCTTTTGATTAAATTCGTGCGGGTTCCAAGACAACTTACCTTTTCCCCGGAACTCGTCGAGGGTCAAACCTTGGCGTCATTGATGGACACCATTGTCGATCCTAGCTTACAGGAGGAACAGTCCCAAAAAAAGTAGGTAGGTACTTTTGATTCGAACGATATTGAGATTATAGATTGTCGAAAAACATCGCATATGTATGACACAGTAGCATATACTACCATATAACAGTGTCATACATATGCGATATTTTTTCAACGTAAAACCAACTTACAGTGATAGAAAATGTGAATCAAAGGCATAATCAACCAGTTGTAAGCATACATTATTCTGATTGGCCTCATGAAACTTGAGACGAACCTCGTAAAACAACGAACACTAAATTATGCATTTGAAATACGCGTACAATGGGTTTTATTAAGTGCATTACAGCAGTCGTAAATATCGTAACGAACCCTAGTTAATAGAAGCGATTTATACTTAAAAGACCAATAAAATTTAAATCGGTGACATTACGACCTTTATACAAGTAGGTACCTACTATTCAATTTGAATTAGATCATAACTCCAAACGATTATTTTGTTCTAACTCAATCCCGATTACTGGTAAAGTTTTACTTTAAAATTACTTTTCAATTACGCAATTGTATTAGGATTTCAATCTTAAATCCAGTTTTTGGCTAATCAAACTGTTATTAGGTGAAACGTTGTTAAATTTTTATATAATGAAGCTTAAAATATAAAGGCTCATAAAATATTATTTCACTCACAGCGAGAGTTTATATGGCGTATGGAAATGAAGTACCTATATGTCACTAGTGTTATCAAATTTCAGTCAATAATAAAGCAATTTCTGGCGCAGACCCCCATAAACCTAATACGGTGCTCAACGTATCCGAACCCATAGGCACGTAAATATAAAGTTGAACATTATACAACAAGTATAAGGAGGCCATTACACTGAACGTCGTCGTTCAGAGATTTGAATTCGAAATGAGCACTGGCTTTTTCGCGACAATTTTGTTTATTTTATGTTCCTTTTCCCAACTCCCGGCTTTTGGGGAATAAATAAGTAACAAATGAAAGTTTAGTTAAAAGCTAAAATGAAGAGGAGCCGGGTTAGACGTGAATCGGATTCGGATAATGAAAGTCCATTAATAAAATGGGTGGATAGTCGAGAGGATTTTGTGCGTTAAGATCGGTATCAGGTAATTCTCGGACTGGTCTAGCTCGGTGGATTTCATTAGTGTAACTAGATTTTTGCCAGTTACTACGTCTTACAACCTAACCTTAACTACCTATCTATTTAATTATCAGTTTTAATCAAAAGTAAATGTCGAGCGTACGCACGATACTATCTTCTCCAACTTATTATGATGGGCAAGATTAAGGGAAAGCGATGCGTTGGCAGAAGAATGAAATCGTGGCTCATATGAGGAAGTAAACCAGCATTGCCAGCGTAGAACACCTATTTCGCATGGCAAGGATATAGAATAATATGGGGAGCTGACAGCTATTCAGTAGTGCGAGATGGACTGCAAGAAGAAGAATCAAAAGTAAAAATAGTGCAACTGAAATTACGTTTGCTGTGACATGAACACAAGTTCTTGATCTCAAACTACATCGTAAAACCTTAGGTATTATTATACACTACTATATTATATTATGGTAGATTGATAGTTAAATTTTAATTACGATCATAGTAACTTACGTTAAGTAACGTAATTAAAATAGCTAAGCTCTAGCTTAAGCCTACTATTACATACAAACGTTATATAGTATAGTTAATGCCGGAGCATATCGGCCATTTTATGTGACACTCAACATAGAAACGGTTAAGTGCCCTTTGAGGAGATCCTCGCGTTTTATTACTGGCAAAGTAGTCGATAAAGTGCGCGAAAATATCTCTACTGAGAACGTAACCATTGGGATTTTATTTGACTACTAATACTTAGACACAGTTTTAGTTCTATACACATTAAGTTCGTGATGTTTAGTGGATTCAATTTACTCGTAATCCAAAGTAAACGTTGGGATAATTGTTATTAATATATACAACCCTGTTCCTAGCCTTATCTTAACATCTTAACTTAGTGTAATAATTATATAGCTACTCATTTCCTTCAGATATTAGAAACATACAACAGTACATTAATTTAGATCCAGGCATCTATTTAGCTAGATTATTTCATAATTAACTAATCAGTGCTGAGCTGCTGTTATAATATCTATGTATTTCTACACAAAAATAAATTTAAACCAAGTCACAATAGCACAAAAGAAAGCGTGCATGCAAATTCTTGATACCATTGTTGTACGAGGAAAATTTGAATTTGAAATCATACACCTCAAAGAGCCCGCTAATCGAGCGCGTCAAAAGTTTTAACAGAATTTGATGTCTCCGCCGCACTTGATTCAGCGAACTCGTGATTCCCACTCAGGACGGGGTCGTTAGAATTCAGTAAAGCCAAGAACACATTACAAACGAATAGGCTCACTCCATCTTAACAATTATTATACCTCGGTTTATACGCGTTTTACAACCGAAATTAGGAGCGGTGTTCGACGCCGAGTGCCGTAACCTCGATGCGCAAGAAATGCTATTCTATTTGTTCAACCAAATTGAGTGTGTAATTATTGTTATAATAAACTCACCACACCCATGTTTATCTATTATACTCGGTTGACTTAAGTTTGTGTTTTGTGTAAACTTGATCCCAGTTTATGTACACAGCGGGGTAGACGCCCACTTGAAAACCTTTTAATTTATTTATTTTATAACATGCATACGAAGAATTTACCATAAATGAATATAAAATACTAGGCAATGTTAGCATACGTGTTTGGATGTCTATAGACATATCTGGTTATTCACGTAACTAATGTATATATTCACGATGTAATCAACATTAAAACCTAGGTGAATCAGGGTCAGATACAAGCTTTATACGGTACTTTGTCTTAGTATCAATTAACATTCTGGCCGGCTACACATTATTAGGAACTTTCTGTGATTAAAACGCCGAAAAGCGCTCGGTGCATGCATTATGTAGTGGTCCCAACCAACTATTGTATCAGAAAAGATAAGGATAAGGATGTCCACAAAATTTCTGATAGAAAATTTCTGATAATGTGGGGCAAACGTTAAGTCCCGGAAATTATAACAAGAGCTTAATAAGTTCAGGAATAAAGAAAATGAATGTTTTGCTAACTAGTTAGTACCTACTAGTTACCACAAGCACTTATCTCAAGCAAAGTTTGTAATTTATAGTAAGATAGGTATAAGGACACAGGAAAGTGTTAATGATAATGATAGCTTATAGTACGGTATGTTTGATATAGGAGTCGCTAATTGGTCTCGTCTACGTAAAATATTTGTTAGACATTGTTTTTAAGTCCCCGGATGGGTGTTTGTAATTTTGCGTTTTTGACAGTCTGCGTGTTTGACTTCATGCGCTTTTAACGTTCTGCGTATTTGACGTTTTAAATATTGGACGTATTTCGTGTTCGTCGTTCTGCGTACTACCTATTAGATTTTATGTATTTGCCGTTCTGTATAACGCTATACAATATTTAGGTACACTAAAGAATGTTAACTAATGATAGATCTACAGGAATATGTTGGCGGTGAGATACGTGACTGTGCCCTTAATATCGCCGGTCGCCGCGCCTCCCAATAACGCATTTTTAAGGATTTGAGCCGGGATCGTTTCATACGAAAGGGAAAATATTTTCGGAGCCGAACGACGGAACTAAGCCTTCTAAATCCGTCTTTCATCTTCACCGTTAAATATGTAATGGAAAGAAAATCACACGAATATTAGGTATACGATTGAGAAGAGTGCACTGTTTATTTTATGAATTGCGTTTAATTTAATGTTAATTGCGTCACTTGCACATACGTCGGTGTATAAAAACAAAAGACGGTCTATTTTTTTGGATATCAATTTCAACCAACGACAATTTTAAATTCCGTTTTTTATATGTAACAAACAACAAACAAACAACAAACAACAAACTTCAAACAGAGTGAAAATTAAATTAAAAGCAAGCGTTTTCAAACCACATACCGTCCGTAACATTTATGAAAAAGGTATTCGGAGCCACTTGTAATTTTAGTTAAATGTGTATCCAATAAAACAGCACTAAATTTGAGAGCATTTCTAAGTGAAAATTTGCCGTCAGCTTCGAGGAAACGAGCCGGCGAATTGGCTACCAGCCTATAAAACGTAATGTCACATTCATTTGCAATTCAAGAATCCTCAGTCTGTATTATGCCTAATAAAATTTACATATTTAAATTAAACTGAGAAATAACAAGATACCGAAACCGTCATGGCGCTTAGATTCTGCGGACATTTGTCTTTATTTATGTGTTTTATACGTAGCACTGTATCTTACGCATCTTTGATTTAACCTTTAATTTAACATATTAGATATGTTTGGTACCTTGCAATCCAATATATATATATATATATAAATATATATAAAACTAAGCCGAATCCTTTCGGGAGATGGATACTGCAGCGACTAATTTGTTAAACTTGCCTTAGCGGAAGCACTGCCGCGCCTCCTAATATGTTTTATTCATCAATAACATGACCATTGACACGAGGACTCAACTTCTGATAAAAATACTTCGAATATAATCGAATACAAACAAATACACGTTGTACTTCGTTTATTTATAAATATCCGAAATATCTATCAATCTATCAATTACTAGAGTATTGAGTCGATAAAGCCGTATCACATAACCGATAGTGCAGTGAATCACAGCGACAGTCGACCTCTGGCATCAATCAGTCGTTGCAATACGATAATGCACCTCTAGGCAGATAGCAATGTGACACACTTAGCGTACGTTGAACGCCAGTGTGTTATCACACTTATCATAACGTAACACGTATCATTAATATTTTTAAAATACAACGGCTTATTTTTAATCTCGTGTCTCGTGATTTTGTTAAATAAATGTTTTGTTTCTTCCTATTTTTAGGGTAATATCATATAGTGACTAGGTCTTTAGAGGTTTATTAAAAAAAATACCGATGGATTTCATGAAATAGCATAAAAGCTTGTTTCTATAATCTACAATCATTGTTTTAGCCGATATGAAATGATCACAGCCCTGCTACAAAGTTCCACTTCGTGCCTACTGTTTTTGGTAATAAAATCTACTTACAATTACATTACGTTGGACCTATTTACACGGCTGTCCATCCCGTATTACAAGAGCGTGAAACATACATTAAGCCAGTCCAGACTCCAGATAGAAGTGCGACTGTTTAATCGAAATTCAAGTGCATTCCGTTGGCAACATAATTGGAAACTCTATTTTAGTTCGGTGCATGTAATCTCACTCGAAATTACATTGCTATTAAACATTACTTACATCCCCAGAAAATAAAGATGTTGAATGGATTTTCATGGGGCATATACCTAGTTCTTTTTAATTTACCTATTACCTCTCCAAAAAAATAATTTTATTTTAGCTGCAGTTTCACCCATATAGAAATTTAAAACATAGCCTATGTTACTAAGGAATTGCTTAGTTTTCTGTCAGTGTAATAATTTTTAGAACCGGATCGGTAGTTCCGGAGATTACCTATTATTATTATACAAACAACCAAAAAACATAATTGATCCGTTTTATAATATTAGTTCGGGCGGCTTGAACAACTCTGACACTGGCCACTAACCATTCGATAAGAGTAGTAGTAGCAGTAGTTATAAATAGAAGTGGGTGTTTAAACGAGAATCCGTTTGAAAAGTTCGTTTTTTTACGTAAGCACACAAGCGCGCTTATAAACACAAGCGTGTGGCTTTTAAGCAATGACGGCCAGAAAGAGAAAGAAATTCCAAAAATTTCCAAAAAGTAACCTTATTGTTATGAAAATACAGCTCAAATCAATATTTAATTAAATTAAACCTTATTTCTTTACCCATAAAAAGCAATACATTGATACTAAATATTAGATTGACAACCATATTTCTATGCGCATAAGGCTCACTATAAATTTTTCAGCAGATAAGTTTTTGCTATATAAAAGTTCAATGCATAAAGCACAAAAAAAGTTGAAAGCAGACAATTAAGTAAAAAAGTAAAAAGCAGAAAAGCACTTCCGCGCTTTTTACAGCGATTTTAAAAACAAGCACAAGCGTTACAGCGTTCTTTTAATACAAAGCCGTTTATCACATCTTTAGTTATAAATAGTAGAGGACAAAATAAATCTACCTATACTATACTATACCACGAAATAGCTATATTTACTCTACACACACAAAAAGTTGTCATGTCTCACATTTATAAAAGTCGCTATGAGTTTAGTCTGAAATCAGACGTGTTGAAATATACGCCGTGATCTCTTTTGCCGTCACTCATAAGAACTCTCCACAAAAATAACACGTATTTGAATAAATACAGGAGTCGTTTTAAAAGTAGACATAAATTTATACTAAGTTATTATTTTGACTTGATAGTATTAAAAACAAAAACAACAAAACCATGGACCAGTTACTAAGGGGACTGGCCCTAAGCAAGTCGGCCGAGTAGTTGGCCTAGTACTAACATCGACATAAAACGAAGCGAGTAGTTCAACTATTTACCGGTAAATAGTAAAATGAAAACGAAAAAACAATGACCACATTTTGTTTCATACAAATATCTAATAAGGGCACCTCTTTCTTTAGTCTTTACTCTGTGAACAAAACATACAGTCGAATTGAGAACCTCCTCCTTTTTGAAGTCAGTTAAAAGTGAATAAAAACCCCTTAGTTAGGGCCAAGATTTCTAATATTCCCAAGGGTCAACTTAGGTAACTTTGTGCTTAGCTCAAAGCTAGAAATTTAAAAGTGAATGAAATCGTGAAAGGTTTATATTAATGCCATACATAAAAGTACCTTAGATATACTCACCTCAGATCTCATAAAAGCTGACACAATATTTAGTAACATACTAACGTGAGAAATATGGTGACATTTTATCGCCCCTAACACGAATGCAAAGAATAGAATGTTTAATAAAACTTCAATACTTTACAAAATTGACTTCCATACATTTATGTAACTTTAATATTATTTACTAGCTGTGCCCGCGGCTTCGCCCGCGTGGAAATTGATGTTTATGATTAGTCTGTCTTATTCCAGAGCCTACACTATCTGCGTTACACATTATAATCAGTTTAGTAGTTATGGAGATACCGACGTGGCAACAAACATTCACACATACAGACACATACACTTATTTAGCTTTTGCCCGCGACTTCGTCGGCGCAAAATTTAAATTGCAAAAAAACGGACTCGATCCCATATCCCAGATCCCGTTTCCTGGATCTCGTTTCCCGGATCCCGTATCTCTGATCCCGGATCCCGGATATCGTATCTAGGATCTCGTTTCCCGGATCCCGGATTGCGTTTGCCGGATCCCGTATCCCGAATCCCGCATCCCTCATCCCATTTATGGTAATGTTCCAAGCACTATGTCGAAGTTAAAGCAAATGAACATAAACACGGTGTATATCACGTATCCCAAAACCGACTTGTATTTTTAAGAAGACATCTAAACACCAATTTTCATACTTAATTCTAACTTCAAAAATGACAAACTCCCATACAAACTTTCATCCCCTATTCTACCACCTTTGGGGTTGAATTTTCATACACCCTGTAATTATTATTATTTTTATTTAAAGAAACCAAAACAATTATTAACTATCAAAAATGACTTACTTTCATCCCCCATTTAAACCCCTTAGGGGTTGAATTTTCAAAAACCCTGATCTTGACATTTTTAATTTTTTTAAAGACACCTAATTACAAATTTTCATAATTCTAACTTGAAAAATGACGAACTTGCATACAAACTTTCATCCCTTATTTAACCCCCTTAGGGGATGAATTTTCAAAAACCCTGAAATTATTTTTTTACATATCTATATCTATACTAATATATAAAGAGGGAAATGCTGACTGACTGACTGACTGACTGACTGACTGACTGACTCATCAACGCCGAGCCGAAACTACTGAAGTTAGAGACATGAAATTTGGATAGTAGATATATTTTGTAACGTAGACAAGCAATAAGAAGCGATTTTGGAAAATTCAACCCCTAAGGGGGTTAAATAGGGGATGAAAGTTTGTATGCAAGTTCGTCATTTTTCAAGTTAGAATTATGAAAATTTGTGTTGAGGTGTCTTTTTAAAAATAAAAAATATGGTTTTCGGCGTTTTTGAATATTCAACCCCTAAGGTGGTAAAATAGGGGATGAAAGTTAGTTGGGAAGTTTGTATAGATGTTCGTCATTTTTGAAGTTAGAGTTATGAAAATTGGAGTTTAGGTTCCTTTTTAAAAATAAAAAACTTGAATTGCTGCGTTTTTGAAAATTCAACCCCTAAGGGGGTAAAATAGGGGACGAAAGTTTGTATGGAAGTTCGTCATTTCTGAGGTTAGCATAATGAAAATTTGTGTTTAGGTTTCTTTTTACGTATTAAAAATAATAATTTCATCTTTTTTGAAAATTTAAACCCTAAGGGGTTAAAATAGGGGGTGAAAGTTTATATGGACGATCGTCATTTTTTTAAGTTGGAATTATAAAAATTGGTGATTAAGTGACTTTTAAAAGATAAACAATATTAATTTCAGGGTTTTTGAAAATACATCCCCTAAGGGGGTAAAATAGGGGATAAAAGTTTGCATGGAAGTTCGTCATTTTTGTAGTTAGAATTAAGAAAATTGGTGATTAAGTGTCTTTAAAAATAATAATAATAATAGCGTTTTTGAAAATTATACGGGGTATGGGATACGGGATACGCGATATGGGATACGGGATTTTGTATATGGGATACGTGATACGGGATACGTGATACGGGATACGGGTAACGGGATATGGGATGCGGGATGCGGCATACGGGATGTGGGATGCGTGATACGGGATACGGATACGGGATACGGATACGGATACGGATACGGATACGGATACGGGATACGGGATACGGGATATGGGATACGGGATATGGGGTAAGGAATACGGGATACGGAATGTGGGATGCGTGATATGGGGTACGGATACGGGATACGGATACGGGAAGTTTGCATGGAAGTTCGTCATTTTTGTAGTTAGAATTAAGAAAATTGGTGATTAAGTGTCTTTAAAAATAATAATAATAATAGCGTTTTTGAAAATTATACGGGGTATGGGATACGGGATACGCGATATGGGATACGGGATTTTGTATATGGGATACGTGATACGGGATACGGGTTACGGGATATGGGATGCGGGATGCGGCATACGGGATGTGGGATGCGTGATACGGGATACGGGATACGGGATACGGATACGGATACGGGATACGGGATACGGGATACGGATACGGATACGGATACGGGATACGGGATACGGGATATGGGATACGGGATATGGGGTAAGGAATACGGGATACGGGATACGGAATGTGGGATGCGTGATACGGGGTACGGATACGGGATACGGATACGGGATACGGTATACGGGATAGGAATACGGATTCGGGATACGGGATACGGGATACGGATAAAGGATACGTGATACGGGATACGGGATATGGGATGTGGGATGCGTGATACAGGATACGGATACGGATACGGGATACGGGATTTGGGTTCCAGAAAACGGAAACGGAATTTTTTAAATTTATATTCTGCGCGGACGAAGTCGCGGGCAAAAGCTATATAAAAATAAACATAAACACCAATTTTCACAATTCTAACTTCAAAACTGACAAACATCCATGCAAAATAACATTCAAAACTTTCATCCCCTATTTTACCCCCTTAGGGGTTGAATTTTCAAAAACGCTGAAATTACTAATTTTTATTTTTTAAAAGACACCTAATGACAAATTTTCATAATTCTAACTTCAAAAATGACGAACTTGCATACAAACTTTCATCCCTTATTTAACCCCCTTAGGGGATGAATTTTCAAAAACCCTGAAATTATTTTTTTACATATATAAAAATAAACATAAACACCAATTTTCACAATTCTAACTTCAAAACTGACAAACATCCATGCAAAATAACATTCAAAACTTTCATCCCCAATTTTACCCCCTTAAGGGTTGAATTTTCAAAAACGCTGAAATTACTAATTTTTATTTTTTAAAAGACACCTAATCACAAATTTTCATAAGTCTAACTTCAAAAGTGACGAACCTACATACAAACTTTCATCCCCTATTTAACCATCTTAGGGGTTGAAATTTATAGGTATGATTAGCCTATGTCTCCTTCCAGAGTTTACACTATCTACGTTTTAAATTTCATTAAAATCAGTGCCGTAATTATGGAGATACGTGGGAACAAACATTCACACACACACACACACACACACAGTTACTTTCGCATTTATAATATTAGTAGGATTGGAAACGTTTTACAACGAATTTACATATCTATAAAACGGTATGTAACGGTGTCCAGGAACTCGGTGTATACGATTGTTGTGAAAATGTATTCAGTAGACGAATGAAATGGTCATGAAAGCCAGATAGTGAAGGCAGGTAATAATTTTCCGGAAGTTTATGATCCAATTACGAAATAGTGTGATGAGGGGACGAGTTTATAGTGGTGTTATCGGTGATGTATTCATACAGATACCTCGGTGTGTTTAGTTGATACCGTTAATTTTAAGTGCACTCAACAGCGCACGTAACTAGTGTGATTTGGTAATGTTAATTAAGAATATTACGAAAATGCGTATTAGGTATGGTATTTTGATATGCAAATACCAGTTACAATAGGTAGCTATTTAATACCAATTAATTGTAGGGCTCGGGGCTTTGTTTGATACGCTTCCATTAAATATAGTACATACATATGGTATATACATATGTGGGTTGGTTGGAAGGTCAGGGTACTACTTAAAGGTATAAAACCGTTAATAAGTATAAAACATGTCGGTTCAGCAATTCTCGACAAAAGTGTGTTAAAATGTCATTGTTATGTTAATTCCTAATTAATTTGAGTCATAAACGTAATTTTATATGGTCTATAATGAAAACTTAATAGAGCTTAACATTAAAAATAAAATTATGATGCTGATAGTTATCAAAACTTTCGTGAAACTAGTTCTCAAGTGAAATCTGATAAACACGAATTAATAATCAACACGGTAGTAGGTTAATTTTACTTTTATGGTGCAATTAAACCTTATGATATTATTAATTAGTTGAAATTTGGAGTCAAATTAACAACGTCGTGTTTTTATTGGTGTAGCTGAAATGAGTCAATTTAGACACTTTAAAAGTTTATAAGAGCAATGAAGTTTGAACAAAACAAATATAAATAAACTTGAGAGGTTTGGATGTAATTAGTGTAATGGGTCGAGTGAGTCCGAGGTGTATTTTAAAGGCAGTAAACAAACAGTGGGGTCGTCGGTCACCCATCGGCCGGCGCGCGGCGGGTCGGGCGGGGAGCGGCCGGTGACAGTGTGTTTTACCCTGCAAGTCACGTGGCCTAATGACCACTCACCTTACGAAGGTACCTCGGTAAATAATTGAATCAATCTGTTTATTTTGACACGTTACAAATTAAGCGGCGCTTCAAACGTAGATTAAAGCCCGCTCCGGTGACAAGCTTTTAAATTAACATGTTAAGCCTTTCACTTTGTAATGCTGTTATGAATTGAATTGTAAACGATGACTTTACTTTAAGGAATACTGTACTAAAACACGCATATGCAGCTTCAAATAGGTATAATGTGATAATAAAACAATTACAAATTACAAAGCCCAACTAGTACATTTCTCAACGTCTCAAACACGACTGCCTCAGCCTATATTAAAACAGTGCGTAACGCAGCGCTTGTTTATTCGTCCCACGGTGCAATTCGGCTATGTCAGCATGCTGGTCGAGAACAAGGGCCGATTCACGCAGACCACCGCGCTGACATCATCGTTGCTAGGCCGCATCGCCAACACGGCCATCCTGCATGGTGCCTGTCCCATCAGGTGCCTCACGAGTTCAGATTAAAATGCTGAAACACAATAATCTGTTAGTTCACAATTCATTTGTACTCACGTTGGTT
Organism: Drymonia ruficornis; assembly: GCA_947859195.1. Classification (NCBI taxonomy): domain Eukaryota; kingdom Metazoa; phylum Arthropoda; class Insecta; order Lepidoptera; family Notodontidae; genus Drymonia; species Drymonia ruficornis. The sequence goes on from OX401918.1 coordinate 6,831,121, forward strand.
TGTGTAGGGGTTATTGGTCTACAACTCTGTCATCGTCAATTGCGCGTCTTTATCGCCAGGCAATCTGAGTGCAAATGTCATCAATTGCCATTGGACATGTGCTCTGAAAGGGACTTGCCTCACTTCAGACACCAAGTCCAACACAATTTCCTTAACAGACTTCACTTGCACTCACGTGAACGTACCAAGCTCAGGAACGCCTGCACTTAAAGGGCTCAGCCGCTCTTGAGCGTACCAAACTCGTTAAAGAACCACTTGCACTCAAAGGGACTTGCCCACTTAAGCGTACCAAGTTCGTTCTAGAACCGCTTGCACCCAAAGCACATATTGCCACACTTAAGAGTACCAGGTTCGTTCAAGACTTGTCCCGTCACTCGGTCTGCGAACTTTCATCGGGCAATTTACGATACAGATAACTTAGAGTTGAAGCATTTTATCTGGACTCGCACGCCTCAATCCACTTAGTAGATGATCTACATCGCCAACACGGCAATCAATCAATGTAATCATCCTCAATCATCATTTCAGGTTTTCAGGCAGTCGTCACCCTAGTAGTAGGTACTCAGCCTTTACACCCATCACATTGAATAATATGTACTTCAAATATCTTCAAATTCAAGTCTACACGAGTATTATAGACATACACCTCATTATTACATGGCATGTATTTTAGCGACAAAAGATTCAATACGCTAACTTATTTACTTTTTAGTCAGCTCGGCCTTTCCTACTTCATTGCATCAAATAATAAAATCACATAGTATACAATGTCTAATTTTAATGTGTCGGTTACCACAACATTTGTTTCAGTCTTCGTAAATTCATAATACATAGGGGCTCACAAATATTTCAGTAACATTTATCAAACTAACATGGCACACTTTATTTATTTTTATTGTATGCTTCCTCTATAACTTTAACCACACACAAAACATCAAAAGGACTTATTGTATACTTGTGGACCCACCACACGATATGGGGATTCTCTCCCGTACGGTGGTGCAGCGCCACATCAAGGTCTTTACTCGTACCTTATTCTTTTCTCAGCTCTTTTTATATTTTATGTCATGTACTTTTTAAATTACATAAATGAAACAATAGTGCTGATTACCGTCACAAAAATCTGCTGGTTATTTATCACTGACCTTCAAGTTATTTCGTACTCACAGTTTTGGTATCAGTTTTACGTGATACCTGATTCCTTTGTCCACGGGTGTCTCTCACGGGTCCTCGCATCCCCCCTAGTTACAAATGCTGCTAGCTAGAACTTTGCACTTGAGCCGAACACGTAATAAAGGTATTACTTTGGCCATTTCATTACCGATTAGGTATTTCGTCTAGGAACCCATGGTCTTTCTTTTATTAAATTTTTAAACCATGTTTTGGCGTGAGTTTATCAGTTTACACTTCTGATGTAAACGATGACTTTACTTTAAGGAATACTGTACTAAAACACGCATATGCAGCTTCAAATAGGTATAATGTGATAATAAAACAATTACAAATTACAAAGCCCAACTAGTACATTTCTCAACGTCTCAAACACGACTGCCTCAGCCTATATTAAAACAGTGCGTAACGCAGCGCTTGTTTATTCGTCCCACGGTGCAATTCGGCTATGTCAGCATGCTGGTCGAGAACAAGGGCCGATTCACGCAGACCACCGCGCTGACATCATCGTTGCTAGGCCGCATCGCCAACAGAATTGAGTTGAAAATTGTTGGTAGGGATAAAATTATATGAGTACATTCAAAAGTGAAAAATGCAAAACACCGTCGCGCATCACGTAATTTTAATGCAAGTCCTAAAAACAATCAAATGTATTGAAAACTGAAACCAAGCTGGAAGCTAGAAAAGTTTCATTACCTTTAATGAAACTTTTCTAGCTTCTATGAGCAGGCAAGGGTCACATAAGCTATACTCTTTACTTCACTAGTCGGGTAAAAGGAAGTATAAGAAAAGTGAATGTGTTCTTAGAAATTCTTATGAAGCTCTGCAGGTTGTACGATTCCTCTAATGAGTGTGAGACTATGGGGGCACGTACGAAGGTAGTCAGAACCATTAGCCGGTACAAGTGCCGAGACGCTCTTACGTGAGGCTATTTGTGTAAAATTATGTAAGTATTTTATTATTTTCTTTGTGACTTTTAATGTGATTTGTGGGGTTTTGGAAAAAGAACCTAATTTGTACTTTGTTTAAGCAGAAAAGGTTTTAACACCTACCTTTGTTTGTTTGTTGGTTGTTACCTATGTATATGATTTTTTTTAAAGGTAAGTAGTACCTATAGTAGAGTAGACTCTACTATACTTACCTTTTTGTAATTATTACTTAGTAAGAGTTTGTTGGAGATCTACTTTTATCTTAACAAAAAGTTTTTTTTTTTTTTTCAAAAATCTAACCGAACATTTTATCTAAATTTAATAAGCCGACTGAGATCGACCCCGAACAGTTCATTTGTGTAAAAGCCGCGATCCCAAATGGTAAAGGAATCCAATAATAGATTGGGTGCGTTTTTCCGTATTCTCAAAAGGTTATTTCAGTTGACCTTTTATTCACGGGAGATATCATGATTCGGATTTGTTGACAGGAGATTGTTGGTACAACAGAAGCTTCATTAAATGAAGCTTGCCTGCTTAGCAACAAATTTTGTTGCTGCAGACATCGGACGGACAAAAGCGGTTCATCTGCCATCGGCCCCATCACCCGCTGCATTACACTTAATATATAGACAGAAGCATGGCATGTTTCTTAAGAATATTATCGTGTTCTAATGTACCTATTGTGTTTTATTTGGTAGAGCCGATTGACCGCAGATCATATACGGGTTGGTTTGACCGGGGTAGTACCACTCTTTCACAGAAGATCAGCGTGAAGTAGATATTACAGCTGAGTTTCGTACGATGAGTATGAGGGCCTTAGTAACATACTTTGGTACCTACTTTTGGTTCATATAGTAAGAATTGTATTAGTGTTTGTACGATTGCCATCCTACACAATATAATTATTAGCTTAGTAATAATTTCATCTGCCATGTGGCAACACTTCTGTGCTCTATGCCAACATGGCTAATGTACTAGTTTTTACGTGCAGTTAAATAAATTCACCAGTGTCACAATTAAACCTCGCTTTACTCACCACAAGCACCTACAACAACTACAGTCCGCTGCGCTCATGGTCCTTTATAAGGATGAAAATTTAAAGCACAATAAGGATATTTTGTGAGTGAACATTTTCGGGATTTGCTGCATAAGTTCGGCCATTTTGTTTGTACAGCAAGTACCTAAATTTCGTACAAAGTGCTACCAAGGAAGTTTTAAGTCTCTAACACCTGGAATGCGGACTTGGCAGCAAAAGTGAAGCCGACAGCGAGATACCATACTGAACGTTGTTTCCTTTGCCAACAAGAGTGACCATAATATTTTGAAATTTTGAGAACGTCCCCATGGACATCTAGTGAAAACGTGCTTTTGTTCCGAGATTGTTATGATAGGAAAATAATAAAATAAGGAAAGGGATGTTTATTTTCTTAAGAACATGAGTAGGTACAATAAATTAGTCTGCGGTGGCCAAACCACACGAGTGCCTGTCTGTATCTTGGCAACCTAAATGAAGTTACAAAATAGTATTTAAGATCGTAGATTTTGCCACTTTGTAATATAAAGTAACATGACACTTCACACGCTTGGACGTTGTCTAGGCTCTCCATATCTATGGTTTTTCCAATACTTATCTTTCCTATACTTACTCTTTTTCTATGCTATAAAAGGTACCTACTACTGTTAACATGTTATGTTTGATTTGGGCTGTGCAAGTTGTGACAGACGGACATAGAGACAGATAGACGGACAACAAAGTTATCATATTAGGGTTTAGTTTTTTTCCTTATTAGGTACGATACCCTAAGAATATCTAACTAATAAGACCATAAGACAAAATTAAAGGACAATGGGCAAAACTGTATGGGACTTGGTCCAAATATCCACCACTGACGAGACCTACGTAACCCGATAGACCACTAAATAATGAGTAACTTTTACAAAGACAGTTCAACAAAATAAGCTGTAAGTAAAAAAATACGGGTAGTTTAAAAAAAAATATGATTTCACCATTAGTATTATGTTTATACATTTTTTTCGAAAGGCAACAATATAAATACTCTTACTAACATTAAATAAAAATAAAATAAGCTGTCAGAAAGCAAAAAATGCCGTGAAAAGTTTTTATTATTATTTTTGTTACCTGATGAAAAGTGAACAACAAGCGCTTCTATAAAATAAATAAGCAGGTACCTTCTATGCGTTACCTTACTTTTTCACTTATCATCAGGTAACAAAAATAATAATAAAATATGTTTCACGGCATTTTTTGCTTTCTGACAGCTTATTTTATTTTTATTTAATGTTAGAAAGTGTATTTATATTGTTGCCTTTCGAAAAAATTGTATAAGACATAACACTGGTGGTGCGTTCCAATCACTGTTAATTTTGTTATTTTCGTTATTTTTGTCCACAAATCACGTTCCACTCGCACCAACTTGTACTGAAAGTTATCATTATTATCGTTTTTAACACTTTTTGTGGACGAAAATACCAAAAATTACGGTCAATGGAACGCAGCATAAGTGTGAAATAAAAAAATTAAAATATTTTTTAAACTACAATTTTTTTTTTACTGACAGCCTATTTTGTTGAACTGGCTTTGCAAAAGTTACTCAGTATGTAGTGGTCTATCGAGTGACGTAGGTCTCGGAAGTGGTGGACATTTGGACCATTTTTGTCCTTTGTGCTAACGAAAAGGAACAGTGAGGGCAGGGCATGTAATTTTTCTGTAGCCAATAGGTATTTGTTGTAACCAATTTACACGCCTGGGATCTGTAAAAGATAAAATTGTTTTTTTGTTTTTTATTGCTTAGGAGTAATCGGGAAGTGTAAAGTCAAAAGTCGTCCCAATTGCAAACAATTTCAATCGACAAACCATCGGTCTCGGCCTTTATTTTATATTGTACATCAAGGGTTGCAATGCTGACCGCGCTGTGGAGGCCTGGAGCTGCGCTGCGCCGCGCTTTCGGCCATCAACAACGCGCCCAGCAACACACTCATTACAGACCGTGGCAGTAATGTACTATTAAAAAGTAACAAAAGGGTAAAGGAAAGGGGCCCCGAGAATTACATTGCCTGAAATGGTTAATCTGGCCCTAGACGTGCGCGTTCCTCGAGCGTGTGAACGACGCGAATGCCGTGTGCGAGCCCGGCGAGCCGTGACAACGCGGCGTGAGCGTCGCGTTTTACCAGCGTGTGGTCTGTCGCGCGCTGCAAATGCGACCGACTTCAAAAAGTAGCGATGTAGTCGTGCGGCAACGAAAAGCGCGACTTTATCGCTGCAAACAGTTCCCGTGGACGATATTCCTCAGTTAACACAGACACATAATAAGATTTATATTATAGTCCTTTTTACTAGAGAAATTTGTGTCACCCGAACATCTAAAATGTACTTAACGTGGAAAACATAGTTACCCACTTACCTATGTTAAGATAATCCTTAATTCGGATAATATTCGCTTTTACACCCTTCCATTACGCATATTCTACCCATTTTTATGAGAAAATTCAGCACAATCCTCTAGATTTAAAATTAGCTGAAAATGTCGTGTGTCACGCAAATTGACGTTCTGTGTTTCAAGTTTTTAATTTTATTTCTGCTACGATTCCTATAGACATCACGGAACTGACAATTACAAGCGAATTATTAAAGAAGGTAAGTACTTATTTCCAGATATTTATTTATATTTGAAATTTTAATCTTAGGATATTCTTATACTTTACCATAGGTATTTCATTAATCGACTTTATTGTTTATTATTCTTAACATGAAAATGTACCAAGTTTAAGGTGATCGAATAAATATTAACTGGCAACACAAGGGATGAAAGGTTGTACTGTTAGAAAGGGAAAGAAGGCGCAGTTATAGGTATCTGGCTCGGACCGGTTTTTATAATGCGTGCATCGTGGGCGTTAAGTCCGTCACATAAGGATTATTTTTGATTAAATGAATGGAAAATAAAGTTTGTAGTCCACAGTCATGTTCAATGGTATTACGTCGATGAGTGCTACAAGTTCAATCCTATGGTTGGCAGCGCTGCTTGCATGAACAACTCATTCAAGCCGAACTCATTCAATTTTGGAGCGAAGCCAGTGCTACTTGTTCAACAAAACTGTTGGCAGCACTGTTATTTAAAACGTCAAATTTTGCCATGTTCAACCAATCTCATCGCGGTACGTCACGCAACATCAAATCGAACAACACCGACACCGGCGTCGACCAATAGCAACGAGTAACTACGTGGATCTGATTTGGCGCGTTCAACAGAGGGCGCCACCGGCATCACTCTATTGCTACATTCGTTTGTTCGCCATTTTGTCTTGTTTGTCTTCATTTCGTTCAAAGTTTTTAAAAAAAACTCGCAACTTTTGTATTTAGCAATAAGTTACTATTAATTGGCTTTGCCTGAAAGTGTGTTGTAATAATCATGGAAGACGGCAAGGACAAGGGGTTGTTGCGCGAGCTCGTCAACAAAAGGGGTTATATTAAGGGTTCATTGACTAAGCTGTGCAACACAATTATCGGCACGCCTAGCTTGCCAACATTAACTGCGGAAGCGCTCACTGTCAAGGAGCATCGTCTGACGGAGCTGTTCCGCAAGTATGAGCAGTTATGTCTCGAAATTTGTACCTTAAATGAGGACGAAGAGCCCGCTGACCATGAAGAGAAATATCTGCAGGCACTTACTTTATTACGCGAGTGTCATAAATCGCACAACCCCCCGAGCCGTCCCCATGAACAAAGAGCTGTAAAGCTACCTGCTATTAACATACCATATTTTGACGGAAAAGCAAGTGAGTACAAAACGTTTATAGGGTTATTTACTTCTTTAATTAACAACGATAATTCTTTAGATGAAATCCAAAAGCTCTATTACTTACGGAGTTTTCTTAAGGATGAACCATATAATTTAATACAAAGTCTCCTTCTAGTGAGTGAGAGTTACCTAGAATCACTTAATATTCTAAAGGAAAGATATGACAATAAATACAAAATTATTAATGATCACATCAATAGTATAATAGACATAACTCCTATGATAAAATGTACAGCTGCTCACATCAGAAACTTTGTATGTATTGTAAAACAACATCTCGCTGCTCTGAGGAATCTTAATCAATCAGTGGATACCTGGGACCAAATTATCCTTTGTATTTTAACTAGAAAGCTAGACTATGATACCAATAAGGAATATCAACAAACTCGAGAGTCTAAAAAAGAGCCTACCATTAAAAGTTTCATTGAATTCCTAGAGCGGAGTGCCTTGGCACTGGAGAATGCCGAGTCCACAAGCGGAGGTCAGCAATGTGTGGAGGATCCCCAGCAGCAAAGGGTATTGGCTTCTAATGCAACAAGCACCATAAACAACGCTTCTAGCACTTGTGCATACTGTAAGTTAGATCATAAATTATTCAATTGTCCCAAATTTAAACTGTTGCACATATCGGAACGAGCCAAGCTTGTCGCTGACAACAACATATGCAAGGTGTGTTTAAATTATCATAAAAAAGCATGTCGTTTTCACTTCAAATGCAATGTGTGCAAAGGGAAACATAACACGCTACTGCATGAGGAAGAGCAGGCCCCTACCTCTGTGACTATGGTGTCACGGACCTCTCCTACTCAAGTTTTACTGCCCACTGTAAGGGTTAAACTTATAACAAAAGATGGCATGGAAATCATCGTTAAGGCTTTACTGGACAGCGGTTCGCAATCATCCTTTATAACATCCAGCTTGGTTGAGCGTTTGGGCATGCAATGTGCACGAGTTAATAAAGACATTGTCGGAATAGGCAATGCCCCCAAGAACATTACACAAAGTGTGATGTTGGAGGTTCACTCAATGGTGTCATCATTCTCACTACCTATCAATTGCTATGTAATTGATCAAATAACATGCAAACTTCCACAGCATAAAATTAACAGACAAATTGTCAATATTCCTCCAAATTTGCAACTCGCTGATGCTAGCTTTGACACACCAAGCCACATTCAAATACTCATGGCTGCGGATGTGTTCTTCCAGGTCCTACTACCTCAACCTCCCCTGCCTGAAAAATGTTTTACTGAGTCACAATGCAGTCCAGTCGATCAAGCTAATTCACCGCCATCTGCAGTCTTCATAAGCACGAGGTTTGGTTACATCATTGCAGGTACTGTGCAAAATTTATGCCACTCTAAGCAAATTCAAAACCAACCAGTTGCCTTATTTTGTACCAAGTGTGAAACTGACATTAATAGTACTGTTCATAACTTTTGGAAGACTGAAAGTGTGCCTGAGATATTTCCAGAAAAGTTTACAGAATTTGAACAATGTGAACAAATTTTCCAAAAAACAGTTACACTTAAAAATAAAAAATTTGAGGTCAACTTACCGCTCAAAGTTCCATTGAACAATGTCAATGGCATGCTGGGAGATTCATTTCACCTAGCTTTAAAAAGATTTCATAATTTAGAAAAAAGGTTTAAGGTCGAGCCTGAGTTATTTAAACAATATAAGGCCTTCATTGATGAGTATGTCGCTTTAGGGCATGGACGTTATATTAATATAGATCAATACAACCTCATGAGTGATCCAACATATTTCTTAGCACATCATGCTGTGCTGAGACCTGATAAAAAGACCACTAAGTGTCGAGTAGTATTTGATGGATCTATGTTAACAAGTAAACGACGGTCACTTAATGACTTATTATTAAATGGTCAAACAGTACAAAGAGATCTATTTGATATCTTATTGTTATTTAGACTAGGTTCGTATGTTTTTAGCACTGACTTAAAAAACATGTTTAGATGCATATCGCTGTATCCTAATCACCGTTCACTTCAACTTATTCTGTGGCGGAACTCTCCTGATGAAAGTATACAATGTATTGAATTAAATACAGTCACTTATGGGTTCAAGAGCTCAACTTATCTAGCAACAAGGTGTCTCTTAGAGCTAGCATCTAGGTATCAAGTTGAGTTTCCAGCAGCATCATTTATTTTACAAAATCAAACATACTGTGATGACATCTTAGTCTCCAGTAACTCATTAGAGTCCTTGCTTGCTATGAAAGTTCAACTAATTAAACTATTGGAACTGGGTGGTTTTCAGGCACACAAATGGTCTTCCAATAGTGATGTGATTCTGGAGGATGTGCCGCTAAATAAACAACACTTTGATGAAATTGATATTCAAACACAAAACTTTTATTTAAAGACCTTAGGTGTTACCTACAACTCTAAAACAGACTATTTTAAAATTACAAGTCCTAGTAAAGAGGAAAAAGAGCCCAAAACTAAGCGAGAAATACTGAGCTATGTCGCTAGGTTCTATGATCCTCTAGGTTTAGCAGGTCCAGTCACCGTCTCTGCCAAAGTTATTTTGCAAAAACTTTGGTCAGCTCAATTAGAATGGGACTCATGTTTACCTAGTGATTTAAATAGTATTTGGGTTGAATTTTATAATAATTTGTTAATTATGAAACCAATACATATTACCAGAAATGTTACATTAAACAATGCAGTTTCAGTCCAGCTAGTAGGGTTTGCTGATGCGGCCAGTAGCACAGCATATGGCTGTTGCCTATATTTACGTAGCATTGATAAAACAGGTTTTACAAAATTGGTATTACTCTGCTCTAAATCTAGACTGGTCCCACTGAACCAAAAAGTTACAACACCTCGGTTGGAGTTGAACGCTGCATTATTGCTAGCTAAGCTTATCAACAGAGTATACTCTATATTATCACTTAAATTGCATATCGATAATGTCTTCGTGTATTCGGACTCGCAAATAGTACTGGCATGGTTAAAAATAGATGTAACCAAACTGAATGTTTATGTGGCAAATAGGGTTAAAATTATTATACAGGAGACAGATAAGTTTTCTTGGTCCTATGTCAAAACAGATGATAATCCAGCTGATTGCCTGAGTCGTGGTTTACAACCACACGAGCTGGAACGTCATGAGTTGTGGTGGCATGGACCACGTTTCCTACATGATAGTGAGTATAATCTTCCTGAAATAATAAAAAATGACTTACCTGATAACCTACCTGAATTAAAGTCTGGTTCCGTCGAGTTGAATGCTGTGGCATGTGGCTCTGATAATGGGGTATTATGTCTAGACTTCCTTTATAAGTTTTCTAGTATAAATAAAATGCAGAGGATACTTTCCTACGTTTTGCGTTTTTGTAATAATTTAAAATGTCAAACAAATAGAAATAAGCTTAATTACATAAGCAGCTCTGAGCTACGTGATTCTCTATTATTAATTATAAAACACGAGCAGCAAAAGCACTTCTCTGAGGATTTTAATTTGTTAAAACAAAATAAACCTGTAAATGTTAGGTTGAAGTCTTTGAATCCGTTCATAGATGGAAATGGTATGTTAAAAGTAGGAGGCCGTTTAGATTGTGCGACTATACCTCTCTCACAAAAACATCCTATTATACTACCAAACAATTCTTGTATTACAGAGTTAATTGTTATTAATGAACATATTAAAAACTTACATGCAGGGCCAAAACTTATGCTGTCGTCGATTAATCAAAATTTTTGGATAATTAATGGTATAAAGGAAATTAAGAAAATAATACACAAGTGCATAATTTGTTTTAGACTTAAGGCGCAAGCTTCTAAGCAATTAATGGGGTCCTTACCCCACGACAGAGTAAATGTAAGTAGAGCTTTCCAAAAGGTTGGTGTAGACTTCGCTGGGCCTATCTCTGTCAAACAGTCGCGAATCAGGCGTGCAGTGGTTTCAAAGGGGTACATCTGTGTTTTTGTGTGCTTCTCAACCAAGGCCGTTCACCTCGAGATGGTTTCTAGCTTGACAACTGCTGCGTTCTTGGCTGCTTTTAAGCGCTTCATAGCGCGCCGTGGCTTGCCCAGCGATGTCTACTGTGACAATGGCGCTAACTTCAAAGGTGCAAAGAACCAATTGGAAGAGCTATACAAGCTGCAGAATTCCACAGACCATCAGAGACAGGTGCATTCTCAAGTGGCAGAGCAAGGAATTCAATTTCACTTTATACCTAGCTACTCACCAATCTTTGGAGGCCTGTGGGAGGCTGCTGTCAAAAGCACAAAACACCATCTCAAAAGAGTGGTTCAAAAGGCGTTACTAACTTATGAGGAATTATGTACTGTATTAGCTCAAATAGAGTCAATTTTAAATAGTAGGCCATTAACTCCTCTGTCTACGGATATTAATGACTATACATACCTAACGCCAGGTCACTTTCTGATTGGCTCTGCTCTCAACAGTTATCCAGAAAAAAATGTAAGTGATGTTCCCATAAATAGATTAAATTTTTGGAATATTTGCTGTAGTATGTATCAACAATTTTGGAGAATTTGGAGTAAGCAGTATTTAAATATTTTACAGTCAAGACCTAAATGGAAAGATAACATGCCTAATGTAAAAATTGGTTCGTTAGTGATTTTAATAGATAATGACTCTCAACCACTGTATTGGCCTATGGCCCGAATCATAAAGGTCTTTCCAGGATCTGATAACAAAGTTAGAGCGGTTGAAGTAAAGACTCAAAATGGGCATACACATAGACGGTCTATAACAAAAATGTGCGTTCTTCCAATTGATTATATTTAAAGGTTAATTAGGTACCTACTAAAGATAAGAATAATATCACTAGATTTTATGTTATAATTTGTTTAGAGGTTTAAACATTTTTTGTTATTTTACGTTTTAGGCTATCATTAATTAGCTGTAAATTTGTACTTATGTGTTATCTAAACAGAATTAATATAATTTCTATACATTCGACATTGTAACTGACCAGTAAGTTCTTGTATAACTTTATATGCTTGCCAGGCCGGGAGCATGTACGATTGCCATCCTACACAATATAATTATTAGCTTAGTAATAATTTCATCTGCCATGTGGCAACACTTCTGTGCTCTATGCCAACATGGCTAATGTACTAGTTTTTACGTGCAGTTAAATAAATTCACCAGTGTCACAATTAAACCTCGCTTTACTCACCACAAGCACCTACAACAACTACAGTCCGCTGCGCTCAGTGTTCCTAATAAAAATAATAAAATATTTATTTGTCAAAATATGCATACATACATACATATACTCACGCCTGTATCCCAAGGGGGTAGGCAGAGACTATAGATTGCCACATACTACGATTTTGACATACCTCTTTTGCTTCATCCACATTCATACATCTTCTCATGCACTGCCGTCGATTGAGGGTGCTACAGACTTGACCTTTCTGGAAGAGACCATTAATCTGGTCGTGAAAAGTTCTCCTTGGGCGCCCTTTTCCGACGCGTCCACTCACTTTCGCTCCGTATATCCCTTTCGTCAATCGACTTTCACTCATCCTCTCTACGTGACCAAACCATCTTAGCATACTCTTTTCGACCTTAGTCACCACATCATCCTTCAGCTTGCATCTCTCTCTTATCACACTATTCCTTATACGGTCAGCAATGGTGAGTCCACACATACTTCGTAAGGAGCGCATTTCCACCGCATTTACTCAAAATATGTTATCAAGTATAACTTCGTTAATTAGCGAATAGCGTGAAGCAGTTATGTTACGATGTTAGGTAGGTACCTACTATGTATTTAATAAAGGGTAATTTAATTTATTTATTTTAATGGTTATTTCTGTAGGCGTCTACGTACCTACATTTAAAATGCACCAAAGCAGGTTTTAGATGATAAATTGAAATAAGAACTAAGTAATTACTTTCATGAAAATAAAAATTAAAGAAGCCTTGTAGATAAACTACAAGCTAAATTATTATTATACCTACCCACCAAAGCATCATGCCAAAAGTAATTTACTTCATGTAACGACATCAAATTATCAAGGGTTTATTCAATTAACGCTTTAGTCGCGGCAATGTCAATGGCTTTGTGGAATCGCCGACGCATCAATCATTTTCTCATCCACTCTGTGTCAACTTCAAATTTTGATACTACGATGATGGATGGCCGTTTCTACACTGTCGTTGAGTCTTGGGACCCTCGCACAGGCGAAGTAACCACTTGCTAAGTAAATAAAATTTAGACGGTCTCTGTAGAGACCATTACTCTATAAATCAACGTAAGTCGCCTGTGCTCGGTCTCGTGCAGACGAACGACTTTTTTGAGCGACTAGATTTAATGAGGTAAAACTTATTTGTTTTACAAACTAAAAGCTTTTTGTTTTAGAAAACATTTTTGGTGTAGCCGGTCTTGTTTAAACAGAAGAGGCAAATGAACAGTGGTTATAACATTTTGCCTTTGTTATTTCAGCGAATTGCGTAATGAGTATTATTGAAAATACCCATTACCGAGTGTCGTGTCACCACAGAGTAAAGACTAAAGAAAGAGGTGTCCTTATCTATATCTATACTAATATATAAAGAGGGAAATGCTGACTGACTGACTGACTGACTGACTGACTGACTGACTCATCAACGCCGAGCCGAAACTACTGAAGTTAGAGACATGAAATTTGGATAGTAGATATATTTAGTGACGTAGGCAAGCAATAAGAAGCGATTTTGGAAAATTCAACCCCTAAGGGGGTTAAATAGGGGATGAAAGTTTGTATGCAAGTTCGTCATTTTTAAAGTTAGAATTATGAAAATTTGTGTTGAGGTGTCTTTTTAAAAATAAAAAATATGGTTTTCGGCGTTTTTGAATATTCAACCCCTAAGGTAGTAAAATAGGGGATGAAAGTTAGTTGGGAAGTTTGTTTAGATGTTCGTCATTTTTGAAGTTAGAATTATGAAAATTGGTATTTAGGTTCCTTTTTAAAAATAAAAAACTTGAATTGCTGCGTTTTTGAAAATTCATCCCCTAAGGGGGTAAAATAGGGGACGAAAGTTTGTATGGAAGTTCGTCATTTCTGAGGTTAGCATAATGAAAATTTGTGTTCAGGTTTCTTTTTACGTATTAAAAATAATAATTTCAGCTTTTTTGTAAATTTAAACCCTAAGGGGTTAAAATAGGGGGTGAAAGTTTGTATGGAAGTTCGTCATTTTTTGAAGTTGGAATTATAAAAATTGGTGATTAGGTGACTTTTAAAAGATAAACAATATTAATTTTAGGGTTTTTTTCGAAAATTCATCCGCTAAGGGGGTAAAATAGGGGATGAAAGTTTGTATGGAAGTTCGTCATTTTTGTAGTTAGAATTATGAAAATTGGTGATTAGATCTTAAAAAAAAAAGCATTTTTGAAAATTATACGGGGTATGGGATATGGGATACGCGATATGGGATTTGGGATTTGGGATATGGGATACGTGGTACGGGATACGGGATACCGGATACCGGATACCGGTTACGGGATGTGGGATGCGGGATACGGGATACGGGATATGGGATGTGGGATGCGTGATACGGGATACGGGATACGGGATACGGGATACGGGATACGGGATACGGGATACGGGATACGGGATACGGGATACGGGATACGGGATACGGGATATGGGATGCGTGATACGGGATACGGGATACGGATACGGATACTGGATACGGATACTGGATACTGGATACTGGATACTGGATACTGGATACTGGATACTGGATACTGGATACTGGATACTGGATACTGGATACTGGATACTGGATACTGGATACTGGATACTGGATACGGATACTGGATACTGGATACGGGATACGGGATACGGGATACGGGATACGGGATACGGGATACGGGATACGGGATACGGGATACGGGATACGGGATACGGGATACGGGATACGGGATACGGGATACGGGATACGGGATACGGGATACGGGATACGGGATACGGGATACGGGATACGGGATACGGGATACGGGATACGGGATACGGGATACGGGATACGGGATACGGGATACGGGATACGGGATACGGGATACGGGATACGGGATACGGGATACGGGATACGGGATACGGGATACGGGATACGGGATACGGGATACGGGATACGGGATACGGGATACGGGATACGGGATACGGGATACGGGATACGGGATACGGGATACGGGATACGGGATACGGGATACGGGATACGGGATACGGGATACGGGATACGGGATACGGGATACGGGATACGGGATACGGGATACGGGATACGGGATACGGGATACGGGATACGGGATACGGGATACGGGATACGGGATACGGGATACGGGATACGGGATACGCGATACGGGATACGCGATACGGGATACGGGGTACGGGATATGGGATACAGAATCAGGGATATGAGATACGGGATCCGGGATATCCAGGATACGGGATTTGGGTTCCAGCAAACGGAAACGGAATTTATTAAATGTATAACCTGCGCGGACGAAGTCGCGGGCAAAAGCTAGTATTAGATATATGTATGAAAAAAAACGTGGTCATTGTTTTTTCATTTTCATTGTTCTATCTACCGGTAAATAGTTGAACTACTCGCTTCCTTTTATGTCGATATTAATACTAGGCCGACCACTCGGCCGAGTTGCTTAGGGCCAGTCCCCTTAGTAATTGGTCCATGCGTGTCACCGACAAAAGCTGTAGGTAGCTTAAAGCAATAACTAACAAAAAAAATATCGTTCGTCTGCGTTAGTCATTTACTGCATAAAAAAAAAAAAGAACCGTGGACGCCCGTCGGCTCCCAGAAGGCGACGGCACAAAACGATGAAATAAGATTTCTTCCACAACCACTGGAAATACTTGAGTCGGAATTGTTTGCGAATTGTGCATTGTTGTTGTTTGCATAAATAAATCATGGAAAGTTAAACATTTTGTTGTTCACTGGTGTTTTGTGACTCCATTGATTCCGGAAGGATTTGTGTTAATAAACAAGTTTATGTTTCCAGCTATGCTTTGAAAATAAAATCTCCTGTCGTTTTGAAGCTAGATTTGTTTCAGTTCAACTTTAACTCTTGCAGAGTCTAGTAGTCATACATTCGCCCAACGAAATACCGAAATAGGTAAAGACAAAGTACTTAATTCGGGACACGATGACCGACTGTATCATCTACTTAGTGACTCTTTTATGTTGCAGTGGTGACTACAACTTTCGAATCGATGTAATAACTGCCAGACTAAATTATGGAGTCAATAGTTAATGTTAGTTCTGATAATCACACAAAACGGTCAATTGCACTTGAAATAGTGTCCATAATGTGGTCTGGCATCGCACCGCGCCGCGTCGTCGGTGGCGTCGCGTCGCGCGCACGATCGCACGCGTCGCTCACCGGAAAAATGTACCTCTCATGAAATTTAATGTGGAAATGTCTTGAAACGACGCCAAACCCAAGCTTGAATTATTTATGTTCCCCTATTTTAATAGCGTCCCCATTCCTTCATTACAGTAAGAGTGTTTCTTAATTTCAAATGCGAAATCCGTGTTGCAATTCTCTATTATGTTCGACTTGGAAGTTGTTTATGAGTCAAATATACCATTGCCAATAATTTATTTTGATTATATTCCTTCCTTTTATTCCGTTGTTGCAGAAAACATTCAGTCTGCTCGTTATTGTAATAAATGTATGAGAAAACTTTGTTTATGGTGATCTTGTTTCCCGAATAGTGTAAAAGTTGTTAAAAAGTAAAGGAGCATAGAAAATCCTGTAAAGCCAAGCCGCGGGTTTATACTGTACTCAAGATTTTGGGGATTTTCTTAACTGCCAACAACATGTTTAGGATAACGTAACAGACTTTTGAAATAAATTCATGTTAGAATTTTATGAACTTACGTAATCACCTTTTTATGTACCCAGATACAAATATCAATACCAAAGTTATTATGTCTAGTGTATCTACTTGAAAACAGTAGAGAGGTATCTCTATATAGTCAGACGGACGAGTCTACTGTATAAACAGAAGTCTAGCTCTACCGAAGTCAATATCACTAACATTTTAGTGCCAGCCAATATTTAAGATGACAATGCAGATATTGTTAGGAGCCCTACACGCGGCAGGGTGTGGGCAGCAGTGTCGTGGTGCGTAGGGTAAGGACACCAATTGTCGCACGCGATCGATCGCAGTAAATCATTCGCCTACGTACTGCCTCCTGAGGCTATACCTGGCTGTCAGTAGACGTTAGCCACGCTTGGACAATGTCAGGACAGTTCGTTTTCAAACGTATTTAATACGATGTCCAGTTAGTAATGAAAAACTATATAATTTGAACAATATTATATGTGTCTTCTATTATTTAAATATTGGCGATATGCTCTTTGAAAGCCTAACTTATTAAAAATCAAAGCTTTGCTTAACACTGCATGCCACAAAAAAACCCATTCTAATTCATATTTCTAAGCTTTTTTCATTGCTATTTATACGGCACCAACTGTACCAAAAACCTCATGAAACTCTTTCTAATAATATAAAGTATGTACAAGCTAAAGGCAAAATAAAGGCTCTATAATTGCATTTATAAAGCTATGAGCTGTAGGCAAGCTGCTTATAGAGCTAGTCGGCAAGGCGAGATTTAGTTGTCTCACTATTCGCAAAGGCTCGGCGATCCTAGCGCATTATCGTAACACATAAACACATCAATGGCATAACTTACTCGGGCACAATGTGAGGGCGTCAATGGCGGGCATAAATATCTGGGCGCAAGTCACAGTTCATAGGCGTGTCCACAACACACGCATGCCGCGTGAGGCAGTTTAGCCTCGCTAAGTTTGAAATGGTGCGCGCGAGGCAAATGCTCGCCCTGCCTCACCCGAGCGCTGTCATTTGCCTCGCCTAGTTTGGCCTAGCCATGAGACAGAACGATAATTTAACTATGTAACTGATTGCTCGGCTATATTCTTCTCTGTGTAGAGTGTAGGTTGGTTCACCCTTTGCCCCGCGCGGCATGCGACTGAAGCTGCTACGCGTGCCTCGCGCGACATGTAGGTGGCTGTGTCTACATCAGGCGCATGCCTGGACCAATTACTCAGTTTTGACGACGGTACGTATAGACATAATGTCAATGTAATGATGATGATGATGTAATGTTATGAGTGCTCGGGCGAGGCATGCGCTAGATGTAGACACGGCCAATGAGCAACCTCGCGCGGCATGCGTGTGTTCTAGACCCCGCTGCTATAGCGCGGATGTTTCGTAACGAATTCTGTGTGAAACGGGTCAAGTGGTTTATTACAGTTTATTCCTGAAGGAGTGCTGTTCATTTGTGTAATTAGTACTTTGGAGTGGGTGAAGGAGGTCGAGTGGGTTGATCAATTTAATTTGATATAATAATTGCTTTTGTTCTTCATTAGCTACGTCCAGAAGTGTCACATGCCGCGCGAGGAAAATTTTCCTCGCGGTGTTTGACTTGCCTCACGTGAGGCAAATGCGCGCCCTGCCTCAGCTGAGCACTCACATTTGCCTCGCCTAGTTTGGCAGTCGTGAGACAGAACGATGTCAAACGTGTCAAACTGATTGATCGGGTATACCTTTCCCTGTCTAGAGTGTCAGTTGCCTCGCCATTTGCCTCGCGCGGCATGCGACTGAGGCAAACGTCGTGCTTCGCGAGGCATGTGGGTGAGCAGCCTCGCGCGGCATGTGACACTTCTGGACGTAGCTATTAGCTAAAAGGTTCATTTGTTGGACCTATCATATAATAAAGATTTACCTTATTTATTATGTGTTATCAGCATAATGAACAAAGGGTTTGTTCCGAACACCACTTTGTAAATTTTTGGCTACATCCCATTTCGACACACGATAACATTTTAACCTACATACATTTTAGTCCCATTTTTTGGCTTTCATTTATTTCATAATAGGAAATTAATACTATAATGTTTGTTCTAATATAACATATCCTTCCGTGAAAATAACAGTAACAACAATTATTTAAATATAATAATAAATTCAAGTTCGTGGAAAGCTAGCGCTGAGCTCGCAACCGTGCAGTCAGTGGCACGAAAATGTAATGTAAACAAGCGAGTATCAGGCAACCCTGGCCCCGGGTCGTCCTACTGAATAAATAACACCAAAGCAAAAGCAAACTCAAACAAAAGTAAATTTATTCACCAAATACAACGATTAATACACGATCTCACGACAGATTTATATTTTGCGCTCAGAAATACCGAGGACCGTGACTTCGCGCGGTGTGTCAAAATTCCGCTTTTTATGAGAATTCCCAAAAATCTGACGTTGTTTTTTAACAGGTACCTACAGCAGATACATCATTGTGGGACTTCCTGTTTTTATTTATGAATCTACATAAAATTAACTTTCATTTGTTTTATCTGTAAGTAGGTATTATACCTACTACTCTTGTCACATAGAATTAGATAAAAACAAAGAATTGATAAGTGATAAAAAAACATTATTCTTGACAGTAAAAAAGAAACGATAGTCATTCTTATTTATAATGAGATTTGATACTAAATTATGTCAATAGTAGGGCGTGCAGTTTCGTAGATTTTCAATTTCGGAATTGGCCTACGAAATTGGGCTCGTCAGTTTCGAAATTTCGGAATTCCGAAATTGAAACGACATTTTGGTAAATCGGTTATAAATTGCAATTTTACTGTAAAATTTGAAACGTTTAGTATAAATTTGTGTTTAACGGCTAGTTTCATAAAAAAATAACAATAGATATGTCGTTTTCGAATCATTTTACGACGAAAAATTGCTTTCAGCCGCAGCTTCAACTAGTGCTAGATTTTATTCTGTAGCTCGACCCCTATTGTGATGATATGTTTAGTGTAAAATTCGTTAGAATCGGTTGAGCCATTTTCTTGTGATGCTCGAACATAAGTACAGATATACAGACAACAAATCAAAAACATTTTATTCAGTCACCTTCAAAAATATTTTCACAGACCAGCTCAGGCAATTTCGAAATTGTATAAATAAAATAAAGCGTAGCGCTATATGGGTGTGAAACGTGGACCCTCATTGAAAGAGACGAGCATAGTGTAGATTGAAACGTTTGAAATGTGGTGATGAAGGACAATGGAAAAAAATCTGTTACAAATGAGAGTCAAATAAAAAAGAACGTTTAGAAACAATACTTAGTAGCAGAAGAAAAATGTTTTCATCTCATACAATATGACAACGTTATGAAAATCATCTTAGAAGAAAAGATAGGAGGAAAGCGATGATGAGGAAGACGCAGGACCAGGAATAAATTACATGAGCCAGATTTATTTTAAGGTTGATATCATATCGTATCAGGAGGTGAAAGATACTGCCCTAGACTGGGAATGATAGAAAGAGCTTCTTCATCAGCTACGATGACAAGGGCCTTCGGGTACTTAAATAGAAGAAGCAGATAAAATAAGCAAAGTCTCCACATTGCTGGCGGTCTCATCGGCGTAATTAGATCAATATTATTAAGCAAAAGACCTCAGCAAGCTGGACCATTGACCGTTAGAAACCATAGCAAAGTCAGGAAACAAGTAACCTGCCTCAAATTGAATGAAGGACTTGTCATGTTAAGCAAAATCAGGGATCTTGGTGCAAATCGCTACTCTAGTGGAGACTCGAGACTATCGAAAAATAAATGTCCACTAAGGGGACCTCAAGTGCAATGAAAAGATGACGTTAAGAAGGCCGCACGTACTGGATAGGTCCTGTTAGACAAATAAATGGAGGATACTGAAGGAAGTCTATGCGAAATGGTTAAAGGAGAATTAGGATTTTTTGGGCAAATCTCGAAAGGACAATAAAAACAGTCTGGGCTCTTTCCTTACCCGACACTGATTTCACTCCTGTGCCGTTGATCTATTCCACAAATTTCTAGCCTTCACCTTCATGATCTGGTCCTCTGTACGTGCCTCTGCCTAACCTAATCTCATGATTAGCAAATAGGGTCTTCTACTATTGATCAAATTCGGATTAATAAGAAACAGGTTCAGGACAGAAATACACCCTCGCTCTATAGCTATTTCGTGCCTCTATGTTCAAACGATTTCTTGGGTTTGGTTTCATAGACTCTAGTTTTACGCATCATGTTTAGGCTCAATAAGTTAAAACTGAGAGAAAGTCCAGGCTGACGCAAGCCTTTGATTTGAAAGACTTGATGAAACTTGTCGAATTTTGCCCCGCCTTGATAAACCCCTCCAGGAAATATTAACAGTTTTGGGAATATAAGTAAGTAGTATCCCTCTCACATAATGTTTTTGTACTTTTATTCTCAATATTTAGGTCGCGGGATATTATTCTACATTTCGGCATTTTAATAGTTCCAGAATGTTCCAGTTCCAATATAAAGACTCTAGGATAGCGCACGAAGTAGAAAAATGATTCATTCAAGAATTACGGCGGCTGTTAAGAAACTAAATTTAATTTCGGATTCCGAAACTGAATGGCCGAAATTCCGAAATTGAAAACTATGCAAAAATGGTCCGAAATTTCGAAATTATGAAATTTCGGAATTTCGGAATGCACCCCCTAGTCAATAGGTAACTTAATAAAAACTAAATAAATAGAAGCAGTCTTGCTGTCATAAAGGGAAAATCAGCTTTAGGGCGGAAATTGAAGTTCCGTGGCCCGAGGCGCGCGGGCGCACTCCGGAAACTCCGCCATTAAGTCCACTTCCAACGCTTACGCCGCTACAGTAATTATTATTTCATTTCATGAACATTGACACTGAAAAGGTATTGAAATTAAATGACTCTATAAATGAAATACAAATTTCATAATCGCCTACCATGCTCAATTTGTACCTTAAAACTATCCAATTTAAATGAAATACAAATGAGTAATATTCGATTAAAATTTACTAGTTTGACTGACAGCCCATTAAAATATTGATTAATTTACCAACAAAGTTGTCAGTTACCGACTAAATTACTGTAAACGTACACAGAATAACAAATAATTTCTCACAACCCGACGGTAGCCAACCATAGGATGCTGTTATCTCGGGGAGTTAAGACAAACATTAAAAGGATCCCGCCCCGAGACCGACATGTGCTGTTATTTCTATTTAAAATTCGTTGAATAACAAAACACAAAATAAACTTTCTGTGAAATAGGCACCATCTGCGGCTAACAAAAAATAAAAACTGTTTTACATAACTAAAGGTAAGGCACATAATTAAATAAACATGCACGGGGACTACCACTCTAATCACTTATCCTAGTGAGCTAGGTACTAAGCTAGCTAGCTAACTTGCTAACCTAACCTAGCCTAAAGTAAAGGATCACTAGTACAATTCCGCACAGAATCTGACAGTGAAGGATATAACAGACCGAAATATGGTACAGTCAGCGACATGAATCGCTAAACGCTTTCAATTTTTCAAAACCGTAATACTTTTTATTGTACAATAAACGCAACGTCGGTGTAGTGTCGAACGTTGGTGAACATTTAAAATATTGTTTCGAGCTAGTAAAATAATGGATTTGATGTAAAACAAAAGTGTGCAACTGACTTTAATAATTTGGAGACCCTTATATCACTGACCGTACTATAAAATTAATTTAAGGAATTAGGCTAACTGATGTTATTTACTAGTAAAACGAATTGATAGTTACTGTCACTGAAAATATTTTATGTCACACTCTCTCGGGGTTAAGGTTCACTGTCGATAAAGCTATCTAAACAAATATCCGTTAAACTGTTGTCGTTTATAAATAGCCAAGATAAACGCAATCCAATTGGTATCCGTTTATAGGAATTCTTTTCTTGTCAGACTGCCCACACAGTGTGGGCAAACACACACACACACACACGATAGGAAGTTACGCGCACATAGGCATTTTAACAAAATACACGTAATTTGTAGCAAATTGGTCTCTATATCTTAAGTTGGATTCATGTGGAAAATTACATAGGAACTATTTGTTGAACCTAGCCCATACAAAATTCTAAGCACTGAAAAATACTGCAGATCTGACTGCAGCTCATAATTGCATGGCTCGACCGGGGTATTACCACCGTCTCACATAAGATCGGCATAAAGTTTTTTAGTTGCGTTTTGTAAGATGAGTGAGAGAGCCGGAATCCCAACCTCTCCCTTTCCCTCCCTCTGTCTCACTCCCCTTCAGGTCACACATGCCATTCGTTGAAAGCATCTATAGGCTACGGTAACTGCTTAACATCAGGCGGGCCGTACGTTTGTTTGCAATTGTCTCTTTGATATAGAGCAACTAGATGCAAAAAAAAAAACTTACACAGCAATGTATTTTTTAATATTTCATATTTGTTTGTGTTATTTCTTATATACCTGTATTATTCAATTATTGACAACTATATTATAAAGTTCTTAAACCTATATAGATAAATAAATATCTAAAAGAAATGGAATGTTACTCAACTTGAAAGGTTTCTAGGCCTGGCATAGTGCGGATTACCGCAGCATTATTGTATTACTGTCAGTGGTTAGTAATCGGGTCCCTGTAGGACTTGACAATGGATCAAGGGGAATGAGGCCGACGAGGACGTCTGTTAACTGTCTGGATTATATGAAATCGTGTATCTGTCACGCCTGTCCTAGATAATTTAGGCTATGTCTGTCTGCAAACTACCTAAGGGCCTCCGCAGACTAGCTACTTTTAGTATCGGCGACCGGCGATTTTGTGACGTATCGATGCTGCGTCGCGTTTCTTCGAGCGCGAACGAGCGAGACGCAGCGCCAAAATCGCCGATCGCCGATGCTAAAAGTAGCTAGTCTGCGGAGGCCCTTAGGTAGTTTGCAGACAGACATAGCCTAAATTATCTAGGACAGGCGTGACAGATACAAGGTATAAGTAGTATGAGTTTGTTCGTCTAGTGGCAAGCGTAGGTTCATAGGCTCAATACACCACGTGCTTTTGGATTCAATTCCGGTTCGATTCGGTCGGGACCGATAAAATATATTTTAGGACATAGATTTCAAGAGTTTCGCGCGCGCGTTTAAACTAGATACCGCCCTACTAACAAAAAACATTCCAAAAAATATGGCAACTTATTATCGCCGAGACACGCCAGCTTCATACATTGGTTGCTGTCAGATGTACTGAAGTACGCCGACTTCGGAGTAGTATCAGTTGCCGCTTCATTCCAAGAAATGCGGCAACTTAGTATCGTTGCGGCGCGCTAGTTTTATACATTGGTTGCTGTCAAATGTACTGAAGTACGCCGAATTCAGCATACTATCATGTGCCGCATTTTATTAGTGCGCATGCTCTATCTAGTCTAGTAGGAGCGTCCTCGCGGATAAAACAAAATTAATCTTTGTTTTAGTTATTAAAGTGTATTTTTATTTGGAAAAGATAATTATTACGTCACTCTTCAATGCGACGCTGCCTCCATTTAAATTGTCTAATCGAGAAGCAGGCTTAATTTCCTCCTCATTGGAAATAGCTCGGGCCTGTCACAATGAATGCTGCGTTCATAAATTATGATACTGCGCTGTTACTGAGATATCGAGGTCATTACATAGCGGTTTATTATAAAGGGATTAAATTTAGTCTATTATTGGAGCTGATTCAGTTGCTACATAAACTAAACTTGATCTAAGTAAAGTAATTACTTAACAAGTAACCCTTCAACATGGTCAAGACAGAAGTATATATTTTTTGTTGTGTCTATTTGTCATGACTTGACGCCAACAAAATAGCATAACTTCATCTACGACAATATTCTGTCTTGTCAGCTATTCTGTTCATTAACCCCCTTATTCATAGAGATTTTAGACAGTTTACAATGGTTGTGAAAAGCATTTTAAGGAACAAATGTGATTTGTAATTCCACTGCATGTCGATCATAACTTTCTATGAATAAGGGGGTTAATCTTGGGGTGTTTTGTAGATTTAATAATAAACAGCTTCATTGGTTTTGCGGAAAGTGGCTGACAAAAACTGGATGCATAGAGCTGAAGACATTGGAGGGGGCCTAAGTCCAGCCGTGGACAGCGATAGGCTGATGATGGTGATTAGTTTGGTGTGCACGAATGCAGCCTGCCAAGCGGCCGAGAGCTCAAGGTCGAACTGACCACCACCACTCATCGCCACCACCAATGATTGCCAGTGGCGACCACTCACTGATGCCCTTGATCGCCACCACGCCCTTTCCTGTTTTCATGAGCCATAAATCGCCATTGATTCGGCAAATGGCGTCCTCAGCTTAGGTGGAGAGGCCGGAGTGACTTAGGCACAAAGGAAGAGGCTTACGGCTTAATCTCCGCGGGCGATGCCGGGACACGCGTCGAGTCGGGCCATATTAAACACACATTTGCTCTGCATCGATTGCGATTTGACATTTTCTTACGCGTTTTTCACGTGAATTGCGCATTTACGAAAACGTAAAAAAAATACAATTACGATACGATATCGACATTTTCGGAATTTTACGAACGTACTTCACTTTAATTTCTTAAAATAAATAACTAAAATGTTAGTACTAAGAGCCTCCGCAGACTAGCTACGTTTAGCATCGGCGATCGGCGTCTGCGTCTCGCTTGTTCGCGCTCGAAGAAACGCGACGCAGCATCGATACGTCACAAAATCGCCGGTCGCCGATGCTAAAAGTAGCTAATCTGCGGAGGCCCTAAAGTCTTATAAATACTTATACCTAAGTATGTATATCACAAGTTTTACGCATTCGATTTCTTAATGGCCCTTCACGAATAAAACTAGGGAGCAACCCTCCCCTACCCAACAAATGCCAACAGAAAATTAAAGTAGACCAATAAAATACTATAGATAGGCAAACTCATTCTATTGAATTAAGTAAACTGAGTATTTGTGTGCTAGGCTTGAGTAACTCGACTGTCAAGTCGCTTGTAAAGTCAACAACTTGTTATTTGAATTGGAAACTAGAATAATGGAATTCAAATATTTCATCTGCCTATTCTACTTAATATTCAGGCTACGACGAACAACGAAAGATTTATAAATAGAAAATACCTACTTACTTAAAGTTTTTTTTTGTTTTTTGAAGATATGAGTTAGATTCCTAGGGGTTTTAGCAATATGAGGTTGCCTTGCTAGAAAATCCATCACCCTGACTCTTCTAAAAAGCTAAATGGTTATCCTAAATGAGACGATCAGACGTTGTACGTTGTTAAGGGATGTTGGTATTTCATAATAATGATATATCTACTCTCAACTCAAAGCACTTACAAATTCTTTGTCTAAAACGACCTAAGTTATTTTTTTTTTGTAGGACTGCGGTGGCAAAAAAGCGTACGGCCCGCCTGATGTTAAGCAATTACCGTAGCCTATAGATGCTTACAATACCAAAGGCATTGCTCGCACATTACCGACCTGAAGGGGACTGGGATGGATGGAGGGGGAGGGGGGGTGGGCTCACGGCTCTCTCAATCATCAAACGAAACGCAGCAAAAAGCGGCGTAAAGCAGCTGTAATAGCTGCTTTACGCCGATCTTTTGTGAGAGGGTGGTACTACCCCGGTCGAGCCAGCCCGTTTATGAGCTGCAGTCAATTGGCTACAGCTTGGCTCTATCACCTTGAATATAAATGAAACGTCATATAATAGGAATTGGTAGGTCAACCAGGAACTATTTTAGCATATTTGTCACCTATAGTTACTCTAATTCAACAATCCCCTAAAAGATTAGGAGAACTGACTCTTAGCGGAACTGCACAATATCCATCACGAGGTCCAAACAGATTTGCGCACTTGACGGGCGGCCTTTGTGCTGGACAAAGCAACGAGAGCGGCTTAGTCCAGGAGGGGATCAGGGCATAATCTACAGTGGAGCGGTTGACATACGCCTCGGGCCCAACATTGCCCCGGTTTGAACACTGTAAATACTGTTACAAACTGTGATAGATCTCGTGATACTGGCAAGGGTTATTGATACTCTATGAAAAACTAAATCACTGTACTAAACACTTACGCTGTTAAAAAGTTAAACTCGTTTTGAATGCGTGTCTAGTCAAATTTATCTTGAAAATTTAGACATAACTCGTGTTTAACTTTTTTTGTAATAACACGGATAGGTGTGGTAGGTGTTTAAATAAGTCATTTAGTTTTTAGTAAGTGTTTAGTAAGACAAAGTATAGACTTGAGTCTTGATTACTCATGACGTCCAATCATTGCGGTATTGAACCGACCATGTGACTTACTATGAGGAAACTTTCAGTTAGTAACCTACAAACATAGAGTTCGTTAAAGGCGGAAACCCACCATGGAGAGTTCTCCGTGCGCCATGGTCAAGCTTCGCTTTGCAAGAAAATGTATGTAACCGTGTCCACCGCGGCTCACGGGGAGGCTACGCACGAAATGCCGTCTTACATACATTTTTAAACCGACTTCAAAAAGGAGGAGGTTTCTCAATTCCACCGTATATATTTTTTTTTATGTGTGTTCGCGGATAACTTCGTCGTTTATGAACCGATTTTGATGATTCTTTTTTTGTTGGAAAGGAGATATCCCAGCGGTGGTACCATGATAAGGAAACTAGGATCTGATGATGGCATCCCAGAGAAATCGAGGAGAACCTTCGAAAATCGTAGGAGCGACTAGTGCGTTTGTAATTTTTTTCATTAAGTATATTAAAGCACTACTATTTTATGAAGGTCTGGAGTCGATCTGATGATGGAGCCGAAAGACAGTCGAGGGAACTCCTCAACGATTTACAACAATTACCTGGTGTTTGGGCTTGATTAATTTGTATTGATGAGAACTTTACACCTAGATGGGTTGTGACTGTCATTAGGGGTCTGATGATGAAGACGAAGGACAGTCCAGGGAACTCCTCAACATTTTACAGTAGCTACCTTGTGTTTGGGCTTGATTAATTTGTATTTATGAGAGCTTTACACCTAGATGGCTTGTGACTGTCATTAGGGGTCTGATGATGAAGACGAAGGACAGTCAAGGGAACTCCTCAACGTTTTACAGTAGCTACCTTGTGTTTGGGCTTGATTAATTTGTATTGATGAGAACTTTACACCTAGATGGGTTGTGACTGTCATTAGGGGACTGATGATGAAGACGAGGGACAGTCAAGGGAACTCCTCAACGTTTTACAGAATCTACCTTGTGTTTGGGCTTGATTAATTAGTATTGATGAGAACTTTACACCTAGATGGGTTGTGACTGTCATTAAGGGTCTGATGATGGAGTCAAAAGACAGTCGAGAGAACTCCTCAACGATTTACAGCAATTACCTGGTGTTTGGGCTTGATTAATTTGTATTGGAGAGAACTTTAC
The DNA here is from genome assembly GCA_947859195.1 of Drymonia ruficornis. NCBI lineage: Eukaryota > Metazoa > Arthropoda > Insecta > Lepidoptera > Notodontidae > Drymonia > Drymonia ruficornis. The sequence continues at coordinate 6,859,286 of OX401918.1, forward strand.
ACCCATATGGGTTATAAGTGCCATTACAGGTCTAATTATGGAGACCATAGACAGTCGAGGGAATTCCTCAAAGATTTACAGCAGTTACCTTTTGTTGGGCTTACTTCATACGGTTCAATATGCCAAAATGTTCATTGGTATGGCGCCACTAAAAATCGCAAAATAAAATTATTTTTATAAAAAAAAAACAAACCGACTTCAAAAAAGCCTGGATCACTAAAAAGCCTGAAATAATATTTCTATTACCACCTCTGCCTACCCCTTCGGGAAAACCAGACGTGATGGTGTGGTTGGAGTCGGTGCCAATCTTGGTATGCCAAGTCTACCTACTATAAAAGTAAGAAGATAGATTGGCACCGACCCCAAATACTCGATAACACACCATCACGTCTGGTTTTCCCGAAGGGGTAGGCAGAGGTGGTAATAGAAATATTATTTCAGGCTTTTTAGTGATCCAGGCTTTTTTGAAGTCGGTTTGTTTTCTTGCAAAGCGAAGCGTGGCCCGTGTGCGAGGCCTCGCCGTGCGCCGCGGTGGGTTTCCGCCTTTATACAAAATATAAAGACAATAATTTTGCCTATTACAAAAAATATTAAAGCTTTGAATTTCGCGTTCATTCTACCAGACTGAATTTTTCCGACGGTTGGAGTCCTTGATTACGAATAAATAAATTATGGCGCCGGCAACATTCCAGAATAACTACTAGGTACGTGGAACTTCATAACAAAACTTCGATTACATAAATTTTGTATTAGGAAGAATAATTACTTTTAGAAGAATTATATTAGGAAGAAAGATAATGCCATTCAGAACCATCACTATTTAATAATTACAAAAAAATTGTTACCTTATGACATCTTTAAGTTGTACGCTGGCCGTCCAATATCTGAAAATAAAATAAAAATATTATTCCTCCCAGAATTACGTACGGTCGATAATAAAAGTGACATAAAAGTAACGAGGCGTCGTCAATGTGACGAGGAAGGCATATCTCATGATTAGTGAGTCACCCACCGCGTGAGAGCTTGGACAACACTGGCCAGTGGTCAATTGGTCGATAATAGGACAGTCGCCCTCATGCGGGAATATTGACATACAATATACGTCACATTTTTCTTACTCAGTACCTCATGCGGAGGTGACAAGACCTATTATAGTTAACGATTATAGAGACTAGAGAGACATACATGTAACTATGGTATTTGTTTAAGTTCTTTGATCCTTTCCTTATTCATGTAACGTCACGACTTTTATCCCCATTCGGGGGTAGTCAGAGGCTTGAGTGGCCATACACCACCACATTGTGGAGGTATTAAGCCAACTCAAAGCCCACGTTTCACCAGATAGTCAGAACCCAACGTGACAGGTGGTGAACCTTGTCGCCGTGTATACAGGAACTGACCATTACCTAATCCCGAGGGATAGGTAGGTTTCCTCACGATGTTTTCCCTCACCGTCAGCGAACTGTAAATTATGCACATAGATGAAAATTCATCCATTGGTGCATGCCCCACCGGGGATCGAACCTGGGACCTTCTGATTGTTAGCCCAACTTGTTCACCCCTAGGCTACAGTCGTTATTCATTTTTCTAGTTTATATACATAGTGTACATAGGTGAGGCGATCATCACTGATCAGTACACGACCGGAAGTTAATCAACGCTTGGCAAAGTCAGTTCAAGATGGGTAACCATTTAGTGGCATTTGAACTGAGCGTATCCGTGCTTCGGAGGGCATGTAGAAAGTCGGTCCCGGTTTTTTTCATCTAGACAGACGTTAAGCCATGTCAGAAGCCTTCGGGCGGATTGGACCACTCTGACACCAGGTTGGCCTTTTATCAGAAGAAGAAGAAGTTTATTACAGTGATGACCACCGCTTCTCCTCAGGTAGGATCTACAGTATACCAATATTCAGCAAATATGCCAAGATTGGCAAACAAAACCTCATCTGAAATTAAGATAACGTACGTGTTGTCGATACCGCACTTTTCATAGGTGTAATTACTCCTAAAGCGGGGGTGTCCATAAATTAAGTACATAAGGGTGTTTAATATTTATTTATGTCTCGTGCATGATAACCGGCTGTCACCTCGGCATGTAATTACGTTACGGCGCGAGACTTGTCCAGTGGTAATTAAATATTCATTATGTACTCATATCCAATGTTTATATTGATTGGTATTCTGTTTTTCTTATGCCTGTTCTTTGGAAATTTCGACGCGGTAGGCAACTGGTTTCGGTTGTATATTGTAATTATACACGTATTTTGACATGTTGAAGATTGTTGTTTATGTAATTGTTTTTCATTAATCGATGTATTCATTTACGAAATAATTGTAGGTATACTTACGAAGTATGTGCATGACACTCTTGCTAACCGGATAAGGAATAGTGTCATAAGAGAGAGATATAAGCTGAAGGATGATGTGGTCACTAATATTGAGAAGAGTATGCTAAGATAGTTTGGCCATGTAGAGAGGGTGAGTGAAAGTAGTCTGACGAAAGAGAAATACGGAGCGAAAGTAAGTGTATGCGACGGAAGAGGGTGCCTAAGGAGAACTTTTCACGACCAAATTAATGGTCTTTGGCCATAACACACCGGGACGCCATGGCGACGTCGCCGGCTGCGTATTCAAACAATTTGTATTGATGGCGGCGTCGCCAGTCCGTGGCCAGAAGGGCTAGACAAGTGGCTGACGTCTACGAGCGTTCGTTCAAATCGCTACGCTTCATGTATGGAAATGACATAAGTCACGTGATCTACATATCAACTTGTTATTGATCTACATAGCGCCGTTTGACATTTCCATACATTGTGAAGTCTATTCTATTCGATTAGCGTTCATACCACTTGGCTAGCCCCTCAGGTGTGTTACCTGTCATACATTTCAATACGAATTAGACTACGGTGGCTCGCCATGGCTACCCGGTGTGTTATTCATCCGCGATCCAGACGACAGCCCATTACACTAGAACCTGCGGGGGTGGAACTAAACATAAAATGGGACACAATTAAAATCAATTGCTGAGCAAAACGTCTTATTACCTGAAAGAGCTTTGGAAAGAACATCTTAATAGTTCTTACATTTGTATGTTTTTTACATTGCTCGCACGCTTTCGTCTCATTTGATAAATATTTAGATAAAATATCGCCAGACCAACACAACAACAGTATGGTCCCAAACTAATCAACTCTGGTAGGTACTACGGGTACCGCACATACAATGGATTGATGATGCTAGTCGAATTCAAAGATATATACTCGTAGATAGCATAAAATAACGGCGAGCGATCCAGAAAATATTAATATCAGCGTTAGATATGGAAAGGCCAACCATTAAACAAATATGAATGCTTAATACATAAGTAGTAGACGCTACAGAAAAAACAGGCAATTTTCAATTAAGTCTCTATTTATATAAATTTTAAATCAATTACTTACTCATAATAGTAGTACTAGTAGAGGTACGTACTACGTAAGAAAGCCAGTTCGAAATATGCATTTAGGTATTAATTTAGGTATAAATATGACGGGCCCGTTTGCGTGGTTGGCGCGGAGGCGCCTTTCACGCTGCAGGTCGTAGGTTCGATTCCTACCCGGGACATGCATTTGTGTGCATGTACATGTCTGTATGTCCCGAGTCTGGGTGTATATGTATATTAAGTATGTATTTACAAATAAAAAAGTAGTATATGTAGTTATATCAGTTATCTGGTTTCCATAGTACAAGCTCTGCTTAGTTTGGGATCAGGTAGCCGTGTGTAAAAAAAATGTCCCAGGATATTATTATTATTATTATTATAATCATAATTTATTCAAGTATAAGTGCCAACATAGGTATTTAGCATACATTCAGTCGTACAATCTAAGAATATCAATACGAAATCGCAACCAAAACTCGTGTACCTACGTGGAACGGATACGTGTATGAATATAAAAAGAGTGTGTAGGTACGTGATATAAATCTACAAAGAGTGTTTGTATAGCGGCCTAATTTGTGGCAGAAAGCCCCTTCACCCGGTTTAGGCTTGCCACAAGCGGAATCACAGGCGACAGCCAGCGGCTTAACTCTTTGATGTATTTCTTACCATTATGTTAGGTGATATAAAAGTACTCAATGTGTTATGGCAACCACATCCTGTGAAAGTAGTCTTTTATTTTCAGTTCTTAACCGCGTGGTACCATTAGATAGTGCCATGTTACCATTTTGGTCACACAAACGAGTCAAGCATTAGGTGCAGCCACAACCTAACATCATCCTCGCCCTAGCAATCAGTTTTATGACGTTGTCTTCGTGGTCTGACGTCAAAATTGATTGAAACTGGTATAGTCAAATATTTTTTTCGTTTTTCACGTTAACGTCACCCATAAAAAAATTTAACTAAGTAACGTCACGACTTTTATCCCCATTCGGGGGTAGTCAGAGGCTTGAGTGGCCATACACCACCACATTGTGGAGGTATTAATCAACTCAAAGCCCATGTTTCACCAGATAGTCAGAACCCAACGTGACAGGTGGTGAACCTTGTCGCCGTGTATAATATAGGAACTGACTATTACCTAATCCCGAGGGATAGGTAGGTTTCCTCACGATGTTTTCCCTCACCGTCAACAAAACATGTGGCACAAAGCAAGCAACCATTGGCTTTTTATGGCCTATACATAGATGGCCTAAGCGGCCTTAACAACTTCACTGGGCAAAAGGCGAACGCAAAATGCGCTTCAGCCAGACGGCCAAGGGGACAGCTGGCTCAATAGCATCCATTGGCAACGGCTAACATTGTTTTTATACCTACCTGCATTCTGTCACTTGTGGTCAGAGTGTGGCAAAAATGAATTACAATTGAATTTTATTGTCACAAGTCACAATTAATTGTTAATTGTGACAATTAAATTCAATTGCAATTAATTATTTGTTATTCATTTTTTCCCAACTCTGCTTTTGGTTATAATCAGTGGCGTGTGTGCGAGTGGACTTATTCGTGGCAAAAAGCTCCGTCACCTGACTCGCAGCATTATAATTAGGCTGCCGCTACATAGATAAAGCTTTTTTTAATTTTGTCGGCCTCTAAATTTCCAGCGAAGGTTAATCCACGCCCACGCGACACGAAGCCCTAAGCGTTCATTCGGATTACGATTGTGTAGACGAATATGCATGAGGACGTTATCGCACCATTGATTTTAAATGAGATAAGTTAAAGACCGCTCGTTAAGATAATCATTTAGAATATAAGTGTGAACGGAGCTTGTAGTAGTGAGGATCCCACTAATATTATAAATGTGAAAGTTTAGATGGATGGATGGATGTTTGTTACTCAATCACGCCAGAACGGCTGAACGGATCTAGATGAAATTTGGCACAGATATACATTATAGTCTGGAATAGCATATAGGCTACTTTTTTTTAATTATGCGCGGACGAAGTCGCGGGAAAAAGCTAGTAACTAATAATTCTAGAACTATTTTTGTTGCTAAGTAGTTTTTTTGGTGTAGGTAGGTAATCCCAAGAATATTTGCTGAAAGATAAAAATATATCGTCACTTACTTAGCTGAAAGATGTGGGCGCCTAATCCAGACGAAAGTCGCGTAAAAATAGCCATTATGTATTACCTAACTTTTTCAGATTATTATTAGCTGATCGTTTAGCAAGGGAACAATTTAACATTTCGTTATTCTTTTGAAAGGTTGTTATTAAAGTAATTAGCTTATTTATATTCGTTCATAAATACAGCTGATACGCCTCATGTTTTTTGTATTTGCTTTAAACGTATTTCACGAAGTTAGTCACGTAAACGACTTTGAATTTCAAGTAGGTGCGCGAATAGGGTTAACAAAGTTCATCCTTTTCCACTAAAAGTTTGTTAGGCGTATAAATAAATACATTTATCTATTTACCGGACGCGGGAGAAAACCGCGAAGTTGAAGTGGGAGTGGATGCATGGACCCGCGAAGGTGAGCCAATATCAGCACTTGCTGGATAAATACCTGTCAATGGCCATCGCCGTCGTGGTCGACCCAGAAGAATTGTAGTAATTGCACGGCCCCCAAGTCGCTTAGCCATTGCCATTGAGCTGCAATAGTGATAGACCGACCAATCAGAGGATCGATCACTATAGCAAAACGCCACAGTGGCGCCACAATGGCTAAGCGACTTGGGTCCCTGGAGAGATTGGTGTAGAAGAAAAAAGGGAAGGTCCGCCCATAAGAAGGACAGCCCTATAAGCTAGTAAAAAATACTAAGAACCTATTTAATTTATACGCCTTAACTTTTAACAGAGCAGGTAGGCAACAATAACATTTTAAACTAGTTAGCTGGTTAGGTACTACTAACTACAACGTAAGAGGTACATTCCCGTGGGTACGTCCTAAATGATTACAAATAGCAACGTCACTATCACGACCGCGCGAACATAAAATAACCATCATTCGGGGATTGAATATAATTGTGAAAGCTTCATTTATCTTAACAGGCCTACGTCACGAGCAGATCTCAGCACAAAGGGCTTGGCTACATGTGAACTTGGCTCGAGGGCGTCAACAATAGAACCGAGGCCTAACAATAAGAGGTCTAAAATTTCATCGTGTCTACTGAGAGATCGGGTAATGAATTGGGTCCATTATTTAGGTTGTCAAGCTGCATGTCTGCGACGGATGTGGATCCGAAACGAGATGATATCTGTGTAAATTGTAGTGGTAATGCCTCAATAGGATTTGGAGGGTTGTCGTTTATATGGAGTACTCAGCTCAGGAGTATCAACATCGGTAAAATTCGTAAACCCGAACGTTTCCGAACGACTGACTAATGGAAATCGACTCGTACGTCGATTATCTCATACGACTTTAGAGAATGCCTTATAACAATAAGGTGATGACACACTTTACATAAATATAAAGTCAAAATCTAAGTCAATTTTTTTAAATTAATGTATGCTAGAAGTAGCTTATGAATCGATAACATAAACATTTTAGGGTTACCAAAAATAAAATTTTATCATATTGTTAGCAAGTAAGATTCGAGCTTGCATATCAATACAGTAAATATTAAGATCCAGACGCCTATCTAACAAATATAAATCAATTAAATGTATATATGTAATTAGAAGTGTTATCAGTGAGTTCAATAGCCGTTTACATACCGATATGAGAATATTTCTCACCTTTTTCGAGTTCAGGGAACTCGGAAAGCGAGGTCTGGTCACGTGACGGCATTTGTACCCTACTTTAGGCGATAATTGAAATAAAGCAGGTGACATTACTGCGGGGTGTCACGAACGCGGCTGATGTATTGTGTACACCCGCCCGAAAATACCCAGTCGGTTTAGTGATATGTTGAAGAAGTACCTACGCATAATACTTTTTTGCATGATGTAATTTTTATGTGTATTTACTACGACTATCATAAATGAGTTTTTTTTAATTAAAATAGAAATACTAACTATGTGTTCTCAATTTGTCATATTGAAAGTAAACCTGTCTAAAACAATACCACTGATTCGATGATAGAAAGCTAATATTTGGCAAATACTGGACTTCTATTTTTCTTTGAGCTCATGAAGTGCTTTTTTAAGCTATGAAGTTATTCACACATTTTTACACCAAAGGAGACGAAAACGTGTTGTATCGAGCAAATTAGTACTTCCTGCTTCAAAATCTTTTTCCAAAATTGGGTTTTATCTTCGAGATATTTTTAAGTGGTGGAACAAGCGTCGAAAAATCTCACATATTATGTTGATAAGATAGGCTAAAAACACGCTATTAATTATGAGGAAAAAACCTGTAATCGCAGCGTGTCGCGGGCCGATGTGACGGCCTCTTTAGCACGTCGCCGACGTAATTACGGGATATTACCAGGGTTGACAACCATACAAGGGTACTCCAGTTTTTAAAAGTCATTCTAATTACGAATTATTAAACTGCTAAGTCAACTTATTTTTTTTTTAATTCTAATGTAGTTGTTTTCACATCATCATTTCACAACTTCTCTTCATATTTTTAACGTTGTTTTAAAATTTGTTTTGCATCGTTGAATTTGCCTTCTTAGAAAAATTCGATGACAACCCTAACTACGGATATTATGGCTAATGGAACATGGGATTAGTAAAGGTATTATGTAGTCATTAGTCAAGAACGTAGTTAGCTTACACAGACACACTCATGCTTGTAAAATACGGAATTTATTCGATTCAAAGCTTACGCGCCGTTAAATTATCGACTTTTATCGTAAACTAAAGAGAAATCATTAAACATTTCGTTGAACCAACATTTATGTACTGTCGGACATAAAATAAAAACGTTGATAGCACAGAAAAATATATGAAAAAAGAACGAACTATCCCTCACATTCTTGCGTTGTTAGTTTATTATTGAGTTCAATTTATTTAATGACGACTCTGCCCATAATGTGATTCTATCTACCTATGCATTAATAAAATATTGAACCTTTTTATGGAATTAAGTGATCGCATAAGTTCCTAAGCTTGTTTGGACGATTCGTTGAATTATTTTGGTAAAATAATATAAATTAAGAGCGGGTTATAAAGCAATATATTTCAAGATGACCTAATACAGAACTGCGTCACAAAGAGCGCTCCAGAATTTCTTGTATCCATTATCAAACGATTTACAAACAAAGACAGCGCACTGTGTTTCCTTGGACACACGCATGCCGCGCGAGGAAGCTTTGCCTCGCTAAGTTTAACATGGCGCACGCGTGGCAAATGCTCGCCTTGCTTCACCGGAGCGCTATCATTTGCCTCGCCTAGTTTGGCCTGGCCATGAGACAGAACGATAATGTAACGATGTAACTGATTGCCTATTGGCTATACCCTTCTCTGTCCAGAGTGTAGGTTGGCTCGCCTTTGCGTCGCGCGGTATGTGTGTGATCCGGACCCCGCTATTTAATTCTAATAAAAACAACCGTTAACATTCCATGTCGTTTTTGAAACTAAATTACTGCAATAACTTGCCACATAACAGGTAATGCATGCGATTAGTTAATCCAACAATAATAAAATACGTAATATTATGTGGTGCGAACTGCGAGCCCGACATCGTCATTTACCACGGAATGTATAGCCTCCTGTAATCTTGGATGTATTGCGTGACACGAAAGGAAATGTCACTCGTTTTGTTTCAATTATTGCGCGGTACGGTAGGCCCGAAAATATTTATGTAAAGCGCCCATATATCAGTGACATGTGGTTAGGTGCAATGTTGACGAAATATTTTTGGCGTGAAAGTATTTGTGCACATGTGATAATGTCTATAGGTAGTTTAGTTTACGCACGAGTATACCCAAGTGCGAAAAAAATATTGTTAGTAATGTTAGGCACGAAAGCGATGCGTGATTGTGACTGTCACGTTGTCATGGCACGTTGACACATTTTTCGAGCGGATTATGCACGTGTTTACTCAATAAATCGCTGCAAAACTGGACCTCCCATTTCAGGTGCGGAAAGGGGGAGTGTGCAATGGGAGCAATTGCCTCCCTAACTCATGGCCGAAGTCCTTTATTTTGAGCGTTTTTGAAATCTTTATCCACGGAACTAAAAATGTAAAAAATGTATTTTGTCACAAAAATTTCCCCCCTTATCGAAATCTGTGGGTCGATTGCGTGACTCTGTTGAAACTCAGTATCAATAATTCACTGTTTGAAACTGAAATCCATCTCTATCGACAAATTGTGATTGCGTAACTTCACGGAAAACGAGTTACGTCATCGCTATTTCATAGAAAATAAATGAATCGATAGATATTTTAAATATCAAACACGGTTTCAGTTGCAACTCACGTAATTATAAATTTTAGTTGTCAAAGGGTGCATTGGCAATCGAAAAATCGCCGAATTTTATGTTTCAGTCAAAAAATTATTGCAACGTAAGTTAGACAATTGCCCTGCCGGTATCCGCATTCCCAATCTCAACTATTATATGATACGCACTCTTACACTTGCTACGCCTCTATGAATATATGCGGACTACCTGTTGTAGACAATATTACATCTTGAATTTATCTAATAAGGTACAATAGCTGCTACATCAACTAATTGCATACAAATGCATCAGCCCGATATGATTCATGATCACCGAGTAGGTATTCACTGTATGTACTATAGACTTAATACGGTATAGTAGGAATACAAGAGCTGTGCCTGATAAGTCATGACCTCATTTTACATTCCCGGCGAGGCCGATTCAGTGCGAGCCAATAATAAAGTCTGAGGCACTCATCCAACATCGATGGCCCTCCAAGTCTTCAACAACTTCCAATGACGAAACAAAATGAAACGGGGATTATTATTTCTCACATCGGACCGCCTCAGACTAGTAAGACCCGCTTTGTACCTCAAAACACCTTGTTTGTATGCCTTTGAATTTGCACGCGATTTTTAATGAGCACAATTAGAAGTTGCCGTGTTTACATGGGTGGGAAAACTTTGGCCTAGTAACAGTCGGTGTATAATACAAATTTATTGCTAATTAATGTTTGGGATTAATGTTAAAAGTGATATAGTTGAGACCGGAGAGTAATATACCAAGGGCCGATTTCACCAACACACTAACGGACAGTTAGAGCAGTAAACGTCTGTTACCCGTGGATCAAAAAATTAGTTACTGCTCTAACAGTCCTTAAGTGTGCTGGTGAACTCGGTACTTAATAAAAATAATCCAAGTTAAGTCCTCTCTAAAGTTACGTGTAAATTAGACGCAGTCCGATTATGACTCTAATCTACTGGGAATTAACTAGACGACTCATGAATGCAATTAGAAATTGTTAGTTATTGAGGTATAGTTTTTCAACCCCAAATTTTTACCAGAAACTATTTATAGAAAACATTGGGTATATAACATTCCTACAGGAAATTACATTGATAATCAATTTCCTTCAAACTCTCTAGTGGAAAATTCTATAAGTATATCAGTTTTCCGGCGAAAAAGTGCGTGTACCTTCCGAATTTGTCTTACAGCTCACGTTTCGTACAATTCGGGGAATGTTTGAGATACGTAATGCTTCGAATTCGTGCATATTTCTATATTGACACGCGTACATCGCTCTTGCTCAGTATAAATAGACGGGAATAAGTTATTGAGAGAGGTGGGTACTTACAAAAAGTTTGTATTAGCTATTGAATGGAATATTGATTGAATTTTATTAAACGACTAGTTGGATTTCAGTAGTTATGTTAAAAGAATAACAACGCGAAGCTCGAACAAAATAAGTACATTGAAAATAAATAGGTACTTATAAATAAGTTAGACATAGAGAGCTACGGTCTATTCCAACTTATTTTAAACCTGTGATGAAATCCAGCGACGGTCTATTTTCTCATTTTCATATCATAAAAATATCTTAGCGAAATTTTCCAGACAGTAATCGTTTTAAATTGCGACTATAAGTTTGTTTCTTTAAGAAATTTTCTTTACGATGTTATGAAATAAATTATAATTTGCAAACCCCTACGCCAGGGGTTGCTGAGACGCGCCCAAATCAGACAAGAAGGGTCAACTGCGCAGGGAAAAATCCTTGGCACAGCAAAAACTCGAGGTGAGTCGACTATAAGCTTATGAAAAAGCCAGCTTCAGCATTTTTGTTCAACCTTTGATGTGAGGAAATACAATTTTGTTACTTTCAAAAAATTCCTACAATTCAAATGAAATTCTTTGTGTCTGCTTTTATTCGTATTTTTGCACTATCATTTCGTACAAATTGGCAGCTATAAAAAGTAAATCGCAAAAGTTTGCTGGAATTGTGCTAAATTTATTAACTGAGCAAAAAATAAATTTGGTTACGTTTAACATGCTATGTGCAATACGAATTTAAAATGTAACTACAAAAATATTTCACAATGAACCCGACATAAAAATGTCGACTATTTTTGCATAGCCTTCATTTTAATTGACATTTGGACGATAATCCGCAAATGGAGATGACTAAACCCTGCATAAAACAGTCTATGAAGCGTCTAGACGACGCTGCATCTGCGTTCAAGCGCTGTTGTGCATTTGCATTTATAAAAGCAAAAGCTATTTCAAGCTGTCCCATTTGCAGGTTTGCCGACCGCTATAACCAATGTTGAATCGCATTAACATTTCTACTGCATCTTTCTGTGATAATTTAAAGAGGGTATAGTAATTGTACGGGAATTTTGTCTTAATTTAACTTTATTGTACTTTTTCTTTCTAGCCTCTTTCCAATTTGTACTGAAGTCAACATACAGACATCCAGTCCCAGTTTAACCTGACTTATCTAATTACGGATGATACGTCTACCTTTGTTAAACCAGTTATTACACCAGCAAGGCTATTACGTAACTTTTTCGACCATGTTTCAATTAGTTTGTTTATCCCGTGTTGGTTTGTCGATTGAAATGAATTAATATCGGGATGAGACTAGACTTCACTCTTCCTTACAGGTTTCTGAATACCTGCAACTACTGTCATAGTTGTTCACATAATGACCGTGTCCTACGCGTAGCATCTCACTAATCCCACTAATATTATAAATGTGAAGTTTGGATGGATGGATAGATGGATAGATAGATGGATGGATGGATGTTTGTTACTTAATCACGCCAGAACGGCTGAACGGATCTGGATGAAATTTGGCACAGAGATAGATTATAGTCTGGAATAGCACATAGGCTTTTTTATTAATCTGCGCGGACAAAGTCGCGGGCAAAAGCTAGTAATTCATATAATGTTATACTCATCATCCTTTTGGCATATTCAAGGGTTATTAAACAATTATTTTGATAAACAAATTAAAATCAAGAGAATATATCATTTCAAGCTGAGATTTAATAATGTAGTGACATTTGGCTTATCTACTTTAAAAAAATCTAAGGCGGACTAACAGATAACCCACAGTCTATACCAGTCCAGAAGCATGAAAGGAGCAGCACAGGAGTTTCTTCATACGGGAGCTTCCTTCATACGTCATCCCATAAGGGCTTCAAAAGGACTGAAAGTTTGCATGAGAATTCCATTGGGTACACGGCTAGTAACTCATAAAAGTTCAAGATTAATCAGTGAGATGGATCGATAGCATGCCTAATGACCGCCACCTCTATTTTCATTTCATTTTTTTTTTCAAATGGTAATTAATGGTGCTTAAACACATTTGACGGTAGTTACAACCGATGGCGACCGCGATACCAACAAAACGCTTCCTGGACTGGACGAGTCAGTGCACACCTTAATTATGATCTACAATGTTGTAGATTTAGATTGAAAGCAGATTGGGTATGATTAACTGCCGGCTCTGTGGGTTTTCTTAATACAATACAACGGTGATTTGTTATACATCTTGGTAGCGGTTGATATGTCAACGATCTTGTTCAGTCGGCTTTTGTAGTGAGTAATGAACTCAGGGATTCGAAACAATATTTCTTTTGCAGTGGATAATTAAATACTCTTTGATTGACGAAGACAGTTTTTACAAGACTTCAAAATATTTACACCATTTATAGAAAGTTATGATTGACTTACAAATGATTACAAATCGCTTGTAAAACGCTTGTATGTCGCTCGTAAAACCATTGTAATTTGGCTAGATAACTCTATAAATATGGCGGTTAATCTTTAACCGCAAAAATATTTCAGTGTTCATCTCATAAAATATTATTTTTAAATCACAAAAAGAGATCTATCTGTTTTTGTAATGTCAAAATGTTATTATATTTCATTAATTTATATTATCTCAACAATGACTAGCCTCAAGGCAGAATTTAAAATTCTTAGGGTGATTTTTAGAAAGGACTGTAGTATAAAATATATTTTCTAAAGAATAATCTTTGTAAGAATAAGAAAGTTATTTTGGTTATAAGATTTCTGACGCAGATACTTATAATAACAAAATCAATGGTACATATTCAACGATTTTATGACTAATCAAAAGTAAGGATGCTATAGACTAGATACCTTATGGCATCTAAAAATAGTTTCCGGTTGCCGTCTGTCTATCGAAACATCAACCGATTAACATGACGACAAAATACATAAGGGATGAAGGGATGTTAGATGTAGATTACTTATGGAATGAGTCTTTGCTGTTCCATAAACGAAATAAAATGATAATATTTATTCACTTAAAATAGAGTACATATGGTGTTCTCTTCTCCTTTGACCTTTCATCTATTTAACTCACCACGGGGCATAATTAATTAATAAATAAATAAATAACTATGTGCTTACGTTGAACTGGTTCGGAAAAAGCCTTCTTATCCTTGAAATTTGTATCACAATAAAACAATTTGTTCGCTTCCTGTGCCTCACCACTGAATCAAGATAATACGAACGTCTGAAAACATTAAAGTCGTTGCCTTCTCAGCCATCTTCCGGCTTAACATATTCGTCCCACCCCTGCATTAGGGCGATGATTAATGAAACATCCCCGAAGGTGCCTGACGCCGCGTCTGCCCCTTCTCCAACGTAAATAAACGACAGTTAAAATTATTGCTCATGTGCCCGTTAATTTAATTCTGCTGCTGGGATTTTAAAATACATAAAGGCCAAGGGGTTTTTAATAACGTTTTGAAGGAAATACTTGCATATCTCGGATTTTATGACACCTCTTTAACTTATTCAGTTAGAATATTTTTTTCTAGGATTTACTTGTGATGAACATGCTTTAAATTAATTGGTGTTCTGTTAACCCATAATGTTACGAGTCTGGTTTGGATTTATAAATTTATTAGTAAATTTTCAGACACTATAAAGGTTACTAATATAACATTAGTTGATGCCAATTTCGTTGGCGATTTATCAGCCATAAAAGTATTTCTCTCTTTCTCACATTTAACTATATATAGGGAAATAAATAAGGTTAATTTTGTGTCAAGATGTTGTGTGCCAACTGAATTAGCACCACATGAATTTAGCCCAAGGCCACAATTTCGTAATCCAAGTACACGGGTACTTAATCCAGGGCTCCCGTAGGTAATATTCATACATCGCGTGCATTCAGGGCATAAACATTTGTTACCCAAAAGCTTTCCTTGGTGGCTGTCACTGGGTAAATTGAATACAATTTATCATGCAACGCGTAAGGAGCTCGCGGCTATAATATTTTCCGTTAACGTTTTCGTGTTTAATATAATATTCGATAATCGTATTCTATTTGTTGTGATGTCGATAACCATTAATATACTTAATGAATTCGAAAATATTAATTTGCTTAAGTAGATGAACAAAATAATAAATTATATATTTTTTTATGATTTTATTTAACGTATTAAAATATATTATGTTCACAAATAGTATTTCTAAAATGGTTTTTATATAGCTCAGAAATACAGATTGTATCAGATAAATATTATTTACTTTTAATTTAGTATTATTACAAAACCACAAAGAACCTCTCTTCAAAGATATTGAACCGAAGTCTCGCAATCAAAGAGCATAGTATATTGAAATTAATTAAAGCAAAGAAATACGTATCTCATTTTCTTTACAGACGGCACATAATATATTGTACATACATCTTTAATATATTGTTTGTTCAGGTTATACCCACATGTAACTACTCAAAGATAGTTAAGCTTCAAGAAAAGCTGAAGTTTCGTCTAGAGTGCTTTATTATGGCAGCCACACACGTACGATTTACTTGCACAAGTATAAGATATTTGCGCAAGTATCTTCCATTACACATTTCAGTATACTTGTACAAGTCTATACTTGCGCAAGTACATTGCTACGTGTGTGGCTGGCATTATACAACACTCTACCGTTTAAAAATACCATCAGTATATACAAATACCTTAGCGTGTTAAAACGTGCAATATCTCAAACAAAATACCGTACTTCACGTTCGTACAAAATGAAACCTCACTGAATGTCTGCTGAAATTAAGCTTAAACATTTTCTCTTTGAGAAAAATATAAAACATCGCTCGTTGCTCTTAGTGATTTACGGGATAAGGTCTTCGAGTCGCGAGGTATGTTTTCTGATACAATTACTTTTCAACAATGAACTCTAATGGAGAGTGACAATCCTCGGGATCAAATATCAACGTCTTGCTTAATTGAATGAAAGTGTTTTATGGAATAGTTTCACAATAATATAAGTTGTCGTTAGACACTAGGGAGTTCGTTAATGGACCATTAAACAGTCCTATAAATTAAAGTTAATCATGACTAATTGGAGTAACACGAGGGGAATATGTACGGACTAGAAGGGCTAGCACACGCGCCAAGACGAAACTTTTATCACGCATTATGTCGCACCGAGTCATTCTCTCTCTCTTACACACATGCATTTGTGTGCATGAACATGTCTGTATGTCCGGAGTCTGGGTGTATATGTATATTAAGTATGTATTTACAAATAAAAAAGTAGTATATGTAGTCATATCAGTTATCTGGTTTCCATAGTACAAGCTCAGCTTAGTTTGGGATCAGGTAACCGTGTGTACAAAAATGTCCCAGGATATTATTATTATTATTATTATTATTATTACATAATGCAAGGGAGAGAATGAGAAAAAAACTATTTATCTCGTGTTTGGTTTTTACACGGCCAGTTGTGCTACAGTGCTGGATTGTTGTTGATGCACTTTTTTACATCAGCTGATGCTGATATTTTATAATTGACATTAGCGAGTACTAATCCTGATTTTAGTTATCTTCCTACAGAACATGGAAAAAAGTAAAAAAACCGGCCAAGTGCGTGTCTGACTCGCACATAGAGGGTTCCGTACCAAACACCGTATAAATTATATTAAATTTTATTGAAATTCATTCTGTGAAAATGTTAGTTTACACATATGCGACTAGATGGCGCCACAGTCGCTTAAAAGTTAAATAATTGGTAAAAACAATGTAGTTTTACAATATTTTTTTTCAACAATTTATGTAAAAGCTATTATAATGATCACTAATGGTTAAAATATTAGTTTTCCCTTTATATATAGTTTAATTTATGAGTAATAAATAAAAACGTCAAAAATATCGAGTTTATTGTATGGGGACCCCCTTTATTTTTAAACTTTTTTTATTTTTTATTATTTGTTGTCGTAGCGGCAACAGAAATACACATTCTATGAAAATTTCAAGCCTCTAGCTATTACGGTTCGTGAGATACAGCCCGCTGACAGACAGACGGACGGACAGACAGACAGACGGACAGCGTAGGCATAGTAATAGGGTCCCGTTGGCACCCTTTGGGTACGGAACCTTAAAAAGTGCTGACCATTGTTAATTTATATCCAAAAGTTTTTCTTGGTATTGAAATAAAAGAGCCATTTGATAATGGTTTAACCCAGGTTTCCACACGCATCCAGATCGAAACTAGTCGGAATGTCCGGGTGGTCTCCATAAACATAACCTTGAGTTTTTATATTGTAAGATAATAGCCGACTAAAAGGTTAAACACATAAAAATTAAGATAATAGAGGCATTGCTAATGGAAGACTAAATAAAACCACAGTTAAAACGATCTTTTATAAAACTACATTCATGCCGGCGACATAAAACACGGCGATAAAAGAAATAATTTAGCCGTTCCAACAATTATATTTTGTACTCGCGAGAGTGAAATCAGAATAGAATCCGATCGAGTGAATTGTACGAAAGGATCTCCGTTTTAGTAAAACCCTTCATTAAACTTATCCGAGTCGGATCTAAGCCCGAATCCGTGTAACGTAATCGAATTCGGAACGAGAAGCCGCGAAGGACAAAGTGCGGTCACAAATTTACATATAAATTCGGGATTATTTTAATTTAAAACGCATTTGGAAAGTTTATTTGCATATATATGAGGGCCCATTACCGTTTCTTTGTCGCAGTCGGCTAATATAGCAGTTCAGTGAATTTGTACATTATGAACTGCGGATAGAGTAGGGTCGTTGTAGCCGGCTGCAGCGCGGGGCACCCGGGTACATTACTGCTGAACAAACACTGCTCTCCGCCAATGTGTGTAGCCACTCAATGAAATTAAGTAATTTGTCAGTGCACTGCGCCTTTATTTATTAAGGGTGGCAACGCCATTAACTCTGGCTCATTAAACAGATTTTCATGGGGACAAAATAGGCACTTGTTATATTAATTCTGGCTACACATCACGCTTTACTAATGTGGATTATTTCGCGCAAAAATATTTTGTACGGATGATACAGTGGTAGAGTTATAGATCACGTGCCAAGTTACTCACGTTTAATCTAGTAGAGCTCTTCCTTTTTAGTCTTATCGCGATCTTGGGCCCGAGTTTATTGTGTTTGAGAATTTGTTACAGAATCTTATAAAATAGTGCTGAGAACTGAAATCTATTTCAAAAGGACCATTCATATATTTTGTAGCTAAGCACCCTGAGATTTACGAGGATTTAGAAATGTTGAAATTATGAAATATTATAGTGAAAATTTATGTTCATATTTCAAATATCAAGGATCAATAAGCAACGCGGCATCTTAAATAAATTACTCATATAACACTTAACATCAAAAGGTACCAAAATAACGGCACCGATGTGACATTAATTACACCGGCTTAATTCTATAGTGGTGTTAAATCAGTCATGCGCTAAAAGACAGTAGTGATCCGTTTTCTGAGGACGCGGCGGCGCTTCTGGATACAATTCAGCTTCTTCACCTCTTATTGCTCTAATAGCTCGTAAATATTTCAGCGCGACCGACACACATGCTTCAGACAAATGCACGCTTATAAAATATATGTGCCGCGTCACTTTTAACATTCCCATTTGTTAGTTTCGTTTCCGACGACTGAAATAACAATACCGGCGCGTTACCAGTCCCCAGTTTTAAAACTCCGACGGAAACGGCCATGCCATCTATCACTTTTGGCCAGCACTTGACAAATGACAGCTGTTTAAGCATACTTAACTGGCAGTTAAACAACACGAAGTGATGAACTCTTCAGAATGTAACACGAAACTTGCGAGTTGTGTTTAACGTTGGTGCGGTGGCAAAGTTGCTCATGGGTCGTTAAGATGTGTCTATTTGCTTGGGTGCAGTACCTATCAGAATGATTAAAGTATTACCCCAAAGGTCATAGCATACGGACAGAATAAAAAATAAGGCAGTATGCATAGATAAATGGTTTTAGTTTACGATGATATGGGTAGCATTCTTGTGGGTTACTGGAATATTTTTGCTCTAATCACTTAGAACTCGAATGAGCAAGCACTGTGACGCGGACAGCACGGTATTTGACAGAGTGGTACCATTATTGCGACACCTAATTGATTTTGAATAAAATAGCTTAGATAATGTATGGGGTATAGGTATACAATATAATGACAATCATCAGGATCTAGGCTTTATCGCCGTGTCGTGCATAAGTAGTGACAGCCCAGTCGGGGAGTATGCCCATGACAGTAACCTCATTCCCAATTACATTGTTATTCATACCATCGGCATATGGATGCAATCGGCCCACCCCTCCAGGGAATACAGGCATGGAATTGGTATAGATTGAAATTTATAGGCACTGAAATTTGCATTGTAACACAACGCCAAAAGGACCGTATGATAAAATTTAATCACGTTCCTGTTTTTTATGTAAAAATATAAATCCAATATCTACCATCCCGTTCGACATGATAAATTCTAATCTGTGGCGCGTTTTATGTATTGTTTATTGAAGTTTAGAGTCACATGGTTAACAGTGGCTGCGTCTGAGAAGATTGGCGCGCTCGAGCAGTGAGTTTTGACATCAGAACCATAGAGTAAGGAAAAATCCTGCGTCGGAGCTCAAAGACACAATGTCATAACCAAGGTCATAACCACAGGGTAAAGACTAAAGAAAGAGGTGCCCTTACTAGATATATGTATGAAAAATTACGTGGTCATTGTTTTTTCATTTTCATTGTTCTATCTACCGGTAAATAGTTCAACTACTCGCTTCGTTTTATGTCGATGTTAGTACTAGGCCGACCTGTCGGCCGAGTTGCTTAGGGCCAGTCCCCTTAGTAATTGGTCCATGGTCATAACTGATGGCTTGGGAGCATCGAGCTAAGAATCTTGGAAGTGGCAGCTCGGGTCACGTGTACGCACCTCAGAATTATATCACGACCTCAAACTGGTAGAAATAAAAACCAAGTGTAAAGTACATCCTGGAAGATATTTTTAAAAATAACAAGTGGTAAAATCTTGCGGGAATGTTGTCAGAGGTGACAAGGTGGGCGTCGACAACAGGCGTTCCTCACCGCGCTCCCGGGCGGGGCTCGCCGAACAGATTTCATGGACGGGATTAAAGTCACGGGATACAGGCACTTCACTTGATACCCGATAAATACGGTGGAGAATAAGGCACTAAATTGGTTAGTTTGAGACTGGGAAAATGGACTTAAAGAGGTTATAGGCTATATTTTGACGACCCCGTGGCGCAGTGTCTCGAGCGTAGGCCGCTCGGCCTACCGCATTGGGTGGTTATGGGTTTGATTTCCGCCAAAGGCAAATTTCGGAAACAGCCTTTTCCTAATTTGCCCTGTTCTGGGTGCCCCTGGAATTGCCCCCAGTCCAATGTACGATATCCATTGCTTAGTTTGGGACCATACAGTTGGTGTGTGGGTAAGTCTGGCGATATTTATTTATTTATTTTTACCGTAGAAACAGCGAAAACAATCGTTATCAAAAATTTTACGTCGCGCCTCTTCCTTCTATTGTGGGTGGAACATTATACAAAGTTTTAGAAAGATAAACACCGAAGAGCAAATTAAAACTTGTTCTCAATGTTATCCAATTTACCCCGGCATAAAATGGGCCACCCCACCAGACGACACGTCATCTAGTGATGTGCCGTGTCCCGTAAACACATTAATAGCTCGATAGTCGGCGAGATCACGTCTCATCGCGTCGACTATGAGAAAAGTTCCCGGGACGGGGGATTTATTTGTCAACTTCGCTCTGATAAAAGTTTGTTTGACATTTGATTGTGAGGTCATGCTCCGCTTCGGCTTCCTAACAGATAAGTTTCGAGGGCCTCCCCTTTAGCTTCAGATTAATTTCTCTGGAATATTGACTTTGGAAAACTTGGTTTTATTATTTTTGTGCGTAGTACCTAAAGTACTTACCTAATTATTTTTAGGGCGTTATAACGCTTTAATCTTGTATAGATTCGTCAATAAATATTATAACGTTGGATTTTAAATATACGAATCATAAAACATGGTGTTATTCTTATGTCTTAAGCAAACAGGAAATTCGCGTTTCAATTTTCAAGCATCTGGTTGAATATGTAATGTACCTTCCTAAGTATTTACATTAGCTTGCTACTTAAACATCATCATAGTATGTGTGTTATAAAAGTTTAAAAGAAATTATCGTAAAACGAAAGTTGCTTTGAAAGCAATTTAGGTAAACTATTGGCAACAATTTGATTCTAAAACAAAGGAGCACTTAGGTATATTAAACTTTATCCATCAAAAAAAGTTGTAACACCCGAAACTTCTCAGACGAACTTGATTCGGCAATCAAGATTAATTTGTTCTGGCGATGTTACAAAATAATATTAGGCATTAACACGGACCACCCTAAAGTTGAAAACAATATTTCACAGTCAGTTAACGATCTATTTGGGTACCTGCGTGAGATGTGCGCGCCGAGCTACGTTGTCGGTGGGAGTTCACCTCAAAGGAATGCCATAAAAGCTCGGAAGTTGACAAATCTTCCGACGTTATTTCTGTACTAATTAGGGGCGGGGGCGTGGGCTCTGTCACCCGAATGACAAACGAAGAAGTCGCGTACTCGAGACGGCTCGCGGGGATAAATTCATTTGTTGATCACCTCCGCTCATTGATATTTTAAAAAGTAAGCTTTGTTAAACGCCCACTTTGTCTTAGTTGTCACGTATAGTGGAATGATAATGTCGACACACGTTGAGTGTGTACCGAGATAATTATCTTGATGGTACGTGATGATATTTGGGTACTTACGAGACTTTATAAATGGTTGTTTAGGTTAGGAGACAAGCTCATGTTTATGCCGTGGGAGACATTTTTTAACTTAATAATTAGGTACCTACCTACTGTCATAATGTTATTTAAATTTACTTAATTACAGTTTAGGGGCGCTATTAGGTTTAGGTTTATGTCTAGGTTTAGGTTTGAGTATATGGGTGGGGAAAAGGACACGGGTCAACTTTTACCACGAATGACCTTTGACCACAAGTAACCTTTGATATCGAATGTCATTTGACGAATGAACCTGACTTTTACAATACTTAAAACTAACTGCAGTACTTACCTACAGTAAATAATTTAAATTAAGTTAGCAACTATAACTTACATTTTTCAACAGGCGTCAACAGCCACGAAACTTTGTGATCTGAAACAAATAAAAAAATCATGTTTAATTATCAATTTATAAATAATTAAATGCCATTAACACTGCAATATATTAACAACGCGTGAACCATCATTAACCGAACCAATTTATATGCATTAATGAATCATAATTTATTTATATTCACACGATAAAATTGCATTCATTAAAGAAAATATAATTTAATATATCGTTACGTAACATTAGTAGGTTTTCGTGTCAGCAAGCTGCGTCATCGGGTAGTCGCCATTTAAAATTTTTACTCACGGAAAACGTTTCAATTGTTAAATACGATTACATACGTGCTGATTGGAGGATGAGGACAAATGGCGTTGGCCGAGCATGTAGGGTACTATGTTGACGAATTGTTGTATAAATCTGACAACATTTTACAATCATATTGCAAAAAGTTTCTCATTGTGGTCTGTGTATATTTACGCTACGTATATTTTCGAGCGACTATAAGCTGTCTTATAAAAGGGAATAAATACCACGTTTTCCTCTCATACTTCATTGTTCAATAGATGTGTCCATATGGCGCGCATGCCTCACCCGAGCACTCATATTATGACATTACGTCTATGTGTTCCGACGTCAAAAGTGAGTGCTCGCGCGAGGCATGTGCCTGATGAAGACGCCGCCAATAATTTGTATTTTATTGGATATTCAGGCCAATTATTTTTAAAATATTTGGAATACCGAATACCCTCTTCAATTACGTCTCACGTCTTACCTAACAGAAGTCCTAACTTCCTGTATAAAGATACATATTATATAAATATTTTATTTTCAGATCAAGCCATAGAAAAACTTGAAACACTTAACATAGGAGGTGAATTTATTATTCATTTTTTTTATTACTTACTGAATGGTACAATTAAAAACAATAAACGTCTGCGAACCCTAAATGAAATGATATTAATTAACACACATCGCTTGTCGCCCTTGACGTTGTCAGGATGTCAGGACAAGATTAAAACATTTATCGACAGCTTTGCATCAATTACTTATTGTGGTTAAAACAATAAATACTGAATTTTGAAACTAAAGAGCATCACTTATTTGACGAATGTTCTACGACTGTTGCTGACTGTACCTGTTTACAAAATGCATGCATTACTTTTCATTTATAGGGACATTTTTTTACAACAACGGCCACTCACTTAACAACAAGTTCTTTGAAGGCTTGGATAACAGGTTGTGAACGATCTTGTGTAATTTCTCACACAACTCTCATGTCAACAAAACGACTGTTGTGCTCTACCATAGTCTATAAACTCACATTATTTACGATCCGATCATATAATGTAATATTTTAGTATACTTACTCCGGATGTCGTCTTATGATTACACTCTTAGTAATATCTCAGCACATTATTACAAAATGTATGTAGGTTATGTTAAAGGAATAGCGCAATAAATTTTCCACTTTTATTGTGAAACTACTTCACAAAAAGGTTTCACTCATAGTCGTCAATACTTTTAAAAATGGCATACTTTTTTATAATATAGCCGGTCAAAAAGCTTTTAATCTGCGTGTGAGAATCATATTTCTTTGTAACGTCGTTTTATCAAATGAAATATAAATGATTGGTATAAAATGGCAGAAATATTCATATTGGAAAATGGAATTATTTCCAATAGGTAGTAATTTTCTTTTGTTGGGATATCCAATGGAAATACCGACCTATAGGGCCCGTCTCTACCTCATGTTCTTTAGATAGAGTACCCGTGCGCCTTGGGAAGAAAGGGTAATCTTCCTTCATTACGCGAATTACGTTTCTAGGTACACGAGCTCTCGAACACTCTCGATGGGCTTTCCATTTTATTTTGGCTTGCCATCTTAGCTATCAAAATAATACGTTTATTAGACGGCTATTAAACTCAGTTATTAATGTAAAGATAACTGATAATTGTCTAAAAGGGATGTACAGCGGGCAGAAAATATGTCGGTAGTAATTAATTTCTACGATCGAAACAAGTTTTATTAATTTAATTTTGCATAAAGAGTTCTGGATGAGTGAGTAAGGGCCACCGCAGACATGCAACTTTTTGCATCGGCGATCGGCGATTTTGCGACTGCATCGCGTTTTGGCGACTCTCTGCGTTCGATCGCAGTATAAAAATTGCGCGATTTTGCCACTGGTCGCTGCATTTAGCTTCTAAAAAGCGACTAAATCGTCGATCGCCGATGCTAAAGGTGGTGGCCCTAAGAGAATAAAACCCCAGAATACCTACAAAGAGTTTCTATTGAGTTTATCCCATCACTATGCTTCAACCAGTAATTGTGGAGCTGTTATAATTTATTTACTCCGCTAGTTCGTTGGGCCGATATTAGCGAAATGAATTATGTGAACAAGAGTAATTAGGAAGGTTATTATTAAACGAAATCGAACCTCGGAAGACCTTCGGCGTCTTCAATATATTGAAGTAAAATTAAGTATAATTTCATTAAGGTGTGAGCAAAAGCATTTCGTTTTTGGTTATTGTAAAGAAAATTGTTTGTAAGGTACGGTTACGTAAATATTTGACTATTTAGATTGAACCGTGGATATATTTTTGAAACCTTGAACATAAATG
This sequence comes from Drymonia ruficornis, assembly GCA_947859195.1. Classification (NCBI taxonomy): domain Eukaryota; kingdom Metazoa; phylum Arthropoda; class Insecta; order Lepidoptera; family Notodontidae; genus Drymonia; species Drymonia ruficornis. The sequence continues at coordinate 6,884,139 of OX401918.1, forward strand.
AAATAGTTGTAATTTCAATGGCTGTGACTACAAGCCCCGAGCACCCGCAGCCGCCCAAGCAGTTTTTTCTTTATTTCTACGTGTTCAGACGCAGAAATTAATTTCTTGGACGCACAGCTCAATTCATGTGGATGCATCTAATGCTCAATAAAAAAGTATAGTGTCCCAACAAAGTTTTATCATTGTTCACACATCATAGCAATAAAAAGCACAAAACAAAACAAGTCCCATCTCTGTGTGTAATGGCTAATTAACGGAGTGTATGCTCAGTAGGAATTAGATGCTCAATTAGAATCACATTACGTGGAACAATTTACCGCTAACCGGTCGTGGGGGCGGCCGATGCGTTCCGAATAACAAAATGGCCGGTCAAACTCATCGTAAGAACGAAGATTATAGAACTGGACTAATGAAATAAGTGACGAAATCGGTTTGAGACCGAAACGAAGGGTCAAGACCAAAATGAAAAAAACATATCTTGCAGGTATCCACCGGGGTAGTACCTCATTCTCACAGAAGATCGGCGTAAAGAAGCTGATTTAGTTGCGTTTCGTACTATGAGTGAGAGAGCCGGAAGCCCAAACCCGCTCCCCCTCCCTTCCTTTCCCTCTATTCCACTTCCACTCAGGTTGGTATTGCAAGAATCTACAGGCTACGCTTGTTAGCAGTCTTAATTGATTACAATTGTATTGTCTTTCATCAGATTGAGCATCGCCGACGGTGCCATGAACAATAGAAAATCTGTTGTTTTACATATCTGCGCTAGAGTGATATATGGCCGAATACTCAAAGGCTATTTAAATATTTAAGTCCCACTTAGCAGTTTGAGACGTCGTTAACTGTCAGTTTTTGTATGGCGCGTCAAAGTTAAGCAGCTCTCAAATTTAAATGGAGTACGAGTATTCGGCCGTTAAGGAAGTAACCGTACTTCTTACCAAGATTTCATTATAAAACCTAGTAGAATCATGCTAACGAAGACCTTGTAAATGTAAAGTAGGTGATTCAAACTTTTTTATTTTGTTACAAGAGGTACTTAATACTGTTCTGTATTATACGCCTTGTTTATTGCTCTTCTTCTGGGAAATTACGTATGCGTAAGTAGGATTCGCAATATTAAATTATCTTATGTTTACAGTAATGCTCCGCGATGAAATTAACTCACACCGCGAAAATTTAATACAAGAAAATTTCCCTCATAAATAACATTTTCGACTTGTCTGTAAGGTTTTGGTTAATTAATCGCGATGCTCAACGACTAAAATTAGCATATCTGGGGTATATTTTGGGATATGGAGGATACGAGCTCCTACCAATGATGACAAGATCACCGAAAGGGAAATGTCGGATATAGGAAGAAATCCTGATTTGGAACATACATATGGATACATCTTTGGGCCACCGCAGACTTGCTACTTTTTGCATCGGGGATCGGCGATTTTGCGACTGCATCGCGTTTTGACGACTCTCTGTGGTCGGACGCAGCGACTGCTCCGATGCATCGAGCAAAGCTCCGATGCTAAAAGCGACTAAATCGCCGATCACTGATGTAAAAAGTAGAAAGTCTGCGATACCCCTTTTTACAACCAACAGACCAACCTTTAGGTAACGGTCAAACTTCTTTAGTTTACGGCATTTTTTCTTTTCCTAGTACCTATCAAATACATATCAGGAAGAAATTCTAAAAACCATAAATATTAAATTAAGTACATTGTATTGTCACGCACCGCCAATTTTTTTTTTGCTGGTTTACAATTATTTTACAAAGGATACAAAAGTAATTTGTAATGGTAGTGCAAGTCGTTCATAACTTTCTATAAATTTGTAAATTTGAGGATAAAACTTTACCTACATAGTACTACATACGATAATGATCTTACTTCAAGACTAGACAATCGATATTTTACATCGATAACACAACAATGTAACGCGTTGCAAAATCTATGACGCAATCAGTTGACCCTAAAATATTCCATAGAATAATAACCTAACTTCAAGGATAGACAAACCTTTTACAGATCGATCAATCGATATTTTAAGTATCGATAACACAACAGCGTCACACATTGCTAACTCTGTGGCGTAATCAGTCGAACTTATTGGTGAACATCGCAACCCGAAAATCGTGATCGGACCACCCACAGACGCCGTGAGAAGGCAAATGAAATAAAACAACGATAAATAACAGTGCCCTCGCATAATTGATCACAAATTAAAACTCGCAGCGCGTCCGAAATGTTAAACGGCGACGCCCGGAGTCGCCTCAAGCGAAATTTGTATCTGCATACCCGACTCACACACGAAAAGCGATAGGGGTGTCTCTAGAGTGTTGGACTGCCAGGACATCAGGTTGGAGTAAAGTAATGTAGGTGTTTGAAATGGATAATCGTGGAACAATCTTTGTTAATTTGGAATTTTAGGTGCCTATACAATTTTATCATCCAGAAAATAAAAAGTATGTCCTGTCCACCGTGTGGGTATAATTTATCATTTATGATCTATATTATGGTTGTAAGAATGGAGCGAGTATAAAATATCAGTAAATAACTTATTGCCTAAGGGTCGTAAGATCAATGATATTTGATCGATCTTAAATAGTTAAAACTATAGATTCTCTATAGAAGACGGAAGTTTAAATTCTCTCCCGTGGTTTAAGCTACAATTGATCTTAAGGCCCTAAATATGTCCTAAGTGTATGACAATAAATTATTTTCGTTTTAATGCACTATTGTGTAGTAAAGGCCTGGTAACCAATGACGTTACTGGTAACCCTATTGGCGCACACATGCATGTTATGTTTACAGGTCCAGACAATGGGCCGCATTCAGGACAATATGTGTGCAAAAATAAATGGATTTTTAGTTATGACACTTTGTCGTCGTCGTCGCTAATTATTTTCGCTGACATAAGATAATAACTAACTTTTTTAGCCAGAACTACGGCTAATATGGTCCATGCAAAACAATAGAACGATTAGATTAATCAAGCTCAATGACACGGAACGCTAAATGATTTGACCAATGAGAAAAGATTGGAAACTTGTTTCAAGACAAAAAAATAAATACCCAAAATTATGGTAATCTATGGCCAAAAAGCTTAGGTATCAATTAAACTGCTTGGGTGGTCAAATAATTTGTGTTTTTGGCAGACAGGCAAAAAAATAACATCTTTTAGTTTAATACGTTTGCCATATAAAATATTCTTAGAAACATTATTAGTAACTGCTTCTTGCTTGAATTCCCGTTCCTCGAAGGCTTGCCATTAGGTATAATAAATTCTCATGCTGAAGAGATTGGAACGATAACATTGCACTTCAAACAAACTTACCGGTTTCAATGGAATTCAGCGCTTTTGTCGTACAAGTTCGAAATTCAAATAGGAACTGGTTTGGAATCGGAACACAAGATATGACGACACGGCAGGTGTAAAACGAAATTAGAATCGATACTCGATAACATCTGCATTCGATTAATCATAAATCGTTTTGTTTATCGAAGCTATTACGATACGGCACTATACCCTATTATCCCCGCACTGGATTTTCATATAATATGACACAAATAGAATCGATGCGATGTAAGCACGATAGCATGGCATTCGATCAATCCCGGATCTAGACCGCACGGGTTTGCGATTCTCATGTCGTGAGGCATCTCAGCCTGCTTTAAAATTCATCGAAAACTTGTCTAATATGGTTATACGTGATGCGATTAGTAGCCCGTTCCTCTCGATCCCTGAACGCGAGAGTTTAACATCGATTTGATTCCATACGAGACGTTTATAAATATGTAATGACGAGAGTTTGTGTGCCGATCACGGCTCGACGCGGCGCTGCGCTGACGGACACTGCGTTGATGTGTTTATTTTGCGTTCAGACTGAGAATTTGCATCGGTTTATGCACTGTATTACTCATTTATTACCTACATACAAAGCTAATGCTAAAATGCTGTTATTTGTTATGAACGTTACGATAACAACCGACCATTAAGTAGGTTTGGTTATCCCCAACAGTTGTGGCATAGAATTGTACTGCGTATAGTTTATCTAAGATTTTAATGGCATAGCGACCTAAATACTACCATAATACTACTTACTGATCTCCTATGCTAATTTGTGTAACTAATACCGATTATTTTTCAGTTAGTCAATAAAATGGTGCCAGTCTCACTGGGATGCCCAGAAGGGCTAGCCAAGTGGCATGAACGCTAATCGAATAGAATATAATAAACTTCACAATGTATGGAAATGTCAAACGTCGCTATGTAAATCAACAACAAGTCGCTATGAAGATCTCGCTTGAGATCACGTCACTTATGTCATTTCCATAGATGAAGCGTAGCGATTTTGTAGACGTCAGCCACTAGTCTAGCCCTTCTGGCTATTGTTCGTTAAGCCATAGTACAAGCGCTTCTTAATTTGGAACGATACAGTTGGTGTGTTAGTCTGGAGATAAAAAAACCTATCACAAGTAAGTACCTATCCAATGTTTCCTTTCTATTTACACGGTAAAAAAGTTGTGATGTCATTACCAGCCATTTGACATATAAAAAATAAATATATCCACAAGAGGCCGACGCTACTTTATCTCCGCGTTCTAATGTGTAGTTTTATTCCAGCTGTGTCCTTGTCGCGGCCACCGAGAGCATCATTCGCGGGCCTATCTTCACTACAAATCAGTACCTCTGTAGAGCTGCCAGATAAACGATTAATCAATGTAAAATAAACCTTAGCCCGTAATAATAGGATTGGTTTTCGAATTAAACGGAGTAACAAAGGTACAAGACTCCTAAAGTACCTCATTCTATGCAGTCCGCGCTTATCGAGCTGCGCAATCTGCGAACACTATTTTGTTATTTTTGCAGAAGTAATGTAGATGAGGGAAGAAATATTACTGGGTTTGCCATTAGGGGTTATTTATGGGCTGAATACTGCTTTCCTTGGTGTTGAAATTATTAATGGCATATTTCAGTGTTGATGTAAAAACAGTGGGCGTGCTTACAGCGCTTGCTTCGCTGCTATAATAAAAGTGAATAAAGCATAAGAAAAGACTTCTTTATGAGATGGTGGGTTATATTTAAGTACACTATAACTTTCATAGTAAAATAATTGCACGGTCGCTGGCACGTATGGTTACACTTCCAACATAAGCTGAGCTCTCTTTATAATTGACACCCGTAATTAAGAGAGCTCCACTTATGTTGACAATGTTACCATAGACATGCAGGCAACCTTACCTATGTAAGTAATATTTTAACTATGTATTAGTAAAAAATGTTTAACACATCCCTCATATTCATGTTATTTCATAACATCCCCGAAGTTAATTTACTAAATTCAACCAACGTTCTGAATAACAGATACAAAATGATAATTTCTAACAAACCGTTATTCGGTAACAGAGTGGATCATATTAATTAACTTGTTTATAAGTCTAAAATTTAATTTTCGATTGAATATTTGTGAGTTTAGCTATAGTCCGCGACAGGTCGAGATGACATTCGGGTTATGAGCTTTTTGCAGAATAAAATCAAAATCAAAATTAGCAGGACCCGCAACGCAACAGAATAATTTAATTTAATAATTTTGTGGGCGATTTTAATTGTTTATCGGGTCCTGCAAATTTTGATTTTGATTTTATTCTGCAAAAAGCTCATAACCCGAATGTCATCTCGACCTGTCGCGAACTATACCTGGTGTTGTGTGTTACTATTGAACATGTTAATAGGTTAGTAACTGTAATAGGTAGGAGGTGCTGTTGTTTTGTATGAATACTTACCTGGATGAATTGTAGTTTGTAATATATTATTGTACCGACCTTTACACCAAGCTTACCCTGATGTAATATAGAGCTTTTAATTTAATTCAATGTTTATTCAAGTAAGTACTTAAATAAACTTAAAAAAAATTAAGATGTTAATTTTATGACTGCAATTATTTTTATGACTAGTGCTATTACTACATATTTATAGAACTAGTACAAGCTATTATAAAATTAAAATAAGCGTCGGTAAATTTCAGCGTTGCGCACGCACTGATACTTTTCTTCTCAGTAACTGCTAGATTGCGTAGTGCTTTTTATCACTATAAAAAGTTGCCGTACTAAGTAATGTTTGTTCTTACGTGGTTGACTGATAAGCTGAAGCACCTTTAATATTTTCCCAAGCCTATACTTACCCACGCCTGTATCAAAAATTCTTGATTAGATATTTGATTATATTTTTCACTTTATTCGCCTGCACATCTCAGGAAACATTGCCAGCAAACGCTGAGCTCTATCCCACTAATATTATAAATGTGAAAGTTTAGTTTAGATGGATGGATGGATGTTTGTTACTCTTTCACGCAAAAACTACTGAACGGATTTGGATGAAATTTGGAACACAGATAGATTATAGTCTGGAATAGCACATAGGATACTTTTTATACTGGAAATGTTGGGTTCCTGTGGGATTCTAAAGACAACGCGGACGAAGTCGCGGGCAGAAGCTAGTTTATTATAAGTGTCTATTACAAAAAGATCTCAGGTTATACTGGTAATGTTTCCTTAGGCGTGCAGGCGATGTACTAAGAACCTATACTCTAATTTGCGAACAAAGTTCCTAACCGAAACTAGGATATTGTAATATTGTATTTGTATTGGGCATACAAAAAGCTATCCAAAATTCCATATTGTTTATTACCGCCATGCATCTAGTTCAAACACACTGGCTATTCTGTATTGCATTGAGGTCACTTGATTCCCTGCATTCAGCTTTTAACTCGGCACATTGGTGCGCTGCACCGCTTATAAACGATTCGCGCACGGTCTAAACCCTCGGTGCATAAATCCAATATTTCTGTGATTTACAGCGTGCAGCAAAATAAGCTATTGTTGCGAATATGAAAGCGCTAGATACTGGGGTGACGTTAGAAGTTAACTATTTATAACAACGAAAAGAGGTCCAGTGACATTTAATAGGAATAGATTGTTCTTCTTCTTCTTATAGTGTGGTAAGTGGCCAACCTGTGGGGCTAGCACAACCGCCAAGACAAGACTTATGTCGCACCGAATTGCTTTCTCTCTCTACCTTAATGCATAGGAGAGAATGAGACAAAAGCGCGTTTTGTCTTGTCGCGGTCTGGCTGTGCTATTAGTGCTGGTGTCAGAGTTGTTCAAGCCGCCCGATTTTGTCGCAGTATATCAGTTCCATACATTGGATACTGTACTGAAGTATGCCGATGCCGACTAGATACGCCCTACAAACAAAAATCATACCAACAAATGTACAACTCATTATTACCTATACAAACCAGACATATTACGCATGCATGAAATAAAAAATAGAAGCAATGACTCTAGTAGATAAGTAGACTTACTTTACATACATAAATCTATTCCCATAATAAGCTCCATCAGATTTTTTGCCGCAACCTTGGGAACAAAACGGGGCCGTGTTTGAACGTTCTCGCATCACCTTTTCATTACACCGTCCTTTGTTCGGTTACCACAATATTAGTTTTTTGTCTCCGGGTCCGCAGCAAAAACGTTAACAGACTCTAGTCCGCAACGCGAACGTCAGACGTCAGCCGGTAACGAGCGGCATCAAAACATCGAGTACAATTGTACAAACAGATCAACATTAACCTCCCGACCTCAAATCGCCGAGATCACAAGTCAAGATTACTTCTTCACCCGTCCCCCGAGGGCACTCACTGATTTATTTTATTATGTTAATAGAATCAAATTTAAAATTAATTCAGGAGATGAAAAAATGGCTGCCGCTCTTGTAATGATTAAATACGCTTCACTTCCTGTTCTCTCTTTATTCCACGTAGGTAAAAAAATAATGTTGGAAACTTTTATTCGGGGTCGAACACCGAGTGATTTTAACGAGCATTTATTCGTCGACTTTTTATTCAGAGTTAGAAAGGTATTATACAACTAATGAATGTCAAAGGGAACCAACTTAATTTGTTCGCGTACTCGATCGACGCCAATTTTATTTTTGCTCTCTGACATCGAAATTGTATTCCCTTTGATATACCTACATGACCGTGTGCCTAAAAGCCGATGATTTATGGGCCACTGTTTGTTGGTATTGGACATCAAAGAAGTACCTAATCTAGATTCTAATGCAATTTACTCTAGTAAACCTACGTGTACATTAGACCAGAAATGTTGGCTAGTGTACCTATGGGAACAGGTAGGTACAGTTACAAACATAACAAGTAATTTATGTATATTTTCGAAAGCGTAGCTGACGATGATGATGATAAAGTATTTTATTAAACTAAGCGCCTTTGACAAAACGCTCCGCGTCGGCCGTATTTGAAACTTGATCATAAGTCAATTATAATCGCATTATATGGCGTCCACGTAAACCGTGCGTTAAATTTAATTATACAATGTTGCTTCCGAAATAAATTCGTCGGGCCGATGCGATGCACGACTTAGCGGCGCGGACAAGGAAATTTGATTCATCATAAGTCATAATTAGGGTTGCCATGTCTAATGTAGATAGGACCAGATAAAAACTAAGCTTTAATCGGGTGCCGACTTACCTCAGGAGGAAAAGAGGCAAGACATTGATTTCCTGTTTACACTAGGTATTTTTTATTACGTAGGTTTGGTTAGTATAGATCGCGGCCCATAAGTTGAACCAATGAAGTTAGCTCTAGCGGCGCCGCAATAGATGTTTCGCATGAAAAACCTGTATTGCTTCGCCGCTCAAGCTAACTTCATTCGTGGGTCAACTTATGTACCGCGATTTATACCCACCTGTCCCTTTCTGTAGTTTACACGTCTGATGCTGTAAATCCTGTTATACTATAAGAAAAAAATATTTTGCAATTTAAAATAATAGCGCATACCTACCCAAGACCCAATAAGAATTTAATGCAACCCAAATCGAGACAGGTCTTGGGAAAACAGGTCGTTTGGTGGCCCACCTCTTAATACGCGTGGGCATATTTAGTCACGGGATGGGTCCGTTCCACAGTAACTATAGCTGGTTAATAAACGCGGCTATAGCGCGCTCAGCCGAGACTATTCCCCACACAACCGGTTCCGATGCGCTGAGGGCCGAATGCCGAGTCCCGGCTCACTTAGCGAGGACAAGTCCTCTGTTTGGAATCGATGTCAAACCGATATTGACTGTTCGAGCTTATTGTTGACTCGATCTTTTTAGTCGTACATGGTCAAACGCTGTAAAATTCGATTTAGAAATAGCCCTCTTGGTATTTTTTAGAAAGCATTAATGGTTACAATTTGTAGAGCTTTTACTGTCCCCAGTCAATCAAGTTCTTACTGTACTTTTTGTTGATAATTAAACGGTCCACTCATGTAACTAGTTCGGAGTCATCACTGTCATGTAATTTAGTTGTGTCGGTAATTTAGAACGATCGGTGCTTTGAGCGTCATCTTTTTGTAGTTATATTCCGAATCCAGACTTTATACGTACAGCCAAGTTCATGAACCGTGTTACACAAGCGAATGCTAGATATTGTTTCCACTTAACTCCGACGGCAGGCTGTACTTTCATTCAATTAAATTTTATTAATTTCTGTCGAAAGCCTTTATTTTTGCTGTTCGTTAATGCAACGCCGGGCAGCCGCCGCTGAACTGCGCCGAGCGATCACAGTTTTATTTTATGACATGTTATTGGAAAATAACGTTTATGAATATTGGATTTACACGTGTAAATTGTACATATTTCATCAGAAATGTGCAATTTTGTACATTCAACGGAATTGTCGGGTTCTTTATATTTTGATGCAATGTGAGTGGCGACGCGACGGCGAACGCAATTTTAACAGGCAAAAAAATATTACTTAAACTTTTCTCATGCTTAAAAATATAAAAACTTTACAGTTACGAACTCAAAAATGCTTTTTGTGGTACGAAAACATTTTAATAAGCCGGCAGATTGACAAGCGGCCGTCTAAAGGTTCGCCCTCACGTGACAAGCTGGAGAGCGCAGCCATCCGCTGAGCCGTTTTTTATCCAATGTTTTTTCAAGCACAGGTGAAGCGGCGAACCCACACTTAGAGCGGCGTTAACCTGTAATCTAAATTCATTTCTCGATCCGACCCACCGCCAGATCTCTGTTTTTATTATAGGCCTAAGCCCATTTGCGGGTTTTTTTACTCTAAACAAATTACCTATTATTGTGGAGTGGCCGATCTCATTATACCTCGACAAACGAGTAGTTTTTTGATGTTTTGCCACAAAATATTGAAGTTTACAGTTGAATTTCAACAACGGCAAGGTCGCGGAGCATCGAACAAATCGATTTGCGTTCATTGAGTCGGGTAATTGCAATGATTCCGTTGATTAGTCCAAGTTTATTTTGTTCAGCCACGAAAGCATTTCATTGTCTTTATTATGGGACGCTGGATTGTTAAATATGTATGCCGCCGGTCTATGTCCCAACGAATAGACGATACCGATGTATGAATTATTTAAATTGTACAATACATACACATCAAATATTCATTTATTGGTCGTTCCGTTTGGATACGATTGTAGGTAATGTTTATTTTTGTGTGGCCGTAAAACAAACGCTTCTTTTGTTTTTACTAAATGGTTCGATGTTTCGACTGTTATTTATCATAAATGGTGCCCCATATTAGAAAAATATTCAGATAACAGGAGCCGTCAACAATTTTATAGATTACCAAAGCTCTGTGAACTTGTATAACGAAACAAAATTGTACTCGACATCGTTAGAAGACAAAAGTTAATCCAAATTTTCCATGCTCCGTAATTTGAAGAAGGTTGCGACATTCATTATGGCCCATTACACGCAGATGCGAAGGCGTGAAGTCACAAAAAAATACACAATGCTGTCTATTCGTCATTTTAGAAACGTTTTATGGTTGTAATAACAAGTATTACAACTATTATCTCGACGTGGATGATGTTCCATCACCGCGACAGCTATTTTGTTATAAGTAGTTTTCTTTATTCTCGGCTAGATGGTTCACGGCACCGAGTAGCTTAGCCATTGAACTACCACTGTAGCGTTTTACTATTCTGACCGACGACCCTCCGGTTGGTCAGTTGATTCTGGCAGACCAATCAGGGCGTCGGTCAGAATAGCAAATCGCTACAGTGGCAGCTTCTGCGCCCTGATGGTAAGTGGTAACCATCGCCCACAGGACATCTGCAACTTAAGCGTAGCAGACGCGGTGCTGACCTTTAAGGGACCTGTAAACATTTCCTTTGAAGAACCCCATCTTGCGGTGCAAGACTTCAAGAGAGATCATTCCACATATTGCACGTATGCGGAAGGAATGCTTTCATTAGTTTAAGATTTTAAACCTATTTACCTATTTATTTTATAGAAGATTACCTAAGTAAGAATAGGTAGCCCATAATAAATAGCCACGTAATATGTATAACTAAACCAATGTTCTAACACCGGCACCAAATAGAAGCACCTTCAGCTCGTCTCCCGCATTAAACAATGGTAAAATCACGGAAATAGCTAGTAACTGCAAGTCAATTCGGATTAGGTATGGTAAATCTAGCCTAAATAGATCTAGCTAAGCCGACATCAAGTGTAACTGAAATCGCAGGTAATCCCAGATTACCCGTGGATATTACTTTAATCAGTTATTTATGGGAAAGCTCATAAAGTTTCTGTCATAAAGTTAAATCCGATTTATTTGATATAACTGGGTTTAATCGGGTTTACAAACGCAAGACCTAGTTTTATAAAACCGTAATGCCGTGTGTCCACTGGCAAGAAAACTTGCACAAGTTTACTTGCGCAAGCGACTTCCAATGTGTAAACACTCACGCAAGTGGACTTCTGCGACTAGCCGAACTTGCTGCAAGTCCCACGTGTACACGGTTGTGTAAAATTGCAGTCAGTGGAAACACGTCGGCAAGTGACTTCTGCAAGAAATTGCGCAAGTTACTTGCCAGTGGACACACGGCATAAGATATAATAAACTGACAATAACTGTTAAGTACCTACTCAAATTCAATCAAGCCTCAAGTCGTGGAAAGGACTTCTCTGGAAGTCAATGATTGCTGGATCTGGATATGCTTGACGACCGCTTGGCACAGTGGTTCTAGCTTAGGCCGCTCGGCTCACTGCATCGGGTGATTGCGGGTTCGAGTCCCGCCAGAGGCAAGTTTCGGAAACGGCTTTTCCGTAATTTGCCATGGTCTGGTTGCCACTGGGATCACTCCCAGTCCATAGTACAAGCGTGGCTTAGTTTGGGACCATACAGTAAGCCTGGCAATATTTATATATTTAGTGACGGTGCATGCAATTTTTTTTTTTCCCGGGACATTTTTTACACACGGCTACCTGATCCCAAACTAAGCAGAGCTTGTACTATGGAAACCAGATAACTGATATTAATACATATACTACTTTTTTATTTGTAAATACATACTTAATATATATATTACACACCCAGACTCGGGACATACAGACATGTTCATGCACACAAATGCATGTCCCGGGTAGGAATCGAACCTACGACTTGCAGCGCGAAAGGCGCCATGACGCCAACGGGCCCGTCAAGTCAAGTCCGTTTGCAAGTCATTATGGGAGGCCTATGACTAGCAGTGGACATAAATACAGTACTTGAGCACATTTTTATGCCAACAATGTGTTATTTAGCATGGATTGAGACCTTATGAATACAAAGCCTGTTGAGTTTACCTACGTAGACTCCTCCAGTCCATATCAATTAGGCTTGGGTCACACGCGTGAGCTTCGCGATGATGTCACTCACGAATCATTTAACTGTTATTGTGAAATCATTCTCCGACATCATATTATTTGATGATTGAAAAGACTGAGGCGGTTTAAAAGGAAAAATTATTATCCTAATTGCGTACGAAAAAAAACTTATGCAACTTTTGGCATATAAAAGCGGGCTTAAGATATCCAACGTATATAATATCCTTACCAAGTGTACCAGACACAAGGAACCCGCATAGTTTATCATTCGACTCGTTATCAGCGTTTTATTTGTTTAGGTAAGAAATCAAACAAAATCAATTTAATACTGTGACCCTTTGTAACTGAAAGTTTCCCCAACTAAACTATAAGGGCCTCCGCAGACTTGCTACTTTTAGCATCGGCAATCGGCGATTTTGATGCTGCGTCTCGCTCGTTCGCGCTCGAAGAAACGCGACGCAGCATCGATACGTCACAAAATCGCCGGTCGCCGATAATAAAAGTAGCAAGTCTGCGGAGGCCCTATGAAAAATGTTTAATATTATATGGGATATGGTTTGGTAATCACATGGTTATATTACTACAGGGGTGACGAGGAAGAAAACTCATTCTGAAAGCATGATAAGACAAACATAATTAGTGGAAACTTTGTAAAAGCCTTTACGATGCGTTTCCAGCCGAAATAGTTTGGTAGGTATTCGTATGCTCGACCGAGCAGAAGGGACTTTATACGGCCGTCTTGAAGATGCCTCAAGCATCTTATACACTGTTTCGAAAACCCTGAAAGTACGTAATATACATGAAGAGAGTTATAATGGATTTACACTGGCATTACAAATCACTTTTGATCTTAGAAATACTTTTTAAAACCATTGTAAACTGGCTCAAATCTCTATAAATTTTGTAGTAAGACCATTCTGTGGTCTTACCGCCATAGAGTAGATAGTCACACTTCCACAACACTCCATCTATGACCATTCTGTGGTCATAGCTAAAGTGTTGTGGAAGTGTGATTCTCTACTCTGTGGCGTCACAAGTTCGTCCACGCAACTTACCACTATTGACGTAGGTAATCGCTAATTTGAGGTTGTTAAACAAAGCGGCGAACAACAAAGAGTGCGCTAAGCCAATCGCAATCAACAATCACCACTGGGCGTGGCCAATCCCGTGCTTTTGTTCTTCACGCGCCTGCACAAAGCCACGTTCATGCCATTCGCAAAGGAATGGAAATTAACGCATTCAACGCTAAGACGAAGGGCCCTTTGAAGGACCTTATAATGAAAAGAAATGAGAATTCACATGGGCGTTTCTTAAAGGTAATATGAAGGTAAAAAGATGTCTACTAAAAATGCAAGTAGGTGAGAAATGAAGATTGAATAAGGATGTCAGAACCATCCATCATCTGGATATGATATATCGTCATGAATAATAAATTTAATAGAATAGTACATCATTTATAGAGTCGTACTCGTAGAGTAAGTAAATATAAGAAATAAAATCCAATTATGTGTGGCCAATTTTCGTCAGAACTAAAGCTTTTGCCATACGATGCGATTCGAATCCTTTACGATGTCCAATAACCGTTTTTATAGCTCTACTCATTATATTGTTACATGCCACACAATAACATGCATTTTAAATAAATTTAATAAGCGATGCGGCGTACAACATTAGCGCGCAAATAGTCGGGTTATTCATCCGTTTATTGCTTTTATGGCTACTTGGGCCCGTAATTATTACTCTCATGCAGTTTAAATTAATTTCCAAGAGCGCCGACGGACAAGTGGCTATTAAGTTTCGATATTTTCCGCCGATACAATAATGAGCGCCCATGTTGAGCGCGGTGAGTATCCTTCGCGTACGTCAGTTGTAGAGTTAAGCGGTACATGCCTAGACAAGTGATTAAATTGTACAGTAAATATATATCTCGACAAAGAGTTTTTTTATGTGGCTAATCTGGCATACAAGCGTACGGCCCGCCTAATGTTAAGCAGTTACCATCGCCTATAGATGCTTGCAAAAGGCATCGCTTGCACATAGCCCACCTGAAGGCAAGTGGGACAGAGGGAAGGGAAAGGGAAGCGGTTGGGCTTCCAGCTCCTTTGCGCCGATTTTCTGTGAGAAGGTGGTACTACCGGTCAAGCCAGCCCATATAAGAGCTGTAGTTTGGCTCTACCATCAAAAGATTTTCTTCCTTGTCACGTTTTGATTGAAATTATTTATATTTACTAACACATAAACTCATCTATCTCTCTCTCTCTTTTCATCTATGTGCATAATTTACAGTTCGCTAACGGTGAGGGAAACATCGTGAGGAAACCTACTTATCCCTCGGGATTAGATAATAGTCAGTTCCTGTATACACGGCGACAAGGTTCACCACCTGTCACGTTGGGTTCTGACTATCTGGTGAAACGTGGGCTTTGAGTTGGTTAATACCTCCACAATGTGGTGGTGTATGGCCACTCAAGCCTCTGACTACCCCCCGAATGGGGATAAAAGTCGTGACGTTATATTTATTTTATTTTTTATTTTACATAAACTCAGTGTTTGGTATCACTAATTTGTTATTAATTCCAATATTTTTTATATGGTTACCTATGTAGGTATGCGCTTTTCTCCCGGATATTGTATGCACCTGCAATGTCCACAATACATTCCTACGCGTCCACACCATAAGATTTTATAACGCTCCCACTCACACGATCAAACATTCCGTATCGTTTAAAGTGTTACTTTCTTCGTCAAAAGCGTCGTTTATTCGTCTCATTTAAATTTTAATTATATAATTCAAGTAAACAAACTCAATAATTATTTAAATCGCGATTCGAAACCTTACTCATTACGATATAAATAAATAGTTTAACGATAAATAGCGACGATAGAGAGCATTAGCGTCAAACGTATCGTAATTATTGGATAGTGGGGCCACTAAACTGCAGGTGGTATTTAATTTTGTGGCCCGTCGAGTCCAAGCATGTAGTTTTATAATTCTAATGCTTTCGAATCAACCCGCTTCGTATATTTTCTGAGGTAATCCCAACAAAAATGTGAATTTCTTGGTGATTCAATTTTTATTATGTGAATGAACATTATCTTGAACTGCTCAATAAACTAGTGTCTTTATTATGCGATCTTACGGCTCTAATCTAATTAAAGAGGCTTTTCTGTTGCCTTTTCACACTGTTTACGTTTATCTCTATTTAATACTACTCATTAATAGACATTAACTTGGTTCTTTATTCTTCGTTTATTAGGTTTTCTCAATTCCCTTAATTTAGACAAGGCAATAAAAAGCAAGGTGCCTTCCGATAGTATAACACTGTAATACTTATTTCTGATTATAAACTGTAAATAGAGAGTCTCAGCATAGTTGTCTTTATGAAACTTGGGCCCTCATGTATGCTAATAACCAATCAATTGAAAACTATTGGTCATTAGCTACGTCCAGAAGTGTCACATGCCGCGCGAGGCTGCTCACCCACATGCCTCGCGAAGCACGACGTTTGCCTCAGTCGCATGCCGCGCGAGGCAAATGGCGAGGCAACTGACACTCTAGACAGGGAAAGGTATACCCGATCAATCAGTTTGACACGTTTGACATCGTTCTGTCTCACGACTGCCAAACTAGGCGACGCAAATGTGAGTGCTCAGGTGAGGCAGGGCGCGCATTTGCCTCACGTGAGGCAAGTCAAACACCGCGAGGAAAATTTTCCTCGCGCGGCATGTGACACTTCTGGACGTAGCTATTGGCGGCGTCTTCATCAGGCGCATGCCTCGCGCGAGCACTCAGTTTTGACGTCGGAACGTATAGACACTATGTCATAATATGAGTGCTCGGGTGAGGCATGCGCGGCATATGGACACATCTATTGACATTATCTTCGTAAATTCTTAGCGTTTAACATGTTGTCGGCCATCTGTTATCTGTCCTCTGGCCAACAACATGTCAACCACCAACAAAAAGGCCCTTCGCAACTCAGTTTATGAGAATATGATTACCAAAATCAGCTAAAGTTGAATCAATCGTAATACAAATTGGTAAACGTAGAAAAATCGCAAACATTTTAAAACACACTTACCTATACATAACATCTCATCCGACATTAAATAAACATTACTTAATTTTTTAAAGGAATTATATTTTATAAGCGATGCTCGCATACTCCATTAAAAACAGTTTCAACATCTCAACATGTTTCATAAACTAGTTTCGGAGCATCCATTAGCTGCATATACTTAGAAAGTTATGACGGTTTGCATTAGAGACGTCAGTTTAGAGAACTAAGAGCAGTGACCTAACTTTTTAAACCTTCATGACCTCTAGCTTAAAAATAACATTTATAAATAAAAATATAGAGCTTTGTGACGATAAAAAATAGAGTACTTAGTTACAGTCAATCTATTGCAAGCTGCTGCAGTTTTTTTAATCAAAACAGTTTTATGAACACAGCAGATAGAATAACTTCATCTGCTGTGTAAGATATAATTATAAGGTAGAGCTATATTTTCTTTATTACAATAGTATTGTTGTAATAAAAAATATAGCTCTACGTGTACGAGTATTCGTACCTAGCTACTGAAGTCCAAGAAAAGTACGCTATTTTAGTCACTTAAATTTTATCAGCCTTTAGAAAGGAATATGCAGAAGCATACATGTCCCTATCTATGGGGTTCCACAGGGCAGCACTTTTTACAAAACAATGTAGGTACCTAAGCTAATCCGATGCCTCTCGTTAGGAAAGGTCATAAAATAGGTTCAAAGTGAAGTGAAGTGAAGAGAAAAGTGGCGGAAACCCGTATTAAATGTATGATCGAGATTGTGCCGAGATAAATATATAATATATAAGGAACCCATTCTGCGAGACTTCCAAATCCTGAATATAATGTTTGTTACGGAGTAAATAATAAGCACGTTCAATACTTACTACCTACCAAACTTTTCAAGTGCCTACTTGAAGCAGCAATTGTTAAGTGTTTTAAGCAACGTGTTCCCAAAATAATAATTTAACCCCGGCTAAGTATTGTACGCACTCAGAAGGGTTTGAAACTCATAAAAATTCCCTTTTCACATTTTTGTCACAATATTAAAAGCAGTAGATTTAACCCAACGACCGAGTCTTTTGAACGACGGGCTTTTATTCGACACTTGTTCTCGACATTATAAATAAATATAAAAGTGTCAAGCGTGTTATTTAATCTGCGGTAAGTTAATATTCTGCATATAAAGCGACAATAAAGTTTTATTTTATTTGTGGATACCTTCTGGACCATTGAATGCTCTCCGATACCGCCGCGGCAAGACTCAATGGATTTTAATGGGACGGCGTCGCATTAAATTATTATAACTTACATACCACTATAAAGCTCATCTCTCTGGCGTAGGAGGTAACACTCGTAAAAAGAGAATTAATTTTATACAGAATGGGCTTAAAGCTTCTCTCTTCATAAATCCTGTCGTGACAAAATATTTAATGACACTATTTATTGAGATATCAGCGATTCCCGCCGCATAATCCGTGAGAATGTAATCGTTGTAATCGGGTTTCTACATGAATATTTATCAATCGTGTTTTACGGCACGTCGACGAGTGATTGATAGTTCAAAGTGAAATATTATTTACCGCTCGGTTCGTTAGGCAGAAAACAAATATGTATCAAATAGACCGCAGCCGAATTACACGCACATCAAGCTCCCTCCGAGTGTGGGCCAGGGGAGATCATTAATAAAAATTTCGTAAAGGCAACAAGTTCCGTTGTGAGCTTGTGACTAAGCATTACCGAGCCCGACCGATATAGAAACGTAGAGAGGTTGTAAATACGCTCAAACGTGAATACCTACTTAGACTCTACTTCCCATTTAACCTTTAACGGGGCATTGTGAGAATGTTAACGCATCATTGTCATGTCACAGTTTTTTTGTCGGTAACTGTATGTTAATATCGTAGGGCGGTTCCGGCTGACGAAACATATGTCGTTGCTTCGACTATTGTTAAAAAAATTCTAAACTCGACTAGCTACAGAATGGTTCAGCGATAACATCGACAGAGGTTGTTTTAACATGATACATATTTTACATTCGATTTCATGAATAAATAACATGTTTATTAACGACCCGATCGCAATCAGCCTGTAACTACACACATAGATAGGTAAGTATAAAATAAAGTTAGTTTCCTGTGGTCGCTACAAGCCAACTGCGCTATAGATGGAGCGAATTTAAGTTCAAAGTGATAATAATGGAATGAAGTGAAGAAATCCTTAGATATAAACAACTTAAAATTTAAAAGCTGGTTTAGGTGAGTACCTATAGGTACTTAAACAACGTTATAAAAAACTTATAAACCTTTAAAAAAGTTTATCCAAGAGTTTATGTAGGTAGGTTAGGTTAGGTTTGTTAGGAAATTACCACAAACGAAAATAAACTTTCATCATGAGATATTTAAATAAAAGCGTTTTGGGAGTAGTCACATAAAATGAGGACGTACTAAATTCCTAAAATAGTGACTTCGGAGTTACGAAGATATTCGTGGCGTAAAGTTTGCGGCCAAAATTAATTATAAACGAAAACAGACTGTTCTTAGCTGGCTTTAGTAAAGGACGCTTTGATTTACACCGTGGAAAAACTTTGTCGTTCAGCGCTGTCCACTGAAATAGAACAAGAGGCGAACGCAGCACTTTTCTTTTTTAAAATGTCCCATTTTCCACTCTGTTTTTTTAAGTACCTACCACCATTCTACCATTAGGTACTAACATTGCAAATACCGCGGTTTTTGACACCCGATATTTCCTGCAATTAGGTAAGTACTTGTATTACAGTATCAATGGTAGATACCTACTACTGTCGCAACAAATAATCTTTTTTTTTTATTGGACTGCGGTGGCAAAAAAGCGTACAGCCCGCCTGATGTTAAGCGGTTACCGTAGCCTATAGATGCTTACAATACCAAAGGCATTTTTCGCACATTGCCGACCTGAAGGGGAGTGGGATGGGGAAGGGGGAAGGGGGGTGGGCTTACGGCTCTCTCACTGATCGTACGAAACGCAGCTGTAATAGCTGCTTTACACCGATCTTCTGTGAGATCTTATCGAATGCAATAGTCACGGATCGTGCCAGTCATAATTTGATTTTCCAATTTATCAACGAATTTAAACGCAAAAAATACCTACAGATACGGTACCGAAAATTAAGGTAAAAAGCTAAGCGTATTTTTAATAAAACACATCACTCGAGATCCGTTTCGTGTCCGGACGCCGCTTCCAGTCCAGCCACCGCGTTTTTGCGGTATAAAGTTGTTCGGGATTTGAAAAAGCAAGACCAAATTCCAGCGAGAGAAGTTAGATCACGCTTGCACTCAGCTACTACTTTTAACTAAATTGAAGTTGCGGGCAAAGAGTGCACCTCGGTGCACGTGACGCATCAGTCCGTCTGTCCGTTTGTGCTTCTACGTGAGTGGATTGCAGTGGACTTCTTTATTCAATGGTGCGGATGCATTTTGGAGGACGCCTGTTGAGGCGGTTGATTGGAATGACAAGTATTTGCGGTTGGGCATCACGCCATGTGTAGTGGTCGTTTGATGACCCTTTATTGGCGCTCGCTTTAAGCATGACTGTACTTCAAGAACTTACATAAACTAAATAGAAATCTTGTTCGTCATACTAACAGTATTTAACTACCTACTCCTAACAAATAATTTAATAAAATTACCTTCTATCAGTAGTGCCTTACAATTTCTTCAATTTTAATAGACTCGTCTCAGTGGCAATCAGTCTTCTCTCTCTTGTCTCCCGATTTGTAATGAAAGGAAGGCGATGATGTTCTCCCAACTACTCCTAGTCTTTCTTTTGTTAAATTTGTCATCGTTAGAAGTGTGTGGCTTGCCTACCTACCTTTAGCACACATTTCTACCGGTTGAGTACGATCTACGATACAGCATCGTAGCTATTATCAGGATCAAAACCATTCCCCCGAAATGTAGCGCTTAAATCTAATAAATAATACTTAGGTCCAAACGAAAGCCTGTCTGAGCAGCACATCAGATAGGGCAGACCTTCATCGTCAACAAATATCCAATATACTTCTTATGTAATATGAACTAAATCTGAAAGTATTGCTTTTGCAAAGAGCCTACTTCTATATGATTTTTTTTTGTACTTGAAAATGCGAAGTAACCTTGGTTACAACATACACTAATAAAATATTGTTTCAAAAAGGAATATTAGGCCGTGGCCACACATGTAGGGCGATGGCGATGCAACTACTCCTATAAAACAACTGACTGCGGCCGCATCAAATAAGCGAAAATTCGTATAGACATCGCTGTTTCGTTGTAATCGCCTTACCGGTGCGGCCACGACCTTAGTTTTCCATCACTACTGTCAAAAGATATCCCCAGATCCCGATTATCGCGATATCCCGGTGGAGGGTATTTCATAAATATCCCAATACTACCACCGACGCGTGCGCACTAGGCAGGCAGTAGGCACACGTCGATGTTACCAAATATTCAATAAGCAAATGTTTCATCTCCCCTCGCAATAAGGAACACATGCTCTGTACGATAAATCTCTAATTACGACCAAGTACAATTATCGCAAACCAAATTTGTTCCACCTGTGCCTTGTTTTACCACATACGTACAGACTAAGCAACAATATATGAAAGACACCGAAGTGACACCAAAAACCACTTATCTAAGCCATCTAAAGTCTGTATTTTAAGCAGTTGTTGGTAATGGGAGTCTCAAAATTATGCACCAATTAATAAACTTTATGTAGTTTCCGTGCTGTGCTGTTAATTAGTTTTTGGAGCAAATGTCAGTTTTTTACCACTATTTGGCCGAAGCGGAGTGTGCAGCTGATGGTGGCATTTTTGTCTAAAGTTGTCTACAATCGGTCGGGGCCTAGAAGTAACTAAAATGTGTATCATATTTTTTGGAAAGCTTATTTCACGATCGAACAATCGGTACCTCAAAATTCGTTAAAGCAACATTTCTTGAAGTAACCGAATAAACTAAATGTCACATTGCAGCCGTCAGCGACAGGCGACAGGCGACGCGACGGTCGCCTCTTGCGGCGCGTCGCACTCGCCTAATTGACAGCCACAGACTCCGACCGAACTGAATGCAATGCCACTATTTTAGCTCTAGTGCGTTGATGCTTTCAGATAGGACTTGCGAGTGGCAGCTGACGGCAACTGTCGATATATTTTGAGCTTTGATTTACATGCCAGCATGGGTAAAATGGTTTAATTGATGGCACTATTATAGCGTAGTCGGGAAAAATATTATATACATTTTTGTTATTATATAGACATTTTTGTTATTATATAGATTGATATTCTACGGAGAAGCCGTCAAAACGCCATATTTATTTGGTGGATAAAGTTATGTGACTATTCGGAAACAGGCTCTAAGTAAGCAAGTTATCATCGTAAGCTTAAAATTTTGGAAGACTTAGGAAAATCTTTTTTGTGTTAATTTCTGGGATCATCAGGTACCTATTACTAGGTAAGTGTTATTAAGCATGGGCCGAACCAAAGTAAATTTCACGGAGTGAGACGTTCGACATGCGACCGAGTCGGGCGCTGCGCCGCCTAATTGACAGCTACACCTCGACAGGCCAGTACAATGCAGACTATTTTAGCCAGCTAATAAGCGTTGATGATTTCAGTGCTGGGAAATTGGAGAGCAAAGTGCCCTGGCGATATTTGAAAGCATGGTCCTCTGCACCTCTCGGCAACGTTGCCAGCATAAGCTGACCCGAGTCAAGTCTGCCGACAAACTGCTGCGCAGTTAGGCAGACAGAATATAAGCGCATGTACTCTTAATGTGTTCTCTGTTTCAATAAAACAATAATAATAATAAAGAAACATCAGCTATTCCTCGAAATGTTTTCTGAGGTACAGTCTACATCAAAAGTCACTTGGTATATCAAAATATTATGTCCAAAAGAATCACATTGTGGAACTCGTCATAACACTAGCAGGTTTCTAAAATCAAAGTATTTCGTATTGGGGTTGTATACTTTGAAACCTACCGGTGTCATACATGTTTAACGTTGGACGGTAGGTTATATAACTACCTAGCTACTTTTTATTGTTGACTGTACAAACTATCCCTAAAAATATACCTATCCGAGCATAAAATATTTAAGGCTGCTAATTTAAAAGTAAATTGGTTTTATAACGTTTATCCACTATCCCCATATTTTCTAATTTAGAGCTAAAGCAATATACTTATTACGTTCAAAAATTACATCGCATCACAGAAGTACTTTTATGCCAAAGTTATTACAAAATTATTGTTCGAACGACAATTACGCTAATAGAAGGTTATTTGTTGTAAAAGAGCTAATTTCCGCTAACATCATTGGCCTCACACTCGCAAATATCAGGGACATAGTAAACTTATTACAAAAGAATGGCAAGCTGAAAAGGTACCTAGTCAAAATTTGGATTCAACATGTAATTTCTTTATAAGGACTAATCCTTTGAGTAAGACGGGATTGTGGCAACAGGCGGGCAAATGCGCGGCGGCGGCTTGAGCCCATGAGACTGCAAAATTAGTGGAGCCGTGTTACACACCACCCCGCCCCCCTCTTACGCTTTAGCACCCCCGCACGTGACACCCCCTGGTTCAAGAGGGAGATTGCAAGATGTCACTTATAAGTTGGATGAATGTTCTTGTTACTTGTCCAGTCCAGATTTTACAGGCTCTTCATATATTTTATTTATTATTTTTGTAAGCCTATTAAATGTTCCACTGATAAAAGTCTCCCATTTCCGTCCCTATCTTGAGCTTGTAGAGTCCACGATTTACCTAAAGTTATTCAAATCGTACATCGCAATAAAGTGGGTACCTAATGGTATGGATGAACTCATTGCAGGGAATTTAGTGAAACATCAGTATCTGCAGGAATTTAATTTAAATTTATTAAATTAACAAACCCCTACTCCCTTCCTCTTCCCCTTCCTCGGTCTCACTTTCCTACGTGGGCAACGTGCAAGCAATGCCTTTGGTATTGCAAATATCTTTAAGCTACGGTAACTGCTTAACATCAGGCATACATATACGTAAAATAATTAAATATACCTACACAAAATTGATGGCATAGAAACAAAAATATAGTAAACGAGTTTATTCTATGCGAGACAAGAAAAACACGACATTGTACTACGAAATCGGAGCCCCAATTTCGGAAACAATGTGTTTAATAAACAAACTGTATCCGGAAAATTATTCCGGGAGCACACAATCGTGTGGGTAAACTCTAAAACAATTACCTTTGTTGGCACTACGAATAACAATAACATTTATCAAATTACGCGGGCGAACGACTCGGCGATGCGATGGCGGAGGAACAAAATTGACAAAGCAAGAAGGTTTTCAAGGCGGGGTCGCGTGTTGCGACGTGTTTGCATCGGTAATTTGTTTGTTGGCGGCAGCACACGGCTGAATACATTAATGGATCTGCGCTGAGCACGCGACCAGGCAACCCGAACACGCCGCTCGCAACCAGGAAAGCTCTGCTATTTATCTACTGCGTCTTGCTTAAAAAGAAAGAACAAAGAACGCTTTTGTCGTGTTAATACTCAAAGGGTAACTCATGTAACAACATACGGTTTTTGGTTTGTCTTTGCGTTTGTGTTAGATAAATTATCACATTCCATTATATTCTAAGCCATCACCAGAAAGATCAGGAATACTGAGAGTAGCAATTTAAATTCAATGCAATGTATACATACCTCACGAACTTACAAACATCAAATATGCTTTTGTAGTACAAAATGTGTTCTAGGAATGTTTTGTTTGGTGAACGCCACTATATCAAATGAATGGAAACCATCAAGACTTGAATAGGTTTCAAACGAAATCGATAAATAGGCATGGGAGTATCTGTTGGCAATCAGCGATTCTCTAGACGACAGTATCGAACATCTACAACTGGTAGTAAAGTCAAACAAACCTCAGCGAAGCTCGTCTAGACCGGTTGGGCTCCCAGCTATTTCAGCTGTTTGAATAATTCATACTTACATGTTATGAAACAGTTCAGAAATTGTTCTTGCACGTGGAATGGTTTCTGAAAACACGATCCTTTTAAGTGTTCTGTCTGCGACATTTTGTTTAATTCATCAGGTTCATCAAGATTTAGGTAACATAAAATATCAAGCATTTTAGGACGTAATAGACTGATTTGAATCGTAATGAAATTAAGCTAGGATCTGTGCAGTGTGTAACTAAATTTGGCAAAACTTTACATATTTCAATGAAAACGAAAACGATGAAAACGTCGTCATATTTGTCCTAATTTATACGAGCTACAGTGTCCAAACCCAGCTATTTCTGTACCTACAAATTACGGCGCTAAAATTATTCTCTCATCTCTGTCGCTTTGCTTTTGAGGGAAAATGAATAATTCAAAAAAGTTTTAAACTGCAGTTCACTGAACGCTTCTATTTGTTAGTTTTAATTTAGATTCTTAATTATATTGTATTGCCACATTTATAATATAGTACCTTAATTACTATATCGAGTTACTTTTAGTTTAGATCGTAATTCCCAGTTTTGTGCAAGACCCTAAGGTCATTTATCTTTTAACTAATAGTTAAAGGTATTGTCGACCGGTAAGCAGCAAAAATAAAACCTGGTGAAATGAGTCAGGGCGTTATCTTGCACGCTAGCTAGCCGTGCCATGCCGGGCCAATTAAGCGGCTTACCTTAGTCGCAGGCAGGCCACTAAACAATAACTAGCTATCACATACTATGTAACACACGAAGGTAAGAAGTTGGTATGCAGATTTTTTTAGTTTTTGAATTTGTTTCACAGCCTGATATGCAATTAATTGTAATAATAATAGTTGTGTGTAAGAGTGCAGTGTTGAAGATCGCTACGTTTAAAATGATGTAGATATATAGGATGGAAACTGGGGGGTTACTTTATAAAACGAAACGAAAGCTTCGGCTGACGGATCGTCCGAAGTACGGATTCGCACGTACGAGCTTTCGTTTCGTTTTTCAAAGTAACCACCCTGGGCTGCTGTTACAAACCCGGTACGAAAGCAATAATCAGTTTCGTTCGGACTTCGAATTTTGATACATTTCTAGTAAATTTGTGTCAAACACGAACGCACGAAACGATAGCCCGCGTTCCTAATAAAGCCGTTGGACCCCAATGTATTTGAAAAAAGTTTGAAGTCAAACGCTCCTCTAAAAAGACACGGAACCACAACATTGAAATAATAAATGGTATTCAAGTGTACCTACTTTGTTTTCCACGAGCACCATCGTACAGTATGTACCTAATAAAACCACAAAGCATAACAGTCGGCTATAAGTCGGTTGTCGTGTCGGCTGGAGCCCCCGACTATAAATCCATCAGGGGAACTAGACTCTAACACCCGACGTTGCCGCGTTTCCGTTCGACGCTACTCAAACACATTGCAATATATTATGTGGAGTGTTTTTATTGATAGGTTTAAATTAAAATATGATGAAAAAGACATGGGATGAAGATTCTATTTAGTAACAACATATTCATAAAATTGTAGGGTAAAGTCATAATTACGAATTGGGATATTTACCAAACAGGACTAAACCGAGATGATGATTCGTCGTTTTGATAATAATTGTTCCGAGATTCGTCAAAAGCAAGGGCCAGTAATCTTATGACCCTATTCGTCCTACAACAATTCGGCATATCGAAACCAAAATTTCCATTTTTGGTTGTACATATTTTTGTAAACAAATTAGTAAAATAAATTAAATAATCATGATATTATATTGTAGAATTTAAAAAAACTAAGTTTATTGTTAATAAATTTCCTTGACCTTTTTAATAAGTATCTAGATAGAGCATGTATTCACAAGTGACATAAGTTTAGTTGATTTAGTGGAAAGCCAATACGTTTCGATGACTTATAATATATTCTTCTTCATTTACATCAGCATGTAACCCTTGAATAATTTTATACTTAATTTACAAAACATAAAGTACCTAGTACTAATACTTGCCTAACTTTATTGTCACGGTATGAATTTCGATAGCTTTTGCGGTCAGCATGAAAAAGGTTTGTAAGTAATGCTTTGTTGTTTTCGCAGAAGTAACCTATGACAGAACCTATAAGCAAATAATATCATCAACACCTAGACATTATTAACATTTATATGGAAGAGACATTTGTCTACATTTACCTTAATTGCGACAAGTCAGACATACAATTGTATATTGCGACAAGTTCGACGTACAAGTTGGCCCAACTGTGTGTTGGTTGCCACAGACTTTATATGTTACAGGCAAGTTGGTGAAGGGGCAGTGGACGCGGGCACTGCTCAGCTCTAATAATTTATTCAACGAGAAACCTCAGTACATTGTGGGCAAACTTCACACTATGATTTAATAAACGTGGGACGTCGAAATATTGGTGATTATGTCTAGTGAATTTATATGTTTTAATTGAGAAAAAAATATTTAATTGTAATGGTATACAAGCTTCTTTAAGTAGGTAGTATTTATTAGGAAATGGTTTGTTATTACCACTTTAGGAAGAAATAATCACCTTTGTTCGTTTACCAATATTGGTGGTCTTTCACCAGTAATCGTCTCACTGCATAAGTTGGTTGCGATTCGTCGATTCGGTTGGCTTGATTCCCACCATGGGAAACATTCGCAAACGGTCTTTTCGTTATTTTTCCTAGTCTAGGTGTCACTGGAATCGCCCCCATTCCATTATACGGTGACCATTGTACATGCGTTGTTTATTTTGGGACCATACAGTTTGTGTGTTAGTCTGACGATATTTGTTAATTATTTTATTGAAGAAAGATGATGTTACTTATATAGAAATACGCAAATAAAATTAAATAGTTTAGTATAACTTAACAGATGGCTCAAATAATTTGGGTTCACATTACTAATGATTAAAGCGCATTCAAGATAGGTACGGCTCTGTTACACAGTGTTGTGACCCATAAAACATAATGTAGATTACTTTAGTAGGTACTTAAGGTATAAAGAAAAATGTACACTTATCAAAGGACAAAGCATCAAAGGCAAAAGTTACATTTGTCGCGACCTCGGTGCCAACGACTTAGCACTTTTATTATTGGCATTCCACTTCTTTGCCGCCCTTACACTTTTCGGGAGACTTGACTTTCTCAAGTGCTCAAATTATGTGCTGAAAATTCCGTGGGAATTTTCATACCAATAAATTGATGCTGTACCTACCTTAAGTAGGTACTTTCATACCCACAGATGCACCTAACAACGATTTGTTTTATACAAAAGTTAAGTTATGACTTGCCATAAAATTATTAAAAGATAAACATATTAAGACGATACAAGAAAAAAATGAATTTTAGTTTCGGGGTGTGGCTAGCGTCGCGTGAGCTGCCGAAGGATATATCCCTCTCGCTTAGCTAGGACAGAACAGCTATGGAGTAGACTATAGTATAGTTATTTTTTGAAGGAACAATATTGTTTAATTCGTACAATTAAAATAATATGTCCCAGTGCACCTTTTAAAATAGATGAAATGGATGAAAATATTCAAATATATTTTTTTCGTTTTATATGGGATTTTTATGTCGAGTGTATTTGAAAAAAATAATTTAATTTCTATGTTGTTTTTATTGCTGAAGACAAAGTAAGTCAAAAGAAGACAAACGATACCTACAATATGCTGATAGATACGTATAACAATATTTCGATCGTATAATAGCCTATAACCAGCGGACGATCCAGACGCGTCCAACGATATCTCATTAGTCAAATTATTATGATAAAAATAGTTTGGACGTTATACGGGAGCAGATGAACATACATACATATCGGTCAAAATCATAACCCTCCGCCCACCGTAGTCGGGTAAAAATGTACATACTCTGTGTCAGTGACTGACTGCCGGATATGAGTATCTTTTTCATGTTTCGTAGGCAAAGGAATACTTTGGTACTTAACTTCGATGCCGATCATGAAGTCATCAGCGGTGTCATAATATTTTTTTTTACCATATTTAATTTATTTTTTAATTTAATTTTCAGTTTTTATTAATTTTATTGATTTAACCATGCATTTATTTATTGTTTATCTTTTTATCTTTATTTTTTTATCTATCAAAATCACCCTTAGACTGTTTACCGCCACAGGTGACAAGAAGGCTGGCTCTTTCCTTGCTCAAAAAATTCGCTTGACAACAGGAACAGCTTGAATACAGGGAGGACATGCAGCCAGTATCCCACGCGGACGGTATTTGTTTAATTAGGGGTAGGTTTTTATTTTATTGTATTTTATTTTAATTTATGTTATATTATATTGTATTTTAATGATAAAACATGAAAAATAAAAGTATTTTTTTATTTTTTTTAATTTAATTTTACTTTTATTTATTGTTTTATATTTATTGTGAAATTATAATAATTTTAATAATCAATATTGGACTATGTCTGAAACAAATACATTGAATTGAATAATGTTAAATACAAAAATTATCACATTAACTCGTTAAATCACGGTTTACACCCGCTAGAACGAAAAAGATCCTAACATGGTAGGTAGGACCTGAGGGCTGGCCAGTTAATTACTTAAAATACACTATATTTATTTCAAGAAAACATTCATAAGATCTGAAGGCGTCGGACTCGCACATAAAGGGTTCCGTACCACCGTAGAATAAACACATCAAAAATATCAAGTTTGAGACTTGATATTTATTTTTAAATGTTATTATATTTTTAGTATTTGTTCTGCACCGGCAACAGAAATACACATTCAGTGAAAATTTCAACTCTCTACCTGTTACGGTTCGTGAGATACAGCCCGCGCTGACAGACGGACAGACAGACAGACGGACAGCGTAGGCCTAGTAATAGGGTCCCGTTAGCACCCTTTGGAACCCTAAAAAGTAGCCTATGTTCTCCGCCAAGACCCAGTCTATCTCCATACCAAAATTCATCAACATTGGTTCAGCGGTTTAGCCGTGAAAAGGTAACAGACAGAGTTACTTTCGTTTATAATATAATAGATTGAATAGGACGGACAAACATTTTCCTATCCATATCTGTAATGTTATTTTTTACGATAATTTATTGATGTATGATATATTTATTACTTGCCCATCCATACCTACAACAAACGCAATAAAGCGACTCCATTGTTTTGACAAGCAATGTATTCCCACTGTCGGCCCAAGACCATGCTGCAAGTATATAACAGTAAGCGAAATAGGGAGTTTTTACAGAAATGACACGAATAACTATGAAATGACAAGAGATGACACAAAATGACAAGAGATGACACAAAATGACAAGAGATGAAAAGAAATTACACAAGACAAGGAAAAGCAAACGAAAATCACGCTGCAGTGCAGGTCGTAGGTTCGATTCCTGCCCAGGACATGCATTTGTGTGCATGAACATGTCCGCATGTCCCGAGTCTAGGTGTAATTAAGTGTATATTTAGTTTGTATTTACAAACAAAAAGTAGTATATGTAGTAATATCAGTTATCTGGTTTCCATAGTACAAGCTCTGCTTAGTTTGGGATCAGGTAGTCATGTGTAAAAGAATTTCCAAGGATATTTATTTATTTATCATAGGCGTCGGCGGACTGTAAATACTGTACTGTACCTGTAATGTGGCACGACCGTAATATTTTTTCGTAATATTTTTTAAAAAATCCTTCACAGGTCCGACGTCGAACAAGTCCGAGCGGACACTGACAATACAAAGTTAGAGAGAGACATGGTTAGTTCAAGTACTTAAAATGTGAGATGTCGATATTGTGCGCGCGCTCGGAAATAAACAACGTAAGCGCCAAACCACATTTACTTGAATTAAAAAAAAACTACTTCATGAATTAAAATATGGTTGAAGGGTAGTTTAGATATCATTATTTGCTATGTTTTAGAAATAATTTCGTGATCTAAATCGTAAAAACATCGTGGTAGCAAGGAAAATTGTAAATAATTAGAGCTCATTTCATAATTTTTTTTTATCGAGAAAATTTCATCAAATCGTGATTTGGATTTAAAGATACTCAAGATAATATAGTCAAAAATCATACATCTAAATATAAGATTCCTAGTCCACATACTTACTTAAAGAAAAAGTAGAATAGAAAATCAACCAAATTTCGAACCCTCCTCTTAACTCGCACGGGTTTCATATTAAATTAAACAAATGTCAAAAATACTAATAATAAAACGAATTACAACATCTTGTACTATGATTAACGGTACTATAATTACGTCCCCAAAAATTTACATCCGCAATAAAATAATCGTGAAATTCGTCGCGGCTTGTAAAAGTTAAAGCTTATACAAAAGTCAGCCTTATGAATGTTAATCTTTACAATCTTATCTCCACAAAACCAGATTAAAAATTTACATAGATCTTTAACTTCGGCGCATTAAAACTTACAAAACTCGTAACCCGATATTCTTTATAGTCACTGAATTTAGTTCAAGAGATTTGAAGTCTATGGAAATCGCATGAAATACGGGAAATATACCTCTATTTGTTAACGTTATAACTCCTTACTTAACTATTAATTACGATTATCTCAGGAACATTCAGGTATTTTTTTAAAGAAAAAGTGTCCCAAAAAATTCAGCCCATTATGTATTCACACATTTTTCCCACCGCACCGTTTTGAGGTGAGTGTTGCTCGGGACAAAAATACCATTCACATGTCACGATGTAAATAAAATATGTGTGCACGGTGCAAAAGTTTTGCGCACCCCTAAATATTCCAATATGGCTGAAGTATAAATGGGGCATAAATTCGAAGAGCTAAGTTGTGACGATTACTCAGCGGGACACAAAGCGACATTGTGCCCGTTAAGGGTTGCCAGCAATGTACCTTATACACATACAGCTCAGTTTTGGGCACAACCGTGTCTTCTAAATCGTTCCCAACTAGAATTAAGCATTTCTCAAATTCTCGAAGGGATAAAAAGACCGAAACGAATAAGCTAATGCCGTCAGAGCATACTAAGTGCAAGTCATGCTTAGTTGACATTCTTACGGACAAAAAATATTAAATCTGATTCCGAAATCGAAAATAAATATTGAATACGAGACGTATCATCGTCTGAATCATCGATTTCTTAAAAATACGTGTATCATTATAGATATACGTGACGTTGTCATATTATACAATATAATACAAAAAACATGCGGTTGGAATTAATAACTTCCTCCTTTTTCCAGAAGGAAATTGAATGGATATGCAACGAAAATACAAAATGTTCCTTTCTTCCTTTATAACATTGTAATGGCAAAAGGCCCCAGGAAGTAGTCAACAACCGATAATAGTTCAACAGACCTCTATGTAGATTATCTACCCAGATAAGAGAGATAGACTTACAATTTTCCAGCTGGCATCAATGAAGTTTTATTTTATAGACCTCTACACGAACATTAGTGCGTTAAAAATAGCGCATTAAACTTTACCTATATATCAATGAATACAAGCCATATACGCCAGACTTGTTGTAAGAAAGAGATAAGAATACACATTGTAGCGTTATTAGCTACATAATCATTAGCGCGCACGTGCAGCCGCGACGCTGGGTGGCGCGTGACTCAGTGGATATCGGGTAGTTACCTTGCATTAATGTTGCCAAAATAAGCGCAGTAAGTCGCATCTAAAGGTTTAATGCATCTATGGCTGGCATGAACACGTGCACGATGCAAGGTACCCAAAGTTCGTTTTCCATTAAAATAAGCATAGTGTGACGTAACATAGTCACGACTTGAATGTACACCATTGTGTGACTGCGGGCAAACATTGTTCTTGGCTATGGACCAACTATTTAAGCTGGTTATGATTAATAGCAAGTAATTTTTATTACTATTTTTGTTTCGACGAAAACATATTGTATTGTGACTATTGTGAGAGTAACGGTAAAGAAATGAGAGCTTTGTTTAAAACGGGTATTACACCACCCGTTATTTAGGAGCCCTTTCCCTAAATCAGGGAGTTATAATAAGCGTATTTTTTTACTTGGAGCCCAGATACCTAGTACAAAATATATTCAATTATTTACTTATTGATCAAAATTGTACCAACAGGTTTATATAAGCCCAAAACACTAGTACATAACATACCATCACCGTAAAAAGGGACAAAAAGAACTACTTAATAATAATGAAAACGTGTACAGTGAAAGTTATAATATATATTATGTAACTGTATTTCGGGTCTGATTCACCCTATTCCCCGTACTAGAAACCGCAACTATACAGGGTTATTGGAAAAACACTAACAAACTTGCAGGACTGTATTACTGACATCATAAACAACAACTTTTGTTCTATGACTTTTTACAAAACATACTACTTTTTACAAAAAATCACTTTCTAAAATGTATAAAAAAAATACTCATCTAGAGGATAGCTGTGGTACGTGGTTATGTTCCACTTTGCCCTAAAGTACCTAAACGGACCACGGCTATCCTCTAGATGAGCATATTTTCTTGTTTCATACATTTAACAGTGTGATTTTGCGTTTTTATTATTGTTTTGTAAAAAGTCATAGAACAAAAGTTGTTGATTATGATGTCAGTAATAAAGTCCTGCAAGGTTGTTAGTGTTTTTCCAATAACCCTGTATAAATGAATGCCTAGTGACTGATGACCAGTTAATTTAACTAACAATCCGCTTATATGATGACGAGCGAGCTTAGTACAACACAGTTTTCCGTGGCCACCCTCTAACCAATTCTATGCCGTATCCAAATAATGATCGGATGACAAAAAATCTATTAAAAAGTATTCTTAAACGTTACGTTTAGTTAAATTCTTCAGCGCATAACCGCAAGCAATAAATCGCGGCGATTATTTTGTCTCTTCGCGCGCAACAATAGTTAGTTTCTTTCACGGACTAAATACTCCATTGTGATGCAACCCGGGACACTAAATCTCGACAGTTAAATACGGCAATTATTCAGGCAAGGCACAAAGTTTCATTGTGCGTCGCCCGTCGCTCGCACCTCGCTCCATAGTTAATATGCTCAGTAAATTTGGATTTTCATGCCTTGTCATCCAACATAAGTGTTTTAATGCGGTCACTGTTACATTTAATACCGTCACATTGACGAGATGACGTTACCTACTTCATTATAATACTATTCAGAGCAAGTATATTGGTGGTAGAGTCCAGCTGTAGCCAATTGTCTACAACTTGATTCTAACGCCAATTGATTGCAGCTCACATATGGGCTGGGTCGTCAGGGTACCTAGGAACACGGAAAAGTATCGAGTACTTTTCCGTGTCCCTAGTTGTACCATCCTCTCACAGAAGATCGGCGTAAAGTAGTTATTACAGCTACGTTTCGTTAGAAAGCCGGAAGCCCAAACCCCCTTCCCCTCCCTTTGCCTCACTCCCCTTCAGGTCGGCAACGTGCGAGCGATGCCTTCGCGAGCTATACTTTTGCAAGCTTCTATAGGCTACGGTCACGGCCACCTTAGTAACAGTAAAAAGAGAATATCATACGAATGAGTTACAACGAATTCGTTTCGTGAAATATTCCGATAAAGGAAATAATAGCCCGCAAAATTTGTAAAGATTCCGTTGATAGAATTGGATCCCCGGATCGATCCGAGATAAGACCCCGCAACCAGAGAAACGTATCTAAGAAACTGCGCCCCGCCAATATTAAACTCAGATAATTCACAAAAAAATGAGCACAAGATCTTGGAGATGT
This sequence comes from Drymonia ruficornis, assembly GCA_947859195.1. Classification (NCBI taxonomy): domain Eukaryota; kingdom Metazoa; phylum Arthropoda; class Insecta; order Lepidoptera; family Notodontidae; genus Drymonia; species Drymonia ruficornis. The sequence goes on from OX401918.1 coordinate 6,918,524, forward strand.
TTATCGCATTAATATAATACGGCATTAAGATTACAATGGGTCGGCTCGAGAGAGGACCAATATAAGGAGCTCTGAGGCTGCGTGTGCATTGTTGTGAAAATAACTTTATGCCTCAGAAGGCGGGGACAGTGCAGAGCAAGCACGGCTTTCAATAAAGCCAATGGCCCTTTCTAGATGTTATATTCTCTTGTTTGATCCTTTGTGCAATAATGCAATGTTATTGCGCCCTTATGATAATATACACTTAAAAGGTTTTATGGTCGCCGTGTGAATCAACGATTACGGGTACTGACACTGTATATTATTTAAGCTAAGACCGAAGACGGCTACAGGCAGTTACTCAAGCTATATTTTAACCATTGGAAAACCACTATAATATGGTTATCTTCAAAGGGCATGTTTACAGGCATCTAAAGGTCGGCTCCGCGTCTGCTCCCCTTAAGTTGCGGATGTCTTGGGTGGCGGCTTCCGCTTACCATCAGGTGGACCGTCTGCCACTGTGCCATCCTTGGCAATTAAAAATTAAAAATAAAAACCACTGCTCTCCTATCTTCGTGAATTCTTCCTAGCGGTCGACATGTTGTTAGCCGACTAGAAGCAGTCCTAGGAGCGACAACAGACCGCCAAGAATTGACGATTTACGGTAAAGAATTCATGAAGATACTATTAGCACGAACGTAAATACATACTGGACTGTTCACTACTGCACAAAAAACGAGCCGAGCGAGAGGCCCTAGTTGGGACCGTGTCCCTCTCATTTCGAGTTGCCATGCCAAAATAATATTATTGTTGGGTAGTCATTGTTAGTTTTTAAATCAAGCAAATAAATTAATTTAGTATTTATCGTGACTATTGCTAATATGATAAAACAATAGTCACGATAAATAATAAATTTATTTATTTGCTTGATTCTAAACTAACAATCACTACCCAACGATAATATTATTTTGGCATGGCAACTCGAAATGAGAGGGACACGGTCCCAACTATGGCCTCTCGCTCGGCTCGTTTTTTCTGTCTAAGAATTGTCAAGGTATAATAGACCTTAAGACAGCAGAATAAAGTTGAATTTCTTCTTAACCAAAAACTCAAGTAATAGATCCATCTTTATACATTCGTGACTATTAGAGACCAGTGGGGCCCTGTACTCGAATACGCAAAAGGTGGGAAGGGGAGCCGAGGTTGGCGCAGACGAGATCGCTATCACCGCGCCGCCCTCCTTATAGCACCAAACAATCGCGACTCCGCAATTACAAACAAGTTATTTACAGTCAGACCATGCGGGGATATTTTAACCTTATTTCCATCTAATCTATCGATTCACGCACGCGGCATTACTCGATTTTATGTCCTTATTCGATATTCTGGGCGGGCACCGAATACGTCCGCATTAATCATTGTTCGAAGTATGGGCACACTGCTTAATTTTCTTGATAACGGTGGAACTTCAAAATTGCTCTATTTATTTACTCCGAGAGCTCGCGCGAGTGAACGTAAGCACGATCGGCATGAAAAGATCGAATTTATTACTTCATAAGTCATGAGGGTTAAGTAATAATCGTCGACAATGGGCAATAAAGACTTTATAGGCAGTAAAGTTCGATTCGCTCGCACTTCGGAGCTCGGAAGTCAACTGCACGAACTCGAGTTATAGACACCTAACACACTCATCCTGAACTCGATAAGAGACGTTCGATGTAAATAACTTAATTACATCGAGTATGTCTTTCGCCGAGTCGATTTAAGTTGTCACTTAGAAAGTTTTGATTACGCAGTTAACACGTACAGTTTACGACTTGATTGAGTTCGAATCGATAATCTTTGTCGAGACTGTAATAAAGTACCTTCTAGAATTACTATTTACGATGTTTGTTGTTAAATAACAAAATAATTATTTACGTGACGCCATAAACGTTTTACGTCGATTTTTATGTTAAACATAAAAAACCGTAGTGAATGTTATCTCATTTTAAATATAAATTACACACAGTGCTGATGCAACTCGCTCGGAACGATTCCAAACCAGTCGACCGTCTACGAGACTAACGAGAATATTACTTACCGCGCGGCCCTCGTACGTCCTATAATCGTAAAAATTATTTAATGACAAGCCTTCATTGCCTATCATTTCGTATTAAGAGATATAAATTACTTTTAAGTTATTTATAACCGAGTATAATAGAACGGTTAGGAATCCGGGCGTAGAAGCGGAAGATTAATCGTTATTATCATAAACGACTACCTGTTATGAAATATCTTAATGTTTACGGGATTGTTTAAAGCAATTTGTGTAAACAGAGTAAGGAATGGTTAAACAATGGTATCGGGGTGAGACGCGCAGCCCTCGGGTATAGCATTACAAGGAAGATAATCTTGCCGCGGCTGCCAGCGAATGTTTAAAATAAACACCCGCTGCGGCCGGCTCCTATCATAACATTATTGTTTTGATTGTCCAACCGGTGATGGACGCGGGTAACCAGACACGGTTACAGCAACCTGGGATAGCTTACCATCAACCTGATTTAAAAAATTACAATACCCATAACGGTAAACAAAACCAGCCAATAAACATATTAAAAAAAAACCTTTTGATATCAGAAATTCTATAACATAGTTGATATGATACCTTACTAAACTTGAATAAAAGGTTTTTCACAATACCAAGAACTACGAAAAATGTAATTGGCAGCTCCAAAGGCGCTTAGACGGGACTCAATCGTAGAACATTACATTTTTCTTTAGAAAATTCAATTCTTTTACGAGCTATAACATAACACAATGCCGGCCCTTATTTTCGAAGGAGAGTGATATTTGACCTCTAACCAACCTTAACATGACCCCTCTAGAGGTTGCTTCGTCTATGCAACACCTTTCCACATTACTCTGTTTTGATTGTTCCGACCACCTTGATGTATCGTTTGCCGAGAGCGGCGCGGGCGACAATGGAATGCCTATAAGTACTCTGTCACAGCCGGTTTAAGCCCTCACAATGATTAGCCGAAATCCAGTCACGAACTCTATTATTGATGGGAATCGATTCAGAGTGTCCTGATATACAAAGATACTCGTGTATAATTCCTTGATGCATGTCTTGTCAATGACCTCCTATGACTGCCCAAACGAAATCAATTCTGAGTATCATTCTTAATGCATTATTCCAATTCGATTGTCGGAACGGATGCGTGTTCAAACTCATTCATTTTCATTAGACTCAATAATGTAATCAAAACACTAAATGCAATGGACGCAAGCAGGAAGCAAACCATATAAGCTACAGCCGACCGCAATAAAAGGGTTCCCAGCTGAAAACCTTCAAACGTCCCATCGAAATGAAACGCAACTTTTTACATGATATAGCACCCATATTTGTCGCAACATAGAAAGGAGAACAAAGTTTTTATCCATCCAAAATGTTGTGAAAGGACTCCTCTGAAATTTCACTCTTATAAACTGACTCTTTACTCAGAAGTAATAAGATGTAAAATCCCACACCGGATTGCGCATATTTCATTTTGTTGGGATCGTAAAGATTCGCTTACCTGCTTGTTTGTTGTGAGCAGGAAAGGGGCCATCGGGCGAACCTTTTTTTATCATTCAATTTTATGTGTGGGAATTTTAATGTTTAGTCAGAACGGCACGTTCTGCTTCTCACAGCTGGGCCGCAGTTGGTGTGGATTCTTCGCGAAACACGTGTCGCTCTTGGTCATAAAACGCAAAGAAACGCTTATTTAACCGTCAAATAAAAGACACGTTTTTGAGTAACGTTAATGAAATGAACATTTCCTATAGCGCTCGTGTCGTGTTATTTATTGTTCTATCGTAAAGCCCCAGCTGCATGTTTTCAATTACTACCAGATGATTGATGTAGCAGTATATGGTATCTTTCCACACTCAAACAAGTTTATCGCCGCAATCGATATCTGGACTACTATTAATTTTATCTGTAGGCTCTGCTATCAGAGGCGGCCCGGCGCGCCGACAAAATGCAACGTCATCTATCTCGCACTCGGCCGCTGGTTCTCAGGCGGACCCTTGGCATTACTTCAATAATTTAAAATAAAGACGCCTTCCTTTAAATGTGTCGAGAGAGGTAGCTATTGGTCCCATCAAACCATCATAAAATCCACTTTGATTTATAATACACTTCGCAATCCACAGTTGCTCTTGCATCTGTCGGATTTTTTCATTCATCGGTCGGACTATTAAAATACTGTGCTGAATAAACTTCGCTACAAAGCAAACATTGCACTGTTATCAAAATGAGGAGGGAATAATAACCTATAATACCTCAAATAAATTCCACATAAACACCTTCAAATGTAACATTTAATTTGATTTTGTAAGCAACTAATAAGAAGTAACTAATGTTTAAAGCAGCTGGAATTCTAGCAAGAAATCCAACGGGCGGCGGCGGCAGCGCTCAGCGGGACGCCTCGACAATGGCAACCAAATTAAAAGGAACCGTAAACGTTTCGACTTGAGCCTTGCTAAAATTTATTGCTCCGAGTTTTTTCTCTTGTTTCACTTGCTAATGAGATTCGAATGCTGCAGCTGTATTATTCGAAATGTTGGGCGAAGATTAAAAAAATCTCGCTGTGTGTTTCTATTTACGGTATTGCGGGAGAAAAGATGTTTCACCGCAAATTAAAGCCCTTCGTTTCATTTTCTTTTTGCGTCATTCCGATTTTGTTTCTTAGTGAAATGAGACGAGTGAACATAAAATATTCTCCCGGTGCGCATATTGAAATTGCGCGAGTAGAGACGCGAGTAGATTCTGGAGCGCCTTATTGCAAGCGATAGGTAAGATGAGTTACGAGCATCTTGATTTCAAATTCTATCTTGGCGTTATAAAGTTGGTATTGAACCGGAGCTACCTCGACGCGGGTGGTCCTTAGATTATGTTGGCTGAGTCGAAGCGGGAATGCAAATTTCGCTAGTGTTTCTGGTCGGCGTGTTCTTGAACTCTGTTGCAACTAAATGATGCTTGTAAACCGTAAACTGGGCTAGGAAATTACTAATTAAGAGGCTTATTGTTGTCTAGCTTGAAATTACGAGTATTGCAAACTGCGAGCTTGAAATTGCAAGTTACGAGCTATTGTGGCAAGCAACTAAATATAACTTAGCAAATAGCTGATTGAATAATAGGATAAGCCCGTTCTGCTTATGTGTGTCCGACATTGGGGACCGATCGGTGCGATCGATGTTAAAAAATAAAATGGAGTGGAACGAATGATGCAATACGAATTAAGTGCGGCAAACTAGATCCATGAAATAAAGAGCCGCTCTTTTGATGTGCTGACGGAGATCTAACTACGAACAAAGGGACAATAGTGATAGAGCAAAGTACCGAAGCGTGGCGACCAGTGCCTGCTTCCGGCGACGTGGGAACGCCTTTTTATTGCTTTCGATAATTTCTCCTCTGATATTCGATATTCATAATCTGTAGCTCCTCTCAACCAAGAATAGTATCCCTCCAATTAATTTGATACGAACAATTTATCATCCTGCCTGATTTATAAATGTATATGGATCATAAGTTTATCATAATAATTTATTGTTAATAATCAATCATGGAGCGAAGTAAGTACAAAATAGAAACTATACCTACGAGAGCTAAGTATTATAACATAAACTACCTACTATGAGCGCCGATTTTCCACTCAAGCATCACAGTTTCCTCATTATTAACAATCAAGTAGAAGCTGGGAAAAGCATACCCCTTCATGAAAATCATTGGAACATACATGAAAGAGGCTATTATAAAAACTTCTAGAAGATAATGTAACTTCTATATCGGTACTATAACTGCATCGGGAGTTTGCAAGTTCAATGCCAGAAGCCAGACCAGAGGCCAATTTTTAAAATGGCCTTTTCGTAATTTGCCCTGGTCCGGGTGTCACTACAATCACTCCCAGTCCATTTTATAGTAGCCATAGTACAACCGTTACTTAGTTTGAATCCATAAAATAGTCCAGCGATATTTATCATTCTATTATTATATTTAATAGTAACCTAAGAACTCTACCACCAACTATAATATCAATCGCTGGTATTTCCAATACATGTCCCAATTACAGTAACAAGGATTTCCGTACAGCGTCCATGCTTCTATATCTATTCAAAATCTAAGTGCGAAGCGAATCGCCTCCGCCCATCGGCACATTCCTAAACAATAGTTCATCAAATGGTATCGGTTCACCCGAACACGTCATTTCACGGCCCATCGGCTGACACTCTATTTAGCACTCCAATTTTCTTGAAAAGAAAAACTCTACCACAATTACTTATTTCATTTTATCCCACATGTATTCAAACCACGCGAGCATATTGTGCGCACACGCGTTGATTGTCAATCTATTTCCTTGACAATCTTAGGTCCTTTGTGACACGTGCTCCCGTGCTACGTAGTGTCTCCAAATATCGTACTATCATTATGGAAGTCACTTCATGCTTTTATCGCAACCCATTAATCAATTGGATATTCTTCTTTTTTATCGCCGTCGGCCGGATCAAGTACGACAAAAAGTATAATATTCGCTTTTTCTACGCCATCGATTGCAGCTCCGATAAGTGTATCACGCAAAACTAACAAGTGAGGGTGGCCCTTGCCAAATACTACCCCGCGTCGGAAGCTCCTCATAGTTACGAAAAGCATGATTTATTGGTAAAACTTGCCCCATTACTCATCTCACCATTCGTTACTCCAATAAAAAGAACGTCTTCTGATAATTTATTGGGAGGAGTATGGATTTTTTATTATAGATGTCTATTTTAAAGTGCACTCTGTAGTAGAGTTATTACTTCATAAATAAAAGATTTGATTTAGTGTATCCTTCGAACGCCATTAAAACTTTTTGAGAGTTCTCGTGTTATGACTGTTTTATAGAGTTGTTTAGATGCTCCAAGTAAATTTTATGGACGACCTGGTGTTTTGTAGTACAGGATTTCCTTGTTCAGACATCATTCTCTCACATGTATGTAGGTATTTGTAAATAAATTGAATTGTATATATTTGGAACTATCCGTCAAATTGTTTTCAGAGCCGGTTCCGGGGCAGCTGATGCGACGAGCAGGTGAACACATTTTATCACTAATAGGAGTTCAAACAAAATAAATGAGCAAAGTAAACTAGGCACTAACGAGACGGGTGTTTGAATATAATAAAATTATACATGCGACAGATGTAACATTCACTCAAAATAAAACCCAAAAAAGCAGGTCTATAACTGGACTTAAAATGTTGTTAGATGATAACAAAGTCTTTAATCTAGAAAATATATGGACATATATCATTGTAAATTGTGTAAAATAACGCAAGAGTTAAATAATAATAATATAAGATTACTAGTACCTGAAAAGCTGCGATCATGAGTGGTAGTAACGCCTGAATCGGAAGGTCCTCACAAACTCAAAGAGTAACTAGTAAAAGTTTCAACTTTACTAAATTACCCGATTACTTGAACACATCAAACTTGTCAAAAAGATGCGACACACGGCACTAATCCAGTATTACAGTTAAGTTCACAAAGTATCACTATTGTTACAGAATAAACTTCCGAAAAACTTACACCGCACAAAAAGTAGTCTTCTAGCACTTTTTCAGGAAACAGTCCTGGTACGTTGGGTTCGGGTAACACTAGGTTCCGTATAGACTTGTTAAATGTCCAAATAACACTGCACAATTATAATCTGTCGCACAACGTGTGATCACAGAGACCGGCCGGACCGGTATTCGAGATACGAGCGCGGCGCGAAGTGACGTGAGGCGAGGCAGCGTTCGAACTCGGTGGCCGCGCGCGGCTCTCTGCCTGCACCGGAGAAACCCTACGGCGGGCGCGGGGACCGCCGCCGATAGACGAAAATGGCTTCACAAGTTAATTTTTTTCTCTTTCCTCCTTTAATATTCCGCATATGCCGTGCGCGGCGGACGATGCGAGCGCATGCGTCCCAACCCCGACATGTAGGGGTTGTAATGTAACGCGATGCACCCGCACTTTACATAACTTATTGGGACGTTTATTGAAGCCAGTGTTTAATACCCTTTCCATGTCGGCTTTGTGCGTAGCTTCCTCGGAGCGGGAGAATATTAATCCTCGTTCGAAATACTTTAATCTAACAGAAACAGTTCATTAATCTCAATGTAAACCTATTAGTGCTGCTTGCACGTGAACTTTGACCAGATAATGCGGGGTATTTGTATTAATTATCCACCTACCGCTTACCTACCGTACCGCTCTATAGCTAGGAGGATTTCAGTATTAGTTTCATAACTCTACCGTCTCTACCCACATCATTGTAAGGACCTGGGCATCAAGTCTCTTAACAATTGTCCATTGCGAAATCGCTGGTCTCTAATATAATCTTCGTGAATTCTTCATTATAAATCGTAAATTATTCTTCTAATGTTAGAGACCAATGGCTTCGCACTGGACAATTGTTATGAGAATCGAATTATGAATCCATACTAATACTAATAATAATATTATAAAGAGAAAAGATTTGTATGTTTGGATGTTTGTAATGAGTAAACTCAAAAACTACTGGACCGATTTCAAAAATTCTTTCACCATTACAATGCTGCATTATCCCTGAGTAACATAGGCTATATTTTTTGGGATCCGGGATATCCGTGATACGGGATCCAGAAAACGGGATCCGGGATCCGGTAAAAACAAGAAACGGGATCCGAGATACGGAATCCGGGATCAGAGATCCGATTTTTTTCAATTTAAATTCTACGCTGACGAAGTCGCGGGTCTAGTTATGTTATTTATGAACACAGGGCCTCGTAGGAACTGCAAAAATATGAGTGATTCGTCAACTCGTCCTACATGCCTACGGCCCATTTGCAGAAAATCAAAATAAATAATATTTATATTCGTCAACTCGTCCCACTCACTATTAAAATGAGAAAAGATACAATCAGTAGCAAAAATGTTAGTATATTGACTGCCTCGGTGTCACAGCGGAGTGCGACTGCTGTGCAATAGGTCGTGGGTTCGATTCCCACACGGGACAAAACTATAAGAATTTATTTGTTTGTTTAGAATTTTTTAATCTTCTATACATACCTACCTATCATAAGCATGTAAAATCGTCGCATCTGTACATTTGAGATATTTAGAAAAAAATATAGTGGGGGGACTTAGATTGACTAAAAGAGTGCATTTATATCATTTTTGAAATTCTTGTCTGTTTGTATGTTTGTTTGAACGCGCACAACTCAGAAACTACAGAACATATTTTAATAAAATTTGGCATGGATATGACTAATGTTCCAACTGAACATCTGATTCTTTTTTCTAAAATATTAGGTTGTCGATTTTTATGACCACACAGAAATCCTAGCCAAAAATAAGTTATCGTTATTGAAACACGTCTATTTAGAGCGAAGCCCTAGGGAGCCCTACCATTCTCTAATCTGTGGCCCTACGTTGTGTGTGATCCGACACTATTTGGACTGGATACTCTTAATAAATAAATAATACATATTTTATTGCTGCGTTCTAGAGTCTTAAGTTTCGTTTAACTAGATGTCGCTATACTATAATTCTTTCCTCCACTTGCTTCAAATAATGTAGTTTTCATCAAATAATGTTTTTATTCCTATTCCTAAGTACAAAAAAATAAGGGGGCTTTGTACGTATTTACTTTAATAATGCGATAGATCATTCATCGACTTCTACTGAACAGATTCTCATGAAGCTTTGCACAAGAATCCCCCATGACAATACATTATTATAATTATACCATGCGATCTTAAACACTGATGCTGCAGGGGTACCTACCTGCTGCCTGCCTACCTCAACCGTGGGTCTGGAGGACCCACTGAATTTGAATTTGAAATGTGGGTATCACGCGGAATCTTAGACGTTCACCCTTGAATTAATCTGTAGAGATGAATTCAAGCTAGACTGATAGAGAGATACAACTAAGGCGCCGAACAAGCGTACGCCCCGCCTGATGTTAAGCAGTTACCTGATGGTAGCCTATAGATGCTTGCAATACCAAAGGCATCGCTCGCATGTTGCCAACCTGAAGGGAAGTGGGCTGGGTTGGGCTTCCGGCTATCTCCCTCATCATACGAAACGTAGCTAAATTAGCTACTTGAATGTCGAGCCAGCCCAAATATGAGCTGCAGTCTATTAGCCACAGCTTGACTCTACCACCTTACTGGTATAGACTGGTAAAGACAGACAGCGACGGACAGACGGATTCAGACAGATTCAGACTGATGTAATGCATATTAGACGATAGGCAGGCTTCACCGACTGGATGCGGAAGGAGTCGCGGGCACAGCTAGTATTAAATAAATCTATGAACAAAATGAAAGTAAAAACTTAAAAATATTGTTAGAACTTGTCTTACTAACTGTGCCAAACGTTGATAAAGTTTAAAGTTCCAGACAAAAATAAATGTGGGACGAGTTGACGAATAGAAATATTATTTATTTTGATTTTCTGCAAGTCGTCCCAAATGGGCCGTAGGCATGTAGGACGAGTTGACGAATCACTCAAAAATATAAAATTTCAGTCATTTATACACACATAACTACTTTACTTTTGACGCTGAAATAACATCTCCATAGAGGAAACACGACCAAGCAACGAAGAAATCTCAAAAATTTTACCTACTTTCATTACTATAGAAGAACAAAGTATACACTCAAAAAGGAATACACGACTAAATAAACCCGAACTCGCATTAAACAACGTTTTGGAACAGTTCTCGCCGAGCTAAAATAGCACAAGTCTTTTTGCCCCCGAGCGCCATGAGCACACCCGATCCTATGCCAAGTTTTTGCATTTCGACCACGTTCGGTCCACACACGTACTAGATACTACACAGACGGCTATATACCTACCGAAGACACATGTGAACAAGATTGAAGTGTCCGTTTATCCTAATTTGTTGTCCGCATAGTTCGAGAAAGATTACTGGGTTAAATTGACTGTTTATAATCTTAAATCATTCCACATTCTTAATTTTAGAATTTTAGGTAATGATGGGAACTGATTAAGACACATATTTTAACATTATGGCATTTAGTGACGTACCAATATATAATCTATGATGGCATTATTGTTGTTGATAATAGATAACGTTCCATGTATTGTAGATTTGCGTGAATTAAACATACACCATTGATTCTCTTTGGTGGCAATTAAGCGTACGACCCGCTTGACCGTAGCCATAGTCAAAGACATTGCTGGCAAGTTTCCGACCTGAAGGGGAGTGGGACAGACAGTTCTCTCACTCATCGTATGAAATGCAATCGGGAAGCATCGAATGAACGGAATTATACCATGTTTTTATCCGGCCAAATCCGGAAACTGGACTATCATAGTTAAGTATACTGGGTGAAATTGAAATCATGGGCATCCTTTTAAAGGGTGATTCTACACATGATTCAGAATACTTAGGGAATATTAATCAACAAATCAATTGGTAAAAAATTATCGCCTAGGTAAGGAATAACAGTTAACGGGTTTGCTTATTTGCTTACTCGAGCAATATTTTATCATCAATAGAATTTTTTATTTATTTACCCAAAATATTCTGGATCATGTGTAAATTCATAGTTTAAAAGGATGCCCATGATTTCAATTTCACCCTGTATAGGTACCTATACCAGTCACAGGTACCAAAGGCTGTCCAAGCTCGTTGACAGTGCTACGCCGAAATACGCCTGTCGAATTAGCATACAGTTCCCATGTGAGCCGTCAATCGTCCGCGCCGGTCCGGAGTCCGGAGCCCGGAGCACTTGCGCGCTTTGCTCTTTTATGTCATACGAACTGAGCTGCCTTTGTTTTTAAACGACGATCCTCGAAAACGGTTTGAGTCAAAGCTTCGGCGGTAATTTTCGTGACTTAATGCGTGTTACGACAATTTAAAGTGGTTGTTGGTTTGGCTCGTGAATTTTACTGTAAAATGAAATAAACGTGGCGAAAACGTTTGAAAATCTAAAATGAGTGTTTTCAGCGAATGCTTTGAGCAAATAGATGTGTCCATATGCCGCGCATGCCTCACCCGAGCACTCATATTATGACATTGTGTCTATACGTTTCAACGTCAAATCTGAGTGCTCGGGTGAGGCATGCGCCTGGTGAAGACGCCGCCAATCGTTTGTTACGTGGACGAGGCCATAGGTATATTGGGTGATGTGACCTTTAGAAACTCTACCAACAGAGATTTATTTTATTACATTAAATAAATATTTTATTAATTTACAGTTCGCTGACGGTGAGGGAAAACATCGTGAGGAAACCTACCTATTCCTCGGGATTAGGTAATAGTCAGTTCCTGTATACACGGCGACAAGGTTCACCACCTGTCACGTTGGGTTCTGACTATCTGGTGAAACGTGGGCTTTGAGTTGGTTAATACCTCCACAATGTGGTGGTGTATGGCCACACAAGCCTCTGACTACCTCCGAATGGGGATAAAAGTCGTGACGTTACATTACATTTTTATTAATATATTTTCTCCAGATTTACACACCAACTGTATGGTCTCAAGCAACGCTTTATGCTCAATGGACTGGGGGCGAAAGCAGTGACACCCAGGCAAATTTCAGAAACGGACAGGGTGCCACTGCGTTCGCCCCCAGTCCGTTTCCGAAATTTGCCTCTGTCGGGAATCGAACCCTCACCCACACACACACACACACATACACACCACACATTGTGCTTCCAGTATTTGGCAGGTATTGTCAGCATTACCTGTAATATTGGTAATAGGTATTGCATAATTTTAAATGTTAAAAAGCGAAAGTAAAACTGGAACCAACTACCCAACTGGCCCAAGTATCTTAAAGGACAATGAATAAATGTAAATTGACTTCTATACAACCATTTTTTGTCGAAAAACATGATATTAACGCTTTTGGTAAGGTGCTAAAACGGAGTTTCGATACGCATTCAACCGACCCCGCCGCGGTCTGATTGTAGGATTGCGTGCGCCAACTTGATAACAAAGCTAAAAGCGCAATACGCTGTAATTATGTGGACATTCCGATTAAATTGCTTCTTGACAGCATATGATCAAGTAATGCTCTTTAAGTTATAATATTATACATTTTTTTATAGGACTGCGGTGGCAAAAAAGCGTACGACCCGCCTGATGTTAAGCAGTTACCGTAGCCTATAGATGCTTACAATACCAAAGGCATTGCTCACACATTGCCGACCTGAAGGGGAGTGGGATGAAGAGAGGGGGAGGGGGGGTGGTCTTTTGGCTCTTTCACTCATCGTACGAAACGCAGCTGTAATAGCTGCTTTACGCCGATCTTCTGTGAGAGGGTGGTACCCCGGTCGAGCCAGCCCGTTTATGAGCTGCAGTCAATTGGCTGGACTCTACCACCTTCAAATTATATTCTCCTCTATATGTTGTACCCTTGGAAACTTTATTATAAAACAGTTTTAGAAATACATAAAAGTAAGGTTCAGTACACAATGAACAATGGTATTTCCCGAAGAGTTAGACAAGATGGAATACCGTATGAAGTATTTTCATTACACTAAAACATGGGGTTCTTAAAGGGCATGTTTACAGGTCCCTTAAAGGTCGGCACCGCGTCTGCTCCCCTTGAGTTGCAGATGTCCTGGGCGACTGTTGACACTTACCATCAGGTGGACCTTCTATTCGTATTCCTTCCTAGGTAATAAAAAAATAAAACGGTAAAGCTCATACCATCATCATCTTTGAAGTGAAGAAGTATTATGAAGTGTACCCAACCAAATCGTTCCCGAAATTTTCTTAGACCAGTCGTCATCGCGCCGTGCCTGCACGAAACAAACTCCATTAACAGCTGAATAAGCGAAGCTTTTACCAAGCCATTGCCTTTATTTTTCCATTTCCATTTTATCAAAAGAATATTAATCTATGCACAAAGCTTTGGATTCATAAGCTTTCTTACGTTTTAATATTTCATACCTTATATTACGTTGCATAGCTAATGACACTCGGCATGAAACGTACCAGGCAATTAGGAAACAGAATTTCCATAATACATAGGTATGTAGCTCAACATTAATTAATAAAAAGTAATATTAGTTCAACTTAATTTTATTATGTCCGCATTTTATGTATTTTATTTACTTTAATAAGTTGAAAGTGGATAGTCAAAAGAGTTAGATAAATAGATAGATAATTCTTTGTTATTCTATCACTAGAAGACAAGACAAGAATGACTTGACAAGCAGGCACCTACCTATAGGATTCGATTCTTATCCACGTTAAAATGTTTTTGGCAACCTGCGTTCAGCCAACACGGACTCTTAAAAAAATGATGAGCGTCATAAACTTTATGCAGTATGTCACCAACACTCATATACAGACGTCTTGAGCAAAAACCAGACACGTCTCATAACACCATCCATTTATTTACGTTCAATTACAAGCTTTTATTTAGCAGCAACAGTGTGAATGGCGGAGAGCGTTCAAGTTTCCGCCATAAAGCGCGCAATGACGACGCTCACCCTTGTTGATATTCATAACAGGCAGGCTCACGGTGTCAGCTAAATTGCTTTATTACTGTCTATAGGCACGATGTAACCTGGGTGAACAGTTAGAAAATGTTGTAATTAACAACGTGTTCATTCTACAAATATTATACAAATTACAGTTTAGCTGTTTGTTGAAAAGCTATAGTTGCTGTGATGGTCTAGCGGCATTTATTTTGTTTTAAACTGCTCGAAGTAAAAACCTCATGATTGACAAAATATCTAACGGTAACCTTATCTTGGCCAAGTCTAGGGTACACAAAAAGTACCTTAGAGCTCGGAAATCTGAAACGAGTACCCAAGTTTTGACTCATATGATTTAATTGAAATCTATGGAAGAGACGATCTCTCTCTCGATTATGTGTTATACGTTTTCCCTTCGAAAATGTAAAATATTAGGTACCCTCTCTCTCATACTACTATTGTAACAAACAATCCTACTGCTTTTGTTTTATCGGAAATAGAGTTTTCCTCAAGAAGTTACGAATGACATACTCCATGTCTGTGCATACTCCTTTTGGTCATTATGAAAAGATACCATCCAATTTGCTTTACAGCGGTTAAACAGCGACGCGGTGTAACTAGCCCGAGAGTGTAATTAGACTCAAGTGTAGATTTTTCACACACAAACACGAGATCGAAGAGGCGTTAAGTTTTTACATGTTGCAAGACCGCTTCGAAAGTGTTGTATAATGAGTTCCATGTTTATATATGAGAAATATCTCGTTTCTGTCATGACATATTTATTGATAAGTTTTGCACTACTATGTAATACGTACTAGAGCGGACACCGCACACTACTACGATAATGTCTCATTCAATTGCGACCTATTCACGGCATTGTACTCATTCATTTTACTTATGCTCTTTCAATTGCCTGCGCTCTTCCTGCCTGCGTGTGATGCATGAAGTATTTTGACGTGGCTCCTCTAGTACATAAATATTAGCTCAATGTTGTTATGTTGCTGTTTTAAATCTATGTTTATTACCTGCCTGTTGGCTCCCATCTCACTTATTTCTCTAAAACTTTTTTGAGCGATGTAGAGTCGTCTCTACATCGAGAAATCTACGAACTCGCGAACTCTATTATTATTGAAAAATATAAGAAATACAAACGATACAGAACAGAGGACTTAATAAGTTCATTATTTATTCAATATTAAATAATAACAAAATACTAGAAAAGATAAACACAGTCAAAAGACATAAAATTGGTTAAAAAGTAATAGAAGACAGAACGTGTTTGTAACTGTTGAATCAAAAATATCATTCGAAGTGTAGAGGGTATATAAATGTAAATGAGAGACACATGCCGGATAAAAGATGTAAGATGGACGAATAATGTAAGCAAATGGAATCATAAGAATGTGTAATGAAGACCACAAGCTGGGTGAAGCGATAAAGATATAATACGTAGTGCCCTTTCTAACAAAATAAGTATGCACAGTCTATACTGACACAAAGAAGAAATAAAACATGATTATTTTCTAAATGAGTTTAAAATATTTTATTACCAAGTGGTAGGTTATATGTATTTAGAGGAGGGTTCGAAATTTGGTTGATTTTCTATTCTACTTTTTCTTTAAGTAAGTATGTGGACTAGGAATCTTATATTTAGATGTATGATTTTTGACTATATTATCTTGAGTATCTTTAAATCCAAATCACGATTTGATGAAATTTTCTCGATAAAAAAAATTTATGAAATGAGCTCTAATTATTTACAATTTTCCTTGCTACCACGATGTTTTTACGATTTAGATCACGAAATTATTTCTAAAACATAGCAAATAATGATATCTAAACTACCCTTCAACCATATTTTAATTCATGAAGTAGTTTTTTTTTAATTCAAGTAAATGTGGTTTGGCGCTTACGTTGTTTATTTCCGAGCGCGCGCACAATATCGCCATCTCACATTTTAAGTACTTGAACTAACCATGTCTCTCTCTAACTTTGTATTGTCAGTGTCCGCTCGGACTTGTTCGACGTCGGACCTGTGAAGGATTTTTTAAAAAATATTACGAAAAAATATTACGGTCGTGCCACATTACAGGTACAGTACAGTATTTACAGTCCGCCGACGCCTATGATAAATAAATAAATATCCTTGGAAATTCTTTTACACATGACTACCTGATCCCAAACTAAGCAGAGCTTGTACTATGGAAACCAGATAACTGATATTACTACATATACTACTTTTTGTTTGTAAATACAAACTAAATATACACTTAATTACACCTAGACTCGGGACATGCGGACATGTTCATGCACACAAATGCATGTCCTGGGCAGGAATCGAACCTACGACCTGCACTGCAGCGTGATTTTCGTTTGCTTTTCCTTGTCTTGTGTAATTTCTTTTCATCTCTTGTCATTTTGTGTCATCTCTTGTCATTTTGTGTCATCTCTTGTCATTTCATAGTTATTCGTGTCATTTCTGTAAAAACTCCCTATTTCGCTTACTGTTATATACTTGCAGCATGGTCTTGGGCCGACAGTGGGAATACATTGCTTGTCAAAACAATGGAGTCGCTTTATTGCGTTTGTTGTAGGTATGGATGGGCAAGTAATAAATATATCATACATCAATAAATTATCGTAAAAAATAACATTACAGATATGGATAGGAAAATGTTTGTCCGTCCTATTCAATCTATTATATTATAAACGAAAGTAACTCTGTCTGTTACCTTTTCACGGCTAAACCGCTGAACCAATGTTGATGAATTTTGGTATGGAGATAGACTGGGTCTTGGCGGAGAACATAGGCTACTTTTTAGGGTTCCAAAGGGTGCTAACGGGACCCTATTACTAGGCCTACGCTGTCCGTCTGTCTGTCTGTCCGTCTGTCAGCGCGGGCTGTATCTCACGAACCGTAACAGGTAGAGAGTTGAAATTTTCACTGAATGTGTATTTCTGTTGCCGGTGCAGAACAAATACTAAAAATATAATAACATTTAAAAATAAATATCAAGTCTCAAACTTGATATTTTTGATGTGTTTATTCTACGGTGGTACGGAACCCTTTATGTGCGAGTCCGACGCCTTCAGATCTTATGAATGTTTTCTTGAAATAAATATAGTGTATTTTAAGTAATTAACTGGCCAACCCTCAGGTCCTACCTACCATGTTAGGATCTTTTTCGTTCTAGCGGGTGTAAACCGTGATTTAACGAGTTAATGTGATAATTTTTGTATTTAAATTATTCAATTCAATGTATTTGTTTCAGACATAGTCCAATATTGATTATTAAAATTATTATAATTTCACAATAAATATAAAACAATAAATAAAAGTAAAATTAAATAAAAAAAAATAAAAAAAAAAAATTTATTTTTCATGTTTTATCATTAAAATACAATATAATATAACATAAATTAAAATAAAATACAATAAAATAAAAACCTACCCCTAATTAAACAAATACCGTCCGCGTGGGATACTGGCTGCATGTCCTCCCTGTATTCAAGCTGTTCCTGTTGTCAAGCGAATTTTTTGAGCAAGGAAAGAGCCAGCCCTCTTGTCACCTGTGGCGGTAACCAGTCTAAGGGTGATTTTGATAGATAAAAAAATAAAGATAAAAAGATAAACAATAAATAAATGCATGGTTAAATCAATAAAATTAATAAAAACTGAAAATTAAATTAAAAAATAAATTAAATATGGTAAAAATAAATATTATGACACCGCTGATGACTTCATGATCGGCATCGAAGTTAAGTACCAAAGTATTCCTTTGCCTACGAAACATGAAAAAGATACTCATATCCGGCAGTCAGTCACTGACACAGAGTATGTACATTTTTACCCGACTACGGTGGGCGGAGGGTTATGATTTTGACCGATATGTATGTATGTTCATCTGCTCCCGTATAACGTCCAAACTATTTTTATCATAATAATTTGACTAATGAGATATCGTTGGACGCGTCTGGATCGTCCGCTGGTTATAGGCTATTATACGATCGAAATATTGTTATACGTATCTATCAGCATATTGTAGGTATCGTTTGTCTTCTTTTGACTTACTTTGTCTTCAGCAATAAAAACAACATAGAAATTAAATTATTTTTTTCAAATACACTCGACATAAAAATCCCATATAAATTTTCATCCATTTCATCTATTTTAAAAGGTGCACTGGGACATATTATTTTAATTGTACGAATTAAACAATATTGTTCCTTCAAAAAATAACTATACTATAGTCTACTCCATAGCTGTTCTGTCCTAGCTAAGCGAGAGGGATATATCCTTCGGCAGCTCACGCGACGCTAGCCACACCCCGAAACTAAAATTCATTTTTTTCTTGTATCGTCTTTAGTCTTTGGTTCGCTACCGCGTGTGTCAAATTTTATATATTTTTGTAAATAATGTGTAGGAATGTAAATATATTTTAATGCTTACAAACATTATTACATGTATTCAGTAAAAACATAGATTAATTATTGGTTTCCCGCGAGCGCGAGCGCGCGCGCGCGCGAAACTATAATAATTATAATATATATCTATGAGTAAATAGCGGGGTCCAGAACACACGCATGCTACGCGAGGCTGCTCACCCACATGCCGAACGTGACACGCGCGGCACACGCAACAGCCTCCCTCAGTCTCATGCCGCGCAAGGAAAAGTGCGAGCCAACCTACACTCACAGAGAAGGGTATAGCTGAGCAATCAGTTCCATAGTTACATTATCTTCTGCCTCATGGCTAGGCCAAACTAAGCGAGGTAAATGACAGCGCTCGGGCGAGGCAGGGCGAGCATTTGCCTCCCGCGCGCCATTTCAAACTTAGCGAGGCAAAGTTGCCTCGGGCGCGTTGTGGACACGCCTAGTTGTTATTCGAACCGGGTATTGTCTCTCCAGACAGTTTTGGAAAGTCCAATATATTTGAAAAAAGAAGTCATAATTCTCATTGTATTTATTGAGCCTCTAATCAAATTATTTTTCCAGAACTCACGATAGACAACAAGCATAAACAAGACGTAAAGGAACCACTAAATGAAATTGCAAATAAACGAAAATGTCAAGTAGTACAAACTTTAGTGCTTGCCTCAGTTTTAATAAACAAACAAAGAAATAAGGAAAATTTCCGTTCCTCGGATACTTATTGTTTTGCTTGGCCTCGATAACCGAAATTAGAATACTTGACGAAAAACAAATTTATATAAGAACATCCCTAGGTACATAATTTTATGTAAGGACGCCTAGAGTTTTCAGGGAATGCTTTCAAGAATTGCCCTGCCCCGTTGCTTATTGCCCACACTTTTTACTGAGGCATCTGAAATATGAGCAACATTCATTGTGTAAATTGATATACATTTATATTTATGTCGTACATTACTTATAGCGTACCTAGGCATTATCACACTATTATTAAGTATTCACTAAAAATCTAAGCGATTAGTTCACCCTACACAAAAATCAAGAATCAATGTTGATTCAAACAAAGACTAAAGATAAGTAACAGGCTGTAACATGTAGGTTAGATATCTATGGCATGTTTTTCAGTTCTGACTGTTGCAGGGTTATATTCTGGTGGGGCTAGCGCACCCGCCAAGACAAGACTCTTGTCACGCATTATGTCACACCGAGTCGCTCTCTCTCTTTCTTAATGCGTAGGAGAGAATGAGACAAAATCAATTTATCACGCCTTTTGTCTTGTCACGGTCGGATGTGCTACTAGTAAAGGGATAAATTATTTACCTATTGATTTCCGCGAGAGCGCGCGCAATACTTTCATAAATCTATGGTACCAGAAATAATAATGACGAAAACCGAAGTAATGACGAGATCGCCTATCGCTGTATTTCTACATAAGATGTTTTTTCAAAGCATTTTCGATTTGTTGCATTCAGAATCATGAATCGCCATGATTGCCGCTTCGCGTGAGCGGCCATAGTTCTATGCGCGGTAAAATAAAAACCACGCCGGTTATCTACTCCTGTAGACGAAATGAAGGATCGCCGCCATAAATAATAGACCGACGATATGATGCTTACAATATTAAATAATGGTATTCGTGACCGGCACATCTATTCTTTTCGTCCGGTAACGTTTGTTCTGTGATGTATGGGGGACTTTGTTGTGGAATTAGACAATAAGATCCGACGACAATCTCATATGAAAGCTCTGTTAATATTGATGGTTCAAAGGCGATTAAGTTGAGATATGATTTTATTAAGCTTTTTCGTAGGAGATATTACTCGTAGCTGGTTTTAAATCCAGTTTAACAATTACATGGGGTAGTTGCTCTACGATACATAAACTATTTTAACTAAGAATTCAGGAAATAAAAACATCTAAGCTATGCATTGTTGAGCTGCCAAACTGCCAACACAAGTTGTTGCTAGAAATAAATGCAGAATCGTAAGTACGTATTAATCTGAGGAGCAAGCCGATCAGATAAGTTGCCGCGCACTAGGTTCGCTACGAGGCATTGTCACAGTTGGCTGCGAGTCCGGCACGCTTGCCAAATATGTCGCTGCCGATAGCGTGCACTCGCGTCGCGTACTCGTGCTCCGCCAGAGATTTACTGCTGAAAGACTGTCACACTTCCAACCCACAAGCCGAATGCACGTACGTACAAGCTCTGGACTTCTGTACAACAAATCGGCGAGTTTGTTGATTTATTTACAAAATTTGAAACAACTTACCAACAAATATGTGGTTTCTTGTCGGTTTTCGTGTCTTTGTACAGTATTTTTGGTGTCGAATTTCGATATATTCGACACAATCTAACATAAAAATAAAAATGCCAGCGAAGCGCACTGAAAATATGGAATCGATGATGTTGAAAACTTTTCAAACAGCGTTACAACACGGAAATGCTAGTGCCGCGATTATGACTGCGGAGCGACGGATTTCAACTGAAAGTTGGCGCGTGTGGTTTTAAATTTGGGGAAAGTTTTTTAATTTGTATGCTCGTGTCGGCGCGCACGGTGGCTCGCCGCGCGCCGAGGTGACGGCACCGTAGCATTTTCCGCTTAGCTCCTGGCGCAGCACGGTCGAGCGAGCACAAAAGCCGAGCGCAAGCGTCAATTCAACTATTCCGCAACTGCGACCGAGTTCCCTCGCTAAATTCACGCGCCGCCTCATTATTTCGCTTCGAGCCCGCTTCCTTCTAAATAAATGTTATTAAATGCAAGAGTAATATTTTTAAAACGTCAGCGCTTTTCTGGACTGGGTGCGGCTCGCAATTAAGATTTACACGTGTGTTTCGTTTAGTGAAATGTGTTTTACGCTCTCATATTATGGTTTTTTAATCTTTCGACTTTCAGCAGATTTAATAACATTGCTGAGTTATGCGTGCGTCAACTATATTGCGATATATGAACCTCATACATGTTTATGTAGATTAAAACACTTTATAAAATTATAGGTGCTGTTATTTTTACTCCTATTCTAAATACTCATGTATTTTAGTTTCGTTAACAACTAGACTTGATTTTTAAAAATAGAGTAGGTTAGGTACCGTCTCTAGACATTGACCTTGTCATTTTAAGCACTTACGTACTCAATAAAAATCTTTACTACTGAAATTTAAATAAGCTCTGTTAAAAAATAGATAAATCAAGCACTTTTTATTAAATTTATTTATTTTATTTAGGTACGTAGTACAGTCTACATTATTATAATTAATACGAAAACACAAACATACCATAATTACTCCATTACATGAGGAATGATTTAAATGATTACCTGTAATCTGTAAATTAAAACCAATTCAACTTTTACAAAATATAGCCACCGTTTAAGAAACTCCTAAAAAGAGCCTGATTGAACCCAAAACTTTCTAGAATAGCAATTAGTTTTCTTCTGCTGAAAATTTTCATAATCGGATAAGATTGATAAACTTCGCCGGTTTCTGGGGCTCCCGTTACAGCTCTTAAGATCTGCAGGGCTTAACTTTGCCTAACATAAGCCACGAGCCAGTGGAATCGATACCTGAGTAGATACTTTGCTCCGATAAAAGAATTAGCTTTCATAGTTGTGTTATATCTACCAGCGGAGAGCACTTTTAATGTTAGATCGAAGATACGAATAAAAGTCCATGAAACTTGTAAACTTCTCGAATAAAGATCTTCGCTTCGCCACAGTTGACCTAATTTTTCAATGCTGTAAAGTTTATTTCATGAAAGTTCATGAAAAAATCCTTACGTGAACCTGAGCAGTGTTCTAGTGCTGAAACATTATCCGACGAAATTAACGAGGTCGGTTTGTTGAATTAATACTTATACCAAGGAATAACCATTTGAGAGGTTCGGTTTATTAACACTATAAATATGAGAATCTGTTTGTTACTTTATCGTCTACCAATAGTGATATTTTCTTGTAAAACCCTGTATTTAGATACCTACCTATTATTATTGTTTGATGGTCTCACCACATAAAATGCACTTAGGTATACTTTTATCTGTTTATATCAAGGAGTCGTAATGTTTTTAAGAAAACTCCTTCTTCATATTGTAACACACCTATGTTTATTTTCTTCATAATACAGCTATTACATTCATCCCCGCTGCATACAGTTTACAATATCCATCAGTCTTCTTGGTTTTAGTACAACATCACATTTTCCATTATAACTCGTCTTCCCGTGTTTTTCGCCTGACTATATACTTACTACTCTCCGCCTCCCTGTCAAGCCTCTAGGGTCATATCAATTATTTACCTACAATATAATTTCTATAATGAATAATGATGACAGAAGACAGTATAAGTAATTATTAAAATATAATCGAACCATACAAATGTTTAAACTACATAGGTACATGTTAATTATCTACCAATACGTTTAATAGGTAGAGCTCGTAAGAGGGTAAAAGACTGTAGGAACATGTCTCGGGGCGTCCATTCGGAACAAAAAACCAAGGCGGAGCTTCCGTTCCCGACAAAAGGAAATTCAATAAGAACGAATTTCCCCTGATTTACGACCACTATTTCCTCGTTAAGACTACTCCGGCCCTCGAGGTGTGTCGGTGCACGAGATTTCATTGTAAAGACAATTCAGTTAGGTTCTACACACACTAGGTTCAACTGTCTGATTGGGAAACTTAGCTATGTTGTAAGTATCGGACCGGGGGTCTATTACGAACGCGGACCACCTGTTTCGTTGGTTCTTTCGTGATTTTGACATGTGTCAAATCAAAATTCAAAATTCGAAGCCCGAACGAAACGAATCATTGCTTTTGTACTAGGTTCGTAGGCCTCAAAAGGAAAAACAGGTGTTTACATTATTTATTTTTTATTATAGGTAGGGATTTGCATATCTGCAACAGTTTAGTTAGCACGATTTTTTCCGATAATCGTGAATACCTACAGAAGGCAAACAATTTCCAGCTTACCAGATATCGCTTGATTAGACCCGGTAACGTTATTTATGACTTCCTTATGTCAGTGTCAGTAGGAATAATCGTGACATACTTTCTTGCTAACCTTCTTCATCGTTGGACACACTACACGTCCTCACATGTGTCACACACCTTTAGTGTCTTTAATATCCCACACCAACGTAGCGCCACCATGTTGTTGAAAAGATCCTGGAGTAAAACAAAAATACGAGCTTGGAATTTATCTATCCAGTATTTCTTTAATCCCAATGATCAATTAGACTACTTAGCTTCCAGAAAAAAATAACGCTCCAAATAGTATTTAACCAAGGAAGTTTTAAGTCTCTAACACCTGGAATGCGGACTTGGCAGCAAAAGTGAAGCCGACAGCGAGATACCATACTGAACGTTGTTTCCTTTGCCAACAAGAGTGACCATAATATTTTGAAATTTTGAGAACGTCCCCATGGACATCTAGTGAAAACGTGCTTTTGTTCCGAGATTGTTATGATAGGAAAATAATAAAATAAGGAAAGAAATGTTTATTTTCTTAAGAACATGAGTAGGTACAATAAATTAGTCTGCGGTGGCCAAACCACACGAGTGCCTGTCTGTATCTTGGCAACCTAAATGAAGTTACAAAATAGTATTTAAGATCGTAGATTTTGCCACTTTGTAATATAAAGTAATATGACACTTCACACGCTTGGACGTTGTCTAGGCTCTCCATATCTATGGTTTTTCCTATACTTATCTTTCCTATACTTACTCTTTTTCTATGCTATAAAAGGTACCTACTACTGTTAACATGTTATGTTTGATTTGGGCTGTGCAAGTTGTGACAGACGGACATAGAGACAGACAGAAGGACAACAAAGTGATCATATTAGGGTTTAGTTTTTTTTCCTTATTAGGTACGGTACCCTAAGAATATCCAACTAATTAGACCATAAGACAAAATTAAAGGACAATGGGCAAAATTGTATGGGACTTGGTCCAAATATACACCACTGACGAGACCTACGTAACCCGATAGACCACTAAATACTGAGTAACTTTTACAAAGACAGATCAACAAAATAAGCTGTCAGTAAAAAAATATGGGTAGTTTAAAAAACATATTTTTTTTATTTCACCCTTATTATTATGTTTATACATTTTTTTCGAAAGGCAACAATACAAATACTCTTACTAACATTAAATCAAAATAAAATAAGCTGTCAGAAAGCAAAAAATGCCGTGAAAAATAATTTATTATTATTTTTGTTACCTGATGAAAAGTGAACAACAACAACAACAGCAGCATTCTTACGTATTTTCTGATGTTGCGCTTCTATAAAATAAATAAGCAGGTACCTTCTATGCGTTACCTTACTTTTTCACTTATCATCAGGTAACAATAATAATAATAAAATATGTTTCACGGCATTTTTTGCTTTCTGACAGCTTTTTTTATTTTTATTTAATGTTAGAAAGTGAATTTATATTGTTGCCTTTCGAAAAAAATGTATAAGACATAACACTAAGTGTGAAATAAAAAAATTAAAATATTCTTTTAAACTACTCATTTTTTACTGACAACCTATTTTGTTGAACTGCCTTTGCAAAAGTTACTCAGTATGTAGTGGTCTATCGAGTGACGTAGGTCTCGGAAGTGTTGGACATTTGGACCATTTTTGCCCATTGTCCTTTGTGCTTACGAAAAGGAACAGTGAGGGCAGGGCATTTTCTTTTAAAACTCGTTGTGTTAAATTAGGGACATAATCTGTCGGCTTAAAATGCTTGCTGCATATGACGGAATTTTGGGTAATTTTTCTGTAGCCAATAGGTATTCGTTGTAACCAATTTAGGAAGACAAATTGTTTTTTTTTTGTTTTTTATTGCTTAGGAGTAATCGGGAAGTGTAAAGTCAAAAGTCGTCCCGATTTCAAACAATTTCAATCGACAAACCATCGGTCTCGGTCTTTATTTTATATTGTCCATCAAGGGTTGCAATGCTGACCGCGCTGTGCAGCCCTGGAGCTGCGCTGCGCCGCGCTTTCGGCCATCAACAACGCGCCCAGCAACACACTCATTACAGACCGTTACTATTAAAAAGTAACAAAAGGGTAAAGTAAAGGGGCCCCGAGAATTGCATTGCCTAGGGGCCCTGAAAGGGTTAATCTGGCCCTAGACGTGCGCGTTCCTTGAGCGTGTGAACGACGCGAACGCCGCGTGCGAGCCCGGCGAGCCGTGACAACGCGGCGTGAGCGTCGCGTTTTACCAGCGTGTGGTATGTCGCGCGTTGCAAATGCGACCGACTTCAAAAAGTAGCGATGCAGTCGTGCGGCAACGAAAAGCGCGACTTTATCGCTGCAAACAGTTCCCGTGGACGATATTCCTCAGTTAACACAGACACATAATAAGATTGATATTATAGTCCTTTTTACTAACGAAATTTATGTCACCCGAACATCTAAAATGTACTTAACGTGGAAAACATAGTTACCCACTTACCTATGTTAAGATAATCCTTAATTCGGATAATATTCGCTTTTACACCCTTCCATTACGCATATTCTACCCATTTTTATAAGAAAATTCAGCACAATCCTCTAGATTTAAAATTCGCTGAAAATGTCGTGTGTCACGCAAATTGACGTTCTGTGTTTCAA
This sequence comes from Drymonia ruficornis, assembly GCA_947859195.1. Lineage (NCBI taxonomy): Eukaryota > Metazoa > Arthropoda > Insecta > Lepidoptera > Notodontidae > Drymonia > Drymonia ruficornis. The sequence continues at coordinate 6,945,020 of OX401918.1, forward strand.
GTGTTTAATTTTATTTCTGCTACGATTCCTATAGACATAACGGAACTGACAATTACAAGCGAATTATTAAAGAAGGTAAGTACTTATTTTCAGATATTTATTTATATGTGAAATTTTAATCTTAGGATATTCTTATACTTTACCATAGGTATTTCATTAATCGACTTTATTGTTTATTATTCTTATCATGAAAATGTACCAAATTTAAAGTGATCGAATAAATATTAACTGGCAACACAAGGGTTGAAAGGTTGTACTGTTAGAAAGGGAAAGAAGGCGCAGTTATAGGTATCTGGCTGGGACCGGTTTTTATAAAGCCTGCATCGTGGGCGTTAAGTCCGTCAGATAAGGTTTATTTTTGAATGAATGAATGGAAAATAAAGTTTGTAGTCCACAGTCCTTGAAGTGTTACGTTCATGTATTTAACACAGTTAATAAATCAATGTTTACCCCGGATCGCCTAAGCGCTGGACTGTACATTACAGTACCCCGCTGAGCTTGTCAATATAATGTACCTATTCTGCGCCATTATATATTTTATTGAAGGCAGTTGACCCAGAAAAAAGAGTAACGATATTAACGGCCTTTAATGGCTTTGTGTAATAGCTTTCTTTGTATATCTTCGTTTATATTGATTCGTGTCGTAAATGTTCAGTGGATTGATCAGATTCCTAATATCCGTTCCATAGATTTACAAGATACCGCCCTACTAAGAAAAATCATTTCCAGAAATGAGGCAACTTATTTTCGACGCGGCCTGTCAGTTTCATACAATGGTTGCTGTCAGATGTACTGAAGTACTCAAAAATTTGAGCATTATCAGTTGCCGCATTTTATTAGTGCGCATGCTCCATCTAGTTGGAGCGCCGCGGAAACTAAAATTAATCTATGATCCGTTCATACTCTCCCCACGAGTAGCGCCAAGTTTATTCAATGGAAATCAATTCAGCCATTTACAAAGTTCCTACTATTTTCGTCACAAATTTATGAATTTTCAGTTTTATTGTTTTTATGTGACTCTAATTTTTATAATAATTTGAAAAACCTGATAACAAAGATGCCGCCTATCTAAGTATTTTTGGTATACATATAAGGTCTTTTGTCAACTGTGCTATCACTACATATTATAAAACAAAGTCCTCCGCCGCGTCTGTCTGTCTGTTTGTTCGTGATAAACTCAAAAACTACTGCACCGATTTTCATGCTGTTTTCACCAATGGATATAGTTGTTCTCGAGGAAGGTTTTAGTATATAATTTGTCAAGTTTTTGTATACATTGGCTAAAATATAATGATATTTGTTGGAGGTGTCGGAAAAAATAAGCCGTCTGGGAGCTTTCAACGAAAACGCTGCATAACCCTTTGAGATATAACAAAATGATGTATGGTGAAATTGTGTATCTTATATAGGTCTACAGAAAAGTCCGCGATGGCATATGTCTATCTCTTAAGGATAACATACTATATCCATTTTAATACCTACTTCAAAGAATGGGCAATTATAAAGCGGTAATTGGAAAGCTATTACCACAAATGTGGTATACGGGATCCGTAATATCCAATCCGGGAAATGGGATCTGGGATACGGGATCCGGGGTCAGAGATCCGACTTTTTTTTAATTTAAATTCTGCGCGGACGAAGTCGCGGGCAAAAGCTAGTGTTGTGTAAATACTACCCACCTCTGCACACGAGTCCGATGTCAGTGGCGTATTATCGATTCGTCATTAGGTCCTCGGTACTCGGTACGTGCATAGTGCAACACAATCTAAACGCTAACCCGATTAATCGATCGTTCAATCGAGTGTTCACCGCAAAGAAACCGAGTCACAAAGTCGCTAGTCGGTCCAATCGATTGCTGATGTGCTTGTTAAACATTTATGAGGTGGTTCACATCTAGATCTAAAATTGCAGCTCCGTTCCGTTACAGGACTTTTAATTTATAACGTAGACTTACACGTAGAGTTTGTTATCTTTTTGTATATTTTTTTCATAGTTTAGGTATAATCAATAGTTGACGTTGACATTGTTTCTTACAAAAGCATCCAATATTTACTATTCTTTGTTTTTTTTTTTTTAAACAGTGTTTATTGGATACATACCTACTTTGACTGGTTTGCTTTTGTGAGACGGTACAACCCGTGTATGAACATAAAACCCCCCGTGGATATCAATGTCGGTGAAATCCTATCAACATACCCTAAAGACAAATTACTTGGTTTCAAAACATTGTAAAAATGTACGCAACCGGAAACTTCACCGCGACCAAATAATGGCGGGTAAGAACGTATGTGACGTAATTTATATCTAAAATTTTCTCGTAAAAACTTCGCCCGCTGCTTGTTTCCGTTGGTTTTCCGTTACATCGAGTTTTTCAAGTGGCGCCCTCTCTCTGACGTCACGAGTATCATTAAGCCACGATTTTAAAACGATCGCCCTTATATTTGTTTGTTTTGTTTACTAGGATACTCCATATTTTGTTCCCTAAAAATGCTCCTGGGAAATCCTTTGATGGTCTGAGGGGTCTATAGGTACTCGAAAACCTTTGAACTGTCGTTTCTGATGTAACAAAACATTCGAATTGTTACTCTTCTGTCTTTGTCAAGAACTTTGCCGGTACTTACTCATATTTATTATAGAAAAATACACTTGCCCGGAAGCCAATATTCAAATTGACAAAAAAAACTTTAATATATGTACAGCGACAAATAAGGTCCGCCTGATTTTAAAGCAGTTACCGTAGCCTACAGATGCTTGCAATACCAAAGATATCGCTTGCACATTGCCGACCTGAAGAGGAGTGGGACAGAGGGACGGACAGAGGAGTTGGGCTTCCGGCTCTGTCACTAGCTACTTTACGCCGATCTCTTATGAGAGAAAGGTACTACCCCGGTCGAGCCAGCCCGTATATGAACTGCAGTCAATGACCTACAGATTGGCTCTACCACCGACAAAACTGAAAACTTACGGCCCGGCCGCGACTTCGCGCGACAGCGACGGGCGCAAGCGTGTTTTGCTAAAATGTTGCATGACGCCACGAGCTGCCGCTCTCGGCGGCAACGCGCGCGAAGCAACATTTTAGCAAAAAACGCTTGCAAACATCGCCGTCGCGTGAAGTCGTGGCCGGGCTGTTAGAGCTTCTGATAAAACTCCGTTGTGTAACAGATTATCCAAACAATTCGGCGAGCGTGCGGAAGACAGGCGGCATGCACGAGCCTCTTGGCACCGGCTCTGGAACACTGTTTGGATCTACGTGGCGATGCTGGTACATTGTAAACGTCGGCCTGTGTCACGCCAACTGAGAACACGCAGAACAATTACAGGATTAAAAATTGTTGCAATCGTGGATTTACAAAAATACGTGTAACGCTAATTACAATTTAAAAGGATGATGAAACAAATGTAGGACCAAGAGTTGACGGTTAACGCTTGTCTGTAAAAACATTGATATGATTACAAATCAATTTTACATCTATAAAAAATACCCCTTTCTGTCCCCTTTAAGGTCGACACTCATCTATCAACTCGCCACCCGACCAGCACCGCCTCGTCGCTCGGCGTCCACTCGTTGTCGTCAGGTGGTCCGCGGGCGGACGCTGCTTTTACACCATAAACGTCACGTGATCAACCAGTGGACCGCGCGTGGTCAACGAGTGAACGCCGCGTGGTCAGCGCGTGGTCCACTTATTTCCGGTTAGATAGATGAGTGCCAACCTTTACATCCTACTCCAGGGCACGGGCTTCCCTTCACTGCGAGGAGGATTCAGGCCATAATCCACCACGCTGGCCCAGTGCGGGTTGGTGAATTTCACATGTCTTTCGAAAATGTGTTAGATCTTCTAAGGTATGCAGATTTCCTCACGATGTACTTCTCCACTATAAGCAAGTGATAATCAAATTAAAGTTATGATTAGTACAGAGATTTAGAAAAATTCAAAGGTGCGAGCTGAGGTTTGAACCCTGAACGTTAACCCGCAAGACTTCTATCACTACTATTTTACATCAATTTTTTTTAGGTGATTGTTAAGTTCTATTACTGTATTTTTTTTTTCGAGAAATAATCGTTACTAAGCCCATTAACACCAGAAGTAGTCCTTTGTTAATTGTAACTAATTTCACGGATTCCAAAAGTACCCTCCGTGATTGCGGGAAAGCCTAATCTCGCTCATAAATAGATGGTGCGGTGAGTCGCCCCGCTAAACCGCTGCCCCACACGCTAACCGATGCCAGTTACAACTATGTACTTCTCTACAGTTAACTAGTTTCGAAACGTAAATGTTTGTTATATAGTTCACGCACAATGTTTACGAGCGCTATAAACGCGTGAATTTTCAGAAAACAAAAAGGATTTGAGATTTTTTTTTATATAAAAGATAAATTTTACACACTCTTGCTTTAGGTGTCATTTGCACAGAAAAGTCGACGAATTTTCAATACATATTGATTGTTTCGCGTGCTACGGTTAAAAAACTGTTAATGAATGGAAAACTCTTTGCCATGGATAAAAATGTAGCCTCAAACTAAAATAATTCTCTTGATTTATAGGTTGAAGATACTAGACTCAATAACTACCATCAGGCAAGGCAAATTTCAACACTTTTTTAACCCGTCATCGCCACACTTGTTCCATCGAAATCGAAAACACGCCGTCATATCGATCACGTCTCGCAAAGCAATTGAAATGTCATTTTACAACGCAGTTAACAGGTCGAGATTTCCACTATAGTTCGAATTGCTACACTTGTCGATTCTACAGCCACGCAGCCGTTCTCGAAATATCCTGAAACAGTATAATATCATGTTCTTAAAATCCAAACTAAATTTATCGTAATGTACTCACCTAAGTATTTAATTATGCGTGTGACGGTATACAGTTAACTCAGTCAAGTTTAGTTAAGGGTTTATTACACTTAACTAAATTTAGGCTACTTAATTTAGTCGTTACTGAATTTAGGCAAGTGTAATCGCATTTAGCAACCTATTCAGAAGCTAGAATAGTTTAAATATTTAGATGCTTCTGAATTTAGGCTTCTAAATTTAGCCAAGTGTAATAAGCTCTTAAGTAAAAGTAATTTGGTAACTGGCAAAACCGTAATAAATTAATATTTTTAAAAACCACTAACCACTTTCGCCACCGCTTTGTTCAACGGAAAAATAAGAGTGGCCAGTTTGTTAAATCACGAAGGCTTAGCTCTGAGGGTTTCCCTCTTTTCCTTCAACTGTCCCTGAGGACTTTAGATAAACAATGTACAGAAATCCTTAGCGATGCGAACGCTGCGATATACTGCTTCTAACGTGGCCTTATCTTGTGACATTTATAAGGAAATTGCCTTGAATGATGTGTAGAAACCTTCGGAGACAAAAACACATTTCATAGTATGGATATTATTTCCACCAGGTATTATTTTTAAATGGGACTAGGCTACACATTTCCATCACTGTAAATCCCGGGTAAATGCTAAGTCATCTTGAAACCCGCACGAATTTAGTCAAAAGAAAGAAGAGGAGAGTTCCAAGTTTTACGCAATAAGTTTAACTAATCTTCAGAAAATATCCTGCAAAGTAATAAACTGAACCTAGTATAGATGAATAATACCTAAGTTAGAAATAACGCGAATTTGGCGACGCCTTTCCTACTCGATTGAATAGAAATAAATAAAAGACGAAGATTCCAAAGGTTACATAATGTGACAAATGTGAAATGAAGTCACACAGACGAATCCCTCAGGGGCTCGGGTTCTGATAAAAAACCGCCATTGTGGAGCTCTCTATGATTAATGCAGTTTTCGCGTGTCGCCGACACACTCTCAGCTCCCGAACTCTCGGCACGTTTACTCGGTAACACACAAAAGCCTGTTTCAAAATCGTCAGATAACTACTATCCACCAAATAAATATGGCGTTTTTACAGTTTACCGTGGCAACATCTGTCAAAATGCCATATTTGGTGGTTAAAATGCATTCTGCTGGCCTACTCCGAAATACGAACCTAACGTTTCGGCTGACGGATTGTCGTGATTTGACATTTCTTCTTTCGTTTTTCTCTACGATTTGACATTGTTTTGATCGTAAATCGAATCCGTACTTCGGACGATCCGTCAGCGACGTATTTCGGAGTAACCCCCCTGAAATAGGCCCGAGTGACATAACATGATCAACCCACAACTACGATGAATGTTACGTATAGGAACGTAGATTTTGTTGATGGAATTCTAAATTAGTGTTTTCTATTTGTAGCAACAAATCGTTAGAGCATTCCAAATTTGTTCGAGCAATTTATTACTCTCAAGAGAGCTGGCTCTTTCGTCGTTCAAAAAAATCTGCTTGACGATACAATGAGGAAATGCAGTTAGCATTCTTGCCAGAATCCCACGCGGACGAGATTTGTACGATTAAGATTAGGATTTAGAACAGAGCATTGGTAGGCTCTATATTATAATCTCTTAGGTATTAACGTGTATATCGAAATAGATATTCTAATTGTACACTAATGGATTGCTACCTAATTACCGTCTGAAGGTAAAATGCGATTCCATTTACCCCTAGTAAAATAAGTCGTAACTCGTAACTGCGATCCTAGCTAGGGTTGGTTACAGCACCTAAGCCGGTCTCAACAATTGCTGCTTTTGAACTCATTAAGGAAGGATTAACGTTGACTTTGAATGATCGTATCCATTTGTGAGCGGCGACGATCTAATAGAACACAGTGCCAATTCTTTCTATTCGCACAATTTATTGTTAAACGCCCATATTTATTATTAAACGCCTAATTGTTATTCAAATTCAAATCCCTCTACACAGTCCGCGGAAATGCGATGCTACTAAACTTCACAGCAGATGTGTGAACGTTTGTTTTTTAAACGCACGCGTTTAAAAGTTTCTAAGAACAAGGGATGTCGAAAACAAATAATGCAGCACCCCTCCCGTACGCAACGCCTCGCGTCTCGGTAGCAGTCGCTAGATAAACAAACAGGGAGAAACAACTCGAAGGGATACCCCTGTATGGTTGCAACTCAAAAAGCGGCTACAAAGTCGTATCTTCAGAGTTAGATTCCATCTGAAGCGCTGGGGAATAGGCTAGGTACGGCTCCAGCCAGTGTCAATATTGAATCACCACGGCTCGTGTTTGTGAGTGGAATAAATTGCGGCCAGCGCCGGAAACTGTTCGAGTCGGACGAATAATTTTCTTATCTATCGTTTTCATCTTGCTCTCTTTCCCAAATAATTTGGAAGGGATCGTGGTACTTCGTTATTTTTAATTTCCTCTCTCGTTATTTGACGGTTCGTTTCTCCTATAGATTTTTCTGGCTGATTGCGAGTTATTTAATTAACTCTCTTCTGTGCTGCGAATGTTTACCAAATTATTTTTATCTTTGATAATGGACCCTGGTATAGTTTTATAAAGGTTTTTGAGAATTCGTAAAAACATATATGGTTTACATTGTAAGTATACCCAAACCATAGTGCAGAAAATTACTTTAATTTCAGCTATGCTGTGCCAAAACACATTTTCTAAACTAAATTAACCACTATTTTGGTATGCTCAAATCCATAAAGGAAGTATTTTAATAATAAAACATAACTTAATAAATCCTCTATAATAACAACACAAAATAGATAAATGATTCCTATGTAAACAACGTAGCCTGCAATCACGCAGAACGGAACAATCAATCACAATCATTTATAGGTAATAGCACTTTTATAAAAATTGCAACAACTTCCAAAGCAAATTGCAGACAGTAATGAACCTCAATATTCATATTCTAGTCGATAACCTATCACTTGTCCAGCAAACTTTATTATTGGGAAGGAAATTGGTCTATCACAACATTCACATAAAAATCAAATTGTCAGCCGGTGTACTTCAGGCGCTGAATGCATTATTGCATGACATTATTCGGGCAATGCAAGGGGCACTTGCGAAAGGAAATTGAAGGCAATTCAGCAATCGGAGGACGGAGTGCCTGATAATATGCTTTGCAGTCTCTTTGAAGTGTCCTTACACGGAATGTTTTATTTATTTTTGTACATAGCTACATGAAATAAAACGTTCTGTTTTTCTTACACCTATACTGAAAAAGTGAAAGATTTACATAATAGGTATTTAAAAAAAACATTGAAATTCCAAACTTTTTCTCCACTTTTTGAGGTACCTATCCTCTATGGAGGGAGATCATTTTTTTCAACTTAGTATTTCCATGAGAAAGATATCAATCAAAAGTCATAGTAGCTACGTACCTACCTATCAATAAAACAGTACTTAATTTATCGACTCAGGCCTTACTTTGCAAACCCATATTATAATTTTTTGCAAGAGGAATCTCCATTCACTGGCTTGTTAACCTCCAAAATTATAAACCTAGTAAGTTGACCGATAATTGAGAAAGTCAGGCAAAAAACCTTAGGTACCTACATTATAACAGTGCAATAAAGGTTGTTACATAGGTATGTATATTTGTAGTGTAGCAATAAAGGCTAAACGATCGCGGGGCGTATCACTTCCAGGGCATTTGATCTGGCATTGCGCTATAAATGGCGACATTTGAGCCCTCCCAGCCTCGTCGAACCGCCACTAACCGGCAGATAAATGCACTATAAACAATTTGTTATTGTATCCGGGTACTGTGTATCGATATAAAATATTCACCGCGACGAAACGATCGTTTATCAGATACAAGCTGGTGCCCGCGACTTCATCTGCGTAGTATTTGGACTTCGACTAGCCTATTTTTTTTCTCTAAGGTTTCATCTAGGTACTTATCTCGGTACTTATTAAATAAATAAAAAACTTGTGAAATTATTGGTACAAACTTTCTTCTTTTATTTCATTCCTGTCAAGGTTTATTTTCGCAACAAAAAGCCTATGTCCTTCTCCAAAGCATTCTAGTGTCGAGATTTCTACAACATTTTCGGTGATATACAACGTGACCTACTTATGAATGGAGCCAGGCACCCGGGGTACGGAAAACACTGGCATGTGGTGTAAACTGACGTGGAAACTAACAGTTTCATTGTAGGAAATGCATAAGGGAACAATGTTGCGAAACAAATAAAAATATCTGTAGAGGATCTCAATGCTAAGTGACTGAAATAGAAGCAGAAATGTTCAGTGCTGGTTTTTGAAGTCACTTGTTTTCTCATCTCTTTTCGGAGGGTGATTGCATGTCTAAAATATTTTTATTGGTAAGGGCCATAACACACCTATAAGTCTGATTTTTAATTAGATGAAGTGGGCTGACAGGTTCTTATGTCACTTTTCAATATAAATAGAACAAATAAGGTTCAAATTCGACATTTTCAGCTATCAGTTGGCTTCGTCTAATTAAAAATCAGACTCATAGTAGCCATGGCGACGTCGCCAACCTCGTAACCAAGTGAAAATATGTCAAAATATGACAGGTAACATACCTGGCGACCGACTGGCGACTGGCGACGGACTGGCGACCATCGTGTGCATGACATCACGTGGCCATGGCTACTAGGTGTGTTATGGCCCTTAAATACAAAACAAAATAACAATACAAACCAAAAGGAGTATCGAATCGACTTAATAACGTTGGCATTAACAAAAGGCACTGTGGTAAGTTCTATACTGTAGGGTGAATACCAACAAAGTAAGATAAAATATTGGCCTTCACTTAGCTTTTCTATTTGAATACATTAAAACGATATTCCAGTAAAATTTTCTTCACAGACTTTAGGGATTTGTATATTTTCTCCATTGAAAAGCCGGCCTTTCAGCAAAATCGGCAGGCCTTATCCTTATTGATGAAATTAAGGAAGTAATTCAAGCTCATTGCTATTCTTTCGCGTTACTCTCGGATCAGAAGTTTCAAGGAACGCTATTGGCAAGTATATCTTCCCCGAATTGCTGTATTCGTGGAACTTTCCGCTACTTGTGTTCAGATAATATATTTGAAATAATCTCAAGTGATTTTTATTAACGGACCTTCAGAGCAGTAACGGATTGTTTGATTACTGGCAACAGACGTTTACTGGTTAGTGGTGTTGGTGAACTCCACCATTAGTGTTTTTTCGATAAAAAGGCGAGCATGAAAGTTTATGGCTGCGTTATCTATTTACATGTAACACCGCGACATATCCCTTCACTTGGTATGTTCTAAGTCTAAAGTGGCACCGCTAAAGACTATTTCGCTAGCAAGGCTCGTATTATATGCCGCGCTTCTTCTCCCTAAACTTCACTTATTAGACAATTGATATGCCGCGATCTTTTTACAGATTACATAGGAAACGCTACTATACACCGTGTTCATATTCATTTGCTATAACTTTAAGGGTAAATTCCTTACGTCTTATTGAGTTAATTTCTCAAAGAAACTAAGTGCCTAACTCGTACGGTTTTCAAATTATTTAAAATCTAAATTTAATCACTAATCTAAGTTAAACCAGTGTAAAATCTTCTTAATTCATAACCATATACTATTTTCGTCTCCTTCGTAAGTAGAGAGCTTTCAGGGTTCCTTATGTAATAATAATAATAATATCCTGGGACTTTTTTACACACGGCTACCTGATCCCAAACTAAGCAGAGCTTGTACTATGGAAACCAGATAACTGATATTACTACATATACTACTTTTTTATTTGTAAATACATACTTAATATACATATATACCCAGACTCGGGACATACAGACATGTTCACGCACACAAATGCATGTCCCGGGTAGGAATCGAACCTACGACCTGCAGCGTGAAGGGCGCCTCCGCGCCAACCACGCTAACGGGCCCGTCGATGTATGACAAGGTTTAAAAAATGAGTTCGTTTTGATGTTGTTTTTACTTTTCTCGCATGTGTCACGTCAAATTGACAATACTAATTTAATAAGGACCTTTTACAATAACCATCAATTAAATATTTAATTATTTTGTATGGGATACCGAAAACTTTTTTTTTTTCGAATATCGTAAAACGGTTTAAGGGGTAAGTTTATGGTAATGTTCCAAGCACTATGTCGAATTTAAAGCAAATGAACATAAACACGGTGTATAGGAAACTTCAGATACCTTATGCAAAGTTTGTAGGTCTTCTACTACCTAAAGCCTATTTGTAGTATCGATCAGTGGAATCGTAACGAGTCTATCACGCAGTTTCCGCGACACAACACTTTATGGTCACCCCGGGCAGACGCCCCGCTTCGGTTTTAATGGTGTATGCATACCATAATATCATTGTAATTTTACAGATGCTCGTATGAATATGGAAATTCTGAAAAAGAATGTGCTGAGTTCTGATACGTTCACGAAACATTTTATATTGCTAGCTAAATATCTTATTGTAAGTTCTACACATGTAGCCTTACTTACATTGTAAGACAACTATAGGTATAAGAGCCCAACTTGATACAGAGTTATTATCAACAAGTTTTGCTAAGTTCTTGTTCATATTTTTGCTGTAGGTATTGTTGGTGGTGGTATATCGAGTTTGGCTCATGTTAAAAAACTTGGCCTACATTTTTGACACCTAAAGTTAACTCAAATTAATTAATTATAAGTAACGTCACATTATTTTAATTTGCCCTGACCAAAAGAACTAGGTATTGTAAAATATAAATCGCTTTATGCTTCAAAAAGTTTGGTTTTGCCTACCTATTTAACGTGCAGGCAACTTAGTTTTATTCATAATTTATCCATGTCTATTCCCCAACCAGAAATCTGAAGTTTTCGTATTTTCTCAATATTGTACTCGGTAAACAAAGAAAACAAAAACATAGCAATAACATTATCCATTCATCATTTGGTACAAAGCAGGAGACGGCGCGGCCGCTATTGGGATCCCAACGGTAGAAGTTTTAATTAAATAGAAACGTTCTTACTTGCATTTGGAAATTTGTAGTCTCAAGATAACATTGTCTAACTGTAGAATACTATGAATGAACTATTTCTGACTAGTTTGGGACGCAGTTGCGTTGAGCTTTGTTTTAATGAAACTCTGGTTAACAAAATAGTTGAGATTGTCTCAGCCATATTTGCAAATGGATCATTTGTGTACGCTACATATTTTTAATTAAGGTCTGAAATAACTGAAGTATTGAAAAAAAATTGGAATAGTAGTAGTAGTAGAAAGAAATTGGATTAGTAGTTTTTATCTATACAGGGTTCAACAACTTTGCAAGGTTGTTAGTGTTTTTCCAATAACCCTGTATAAACAGAACATATCGACAGTTGAAATAGCATTAAAATTGCTATGTAAGACTTATTATGTCTGAACCAATCTCAAAAAGTGCAGGCATGAAGAATCAAATATTGCGCGACCAGTACTTTTACATAGACACATTTGCTGACATCCCCTTCAAACATTCGTAAATTATGTGTCTAGAAACTTTTCATTTGCTTGGGCTTTGATAAAAATTCTTAACTTTGGAATATTATCATTTAAAAAGATTTAAGAATGAAAAATATGATCTGACAGACAGATCTAAGTGTCTATACTTACTAATTATTATGAAAAATATTCGGGGCCTCAATAAATACTAATTCAGTTTTTCGGTGCTAAGTACAGGGAACTTAATAGGCGAGTCACCAAATTTATAGAAATTTATGATGGACATTACAAATCTATTTTGTTCCTAGAAATGCTTTGTTAAACCATTGTTATCTGGCTAACAATCTATAAAGTTGGCACTAGGTTTATAATTTAATGTGAAACGAATAGAGGACTTAACAAAATAATTAGAAGGTACTTAACTTTCAATTGCTCCCAAATACCATCTATTTGTGTTATAAAACAAAGGAGTCAGACAAATATTCTCAAGCCGTAATTCGTTACTTCAACTCGTTATAAAAAGGATCGTTGCGAAAGCAACTAATTTCCCTGAAGATTTCTTTCTTCAATTCTGAGCGTAGTCAGCATACAGTTATAACTCACCCTAGGGTGTTTATTACACTGAATTTAAAACGCTAACATATAAACATGACTGCCAGATTTTATTTCGCCATTTTTAATTCTAATGTTATGAAAAAATATTCAAGAGATACGCATTAGGAGAGTAAATTTTTAAGCTCTACATACTAATGACGTTGAATGTAAATTTCAACAAGCTTTCTTCTTTGCATTTTTTATGTTATATAATCAGTACTTAATAAATACAAATAAAAAGTGACTAAATGAGACCTCGAGATAATAAATTATAACGTTAGCAACACTTGAACAAACATTTTGAATAAATTATGAAGCCAGTATTGTTTGAAAGGCTAGCTTATCACATTACTATTTTTACCTTAATCTCTTCCAACTAAGCTGCTTGCTTTGGTAGGAATGGGCTCTTATTAGCGATCAAAATAGAACACGACATCTCTCGCTTTGCAGAAAACCCAGACCACTAGATTATCCACGCATTAAAAGCAATAGGTGCGTCTACACGAGCCGATCAGCGCGCCCGAGCAATAAGTTTTGACAACGACCACGTAGACATAGACTCGGTCACGGCGGCTCGTGGCTTGTGGACATTGCTAAGTTAGTAAGCCGTAATAATGAAGGTTGTATGGATGCACACACAACAAAGTCGAATCCCACAGATGTTGGTATCATTAATTCTCGACATATTCTTCACAGATTACCATGTTACACAACAAAGTTATCGCATAGTTCACTCTCACCATTCTATCCCGCATTGTCCCTGATTACGCATGTAAACACACATCTGTGTACCTATTCAATCACGCATCTACTAATAACCACATCATATGCAGCCTCTTGATGACGTCAAGAGGCACGATTAATTTGCCGGGGTTGCGTTATAAAAATCATCTCGAAATGCACGTTTCAAATAATGTACTCGTTACAAAAAAAAATCTGTTCAATCACGATTTTTGTGTTTAGGGTTGAATTTTTCCGGGACTTTCACGATTTATTAATCGTATCACGATCTACCGCTTACCGTTCCACCGAACTTTTTAACTCCAAAATAATCCCAAAGTAATCAAGCAACACAAACACAAACGAATCTATACCGCGGACGTTTAAAACCCTCTCCTTAACAACTAAGTCCCTTACCTTTAATAAAATTTATAATTAGTTAAGTAATTCAATTCGTCACAAAGAGAAATTGGATTAAGTTTGATAACGAGTGGTCCCATCCTCGGGACCAATTTTCAAATAATATCCACTTAAAATTTCCAATGCGACGGTGTCTTAATACGATGGCTGGAAGTTTTGAACGTTGATTGACGAAGTAAACTAACTCGTCAAACTAGAAAATTAACTTTGATAACTAACACCCGTGCGTGCTAGAAGCACTTTACATTAGTTTCGCATCGGTTGGTGGCACGATCCTTATACATATTTGTTATTCCACTAATGTAGTCTACACATTTGTACCTAGCTAGAATTTACCGTAATTTTAAAATTGGATGCGTGAACTAAAATAGACACAGATCAAAGCATTAGCACGCCGCTGCTGAAGCCTGCTGAAGCCTGGCTATACTTTTCATGGCGTTGGAGTAGATAAGTCTTGTAGTACAGGCTACTGTTCAAAGTAATATAGGTTTTATGCTTAGATAATAATAATATGCGACGATGTACGCAGTCTTGAATTCTTAAAATCTACATAAATCATCCTCTACTATATGCGACTACCTTCTACTTTCTAGCTGGCTGGACTATGAATCAAATGTTAGCTGAACCGATTTTTATGACATTCTACTCACTGAAGTCATGCTTCGAATAAGTATATATCGGTTTTCAATATCAATTATTTAGGTACCCATGGGTCAAAGATGGCGTCATCATATTTCTTTGTGAACAACTGCATGCCCAAAATTTTATTTTCATCTATTCTTACAAGAGGCTCATTTAAATCAATTTCATATTGAACCGATCCAATTTATGAGTTGTAGAATAATAGAGTGTTATTAATATAACAATGTAAGAGCTTACAAAGGCTTTTATAATTATTAAATTGCATCCATTCAGATGCGCGCTCACCGGCTTGCTACTAATCATTCAGTGAGCCATTTGACTCATTACGCCATGATTGCTAGCCCTGGAGCCTTTCTAATTTGTTCTTTACTCCGCTACGGTCGACATAAATCATGGTTCTACGATGTAATTACCTCTGGAACAGTACAGTTCAGTTGAAGCACAATAATTCCATGGTCATTAAAATGATTATTTATTTCTCATCGGTCATTTACGCCTCTTTTGTGTATGTCTAATAGTTCTTGTTATTTATATTTGAAGAGCATGTGCATTTCATTTCAACTCATTGATAAATCATAAAAATCCGTGAGACACAATTATTTCACTTGTAGGTACTCTACAAGAACAGCATTTTATATAACAATGTTAAGACCAAGTTTAAGGCCTCTACCATTTTGCGGTAACCTTGAAAACAAAATAAGTTATAATTAGCTAAGTTCAAGTATCAATATTAATTGGAATATGAACCATGGCAGCACAACTCGCGGAACTCAAACATAAGATAACAAAACTAATCAGGGCTCGTGACTACATCCAACTTATTCGCTAGAGACGATATCAGTACGAAATGTTTTCACATCGGCTAATGAGGCCTCTTAACCGTTTTTATTTATGTATCATTTGTAATAATCATCACAAGCACCAGTAGGCTAATAAACCAATATTATACATACCTTATCATTATTTTTAGTAGGATATAATATAAATTATATAATTGTCTGTAAGAAACTTCTTACGTTGGATTTGAATAAAACGTTTCATAGTGATTTCTGTAACATGGGTTAAGTTAGAAATGTATATCTAAACAATATAGAATGGATTTCATCCCAGGACATTATTTCTTTCCTACGTGATTCCTAGTCTTATACAAAAACATTATCTCCAAATAAAGATATTGAACCCAAACATATTCCAAAATTATTACGGCAATTCACAGTTTCTTTGTTATTTGATGAATTTTAAGATAAACATAATTTGATCTCTGGGGTTTGCTTACACCACAACGGCCATCATAAACACCTTAAGATAAGATGTCAAAATCTAAATGTATCTTGGGATGAAGCCGTCCGGTACGTTATGTGTGGTTAGTGATCCGCCGTGAGATGGTCAACGTTATCGCAAGACCAAGCTCGTTACCTTGATACAGTATCGCTACGTCTTGACAACATTATATGTAGGGTTATGCTACATTGGCCAAGTGTATAGGATAATTTCTCCGCTCATACAAAATGATTAAATATATCGTATCGTACATGATATTAGCACCCAATTTAAGGAAGATCTAAAACTTTTTTTCTTATTTTCCTCACGCGTCTTTCAATGTGGAAGGAATTGTTTTTAATGATAACACCGCCGGATGTACAGTTTCTAAACTTCTGTCGATTATATTCTGCTAAATTTGTTGTGAGCTAAAAAGAGTAACCTATACGAGGTATCTATGTTTAATTAAAGTCTAATGACAACTTGAAATCGTAGATTTCGTCGATAATAGGTATAAGGTTAGATGCAACTTGAATGGGTATTACGTCATTTTCCAATCCTCATCCAACGCTATTGGATTCTCACCTTAACAAGATCGATACGGTGAAACACAAGACATCGATCGCGCGACACAGCGCACTGACGAACCGAAGACCACCTTAAGTGCATATATCCATTCCGACACCGTTCGTAATGGAAGCTTTCATCGCTCAACAAGCGGAGATAAATGTACTGTACTTGTGCAATTTGCTTTTGAAGTTTACCTCGCGTGCGAACACGGTAATGCACTAAAGCACTCGCTTCGCCAATAATTTAACCATTTAAATTGAGTCTATCAATCGAGCACTAAAATATCCAATGTGACGCTGACTTTCAGTGCCGCTTTACATATTCATGCATACATCTGTATCATGTATGCATCGGGAAGCGGAACTACACTGTTTCCACAGTGTGTGAGCCTTTCTGCCGCTTCTCTTAACTCACTGAAATAACTGAGCGAAATTCTAGACAACTTGATGGCACAAAGCGAGGAACTAGCTTTAGGGATATTTTGTTCGGCTGTGTTATTTTTAAATGAAATTTAAAGCATAATAGGGCGATATCGCACGAGGCAACCATGGTTGCGCCACTAGCGGGTGATTAGCTACGTCCAGAAGTGTCACATGCCGCGCGAGGCTGCTCACCCACATGCCTCGCGAAGCACGACGTTTGCCTCAGTCGCATGCCGCGCGAGGCAAATGGCGAGGCAACTGACACTCTAGACAGGGAAAGGTATACCCGATCAATCAGTTTGACACGTTTGACATCGTTCTGTCTCACGACTGCCAAACTAGGCGACGCAAATGTGAGTGCTCAGGTGAGGCAGGGCGCGCATTTGCCTCACGTGAGGCAAGTCAAACACCGCGAGGAAAATTTTCCTCGCGCGGCATGTGACACTTCTGGACGTAGCTATTCGATAGCCGACACCGAATTGGTTGCGCTACCAAGCGGACACCAGGTGCGATACCCTCCATACAGCTCTATACATTTTGTTGGTGGAGCGACTGATTGCGCTATCACTGGTGTCCTTGTGCGATATAGCACTAAGTCGCTTAGTCATTGTTGCGCCACTGTGGCTTTTGCTATAGTGATCGACCTTATGATGGGTCGGTTGATTTTGACCGACCAATCGGAGGCCGATCAGCCGGTCGGGCGACCAACCAGAGGGTGGATCACTATAGCAGCTCAATGGCTGAGAGGGCCCAGGTTAAATCCTCATTACATTAAGCGTCTTATAAATATTGTTTACTCAGGACCAAAAAGAAAACACATTAGCTATTTGCTACAGATTACTATCGCTACCTTTTGCCAAAAATTAGGACTCCTTGAGATAAATATAGACTTTTCAAAATGTTCTCAACTGCAAAATACAGAATAATGGACTACGCTTTATAGCCTATAAATTTCCGGAGTTCAAGCCATTTTCCCATGTATCACCGTAACTTTAAAGGGAGGCAGCGAAACCGATTATTAGGTGGCATTTTATTCCGCAAGATTCCCAGAAGGAGCAATCGGGTTGCAACTGTCGCCGACTCAGGAAATCAATTTGAAATCATGTTAGTCCCCGTGTGACACGAACGGTGTTAGTTAAACGGAAAATATTTCTGTATCGCCCATGGGTGCGGAACGAGTCGGCTCATGTGATTTTCTCTGCCGCGGTGCAGCGAATTTTTATTCGTGAAGTGATTTTCTTAGCCTGTTGAGATAATTTCTTAAATTTAAATTGTGTTTATTTTGTGAAATCGCAATGTTTATGCATCAAATTTACCTTATGAAAGATATAAATTGGCAAGTTTTTTTTTTACTTACAAAATAATTATAGTTTAATATAATACATTTTAAATTAAATTGACATTCTTAAACGACAAGTTCCTCGTTTTATTCCTAAGAATAAGCCACACGAGTTCTTGATATGTTAGAATCGCTAAGCGTTTACATACCCTACATCTTCATTTTACAGCTTATTAATTCTCAAAACCGTGTTTCTATTCTGAAAGGGAAATTAAATGGAACTTAATATTCGCTTTATTTCATCAATGGTGGTTTTACTTTGCTACGTGAGCGACTTTATAGAACAAGTAATTAATTTCTCTCATACTTTCACTTAAGACGATACAAGAAAAAAATGAATTTTAGTTTCGGGGTGTGGCTAGCGTCGCGTGAGCTGCCGAAGGATATATCCCTCTCGCTTAGCTAGGACAGAACAGCTATGGAGTAGACTATAGTATAGTTATTTTTTGAAGGAACAATATTGTTTAATTCGTACAATTAAAATAATATGTCCCAGTGCACCTTTTAAAATAGATGAAATGGATGAAAATATTCAAATATTTTTTTTTCGTTTTATATGGGATTTCTATGTTGTTTTTATTGCTGAAGACAAATTAAGTCAAAAGAAGACAAACGATACCTACAATATGCTGATAGATACGTATAACAATATTTCGATCGTATAATAGCCTATAACCAGCGGACGATCCAGACGCGTCCAACGATATCTCATTAGTCAAATTATTATGATATAAAAATAGTTTGGACGTTATACGGGAGCAGATGAACATACATACATATCGGTCAAAATCATAACCCTCCGCCCACCGTAGTCGGGTAAAAATGTACATACTCTGTGTCAGTGACTGACTGCCGGATATGAGTATCTTTTTCATGTTTCGTAGGCAAAGGAATACTTTGGTACTTAACTTCGATGCCGATCATGGAGTCATCAGCGGTGTCATAATATTTTTTTTTACCATATTTAATTTATTTTTTAATTTAATTTTCAGTTTTTATTAATTTTATTGATTTAACCATGCATTTATTTTTTGTTTATCTTTTTATCTTTATTTTTTTATCTATCAAAATCACCCTTAGACTGGTTACCGCCACAGGTGACAAGAGGGCTGGGTCTTTCCTTGCTCAAAAAATTCGCTTGACAACAGGAACAGCTTGAATACAGGGAGGACATGCAGCCAGTATCCCACGCGGACGGTATTTGTTTAATTAGGGGTAGGTTTTTATTTTATTGTATTTTATTTTAATTTATGTTATTATTATATTGTATTTTAATGATAAAACATGAAAAATATTTTTTTTTTTTTTTTTTTTTAAATTTAATTTTACTTTTATTTATTGTTTTATATTTATTGTGAAATTATAATAATTTTAATAATCAATATTGGACTATGTCTGAAACAAATACATTGAATTGAATAATTTAAATACAAAAATTATCACATTAACTCGTTAAATCACGGTTTACACCCGCTAGAACGAAAAAGATCCTAACATGGTAGGTAGGACCTGAGGGTTGGCCAGTTAATTACTTAAAATACACTATATTTATTTCAAGAAAACATTCATAAGATCTGAAGGCGTCGGACTCGCACATAAAGGGTTCCGTACCACCGTAGAATAAACACATCAAAAATATCAAGTTTGAGACTTGATATTTATTTTTAAATGTTATTATATTTTTAGTATTTGTTCTGCACCGGCAACAGAAATACACATTCAGTGAAAATTTCAACTCTCTACCTGTTACGGTTCGTGAGATACAGCCCGCGCTGACAGACAAACGGACAGCGTAGGCCTAGTAATAGGGTCCCGTTAGCACCCTTTGGAACCCTAAAAAGTAGCCTATGTTCTCCGCCAAGACCCAGTCTATCTCCATACCAAAATTCATTAACATTGGTTCAGCGGTTTAGCCGTGAAAAGGTAACAGACAGAGTTACTTTCGTTTATAATATAATAGATTGAATAGGACGGACAAACATTTTCCTATCCATATCTGTAATGTTATTTTTTACGATAATTTATTGATGTATGATATATTTATTACTTGCCCATCCATACCTACAACAAACGCAATAAAGCGACTCCATTGTTTTGACAAGCAATGTATTCCCACTGTCGGCCCAAGACCATGCTGCAAGTATATAACAGTAAGCGAAATAGGGAGTTTTTACAGAAATGACACGAATAACTACGAAATGACAAGAGATGACACAAAATGACAAGAGATGACACAAAATGACAAGAGATGAAAAGAAATTACACAAGACAAGGAAAAGCAAACGAAAATCACGCTGCAGTGCAGGTCGTAGGTTCGATTCCTGCCCAGGACATGCATTTGTGTGCATGAACATGTCCGCATGTCCCGAGTCTAGGTGTAATTAAGTGTATATTTAGTTTGTATTTACAAACAAAAAGTAGTATATGTAGTAATATCAGTTATCTGGTTTCCATAGTACAAGCTGTGCTTAGTTTGGGATCAGGTAGTCATATGTAAAAGAATTTCCAAGGATATTTATTTATTTATCATAGGCGTCGGCGGACTGTAAATACTGTACTGTACCTGTAATGTGGCACGACCGTAATATTTTTTCGTAATATTTTTTAAAAAATCCTTCACAGGTCCGACGTCGAACAAGTCCGGGCGGACACTGACAATACAAAGTTAGAGAGAGACATGGTTAGTTCAAGTACTTAAAATGTGAGATGGCGATATTGTGCGCGCGCTCGGAAATAAACAACGTAAGCGCCAAACCACATTTTCTTGAATTAAAAAAAAACTACTTCATGAATTAAAATATGGTTGAAGGGTAGTTTAGATATCATTATTTGCTATGTTTTAGAAATAATTTCGTGATCTAAATCGTAAAAACATCGTGGTAGCAAGGAAAATTGTAAATAATTAGAGCTCATTTCATAATTTTTTTTTATCGAGAAAATTTCATCAAATCGTGATTTGGATTTAAAGATACTCAAGATAATATAGTCAAAAATCATACATCTAAATATAAGATTCCTAGTCCACATACTTACTTAAAGAAAAAGTAGAATAGAAAATCAACCAAATTTCGAACCCTCGTCTTAAACCCATTTTCCAATTGTGGGTACCTAAACCTTCGCTGATAACCGTAGTACCTACAGCTTCTTCATGTTTCAAGAACCTAAGCCGAACACAATCTTAGAAGCGAAATGAGTCCTTTGAAAACCATCGAAATACCCCGATATTTGTTCGAGTCGCTACTCATTGCCGTTGCGCCCCTCCGCGGGTAGATTGCACTCGTGTGATGCAGGTCGCGCTTACAAAACATCCGATAGGGCGCACAGTAGACTGTAATTTCCCTCAAGTGGGGCATTCGCGGGGCGCACCGCCCCAGACGCGACAGCAATCAACGCACGAGTGTGTACATATCCCCCAAGTCTGCCTTAGAAATAACATTAGTACAAGTAAACGTCGCTCTCGCGATACTGGCGCTAGTATGTTCGAAATCGATTTGCTATCGATACTGCTGAACATCTTATACATTGCTTACATACCACCACATGTAAGAAAATTCTACTTCTTGTAAATAAACTAAAAAAT
Source organism: Drymonia ruficornis (assembly GCA_947859195.1). Classification (NCBI taxonomy): domain Eukaryota; kingdom Metazoa; phylum Arthropoda; class Insecta; order Lepidoptera; family Notodontidae; genus Drymonia; species Drymonia ruficornis. The sequence goes on from OX401918.1 coordinate 6,966,851, forward strand.
AAAATATCATGTTTGCGTCAACTTTCATATTCCACGTCTTTTCTTTAATAAACCTAAACATAAATATTAAAATAATACTTTCAAGATTTCAGATTTTATTGTTTCTCGTAAGAGGATTGGCATTTTATTTTAACAAGAAAAGCAATATTGGAAACCGAATAAGCATAATCTCTAGTATCAAATCTGTTTTCGTAATTTCGTCAAAAATTCTGCCCGGGGGCGGCCCTGTTTATTAATTCAGACCGAATCCTGGGACACTGACCGGTGGGCTATGTCATGAATAAATATTTGAGGATATTATTGTGACGGATATTGTAAAGGATATTAGAGTCTGTCTGAGTCTAAGGAGCATGGACACAAACTATGACTTGCATTAATAAATTGTAGATGACCTCCGTTTCTAGTCCAGATATCGTTCGTAACAATGGTAGTGTAAAGAAGAAATCAACAGTAGAAAAAGTGGATTTTCTCGCAAACAAGCTGAATCGCCGGAAGCGACAGGCAGTGCTGGTTCCGATTTAGAAAACAATAAAGCTGACGATAGTTTTCCGTCCAATATTTTTCCGATAATGATGTTTATATAACTTTCCAGACGCGATGACTCAGTTACTTTAAACATTAGAGAGCCTACTCACAACCCCTTTAAAAAGAAGTTTAAATCTCCAAAAAAACTATATAATTTTTTTAAAGTTCAGTTGCCCTTGCAACTACCCCCTTCACGCCTGTATTTCCCCAAGAAGGTTAGCAGTGATGCACTATAGTGCACCCATATTTCACTTAATAAATATTTTGGTCCCAATTGGGTGCGTACCAACGTCAAAATATTATTCGAAGTTACCTTTTCAGTAGCACTCATAAAAAAAACAAATTTCTAACATACCAGCATTTGTACATACAAAAATGTCAGGATCTCTAGTTCACGTACAGAGCGTATTAAAGCGGAGTGTCTAATTAAATTTGTTAGGTGTCAACATAAAGTTTCGTTTCGTCTGGCCCCGCGTCCGCTGGCTTACATTTGAATCGCGCTGTTGCGAAGCTGCTCACGTCTGGCACTGAATCAATTTCGTGTCAGCCTGAACTCCCGCTCGACAGTGTGCCGCGCACTTCACTTACCGTCCCGGCATTCGACGCTCAAAAGGAAAAACTGAGTTACGGTTACGTGATCTTACGTGTTTCAGAAATTGCAGATAGATACGATATACCTACCTTCTGCTATAAAATTGCTAGATAACATTTTTCTTATCACTACAGCAAAACTATGTAACGTCACGACTTTTATCCCCATTCGGGGCTAGTCAGAGGCTTGAGTGGCCATATACCACCACATTGTAGAGGTACTAACCAACTCAAAGCCCACGTTTCACCAGATAGTCAGAACCCAACGTGACAGGTGGTGAACCTTGTCGCCGTGTATACAGGAACTGACTATTACCTAATCCCGAGGGATAGGTAGGTTTCCTCACGATGTTTTCCCTCACCGTTAGCGAACTGTAAATTATGCACATAGATGAAAATTCATCCATTGGTGCATGCCCCACCGGGGTTCGAACCTGGGACCTTTTGATTGCTAGCCCAACCTGTTCACCCCTAGGCTACAGTCGCTTAAAAACGTATGCAAAACTATGTCCAATTTGAAGTAACAGAATAGTACACTTACCAAATGTACAATTTTATTTTTACGTACGTTTGACATCTATGGTAACAAATTATTTTTTACGTATTTTTTTCATGGAATGATATCTTTGTTTTCAAGTCTACAAATACGAAAGACGGCGCTTTGTAACATAATCGCGGCTTCCAATATCTTTGAAAAGACAAATGGCATGTCTGACCCCAGGTGCATCCAATCTCAAACTAAGTGTGCCTTACCCGGAATACCCAAGATGTACGCGGGATGCACTCACCACTATAACGGGGCAATAAATTCCAAATAGCGCTACTATCTCGGGTAATGTAAACGTTCTTTAGTTAATCGGAAAATATTTGGCAGCCTGTACCTGTCTCGGGTTGTGGATGGGTTCCCTTGGAGCTGCAGCTTACAAGAAAATTGTTCTTTAAAGATATAACTTGCGATCATTCGTTTCTGGGTGTACACATTTGAACAAGGACTATAGTAGTATTAGTACCACTAGTAGAACTATTAGTAGTAGTAGTACCGGGGTAGTACCCAATCACAGAAAATCGGCGTATAGTAGCTATTACAGCTGCGTTTAAACGATGAGCAAGAAGCCCAACCTTCCCCTCCCTCTGCCCCACTCCTTTTCAGCTCGGCAACTTGCGAGCAATGCCTTTGGTATTACAAGATTGTTTGCCACCTTAGTGGTATATACAACATGTTAAGAAAACCCTGTCCGAGCCGAAACCGGTAATTAGGTTCCCCAATCACATGACCAAATAAAATAATAAAAATAAAAAAATCATGATAGTAAACATTTTAATGAACATTTAAAGTTCCATTTTTTTTTGCCTTTTTCCCACATAATGTAGCTAATTTTAAAAATATGACAACACCGTTACCGGAAGTAATTATGTTAGATCGTGTGGCGTCACCTCAGACCACAAAGTATGTGATGACGTCATTTTATGTTTTTATTTTTTTATGTAAACGGGGTATTTGTATTAAAAAAAAATATAGGAGGCCTTTGCCCAGCAGTGGGACACATATTATGCCAAAAAAATAAAAAAATAAAATTTGAAAAATTAAAAAAAAATATTAAAAAAAAAAGTTTTTTTTTACAAAAATGGAATCTAATCTCGATACCCAACAATACGTTTTCGGGTCGGACAGGGTTTTTTAACATATTGTATAAAACTCTTTAAAAAAAATCACTAAAATTGTTGCGTCCCATTAGGCGTGTCTACAACACGCGCATGCCGCACGAGGCAGCCTCGCGAAGTTTGTAATGCTGCGCGCAAATGCTCGCCCTGCCTCACCCGAGCGCTGTCATTTGTCTTGCCTAGTTTAGCCTAATCATGAGACACAACGATAATGTAACTATGTAACTGACTGAAAACTCTCTGTACTGCCTTCTTCTTCTGGGAGTATATTGGCTCGTCCTTTGCCTCGCGCGACATGCGACTGAGGCTGCTGCACTTGCCGCGCGCGGCATGTGGGTGAGCAGCCTCGCGCGGCATGCGTGTGTTCTGGACCCCGCAATTGGATAAGCGATCCATCTCCTGATCCTACCCATTCATGAGCTCCCGGTAACACCAGACGCGTGTTCCTGTTACACCCTCACCTTAGTTCTATAAAACCTGTACATTTTCGTCCCACCGGGGCTGTGAACATTCACGACTCCTTTAAGAGATTTTCTTTTACAATGGAGAGATATTTTCGTTTTATCGAGTTGAAATGAGTTTTCTGTTTAGACAGTGGAGATGAGAGATTAGATATTGAATTGTTTGAAGTTGGTAAATAGGTTTATTTTGTTTTTTGATAAAGTAAACAGTTGAAGGAAAACAAAACGATAATTACCTTAAACTTTTCTTGCAGATTTTTCTTACGTACTTATCGATTATTATAGCAGCTCATAGCCAGCTGCAATCACCGATCGGTAAACGATCGGAGGTTAAATAACGCTCGGCAGGTCAGTCTGAGATGGGTGACCATTTAGAGGCATTTGAACTGAGCTCCTCCATGCTTCGGAGAGCACGAAAATTTCGGTCCTAATAATAATAATATGCTGGGACATATTTTACACACGGCTACCTGATCCCAAACTAAGCAGAGCTTGTACTATGGAAACCAGATAACTGATATTACTACATATACTACTTTTTTATTTGTAAATACATACTTAATATACATATACACCCAGACTCAGGACATACAGACATGTTCATGCACACAAATGCATGTCCCGGGTAGGAATCGAACCTACGACCTGCAGCGTGAAAGGCGCCACCACGCCAACTACGCCAACGGGTCCGGGTCCGGGTCCGGGTCCTAGTTGTTGTCATCTAGGCAGCAGTCGTTAAGCATTGTCAGAGGCTTGAACAACTCTAACACCAGGTTGGCCACTAACCATAGGATAAGAAGATGAAGATTATAGCAACATTTAAAAGATTATTGAAGGTTACTTTGAAGATTAATTCCGTTAAAAAAAAAGTAGAAACGTCCTAATTAGCAGTAGTAGGTCTATATAAACAATCATACAAAGTTTACCCTCATCTACCTATCTACATAATATAAATTTAAAGTATATAGTTAACTTGTTATCGTAGTGCAGTACAATAAAAACTTCCCCTAGGAAATTCATAAGTATTGCGCGCGGGCACAAAGAGCATGCGTGCTTACATTCAAACAATGCACGTCATCGCTACCAACTCAAGTGTTAAGGACGATAATATGCTGCTCATTAACCAATCCCATTAATTTTATTGTGCACCGTATTTAATGTAATATTATACTGAAATTGTCATAAAGTAATATTATTATTTACGTCTACCTACTATAATATTTATTATCTACCTGATACAGAGAGCTACATACTTACTTAGTTCCTCACAATCCAGTGAGATGATTTTTATGAGATAAGTGATTCAAATCTATCTACCTATATAGTTACTCCATTCATTCGTCTGAGCTAATTATTAACACTGGTCCGGATTTGCAGGCCACCCGAAGAAAGCATCGCATTCTACTGTGTGTAGCTTCCACGTGTATTCTTCTTATTTTTATTTTCATATGGTTAGTGGCCAACCTGATGCCAGAGTTGTTCAAGCCGCGTAAAGCCTCTAACAAGGATTAACGACTGCTGTCTGGATGACAACAGTCGAGACCGACTTTACGTGCCCTCTGTAGTACGGAGACGCTCAGTTCAAGTGCCGCTAAATTGTCACCCATATCTGACTGACCTTACTAAGCGTTACTTAGCCTCCAATAGTTCACGGAGTGATTGCAGCTAGCTATTAACGCCTCCGCGTGAATTGTCAAAATCTACAAACAAACGAAAAAGCACTGAAAATTGCTGAAATAAAAAGACACTATCGCTCATCTATCCGCACGTGCGTCAAGCTTGAAGCGTCATTTTAGTAACATCGAGAGTGAAACACAAGCATGCTGGGGAGGCGGCCCCTGGCGTAGCGCACCGAATAGCCCACTTTAGCAAAATTAGCTCCTTCTGTAAGCGCAAAGAACACTATCGGATGTTTTGTGCGCGTCTAATACGCCCCCGTTTGACGTTTTCACATGAAAGAGAAGGGCGCAGACGAGCCGGTGTCCCAATAGACATCGTTAATGTACAGAAATCTAAATAGAGGTGTGTTTAGTTAGATCCAAGATGCTAGATATCGACTACTGACGTTTGTGTATTTTCCATCTGTACTTGCCTACTTAAAATGGCGGACTCAGAATAGATATCTCACTTCTGCGTAGGTCTATACGCAGCTGTGAGATAATTAGTGGAGGTAACTTGTTATTTGGTAACTCCAGATATAACTTGAATGCCTAGACTTAACGCACAAAAATACAACATACAACTACTAAAACTTTTTGAAATGTGTACGGATAAATGCAGGTTGACTTATTAGTATAGCATAAGATCTCATAGCGGGCGACAACTAGTTTATATGGCACTATGATCTATACATAGGTATCTAAACATCCCACTACCCGACTGACCTGAAAATAAAATAAAACAAAAAGATCCTCAATAGACCGGAGAAAAACTTTATAAGTAACAGACTGACAAAGTACGGGACGCAGAAATAGTGTTAAAAGTTTCGCACGAATTCACTTAACCCGTAGGCTGCACGCTAAATTGTGTCCTGTGAGAAACGGCGCAACTTGACTTAACACTTTTGTGTAGGTTGTTACAACCTGTGCACTTTTAAGAGGACAAGATTGATAAAGATGGCTTGATCGAGAGTTATTTCTGCTAAGATGTTCTGAATAAAACACCATGATCTGGTTGTGTGGTCGGGCTTTCAGTAGTCTATCCATTTACATCATTGCTTTACACTACTTAGGGGGTAGTTTATAAAGTTATTTTCACAAGTATATCCTTTTTGCTTTTGTTCCTATACCTATTGCAAACTTTACCTCCAGCTATGTCAAGTGACAGTGAAACATACCCTACAAAGTACGTTTAATAGTGCTGTGACGTCACGGCTCCGTTCATTAGCTCCAATTAGGCAAATCTTGGTGAAAATTGCGAAAGTTGCCGGCTCGGCCGCGGCTTGCGGGGCTAGTGAGCCGTCTAAACAAAGCTGGCTTGCGACTACCCGCAAATGGCCGACTTCCGGGCGACGCTCGCCGCAAACTATGTTTATACAGGGAGCTTTAACTGTAATTAACTGTAAATTTCTAAATGTTTACCTACTTAGCTGGTTGGTGCTTTCATTTTATTAATTTGATGATTATTGTTTTAAACAACAACGCCTTACTTTCATGGAATCAGATGTTACGACACATCGAAATTTTATTTCAATACCTTCCCTACCTAAGTATACAATTTTTATATGTTTAAATATTATTCTTAAAAGCAAACCCATAATTAAGTAGAGCCGGTTTGTAGTGACTATCCGTAAAAGATCTACCTACTTATACAGGGTTATTGGTAAAACACTAACAACGTTGCAGGGGCGTATTTCTGACATCAAAAACAACAACTTTTGTTGTATGACTTTTTACAAAACAAAAAAAAATTACAAAAATTCACATTCTAAACTTTATGAAACAAGAAAATTATGCTCATCTAGAGAATAGCCATGGTAGGTTTAGGTACTTTAGGGCAAAGTGGAATACGACCACGTACCATGGCTTTCCTCTAGATGAGAAAAAAAAAGCCCCTGCAAGGTTGTTAGTGTTTTACCAATAACCCTGTATACTTTACGGACTCACTGAAATGATGTACCTAACCACCAAGAAGGTTTGTATTTAGATAGAGATACTATTCTGTTTGAGTACCTACGTAAGTATTCCAATAAAAAAGTACATATCTTATCTTATAAGTAATAATGTAGGTAGTTATTCAATAACAAATCCCTTTCAATGCTAACACAATAAAATGCGATCCCAGAAGCAACCAAAGAACCCATCCATTCAATTTAACTCTAGTTCCATATAAAACCAACAAGAAAACTCGGCCATAAACATTTTAGTTTGCTTTTAAACTTTGTTGGAAACTATCGCTATTGTTTGTCAGTGTTAGAGCTTGGCAAATCCGCATTTATAGCAAGCGCCTGCGATTCTATTACAGGCAAAGTGTGCCAGCGGTGCGTATTGCATCGTAAACTGCCGGCAATAAGGCGTTATACGCGGTAACGCGGTAACGCGGTAAGGAATAAAATCCACTCTACCTGTGACCTGAATAAGGGGTTGAACGGCTTCTATAATTTCTGCAAACGAATAAATATAGCGGTTTAGTTAGAACTTTTATTAAGATTGTTTCCGCGATTAGCTAGTTTTAATAGCCTAGGTATAAAAAGTTGGCACTTTCCTCAGTAGTAGATGATAAAATAAGCCATGTCAACCTTTTATTTTAGCATGTAAGGGTGACATTTTATGGTGGAAATAACAACTTTATATTATGCTGAGCACAACTCATAATATATACCTAGGCACATCGCAAATCGCTATAGGTACCTTAGACCATAGCAACTTTTTGCAATTTGGTAAATAGTTAGCTACATTTAGGAACCTACTATTGTTTCTATATTTCCCTTATGTATTATAATCGCAAGTTAAATCATTTCCATCGTGGAAGTTGCGTGTTTCCAGCCACAAACGTCCCTTTTCCCGTCCTCGACTTTACGAGTTCTAGTTTTACTGTAAAACAGTTTCATAGTCTCCGCCCCTGTTTATTGTGTTGACACATGAATACTGTGGCTCAAGCACAAAAAGAACACCACACTTTTTATTGTCAGTAAAAACTTTCATTTTTCGTAATAAAAAAGTATTTTCGTTATCAAACTATCTGACTTAACTTTTTATTAAATTATTAATAATGCTTTGTTTCGAGTTTCGGAATTGGGTAAAAAATATAGATAAACTTTGACTTAGGCAACATACCTTAAGAGCTAAGATAAGTAGATTCTTTTAAAATGAACAAAAATGATAAAAGTTTAGATGATTTCATTTAAATTATCTCGAAACTCGTTTACCTACGCACCTTCTTCTCTAACACAAAATAGCAAGCCCATCCATCGGGCTACACCTTTGTATTTCTTAGATATAAAATTCAAAACAAAAGCCAACAGTTTCTAGTTACGTAATTGAGGGAACGAGGGCAAAGCGTGCAATATAAACGTCTAACGTTTATCAAATCGGTCTTGAGTCTTGAGTAAATAGCGTACAGAATCACTAGCAATAATACCCGCACAAATGAGCAATACAGACTGAAAGTCACGTCCGCCACCGATCCGTGGCTCATTTCTCCCCGAACGACCTTAACATTGTTTTCCATATCGCCTTCGCGAAAGGTCGGCATTGCAATAAATTATCAATAATCGTCCTGATTTTGTTAAACTTTCGGTGGCGCGAAGTGAAAATCTCCGTTTATATTTTGATCGGTGCACGCTCCCGGCGTAACGGGGCCATAAACTCCCTTCCGTTGTAATTTTGTTTTGTAACAAAGTTCCAGCCTTTAGGTCGGTCGAGACGAAAGTTACAACATTCACTAGACTACCAACAATTCGCATAAATTCATAACCCCAAAATGAAATTTAATTCTTGGCGCCATAACGCCGCCTCGTTTGGACTTGAATGACTACAATCATAGGGACTATTATTTATATGCAATTTAATCTTTACATTATAGAGAGAAAGACTCGAAATAATATGACATTTATATTGCTGGACATTTCGATTTATGATAATAAAATTAAGCTTCGTAGCATTTTCGTAGTAATATTTTTTCGTAGCAGTGAATGTCTGGTAGTCCCTTTCAAATGCAATAACGAACACTATTTCTCTACACAAGACTTCTAAACATAGCCAAATAAAATAGAGCTGTACTTATGGAAACTGATGGGTTTGAGGAAACCCACTTCGCTAGGAACCATTTAATCCCACGACAAATGTTCCCTCCGGTCAGCGAGTGAAGTTTTAAATCGATTGAATAGTGCTATCTGTGTGTGAAGTGGTAGCAATTCGTCAACGTCCCGATATAATCCCCCCCTCAATGAGTTGTAAGCCGCCTGGAGGGATGTCCCGTCATCCATCACCGGCCGACTAGTTCGCCTCTACCGTTCTCCGATCCCGCTACGTCATCCCACAGAAACTATTAAGTAGCTCTAAAAAACTTCAAGTCTAGATGGTAGAGTTCATTGCTTGATAACGAGTTTTCACAGATTGCTTTTACTGTTTTTGCTGTAAATCCTTTCATTTTATTTAAAAGTCTATGATATTTACATTGAAGCAAAACTCTATATTTTCCTGTCACATTTGCATATAGAGTCATGACTCAATCTTATAACTCAACTACGTAGATGAATTAATCTAAAATCCACTTTGGCTCAAGTTTCTTTCGTCAAATAAGAGTTGGAGATGATTGCCAATATTTGTGATGAGTTACGATCTCACCAATGTCCCGTACAAATAAAACGACTTAAACTTTGGACCCTTTATTGCCATCATGGACCAAGACTGGGTTTCATGAGAAAATACCTACTTGTATGTTCAATGTCTCGAAAAAGTTCAGACTTCATTTTACATTTTATATGAACTAAATTATTGCAAATGCTTGTAAACATAGTACATTTGGTAGGTAAATAGGTAGACAAGTTGACGTTACGGGCGCCTCGCTCCAGTTTCCTGAATCACACGAGCGGAAATTTACAGTCTCAAACTCTGACTGAAGAAATAATTTCAGGAACAACGTTTCTGATGCGCCTTCACAACCAATAACATCAACAAGTCCTAAGTCCGTACGAAGTTAGACATCCCATCCATCAATCGAATTTGCCAAATGTTGCTTAACCCGTCTTACTAAAACTACAGTACCCAGTAAATACCACAGTACCACATCGAGTTCTAGAAAGAGATAGGCGGCTAGCTTCAGCATTGTGAAACGTCATCTATGAGTGACAGAGACAACGCTCTACGAAGCCGATTATCTCTTTCTGGAGCTCGATGTAATTTGCTGCACAGGCACAGGCCCCCTAGATAAGTGGCTACGACTACAAGCGTTTCTACAAAACGCTACGCTTAAATGTATGGAAATGACATTACACGTCGATAAGTAGATCACGTGATTCACGTAATTTCCATACATGAAGCTTAACGATTTAATAGAAACGCTTTTAGGGTCAACGCAGACATGCTACTTTTAGTATCGGCGACCGGCGATTTTGCAACTGTATCGATGGGTGCGTCGCGTTTCGTCGAGTGAGAACGAGTGAGACGTAGCATCAAAATCGCCGATCGCCGATGCTAAAAGTAGCATATCTGCGGTGGCCCTTAGACAAAGCCACTTGGCTAGAGGGGCTGGTACCACAGCCGACCGTGACAAGTCAAAACGCGAAATAAATCGATTTTGTGTTATTCTCTCCTATGTAATTAGTAAGAGAGAGAGCAGCTCGGTGCGACATAATGCGTGACAAAAGTCTTGTCTTGGCGCGTGTGCTAGCTCTTCTGTTAAGTACAGCCCCTCTAGCCAAGTGGCTTTGTCTACAAGCGTTTCTGATAATCGTTACGCTTAATGTATGGAAATGGCATAAGCCACGTGGTCTGCTTATGGACTTGTAATGTCATTTCCATACAAGCATAGTGATTTGTAGAAACGCTTGTAAACGAAGACACTTGGCTACGGGGGCTGTACCGCTTGCTGAAACATTATAAATGTCCAAGACCGCTGAAATGTGCATTTGCTCAACCTGAAACCTCTGAATCTCCTGAAACCATAAAAAACGACTTCTCATTATCATATAGACGAGTAAAACTCCCGTCCGGTAGTAAGCTCGTATGAGACCGTTAGGTACCGAGTGGAACAATGGCTGTCTTAGTGAACGGAACATTACGTGTTACATGAGCTTTTAGCACGTTACGCTACGCTCAGCAGTGGAAGGCAACTCATTTTGATTTTAACTCAAACTAGGCTGAGCTATTTAATTTGCTGTGATATATTGTGTTGTAGAGATTGATGATTCTTCAGCCTAGTTTATGAGCTGCCGTCAATTGGCTACAGCTATAAGTTACTAAATTGAGACCAAAGTACCATTAGTAATTGTTTTTTTATCATGCTCGGCCCTAAGTCGCTTAACCATTGCCATTGAGCTGCTATAGTGGTCGACCCTCTGATTGGTCAGCCGACCGGCTGATCGGCCTCTGATTGGTCGGTCAGAATCAACAAAACAATCAAAGAGTCGATCACTATAGCAAAACGCCATAGTGGCGCCACTATTGTGCCACTATTGCCATGACCTGGTCAGGGATTGACTATCTTACCTAATGGAAAGGGATGATGAGACCGAAGATAAAGCTCGCTGATTCAGTAACAGCCTGTTTACTCGTAAAATATGGCAATGGAGTGTACCTCTGCATATCCCTTCGGGGATCCAGGCGTGATGGTGCTTACGTTATAGCCTTTAATTTATAACGGTCACAATTCACAGAAGCAAGTCGAGATGACATTTATGCATTGAGATCTTGACTTTTGCATTGAGATATTTATCGTTCCCTCACTGCTTTTTTAACAGAAAAACTTGACAAATTGCAGGACAGATTTATTGTGCCTGACTATTTGTGAACAGTGAACAGTAGCCCGATTCACGTAACCAAAACCGTAACGATGTCTCAGCGATATAGTCGTTGATAGCTTTTTTGTATTACGAAAAAGCTATCAACGACTATATCGCTGAGACATCGTTACGGTTTTGGTTACGTGAATCGGGCTACTGGGCGCTTACCACGACCTCTTATCGCGATTCAATTATAGGAACGTTTTAACGATTCAGCGACTTTTAGTGCAATGACGTACCTTATTATCATGACAATAAGAAACGTCATTGCACAAATGGCCGCTGAAACGTTAAAACAAAACTGCTATAAGAGGTGGTGGTAAGGCCCCTGTTCTAAAATAACACCAGCAACATTTTTATCCCAAGAAAATACTCTTTTCGTGTCTTAAATAGAAGCTGTGTGCTCAAAAATGTAGTGTTAACTTCAATAAAATTTAAGTCTTACTTTTATGTTTTCTACTACACAGAACCACGTGTCTTTTCAAATAAAAGTTGGAAATCCTACTTTAACACGAGGAATTTCCGCCAGGCTCCTTAGAAAAATTATGAGCGAGCGTACCTTAGGATTTTTCTGTTTCAAGACACAAGTTTACTTTGTAGCTATTCTAGAAAATAGCTTTATTAAATCTTTTGTGTGTAGCATGGTATCTCACAATTCGTATGTAATTGAATACTACACACGAATGTTTTGGTCGGGTAACACGATCAAGTCTCCTACCAACTTGTCAGTCTAGGTAAAAATCCATCTATTTAGTTCGTTCGTTCGTTCGAGACTTTGACACTTTACTACGGAAATGTGTCAAAATTTAAAATTCGAAGCTCGAACGAACCGGATTATTACTTTCGTAAGCATCGGGTTTGTAATAGCACCCTTGGAACGTAATATAATATAATTTAAGATCGGTTCGTAATCTATATTCATACTTACCTGTGAATAAATTAATCCGTCAACTCCCTTATCAAGCTGTGTAAGTAAATATTTAAGTAATCTTGTTCCTATTATAATTGTCGTATCATTCTATCCGTGCACGCTTCCAAAGCCTGTGTGTAGCACAAACAATGTAACTTTAATATTTATAAAACAGAGTCATTGCAACCTTTTAATTGATTGTCAACTTTTATTAGTTCTCACATTCCTCACTGGTACAGAACAACCTCATTTCTTTTACAACTTTCCGTAATTTAAAATACATTGTGGTTCTTTTTATGTTACCAAGGTGGCAAATAAGCGTACGGCCCGCCTGATGTCAAGCACATAGCCTATAAATGCTTGCAATAGAAAAGGCATCGCTCGCACGTTGCCGACCTGAAGGGGAGGGGAATCGAGTTGGTCTTCCGGCTCTCTCACTCATCGTACGAAACGCAGCTGTAATAGCTACTTCACGCTGATCTTCTGTGAGACGGTGGTACTACGTAGTACGTACGTAACTACGTACGTGGTACGTACCCCAGTCGAGCTAGCCCATATATGAGCTGCAGTCTATTGGCAGCTTGGCTCTACCGCCAACAAAATAAGTGTGGTAAATAAGTTTACTGACGTATGAGTAAGACATCAATCCATCAGCATCGTTCACCGTAGTATGAGGGTTGTGTAGGCATATGCTCTCACCTGGCAACGGCATGCGGCACCCGCGCGCAGGAAATCAATCACAAATCGCGTTGCCTCCCGCATATTTGGCAGTAACACAATTTGTTAGCCGCCAATATTTTCTGATGGCATTTACCTACTCTTATGTTTAGCTGATGCTTATGGAATGGTTGGTATAGAGTAGACTGTTTTTTAGGATAACTAGTACTAGCACTTATTATATAAGGGCCACCGCAGCTGCGCAGACTTGCTACTTTTAGCATCGGCGATCGGCGATTTTGATGCTGCGTTTCGCTCATTCGCGCTCGAAGAAACGCGACGCAGCATCGATACAGTCGCAAAATTGCCGGTCGCCGATGCTAAAAGTAGCAAGTCTGCGGTGGCCCTTACGAAGTCTCTTTAACTTCCCTCCAACTCAGCTAAGATCGCGTCCTTTTCTGACCTATTTTTACCTGGTACCAGTATTTTTTATCATCTACTACTGAAGCCAACATCTTAAAAAGTGAAGATAACATATTACTCTGCTTATTTAATTATTAGAATATATAACGATGACCGCTTGGCGCCAGTGGTTCGAGTGTTGGCCGCTCGGCTCATTGCATCGGGCGGTGGCGGGTCCGACTCCCACTAGAGGAAAAAATTGGAAGAGATTTTTTTCGCAATTTGCCCTGGTCTGGGTGACTCTAGGATCACCCATCATCATCATCATTGATTGGATCATTGTATGGTAGCCATCGTACAAGCGTTGCTTAGTTAGGGACCATACAGTTGGTGTGCAGGTCTGGCGATATTTATTTATATACTCGAGTACTTTCTCTTCTACGAATACGTACGTTATTTTTATAAAGAATAAGATTTAACTTAAGCAGGTGCAGTTTGCAAACTATCATATCATACCTAACACAAGTTTTTAATAAAATGCAAAGTAACGACAGCATTCTTGCCATTGTAAGTGGCAAAGTATTGTTTCAGTTTGTTGCAAAGTTTATCGTGAATCACTTTAAAAGAGCTCTGAAGCGCAGGTGAGCTCTATTTAATTAAAAGTAGTTATAAAACGCTGCGAACGAAACGTATCGCCAGTACCTATCGCTTGCACTGTCATTAAACGTGTAGTATTTATTTATTTTATTTCATTTATAGCTAGGAAAAACAACAGCTTTTAAGTTCAGTGGTGGTAACAGTTATACAAATTCAGATATTCTAATCAGCTATTTCTAAATTCTAATTCTATAATTTTTATACTAGATTAAAGTTTATACCTATTCATATTACCTAGGCATATAGCTTAATGATCTTTTGTTCAAGGCAGATCATTGGTTCTAGTTACGTTTGACAGTATAATATCTGCCCGCCTAGCCAAGTGCATTCGTCTACAAGCATTTCTACAAATCGTTACGCTTCAATGTATGAGAATGATACAAGACGCGTTATCTGCTTATCGACATGTAATGCCATTTACGGGCACTTACGGGCCCGTTAGCGTGGTTAGCGCGGAAGCGCCTTTCACGCTGCAGGTCGTAGGTTCGATTCCTACCCGGGACATGCATTTGTGTGCATGAACATGTCTGTATGTCCGGAGTCTGGGTGTATATGTATATTAAGTATGTATTTACAAATAAAAAAGTAGTATATGTAGTAATATCAGTTATCTGGTTTCCATAGTACAAGCTCTGCTTAGTTTGGGATCAGGTAACCGTGTGTACATAAATGACCCAGGATATTATTATTATTAGTTGGAATGCTAATAGACGAATCCTCTTGGCTAGGTGACCTGATGTACGAAACTATTTCTCGTTGAACCCTTCGTTGGATTCACTCTAGAACCTACAAACTAAGATTCCTTGAAATTCAATCAAAATTTTAACACTATCCTAGGTATTCTACAGTGATAATTCGAATAACAAAAGCTGGCTGACAAGCGACATAAAACGGGCAGAGGATTGCAATGACCCATAAAATACCATTAAACGCTTTGCGGTATCCCTGCTTCGCAGTTAAAACAACAATGTTGGCTACCACATAGTCGGGTAGACTTTTTAACGGCTTAGAGACTTGCACGAAAGCTTGCACGATTAGGCACGGTTTGAAGCACAGCCTATAAATGTTAGGTGGCAAACTATTCCTCACACGCCAAGCAATTAATATTACTTACCAACATTGTTTAATATCAAAAGCATTTACTATTTTATAACTCTTATATAACTTTTATAACTCGGCAAGGGCATCCCTCTTTCCAGTCCATACATCTCCATTGGTTGGTTACAAAAACTATATTTTCTAATTTAAAATATAAAGACATAGTAGATAGACATTTAAGAGCAGGGCAACATTGGAAACGATTAGTCATTTTACATATTTATTTTGTTCTCTTAATACCTACTACCTACCTACTCAGATTTTCTATTCATGGTATGATGACGGGGACAGTATTGGATTCTAATACCTCCACACGGCTTGATCAGTCGCCCGATTGAAATGTCGTTAATTGACAATATTAGTATTATGTACAACACATATTAGTAGTATATACAGCAAGTGTATTTACCTATCTGATTTCTTCGCACAGCGTGTCCCTCATCAAACTCCTCAGGGAAACAAGAGAGCATCGCTGTATCGTAGATGTAGAATTGACAATAAAATCAAATGAGTTCACGTTTGAGAACGAGGGCACGGCACTGAATCGGCATATTAAAGTGCAGCGTAACGTTGAACGCCTTTGTTACACGAGTATTATATTCACCGACTCCGTACTGAGACACCCAGAACCACTTACATACTCACTTGGAACTAGATGAAAAATTCTTATAAAGTGAAGAAAAATGTTCCTTAGAAAATGAACCGTGGCCCTTCCGGAAAATCACAAACTAAAATCAGATGATCCCAGGTTCGTAATAGGGACCCTAGTTTCGTACGTTCATTGGTTCGTAATTTCGACACTAATTTACTAAGGAAATAGTTATGTCAAACTTCATAATAAACTAATTATTATTGCGTTCGTACCGGTTTCATAGCAGCCAAAATTAAAACCATTAAATAAGTATAGAAAACTATTCTCTCCCACCTCAAATAAGGCTACAAATACTCGGCTTTGCACGAAAGCGTATCTACCATACATTTTGTCCGATTTTGATCGTATGAATGTACATGGTAAAAGCCTTATCGTAGCTTGTCGTTTATCGTGTGCAATCAAATAACGTGTAATTAAATAACTCCTGTCCATTCATTTAAACAAGTTCAAGCTTGAAGACATGCGACGCCGCCCAAATGCGGCAATTTCTTCAGTCCTGTGTTTACGACGTTAATGCCAGCGGTGGATTTCCGCCCCCGTGCCGCCGGAACCCGCCGGAACGGGCGCGTCCGGCGCGTCAGCCTGTTCCACCTTCTTATCTGAGCCTTCTCTAATGTTTATTTGCCGTTTTCGGTACTGACGCAACACATTTTGAGTGGGAAGTAACAGGACGTTATTTATTTGGTTATTTATTTAGAATTCTGTTTTTCATAGCACATTTTTTATTACTCGTGTATCCGGTTTCATCTATCTGCTACAATAAAGTTATTATGTTTTAAATTGTAGGGACTGTACTTATTTTAGATATACTATATACGCTACTATTAGTTATGTAAATTATTGATGGGTTATTGGCATAAAAAGAAACGATCTAATAAGATTTAACAGGATATATTGACATTACACAGCTAATGACAAACACACCGGACAACAGGAAATTAGTAAGAGATAGTTCAATTTACTTATAAAATAAAGACATTGAATATGACAATAGGCTTACAAACTTTTCATTATTCAACACTGGGATTCATCACTGGGATTTTCATTATCACTGGAATCTTGAACAGCTTCACTAGTTGTTTTTCTACCACTAGCATCGTCATAATTGACAGCACTTTCATAATCGCTAGCACCGCCACTATTGCCATCACCGCTACCATCGGCACTATCGTCAACACCTTCATTATCGCCAGCACCGCCAATAATACCGCTACCATCATCATTATCGCCAGAACCTTCAATATTGCCATCACCGCTACCACTGTCTTGCTCTGTTAGTCCATCTCCTCCGCCTTCTACGTCTCACGCAAGTGTGGTCACAACAGTCTCATTTTCAGCACTTTGGGTATTGCTATCGTTACTTTTGTTGTCTATATTCACCGCCTCAGCGGAATCATTAAAAAACCCTTCACTTGTATCCACAATAGCAGTATATTGGGGTAATTAATATACTACTCACAATCATTTCTCCTCCGGAATCTTTTGGATTATTTGCACCGGCCCACATTGGCTTTCTAGTTGACGGAATAGGATAAGTTCTGGTAGGCCTTGGTTTTCCGAAAAAAATGTCACTATCCCTACTTTTGTAACAGTTGCAATGGCACGAACTGTTCGATTCAGCCACATGATAACATTCCTTAACACACATGTAGGCTTTGTAAAAATCTTCACAGTCATGTCTCTGGTTAAATACATATCGTCGTGTTACGGTATCCTCGTCTGTAATTTTTTATGGAACAATAATATCATAATACTTAAAAATAGCATTTAATATTTTTAAACCGATTTACAGTTTCTAAATTATATTTGTTTACCTTTTATACTTGTTTCGTTTAGATTTTGCAGTGTGATATTAGGAAAATGGTAATCTGAAAAAACTGCTTTTTAAATGTTGACATAATCATACTTATCTAAATGTGGCGAGCAGCGCGCCCGAGCGTTCAGTTTTGACAATTTACCTTACATATCGTTCTAACTGATACTTACGCGGCTGCGCGGAGCTTGTGGAAGCGGCCATTAGCGCATGAAACATGCCGTTTAAAATACAATTGAGACTTGGGAATCGGGCTGTTATTTCAACAAGACTAATATGGAAATTTATATTGAATTAAAATGTAATCATTAAGTAACTTTCCTGTTAACAACAGGAACAAAAAACAAAATATAGTATGGTGTGTATAGAACCTTACGCTTAACGGATATTTCATTCCTGAATATCACAACATATGATAAAAATAAATACTGACATACATTTCCCTCCATAACTACGTCACAATATAAATCGTTTTTCTGTCTACGAATTTAGAACTTTATGATGTATAAAATTAAATTTTGTTCATTAAAAATACGCAATTAGCAATAAAATCCATATTCGTTTAACTGAAAGTGAACTGAAACTTTTTTATTATATAGTAATGCCTAACACCTTTTGGGCCATAACTGCAACCGATTGGGTCCCACAAAATGTAAGACGGGCACGCGGCAGGCCCAGACGGAGACGGCGTGACGAACTAGACACCTTTACGAGGGATTGGTCATGTATAGCCTACGACAGGGAGGAGTGGATGAAGTGGAAGGAGGTCTTTGCCCAACAGTGGGACACGAATGACTATTATTATTATTAATTATGTTTACATCCCTAAAAAAGAACATAATTTAAAAAATGACGAACTTCCATTCAAACTTGTACTCCTATTGGACCCCCTTAGGGGTAGAATTTTCAAAAATCGCTCCTCTTTGCTTGCCTACGTTATGAAATATTCCTACTGTCTAAATTTGATGACTCTAACTTCAGTAGTTTAGGCTCGTCCTTGATCAGTTATTCAGTCAATCAGTATTTGCCTTTTTATTACTCCTTTCCCACTTATCATAATTCATATTATTTTTGTATTTACGATACAGTTACATTTTCGTTAGAAGATGAAATAAACCCCCATAAATACCAAACTTCCCACTCAAAAAACTCGTAACGTACCAACATATCATTGAGACGAGGCATTATCGAGGCCGTAACTCATCTCAGATATTGGCTCACATCTCGAAACTTTTATTCATCGAAACAAACTTCAAGTATCCAATACTACTTGACAGATGATAGAACTATTCGCGCAAATACTACTTACTTACAGAGGGAATAGAGTACGGCTATGACGCAGATTCGCCCCGCGGGTCTGAGGCACGTAGTCACGATAAATTGATTCGGAACCAGATGTGCACGCGACTTCTACACATACATTATCCTCTTCAACTTTATTAATTCAGTGGTTTAATTTACGGTGGTTTATCTTATAGATATAATCAGGAGATCTAAAACGCCACATAGCAATTATGCAAAGCAATATTTTTATTTATTTTTTCTAGCAGAATCCTTGGAAACTCAGTTGAAATTTTCGTAAAATTACCAGGCAATTTTACGAAAATTATGCGGCATTGCTCAGGACTCAGAGAAAATCTAAAAAATAATTGCTTTTGCAGAATCGATAGCGTTTGTAGCTCCGCAGTACATAAATAGTAATATTGGTAGTACAATGAGATCAATTTCAGATAGTTGAAAATATCAGATATCTAGAGAAAATAAAGGGTTCCTGTAATATAAAACATTGATCCCATTACAATCTCACTTATTAAATGCAGGAGTAGCGAAAATATTAACAGTTATAGAAGAGAGTAAAACCACAGTCTGAGTACTCGCATATTATGTAAAGAAATTTCATTAATATTTTTATATCTCGTCATCAAATCCTAGTCTTTCTTCCGTAGAAACAAAGGGAGATGACCATTACGGCTCGCAAATGGTCAATAAAAGAACGGTCGCGAGGCTTCGCGGCGATATTGTCGCGTCGCACTTTGTATCCGCCGCACTTCTTGTTACAACTAATACTATCCGATTTTATTAGAGCTATTGCTGAAACTTGGTTCATAACTTTCCCATAAAAACCCAATAGGTACTTGATAGGACAAAGTTGACCAGAAATTTATAGGAATTGGTTCTTGATAGGTGGGCAAATTACTATTTTCGTCCCGAACTTTAGGGGCCTGTAGTTCGGAAAATAATTAGTTTTTACGACAATGTCTAGTCGTATTTTTTACGCCTATGACCTCAATTTTAGTTATAACAAATAAATACTACTTATTTTTGGAGCCAACTTGGACAACTTGTACCGTAACTTGATTTAAGTACCCACCACGTTGTTCTACTTTATTAACTAGTTCTAAAAAGCTACGTAGATTCTTTTTGATAATATCAAAATACAAAGATAATATAATTTATTCCTATTATAAATAAATTTAATATAAAATATTTAATCGATAAATGTTATTATTCAGCTGACATATTTCTTAATGACAACACTCCAACAAACATATGACATTGCTTTCTATTATTATTTGTAATTTTAATTTAATTTAAGCATGCCTCAAAATTTGTATGCCTTTGGCAAAACATAGTTACTCGATTTCAGGACTTAGGGACTTCTGCAACTGGGCCCTTCAATTAATTTACCTATGTTGAAACAAATAAACTTTCTGATTCTGATTCGTTTAGTACATACACAAACCAAAATATACATTCAAATTATTTTACGAGATTTGAAAGGTTTTTAGGCCCTAATAATACCGACCATGTAATCACAAACAATGTATCTTTGTAAAGGCAACTTCTGTTAGTTCATGTTATATAGCTGCATACAGAGCCATGGAACGGGCTGTATTGGGGATCTCTCTCCGAGATAAGGTTACGGACACCGAAATCCGCAAGATGACTAAGCTGACCGACATAGGCAAAGTTCTCGCTCGCAGGAAATAGAAGTGGGCTGGCCACATGAGGCGCAGTATGGACAACAGACGCAGATAAATACTGGAGTGCCTCGTACTGGACGCTGAAGCGTAGTCAGGCCACCAGCGATATGGACCGACGATCTGGTGAAGGCAGGAAATACCTGGATGCAAAGCACAAGAGCGCAAAGAATAGAGTGCTATGCTTCCATAACACTCGATATGGTCTTGTGATTGTGACCTAGTATTGGGCGGTGATAGCTTCTAAAAGAAGAGAAAGAATCGTCGTTATAGATACGATAATTTATATTGAAAGCAAATATATGACTCCATAGCATACCTAGCATTCTTCGACATATTAAGATTTTAAGAAGCCAAGCGTTTTATAGTGAAATTATGAGAGAAGTTTTGTGCTTAGCTCTGATAAAATCCTATATTAGTTGTAACAAGAAGTGTGGGCCGTAAAAAGCGCGACGCGATATCGCCGCGAAGCCCCGCGACCGCAACAACTTTAATGGTTTCTTTTATCGACCATTTACGAGCTGTAATGGTCACCTCCCTTTGTTCCCGTAGAGAGGCTAATGTTTTAAATGTCGGTGATGTTATTGTGGAGTTTAGAAAAGAAAATGTTATGTCCTTAGTCCTGTAAATATTCTTAGGTATTTCTAGTCCTGAAAGCATACTGTCAAATTTTAAGTGAAAAAAAGTTGACGCATTTGCATATCATAAAATAGAAGCACAGTTTTGTATTTCGCAAGTATGTATATGACAGAAAAGATCAACTATAGTCCGTGAGAGGTCGAGATGATATTCGGGTTATGAGCTTTTAGCAAAATAAAATCTGAATCAAAATTAGCAGGACCCGATAAACAATTAAAATCGCCCACAAAATTATTAAATTAAATTATTCTGTTGCGTTGCGGATCCCGCTAATTTTGATTCGGATTTTATTCTGCAATAAGCTCATAACCCGAATGTCATCTCGACCTGTCGCGGACTATACATACTATGCATAAAATTTATTCAGAGAATATTTTTCTCATCATAATTTCCAACGTTTGTAGCTAATGTAGCTATAGTATAAAGCGTACTTACAGTTTACAGCGTAACCAATATGACATCAGTATCTACGCATGAAAGCAGGCAGAAACTACAACAGAATTTCAAAAGCCAGAATCTCTACAAATTCTCTATTAATAATGTGCTTTCGAGTTAAATATTTCGTTACCTACACGCCTCACAATGCTTAGATTAAATACCGATATCTGTTGTTCATTACGGCCAGATTCATGTTACGAATACCTAAGAGTGTCAGCAATTAATCACAGTAATGGAGAAATTTACACTTTACACGTAGAAACACGGTTACCAACTAGAAACTTGAGCTTAACCAGACTATAAAATTAATTTGAAAGTTTTAAGCATTACCAACTTATTAGAACAAACATGATATATTAATACCGAAGTTTTAATCAGTCGTGATTCAGTCTTAGTATCAAAGTACACTATGAAATATCGTATCTTGTAATTGAATTGAGTTTTTTTTTTACAATAGTACGCTGCAGACCTATGATACCTTTAGCTGAGGGTTATGACAGAGACCACTTTAGTGATAGTCCTACCTTTAATCAAGGTTCAAACTTTCAAGATACGGATAGCTAACGTTAAAACATAGGTATACCTATATCACGGCCAACAGTAGGCGATACGGAAATGAATAGATTATTTGATTAAATAAGTTTTTTAACGATTCACCTCCTTTTATATTTTATTAAGTACCATTTTCGTTTCGAACACAATATGAACCCCGGTTTTATAAAATGGCCGCCCGATTGTTGCCGAGCCTGGCGGTAACCGGCTTTATAATTTCGAATTGAATAACGTTTACGATGGTGTACCTACAACATACAATCCTTAATGTAAAGCAAACGACTCTCTCAGTCAGTAAATCCTAGAAGCACATTTGCGCCGTCACAGCGCAGCGGTACATTCTGACACGCATCCAGTGGATTAAGCTTTGCATATTCCACAGCTCTTCGCGTAGCCAACGTAACCCTGATTACACATTCAAGTGATGCAATAAATTGCCGAGTTAGCGGACACTCGCACTTGCCTTCATATCTACATATTGTACAAGTTTCGGAGATATTGTTCGGCTAATAGTGTGCTTGTGGCTGAATTTAGTAGCTTACTGTCGAACTTACTTTTGCTATCTTTGCAGTTGTTGAGCGAACTAAGAATTTCAGAGGTCATATTTTCTGAATATATAACAAACCTACCACGGCCAACGAGAATTAATAGTTTTTTTTCAAGCCATCTTTTTTCTTCCATACCATTTTGTCCAAGGCAATTTCCAGCCATAATGAATAGAATATATTATTTAATGGAATTCTTGTTTTTAACTTTGGCTTTCATTTATTTTATTTGGCTATAATTTTTTTATTTTTTTTTCGTTTACATTTACCTATTGAACCACGAAAATAATGGTCGCCCGAATATTGGTGAGTCCGGCAGTCACCGATTTGAACTCGAAAACGATTACCATTTTATATAGCTTCTCGTTGGCCTAGGTATAAGTATATTTTGAGCTCTGAAGAGGCTGTGCTGGCAACAGATTTATAACTAAACAATAAAAGTCTGACACGGCATTGAAATCTTATTATCAGAAAATCATATTTTTACACGAATGCCCAAAAAAAGGAGTGTAGGTATATGCGTTTAGGGTTCATGTATGTTTGTTTGTTTGTTTGTATGTATGTATGTGAGATTCTTTATTCCACCATAACTTATAAATGCCTGAACGGATTTGGATGTAGAAATATAAAACAAGTGCAGTGTCATTGCAGTCGGGGGCCCTCTTAGATAAAATATGTTCCACAGAAGGGTCCCCCGACTGCAATGACACTGCACTTGTTTTATACTTTTTATTAGTTCATTTTTGGCAGGGCAGTCGTGTTTTTAATTTTTAATTATTTATTTTTATTTCTTTAAAATAATATAAAACACATGTGGCAAACCTTATAAAAGTATTTTCCGCAAGTCACACTCTAAAATCCAACTAATAGGGTAGATTCATGCGTAGTTTTTCTTGCGGAAGAGGAAACTTTCCTCACTTAACTAATACAGACCTTGTTATCGCCCCTAAAAAACCTACTCAGTTTTATTCTCGGACATTAGATCCACGTGTCGTTATAAAGAAGGCTACAGGCCATTTGAGCCCGCTACCAGGATAACATATTATAAAGGATACTAGCTGTTATTTTTATAGCAAGTGCCCCGAGTGGACTACAAATCAAGATAACAAGCAGAGATAGAGGCGAGACGGAAATATTTACACATACGACCTCGCTGTTTTATTCAGTACAACGGAATAATCGTTTGTTAATATACATATATTGTGGTGTTATTTCTCTATGTTTATCATTGTAGTGTGGCATTATGATAATGTAGGTATAATAGATTTTCATACCTGTTTCTTCAACTGTTTTAAGCTCTACCCTTACCGAACATCTTTAGAACCATGGCGGTTATGGACCATAAAAACTATAGTAGGTAGAGCAACTGGAGAGTAGCTTGGCTCTATCTTAATGTTATGGGCTTTTCGTTTGTGTGTGTAACAGTAAAGTAGCGGGTTCCAGAAGGGTTTCATGTTCGGGCGAGCCAACCTACACTCTAGACGTCTAGACAGAGAAGGGTAAACCCGAGGGTACATTATCGTTCTATCTCTGTCAAACTAGGCGAGACAAATGACAGCGCTCGGGTGCCTCGCGCGGCATGCGAGCCATCTGAACACAGCATCAAACAATTTTATTAACTACTAGCTTTTGCCCGCGACTTCGTCCGCGCATAATAAAAAAAAGAATAAAGTATCCTATGTGCTATTCCAGACTATAATCTATCTCTGTGCCAAATTTCATCCAGATCCGTTCAGCCGTTCTGGCGTGATTGAGTAACAAACATCCATCCATCCATCTATCTAACTATCCACTCATTCATCCATCCATCCAAACTTTCACATTTATAATATTAGTGGGATATTTTGTTACACGATCCGTCATATCTCCTCAGATACATTTTAATTACACTCATTTCCATTTCTTTGCTTCAGTTATGAATAGGATTCCAAATAGGGATGTGTATCTAACTAATGTCAACAAACCAATAAAATGGACTGTGTATTTTTGTGTGATGGACCGACATATCTTCCACTCTCGTTACTTGTGAAAACAATCGGGGTCGAATGTTTGGTCTTCAAACATGGGACTTGCCCTTTATTTGTCATAGCTCTAAACAAAATACAAAAGTCAGGAAGATGGCTAGAGGGAAGGACTATTGGAATCAGATATCTACTTTTGGTAGAAAACAAACTCTAAGGCCGTGGCCGCACCAGTAAAAAATCTAACTTGATCAGAGCAAATTACCACTCTACCAAGCGAACTAGGCCCTCAGGTGCAATGCGCCTTCCCCGCCCGCATACAGCCGCCTTTTTGTGCATGTGACGTCACATTTGACAGGCGCCTAGTTGGCTTGGTGGATTAGTTCAAGAAAACGCTCATATCTAGACACTGGTGTAACCTACCTCTGGTAACCGTGGGGTTCCCTGAGAGAGGTGGGTTCTGTATTGCGATGCGACGGCGATTTCCAAACTTTTCGCTTACCTATGTGATACGGCCACCGCTATATGTTTATAGGGGTTTGATCGCTGTTGCATCGCGATCGCTTTAACAATGCGACTCTGGCCTAAGTAACTCTAGTGTGACCGAAACTCAACAATCGTAACTTTATATTTCCCTGACTTTGAAAATACTTCTTTAAAATCCTGAATCTTATAGCCTGAAAAATTAAGAAAGTAACGTTGAAACATTCGAAGTTTAAAACGACAGTTAACTTGTAGCGATGTTTACTGAGTAAGGGTAGGCCACTTATTTTTTATAATGTCTTGTTCGCCGACAGTTTGCCGACAGTAATTGGCTATTTCGGCGTGCATTAATTCCGTCGGCCACCGTATCCGTACATCAGTTGTCCGGGTAACGATGTTATGTATAACATAATAATAACCGGCCCGGACAGTGTTGCCAGCTCAAACTGGGTGTAAATTGATGGGAATTATGGCCAATTTACAGGTAATAAACGCGTTTCTAATACTGTAAAATATTCCGCATCTGATTTTAGAAGTAATGAGCGCTTTAAACACGTTAATTATTGTATATTTTCTTCAGTTAGTGAGCACTTGCACACTCACGTTTCTCCATTTAGCACTATGTATTCCACACATAAGATACTGGTTGTAGAGCCGAGCTGTAGCCAAATGACTGCAGCTTATAATTATAAGCTGGCACGACCGGGATAGTACAAAAGATCGGCGTAAAGTAGCTATTATAGCGTTTCGTACGATGAGTGAGAGAGCCGGAAACCTAACCCCCATTCCTAACTCCTCTTCAGGTCAACTTGCAAGCGATGCCTTTGGTACTGCAAGCATTTATAGCAGTAACTGGTTAACATCAGGTGGGTCGTGTCACGTAAAAAATAACACTATAGTAATGCCGTTTTTCAATCAAGACTTTTCTTATAGGTATTCTAGTTCCTAGAGCACGTTTTACTAACTTTTAAGAGAATAATGGATAGACCTAATGTTGTTTATACACTGGCAACACTGGGTACCGGCTCCACCCGGCGCTCACTCCGGCTCACTCCCATGATTAACTTCGGAATAAGGCAATTCATCGGAAGAACAAGTTTATTACTTTCAAGTTCCCCGTTCAATGCGAGGAGGTCGCTCCAAATTCAGTAGCACAATGGGCCCAATTACAGAAATCGTAAAGATTCGGCGAATTTCACCAGTTTCCATCGGTTTTTCAACGATAAATCCAAATTCGCTTTCCTTATTTATAATTACTGAAGTTTATGAATGTACGAATCGTTATTCGGAATGTGTATAATGGCAACACCATCCGTGGGTGGGTTTTATTACTTAGTATTTGTGTAAGCACAGTAATTTTAATGGGTCATAAAATTGTGCGAGCTTATTAGGCGTACAGCATAATATCTTTGTTTACGAATGGCTGCTGTAAATAAGATTTACCAGGCAGTCTGTAATTATAGTTTTACTAGGCACGGTAAAGTTAGCCACGAGTAAGTAAACCTGCAGGGCGCCTACTCCGAAGTACGAAACGAAATGCTTCGGTTGACGGATCGTACGTTTGATGATCGTACGTTGCGGAGTAGGCCGCAAGTGTTTCGGATCCGAAGATCGGATTCTATAGTCGTGATTTGACGTTTCTTCTTTCGCGGACCCTACTCCGAAAGAATCCGGAATAATCATAATAATAATAATAATATCCTGGGACATTTTTACACACGGCTACCTGATCCCAAACTAAGCAGAGCTTGTACTATGGAAACCAGATAACTGATATTACTACATATACTACTTTTTTATTTGTAAATACATACTTAATATACATATACACCCAGACTCGGGACATACAGACATGCATGTCCCGGATAGGAATCGAACCTACGACCTGCAGCGTGAAAGGCGCCTCCGCGCCAACCACGCTAACGGGTCCGTCAAATCCGAATACTTCCGAAACACTTGCGGAGTATGAAAACGTACGATCCGTCAGCCGAAGCTTTTAGATCCGTATTTCGGAGTAGATGCCCTGAGCCTGACTTTTAGTGAAAGCCGTAGGGACCACACCCATTCTCCAGACAATGTAGTTACTAGTTAGGACACGTCGCCTCTATTATTTATAAAGGTTGTTTAACGTTAGCGCACATTCGCTGGTGAATTAGAGCTGATTTAACTGAGTATAGTGCTTTAGTAGTTTCTTTTATTAGTTTTGTCATTGTGGGAATAATATTTATGGTCAGCGTTCATGTGGCATAAAGTAGTTTCGTTGGTCATTATTTTTAGCTTAGAGCTACATTTTTAGTTTTAGGAAATTTCTAAACTATAAGTAGGTAACTATTCGACTATTCTATGAAGTACCTACCTATTTATTTGAAATGTACTTACTTCAAAGGCTCCATAAACGGATCAAAATCCATCTGACTGAAAACTATAGTTTAACAAAGTGCACGAAAGTCGGTAACTTGGCGGGATACCTATTGTGTCCACCGCATGCAAATTGTAGATGTTATTAATTTTGTAAATTTAACCGGAACCTGCGCAATAATCGTAATGAACATAATCATACCGGAAGTGCTGATCGTCGGTGTTCGCTCGTTAACTTGACGAGAGCTGCGAGCGCGGCCATTCCCGCACTTTGTTTTACGACACCGCTGCCGCCATTTGTCAAAAGATTTAACTAAACGCTCATCTTTTCATAATATTGGATAACTGCACAAAAACTGATCAACTTTTCTGAGATTTCCGTCTAATAGGTATATTTTCTTCTTGACCAGCATAGGTGACCATAGACCATTTTACGAAATATATACATCGTATGGTCTTACATTTTTTATTCGACTTTGCTATTGAAATTAAACTGCATTATTATTAATTTTACACTAAACAGAGACTGAGTTATATGCCTATGTACAAACTATTACTACCTATGTAACGAAAAGAAAAATACAAGCAAAGCTAAATGGTTCATTCCACACACAAAACCCAGATTTACTTCAGATGCACTTTTACAAACTGCTTACATTTAAATTTCAAATGAAATCTCAATATTCAATTTCAGATTCATCCCGCTAAGCATATTTACGTGAGGCAACACAGAAAAAGATAAACCGCTGGGGTATGCAAAAACTCTTTATGCATTTCAAGAGTTCACCCTATGCTTATGGAACCGCAGAACGCGATGGAGGAATTGAAAATAGAGCCCTTGTTATTTCGAGGGCATGTGGAGTGGAATACAAAGGGGGAACATTGTCTCTGGGAGGCTGGGCCTCGTTACGCGCCGCTTCAGACGGACTGATAACAAACCGCGGCTTGGGCACACGGATGTCGGATATTGTACTTATTTTATCTGTTTAAGTTACTCTGCCAATGTGCTTTGAGCGTCGTAGGGTTGGTAACTTAAGGGCCAAATAAATTTGACGCTTTGACAGAATATCTGACAAAACATCACATTTTTGGTGAATCCTAGTTATCCGACGATTCAGAAACACAAGTAGACTATAAATTCATTGAGACAAGTAGAGACTTGTAGGAGTGGTGCAGTGCTATCTTTTTTTATGTTGGTAAACCTATGTGCTAATGACTAAAAACGCCACTCAAATCTGAGAACTAACTTATCTGGTTCGGTGGCTAAAACAGGAACAAACATTTTCAATAGAGAAATGTCATCTTTTGGCCGCAACGCTCTCATAGGTCTTTACTAGATAGGAGTTCTTTACTAACCTGAAACCAGTGCTAACGTGACTATAGAGCTAATTAAAACATTGAAACCTAATAAGCATTAAAAACTAATGTTTCACTTTAAATAATTTTGCTTGCTAACGTAACGTGATTAAAATCTATAATAGTTTTTCAATTATGTCAAAAATAACAAGAGTTAGAATACTTAAGAGTAAATAGAGACTTCAGTCAGTTCAAACTCCCTCCCTACACAAGAGGGGAGGGTTGTTAGTGGTTACTAATTAAACAAAGAGACGTGGCTAATTAAAACCAAGATATTAGATGAGCCGTAATCAAAACGATGCTTGATAGTGTGGGGCGGAATGTAACATGACTACTTCGGTTATATGACGCGGTTTGTTCGGATAATTAATCTTAAAATTGCCACGGTAATATTAAAGGAGAAGGTACAAAGACGAGACTGTATTAAATAAATCTAAGATTATAGAGCAATGAGTGTAAATATTCCAAATTGTTTGGCATAACTGATATTTTGTAGGCGTCCATTTTTTTTTTTTTTGTAAAAACAATGGGTAGGTTCCAACAATCGTGGCAATTAGCAATCGGAGGTACGTTTAATTTGTGTCGGCTCATATTTTGTTTTTGGAACTTGGATATTTTCGTTTTATTTCAATTTTTAATTTTACGGTTTCTTCTCTTCTCTTATCTTTTAGTGGCGTATAAGTAAGAGCCGGTAAAACAAATGGTAGATATTCTTCTATATGTGTAAGATATCTTTCTTTATGTGTAAAAAATAATATAGGGGGATTTATTTTTGACCATATGAACTAGGCCTTTAATTTAGCAGCCACCTAAAACCAGGGCCAAACCAGACCAACAGGGCTATTACATATCTCAGTTGACAACTGGCGTCGGTTGTACACCGAACTTTGATGGTAAATTAGAATGACATAACATTGGTTTTACGTATTTCGGTGAATGGATATCAAGGTATAGTGAGTTTAGGTTAGGTTAGCCCTGCAAGAAATACATAATACCCATGATAAGTCATTCAAATTTACCATCAAAGTTCGGTTAACAACCGAGGCCAGTTGTCAACTGAGATATGTAATAACCCTGCTGGTCAAGAATGCGACCGGCCTATAAACAGTAAAGTAACTAGAAATACTGGGCGTGCTGCAGTAAATCTTACGATACCAATAACTCTCAAATTACGTACAATCTCGGCTAAGCCATGTACACAACCAATATTACTCATACACATGGTATAAATCATTAGTTTGTCCCGGGAGCTTCCGCCGGCCCACATGTTGGGGAAATTGCACCGTGTCGCATAAGGTGATAATTTATTAATTTACCTTCATACCTACAGGCGGCCGCACTAATAATTTACACCCCTTTGGTTTTTGACAAACTACCTACCTCATAGTAAGGAGAGGAGTGGAACACAGGAGCGCATAGGCCTGTAGGCACAGATAATCAGAAAAAATTCGCTGCAAGTGTCGCTAAACACGAAGATAGGTTTCGATTCTTGTAGAAGTTCCGATAGCTGTTCTGCGAACTAGTGCAATAAGTATAGTAAGCGATCACTGTAAAATAATGATTATGACAACGGGATAAAATGGCCTAAGTAGTCTGAGTAAGTAGTACTAGCAAGCTGGCTTGAACTTTCTTTCTTTAAAAATATGGCTGCACTAAAATTTTATAGGTAGGCATTTCGCTGTTAGTGTCAAGTAAGAGACAATTTCACACGAGTGAGTATTCATCTAGTATGTCACACTTAGATTAGGTATATTTTCTCAGGATGCCCACCGTCTTAATTGAACAAGAAATTACATGGCTATCAGGCTTTGGGGCCTCGAATTCCAATTAGACCGGACCCATCAGCCAAACTTATCTCAGATTAAATTAGCCGAAAGACGCTTCGGGTAACCTTTTAAAAATGGAATATCGGATCGCAGGAATCAATTTATAACGTCCGATCGGACAGTGCGGTCCGGCGGTGCCGCGCGACCCGAACCCGGGGTACGGCCATCCGTCAATGTCCAAAGTAAAGCCCCTTAAATGCGTTCTTAAATACGCCACACCACGCCCGCCCACTGTCCACTCTGACGCTCACCGCGATCGATAACAGCGCCCTCTATAAACCTATGCAACGGATATTTTCACATAAGGATTACCTTAGCTGGACCCTCGATAAGCGGACAATTTGTTTTTACAATAACACCCTTTAAGTCATTGTAAATATCTTTGAAAATTACGTTAAAAAATGTCCATAAAGATTTCTAATATTCCAAGCAGACTCCTCTTTAAGGTGCATCTACTCCCAAGCCTCTCTAATAAGTAGTTCTATTCAACTATTCCTCGACTCACGATTTTGGGACTTTATTTTATGACGAACCATAAAATTTACTACGTCGTTTATATCTTCACCATAACATTTAATGGCATCTTGGTAACGTACTTACGTCAACTATTTAACACTAACTTGAATATCATAAGCACAAAGTCACTTTAAACTTGATTAAAACATATCATCTCCTTCATGTAAAGGCTCTCTCATTCAAACATTAGATATTAGCATATTCTACTTTCCGCCTTACGAGCTAATTTTGTTTCCTAACGTTTACTTCATACTTACGTCTCCTTGCGAATCCACTAACTTTGCCATATTATGTAAGTTATCGCTCCTCGATATAAATCCGAAGAAAAACGCGGCGTCTGTATTCTGAAGATAGGTTGTATGTGCAAGAAATGAGCAAATAAATCAATTACACACCGCCAGGCGGCGCTACGGGAAATAATTGGATTTGTACTCAAGCGCCCTGGGGGCCGATCCCGGTTTATTGTCTAACATTCCTCGATTTCACGCGAAAAAACTGACAGGGCTTGAAATAACAGATATCAGTGAGAAATTGCATGTCATATTATACGGGAAAACTTGTTCTTCGGTCCAAATATATTTTCCCTCCGTGTAGACATCTACACAAACACGCCGTTCCATTATGTTGCGAAATCAAATCCCCAGCTTTTACAACAGCAGAGTAAATTGTTTCTCTGTAATCACGAGAGTTATTTAATTAAAACTGCTACAAAGTAACTCATAAAACTAAACCCGAAAATCTTTGTCGTAGACGCGCCCGCGCCGCGCCGCGCTCGTCCGAAATTGCTCCGGAACTTCCCCCAACTCATACTTACATTCGGTAACTAACAAGTGTAAAAGTTTTAACTACACTTGACGCGATTATACCGGCGACATTATACACTTACAATATCTCGAGGTTTATTGCAAAACTGCGAATAAAATTAAATGGTTGCTAGACTTCAGAACAAGGGACTGAGAAAGTTTTTAATGTTAATTGCACTGAGGTCGCCTGAAGTGTTTTAAAGCGATTTATTAATAAAATGAAGTTAATTATTATTGAGCTCTATTCATAAAATAAACTAGGTAGGTATATTCGACATAATAATTTATGGAAAGTTACAATACAATGCAGGAGAAGTGCGACGAGGAAGAAAATATTTTTACTTTTCAGCGGACTTCAACTATTTCTCCTATTACTTACATAAAAACAAAGAAAGTTCTTCAGTTAATTTTCTCAAAGCAAAACTTCTAGCAAATGCAGTACAACTATAACAGTTGTAGTTGTATATGGAGCTTATGTAAAAGGTATTGTTAAGATTTACCATTTGACCATTGGAATTAATTTCTCTACAAAACAAACCAATAACTTATTATATACTAGCTTTTGCCCGCGACTTCGTCCGCGTAGACTTCAAAATAAAAAAAAACCGGGCAAGTGACTTAAGACTTTTTAGTACTTTTTAGTGCGCCAGGGTTTTTTAAGTCAGTATTTGCTTTTTTTAATAATTTTATTTCATGATTTTTATTGGAGCCATACAACCTTTATCACGGTACCTAATTCGGTGAATGCGTGTTTTGGTAGGTAGGTATATAGAGCCAAAATCCCAAATCCCCCTCCTCTTCTCCACCCCTTTTCCTCCCCTCTCTTCCTTCTGCTCCCTCCCCCTCCATTTCCCTTTCCGTTTCCCCTCCCCCTTCCACTTCCCCCTACCTTACGTCTTCCCCTTCCTCCCTCACCTACCCTATGCATACTAAGTTTCAAGTCAATCGGGTACAAACATATTTTTCTGCCGTACTTTTCTACCTTTAGTTTCCCCCTTTTGGGTGTTGATTTACGAAATGATTGTTTATGGGATCAAACTGAAGTAGTACCTACCCTATTCAGCTCAGCTTATACCCCAATTATTTAAAATGAATAATCATAACCAATCTCGAGATATGGATGACTAAACATTCGCTGACCCCGCTCTCCCCTTTTCCTTCAAAATATTAAAAACGCTGAAACCCCAGTCTGATTATTTGAAATGAACAATCATAACCAATTTCGAGTAATGGATGACTAAACATTCGCTGACCCCGCTCTCCCCTTTTCCTTCAAAATATTGAAAACGCCGAAACCCCAGTTTGATTATTTAAAATGAACAATCATAACCAATTTCGAGATATGGATGACTAAACATTCGCTGACCCCGCTCTCCCCTTTTCCTTCAAAATATTAAAAACGCTGAAACCCCAGTCTGATTATTTAAAATGAACAATCATAACCAATTTCGAGATATGGATGACTAAAAATTCGCTGACCCCGTTCTCCCCTTTTCCTTCAAAATATTAAAAACGCTGAAACCCCAGTCTGATTATTTAAAATGAACAATCATAACCAATTTCGAGATATGGATGACTAAACATTCGCTGACCCCGCTCTCCCCTTTTCCTTCAAAATATTAAAAACGCTGAAACCCCAGTTTGATTATTTAAAATGAACAATCATAACCAATCTCGAGATATGGATGACTAAACATTCGCTGACCCCGCTCTCCCCTTTTCCTTCACAATATTAAAAACGCTGAAACCCCAGTCTGATTATTTAAAATGAACAATCATAACCAATCTCGAGATATGGATGACTAAACATTCGCTGACCCCGCTCTCCCCTTTTCCTTCAAAATATTAAAAACGCTGAAACCCCAGTCTGATTATTTAAAATGAACAATCATAACCAATTTTGAGATATGGATGACTAAACATTCGCTGACCCCGCTCTCCCCTTTTCCTTCAAAATATTAAAAACGCTGAAACCCCAGTTTGATTATTTAAAATGAAAAATCATAACCAATTTCGAGATATGGATGACTAAACATTCGCTGACCCCGCTCTCCCCTTTTCCTTCAAAATATTGAAAACGCCGAAACCCCAGTTTGATTATTTAAAATGAACAATCATAACCAATATCGAGATATGGATGACTTATTAAAACATCCCTTGACCCCGTTTTCCCCTTTCCCGTCAAAATAACAAAACTCGACCACCCCTATACAAACTTTCACTCCACATTTCACCCCTTAGGGGTTGAATTTCCAAAAACACGAAAGAAATCTAAACACAAACTTTCATTCCCCTATTTTACCCCCTTAGGGGTTGAATTTTCAAAAACCCTGAAATTACTCTTTTTTATTTTTGAAAAGACACCTAATCACCAATTTAAGTAATTCTAACTTCAAAAATGACGGAACTTCCATACAAACTTTTATCCCCTATTTTACCCCCTTAGGGGTCGAATTTTCAAAAACCCTGAAACCCATATTTTTTTATTTTTCAAAAGACACCTAATCAGCAATTTTCATAATTCTAACTTCAAAAATGACGAACTTCCATACAAACTTTCATCCCTTATTTTACCCCCTTAGGGGTTGAATTTCAAAAAACCCTTTCTTAGTACACCTCTACACATCAAGACAAACCCACCCTCCAAATTTCAAGTCTCTACGATCAGCGGTTTAGGCTGTGCGTTGTCTGTCAGTCAGTCAGTCAGTCAGTCAGTCAGTCAGTCAGTCAATCAGGACTTTGATTCTTATATATTTAGACTAGCTTTTGCCCGCGACTTCGTCCGCACAGAATTTAAATTAAAAAAAATCGGATCCCGGATCCCATTTCCCGGATTTCGTATCCCGGATCTCGTTTCCCGGGTCCCGTATCCTGGATCTCGTTGCCCGGATCCTGAATCCCGTTTTCCGGATCCCGTATCCCGGATCCTGGATCCCGTATCCCGGACCCCGTATCCCGGATCCCGTTCCCAGATTCTGTTTGCTAAATCCCGGATCCTGGATGGATCCGGGATATCACGGATCCCGTATCTCGTAACCCATATCTCGTTTCCCGGGTCCCGTATCCTGGATCTCGTTGCCCGGATCCTGGATACCGTTTTCCAGATCCCGGACCTCGTATCCCGTTTCTCAGATTCTGTTTGCTAAATCCCGGATTCCGTGTCCCGGATATCGTGAATCCCGTATCAAATATCCTTAATTTCATATCCCGGATCTTGTTTCCCGGGTCCCGTATCCCGGATCTTGTTCCCCGGATCACAGATTCCGTGTTCCGGATGCCGTATCCCGGATATCACGGGTCCCGTATTCCATATCCCGGATTTCATACCCCGGATCCCGTTTCCCAGATCCCAGCTTCCGTATGCCGGAGCCTTATCCCGTTTCCTGGATCCCAGATCCCGCATCCCGGATATCTGATCCCGTTTCTCGGATATCCCGGATCCCGTATCGTATTAGCCCGTAAAAGTCCCGTCAAAATCGGTCCAGCCGTTTCAGAGATAAGCCCGAATCGGTACCGCCAATGAATGCTTACTTACTTACTTGGCATACAAACTTTCATTCCCTATTATACACCCTCAGGGGATGAATTTTCCAAAACGCTAAAATTAATCTTTTTTATTTGTAAAAAGAAACCTAAACAACAATTTTCATCATTATAACTTCAAAAATGATGAATTCCAATACAAACTTTCATCCCTATTTCACCCCCTTAGGGGTTGAATTTTCAAAAACCATAAAAGTAATCTTTTTCATTATTAAAACACACCTAGTCAGCAATTTTTTAATCATAATTCTAACTTCAAAAATGACGAACTTCCATACAAACTTCCATCCCCTATTTTACCCCCTTAGGGGTTGAATTTCAAAAAACCCTTTCTTAGTACACCTCTACACATCAAGACAAACCCACCCTCCAAATTGCAAGTCTCTACGATCAGCGGTTTCGGCTGTGCGTTGTCTGTCAGTCAGTCAGTCAGTCAGTCAGTCAATCAGGACTTTGATTCTTATATATTTAGATAATTATATATATTTTACCAATTTCATTTGAATGCAGACACTATTGATTAAGTAGTTAGGTACTTACTTAGGGCCTAGGTATAATGTTAGACACGAAAAATTCGTGATTTTCGCTATAAGTTGAAATAGTACCTCTTAATAACTTACAGAAGGTTCGAGAGATCCAAAATACCTTTAAAATAAATAGCAATCTCATTTCTCAAGCACCTCAACTCGAACTTAGTTTGCATGCAAGTCGGTTCCCCTTTCTAAGTAGTGTAGCATTTGAAATGCAAATTATTTTGTGAGAGTGCAATCAAATTGGGTAAATCTGAATATTATGGTAATGCTTAGTACGGACTTAATTGTGTTACTTAAGATACATGTAGCAGGGTAACGTCCCGTTACTTGCAGGTGACGACGAGGGTAACGGCCACTCGCATAGTAATCATCACTCATCTATCAACTCGGCACCCGACCAGCACCGCCTCGCCGCTCGGTGTCCACTCGTTGTCGACAGATGGTCCGCGGGCGGACGCTGCTTACACCATAAACGTAACGTGATCAACCAGTGGACCGCGCGTGGTCCACTTATTTCCGGTTCAGTTGGTGGATGCCGACCGACGGGGCGGTGCTGGTCGGGTGCCGAGTTGATAGATGAGTGCCAACCTTAAGACCGCTTTGACAACCGCTTGTCGCAGTGATTCGAGCGTAGGCCACTCAACTCACTGCATCGGGGTGGTTGCGGGTTCGATTCCTGCCGAAGGTAAATTTAGGAAACGGACCATCGTAATTTGCCCTGGTCTGCCTGATGTTAAGCAGTTATTGTAGCCTACAAATGCTTGCAATACCAAAGGCATCGCTCGCACGTTGCTGACCTGAAGGGGAGTGGGACAGAGGAAGGGGGCGAGGGGGGTTGGGCTTCCGGCTTTCTTCGGAAACGCAGCTGTAATAGCTACTTTACGACGATCTTCCGTGAGCGGATGGTACTCCCCCGGTCAAGTCAGCCCATATATGAGCTGCAGTCAATTGGCTACAGCT
Organism: Drymonia ruficornis; assembly: GCA_947859195.1. NCBI lineage: Eukaryota > Metazoa > Arthropoda > Insecta > Lepidoptera > Notodontidae > Drymonia > Drymonia ruficornis. The sequence goes on from OX401918.1 coordinate 7,004,216, forward strand.
TGGCTCTTCCACCAATAAACAATGGAATAGAGCATTCCATCAATAGAGCAATTCTAATAAGAGAGGGTTACATAACGTTATTGTCATTGTCGATCAAACATTCCTGTAAACAGATGTATATCCTTAACCGCTACAGTATATGCTGCGTTTGTAGCGGTTGGACTGTTTACAATCCGGATATTGACTCTGTTATTAATTACAGGAACGCTCAGAAGCTGATCAAGCAAACGGAATTGCAATTCCGGGCATTGAAGTACTACCATATTGTCATTATTTGACATAATGTGATGGCAACAAACACAGTTTTTGGTACGGAACATAGTTTTTTCCTGGGGTGGGTAAATTGTGAGGCGGCACGAAATAAAACCGAATTTTCTTACGTTTCTTACGTTTACAACAACTTAACAAAGCTGTAGGTATCTACCGACGCTTAAATAAATAAAATGTTGCTCTTTGAAAATAATTAGGTACACAGTTTATACGCTCATATGATAATAATCAGATTTCGAACTATTTCGCTAAGCCAAACATTCCAAGCATAAAAACCATCTGTGGACTATAAGCCAGGCTATAAGCCTGTACATTACCGATGTTCACAACACTGGCTGGAGTTCGACTAACTGAAAATTGAGGTTGTGCCGCGGCAGCTGCCAAACGAACTGTGAAAATAATGGGCACGGCAATGCGCGTCTTAAATCGACTAATGCACTCCCGCGACCGAGTTCCGCCATCGTTTACCGGCAAACATTTAACGCATTGCATCGCATTTAGTCTCGTTCTTCTCCAGCACATGCTGAGCCAATACCTTTTCGGCACAGTTCGCGCTGACCCTTTTTTTTCTGTCTCCTATGTTTGTTTTTTTTTTTTTTTTTTTTTTTTTTATTATGGCACAAACAGTCAATAAAAAAAGTACATTTGTATATAGTAGGTAACATGAAGACAAAGAGTGCCCATATTAACTACAAAGAGTGCCCATATTAACTACAAAGAGTGCCCATATTAACTAACTTTTGTTTATTGTTGCGATCAGTGTCGAATAAATGTTTTTTCTTCTTTCTTTTCTTTTCTTTCATTGGTGACCATAAGCAGTGGTGTTATGATTATGAGGGGGTTTCCCCTCCCTCGTCCTACTGCTTTTCAGTCCAGCAACGTGCAATGTTGGACTTGCATAATTACTAGACCGATTGGAGAAGGCAAATCATAGTTAATGGTGGTAGAGCCAAGCTGTAGCCAATTGACTGCAGCTCATATACGGGGTGGCTCGACCGGGGTAGTACCACCATCTCACAGGAGATCGGCGTAAAGTAGCTATTAGAGCTGCGTTTCTTACGATGAGCGAAAGAGCCGGAAGCCCAACCCTCTTCCCCTCCCTCTGTCTCACTCCCTTTCAGGTCGGCGACGTGCGAGCAATGCCTTTGGTATTGCAAGCATCTATAGGCTATGCTAACTGCTTAACATCAGGCGATCGTGTACACTTGTTTGCCACATTAGAAACATAAAAAATATGAATTGAGTGGCGACCCTACACCTATTGTCGTACCATCGCCATCTAATGTCTACCAGGCGAGCAGGGATGAGCGGAGGGTGTTTGCCGAACAAACTATTTCCTCGTCGAAAACACTCCGGAAATTAAAACCAGAGAAAAGTCTCGCGGGACATTAACTCCGCGAGAGAAAGGGATTTAATTTAAAATTTGTTTCGTCGCTATATTTGTTTGCGGGAAGATGAATAAGTGGTAGTACTTTGCGAATGCCGCTGCCGTCGGGAAACGCTTTCTGCTACTTATCATTTGAAACTTGAAATCTCTACTATGCGACAAGAAGGTAGGTAAGCATAAGAGGAGAGATAAGGTAGGTAAGGTAGAAAGTCATTCACATTATGAAGACGGCAACGCGTTTTCCGTACATTTTACGGTAAAGGAGTGCCGAATACGTCCATTACTGTCAAAAATGTAGGTATAGATACAAACTTTGTCATCTTCATTATTTGAATGTAGCGTAACTGTATCGTATAATAACAGCAATTTTAAGTATGGAATATCACAGTGACACGCAAGTTATCGAATACAAATGATTGACTACTATTTTGCTCCAGTATAGCGCTATCGTCTGTGGAATAAACATTACGAACAATACGTTAATTACCCATTTGTTTATCTTCCATTTAGTGGCCAAAAGTTCCATTTAGTGAGTGTGAGTACGGGCACGTTTCAAATACATTTGAAATTATAGTGTTAGTTCCTAACCGTTGTAAATATAAGGTAAGTAAGTAGGTATATATTGTTCTCATTTAACGTAAACTTATCAAGTGAAACAAGAATTTTATAAACAGTGTAGGATAGTGTTATGATCACATTTACTTTAAGTTTCGACGACTTTATAGTTCCACAAGAGTGTATATTAAAAATACCGATACTTAGATGAAAGAAATAAAATCAATTTTATTGCAAAGTGTATCGACATTGCTTCAATGTTGTGCATACGCAGAGGTAGATCAAAGGTGCAACGGCATAAATATTTATAAGCTGCATTTCACGGTTGATCTGGCTAGTAGATGACACTATTGGACGGACCAGTCTTATTTTGTATCGCGAGGGAAGTAGCGGCCCGGAGCCAGAGACGGGCGCATATAAGCGAACTCCACCAACTAAATTTTTAATTTTACCTTGGATTGGTTGATAAACTCTCAAAGTAAGCATTGTCTGCATATCCACTAATTGAGTTTGAGGTTATCCTGCCTGGAGAAGATTTCTCTGGACGGTTATTAAAAACGAACTCCAAACTAAACTACTTTTTTGTCAATGTTTCAATTGGTTTCGTTCATCCTGTGTCAATTATATACGAAACCAATTGAAACATTGACAAAAAGTTACGCAATCGCCCCGCTGGACACCATCTTTGCTTACGAAATAGGACAAGTATAAAAAAAACGTACTATAGGTCGTTTTACCCAGTTAAAACTAGTTAACCTGGGTAGGATTGATTCAGCACGCTCATTGGTCGCCAGTTCATCGACGAATCAGAGGATGTCTTCAGAACTCAGTTGGTTTGCTTATATGCAGCCCAAGCGCCTGGCGGGTCGTCCGTCTTCCCGCTCCGTCCCGGGGGCCCAGATCGCTTCGACAGTCGCGATGGGAATCGAATCAATTTGTAGAGACAACATTGCGCTCGTTCGATCTTCGTCCCACGTCCCTATCTTATATAACCACTGGCACAGAAATGACGTGCTATCGCGAGACGCGCGATCGTTGCCAAATGCACTCTTGACCCGCGCTATCGCCTCCTCGTGTTTGCTTTTTAAAACTTAAACGGTGAATTAATGTAAAATTGGGATATAAAAAACAATTGTTAAACCGCAGGCAACCAACGATAGCATGTGGAACAAATATGAGGCTGGCAACGAGCGCGCGCCCCCAGCGAGGCGCTCTTGCCAAATGTGCCATCCGATAGCGCCAGAACATTGTAGCAAATTTACAACCGCCCTATTAGCACTAAATCTAAACATTAACCCGATTCCGGTAACCGAACTTCACGGATACTTGCGCGAAATATCGGTCATAGAGCGCGAGATAATTTTACTCGACTCTCGCTTGCTTTTGGCGAGCGTTCGGGGTAATAAACATCTAAATGCAAATAAGAGGAAAAATTAAAGACTTATCAGGACGGCCAGGTCAGCCAATGAATGGTAGAGCCGACACATTAAGGGATAAGTATTGTTCTTTAAATAGAATAATGCTTTTGAGATGCGTTTCGTACGATAAATGAGAGAGTCGGTAGCCCAAATTCTTCACTTTCCCTATACTATATCCCACTCCCCACCAGGTCGGGAAAACGTAGGAGCGATGCATCGCTCGCGATGCCTTTACAATATTATTATTACAAGCATCTAGGTATAGGCTACGGATGCTACTTAACATCGGGTGGAATGTATACTTGTCTTGTATGAAATTATAATAATAATAATAATGTGAAGTAACGGTTAATACTTTAGAAAGTAAAAAAATATATAATACACCATTTTGATGCGATAGTAAATTTGAAAGTACCATTTTTATTTCTCAATTCAGGTGATTCAAAACAATGCCATCCTACAATTTGGTAGTAGCGCCGCCGAAGATCGAAGACCGCGCCTTCGTGAAGCCTGTGCTGTGCGGTCCAGGACCATGTGATGTCTACCCCTCAGTCGCCGAAGTCTATAAAAATCCTGTCATCACTCCGTTGTGTGATGAATATTTTAACGTAAGTGCTATAGGCACCTACATTACCGCTGAAAACATTTAAGAGAAACCGGGAACAAGACTATATATACATTTGAGTGATCCTACTTTTTATGATGACAAAGATCTTGCTGAAATCCTTTAAATGATTGTCGGTTTCAGAGTGTTCCAAGAATGGATATCCATAGAGTAAAAGAGGTCTTGTAACGCCGTTTGTCCACTGGCAAGTAACTTCCGCAATTTCTTGCAGAAGTCACTTGCCGACGTGTTTCCACTGACTGCAATTTTACACAACCGTGTATATGTGGGTCTTGCAGCAATTTCAGCAAGTCGCAGAAGTCCACTTGCGTGAGTATTTACACATTGGAAGTCGCTTGTGCAAGTAAACTTGTGCAAGTTTTCTTGCCAGTGGACACACGGCATAAGTTGAGTTCGCAAGCTGATATTAAATCGAACATTGAGTGCGATTTTTTTTACCATCAAACCATACCTCCCTGTTGAAACTTCTACCTTACTAGGCAGACTCTGCAATATACAATAGTGGACTGTAGATCTGTGATTATGGACAAGAAATTGAATGTCTATCCAGGTAATGGACGATATCCGAGCTGGTATCCAGTATATCTTCCAAACGCGCAGCAAGCTGGTGCTTGCTATGAGCGGCTCTGGCCACGCCGGCATGGAAGCCGTGATATCCAACCTGGTGGGGCCTAAGGAAACCCTGCTCATCGCCAGTAGAGGCATCTGGGACGAGAGGGCTAATATCATGGCTAAGAGATATGGTAAGATAATATTGTAAAAGCGATACGAATAGTTAGATAGGAAAAATACTATAGGAGAATTTGTCCTCAAATCTCCCGTAGCCAAAGACGCATCAGGGCCCTCGATGGTATTATCCAGGGATTATTTTACGAAACCGGACCATTCAGGTCGTTTCCAGATATCGTTTGTCTGTGAAATTACAAAGACCATGATTTCTTAATTTGATAGATGCCAAAAGGACTGATCTACCAAGACAACAACAAAATACAAAGGTTCAGTCACCGTTCCATAAGTGCAATCTTCTTCTTCTACTTATCGTAGTTTTTCAAGCCGCCCGAAGGCCTCTGGCATGGCTTAACGACTGCAATAGTATTGCTGTAAACAAACGACACAGTATTGATTAAGATTTTCTACAGCACTTATGTGTGTGTATCAAGCGGTGAAAACGACTTATAAGTAGGTACTGCTGTCTTCGATTAGCTCTTTCCATTTTCTTGCGACGTAACCTCAGGGGCTAAATACTGTATGCCCATCTTGGACTCATGTTTAGTTCCGTTCTATTTATTTTTCAGGTATAAAAACTGAAGTGGTCCGTGTTCCGGTCCACGCGACCTTTAGCCTGGAGCAGCTTGAGCGAGAGGTGAAGAGGCTGCGGCCCACTGCCCTGTTCATCACCATCGGAGACTCCTCCACGGGATCAGTGCAAAACATCGTGAGACTAGGAGAAATCTGTCACAAGTATGCATACATGGAATCTACCTACGAATAGCAGTGGAACATATTTCTGCTTTATGATTGCTAATTTATTACCGATTGAAATTCACTATTATATTTGTGAATTTTTCCTCATACATTTTTGACGGTCACAACATTGTTGGCCATCTATTAGAACTCCCCTTGCCGACAACATGTTACCCCCAAAAACTTTAATCAGTGTAAAAATTGCTGACTTGAGGCCTTGATAATTTGTTAGGAAAATTCGTAAAATATTTTCAGAAGGGTATATTATTAACCCTACTTATTTTGACGCCACTTCTAAATTATTAATTTACCGATCAAAAGACCAAGAAGCGCAAAAGGCATCATTCAATTGGCATCTACCTGAACTGAGCTGTAATAAACTCAGACGTTGCCTCAACAAGACTAGTAGATAGGACACCGATACGTAATGCAATAGGATCTGCTTCAAGGTGGCACTGGTTATTGAGTTAAAATAAGTATTTCTAGCGTCGGACGGCTGCCGCGTCTGGCATGATAAGACGCCCCGTGACCTAAACAGAAAACTAACTAGAATTTTGTACCTTGAAAATGGAATTCCAAATCTAAAAGTGTTTCCGAGAAATGTTTTGCATTCCTTTTAGCCAAACTTCGTAGAACTTAAATCTTTTATATTAAAATTATTTCCAAGAAGTAAACAAAATAAATTTATTTAAAGAAAATCATTAGTCAAGGTCTACACTGTCTGTCTACTAAGAATACTCCCAGATTGTATCTGAACTGAGTTAAAACCATTCTCTCTGTCGTCCCTTTGCTTCCAAATTAAAAAAGACAGCGAAGTTTAGCAGAAAAACTATTTGATTGCCCGAGGAATACCGAGACGGGGAGACCAACCGAACAATTTAATTACATTCGCCGTCTCTTTCATTCCTGACTTGGCTTTTACTTAGATCTAGGTCTCCCTATACGTTCAAGTTGAAAACTCTTTAATTGCATCCTGTGAAGGAGTCTGCAATTAGCATGCAGTGGGACATACTACGCTGTAAAAGTTGAGATAAAAAGTTTTTTGGTGATCCTGATTCTGTAAGGATTGTTTTTTTGTAGAGACCGTCGTTCCTTTTATTCGAATTGATGTTAGGTATTATGAGAATTATTACATGAGTTTATAAAAGTAATGCAATGTTTTCCATTATGCTTTTAGTAGATAAATAAAAATAGTGATACATAATTATTTTTGCAAAATAATTAAGTACCTACTGACTTCAAAAATAATCCCGCTATTATTCTAGAAGTAATACATTAAGTAATTCGATTAGTACTTAGAGTCGATGCCAACTACCTTATTTTCTTTACTCAAGAGAACTGAAGACTCTGCAAACTCAAATTGATCCAATTTGAGGCAAACGAGGTCAATCGTCAAACGGTCGGAATTATATAATTTTTCTAAATTTTCCGTGATTTCTTTCAGATACGGTACCCTGCTTTTAGTGGACACTGTGGTGTCGATAGTCGGGGTTCCCTTCTTCATGGATGAGTGGGGCGTAGACGCCGTATATACATCCACTCAAAAGGCCCTGAGCGGCCCAGCTGGAATCTCCCCGGTGGCGTTCAGTGCCCGCGCTGAGTAAGATTGCCATTTGATTAATAACCTACTAAATCACTAAAGTGCGTGAAAATGTACCTACGTAACTTTGAATGCATGACTTTGTAACCGTTTGGGAATCAGTCCTGACGATCGCTTGGCGAAGTGGTTCGGGCATAGGCATCTCACTGCATCGAGTGATTGCGGGTTCGATTCCTGCGAGAGGCAAATTTTGGAAACGGTCTTTTCGTAATTTTCCCTGGTCTTGGTGTCACTGGGATCACCCCCAGTTCATTGTACGGTACCCATAGTAAAAGTTTTGCTTAGTTTGGGATCATACAGTTGGTGTGTTTGTCTGGCGATATTTATTTTTATACTAGGTGTGGGTAAACTATGTAATAGGTACCTACTACGATGTAACAATTGTGCACCCTTATCGTAACCCTTGGTAAAATATTTTCATTACAACGTACCAAATTTCTTTCAGGCAGAAAATAAAGAACCGAAAGTTTGAGCCTCCCTTCTACTTCGACATAAAGCTGCTGGCACCCCAGTGGAACTGTTATGGAAACACTAGACAGTAAGTGTAGTATATTTTTGACTAAGTACTTGGAATATTAAAACTTTTACAACACACAGATGTTGAAAAACTTAGAAAACTTAGGTAAGCTTGGAAAGTTGGCGAATAAAATTTACGTTACAATTTATTATTATGTAGAAAGCTCTACTATTCAAATGTTATGACAACCAAGACTAAAGATTTGCAGATAATATTTTTTCCCAATTTCTCCCCCTACTTAGATATCACCACACATTGTCGCCGCCTCTTCTCTGGGGGCTCCGCTGTTGTCTGCAAGAGATAGCTAAAGAGACTCTACCGAAGATCTGGGCACGCCACAAAGAGAGCACGACTCACTTCCACAAACGCATGGAGGAACTATCCTTCCAGTTTCTCATCCCGAAGCCTGAAGACCGCCTGGCCACAGTCACTACTATAGTACTTCCAAAGGGCTACGACTACGTGAAGTTCTCAAAGTATATGAGAGAAAAGTAAGTAGGTACCTTTATGGTCAATTAGAGTTGGTTTGGTGCAGGACTGATGTTATGGTGCTCCATGCTCCCCGAATGCGTTAGCACATGTTTTTGGTTCCTTTGACAGTGTTTTAATGTTATGTGGGTAATTGACATTACGATGGCGATTGCATTGTCATACAATAGTGGACATTAGCGGCGCGGCGTCTTGGTTAACCCAATTCTGGGAGGAAACTTTAGTTTTATAATAGGCATAACTAATCCTCATACTTTTCTCCACAGCCACAACATCCTGATCTTCGCTGGGCTGGGCCCCACAGCGGGGAAGGCGCTGCGCATAGGTATCATGGGCGTCAACTCCACCATACAAGTGGCGGACGCAATCGCGGACGCTATGGCGAACACCCGCAAAGCCCTAGCTCTACGGTCGTCCCTATAAATACACAGGACACCTTTATAGCTGGATCTAAGCTAGGCGGGCCGAGCACGAGCCTAGCTCGAATTCGCGTAGCTGAGGACTGCGTAGCGGAACACGAATTTGCATAGCGGAATGTGCTCGATCGAGGCTCCTAAGCCCGTCTACGCTACGCGAACCCGTGTTCAGCTCGCCTAGGGTAGACGCAGCTTTATAATTTATCTAGTATACGCAGACACTATATTTTTAACTGTCAGTAAATAAGCAGTAACTTACCTTTAAATAAGTAAAGCATGTATTCAGTACAGTGACACATGAGTTGCTGAACATTCTCAATTTTCAAATCTTGGTAGGTACTCTTTATTTTATTTAAACGTGTCCACCATTTTCAAACCCCATAAGTATTATAGTTAGACCGCAACCGCTGCACCGCGCCTTAGGTATGCGCGGGGAGGTGGGATGTGGTAGTGCCGCCGTGAGCGATGACGGCAGAATGACCAACTTCGCCCCCCGTCTCGCCGCTCGCTTACCTAAATCGCGATACAGCGCGGCAGCGGTTGCGGTCAGACTATAGCAAAATATTTAAAATATTGTTTAGATCAAGAAAAATAAAGGAAATTATGAAAAACAAAATGTTCAAGCGATTTAAAATTTGGAATGTTCTGAAACATAGTGATAATTAAAAGAAGTGTTTGTTCTCAGGTCATTTATTTCGTTAATAATGATGACGGTTTATAGCCTAAACAACCCAAATTGTATGATACACATAATAAAATTGTTACAATTTTAATGTTCTCGGAATTACTGATTTTACAAATCCTCTAGTTACGTGAATATCAACCTTATACTGCTAGTGAATGCTAATCATTTCTTAAATAGAAAAAAAAAACAATGCGATAAAAGCGAGTTCATAATATTCTTTATGGCTATTAGTTATGTTATTCGCAAGCCATAGGTGACTACCTACTTCGCTATGGTTAGATAATACAAAAAAATATATTAGAACCAAGATAACTCTTGTGCTTAACCGAGTGATATTCTCGTATGTCAAAAACCGTAAAATATAATAGCCAATATAACATAAGGTATAAGTAATACATACTCCTCATAATTTTGATGGACTAGAACCCACAACGAAACGTGAGAAATATAAAATAATAATTTCACAAAACATTTTTGGCAAATGATGAATTCTTTCCGAAATAAAATTTTAAATTTCAAAACAACATCGTGTTGCTTTCGCACGACAATACCTTTAGGGCACATACCCACGCGACGTAAAAACCGCAGCGTCTTAATTTTCCAATTTCAAATTTTAATTCGCTTTCTAGCGCCCGCGCATAGCATTTAGATCGGCGTCTCATTCCCTAATACACTCATACCTACTTAACGCTAAAGTTTTTACATCTAGTGACTACGTGGCCTCAGGTATAACTTAATAGTAATAAATTCCTATTATTATCAGTATTCAAAAAAGGCGTTATCGCTAGCTACATGGCATCCCTTTCCATCACATCGAAACATTTGGACTAGCTTCCTTAATTACGTAACTAACCGTTAACCTAGTAATTAAACAAAACTAGTCGCGACATTTGCATAAACTACACGTTATCTTTAAGATTTATATCGGTAATATACGCACTTAATATCTGTAAGTAGGTATACAATGTTAAAAACCATTTAAATCGTAAAATAATATTTACAAAGTTTATGAACCCACGTAAAACGTCGTAGACTAAAAACAGACTAAGACATTTTACGTAAGTATATTAAAAAACCTAACTCGATCACTGGTAAGTATAACATTTTTTATATATTTTAAGCATCATCAATGTCTATTTGTAAGTAGGTGTAAATAATTCTACATAAAATAACATTAAATTAAATACTTCCTACAATATATTTAACTAGAGCTAAATAAAGTAACACAGGTAATAATAATTACCGATTATGTGTAATTCCCATTACAATCGTGTGGTACTACATAAAGATAAACCTACATCTAAAAGCAAATGCACAAACAAGGCGACCAAAAGGTAATAACGTTTGTGATGTTTCGTACACCTAACGTGCGGTTATGCCGTATCGTATAAAATAAACACGTAAGTAAATAAATATGCACATAAGTATTATAATTTATATTTACAAGAGAATATGGCACATCTCAAAACGACCGCGCTCGCAACTGCCTCGCCTCCCGGGCGATCGAGCCCTACCATCTAATAATACGAATCAGTATCGGATGATGTAATGCGCCTAAATTTCGTGTTACCATAATACCAATTAAAATACCGGTGGGTAAGTAAATTATCGCGTTTAAATAATACAGAGTAAAGCTACCTCCGTCGTCGATCGACTCCGAGCCACCGCGCGGCCGGCCTCCCTATCGCTTACCTACAGAATCGCAGCGGCGCGCTATGACGAAACCAAATAACAATATCAGTCCGATGTTAACCTCTATAGAGCTCAGCCTCATAATAAGCATACATCTACGAATAGTTTAGTAGAAAACAAAATACTTATAGATTACGTGCTGTTACACAGCCCATTGTAATCGCTCGGTTTCGCCACAGAGCGCCACCGTCACCTAAAACTAGAGACACATTCGAATCGCACGAGTACATAAAAATATGTCAGTCTATAGAGCGGAGTCGCTCAATCACTTAGCCTACGCAGTCTGGGCAAATACACTAGATTTATAATACGTTCAACTCTCGACATAAGCTCTGATGAATACAAAAGCTCATAAATTGGTAAACATAGGAAAGCTCTAATTCTTTCACAATGATTATAGAATTGACCGAACGATTTTCCAAATCGTTTTCTCCTCCAAAGCATAAATCCAATACCGAGTCGAGTCGGACGTATTACCGAGCCTTCACCGTCTTCAACCGCATTTTTTTATATGAATGTATACGGTACCTTATTTGCCAGACCATCAGAATACGGAGCTCGTAATTTGTTTCTCGTTGAAATTTAAAGGATATCTAGGAAAACGTATTCCGTGGGTGGTTCAGCACATCGGTGGATCTAGTGTATTCGTGGTGTGGTGTGTCGGGGCCGGGCGCGCTGGGGCCGGCGTCTCAGCTGGGACGCGGCGCGGCGGCGGGGGCGGGGGTGGGGGCGGGCGCGGGCGCGGGGGCGGGGGCGGCGCGCGCGCGCTGGCGCCGGTGCCGCGTGCAGGCGCAGCACGCGTCCACGCGCCGCCGCCGCGCGCACGCCGCGCGCCCGCACCGCTTGCGCACGCACGTCACCTCGCCGTCCTATTCACATACAAAATGGTAATTTAGGCCTCAAACACAGAGCGGCACTTGCCGTTGACAGAGCCAACTGTAGCCGTCAACAATGGTGGTATCCAGTGTGCCAGTGCCATGTGCTAGTGTCGACGGCTGCAGTTAACTCTGTCGACGGTAAAGTGTCGTGTGTTTGAGGCCTTAGAATAATCATAATCTGTATCTGTATGACAGTGGTTCGACGAGACAACACCACAACTATTCCGAGCTGCAAGTCCCAAAATAGCCAGTGGAAATAGCTCTAATGATTGCCAACCTCCGGTAGGAGACGGCACTATAAGTAGAAGAAGAATAATCTGTATGAGGGTATGTCCTCAGAGATGTTTGTTTGTGAAATAATAGGTGGAACCTAATAGGTTTCTTATACTTAAACTGTGCTGTGCTAATAGTATGACAATGATTTTTGAACATCCCTTGTATCGTCGTTACAACTGGAGGCCTGTGATCTGAAGATGATGTAATCGTGATGAGTCTTGGAAAATCGTGTTGGATAGTGACAAACGAATGCCAAAATAGCTTGAAGTGTTAACTCACCTTGCAGCGGCAGGTGACGCATCTCTGCTCCCCGTGCGAGTGTATGGACGGGTGCACCTCCTTGCCGTTGGGCAGAGGCCCGTCAGGGAACTTGCAGCCGCCTTCCGCTAGGATTTCTTCCGCAGTCCGTGGCGCGCCCTGGTCCTTTGGTGTCTCTTCATCTGGTTTCTTTGCTTTCACCTGAAGAATGATGTTGAAGAATTTGATGAATCCAAATCCGAATCCAATTTGTTTTATATAGCCTAGGACAGTCCACCAGATAGTAACTGGTAACCGTCGCCCAGGACATCTGCAACATAAGGGGGTTGTAGGGTCTTGTAAACATGCCCTTTGAAGAACCCCATATTGTAATGAAAAGGAAAGACTTCAGGGACTTCCTCAATTCAATACAATAATCTTTTGACTAACAATCTCATGAACGTATTTAGGCAGTCCTACCGGCGTACCATAGAATCTGCTTCTAGAACTCATGACTCATTTCTTACCTCAGGACAGATCCGACAGCAGGCCTTCTTATCAGGCCTAAACGCCTCCTTGTCATGACACCGCAGCAGCGGACACTTGACGCGGGGGCACTGTATCTGCCTGGTTGCGAAGTTGCACGTGCATATAGCACACGTATCGTACCCTCCGGGGACCAGGTACGGGTGCCAAGAAGAGCCTGGCGCGTAGCTCTGACCGGCTAGCACGCAACTGCCGTTCTCTGACCACACGGCAGTTGTGGAATCTGGAAGAAAATAAATTGATGTTTTTCCTCAATAGAAAAAGACGCAATCATACTCTCACGGACCTTACTTACAACCAGTAGACACTTAGGCCCCATTACAAACCCGGAAAATTGTTTCGTTCGTTTCTGAATTTTAACATAATTTACTATGGAATGTGTCCAAATTCAAATTTCGATTCCCGAACGAAACGGATTATTGCTTTCGTACCGGGTTTGTAATACCAGCTAAGGCACCGTGCGCTTAGAGCTTGTTGTTTGATGCACACTCGTTTACATTATCTATGTTCAGATATAGCTATCTTTCTCTAAGCTAGGACTCTACATCACTCTCTATCATACTATTATAGTAATAGCCATATCCCACCAACGGTTTGCGAGTGTGATTCCAGCTTCAGATTTTGGAAACACGATCACAAATGATAAGAGGATGTCCAGAAACATTTTATTAAAAAAATACAAGATAATTCTTCGAAATAAGCAAGTACACTTACTGGTGCATATAGGGCAACATTGTCCCGGCGGCTTGATGGTGGGTACGAGGCAGTTGACCGGCGGGCACTGGATGGGCTCGCACTTCGCCATACCCAGCACGCACCAGCACTTTGAACACGTCTGCAACAAAGTACAATAGAATATAATCAAAGTATTTGTATTAAACTGTAACTGTAAAGCAATACAGTTCAATTTATAGGCAATATTTCGATGGTTGATACTTTGTTTAGTGTCGGTATCAAGATAATCTATGTTACTCTCATAAATCGTAGCTTAATAGGATGCTTGGGGGTAAAATTACAATTTGCCATATAAATTTCAATCTTAGAATGCTTTTTGTTCCGCGAAGCGTTTCGTTGAGAGATACAAAAATATACTTAAAGCATGTATCGAATCTATGACATATTTAAACCTGCTTCAACATGGCCTAAATGAAACCGATATTTGCACGCATTTGTAAAGGACTGCCACTGGGCTATGTTTTCTTGTTTGTCGTAACGATCTCAGCAGCGGTCGTGGTCATATTGTGAAGTCGTTGCTCCTCTCACGATGCTATTTGTTTCTGTTGGTGCTGGCTCTGTTACATTACAAGATTTGATCTGGTCTACTAGGCTATTTACTAAAGCATAAAATAGATCAAGAAAGTCTATCATGGTAAATCCTACCATATCTTTACCTCATTATCTGTCCATAATTCTCCAAGCTTATAGAACTTATCCCTCTGAGTACAATAGTTGACGTTGAACCGGTACGCCGAGTAGTCCGAAATCTGGTCTTCCAAAGGCCCAGGAGTGTACTTAGCGCTCAGCTCATTGTCAACTGTGCCTGGCACAGTTGGGAGACAGGATGGAGGCACGCTTATCTGGAAACAGAACATAGATTTCTTATGAACTATTCATTGGTTTAGGTTAAGAGACTATCCTTGGAGACATCTTGACAAGCTCTGCGAATAATATAATTGAAAGCCTAGAACACATTGGACCACTCACCTATTTATTTTCCAATCCTTCGCAGCATGAAAATATTACATATAGTTAGTATGTTACTCAAGCGCACCTCGAACCTACTGAACTTGTCGTCTATCGTTTATGGGACAGGTACTTCCAGACTACGAGTATACTAGTACTAGAAGTAACGGAAGACTTAAAAGGAGCACCTACTGTAAAATAGGGATCTTTATCAGGGTGCGCTTGCCACCATACTGACTGTTACACTAGCCATTCTTAGCACAAAATATTAAGCTAATCTGGAGGGGCTGAAGGAACTACAATTAGGGGTTATCTAGTTCTTATGGTATATAAATATGTAAGTATGTATTTAACCAACTAGGTATTAGAGTAGTTCAAGCAGGTGTCAGAGTAATTTAAGGCCTTTAACATGGCTAAACGACTGCTGTCTAGAATGACAACAACCAAGACATTTTACTTGTCCTCCAAAGCACGGAGAAGCTCATCTCTGACTAACCTTGCCAAGCGTTGCTTAACCTCCGATCGTTTACTAATTAAGTGGCATTTGAACTGAGCGTCTCCGTGCTTTGGAGGGCACGTAAAAAGTCGGTCCCGGTTGTTTTCATCTAGGCAGCAGTCGTTAAGCCATGTCAGTGGCCTTCGGGCGGCTGGAACAACTCTGGTACAAGGTTGGCACGATAAGAAGAAGAAGTTTACTAATCACTTGCAACTGGCTATGAGCGCCTGAGAATGGATCATACCTGTGGTACTCGCGTGCGCATCATAGCAGTAACGTTGTCGTGTGTCCTCAGCTCCAGGTAGGCAGCGCCGACGTGCAGGGCCACCAGCTCAGCGGCCGTGGGCTCCAGTACCCAACCCTCCTCACCGCCCAGTTCGCGAGCACCGCCCTCCCCGCCGGCGTGCGTCTCTAGCCACCAGGACGAATGAGCGCGAGCGTTCCCGCCTGTCACCACAACCTGTTCAAAAAGCAAGGATAGTCAGATCTTAACAATGATAGTGAAGTGGATAGTCTTCTTGCAATCTTGAGGGAGCAAGGAGGGTTGAGGGTCAAACCTCCGCATCATCTTTGGACATCATTACGACCGCTTGGCGCAGTGGTTCGAGTGTAGGCCGCTCAGCCGGCGGTTGATCGCCTTCAATTTGGCTTATTGCCGATATTTACAAAGAGTGATTGCCACCTGCCCTTCATGATCATTGGGCTACCAGGTTAAATAGCGAAGTGCATATTTGATAAGTAAGTCGGATTGAGCTGCTATTAGCTATAAATGACCAGTAAAAGCAAAAAGCGCCTGGAAATTTTATAAGAGTCCCGTCATGTATTTCGTTAGTGCTTGTGCTAATTCATTCATGCAAGGGCCCTCCACACATGATTTGAATAATGATACGCAATAATGTGAACATACCTCATAATACATTCCACAAAGGGAATCAACTGACACCCAAGCCAATCCTGCCATGGTGGGTGGTAATCGGACCTGGCCCGTCCGCCGCAGCAGTGCGGGGCCTAAGCCTGCGGCGTCAGGGAGCATTCGGGAGGTCAGTCGACCACGAAGCAATGGCGGACCTGAAAATATCAGCATTTCTTTATGAACTGTTCATGAACTTAAGAGGTCCATGATTGTGAGTTCAGTCAGCTTCGATAAGAACGTTAATTTTTATTTATTCAACAATGGCCAAAAAAGAAGCTAGCAGTTACCATAGCATAAGGATGCTTGCAAATACCAAAGTCATCGTTCGCACACAGCCGACCCTAAGATGAACAAGGAGGGATGAAGAAGAGTGGGATAAAGGAAGAGGAAGGGAGATGGGTCGGGGATTGGACTTCCGGCTCTCTAAGGTATGTCACTCATCGTACGAAACGCAGCTTCAATTTCTATGCTTCAAAGGGCACAATATGCAGTTAGTCCCGACTAATATCATATCGATCTTAAAGGAACCTGACTATTCAGAGTTTCCTTTCAGCTATAACTATTCATCATCCTTAGGTATACAGACTCTAATTCTATTTTTAAGAATAACGTTACGAAGATATCACATTTAAATAAAACCAGTTATATCTTACCACTATCAGAACTTATGTGCACAGCCAACAGTTCCTCATAAAGCGGCTGGAAGATCCTAGCACTTGGCCTTGCCAGAGTGCCAATACGCGTGTCCAGAATCTCAACCTGAGAGTGACGCTTGCCCTGCTCCTCCACCAATGTTATCTTAGGATCCGTTATTCCTAAATTATCCACCTGAAATTTAACCGGATAGTTATAAATTTAAGTTTCAGCATAGACACTAGCTCTACATAAAACAATTCTGCATCTTGCACAGATTGCTACACACGTGTGCTGCTTATAAAATGGTCGATGTGGTAGGCCGTTTTTCCTCTAGCCGGCACGGCAGCGACACTTTTTTTTTTTTTTTTTTATAGGGTTGCGGTGGCAAAAGAGCGTACGGCCCGCCTGATGTTAAGCAGTTACCGTAGCCTATAGATGCTTACAATACCAAAGGTATTGCTCGCACATTGCCGACCTGAAGGGGAGTGGGATGGAGGGAGGGGGAGGGGGGGTGGGCTTACGGCTCTCTCACTCATCGTACGAAACGCAGCTGAAATAGCTGCTTTACGCCGATCTTCTGTGAGAGGGTGGTACTACCCCGGTCGAGCCAGCCCGTTTATGAGCTGCAGTCAATTGGCTACAGCTTGGCTCTACCACCTTCAAGCACTGGCATGGCGACAGTTTTTTGCGGAGTTGTCATTGGTCAGTGACCAGCTGTTGTCATTGGTCCCATGCCAGTGCCGGTGCCGCGCCGGCTAGTGAAAAACGGCCGTAAGTAGTATTCAATGTTATTTCTGACAATCTTTTAACTGAATGAATTAGATTTTGTGTTCTTAAGTTATTTTTTGTTATTGCTAAGAGTTAACCATCTAACCGCTAAGTAATTGCATGGGGCGTTCAGATTTTTCCACTCAAAATATCATACCTGTATGTCATAGACGAGCGAGCCTTCTTTATCGATGTAGAGCAGGCCAAGTCCCTCAGGGGCCGGTGTTGCGAGAGCTCTCTCAGCCACAAAAGGAGAATGGTACACCTCACAGGCCGCCTTCTGTCTCACACTTCCTACTATACGCCGCTCAGGAGTCCCAACTGCCTCCACAGTCAGAAGTAAACGGCCTCTAGCCAAGGATCTGAGTTCAGCGGCGGAGACAGGAGTTGAAACTTCCAATACGTTGAAGTCATAATGTGGTTTGCTTACTCTCTGTACCTAGTAAGAAGACTAGTAATTTTTATTTCGAAATGGACACGGTGAAGAAAATTTGTATATATTTATTCCTTTATAGGTACGCTTCGTGAATTCGATAGAAATATATAAATATTACCTGATCAATTATAGTCTGATTTTTGTCTGGTAAAGTGACCACCACCCTAACCAGATGAGACGCAACCGCTGCCTTTGGGAACACCCCGTTGAATACGATAGCCAGATAGAGGCTCGGCGTAGCTCCTGCTACGGCGGTGACGACGGCAGTGCCCCCCCACCACCCGTCCTCATATTCCATTGTGGGGTAGTCACGACAAGCGCCCTCGCCGATCGATGTTGGCGGATGTTCAGGCTCCAACAGAGTAGTGAACATTTCTGATGACAATGCTGGATACCTATAAATTAAACACGAAAACTATTTCAAAGATCAAAAAGGACAAGTTAAGCAGTGACTCAAATGTGATGTAACAATAAAATTGTGATTTGCGTCTTTTAATCAACTGAAATGAAGATTGAATAACGAAAAAGAAGGCCATTTTAATTGACGATTATTTTCTTAGAAGCAGTATCCAATCTTGATTGCTGACACACTTAGCTATATCTCAGACATAACGACAGTGCTGAAGCAATTAAAACCTAAAAATTGAATTTCCACGACGACCCTGTTGGTATGTGTATTGTTTTTTTCCCAGAATTATTTCTAATTAATTAGAGCTTTCCGTTATTAACCACACGGGTAATTTAATTTACAATCCAAGGCGAACAGTGGCTACTATTCATAGATTCCTTGGAATGATTACTTCAACGGTCTCTATTGCATCAATCTCGAAGCTATTCGCGATTACTCATATTATACGGGCAGTTAATCAAATCGACGACTGGTACAAAGTTAAAGTTCATTTGAAGTTTCGTACCTACCTGTCGATTCTGCCACTGAGAGCGTTGTCGATGGAATTGTTCCGTGCATCACCCCAGAGCAGGGCTACGTGCAGATCGCCCTCTCTTAGCAGAGTTTTGTATTGGCGCGGCACCCGCCGCCAGACGCCACAAAGCTGAACAAAAGGCAGATACTTAGAAATGAGTATAAACAGTTAATGGGTAGATCCACTTGGCGTTTTCATGGAAACAATCAACATATTCATTCAGAAGCAGTTACAATACCTTATCTGTTTTTTCTTCGTAAGTTGCATGGAGGCCGGGATTTTTTTTCAGCGATTGTTCGAGGAGTACTCTACCCTCTCGATCGAGGAACGCGAGCGCTCGAGGCTGCGTCGAGATCGATGGGCTCAGGAGTACAGACCAGTAGAGATGGCGCCGGCGGAACGTGAAGCGGGCGGTGGCCACTCCTGGAGCCACCGGCACTCCAGACATGTCATCACGCCTCACACACAGAGGCGAGCGACCAGTCAGAAATGATGCGAAATCTGTAAAACACCAGGACCATTTGAAAAGTTTTCTTTATTTTCAACTTCACAAGCCCGCAGTTTCACCCGTTACTTTGAGATATAGCTTATGTCACTCAGGGCTAGTGTAGCTTTCAATCAGTGAAATAATTTTCAGAAACAGATCAGTGGTTGCAGAGGTTACCCCCTATATACAAACTTACTTTTACCTCTTTATAATTACTAATTAGTAGATAATTAGTAGATTACCTCTTTAATATTACTATATTCATAATATAATTAATTATGGCGTTCTAAGAGTTCATCTTACATTTCATATTCTTTTCGTCTTCTTCCGTAGTGATGACCACTGGACTATCCTCCTGCACGATGTCGGGAGCTGAAAAATAAGAAAACATTTTCAGTTAAAACCAAGTGAGCATTGGAAATTGTGTACTTTGCCGTTATCTCTCTTAGATTAGATACGTAGATAGATAGATAAATAGATAGGTTAGGTACATATACTTGGATCATAATCTAACAGCAATTAACGAAACACCTTAGCAATTAATGGAGGAGAATAAAATTTCCTTCGACAAAACAACCTACGTAGGTTAGAAGGTTCTTGGTAAGTACATACCTAGGTAATGCGCGGGAAATCTGAACGAAGGTAAATATAATTTTAAGTAAAAGTTATGTTTCCCTGTCCGTGGACACTTTCTCCGCGATGGCGTCGCTCATAAAAACCCGTACCTAGTGGGATCAATTGATCGCGAGCGGCGGCGCCCGCGCCGGGCCCCGCCAGCGCGCGGCCGGTTCACAAGACCTCCCCGACCCCTCCATTCGGGTTGATTGGATCAAATGTTATTCAATCGCAGCAGGATCACGCGTCTAGACGGCGACGGCAGAATTTGCGTTTTGCATAGCTTTCTTGTTGGGTCTGCTATGAACAGAAATAGAGAGAGCACTGACATTTCAAGCGACAGTTTGATTGGTACCCGATTTGTCGATGGGCGCTCGTTAAACGCTCGTAAACCCTAATGTAACTCGGCTGCGATTTAGATTTATCTAATTTCCGTAAGTAGCAATGTAAAACATAAAATTTTACTATCATTGCCATGTTTCGCTTGACGTTATATAATTTAAAACCGATTTACCTAACTTGATGTAATCTCGCAATAATATCTAATGAACTGGAAGTAGGTAATGTAGGTATTAACTGTTAAAGATAGGATTAGAGTTAATGTTACTTACTTAGTTAA
This sequence comes from Drymonia ruficornis, assembly GCA_947859195.1. NCBI lineage: Eukaryota > Metazoa > Arthropoda > Insecta > Lepidoptera > Notodontidae > Drymonia > Drymonia ruficornis. The sequence goes on from OX401918.1 coordinate 7,024,847, forward strand.
TAGTCACACAATTACATAAATTAATTTTGACCATCATAAAGTCTCGTGAATTATTATAACTACGCAGGTATTTCAATTTCAAATTAGTCAATAAGCTAAATGACCTAATATTAATTGGCACGGTGATTACCATCGGAATAATTACAATAACTACCTGTCTTGTAGTAATTACTATAATAGAATAAGTGGTTCCAGATTTAATGAACGCGTCAATGTCACAATGTAATGTAATATTGATAATGACATAATTATATTGCAGCTCGTCGATACGCGTGTATAGCATGTAACGTATCTAATAACTGCGCAAGTTAAACTAATAAATCGTGGTATCAGATCATTGGTACAGGGCAGGGGAATGACATGATAAACAAGCAAACAGTGACTAGTAAACATCGTGATGAGCGGACCTGTTTACGCGGCCGTACTATCCAAAGGCAGATGCGATCTGGCACGGTCCAGCGGCGCCAGCGTTCATAATTCACTCTGTAAATTCATTACATACCCGAGACAGCCCTAAATTTATTTGCAAATGGCGCCAACGCGACGATGAGTTGCTCTAGGATATTTGCAAGCACAACAAAGAGTGCGCGGAGTCGGGGCGAGGGACGAGCCGACGACGGAATGTGCCGCCGATTTACAGGGCTGCCGACGCTTTTATTGCGAACACTACAAATTATCGCCTTTAATATCTCTAGCACTTATAATTTAAAGTAATTTATGTTAGGAACAACATTGTTGCTAGCTATTAAAATTAATAAAATTTCATTCAAAACAACATCAAAATGTCACGATGATGGTCTCGCCGGAGTGTCGTGTTTATTTTGCTACCGCGGTTTGTAAAATTAGCTCGTTTCTTATGTGACACTGGCGTGAAGAATGTGACTAGCTAGCTGGCGACCCTACAAGAGCTCACGAACGTCGTCGGACACCTTTGACTCGGCCAGCCACGGCACGGCTCACTCGTCGCGCTTGCGCGGGTATGAATATTTATGCGCCTGCATACCGCACGCGCACGACTGCGAACCGTCCGAAACATACCGTTTTATCCGACACCTCTCACTGTTAACGTAAACTTTAAAAAGCAACCTCCGAGTGATACGTGATGTGCGTTTTGATCGCGACCGCTTAATTTTGAGTCTAGTCTCGACCTAACGTCTTTCGTCCTCTCCCTCGCTGCGAGGTTTCCAATCGAGTGATGTAACCAGGCGCCGAGTAGGCGCTCGCCTTTATCGCGAATAGAAACTGTGAACATACACGACAGTAAATCCACTCAGAGGGGCCAGATATAAAACTCATTCGGTGTCATATCGCAAAACCAAAACGAGGAATTTTTAAGACGGCTGCCAGATCTCACTCGCGCCAGGCGCCTGACAAAGATTAATATTTATATTTGACAATTCTTCATTAATGAAGTCATCTTTAATAATGAATTGCAAGCGATACAATTTTATTTTCCAACCAGACATCACATGTTTGAACGTTTTAACATTACTGCGATGCATAATTTGAAGATATACCTACCTACTAAATAAGAGTTTTCGACACAGCCAGTCTGACATGCGATCTCAACAATAGCCAGTGGTCTAGAGTTGTCGTGGTTAAACCGCCATGCTCTGTTCTGTCCCGACAGACAAATCAGTCAGTCTGTCTGGTGACAAGACACCAACACCGTTGTCGTCGCGCTACATAAGCGGACCAACCGTCTATTGCACAATCAATCGTCGCAGTAAGTATAGGTACGGCTCGAAACAACTCCGTGTTTAGTACTCAAGCGAGTGCCGTGCATATTTACGAGACGTTTAGTGGAAGATTAGATAAATGATACAAATGCTTCGCATACACAATTGCTGTTAAACACCTAACAAATACGTATTTATTCACCGATTTATTTGCGTATTCGACGCGATGAATCGATGCGTTTAATATGTATAGACATTTATTAGACAATTGGACGCAACAAACGACACCTTGACCTCGGCTAGACTGAAAAAATTTCATTTAGCGTCGCGTATCGAGGTGCGCCGACGACGGCGGAACTATTCTGAACAAATGACGACGCGTCTAGTGACGTAACCACAACACGACGAGGCGAGCGGCCCGCTGAAAACGCCGCTCATGTCAACCTCGAGATCTGAAGCGCGTACCTGTCAGTACTTGTAACCAAGCCAGAAAGTGTACTTCATTATTTTTTCCTCAACGACAGCTTCATATTTTTATATTCGCTTCGGTCAGAATGGTCCGCTGTTGTAATAACACTTCCTACTTTTTTCACATGGACCTGCCACAAGAAGTCTCCAAAATGACAGAAGCAGTCTGAAAACATCTGCATAAAATGATATTTCTGGCATACACTTTGTTATCCGTAGAAATATAAGCAAGATCATAAAAACGTCTTGAAATCAATAGAATATCTTTAAACTCGAAGTACTCGACCTAATTAACGATTAACCTAGATGTTGGTCACACAAGCTGGCAGATAACATTGATATATCGCATGTTGTTCCACCCACTATGCGTGCGATTTTCTTATCAGAAGTTCATAATAGGTACGGTACGCACCTACTATCCAATGCGAATTAATAAACTAGAACTCTATCAACGATAAATGTTATGTTACAAAAAATACCATAACTTTCAATCCAATACAAATTACAAGACAGTTCGATATTGGTAGAAAGATTAGATCAGTGCAAGATACAGTCTGAAGAGTTGCAGAACTCAAGCAAAGAGCTAAACTTAGGTGAGGGCTGGACATCTGGCTAGAAGGTTAAAGCACGAATATTATAAAGACAGCTCGTCGAATTGATGTAAAAATAATCAAGAAAGAATCACAAGACTCGCAAAGGAACTGAAACAAATTGCAAACATTGTGACTTTCCCGTTTCTATATTTAAGTCTCCTTGCGTCCAAGCAATTTGTATGTTGCTGTCCTTAGAACATTAAACTAATTCATTCGAGCTATTGCAACCAAGCAGTCCCACTAATTGACTATAAAACACTGCAAAATATGGTTGCGGCTGTAATTATGGGACAATATGAGTTCAAATCACAGTGAGTGGCGCTCAAAGTCTAATTGGCAGTGTGAGTGGTGCAATAGGGATGTCAACGAGCAAGCGTCGCCGGCGCATACCCAATATAGTCACTATTCGTTATAATACTGAATGATATTGCACGTAAATTATAATTTCCTACGCCTCTGAAAATGGAATTGCAGATAATTTCAGAACTTCAATTAAATCTCTACGAGAACGTTGTTTTACATTAACCATAGAATGAGGTTAAGGTACATTTCAGTAGAGACTTCAGTGAGACTACCGGCCGGTTCCCGGTTCGAAGGCGGCGGCGCCATGTTCCGTGGAGGCTGACAGCAAGCCCTCATTGGGAATTCCCACGATGGCGAATGGCTTGTCTTGTTCGCGGTCGGCTGTACTAATTTATAGGTTATATTCGTAATGATTGCGGCAAAGAATGTTTATGGCGCAAGGCGCGGTCTCATTGTTGTCGGCGGGCACGCCGCGGTTCGTGGTCGCACACTCGCCCGCATTCAGTCGCGAGAATGCTCCGTTGGCTTCGATTCAACATCCATTTCCATAAAATATAATTTCGCTCTGGATGCATCTCAATGTGAACTGCAGCCTCGCCTCACTCCGGCTCCAATCGCGAAAGTTAATGCGTCCGACGTAAACGGACGTCGTAACAAAAATTGTGGCAGCATACTTTGTATTTTGCCGTTTTTGCACAACGCCAAATCTGCAAAAGTTTTACTAAAATGGGTATACATACACGGTAAGGAACATCGAACAAGGAGTATCGGTATTTTCACGCCCGCGACTACCTTGTACGGCGGCGCCGAGCGTTCCATTGTGCCGCCCGCGGTATTTCTGCGGCGGCCTATGCGCCACCGTTTACGGACAACCGTTTATCCAAAAAAGTAGAACAACAAACCACGTCCGCGGTGTTTACAAGAGGCGCAACACTCGGCCAGCATTGTCCTGCGGTGAAACGCGGCCGATTTGCATTTTACGCCTACAGAACCGCGCCGCGCCGCGCCGCACGCCCGTTTTGCATTTCTCTTTATCCACTCACATTTGCACATACCCACTATTACAATGAATCAATATGTTCGTTATCTCGGAAATAAAACGACGACGAATTATTATCAATGGCCACTATTCACGGCGCCCCGGTAGCTTCCTGCTTGCGACGGCTATCCGCCACTCGACTCCGAGATAATGAGATGTAAACAAATAGGTATGACAAACAGCGACACCTCTTTGCGTTATCCCCGACGCATTTAAGTTAAAAGCGCATGAAATTTATTTGCTCTTTTAGTTGAGCAAATACTTAAATGAGTTAGTCGATCCACTCTCCGCCACCAGTGAGTGTACTCGGTTATTTTTAGTTTCTTATAAATGTTATAAACATTTTCATACATCATAATTTTCTACGGACCATAAATTTCTTTGAAAATATTAGTATCAGTGTACACATAATGTACTGTAGAGACAGATTTAGAAGGAAGAAATATACTACCTGTGTGCGATACTGTTTTGTGTTATATGCAGTGTACGGTGTAGTTTCCGATAATTCCTGTTGATGGAATTTACTTAATTTGAAACAAGACGTATGAGTAGTGATTGGCGAATGACTGGCTATCTATCATCGGAACATCAGGAGACAATACAAGCTATAAAAATATACCCACACTGAATGATTAATTAAAAGAAACTTATGTTAACGAGTCATTGATATTATCTGTCAGAACGTGATTCCCATTCGTATATTTTTAACCGTTCGATTGGAACCACAAAAGAAGCGTGAGACTTTGTGTCACATTATTTTCCTTATATGTGCGTGCCAAATTTAATTTAAATAAAATAAGTATTTGATGGTCGGAGCCTCGCTTACATAGTTGCAACGACCACCGATGAACCAGTGCAATAACGTTTTTAGGGTTCCGAAACCAAAAAAGAAAAACTGAAACCTTATATGACAAAGTGATCTGTCTGCCTGTTTGTCCGTCTCTCAAGACAGTACACAACCCACACCAAAGGATTTTGGAAAATTCCACCCGTAAGGGTGCAAAATAGTGGGTGATATTTTGTAAGGCGATCCCAATTATTTTTAAGCTAGAGAATAAAAAAATAGTATTTAGGCTACTCATTACAAATATTTTTTAATAGTCTATTTACTGTCCCACTGCTGGGCAAAGGCCTCCCCTTTTTTCTTCCACAACTCCCGATCCTGAGCTATTTGCTGCCACGTTCTGCCCGTAAAGTTGACCACATCATCTCTCCACCTTCGCCTCGGTCTGCCTCGAATAATAATAAAATATGGGTGGGTTTTTCATCGTGAAAATTCAACCCATATTAAGAGACCCTCAAGGCGCAAGTTCTACTCGCACTTGTCCGGGTTTTTGGTCTAAATGTATGATTCAATTTTTTGCCAATATAAACTGTTATCATTTCCAGTTTTACTTTGGATATACTACAACACAAATAAGTGTAAGTACAGTACAATGAACTGATAAAATGGTTTACTACGTGAGTACAAACACATCGACATTACTATATTACATAATTCTGTAAAAGCTATTGTACGATGTCGATTATTTTCGATTGTTCTCCAATTTTCAGAACATTCCTAGAGTTAATTAGTTTTTCCAAATTTATAAAACAATCCTGAAATTCTTTACTTCTCGTTTGCACTATCGAAACCTTTATAGAGTCACAAAGTTATATGACCTGGGGGCTTACCACAAGCTCTTATTGCGATTCAATTACAGGAACGTATTAACGTTTCAGCGACTTTTTGTGCAATGGCGTACCTTATTGTCATGACAATAAGAAACGTCATTAAAACGTCGTTAAAACGTTCCTATAATTGAATCGCAATAAGAGCTTGTGGTGACCAAAATAGGAACTAAAATGTTCAAGAGATAAATGTCATATTTCGAGGCTTGTATTGACACTAGCGACGCTGTCAGCATTTCATTCCAAATTCCGATTTTGTGGGATGTTTCGCTGGTGCAAACTCACGATTAGGTAAGGTAGGTCTGATCCAAAAGCTACAAAGATTTCCCGAATTGAGGTTTCCATAATCTGTATACGTTGCAACAAATAGTTTTCGATTCGATTTCAGACGTATTTATATAAGTACTAATTATACTGATGATGTTGCGCGGACTCTACCATGAGTACTCTGTACTCCGAGATAAGCCATGTACCTAGTACCTATCGTATAATTCTAAGATTAGCATATTTTATTGCTTAGCAATCAAATCAGCGATTTAAATAGAAAATTTATCACCCGGCGCAATAATGGCACTCCATTGCGTCGCCATAGCGTCATCGGATTGTAAATCAATTTATTTTATTGGCAACACACGCAGTGGCATTTCTTGGAATGCTGCTTATACCAAAAATAAAGTTTAAACTGTAAATGAAACAGATTACATATTTATAATTATTTACACCGATTTAAAACCCTGGAAAACCTTGGAGGAGGCATTTGTCCAGCAGTGGACGTCTTTTGGCTGACATGATGATGATGATGAAGTATTAATATCAGTACCTAGGGCTTATCAGTATTTAAGAACGTGTTGGTAGAACTCGGGTAGAATTTACAATATGATCACTGGCTGCGCGGTGAAAGCCCGAATTCCCTTTACTTTAGGGGTCTGAGCTCGACAATAACTTCACCCCCTATCACAATAGGACCAGGATGTACTATAGTGCACCCCTGTCTACCCTTTCGGGCAAAATAGCATCATTTAAATAAATTGATCATGCCGACTTAAATAAAACAGTTTGAATTACCCATCCTAACAAAGTATGAAAATTATCGTAATTGCCACTGCATACAACGACAATAGGCTGTTTGAGTACCTAACCACAAAGCTGAAGACACAAGCAAATAATAATAATAATAATCCCCCCCCACGGGACCACCTTGCCGTGGTGGGGGGGCTTAAGGAAAGCAGGCACTAGTTAGGTCCGAACATCAGACCAACCCCTAAAGGGAGGTACTAAACTTATACAATGGGGGTTATAACATCAAAACCCACACACCCTTTCTGAACGAACGGTCCCAAACCTTTAAAGATGGAGAAAGTTAGAAATAGTAAGTATAATTTGCGGCCGCTGCCCGGGGGTCGCCGGGGCACATCTGGAGCCGATGCTGGATGTCTCAGCATGCGAACCATCGGCGACGAGGGGCTGAGCAGGCGGGCTCCTCTCGATAAGTATACTACAGCCGAAGATCACCTAGATCACAACCCGTCATCCCCATTATCATCGACCCATAGTTTATTTCAATCACCCAGCTCATCGCCTCATCCCTTAGAAAAGTTATCATCTCCGCTTTCATCAGCAGACAGCGAATTCTCGGTGGGTGTTGCGCAGGAGACAAATGCTGTCGATAAACCTGTGCCCACTACATCGACGACTAAAAGGACTCGTATGAAATGGAATAACGAACTAAATGAAGCCATAATTAAGTCCTACTACCGTATCACAAGATTGGAAACAATCAAAACGATCTACATAAAACCACTCCACCAACAATTTATATGCACCTTTCCACATCTAGCAGACATCTCAGAACACAGAGTAGCAGGTCAAAGAAGATCAATTATTTACAACAAGTTAATTAGTAAAGAAAGATTACAAGAATTAAGAAATGAAATAGCACTAGAATTACAGTCAACACATCAATTTACACAGTCTGATATAACAATGCGCACCCAAACAAATAGTCCTACAATCTCTACTTGCACATTGGATCAACCTACACTGAATATGACGAGTAGGATGAGGTGGTCAGACGAGCTCAATGAAAGTTTAATGAAATGCTACTTTGAAGTAACCGAATTAGAAACAAATATGACGGTTTATAGAAAGAAACTCCATTCAAAATTCATTGAAACTCACCCGGAACATGCAGACATATCAGCACAAAGACTTTCTGATCAGAGAAGATCCATAGTTAATAATAAGCTTATAGACCTCAATAAATTGCAAGACATCAAAAACGAAGTACAACAAAAATATAGACAACCCTTCAACACTGAGCACGGGGATAGAACTAGTGCCACACAAATAGATACCCATCCTACAAGTCACACACCTAGCACAGATCCTGCCATAGCAATAGATACTCAAACCAGATTCAGTCCCATTCATACTCTCACAGAGACACACATTGAAATAAACACGCCACAGACTCCATTACATATGCAAAATACGCCTGAAAATTCATTCATAAGCAACATACATGTATTTGAAACCGTAGAAGAAATTAACCAGGAGATAGAAGACACTTTCCAAGAAACCCTAGACCACTTTACAAATACGAACCCAACTAGTAGACCGCCAATACCTAAACAAAAGACTTCGCGAAAATTAGCAACAATAGTTAACTACATAAACACCATTACTTTACCGAAATACGTTAATGAAGATACTGACTTTAACAGATTACAAAATGTGATTTATTGTGCAGCATGGACCGCAGCTAAATGTAATGGAACCAAATTATCACTAGATGGCAATAGAGTTTACAGAAGAAGACCACAGAGAAAACCTAAATGGCAATTAAGACTAGAAAATAAAATAGAAGAATTAAGAAGACAAATAGGAAGAATGACACAATATGTTAATGGCAATAGAAACGAGACACTTACTATTCAAGTAACCCAAATTATGAATCAGTACAAAACGCATTCAGTTCATGAAGACCCCAATACACAACCCGCACACTTTTTAGACACCCTAAAGCAGAAACTAACACTAACCACCGCTAGACTAAACAGATACCGGGCATGCACACTTCGTAAAACGCAAAACACACAATTCGCCAACAATGAAAAACGTTTTTACCGCGACCTCAAGAATTCTACAACCAATCACACTGAACACACACCCATTAATCCAAGTACACCAACAGACGACGAACTAAGAAGATTCTGGGCAGGAATATGGGAGTGCCCCGTAGACCATAATAAAGAAGCAGAGTGGATTGGTGAAGAAGAAAATAGGAATATTAATATTACACCAATGGAATTTGAACATATATCAATTGTAAATTTCAGGAATGTTATCAGAAAACTTCATAACTGGAAAGCTCCAGGTTCTGACAGAATCCATAATTATTGGTATAAGAAATTCAGCCACATACACCCATACTTGCACAATCATATCAATAACTTCATTCAGAATCCACATTCAATACCCAGCTACATAATGGCAGGAACCACCTATATGATACCAAAAGATACATCAGATCCTAAAAATCCAGCCAAATACAGACCTATAACATGTTTACAAGCTATCTATAAAATAATCACCTCCTGTATTACAGAAGTGATCCACTCCCATATTAGCGACAATAATATCTTAGCAGAACAGCAGAAAGGTTGTAAACGGTTTAGCCAAGGTTGCAAAGAACAACTGACCATTGATTCAATTATACTCCAACAGGTTAAAAAAGCAAAAAGTGAACTGCACACTATGTACATTGATTACAAGAAAGCTTATGATTCTGTACCCCACTCCTGGTTACTAAGTGTCCTAGATATATATAAAATTCACCCACTCCTGATTAACTTCCTTCAGATCACAATGCAGAAATGGACGACACGACTCATAATTACAGCCAATAATGAAACAGTGGAAACAGACCCCATACAAATTAAACGCGGCATCTTTCAAGGAGATTCTTTAAGCCCCCTTTGGTTTTGCTTAGCCTTGAACCCCTTATCTAATATACTTAATAACACCAATAATGGCTACTCATTAAAATATAAGGACGACGAGACAAACAGACTGACTACATATCGACTAAACCATCTAATGTACATGGACGATATAAAACTATATGCACCTTCTCAAAATAAATTAACTCAATTAGCTAAACTCACTGAAGACTTCTCTAAAGATATATGTATGATGTTTGGATTAGATAAGTGTAGAATTAATTCCGTCAAGGCTGGACAAAACCAAGATCTTAGTTACACACTAGAAACCGGCCAGCTGATCACTTCATTAGAACAGAATGAAGTGTATAAATACTTGGGGTACAACCAATCACACCAGATACAATACAAAGAAACCAAAGCCAAACTCATTTTACAGTTTAAACACAGACTAAATACATTGCTCCGATCACAGCTATACTCACGCAATCTCATTAAATCAATAAATTCTTTTGCAATACCTATCCTGACATACTCTTTTGGTGTCATTAAATGGTCGAAAACTGAGCTTCGAAACATGCAGAGAATAATAAACACCACCATGACCAAGCATAGAAAACATCATCCTCGAGCCTGCATACAACGTCAAATATTACCCAGGGACGAGGGAGGCAGAGGACTGATAGATATAATAAACTTACACAACAATCAAATACATATACTACGAAACTATTTTCACCACAAGGCAACATCATCCTCACTACATAGAGCAATAGAATTCAATGACACAAAACTGACACCATTAAATCTTCGCGACAAATTACAGCAAAAAAACGAAAATCAAACATCCATACAAACAAAAATAGACGAATGGTCCCGAAAATCCCTACACGGAAGACACCGCCACGACTTGTGCCAACCCAATGTCGACAAAGCTGCGTCGAACGCGTGGTTGAGTCGTGGAGAACTCTTCCCGGAGACTGAGGGATTCATGATAGCTATACAAGACCAAACAATAGAGACTCGAAATTACCAAAAATATATCATTAAAACCCCAAACCTACCAACAGACCTATGTCGCAAATGCAATAGCTCCTCCGAGACCATACAACACATAACAGGCGCATGTAAATCAATAGTACAAACGGATTACAAACACAGACACGACCAAGTTGCAAACGTCATTCATCAAAAAATCGCCCATAAACTCAAACTCACCACAAATCAACCTGTACCATATTACAAATACACTCCTGAAGTAATACTAGAAAACACAGACTACCGACTATACTTTGATCGCGCTATACTTACAGATAGAACTATTCATTACAACAGGCCAGACATTACCATACACGACAAGAAAAATCACACAGCATTTATCATCGACATAGCCATACCAAATACCCATAACATGCAGAACACAATAGCCGAGAAACTTTCGAAATATACAGATCTGAAGGACGAAATTAAACGAATGTGGCGACTTAATAGTGTTACCATTGTCCCCATAGTCCTATCATCCACTGGTGTCATCCCAAGACAACTTCATGAATCGCTGAAAACACTTAAGACGATACAAGAAAAAAATGAATTTTAGTTTCGGGGTGTGGCTAGCGTCGCGTGAGCTGCCGAAGGATATATCCCTCTCGCTTAGCTAGGACAGAACAGCTATGGAGTAGACTATAGTATAGTTATTTTTTGAAGGAACAATATTGTTTAATTCGTACAATTAAAATAATATGTCCCAGTGCACCTTTTAAAATAGATGAAATGGATGAAAATATTCAAATATATTTTTTTCGTTTTATATGGGATTTTTATGTCGAGTGTATTTGAAAAAAATAATTTAATTTCTATGTTGTTTTTATTGCTGAAGACAAAGTAAGTCAAAAGAAGACAAACGATACCTACAATATGCTGATAGATACGTATAACAATATTTCGATCGTATAATAGCCTATAACCAGCGGACGATCCAGACGCGTCCAACGATATCTCATTAGTCAAATTATTATGATAAAAATAGTTTGGACGTTATACGGGAGCAGATGAACATACATACATATCGGTCAAAATCATAACCCTCCGCCCACCGTAGTCGGGTAAAAATGTACATACTCTGTGTCAGTGACTGACTGCCGGATATGAGTATCTTTTTCATGTTTCGTAGGCAAAGGAATACTTTGGTACTTAACTTCGATGCCGATCATGAAGTCATCAGCGGTGTCATAATATTTTTTTTTACCATTTTTAATATTTTTTTTAATTTAATTTTCAGTTTTTATTAATTTTATTGATTTAACCATGCATTTATTTTTTGTTTATCTTTTTATCTTTATTTTTTTATCTATCAAAATCACCCTTAGACTGGTTACCGCCACAGGTGACAAGAGGGCTGGCTTTCCTTGCTCAAAAAATTAGCTTGACAACAGGAACAGCTTGAATACAGGGAGGACATGCAGCCAGTATCCCACGCGGACGGTATTTGTTTAATTAGGGGTAGGTTTTTATTTTATTGTATTTTATTTTAATTTATGTTATATTATATTGTATTTTAATGATAAAACATGAAAAATAAAAATAAATATATATTTTTTTTAAATTTAATTTTACTTTTATTTATTGTTTTATATTTATTGTGAAATTATAATAATTTTAATAATCAATATTGGACTATGTCTGAAACAAATACATTGAATTGAATAATTTAAATACAAAAATTATCACATTAACTCGTTAAATCACGGTTTACACCCGCTAGAACGAAAAAGATCCTAACATGGTAGGTAGGACCTGAGGGTTGGCCAGTTAATTACTTAAAATACACTATATTTATTTCAAGAAAACATTCATAAGATCTGAAGGCGTCGGACTCGCACATAAAGGGTTCCGTACCACCGTAGAATAAACACATCAAAAATATCAAGTTTGAGACTTGATATTTATTTTTAAATGTTATTATATTTTTAGTATTTGTTCTGCACCGGCAACAGAAATACACATTCAGTGAAAATTTCAACTCTCTACCTGTTACGGTTCGTGAGATACAGCCCGCGCTGACAGACGGACAGACAGACAGACGGACAGCGTAGGCCTAGTAATAGGGTCCCGTTAGCACCCTTTGGAACCCTAAAAAGTAGCCTATGTTCTCCGCCAAGACCCAGTCTATCTCCATACCAAAATTCATCAACATTGGTTCAGCGGTTTAGCCGTGAAAAGGTAACAGACAGAGTTACTTTCGTTTATAATATAATAGATTGAATAGGACGGACAAACATTTTCCTATCCATATCTTTAATGTTATTTTTTACGATAATTTATTGATGTATGATATATTTATTACTTGCCCATCCATACCTACAACAAACGCAATAAAGCGACTCCATTGTTTTGACAAGCAATGTATTCCCACTGTCGGCCCAAGACCATGCTGCAAGTATATAACAGTAAGCGAAATAGGGAGTTTTTACAGAAATGACACGAATAACTATGAAATGACAAGAGATGACACAAAATGACAAGAGATGACACAAAATGACAAGAGATGAAAAGAAATTACACAAGACAAGGAAAAGCAAACGAAAATCACGCTGCAGTGCAGGTCGTAGGTTCGATTCCTGCCCAGGACATGCATTTGTGTGCATGAACATGTCCGCATGTCCCGAGTCTAGGTGTAATTAAGTGTGTATTTAGTTTGTATTTACAAACAAAAAGTAGTATATGTAGTAATATCAGTTATCTGGTTTCCATAGTACAAGCTCTGCTTAGTTTGGGATCAGGTAGTCATGTGTAAAATAATTTCCAAGGATATTTATTTATTTATCATAGGCGTCGGCGGACTGTAAATACTGTACTGTACCTGTAATGTGGCACGACCGTAATATTTTTTCGTAATATTTTTTAAAAAATCCTTCACAGGTCCGACGTCGAACAAGTCCGACTGGACACTGACAATACAAAGTTAGAGAGAGACATGGTTAGTTCAAGTACTTAAAATGTGAGATGGCGATATTGTGCGCGCGCTCGGAAATAAACAACGTAAGCGGCAAACCACATTTTCTTGAATAAAAAAAAAACTACTTCATGAATTAAAATATGGTTGAAGGGTAGTTTAGATATCATTATTTGCTATGTTTTAGAAATAATTTCGTGATCTAAATCGTAAAAACATCGTGGTAGCAAGGAAAATTGTAAATAATTAGAGCTCATTTCATATTTTTTTTTTATCGAGAAAATTTCATCAAATCGTGATTTGGATTTAAAGATACTCATGATAATATAGTCAAAAATCATACATCTAAATATAAGATTCCTAGTCCACATACTTACTTAAAGAATAAGTAGAATAGAAAATCAACCAAATTTCGAACCCTCGTCTTAACCTCCCCCCATACATTTACACAACTCTCCAAAAAGCAGTCATACTAAACACATGCAGAATAGTTAGGAAATTTCTACAAACTGACACAACAACACCCTTACAACCACACACACAGCCACTAAACACCACACAACACCAATCACTACCATCAGACCAAACACCCAACCTCCCCGGCTAACACTTGGCTTAGGCCCGTGCTAGCTCGGTATACCGGCGTAGCCGAGACTAAAAATTGAAAAAACAAAAATAATAATAATAATAATATCCTGGGACATTTTTGTACACACGGTTACCTGATCCCAAACTAAGCAGAGCTTGTACTATGGAAACCAGGTAACGGATATTACTACATATACTACTTTTTTATTTGTAAATACATACTTAATATACATATACACCCAGACTCCAGACATACAGACATGTTCATGCACACAAATGCATGTCCCGGGTAGGAATCGAACCTACGACCTGCAGCGTGAAAGGCGCCTCCGCGCCAACCACGCTAACGGGCCCGTCAATACACAGAACAAACTAACCACTTAACTGTACGTACTTTAACACGTCCTGTGAGAACTCTACCATGAGTTTCTACGTTCGCTAGAGTCGATAGTTATTAACGTATGTATGTATAGAATGTTCCAAAAGTCCAAAAATATATTTAAGGTACATTGTAAGGTAGCTTATATGTAGATACGTAGTGAACACAAATAAGAATGTAACTATCATATTTTATAAGTGGCGAAAATGTTTACTCATTTTTTGTACAGAACGAATATCCTGGAAGATAGATAAAATCTCACACAAATTCCCCCCTAAATGACCCCTGTATGCCCTGTACGCCTGTAAGTAGACGTTAGCAACTATCGAACGGTAAACCTCATGGTAGAGCAACAGAAACCCGCTATAACACTAAAACTAAAAATAATAAGCAGTAATTAACAGCTATGTGCGTTGACTGTTGACCAACTCCCTTAGTGGCTAATGACCACACGTGCTGCGCAAGCGCATCCATCTTCATTAGCGTGTTTATTTAAGTACTGATCGGCAGATTATGATGTATAAGTCGTTTGGGATTAATAATACAGTTAATGCCATCTTGGCGTAACATTGCTCCTCACTTATGGCATAATGCAGTTCATCAAATTGGAGAAATTTCGCTAAAAACTTTTGTGGAATGAAATAAGGAAATTTCAGTGAGTGGTTGAAGCGAGCCGACTGATGCTATTTGTATTGCATAGACTATTTAAAATAGTAGTTCAGAATTGAAATCAACAAAATTACTTCGGGACTCTTAGTCATAGCGACCTTAACCTTACGGGTATACAAGGTCACTCGGCGCGCCGTAATACATCAATGGCAATATACCGTCTAAATATTCCACAGTTTAATTGATGATGAACACATACTCTTGATTAGTGTTGCCACTTTACCAAAAAATACTAAATGTGCCCAAAGATAGGACATTCACGATCGGTTTTTTACACACCAATTTTGTAAGTACGTACTTACTACTTACCGAAGTTGGTACCTAGTTAAGGGTTGTTCTTTACTAGAACATAATATATCGTCGTTTTACGACAGTAAAGTTTTTAGAGTAATAGTCGGTACGTATAACTACCATATTTTTTACAATTCCCACCGATATCTAAAAATGTTTTATTTTTTATTTTTGTATACATTTTACACGCGTACATGGCAACCCCACTACACACCCATACAGTGATTCAAACAAATCACTGAATCATTGCGTAGGTACGCAAATGTGAGAGACGATCCCACTAGACAAAGGTCAGGCCAGATTAAAAACACCGCCGGTCCATAACAACAATGATTGCAAAACAAACAATAGACATTGTTATGTCGAGATGAGTGCTGTATTGTTCATACATTGCCTAATTATAAATAAAGGTAACGATGCTGTATTGTTACTGCATAATGCCATCACACAGATCGACATAGGCTTATTATATTTCGGGGAAGAACACGGCTACTCTTCTCAAGACTGACTACCTACTTATAACGAAATTGTTTCAATGCCAAACTGATAGCGCACGTCGTATGTGGAACAAATCTAAATAAAATGTTAATACCTATACTAATAATATTATAGCTAGATACTCTCCGGCCAGGTAGGTTGCGCATAGCGTGCGCGCGAAGGTTCCCATACAAACATTTAGACACCCTTAGCAACTCTACCCACATGGAACATTACCGCAATTTAGGAAGAACATCTTACTGAAGTAATAATAATGCAGATATAAAATAAAGAGCAATGATTTTTCGAATGACCGAGTTAGGGGTTGAATTCCCTTGCGAGCACTTTTATGTAGAAATCACATTTTTTAAGTATTTGAGTGTAATTTATAGAAAGTTGATGGCATTGGCGTGATGAGTGGCATTTCTGAAGTTATAAAGGTGTACCTACTTTTTTATGCAACATTACTGTGAGGTCTCAGATTGCGAGCGAATCCTCCAGCATCCATCCATCACTACCAAGTTTCGCCATTAGTTGCGATAAAGGAAATAATATTATTTATCTGCAACTGGCTGCAAAAAAAGTTATGCGATTTCGTTCGCAACTAATTCTGCAAAG
This sequence comes from Drymonia ruficornis, assembly GCA_947859195.1. Classification (NCBI taxonomy): domain Eukaryota; kingdom Metazoa; phylum Arthropoda; class Insecta; order Lepidoptera; family Notodontidae; genus Drymonia; species Drymonia ruficornis. The sequence continues at coordinate 7,041,515 of OX401918.1, forward strand.
CCGCGAATGCACAGCCTGACTGTAGGTATAATTTGAATGCTATTCTATCACAAGTTCAAAGTCTGTCCGACAGTCTAAGACAACAAAAACCGTTTTGGGTCAAGCGGCATCACTAAGCTTATCCAATCTACTCGATGCCAATCAGCATTGATCTTGAATTCTTGCAATCGGAGCCGACAATATCGTGCCCCCACGGCTCATGAATGGTGGTTATTGTGGGTATGTGGCGGCATTGGCGCGGGCGCCGGCCGTGGGCCGTGGGCCGTGGGTCCAGGGTCAAAGATCTGACTCCGTGACCTCCATTCCAAATGGAATAAAACTGAGCTACCATTTCTCGATATTGTTCGATGTGCGATTATGGTTTGAATATCTGACGTCATGTAATTTGCGATTTTATTGTACTGAGTTGTAATTTGCGTTTCCTGTAGGATTTTTATATTTTGTTTATTGTAAATGCTCGTTCGCCAAGACATTTATTTCATAGGTAGGTAGGTACCAACTGACGTGTTACTTCCTCCTAATCCTTTAATAATCCTATAATCCATCCGCTTCATTCTATTCCGTTGATAAATACTTAAGTATTAGGTATTTACTTATTATTAGAAATGTATATGTCTCAGTAATCAGTTTGACGCTAATCTGACGATAATGACGACCTATAAATCTACTGTAAAATGTAATGCAAGTCAATATTGTTGATTTATGTGGCCCTATATAATCAGTAATACAATACTTTCAAATCCTTTATTATTTAAAAACGTGACTTCGTGAATAATCAAGACACGATATTAAGAATTTCTCAAAGGATGATGGGCAAAAATGTATGGTACCTGGTACCTATTCCAAGAGCAATATTTTTTGACTAGAAAGGTATTTTTATGCATAATAATAGGACATAGGGCGTAGATATTAACACTATCCAATACCTCAAATAACAGATCGGCAGATCGTGAATAATCGTGATCCCTCGAATAAATAGCTATATAATAAATATAGGAACACTATTGCTCACTATATTACAGTTGTATCGTAACTAAGGCTCAAATGTCTGTATCGGATTTATGAAGACGAATTTTTGATACGCAATAACAATTAAAATATTTTTTGTAGCCAAAAACAGATGTGTGTATAAATTTGAATCTGTTTACACCCACTCTGAAATAATGGTTAGGTACACTGAGAAAAATTGTACGACAACAAAATGGTTTTTGTAATTCCTAGTAGTGTTTTTAATATTTTTTACTAAACGTTTTGTATTTACAGGAAATATTTTATGTAATGTCTCGCATTTATAAAACATTTGCTGTAAATACAAAACGTTTAGTAAAACATACTACTCGGAACTACAAAAACCATTTAGTTGTCGTAATTTTTTTTCTCAATGTAAATTATACAAGTAAGTCTACCATTGTATAAACACACGAGTATAAGTTTGCTAGTCGTATAGCGTTTTCGTAAAATATTTGCACGGCGAATTGTTAGATTCTAAAACACGCGTAAATAGAGGTGCAGATTAACGCCCTAATTTATAGACATTTTAGATCGTTTTTTTACAAAGCATTTCTAGAAACAAAAGTGAATTGTAATACCAGTGTAAGTCCATCATAATGTTCTATAAGTTTAGGGCTTATTCTATTGGTACAGAAGTTACTGCTCTCCTTCCCATTCTCGTAATGTGTAAGCGAGGCAGAAATATTTTTACCTGTAAAAAATTTCGTTTTATTGTGATTTTACGACAACTGAGTCGGAATCAGTGTCTATTGTAAACGCTATCTCTATATTTTTAATATATAAAAGACCCCAAGTTAACCACATACAGTTATCATTATCATCATCCTTTATCATCCCCATAGCTCTACCATAGAGATATAAATAAACACAACGAATAACGTCTATGAATAAATAATGAATTTTATCGAATAGATAAATTGTGCTCCAAAGCGCGCGCCTATTTCAAAAGACGCTTGTATTAGTTTCTCGGGGCACAGGTCAAGCCTGTAATTGCAAGAATCAATTGATTAGCATGGGAATTAATTGTGTGGCTTAGTTATTACGACGATGTGCATAGATTTATCGCTACGATTACATTTGCCCAGCAATAACTGATCGATAGGTTAAATGTGAAGGGAGTGGACAAAAACGTTCTTAAATGCCGGTACAATGTGGTCATAGTAATCATAGAGTACTAAGAAATCTATCAATTGTATTAATAAATAGCAACTGTAGTCACAAAATAAGCACAGCTTGTATCTATGGATACTGTACAATGGACTGGGAGCGACCACCCTCTCATAGAAGATTGGAGTAAAATAGATAGATAATTACTGTTGCATTTCGTACGATGAGTGAGAGTCGGAAGCCACCTCCCCCCTCCCTTCCGCTCCCTCTCTCCCACTCCACTTCAGGTCGACAAGGTGCGAGCGATACCTTTACCTGTTATTACCCTGCCGACTCTACAAACTCTACAAACAAATTAGCAGACAGACCGTCATCAGAAAAGATTTTTGTAAAATTAAAACGTGCTGTTTATTAACAAAGACATCTTTAAAGCTTTTGAAAGTTAGCTCGCTAGTATCTTCTTCACTGAATGGCTACTTAAACACAGTAGCGTATTAATTACTATAAAATATGACCGTTACATAAATAATTCACTTTGCTCTCGGCATTATAACACGTGAAGGACCCTGCCGGCAAAAACAATCTATTTCTGAATATTAAATCCGACGACAACCACTTTTATGACACAATTAATATTTTATTGAATAAATTTTATACTGCATTTATGGCATTTGTTTTATTTAATGGATGCATCTGCTATTAATCTTGACATGTTATAACATTGCAATCAATTTACGGGTGCATTTTATATGAAATCTTCTATTAGAATCAAATCATACTTTTAACCGACTTCAGAAAGAAGGAGGTTCTCAATACGACTGTATGTAAAAAAAAATACCCAAGCGAATATTCTTTCAACCACTATGATGATGAAAAAGTACCCCTACGATAGGAATCTAAACTATCGATGTGTGTACACACACAAAATATATTTTTATAGCTGAGACAAAGTTCCTTACTTAATATTTCTAACAATCGACGGACAGACAATTCACAACCGGTTTAGGTTGTAATTGTAATCACAAAATTTTCCACAAATAACAAGTGAGCAAATAAACTAAGAAAGGATTTATGAAAATTTATTCCATAAGATTTATATGGAAGAAATCCCATCGGACACACGGTTAGTATTTACATAACTTTACAGTGCCCGAGATACCTCAGCAAGTGCAATCACAATGTTCGTGCGTGACTCTGTCGAAGTGATAAAGGCTCCACAGGACATTAAATCCATCGGCCCGGCCCCCGGATTACGGCCGTGAATTCATATTATGTTACAGTTACTGCCGGTACTAATCCTATTATGGCCGCTATCTATTGAAATCTGATCGTGCGACGGTCTGGTACAAACCGAAGCTTAACTATAAATCTGGTGAGACACTGTGACCTATTAGTCTTATGAAAGTGACAGTTGAATTTAATCCTTTCGAATTTCATCGTAAATATAAACCACAGCTTCTACAAAAATCCCTCTACTTAAGTTTGTTTGATGTAGGTAATATATTCAGACTTCTACCAGATATTTCTGGGTATAAGCGCCGCAATAAACGGACTGCTTGTAGCAGTTCATCTCGACCGCTAGAAGCGGTCGCTGCACGGCGAGTAGCAGTTTCAATACAAAATTTCCATTTACCATACACGAACTGCTCGTAGCGGTCCGCGCGCCTGCGCGTTGCATTCTATATAATACCGGTGTGGCCAGCTGATGACCATGTGAATTTCCCACCAATTTTATTCGAACTCCCCCGAAAATTCACTTTTAGAAAAAAAACCTCCTAAATTGTTTTTACTAATTTTAAAGGAGTCAAATTTAGGGGGTAAATAAGTGGGATGGGATTTTTTTAGGGGCGTTATATTTTTAGGGGTAACCCAATCTAAACAATTATATTTAGTTGCCCTAGCGTAGGGATTCCCAAAGTGGTCGATATTGGTTACATATCGACATAAACAAAAACTGATTTTGGGGGTCGACGACGTCTTAAAATCGACCCCTATTAATTAACACAAGTTCTTATTTGAAACTTTCAAGATACCATATAAGTTGTAACTATTACGTATACCAACTTGTTATAAGAATGACTGAATCACACAGTTTTTTTGTTGAGTTCATTTAGGAAAAGGGGCGTCTTGCCAAAATAGTTTGGGAATCTCTGCCCTAGCGGCTTAGCGACATCTAGTACGGTTCCTCGTTACTAAGAATGCGGACTTGAATAAAAGCAAATCACCAAAACCAAATAGCCTACGTTTCAACAGATAATCACAACCCAACGTGACAGTGGTGAACCTTGTCGCCGTGTATACAGGAACTGACTATTACCTGATCCCGAGGGATAGGTAGGTTTCCTCACGGTGTTTTCCCTCACCGTAAGCGAACTGTAAATTATGCACATAGATGAAAATCTCTGCACGTCTTGACATACACACAGACAGACAGACGGACAACAAAGTGATCCTATAAGGGATCCGTTTTTTCCTTTCGAGGTACGGACCCCTAAAAACTAAATCTTAATCGGTCCACCCGTTCAATTTTGTTCCTACATCGAAAATGTGATAAATGTTTAACACTGAAAACATGACATGTAACAAATTATATTATGCTAAATGAAACAGGTAAAATAAAATGGAATATAAAAATATTTGTTTATAAATATGTAGTTGAACTTATATAAAAATTAAGAGAGTATTTTTGATTTTGTATTTCTCCTAAATGAGAAAAACAAATTAATAATTTTTTTTTTTCAAAAAACGAATCTTTGGAGGGATTTCGAAAAAAGTTGGGAACAATTCACATGGTCATCTGGCAACATTGGGGATTTAATCTGAAGCGACCACGGATGTATAATGAAGGATTGATGACTTGAGTTTTTGGTTAAGAAGAAATTAAGAAATTCAACTTTATTCTCCTGCCTTAAGGTCTATTATGACAATTCTTAGACAGATAAACGAACCGAGCGAGAGGCCCCAGTTGGGACCGTGTCCCTCTCACTCCTAGTTGCCATGCCAAAATAATATTATCGTTGGGTAGTGATTGGTAGTAAAAACTACCAACCAAATCAACCAAATAAATTAATTTATTATTTATCGTGTCGTGACTATTGTTTCGTCGAAACATGTTGGATTCATAATGATCATTTTTAATTTGTAGTCATATATTTTTTATAGCAAGTAATATTGAATATTATTTATATTTTGTAAAAGATCGGATTTTTTTTATCTTTAGATGGTAACATTGGTAATAATGCTCAGCTAGGATGGCCATAAAACCACATGACTTTGTCATCCGTTTGCCGCAGTGGTTTGACCGTAGGTCGCTGGGCTCATTGCACCGATTGGTTGAGGGTTCGATTCCCGTCGGGGAAAATTTTGGAAATAGCCTTTCGTAATTTGCTCTGGTCTGGGATAGCTTCCAGTCCTTTGGACAGTATTTATAGTAGGTACAAGCGTTGCTTAGTTTGGGACCTAATAGTTGATGTATTGTCTGGAGATATTTATTTATTTATCCATTGTTTGAAATGTTTATTTTACTTGTAGAGTGGCTACCAACGCGAAGATGAAACATAGTAATAAGGTACTTTCTTTATTAAAATTTTATTATTGCGTGGACACCCTAGTAGAGGGACACTGTACCACTATGGGCCCCTCTCACTCGGCTCGTTTTTTGTGCTGCAGTAAGCTGTCCAGTATTCATTTACGTTCGTGGAAACGACCTGTCAGAGAGCGGCGTATTTACAAATTATAATGTCAGCGCTCCATAAAGTTATGATCGGTTACAGGTTGGAGTAAGCCAACAAGTCAATACAGAATAAGTAGGTACATTCACTTGTCAGCCATATTACTCCATCACAAGGTCGACGGAGCTCCGTGCATTTAGGGTCACCAGTAACCTAACACGTAACCCACGTCGTAACCTTCGAACCTAACCCTAACCTAACCGGATCTAGGATCAGGTATACGGCAGGCAGGATACGGGATGCGGGAAATGGATTCGGGATTAGCCATACGGGATGCGGGATTAGCCATACGGGATGCGGGAAACGGAATCCGAGATACGGGTTCCGGGATCCGGGATAAGATATACGAGATCTGAGATCAGAGATACGGGGTCCGGGATACGGGAGTCAGGATGCGGGATCCAGGAGCCTGAAAACGAGTTACGGTATCCGGGAACCATGATACGGGATTTCCGGAATACGGGATCAGGAAGACGGGATCCGGGAAATGGGGTCCGGGATCCGGGATCCATTCTTTTAAATTGAAATTCTACGCGGACGAAGTCGCGGGCAAAAGCCATAAGTTATATTTTGGAAATACGCATCGACCGCTCGCCGACTGCTTGAGCAGTCCGTGTATGGTAAATGGCAATTTTGTACTGAAACTGCTGTTCGCCGTGCAGCGTCTGCTTCTAGCGGTCGAGATGGGCAGCTACAAGCAGTTGCGTGTATCGCAGCTCTAACAGTCTTTTTGGAATTTTATACCCGGACTCTTCTATAATCTCCATACTAACCTGTCATATTCTTTCACTGACTTGTTTTGTCTAACTGATTGTTTTTGCAATGCCCCTTTCTTACTTAAATAATATGAAACAATTTATCAAACGCTTACTTGCTGATTAAAACACAGTAGCTGTGTAAATATTATTGATAACACCATAGAATTTAAAACACTCGCAATACATCCAGTACTGTACAGTATAACGTATAGGCGTTTCTAAGAATCTACAATTCAATCGCTGCCCGAGATACTTTACGTTAACTTTAAGGATAAATCTCTCAACGGCGATCCGCCATAGACCGGCGAGTAATAACCAATGTTTAAATGTTTATAAATTCCACTCATCGGCCTTTCGCACTAACATAGTTCAATAAACATACATGCCACCGCTTCTGTCTTACTTTACATCAAATGGTTTAGATTTAATTTGACGAGTCGCTCGACATATTCCAGACGGCACGTTCTTTACGGCGCAGGTACGCTCTCTCTGGGACGTTTTAAAACACGTAACCGCGTCTACTTAAATCTCAATGCGACCTAATTCAAATTCAGAAATGGCTCATGACTCAGTTCTTCCTGATCGGATCAGATCGTGCACTTACCGTAAATACGATTGGGTAACGCGATGTTTATCCGTTCTGTCGATACGCTTCCTACCGACAGTGAGGTCAGTCAGTACCGAGAGGCTGTCATATTTAAGAACGCCGAAGAATTCGGAGCACGTAAACACACGCTGGTGAAATTTTAAAATTCTAAACAGTTGGTTTGAGGATGTCGTGTCTATTCAAATTCAAGTGGCGGTTTTAAGATGCAGAGAAAACAGCGTTTGCAAGCGTCGGATCATAAAATTACATGAACGAGTGACCGCCCGGCGCCGGGTTTCTATGAACAATGAAATGGTATGGAAATGGCGCCAACCCCTTCATCATACGCGGCGCACGCGCAAGCAATAAAACTGCATGCATTAACGTTTAGGCTCACCGTTTACGACTCCGCTCGATTGTGTCACGTCCTTGGTTAATGACCATCATGTTTTTTATTCTTTGCTGCGCACGGTACTGTATTTATACAGGGTGAATTTGAAATCGTTGGCAATCTTTTAAACAATGACTCTAAATATGATTTAAATTATTTTAGGAACATTAATCAAGAAATTGATTGATGAAAATAAATTTTAAATAAACCTGAAAATTACACAGAGTAACATTATTGATTGTTCAGGTATGTTATGTACCTAGTAAAATATTAATCTAGATCGATGCTAAGGTATATTTGCAATGTATATTCCTAAAATAAATCAAAAGTAGATTCGTAGTATTTATTATTGCCAAAGATTTCACCCTGTATAATGCATTGTAGTATGGCTGAAACGTGTGAGTTCTAAGATGCAATGAAATCACTTTGCGTGTTTTTTAGACTTGATACGCGTCGATTGTAATTATTTTTTATTGGATTTCGTGTATTTTCCACTTTATAAAAAATATTGACGCCTTTTCAGCCAAATCATGCAGTTATTCCATTCCGTCTGCAGAACTTTAGCAAGCGATACAGGCCATTTAAATCAGACAATGTTTGGATAACAGTCACAATTATAATAATGAGGCCATAGAAATAATGCAGTATTGTGCAAAAACAAGCAACCATGGAATGTGTACTTTCCTATTAGAGCCTGTGTACCGAGCGGCGCGCGCGCAATCTACCGAATTTGCTTACCTAGAGCGGCGCGCGCCGGCGGCGCCACTCCACTTTCCGAATAGCCTTCGCGTCTCGGTAGTGACCTTTTACGCACGTAATACACGCCTCACTACTCCACCAAGCCAACTAGGCGCTCGGGTATAAATATCAAATAATAATAAGTCAATGATTCCGCGGTCCTTCCACCATGTAGTGGAAGCTACTGCCACAAGAGTGCCCAGGCAATTTCTCAAACTCTCTACGTTGTGGACGGACCGCGGAATCATTGACTTATTATAATTTGATATTTATACCTGAGAGCATAGTTGGCTTGGTGGATTAGTACTGTGCTCCACTCCCATAATCGCGAGTGGAAGCTGTAAAATATACCAAAACTCTACGTCGATTGCACAACTGTGACTGCAGTTTGCAAATTCGCAGACAGTCTGTATGAAATTGTATTCAAGGAGGTCGCACGTACGATTTTACTGTACGCTTTTATACCACAAGAATAAGACAAGCTTCAATTTGCTCAGATTTCTTTGAGATTCCTTCAAATTCATGACACGCGTGTAATTCTTAACTTGTTCGTATATTTTGCTACAGATTGCACTCCATCACAGATTCCCAGCTATTTTTGCGTGATAAGATTATCCAGTTATTCTTATAGAGGAAAATCAAACAATACCTATTAATAACTTAAGGGAAGGGCAAAGTAATAAGAAATGAAAAAGTAATGAGCATTCCATGCTACCAGAACTTTTTCAAGCATGTAATCAAAAAATCTCTTAATGAAGCTACACATTCATACACCCACAAAGACATATTAAAGTATAGAATAGATTTAGTAATCCCACACACTGAACTAACTAAATTGTGTTCCAGTATCCAAGTGCGCGAATGTGGGCGCCCAATTGCTGTCATAAGTTAAGTCCGAAGTGCACTGAAATCGTATGTGGGGTAATCATTGATCAGCCAATACGTTCAATTGAAGTGCCATTATCGCTGATTGGTGCGGTGATTCTAGAAAATTGGCTTTTGTAAAACGATTTGTATTTAGGTAGGTTGTGGTGACATACTTGTTGGAGATGCTTGCGTGTCATTTGAAGCGGGTGTGATACAAACTTCTTGATATTAATAGTACCTTTAATGCATTAAATAGCGAAATTGTAGAGACTGTGTTCCGGGTTTACATATTAGACTTAACCTCTGAACTCTACAATAGAGTTTTAGAATTTTAGTATGCTGGTGCTGCTAGCAATGATGTTGAGTACGTTTAGTCCATTAATAATGTCACGGGGTTGGTATTTATTGGGATTGGTCGACAGTTCTCTACAAGTTCTACTATGCTATATAATCTTTGTTTCGCTATAATAAACACAGATTTTGAAGTGGCGATACCTATTATTGTAATGCCATGTTGCATTCAGTATCTTATTATGTAAGATGCACCTAATAAGAAATGTCATGTGCAATTACAGTTTGGCGAGATAACAATATCTTGCTCTACAATGTAGCTGAAGCTGATCATATTAAATAAAACATGCAGTGCAAAGCAATCGTACCGAATAAATTTAAATTAGTTAATCTGTGTCAAATATAATATTATGCAAATTATGTTAAATAAACTCTGTTAGCGCTTATTAGATAATTTATGTTTTGTTTCCATAGCTAATAAGCAATATAAAATCGCATATTAAACTAAAATAGTAGTGCTTCAAATAATTCATTGTGAACACCGTTTCTGGGTGTTCACGGGCGGAATTTATATGTTACATTCCACGAAAAGGATTTAGATGCTATAAAACTTTGCAGTATTTTGCGAAAATCAAGCAGAAAACGTGAGGAGGGTGCGATGGCGTTCGATAATGCCTTGTATGCGGCGCAAGTCGTCAGCTTGAGTACTTGCTAAACTGTCCATCAAGCTGTCTTAATAAAACACGCTGACGTGTTTTTACCTTTACTGCATACCGACTCCCTACCACAAAGTTGCCATAAAGTGTCATATTGATTAATGAAAATACATATAAGCATAATTTCAGCCTTATTGTTGAGCCGCAGACGAGCATAGCGGCAACATAAACAGTGAATCAACACATCTTCGCCTTCGAATCATCGACGTCCCAAACTGCAGTCAAGGGCAATATTAATTAAATGGTACATTCGTCACCGCCCACATACAATCGATCGATCCGCGATACAATTCACAGTATTGATATTTACTGAGCAACAACGTGAGCTATTGTGCGCGTTTCAAATGTTTAATTTTCTGTGAAGTCGTAATAGCAGTTTGATTGCCTGTTATTACGCGCTAATTGATTTCAGAGATTAAACCGAGTTACCCTGTGTTTTAAAAAATGCGTGGCAACCGAGCCATTTGTCTATACATTGCACTTTTATTGATATATAATAATTGGTATTTTTTTCTAACGTTTTAAAAACTTCCCGCTAAAGTTTATAACATGAAATGACACAATGTTAGAAAAATATACATACAATAAAATCTGCTGCTATTGTATATAGTATTCCTGATCACCAAGAATCGTATCAACCATACCGTAAATAACTTAAATGCTTACAAAACCAGTGGCTAAACACAATGACACCAAAAACTACGGCCGCCACGCGTTTGGAATTCTAATGTTCTATCAAGTTGATTTACTGCGTATTCTGCGCGGTGTCACAACCGTGCAATATGCGAAATAAAATGGACAGTCGTGTACACATTAACCCCTATAATCGTGGCGCCAACATCTGTCGCACCGTGCTATTGTATCTATCTGTTTAGCAATAACTAAACAAGGTTCACTTAGAACCACAATCGTCGATCAAAGAGTAGCGTGTGCGCAAGAAGATTAGACTTCCCTTTGATGCGTTTGACTGGACATAAAAACTTTGATTATAATAATAATAATAATATCCTGGGACATTTTTTACACACGGCTACCTGACCCCAAACTAAGCAGAGCTTGTACTATGGAAACCTGATAACTGATATTACTACATATACTACTTTTTTATTTGTAAATACATACTTAATATACATATACACCCAAACTCGGGACATACAGACATGTTTATGCACACAAATGTATGTCCCGGGTAGGAATCGAACCTATGACCTGCAGCGTGAAAGGCGCCATCACGCCAACCACGCCAACGGGCTCGTCAGTATTATGTTTCGTTCAGTATGTAAAAGTTCGTCAAAAGATTTTCTGGTAAAAAAAGTATATTTGGTAATACTTTATTCTTAGATACAATTCAGTAATACAGTTACAATAACTAGTCCATGTAATAAACTTTTGAGATGCCTAACCTGGTATTAGAAAGTCTGAGAATATTCCAGATAGTATGATTGCAAAGCATTTTTTTCAAGCAGTAGCTTAAGATGTAATAGGAAAACCAAATCGAAGACTGTCATCTCTGCCTGTAATTAATGTTTGTCTTTGTACCGTTTTTACTCTAATGATAACTGGGTCTGGTAATAACAATAAATGATAAGATAAAAGGATTTATAGTAAGTACCTACGCACAGTTCACTTCGACGCATCTTTGATACTTATGTAAGTGCTTGACAATAGGTACTATGAATGTTGTTAATTATGTAATAAATAGACAACTAACAATAACTTTTGATCGGCGGCGCGGGCCATTCCTCTTCCGTTTTACAGTTACGTATTGTTTTACTGAAATCTAAATCGAATCTCAGTCGTTCTAATACAACTTCAGATAACGGTTCAGATAAAAATGATAGGGGTTTTCCCGCTTGCAATTAATCATTTTGATGTAAAGAAAAAATGAGTCCTACTTATTAAAATGAAATGTGCACGATGCCATTGCCAAACCTTGTCACTAGAGGTGCAAGGCCACGCGAAATATTTATTTTAATTAGTATAATGAAATAAGTATTCGCGGTAGATCGCGCGTCCTCGGAGCGGCGCCGGGCTCGGCGGCGCCGGCGGCGTCGCGACGCCGCCGCCGCCCGCCTGTTTGCACATAGCGTATGTTCTCTATTTACGCATGTACGTTTTCGCATTATTTCAACAAACACGTACCCGAATTACGAAAATCATGACGTCAGCGAACTTGCGAATATCCGATACTACTCATGTTTCTGTTTTTACGACTCCGACCTTATAGCATCCTTTCAACAATACGAGTTATGTATAATTCTGAGTGCGTACGGATCGCCCACGCTTTACTCTACCTATTCATTATTCGCTACAAGTACGTATTATATCTTTCATCCGCTTACAATGAAAAGTATTTGTAGAGTCGCTCTAACAAATTACGCGAGCAATTCAGCCGTCCTTTAACTAAATATTCAAATGTCACACATAGAGCTACGAGACGTAAAGAACGAGCTGACCTAGTTATGCGGGAGATTAATGTTGAGGTAAATCAGAAAGGGTCTGGCGCCGCGGTGCACTCGCGTGGACCTCGCCGCGGCGGTCACGCATACGCGCCCGCGCCGCAAACCGCCCTCTATTACTCACAATAAAACCTACCCACAAATCGCACTCCTTAACACTACCTCATTAGCCGACATTAAAATAAAACGGAGTCCACTTGCGGCCGGCGACCATCCCCATTCACACCGTTTAAGATAACGACTTCAACAGTAATCATATCTCGATGCTACTTCGGATAAACGATCGTGTCATGATCGCGCGTCGCGACGGGTGGAGCTGTTAAATAAAAAGCTCTCTAACATCAAAGAGTTTTTATGCAGCGAACGGCGAAAAAGACGCAAACTTAAATTATGTAGCGAGGAATGCGTTGCAGGCAGAGACACCGATCTGACAAAAATAAAACGTCGATTGTCGGCATTGGCGTGCACAAAACAAATTCCTGAGAGGCACATGCACACTGAATTAGACACACTCGTGATCGACTGGTCGCCAGTGAACCGTGAACGCACCATCTGACGCAGCGCCGCATAGAGATTAGACTTTTTAATGACGAAACCATAGATTAATGATTGGTCTCCGCGAGGAGTGCGCGCAGACCAATTAATCTAAGGACGTAAACTTCAATATCACAATTTTCTATCACACAGCCAAATATCACAGTGGACAGACATATCACCATCATCTATGCGTGTAAAAATCTCATGGCCTGACTGACTAATATTCAGCACTCGCACTATCTGTGCTATTATCGCGAACTGAATATTTAGTCATACAACTACCTAGTGTCAAATAAGATAAGTTTGCAAATTCGCACGATCCTAAAACAGAAGAATTACCAGAAAAGACGTTGTTTGTTTGTCGGTATCAGATTATTCCCACTGTGTCGACTTTACAGAAGACAACTTTAATCTTTGTAAAATTATCATCCAATTTATGTATTTTGTGACACCACTCGTACTCGTAGTACATGAGGGTTCAACAAATTCATTTATTAAATCCGAGCAAATGTTTTAAAAAAATCACCTTCAATATTGATCTCTTCATTTAGCTTACATAATGACGATATTAGGTACGTTTTGTTAATTATAAAAGCAAGCATTATTATAATGATGAATGTTTAACCGTCGTATGTAATTGCGGTGAATTGAGACTAATTATTCATTTTCCTGCAATCGTATTGCAGGGAATAATTTATAAGACAGAATTTAGTGGATTTTTGAGGAAATATAAATATCGATCAATCATAACTTGGCTTGATTAATTATTGAGGAAATCTTTCATCTCATTTACTTCGCAGCACTATTGACAACAATTGTAGCTCCAGTATACTGCTTTACAGAAATAATGACAATAATCAACTGTAAATTTAACGTGGCCTTACTTTCTTTTTATATGACTAAGGGCGAGACCCCACTAGGGCGTTGCGCTGCGTCGTCGCAACGGATCAAAAGGTCGACGGGCGAGAGACGAAGCGGGGGAGGGTGATGCGCCGACGCAACGCAACGCGCTAATGGGGCCCGGCCCTAAGGTGGCAAGCGTACAGCCAGCCTGATGTTAAGCGGTTTCCGTAGCCTATAGATGTTTGCAATATCAAAGGCATCGCTCGCACGTTGCCGATCTGGGTTGGGCTTCCGGCTCTCTCACTCAACGTACGCAACGCAGCTGTAATCGCTACTTTACGCTGATCTTCTGTAAGAGGCTGCAGTCAATCGGCTACAGCTTGGCTCTACCACCTTTACTAGCGTCTATGTTACATCATAGAGCTCGTGTCAGATGACCCTGTGTCCACGTCACTAATCTCAGGTTATGACGGCAACGTATGCCGTTCTTATTATGAAGATGCTCAGGTAGAGCAAACACAACGTGATAACGAGCACAATCACACGCAAATTTGCACGTGTGGTTAACGCGCCAGAATTAGCTTACCGCAAACACGGTGCCGGCAAGTCGTGCCTTCACATTTCTCAAAGTGTATCGTCATAATTTTTCTGTGAAGGTTCTATTGGAATAGTCTTCCTTCTTAGTATAGCGAAAGTGTGCTTGTTGTTCCTTCTTCGCGCAATAACTATAGTGCAAAAAATGTTTAGCGCAGAAAGAATGCAACTGTCTTAAAGACAAGATAGATACAGCCTCCATTAACTGTGCTTGTTACCAACAATCAAAATACTTGTGTCCCGTGTACTGGCAAGAAAGTTACTAAACGAAGCTGGTGGAGTCACGGAACGTAGCGCAGTTGGAACATAAATAATTCTCGTTTCATTGACATTGCAAACATCTCCCTGTCTAAAGGCATGAAATTAATTAAGTTTATTGCCCTCACACCTGGCTGAAATTCAATTAAAAATTATCAATTTTACTGTCTTCGGCGTGGTACCGGGGATTTATTAAAAGCACGATAAACTATATTATTATAGCCGGTGCCGGCAG
Organism: Drymonia ruficornis; assembly: GCA_947859195.1. Taxonomy (NCBI): domain Eukaryota; kingdom Metazoa; phylum Arthropoda; class Insecta; order Lepidoptera; family Notodontidae; genus Drymonia; species Drymonia ruficornis. Next base: position 7,056,637 of record OX401918.1, read on the forward strand.
ACGGCCAACTGGAGTTCTCACAAAGGGAACTGTGAATCAGATTTGATGCGTTTTATAGTTACGAGCCTCAGATAGACTTTACGGCCGGCGTAGAGTTCCGCCATGCTGTGCTTTAATGCTTATAAACCATATCGGAATTTCAATTAATTCAATACAGGAGCAGACGTAACACTGAATCCAGTTCTTATTTATTGAGAAAGTTATCAATAAAGTTATGATTAACTTTTGCCGCACAAAGGAGCTAAAGCTACTTGCGTATCGTTACCTACCGCTCCCTCATAAAATGAATAATAAATAATGTATGTAGTAAATGGCCGCATCTACATTAATACCGACGCCGCGTGACCCATTTAGCTTCGAAAACGAAAACACGAGAGAAACATTTATTGGGGCGAGTATATCACATTTTTGTCTAAGAATATAGTTCAGTAAATATAGTAAAAGAGCGCGTACGTTGACATCGTCGTTATTATTTTGTTCGCAAAAAATGCGTGTGTTGTAAGTAGTGTTCGCTAAAAAGGCGAGTAGACGGCGTCGCGGCGGCGGGTCGACGGCCGCGCCCGGAATAACCAGCAGCACCAGCTATATTTGCAGCAGCGGTGCGGGCGCGGGGGGAGCACCAGCGCGTGCCATTTCTGCACCAGCGCCCGGTGCATCTGAGTAATGCCATTGTAATGCTCTCGATATAGTCGTAATGAGTGGACGCGGCGGGCAGACGCGGCGTCGGCGACCACGCCGCGGGCCGCACTCGGCTCGGTCGCGGCTACCGCCCGGCTCGCAGCCTTCCCTTCCCCCGCATCTCGTTAATCAACCAGCCGTCGCCACCGGCATCGTCAGATCCGAGATAGCGCCATGCCAATAATTTGACAGCATTATTTATATGTTATTGAATTGATCATGAGTTTACGAGTAGCTTGCAGATGATGAGGCGAGCCAGCGCTGTAGCTGTGTAGCTGCTGTAGTAGGTACCTAATGTATATTGATGAGCCGGTCGTGGGAGCCGCCGCTCGCACTGCGCTGTCATTTGTCATCGCGAGTTCCTGTCACAGCACGCATACTTTCTTACGTTCTGCAATTACCTTTTAAAGTCGGCAAATTTGCCGATTTTAAAAGGTAATTGCAGAACGTAAGAAAGTTAGTGGAATGATGAGCGGGTGACAATAAAGAATTGCTGCTAAAGAATTGCTAAATGCGAAGATTATCGTCGATAAAAAGTGTCGTTTTCGAAGCGGTTTTACGGTTTTACTATTTTCTAAAGATAATTTATTCGTATATCGAAACACTTGTCATAATATATTCAGGTAGTGATGTGATAGTAGGTATTTATTGGGCGAAACTGTTGCAGTATCGCGTTACACAAGCGGTCACCCCAAAATGGCATATTAATAGCGGTCATCAAAGAGGCTACACTTGCAAAAAGTCCATAAAGCTGTATGTGGTTCACACGATTTCCACATGTGTGGATAGTTTTCGCGACAGATGGCCCGTGAGTCACTAACCTGTTGGCCGCGGTATACGTTTCCAGTGCTATCGAAATGATAATATTTATAAATCATTTTACACCAATATTAAATATAAAAAAATGCAAATTAAGAACGTCTATTAACGCTTTATTACCCACTAAACGAGCGCTCCTGTTTGTTGAACCGCAGGATATCAGATGTCATGTCTAAAAAGCATGACATCAGCTGTTACCATGAACATGGTTGTAAAAAGTGACATCACTAGGAAATGAAATTGTCCAAATCATCGTGATCACGCCATGGAAAAAAAACTTAAATAATAACCGCTTGTTACTGCGCGAGGACATTTTTATATCTGTCATTATGTAGCAGTTTTTCGTAGTGATCTTAATAGATGAGGGAGACTTCGTGACGTCATAGTGATGGCAATAAGTTTACGTCGCTTGTAACACTTGTTTAATCACTTCACTTATCTCTCATCACATTAACATGTTTAACTTAGATGAACTATAATAATAACTGTCTGTTGAATCGTTATACGCGCTCCCAAAATGGCACGTTAAAACTTGGCTAAATGGCACACCCGAGCTCAATCTCGCGACGAAAGCGTTTGACAGGCGTTTGAGATATTTAGGGCTTAGGTGTCTAGACGGCCGCATTTTGAACACCATAACCCGTTTATATAATTTTAAGCTAAATTAGTACCTACGCCACATCTAAGTGCACACCTCAACCGGTCCTTTGTCTAATTAAAAAGTCAAACCGAACGGCATGCGCATAATTAATTTTGTTCCCGGCGCGCTCTAATTGTCGAAGGATCCTTATCGCGATGCTCTTTCATGACTGCCACAATAGCCTGGCCCCATAATTTAACACGTCAGAAATACCTTCAATATCTCCGCTCCCCGGCACATATCTTGCTTTAATAGGGAATATGCCTGTTTTTTATATTTTTAGCTAATAATACCTATACTTTTTGAAAATAAAAAAAAAACTGTGTTAAAATTATTTCGATATGTCAAATGGATTTCGATATTGCTCGAAAAGTTTTGCCTAAATCTAGAAAATTATGTGTTGTGCCGAAGTGTATGAACACAATCACTAACGCAACGTATTATTTTTCGAAAATTTCAAAATTGGCCCAAGTTACTTTTAATGCATGTAACTTCAAAACGACTTTATCAAATTGAATGGAATATAAACGTATGTCGTTCTAGTAATTAGGACTCCATTGTTGCAAAGTTTCGAGCGATTTTACTATAATCATGACATCATTAAAGTATCAACATGTTTCTCTATATGGGAGATAAGTAATACAATATCGGTTATGTAGTGTCCAAAAATACTTATCAAATAACTGCGAGACATTGATAAATCTGAAAATATTCTACTTAGCATTCCGAACAACACGACTCCTTTGAAATTCACATCATACTCATGTCGTGTCTTCGAATATTATGTAAATCATTTTAGATAGCTTAGGTACATATGTATTTACTGTTTAGAATACATATTTACGTACCAGTGTTGGACAATACTCACTCCACAATGGGCACGTCCACAAGTGCCGAGCGGCATACCTGAGCAATCAGTCTGACCATGTAGACATACGTTATAAAAGATTGCTTGGGCGCGGCTGCTCGGGGTTTGTGGACGCACCTTTAGGTAGCAGGTTCAGTTAGTTTCGCAAACATATATAGCGGCAGGTAATCAGAAGAGTAACGACAGAAGAAGAAGAAAAAGAGAATCAGAAGAGTAGGCTATAAATTATTTCTGGTCTAAACTTGGATGGTTTGGCAAATTCGACCGAATGGGGGGCTTCGTACATTTAAGCTAGCTAGAGCTCTTGATTTTCATCCTCAGCTATGATATAAATAAATTATTGCATTCGGGCTATCAAAAACCTGATTTTTTCAGACAAGTTCAGCAGATCTTACAAACCAATTAAAAGTGTTCGTTCGTTCGCAAAGTGGCTGGTTTTATAGTGACGCTGGCGGCCCGCGCATGCCGTAAGCACGACTTTAATTGTATGAGTTTATCGCAACTGACAGCGCATGACAGACGCGTAAAATCAAAATGGGGGTAGATAGTACATACATTTTCGAAGGTTGCCACACGCGGGGCTCCACGCGTGCCTATAAAGCCGGAAACCCACCGCGGCGCACGGAGAGGCTACGCACGAAATGACGTCATCCATACATTTTCTTGCAAAACGTAGCCGTGGCCGTGTGCGTGGCCTCTCCGTGCACCGCGGTGGGTTTCCGGCTTAAAACGAGCCTAAAACACGTCCTAGACGATATGGCGAAAATAAAGGTTTAAGGTACTTACAATTCACATCTCCCGGACAAGTCTTGCAGCATCTGCCGGGCAGGAGGACAGGAGTGTCGCACGATGGCTCCGGACATTCATTCTTGATATTCCGGCAGTGCACTTTGGCCACTACTCGCCTTTTCTTTTGGACCTGTAGAATTAAATACCATTATGAAATGCTCTTCAGAAGCTGAAGACTTAAAGGTATAGGTGGATATTTTTTTAACCAGTGCACGAAATTTTTATATGGTGTTCTATATCGAACACAATTACATTAATTGATTTGCACTTTTCAAAAAATATTAGTAAAGTAAAACATGTACATACTTTAAGTTCGCATCTAAACGAAATTAGTAAAATCAGCGGTCAGTGACTTCGCCGCGTCGCATCGAGTGCGCAATCAGTCGGCGGGTGACCAAAATTCTGTTTCAAAGTAAATATTTTTAATAAACTGTATTTTTACATTTTTTTTAAACCTATAAATAAACAATACGTGTTTCGTATTTTTTTATGTATAATATATAAAAAATATGCGCACTAGTTAATATTATTTCCTGTATTAATTGTAAATACGTACCGCAACACACTCACATTTGATGCAGTACATGACACCAAAGGGTGGGCCGAGGTCCGCGAACCATTTTGAACCAAGCTCCATCGGTTGTTTGCCGAAAAGGCATTCTGAAACAATACGAAACAATGTTGAAATTAATAAAAATCTGAAATTTTGAGTAATTTCTATTCATATCTATTTTGGTTTGGATTGGTTTCGAGCTATATCAATGGTAATTTCATACGTTATTATAATTTCATTAAGTCCTACTTCAAGTTTTGCAATACGATTAGTACAATATTGTGTTAATTAAATAACTAAACAACCTTACCCCCCAACTAATATTTTATTGATATAAAATATGGCAAAGATTTTGTTTTCATTTTCATAAATTTTGCAAAAGGTATTAGTAAATTTCAGTGTCATAACTTGACCTAATAGGTTAATAGCTTGATACAGAGATATTTATCGGCAAAAATCACTTATTCTTAAAGTTGTGTAATCGATTTTATACTCCATTCTCAAGAAAACTAGGTTTTCAGTTATTTCAATAACACGATGTATATCGAAGCTACTACCAAAGTCACAAATTTGTGGCCAAAAAAAGGAACTATAATTTTGAATAAAGAAATTTCATATTTTTTACAGTCTTGAATCGAAACTAGCGCCGCTCTCAGCAGGCCAGATGAGTTTGTGGGACTTGTAGGTATAATTTATTTTTAACCCTGTGTTCATATACCTAACAATATCTACACGATGACGTAGTGACATTGGGAAGTACTTATTTATCTCTCCGTCATTTTGATATCTACTATTGACATTTTTTATCAACAATACTATAATACAAACAATAATAAAAATTTGTCAAGCGATATTTTAAGTGGTTAAATAATTTGTTTGTTTATATTTCATCAGTTTGTAGGTACTCCGAGTTATCAACTTTATGACTTTCTTCTCGATATGTAGATGATATTAACATTGTTTTCAGTATAACTTGTAGATCCATAAGCTATGTATATTAAACCTACTGCTATTTTTTGTATACAAGTAAGGCGGCAAACAAACATGCGGCCCGCCTGATGCTAAGTAGCTACCGTGAAGGGGAGTGGGATATAGCGAGGGACGGGGAGGGGGACGGATTTAGAGTTTGGGCTTCCGGCTCTCTTACTCATCTTACGAAACGTAGCTAACAGCTACTTAAGGCCGGCCGCAGATCATAAGAATTTGTCTATCAGACAATTTCTGTCAATTTCTGATAGGTGTGCGGGGACCGGCGGGCGTCCGAAATTGTCTGATAGACAAATTCTTATGATATGCGGCCAGCCTTAAACCGATCTTCTATGAGAGAGTGGTACTACCCCGGTCAAACCAGCCCGGATATGTGCTGTAGTCATTTGGCTTCTGCTAGGCTCTTCCACATTTACCTACTCTCTCTTACACTTCAAAAAACTTGGAGGTATAACGACCAATACTCTACATATTTGACTTATAACTTAACAGCTATGTTAGCCGCGCAAGCGCAGGTTAACAAGTTGCATTTACATACCGACCCTGTGAGCGAACATCTAAAAATAAAAGTTGCACATCTCAGTGTTAAAATAAATGTAATGTTGAACTCGCATACTTGTGTATAAATGACATTCTGTATCTATGCGCACAGCGTGAGATGGCCGTGATATTCTCGCTTTAGAACCAATTTGTACGCAAACTGCCTTTATTTCCAACATTACTTTTGTATAAAACCCAATGGAGTACATTCCGTATTTTAAGTCTATTTCTGTAGAAATTATGTTACTTTGTCGCATCATTAAATAGCATAGGCATAGTTTTGTATAATTGTTACCACTACGGGCCCTACCACCACCTCTTATAGCAGTATTGTTTTAACGTTTCAGCGACTTTTTGTGCAATGACGTTTCTAACTGTCATGACAATAAGGTACGTCATTGCACAAAAAGTCGCTGAAACGTTAAAACGTTCCTATAATTGAATCGCGATAAGAGGTCGTGGTAAGCCCCCTGAACTTAAAAGCTGTTGTTTTTCCTAGCTATAAATAAATAAATAAATAGATAGCTAGGTAGTAGGCACATTATAGGGATAGATCTATTGGTGGTAGAGACAATTGACTGCAGCTCATATATTAGCTGGCTCGACCCGGGTAGTACCACCCTCTCACAGAAGGTCGGCGTGAAATAGATATCACAGCTGCGTTTCGTACGAAGAGTGCCCTGCCCCTCCCTTTATCCCACTCCCCTTCAGGACAGCAACGTGCGAGCGATACCTTTGGTATTTCTTGCATCTAATAGGCTACGGTAACTGCTTAGCATCTGGGGGCCTTACGCTTGTTTGCCACATTAGTAACATTTAAAAAAGGTATTAACAGTTTGAATGGCAAATTGGTAATCAAATTCTAATTTAACAGACTAGTTTGGACATTATCTATCTTGAACTAAATCTCTACAACGTGAACTCTACGGAAGAAGAAAATATTACATCGTGCTGGTCCTACTTCTTTAGATTAGTCCCGTTGGAGAGGTTTCTTGAACCAACATTAAAAACTAATAAATGTGTAAGTAGTAACCTCTGTTAAACCGTTACCAACAAGTTCATAAATTACAACAAGCTTATGTTTATGACGCGGATTGAGGATCTCGACTCTACAATATTAATTTATCTGAGCAAGATAGGTAGGAAGGCTCGTAATCGTAAAGATTGAGCTCGTTGTCGTCCGCATAGAGACAGAAAAAACAAACAACGCAAGACAAAAAAAATGTTAGGTTAAATAACAATGTTTCATAAATCCCCGAAAATTGAAACAGACAAAGTCTTGGGGCCTATTACGAACCCAGACCATTTTTTGTTCGTCCGCCCGTTCGTGAATTTGATATATATTTTTACTAGGTATGGAAATGTATCAAAATTCAAAATTTAAAGTCCAAACGAAACGAGTTATTGCTTTCATTTTCGGGTTCATAATAACAGCTCTGGACCACCACGATGGACAAACGGACAGTTGATTTCCGAGGGCGTGTTATTAGTACATCACTATCTGTAACTTAATGTTCTGCTCAATTATGGTTAGCAAAACATTAAAAAGTACCGTCATTAGTGGCTGTTACTTGTGTATAGTTACCTCATGTGTTATTCTTTAAACTATTAAACTTTTCGCTTTCCCAGATAATTAAACTTCGCGTAATCAAATCGCATGGCGGACGGACAGCAAGCGATTAGGTGTCGCGGTTAGATTCCCTATCAGATGCGTCGGGTCGATAAGGTGCCGGCCTCTGTAACAGGCGTCTGTGTTATCATCGTCTCCCAACTATTTAATTAACCTCACTCCCGAGTGCACAGATAACACGTGCGACATTGCGTGAGAACATGTCGCTCTTGCTCTCCGTACACATCCGATGTTGCTAATCCTATCACAATTTAAATTGAGACAAAGCTTTTAAAACGTTACACGGCTTGACGTCGGAGTGACAGTGAAAGGTTCCACATGGTATAAAAAATTACAGTGGGCGGTGATAGAATAGAGCCAGATGACTCAATGGAAGTAGACGACATCAATATAGACCAGACGACGTCAACCGTAATAAGGAAGGAGGGTGGCGGCGGCGCGGGCGCATTCAGGATGCAGCAATCAATACGCTTTGCATACCGACAAGTTTCATCCGTCATTATCCTCGTTTTTTATTGCAGATTTTTCAGAAGTACGTCAATTTCATTAAAACCGAAAGTTATGATTGCAACTAAATAAGAAAGTGCTTGTTTATTTTTTTTCCTTTCGAGTGCGGAGTGCCAAAAAAGCATTATTTACCGTCTCACACCTACTCGATCGTTAAGAGACGCGCAGGGAGACGGCCGACACGCGCCGTCCACACACCCAACCTATTTTATAAGCCGCGCGTGTTTCTGGACTTTTGTATGTATATAAAAATATTATCTCTGACATGATTTAGGCATATAAAGTCAGGCGAGACATCGCGTAACCTTCCTTTCGTTTTCTCGGAAACGTTGGCGACGAGCCAGAAACGCTACGCCAGGGAAATGAAGTATTGGCGACGCCCGTCTTATGCTTCTTTCACGATCTGTTTATGGAATTTGTACCCGATACGATCCGATGTTTATTTTGAATTTATCGCGCGTATATCGGAAATTTCTGGATATTACATCGATATCTAACATCCTGTGTTTAGAACTGAAATCGTTCCGAATCCTGTCCGCAGCATACCTCAACAATATTTTATTACGTGTTTATTCGCCGTACATTGCCATATCGACTTGTATGCACGCCGCATGTAGTCTAATATGGTACAATTTGTAATCTTTGGAGCGTGGCGTGTTCGGCCTCACGGTTACTGTATTGTGTCATGTCATAGCATAGATCATGACAACTATGAGTTAAACGTCAAACCAGAAGTATATGGTCTGCTCAACGAAGCGTGCGCGAGTCTCTTCAATAAATCCTCTACATAAAAGGGTGTAAAGAGCCGCGCGCCGTATTTCAGCGAGCGTGGGCAGCGCATAAATTGTTCGTTCTGAATTAGCCTTAAGCAGGATATTTTGACATTCGCGGTGCCGACGCACTGACTAGTTTACACTCGCGCTCCAAGTGTGGAGATACTTCACGACGCGATACGACCGCCGCCGCGCCGAGATTATAATTCATCATATGCAAATGTAACTTTGTATGGAGGTTTCATTTAACGAGATGTCGTGATATATCGGCTTTCTTTTTATAGTTGAATAGCGGAGGGTCGAGCGTGCGATGCTGAGTCAGATGCGTGCGGCGCGGCGCGGCGCGGCGGTGGCGTGGCGCTCCGCGTAGGCGATCGCTCGATCGGTTGATTTGCTTTGATCACTGTATCATTACACACACCCACACGCTGAATGATTGCTCGCTGATCCGCCCCTTGGCGTGCTCGTAATATTACGTGCACTACAGTTTGTGACGCTGTCATACCGAACCCACAAACTTTTTGATCGTATTCTTCACGATTTCGCACCGGATTGTATGATACCTGTTGTATGACATAAAGTAACTTTATCATCTACTACACTTACCGCATCGCTTTTCCTGACTACAGTTATCTTTTTTTTATTCAACTTAAACTGAAATAAAACCGTGATAATTCACGGCTGGCTTACTTCTAAGTTCAAAGACCATCGTGTCCATGGAGGCAAATGTCACAACCATAAAAATAGTCTGTACCAGTCAGCCGATGACGACTTCAGGGTCTCAGGTGTTTAGCGAAGCGGCTGCGGCTTGTGCGTACAAGTATTATGTAAAACATACAGTATCAAATGTCACCGACAGGTGTCTGCCTCGCGAATAAAGTCCTAGTCATAGGTACCTACTGTTCGCTAACAACTGCATAAATATAATTATGTATGTTCTTAAATATTTTTTGAACTTGTATTTGCTGCAAAACCACAGAGTAAAGACTAAAGAAAGAGGTGCCCTTATTAGATATATGTATGAAAAAAAACGTGGTCATTGTTTTTTCATTTTCATTGTTCTATATACCGTTAAATAGTTGAACTACTACTCTTCGTTTTATGTCGATGTTTAGTACTAGGCCGACCACTCGGCCGAGTTGCTTAGGGCCAGTCCCCTTAGTAGTTGGTCCATGTGCAAAACATATCGGGAACCTAAAAAAACATATTTTATTCTGAAAGTGTACAAAGTGTCAAAAACTTAAAGGTCAAATACCTAAAGGTCAAAAACTTGAAACAAGACCGCGCAAGGTTGATTCTCAACTCGCTCTCTGAATTGTTCTAAATTTAATTTCATGTAAAATCACCGTTTTCAATAGGTAGTTTTTATTTTTACGAGAACATTGCGAGAGAACCTGAACATTATCGAAATGCTACCGAATTTCAGTCGCCACAGTTATCAGTTGGGCCATCATGATTAGCCCTCTGTGAGAAGGTTAAAGAGGTGATGATTATTGGTTATGCACATATTATTATCTCTTAGGGCCTCCGCAGACTAGCTACTTTTAGCATCGGCGACCGGCGATTTTGTGACGTAGTATCGATGCTGCGTCGCGTTTCTTCAAGCGAGACGCAGCATCAAAATCGCCGATCGCTGATGCTAAAAGTAGCAAGTCTGCGGAGGCCCTTAAGAGAAATAAATAGGCACCTTTTGTCATCATTAAATTCATATGTACGAGAAAAATCTGTGAAAGCAGTGGTCTGGCATGTGTGCTATGTCTAACCAGTGTGGCACTTTTGATGATACGCGCTATTGAATCAACGGTAATGTTGCCATTACGCTTCTAATGAACTCATCAGTAATCTCTGGGTATCAACGACGGTCACGCGTGCACCGAGAACGGTGTCAACTCCCCATAGTGTTTGGCTAATAGGTTTATGGTGTTGTAATGGATCCGGCTATTTACAGAACTATAAATTATCAACTTCTTTGGAAGGTCTGAAGTGATGCGAAGAGGATGAGCTGGAACTAAACGGTTTTGTGGATAAAATCCTGCAATCTTTTATAAATAGAGCGTTTGGTTCGACTTCGTACAGCCTTTCATAATGTTTCTTTTGTAACATTTGATACATTATTTAGGTCAATTTTATTTCATAGACTAGTAGATCATGGTAAATGGTCCTGGTCCTGGTCCCATGGTAAAGGTGATGGTAAATGGTCCTGATAATGTTCGATATTTTCCTAATCCATTCCCCACCCTTGCTCAAAGGTTTTGGAAGATCACTTTTTAAAACTTCACAAGCTTATTATTTTGTCAGATCCAAGGCAATCATTGTTCAAGCAAAAGAAGGAATAAAGTTTTGTTAAGAAGAACTAGTACAGCCTGTAACCAAAAAAAAAGGTGACCATTTAGCGGCATTTGAACTGAGCGTCTCCGTGCTTCGGAGGGCACGTACAAAGTCGGTCCCGGTTGTTGTCTTCTAGGCAGCTGAAGTAAAGCCTTGTCAGAGGCCTTCGGGCGGCTTGAACAACTCTGACAATAGATTGGTCACTAACCATACGATAAGAAGAAAAAAAACGTAATGATGAATATTAAAAATGAAATGACATCATCGCATGATAATTAATATTAATTGAATATAAATGCGACAGACAGGCCGGCGAGCGGTCTGCGATGGATCCATTTCCAAGTCCATTGGCTGGAAGCCACCTGTGCCAGAAGCCTTCTCATGTTTCACGCATACGTAATATATTAATATTAATTGGTCACACCTCAACGCGTGACAAGGTGATGCGGTTTAAAAAAATTAAAAAATAATACTATTTAATTATCGATATTTTATAGAATAGCTGGAAATGTTTAAGTAAAACTATCTGAGGTAAGTAGGTACCCAAGTGATTAATGGCAGTGTTTTCCTTTTCGCTCTAATCATTTATTCTTATCACATTATCGTGGTGAACTATTGTGCAAGGGAAGTGGTAATGAGGTAGGTATATCTGACCTCATGCACTCGCTCCAAGTCACTCAGTAACTTGAGAAAAATAATGTTCTTATAGAGCTTTACGATTTTTTTTGTAATGATCTAAATAACTAAAAAATTTGACCCATGGTTAAAGTTACTAAAAACTCTATTAATTGTAAATAAAATCACACATATCCGCGAGTACCCCGCGTGTGTTCCACAAACAAATACAAACCAGTATAATAATTTTTAACAATATTAAACGTGTGAACAGAATTAATTAACGTTCATTTAAAGGCGAGTTGAAATAATTGGCGCAATAAAAACTGTTAATGTCACCTACTGCATCGCTGAAGACGATGACGACACCGAACTTTGTCTCTGTACACATAGCGATCAACTTTGTTACAGTAATGGTAACATGCACGTCATTATGACCTTAATTGGCAAATTCGTAACTTTTTAAATTGTATAAACAACACGAAACAATTTTGATACTTTGTTGCGTTTAATGTTTTGAAAACAAAGCTCTCTCTTTTGTTTTAAAGATATGCATTTTGTGATCCGCAATAATTGTCTTCTCTTTTTAAATAACTTCAGCAAGTGTTGATTGAATTAAGCAGCGCCTTTCAGCTACAGTGCAAACTCGCATTGTAAAGTTCTTCGGACACGTCTCAAGGCGGGAACATGACTCCATAGATCTTGTTGTGCAGGGGAAGGTAGAGGGCATCAGACCACGAGGCAGGTCACCCATGCGATGGACTGACCAGATAAAATCTTGTGTGGGTGGAACCTTGTATGAATGCACCAGAGCCAGCACCAACAGGGACAAATGGTGAGAGATCGTGAGGCGAACAACATCTGCCCATGGTAGCTCCACATGATGACCACGACCGCTCTGCCAAGAGCTTAACGACTAAGAAGAAGTGTTGATTGTATTGTTAAGGTATCATAGGCCCAACAAGAAACCTGCATACGTCATCAAGTGCGTTCGTCCATATGTCTCAATGATAACAGGAAAACTGCGCAGTGACTACGGAACTCTACATTATGCGTCGCCCGACAAGCACTTGGTCAGATCATTCTCTTAATTTTTTTTTTTCTAGTAAAATGTATGGGAAAATTGTGATTATTCACAGTTTTTCCCCACTTCCGTGCCTAGTTGTAATATAATTTTATTGGGTACTTAAACCACTTTACGGACGTGCCAACAACAGGGTGGCCTATGAGTATGTTTCTTCGAAACTAATCAAATTCCCCAATCTCAATGATAAATGTTAGTATTCTATCATAAAAAATGTTATACATTCACATATTTTTAGGCTGTTTAATGTCATCGCTATGTATGCGAGTACACATAAATTATTTTTATAGAAATATTTGCACGCGATGCTTTACGCGCATAACACGTCGCTTTCGAGTGTTATTTACGCGCGAATTTCACTTTCTAACTTTAAAAGGTAAAGCTTTTTCACTGAAACATAAAGAAGCTATTCTTTGAATACAAATTGCAACAAAAACTGCTTCGAACTCTACATACTCACCTTAAGAATACATTGATTGAATCTCAACATCTCATTTCTTTTGAACTGCAAGGGTATGTAGTACATAATCACATTAAGTGGTATATAGTGCGATACACTTATCGGCTAATGTTTCCTTTCGCTCCTGCGCAATCCTCTTGATGTCGCCGCGACAGCGAGGCGTCACAGTGTCGCGAAATCGACGGGAGATGTTATCGACGCAATAGGCCGTTTTATAGTAGTGTCCGAGTGTAGTCGTCCTCGCTTACATTATGTACCGCGGAATATGCGCGCAAGGTTGTCGACTTCGGCGCCATCGCAGTGCCAGCCCGCCTTCCTGGTCGCGCGCATATCCATTCTCTTTACTGACAGCCTCCTTAACTCTCGCCGGTGGTCCTTAACGACTCATAACCTTATCCTATTCGTATAAAAGGCCGCGCGTTACCGCTACTCTCGTATCGGATCTGGCAAGTATTGATGGCAACACATTACGTCTCGCTCGACGGCTCAGTTTCGTAGAGTACCGAAATAAATTATATCTCTCCACATTCCTTTAGCTGTGATCTGACAAACAAATTAATATGTTCCATGCAAATAATTTAGATAAACTTATTAATTAAATAGATGTTCAATACGTTATAACTCATTTAAAAACAAAACAGTGCGTTTTAAACTTCTTAAGTCGGTAGATACCTACGAGCATAAATTGTCTGTGTAGGTATTAATAGAGTCTCGTTTCCCTCAACTTTTGTTTATTATTGTAGACTTCATTGACTGGGGCCGGCGCCTGCTTGGCGCAATTGTGACTGGTTCTTCTCGTTCTATATGTCCATAATTCGACTTATATATGTTTATTTCCAGTGTATCCTGATTAAAATGCAAGAAGGCGACGCAAAGGCCGTTTACATTGTCGAACCAATTAGTAGGAACCATAAAAATCATACAAATCATTCTCCTTCCTTATTGGGCGTTAAGCTGACCGGTGGCGTGATCTTTATACTCTTATAATTTTCGGAACACTATTATATTGAGACAGTTTTACGAGGTGTAGACAGCTTAAGTGGTACAAGGTACTCTTAAAGCGATACTGCGCGCCATATCGGGAACGGAACGACTCGTCGAGATTCGAGTTCCAGTGTGAATTCACTTTCGTAGATAAAATTGTGCACGCTTCGTAAAAGCGGTCCGATGCTTAATGGCTTATTATTGAGTTTGATAACGAAGCGTGGAGCGAGCAGTGGATGGGAGCCAACTTACTCAACGAAAATATCGTAGGTATATAATTTATTATGTATCATTCTACGGATGCTTGGACAGTGAGCCTGTCGTACGATTGCACCTCATAAAAACAAACTTAAAAAAATATTTCGCGAACATGTGTCGTCCCGACGGCCACCGATTTAGCGGACGATGCATAATATTATATTTCTCAGGGAAAATAATATATCTGTCATTTCGGAATAGTTTTCGCGGAGAAAACAAATGGCCGAACATTACTTTCTGTCGAAATGAAACGTCTCAAAGGCACGACCTCTACGTCCGAAAGGTCGCTAGACGAAAATATGAGTAATCGAAATTAAAATAGTTTTATATCACAACATACGCCGACTGGGTAACTCATATTGGATAGAACATCCGAATAGTTTAGGCTGAGCCTGGATTGTCGAGGATGCAGGTAGTTGAACAGGTTTAATATTCTAGGTGAGCGAGTTCCGCTTTTAAGAGGAGGGTTCGAAATTTGGTTGATTTTCTATTCTACTTTTTCTTTAAGTAAGTATGTGGACTAGGAATCTTATATTTAGATGTATGATTTTTGACTATATTATCTTGAGTATCTTTAAATCCAAATCACGATTTGATGAAATTTTCTCGATAAAAAAAAATTATGAAATGAGCTCTAATTATTTACAATTTTCCTTGCTACCACGATGTTTTTACGATTTAGATCACGAAATTATTTCTAAAACATAGCAAATAATGATATCTAAACTACCCTTCAACCATATTTTAATTCATGAAGTAGTTTTTTTTTAATTCAAGTAAATGTGGTTTGGCGCTTACGTTGTTTATTTCCGAGCGCGCGCACAATATCGCCATCTCACATTTTAAGTACTTGAACTAACCATGTCTCTCTCTAACTTTGTATTGTCAGTGTCCGCTCGGACTTGTTCGACGTCGGACCTGTGAAGGATTTTTTAAAAAATATTACGAAAAAATATTACGGTCGTGCCACATTACAGGTACAGTACAGTATTTACAGTCCGCCGACGCCTATGATAAATAAATAAATATCCTTGGAAATTCTTTTACACGTGACTACCTGATCCCAAACTAAGCAGAGCTTGTACTATGGAAACCAGATAACTGATATTACTACATATACTACTTTTTGTTTGTAAATACAAACTAAATATACACTTAATTACACCTAGACTCGGGACATGCGGACATGTTCATGCACACAAATGCATGTCCTGGGCAGGAATCGAACCTACGACCTGCACTGCAGCGTGATTTTCGTTTGCTTTTCCTTGTCTTGTGTAATTTCTTTTCATCTCTTGTCATTTTGTGTCATCTCTTGTCATTTTGTGTCATCTCTTGTCATTTCATAGTTATTCGTGTCATTTCTGTAAAAACTCCCTATTTCGCTTACTGTTATATACTTGCAGCATGGTCTTGGGCCGACAGTGGGAATACATTGCTTGTCAAAACAATGGAGTCGCTTTATTGCGTTTGTTGTAGGTATGGATGGGCAAGTAATAAATATATCATACATCAATAAATTATCGTAAAAAATAACATTACAGATATGGATAGGAAAATGTTTGTCCGTCCTATTCAATCTATTATATTATAAACGAAAGTAACTCTGTCTGTTACCTTTTCACGGCTAAACCGCTGAACCAATGTTGATGAATTTTGGTATGGAGATAGACTGGGTCTTGGCGGAGAACATAGGCTACTTTTTAGGGTTCCAAAGGGTGCTAACGGGACCCTATTACTAGGCCTACGCTGTCCGTCTGTCTGTCTGTCCGTCTGTCAGCGCGGGCTGTATCTCACGAACCGTAACAGGTAGAGAGTTGAAATTTTCACTGAATGTGTATTTCTGTTGCCGGTGCAGAACAAATACTAAAAATATAATAACATTTAAAAATAAATATCAAGTCTCAAACTTGATATTTTTGATGTGTTTATTCTACGGTGGTACGGAACCCTTTATGTGCGAGTCCGACGCCTTCAGATCTTATGAATGTTTTCTTGAAATAAATATAGTGTATTTTAAGTAATTAACTGGCCAACCCTCAGGTCCTACCTACCATGTTAGGATCTTTTTCGTTCTAGCGGGTGTAAACCGTGATTTAACGAGTTAATGTGATAATTTTTGTATTTAAATTATTCAATTCAATGTATTTGTTTCAGACATAGTCCAATATTGATTATTAAAATTATTATAATTTCACAATAAATATAAAACAATAAATAAAAGTAAAATTAAATTAAAAAAAATAAAAATATATTTTTTATTTTTCATGTTTTATCATTAAAATACAATATAATATAACATAAATTAAAATAAAATACAATAACATAAAAACATACCCCTAATTAAACAAATACCGTCCGCGTGGGATACTGGCTGCATGTCCTCCCTGTATTCAAGCTGTTCCTGTTGTCAAGCGAATTTTTTGAGCAAGGAAAGAGCCAGCCCTCTTGTCACCTGTGGCGGTAACCAGTCTAAGGGTGATTTTGATAGATAAAAAAATAAAGATAAAAAGATAAACAATAAATAAATGCATGGTTAAATCAATAAAATTAATAAAAACTGAAAATTAAATTAAAAAATAAATTAAATATGGTAAAAATAAATATTATGACACCGCTGATGACTTCATGATCGGCATCGAAGTTAAGTACCAAAGTATTCCTTTGCCTACGAAACATGAAAAAGATACTCATATCCGGCAGTCAGTCACTGACACAGAGTATGTACATTTTTACCCGACTACGGTGGGCGGAGGGTTATGATTTTGACCGATATGTATGTATGTTCATCTGCTCCCGTATAACGTCCAAACTATTTTTATCATAATAATTTGACTAATGAGATATCGTTGGACGCGTCTGGATCGTCCGCTGGTTATAGGCTATTATACGATCGAAATATTGTTATACGTATCTATCAGCATATTGTAGGTATCGTTTGTCTTCTTTTGACTTACTTTGTCTTCAGCAATAAAAACAACATAGAAATTAAATTATTTTTTTCAAATACACTCGACGTAAAAATCCCATATAAAACGAAAAAAATATATTTGAATATTTTCATCCATTTCATCTATTTTAAAAGGTGCACTGGGACATATTATTTTAATTGTACGAATTAAACAATATTGTTCCTTCAAAAAATAACTATACTATAGTCTACTCCATAGCTGTTCTGTCCTAGCTAAGCGAGAGGGATATATCCTTCGGCAGCTCACGCGACGCTAGCCACACCCCGAAACTAAAATTCATTTTTTTCTTGTATCGTCTTAATTCGATATAAGTAGGCACACGTTAATAAACAGCAGATGAGGCTCAAGTTCAGGTAACGGATTGGACAGTTTCATATTAAAAGTCGAATCCGATAGGCACATTCATTATGAATATCCTGATCTGCTAGCGAACGTTTATTTTCCCGAGTGACGGACTCACACAGTACGCCACTTGGCTCGACATTACGCATTTGCGACGATGAGATTGTCGATATTACTATGCTGGTTATTGCCCTGCATAATTTTCCTATCTTAGAAGATAATGAGGATTCACTGCAGAGCAAAAAGTAAAAAGAACGAACGAATCACTCACAGATGCATGGGTAGGCGTATAAGGGTGCGTTTCGATTGAAGCGGAGCGGGGCGGAGCGGGGCCGAGCGGACCGTGAATTGGCCAATCACAGTGCTTGAAATCTCCACTCCGCATCAGTGGAAACAGTGTAAGCGGGGCGGAGCGGAGATGAGTGGACTTTCGAATAAAACAAATGAACACGCGGCCCCGAGCCGGACAGAGCGGAGTCGAGCAGGCTGTGGTGCCGAGTGGTGGGCACGAAGCGGAGCGGAGCTGGGCGGAGCGGGGCGGGGCGGGGCTGGGCGGAGCGGAGCGGAGCTGGGCTGGGCGGAGCGGAGATGAGTGGACTTTCGAATAAAACAAATGACCACGCGGCCTCGAGCCGGACAGAGCGGAGTCGAGCAGGCTGTGGTGCCGAGTGGTGGGCACGAAGCGGAGCTGAGCTGAGCTGAGCTGAGCGGAGCTGAGCGGAACTGAGCGGAGCTGAGCGGAGCTGAGCGGAGCTGAGCGGAGCTGAGCGGAACTGAGCGGAGCTGAGCGGAGCTGAGCGGAGCTGAGCGGAGCTGAGCGGAACTGAGCGGAGCTGAGCGGGCTGTGGTGCCGAGTGGTGGGCACGAAGCGGAGCGGAGCTGACCTGAGCTGAGCTGAGCGGAGCTGAGCTGAGCGGAGCTGAGCGGAGCTGAGCGGAGCTGAGCGGAGCTGAGCGGAGCTGAGCGGAGCTGAGCGGAGCTGAGCGGAGCTGAGCGGAGCTGAGCGGAGCTGAGCGGAGCTGAGCAGGCTGTGGTGCCGAGTGGTGGGCACGAAGCAGAGCGGAGCGGAGCGGAGAGGAGCGGACTTTCGAGTACAATATATGAACACGCGGCCCCGCTCCACCCCGCCCTGCTTCAATGGAAACATTTGCCACTTCACACTGCTATTCTCCGCTCCACTCCGCCTAGCACCGCTCCGCTCCACCCCGCTCAACCCCGCTCTGCTCCGCCCCGCTCCACTTCAATGGAAACATTTGCCACTTTTCACTGTTCTTCTCCGCTCCACTCCACCCAGCTCCGCTCCGCTCCGCCCCGCTCCGCTTCAATGGAAACAGTTGCCACTTTTCACAGCTCCTCTCCGCCCCGCTCCGCCCCGCTCCGCTTCAATGGAAACGCAGCCTTAGACAATGAATTTCAAATACACGGTCTCTACCTTCGGCTACGCCTACCCAAATCAAATACCGCCTCACCTACCCAACAGAGTTATCAATCAGGCGGCAAGAATGCAAATTTTAATTGTGGCCGGGCCGGGTCGGTGTCGCGAGGTATTATGATCGCAATTTATTTGCAACGACGGTGCGCACGCGGCGCGGGGCGGGCCCGGCACGCACTGCGCCGGGGAGGGAGACAACCGCCAATTATGAATAAACTAGCTCTACTACTATGTTAATGAGACTTGTGATTTTTCCTCGACGATTTCACCAGCGAGTACGCTCATTAATGGTTTTGTGGCTTCGTTATCAGACCTAGTAGAGAGCCTCGTAATCTGCGGGCGACTATGCACGTCTCGACGGGCGCTTTGTGCCCGCACTCGTGGAATAAGCCTGCGCTGCGCCAACTTGGAGGAGCGATAAATGTGATGAAACTGAAATTTGAATTTTACTTGAAATTTTCGGAAGGCAGCACACTGGAGCTATTGTTTACCAAAATGCATTGTATTAAAATAAGTAAATGGCGATTTAAAAAAAAACAATGTAAAAAAGACAAGCCCACTGAGTTTCTTGCCGGATCTTCTCAGTCGAGGTCGCGTTTCCGATCCGCCGGTAGAAGTTAAGGAAAAAATGTAAAATGACAATTTGTAAGTGCCCCCGTAGACCTAAACAAAATAAATGATTTGAATTTTGAATTTAAATGAGATCTTTTATTATTGACCTAACTCATGAATAGGAGTCTCGAGAAACCCATAATGTGAACCAGAATTGCCCATCAAACTTTCAGTTAGGTAAATCGGTAGACCACTATTTACGTTCAAATTAATAAAATACGTTAGATTTTCACTATTAATAAAGAGGAAATATTAAATTGTTATATCGTGTAGAATATTATATTTTTGTTTACGTATCGAAATGTATCATATGTAGGTACCTACACTAAGGACCCTGAAAAATCTTAGCCTACGTTACACGAGTTATCGAGCCTGGAACAAACGAATTGGTAACGACAACATCAAACCGTGACAATTATCTTTTAAAACTTCCGACCACAGCTTCACGTCCTCAGTATAGTCCGCTCAGCGGCGCGCCGTGGGCTCGTCCCCATTTCCTGGGCTAAATATAATGTTACTTGATCATTTAATTATATGGAGATTAATGGGCCGGCGGGAACGCTAACATCCATTGGATGTTCAAACACCGTAGCTTTGGCGACGATGAATGGCAATCAAATCGTTTCAAAACAGTAGTCAACAGCAGTTTAATTAAGGAGAATACTAAATGACCTATTTCTACTAAGAAACATACCTTATATCTTACAGAGGTATTTCAACCAGTACAATGTTTTGTACACTTTTGTGTATCGTGAGTACCTACTTCAGTCAAAGCAATATTCACTTCATAACCTGATTCCTATTTAATAAAAGCAAATAGGTAGGTACTATGTACCCAACCAACTCTTGATTTCGCCACAACAATAGTGAGCTCCAAAAGTTTTCATCCAGCAAAAGACTGAAACCTAGTCACATCTCTACATCACGCCTACTCGGGTCGCGCGCGTAAGCCGAGGCGACCAACCGACTTGTTTATATCCGTTTTAGAATCGCGTGAAGTAAATAACAGTCCGTAGTCGACCCAATTTGTAGTAAATATTATCTATTTATTCAGTACCAGTTAAAACAAGACTATTCCATGCTCCCAATTCAAGGTCGTGGAAAACAACATTGTGTTTTGTCTAGGGGAAAAGCCGGAACTCTCTGAAATAGGCGAAGATGTTTATTAAACATGAAAGTTTCACAAGCTAGAGAAATATGTAGGACAAAAGCTTACAAGCTTTTGTCCTACATATTTCTTTTATTCTACAGCTTCCTGAATTCAGCTTCCTTTAATTATGAGGATTGTCACCACGCCTTTTACCGTAAAATGCTTAATGCGATTACAATTCTCTGTACTCTGAAAGCTAGCTCGAAGGATGGTGTAATAAGTTCCTTACTCTACATTTTTCTTTCTTAGTCTATCAACAACTTGCTTGATTTTCGATATACGTCGCCACTCGACAAGTTTTACCAAAATTTATCGACAAGATGCAAAGATATTATACGATCAAGAAACAGGGAGACCGTTCCCAAATAGTATGTCATACTTGGCGGAGTCTATGGACTCGGTACGACTCAGTTGTTCGCGGAAAAATAATGTTGTAAACAATACCGGCATTGCCGATATGCGCACTTGCGCATCTTCTAGTGAATAATACGCATCAAAAAGGTTGATTGTCAAATTGTGAGTGCAATAACACATGTGATACGCTGCATGTACAGTCAGCAACATAAGTCGCTGAACATTCCCAATGTTTCAAATCGGTTATACTCTTTATTTTACAAACGTTGGTGACCATTGACCAACCACACATTAGCAATATGTCAAAATTTTGTTTAGATGAAGAAAAAATATGGATTTTATGCAAAACAAAAGTGTACAAGCGATTTGAAAAACTGAGAATGTTCAGCGACTTATGTTGCTGACCGTACCTAGTGGATGCGTTAAGCACAAGGTTAGTGATTACAAAGTTAGGATGTTCCATATCTGCTAAAATAAACATCAAGATGTATCTATTCTCTAACTTATTTATGATGTTTACAGGAAAAAACATTCTGTTTAAAACATCGTGTACCAAAATTACAGTTCTTAACACAAGATTTGCGCTTAGCAAATGTTAAACAAATAGCATTTAATAATAGGGCAAAATTATTAGATGCAGGGACTCATAATTACGACGTGAAGCGTGTGTAGGTCCCTACTTCGCAGGTGGGCCTATAGTTGCAACCTGCAATCATGCCTACATCTCAACCAATTGCTTCAATTACCTTATTAGTTTCGTTGTCCTCCATTGAGAACGTCATAAAAGTTTCTTACGTAAATGAAATCAAAAAGGAACACAAGTTAGGGTTTATTTACATTTGCAGTCAAGAATTACAGAGTTAATAGGCCTTTATGCAAAACTGTTCATAAATAAACTGTGTTCTACAAGACGCAGTGATTTATATTGTAGCTTCGAGCCATCAGCCACGTGTTAAGAAACATGTTGTAAACATGTGTGTGGTCTAAAACTCGTACGATATTGTATGAGATAGTTTTAGGTTCATAGTTGAAACCAGCTTCTGCCCGCGACTTCGTCCGCGTTAACTCTAAAATCCCACAGGAATCTGACATTTTTTCGGGATAAAAAGTAGCCTATGGTCTGCTCTGTTAGTATACATAGATATTCGTGGCTAATTCTTGCTGCGGCAACAAGTTATCGAACATGTTACAACACCAAGTGAAAACACTGTTGTATTTTGCAACAATAAGCATGAATGAGATTTTTAAACACGTCAATATAAACAATGAAATTGTAATTGTGCCAAACATTTTCCACCTTACTGTGTCCTCGAGCAATCTATGCCATTGCATAAAATAACAAAAACAGGAAGACGCACAAATAAAATTTCTTAGTACCTACTACAATTTTTAGAAAGCTATAAAGAGGCGGAAAGCGGTTGAATATAATACAGAAAATACAGATAAAGATTTTATTGAAGATAGAGCCAAGCTGCCAATTGACCCAGCTCATATACGGGCTGACTCGACCGGGGTAGTACCACCCTTTCACAGAAGATCGGCGTAAAGTAGCTATTACAGCTGCGTTTCGTACGATGTATAAGAGAACCGGAAGCCCAACCCAGATCGACAAAGTGCGAGCAATGCTTTTGGTGTTGCAAGCATCTATAAGCTACGGTAACTGCTAAACATTAGGCGAGTCACTCAGTCAGACACATCTATATCTATACTTCTATACTAATATTATAAAGAGAAAAGATTTGTATGTTTGTAATGAGTAAACTCAAATCCTACAGGACCGATTTTCAAAATTCTTTCACCATTAGAATGCTACATTCTCCCTGAGTAACATAGGCTATATTTTTTGGGATCAGGGATATCCGGGATACGGGATCCGGGATACGAGACCCGAGATATCCGGGCTACGGGATGCAGCAAACAGGATCCGGGATCCGGTAAAAACGGGAAACGGGATCCGAGATACGGGATCCGGGATCCGGAGATCCGATTTTTTTAAATTTAAATTCTACGCGGACGAAGTCGTTAGGAAAAGCTAGTAAAAAAGAAAAAAAAATTGTAACATCTACAATTTAGCAGAACCGTACCGTATCTGCCCTGATAATCTGACGAACAATAGCCAATATCAACTCTCTACGTTTCGCAAACTCACTAATCTGACAAGATCATCTGATATACGATAACTGGTATCGACTCTCCACTTTTCGCAAAACTGTTATCTGTATAGTATCAAGATAATAATCCATATTTCGCTACGTAATAATGAAGGAGGAAAATGGCTGATCAATGAAATTACTTCAACGCAGTCTACGGAAATCTACTATACAACGGCCAATAAGAAGCGATACTAAATAGAAATAATGTTCGAGTTCAAGTAGGTCACCGCCGGGCTCGCTAACATGCGAGTGGCCATTTTGTAAATTTTTTGTTCATTCTATAAGGCAATAGGTTAAAAACAATTAATTTAATAATAAAAAAAGTTGATTTTCATAACGCTTCTCGTTACATCTTCCGAAGGATTTGACGATCGCTTAGCGCAGGGTTGAGGGTTCGATTCCCACAAGAGGCAAATATCGGAAACGGCCTCTTCGTAATTTGCCCTGGTCTGGGTGTCACTGCGATCGCTCCCCGTCTACTGTATGGTAGCCATAGTACAAGCGTTGCTTAGTTTAGGACCAAACCAATTGGTGTGTAAATATGGCGATATTTATTTTAAAATCATACTTACTATATTTTCGCCATAAATTCTTTTTTTACAAACACAACGTAGATCGGATCAAATCGGCCTCACCTTACTCACAAGGCAGACATCTGACTTGGCAATCATTCGCAGCAAATTACATGATTAGTAATTGTTATTATGGTGAAGATTTATGTTTATACCGCTTTCAAGCTTCGTTTTCTTTTTATAATTATGAGAAGTTATTATTTGAGAAATGTGCCGTAAGAGACGGGTAGACGGTGAGCTAAAAGCGTTATTTATACTTGTTTGGTGACAGGGCGCCTCTGCGCCTGGCCGCCCTAATTAAAATTTAAATTTGGAACCCGACTTTAGGATTAATTTAGGTGTCTACCTTCGTGTTGACGTTGCGATTTAATTTAACCGGCCAGTGACCAGAGTGCCTATTTGCATCTCCTGTTGAGAAAGCCTGTCTCTGCGTAAACAATATAACAATTCACACTGTTGCAGGATACAGACCCGACTTTAAATGCACATTATTTAACTCAAAAATGCTTATAATTTTGTCATTATATTGCAAACCTTCTTCTAGCAAAGTCGATGTTGCTACGCTGCAATAAAGGCTCTAGCGAAGTAGTATGAGATATCATTACTGTCGTGGTGTCGCGGCCAGCAAAAACATTTCTGTCGAGTGAGGAGCCGGGCGCGCTGCCGCGCCGGAAGGTCCCGCTCCTCACTCGACTCGACAGAAATGTTTTTGCTGGCCGCGACACCACGACAGTAATGATATCTGTCGAGTGAGGAGCCGGGCGCCGGGAAGTCCCGCTCCTCACTCTGTCCCCTCCCGCGCTGGTGCGCGGCCCAAACAGTCGTGTTTTTAAATTAAGATGAGATGACATCATGATCATGTCATGTCATGTAAAGTCATTTTTGAGTAAAGCACTATACAAGCCTTGGTCCGCAATGACTGTACTGCTGGCCACGCTATGATGGCCTCAAGCTAAGCTTAGCTACGCTCTCGGCCTTCAAGCTTGGTCATCATTGCAGCCCTTGCTGGCCGCGCTATAAAGGCCTTGACCTTCGGTCTCGGCCTTTATTTCAGTTTGTCCATCAAGGGCTGCAATGCTGACCGCGCCGTGGAAGCCTGGAGCTGCGATGCGCTGCGCTCTCGGCCATAACACCGCAGCCAGCAATACACTCACAGACCGTGGCAGTAATGTACTAATAATTTGCCTAAGGGAGTTAAATAATAATAAATAATATCATAAACTTATCTCAGTTCATTTATAGGAACAATCATGATTAAAATAGTTAATTTTTATATGAACCTAAATATATGATAATCCTCCAAAATCGGCCAACATGAAATCATCGATATTATCAAATCATAGATAACACTGGTAATGAAAACTTACCTACACCTAACTCCACAATATCACGATGTTATGCAATTTCATGCTCACTTTATCAGTTTTATAATCTCGTAGTAGCAGCCCTAGTAGTGTTGTATGTATCGGATATCGGTGTCGTATTCCGATAGGATGTCGTAGTGAATACGCCAAAGGGTGTTAGGCACAATACGCCGAGCCCGAATACCCGTCCGCTCGCATAAGGGTCCATGACACAGGACATGATTTCCGCGTAGAAAGTACACAAAACCATGTGGAAACTCCATTGAACAGATCACTTTAGTTTGTGTAGAAATGTTGATGTTTGCAAAAAACTATGGTTAAAGTAATTTCTTTTAAAAAGCTATTTTGTTTCCCATTGCTAGGAAATGGCCTCCTCTTTTTTCCTCCACGCATCCCCGTCTTAGGCTTGTTGTAGCCAAGTTTTACCCGCAAAGTTGTTTAAAGACATTTATTTTCTCAACAATTTTACTCATTACTTGAGGAGAAAATACAATTATTTATAACCAAGTAAAAAAATATATTTGCGCAGGTGCAAAACAAAATTAGAGTGAGGGTAGATGCAACATTTGTTGGTGTTGGGCTAGGGAAACAATAGATGTTTATTAAGGCCGGTGACGTAGTGCTACTATATCTACATGTTACGACTAGGTATTAGGTATAGACGTGAATGAGAAAATTTTCCCAGAAGCAACATATTTACTATTTTCGTATAACAATAGTAGGTATAAGTAGATGCATACCTTTATCCGCAATAAGAAGCGAGTATGCATTGAGTATCCTAATTTTATATCGAAAAGAAAAATGATGCAAAATATATAATCCGAAAACGACAAATTTTCAATTAAATTAGTGTTGTTAATTACTCAAAAGTAGGTACACTTCATTACAGAAGTCTAAACTAATGTGACACGCAATCATATGATTCGATGATAGCATAGATTGCTTATACTTTGTATTGATTTAACTTTAATACTTAGATTATTATTTTAAATAGCATGTATTTATAAAGCTGTCTGATGGCTGAAGAACTCTGTCTATTGTCTGAATACATAACGCTGCCACCATAGGTGATGAAAGTAGAATGAAAGCCACAAAATGTATCTTAAAATAGCTCGGAAAACAGAAAAAGTGATTACAGATGGAGGGCAAAGGGCGTGTCGGGCGAGTTTGAGTAATGACCGACGCGATGCGTCGCAGGCACCCCGCGAGCAGAGTGCAGACGTGCGACGCGACGCGCCCCATTTGAATACAATGCTGCGATAGCTCAGGGCCGCCCGCGTACACGTATGCATAATCCCCTGCAATTTATTTAAAATCCGCCACATTCTCCCCGAGACTGATGGCTACATCAAAGAATCTGTGAACAATACGCCGACGTACACCCACGAACGCATGATTTTCGTACCAATTGACCTCTATTTGTAGTCCATTTGCAATTAATAGTCGACTGTCGAGTGCAGCTCCGAGTTATTGACTTCATACGTATTTCTTCCATTAACGATCATTGCTCAAGGCTACATTCCCGGGGCGACCTGCCGCGCCGGCGACTGGTTGCGGCAGGCCGTGCGACGACAACGCAATAGAACAGGCACTCGTTAACAGAAATACTCGCATAAACATCTGAAACGAAGACAAACTCGACAGTGAACAGTTTGAAATATCGGCCGCCCGGAGTGTTGACTGTGGGTGTCGCCGTGGACGCCATCTAGACCGTGCCCACTCGTCTCTGCGCGCGCGCTGTTTATCATTCCGGCGCGGGCGGTGGCTCGCCCCTACCCTGATATTACGTGGATTATTATGTCATCTCAATCATAATAACGACTACATTGCTTACACTTTATGATATCTTTATTGCAAAATGCATATTTTCAATGTTTATTTCGACCGGCGACGTCGATTAACAAAGGAACTGATGACCGATCGACCTCTAGCGCGGACAATTATCTGCAATGACGTAACGTTCGCTCGGCAGCTCGGCGGTTTGAACTCGCAATTGGAGTCACATGTGTCCTGGATGATGGACAGTATCGGTTTCAGAGAAACAAAAAATGAGTAGACAATGGAAAGAGGCGACCGGGTCGCGGCGGCCTCGATAGCTGTAGCAGCGGCAGCAGCCGACGTCGGCTCGCACGATGCCTATTTGGGAGGAGAGGGCTCCCTATTTGGAAGGCTGCGCTTCGAGTCGAGATCGATATCGTCGGGCCGGCAGCCGCGGCCGCATCGATGCCACGCCGCCCGTCAGCGAGCCGTCACTTTCGCGCAACCTCGTTTATCAATATTTTACGTTACACTTCGAATCATCACTCGACACATTAAATTACCTCGAAACCGTTCCTGAAATCAGCTACAGATAGTACGGACATTTATTATAAATCGAGGATGATCTCAGTAGGTTGTAAATGAACAATCACGAATATTGCTTTTGCACCTTTGTTAACATGTGCAGATTTACACTTTCAATAATAACACGGGTTAGTACAAACAAACCTTTAATAAAGTTTAGCTGTAGAAAGGATTATCGCCGATAGTGCCCCTATCACAGAATAGATAGTGCTACGTATAATTATGTTGCAAAATAATCACAATTATAATTAGTTCCTACGATTGAGATGTAGTGGTGTGGTTCTCACCAATCTTATCAGATTATACCTACGCGATAAGTTGACGCAAAATGAGGTAATTATCGAGGACGTTTCTTTTATTTTACTCATGCATTAAGCGTAGTCGATAAAATTGTGAAAACACTTTCACGAGTTTGGCGCTGCATAAGGAACGTTCTCAGCGTACGGTGGGCGGCTTGTCTGGCCATCACGCCGTCTACTAAGTATTTGTTTTCGCATTCAAATGTATGAGTAAGTCACAATCTACCTCATACCTGCACCGCCGCGCACCACTACATCGCTGTGACCGAATTACACCGTCCCAACGGTTTTCAACGCATTCTGTTCTATTATCAAATGCCTCGTAAAACGTCTGAGCATTCACGTAAAATGTGCTAATAAATTTATGGACCAACATACATTAAGTCGTTAAAAATCACACAAATTTCAAGACAATTTATACGGTGATGAAATAAAAAAACGCACAGTACATTTTTCCGCTTGTTTACTTGTAGTCCGATCTACCTTGAACGTCTGGAGTCTAGACGCGTCTATATTTCATTAACTTTAGTACATACTAGTTTTAATGCGCAATACAAGCAAATATCGAAACGGGCTGCCCTTACTTCTACAGCCATTAATTATAAGTAATATTCCGTTGATGTTTCTACTGAATAATATTTTATTACTGATTGCTAAATAGGATATAGCGCCGCTGGTAAATTATTTACTATGCAAATATAATTTACCAGTTATCTTAAGACATTTAAAATAAAATATATCAAGACTATAAGTAAATTGTTTTTAATTGGTTGTGACGGGCCCGTTAGCGTGGTTGGCGCGGAGGCGCCTTTCACGCTGCAGGTCGTAGGTTCGATTCCTACCCGGGACATGCATTTGTGTGCATGAACATGTCTGTATGCCCGGAGTCTGGGTGTATATGTATATTAAGTATGTATTTACAAATAAAAAAGTAGTATATGTAGTAATATCAGTTATCTGGTTACCATAGTACAAGCTCTGCTTAGTTTGGGATCAGGTAACCGTGTGTAAAATTGTCCCAGGATATTATTATTATTATCATAATTATGTTACGTCTTACATGACTGTATATTAATACGTTCTATAAATGGGTACATAAGAAAACCTTTAATCTAAAAACAAACCAAGTTAGACAAAAAAACAATAATGAAGAAGGTGCTAAATGCGTGCATCGCACATGCCTCTTTCATGCACTTATTGCTTAAGTGTAGGTACTCATCGTCGGCACTCCCAAAGCCAATTTCGCTAATGCGAATAGGTATTAAAACCAAGCTCTTATTTGTATCGTGACGTGAAACAAGTTGCAGCGAGTGACAGCGCGAGCTGAGATTGCCATTATAATAATAATAATAATCAAACTTATCTCTAGGGGCCTCTACGTGTTGGACCCATGTCCCCACGCAAGCCTTCCAAAGGTCCGGGTTTAGCCCGAGTGGACAAAATTGAGAAACATAATAATAATAATAATATCCTGGGACATTTTTGTACACACGGTTACCTGATCCCAAACTAAGCAGAGCTTGGACTATGGAAACCAGATAACTGATATTACTACATATACTTTTTTATTTGTAAATATTAAACAAACAAAAATAATATGATCACCACACTCATTCAAAATAAGCCAAAACAAATAATAACGTTAATACACACTGTTTTCCGATGCTAGGAACAACAAGCCACAAATTTCCCAGAAAAGTCCTTTCATAGCTGACGACCGTTTGGCGGCAGTAGTTCGAGCGTAAGGCGCTCGGCTCACTGCATCGGGTGGTTGCGAGTTCGACTCCCGCCAGAGGCAAATTTCGGAAACGACTTTTTCTTAATTTCCCCTGTCTGGGTCGCCCCCAGTCCTTTTAATGGTAACCATAGTAGGTACCAGCGTTGCTTAGTTTGGGACCATACAGCTGGTGTGTGGCGACTTAGCTTTTTCCCGGGACTCGTCGAGGGTCAAACCTTGGCGTCATCGTTGGACACCATTGTCGATCCTGGCTTACAGGAGTAACAGTGGTGAGAGTGTGTGGCGGGCCTAGTCCCAATAAAAAAATACCTCCCTAATATTTATTTATAAATTTATACTCTGAAAACAGGGGCTGTCAAACCAGGCAACTGCACAGGCAAACGCGTCCGCGCCTACTGCGCGTGCTACAATTTGAACGAGTGCTCGTAAACCAAACAGCCCGTGTAATTAGCAGCCGACACACCAACCCGCTAGAATAGGAATGATCAATATAAGGTAGTACCAATACATCGATACACCATTACATCGATATTAGGCAGGGATAGATAGGCACTAACTCAAATCAAATATACAACCTTTTTAGCATAAAACTGGCTGAGCTAAAAGAAGAAAAACCAATAGATAAAAGATAAACCATATATCTATATTTTCGTGGAAAACCTGTCTTTTTCTTTTTTGTCGTAGGTATTGTAACTGGCTGATAACCGGTGCCAGTTGTCAGTAACTGCATCGATATTAGCTCTATCAACATCGATCATCCCTAGGTGTCAATATAATAAACTCGCTCGATATGCTCCACGACTTCCGAGCCGTCGTGACTACTCTCGCGGGTTCATCCCAAAAATTAACACTCCTTATCTTATCGACTGTTATAAAAGCTTTTTTGGTAGTGGAAGAGCCTTTATAAAGGTGGAATTATGCTATATTTATACCCGACGCGTATTCTTATATCTAGTATGGGATATAAGAATACGCGTCTACTAGTATTGGCTACTCCACATTTACGATGAAGAAACGCAAACAAAGATATCTGTAAGCAATGATATAATAAGAAAAGATTATCTTTGTTTGTAAGTGAGATTAAGGAGTAAAATAATTCCAGGAAAAGTAATTACTCTGATATAGGTAATATGGCATTTGGTCGAATCCGCCCTACGGCGAGAATGTTCTGGAGGCTTAGGTATTCCTATTCAAGAAATGTTATACCTATGTAGGTATAACATTTCACCCGTAATTAAAACTTTAGGAATTATGTTAACTGAAATATTGTTAAGTATAAATTTTATTTCTTCGCTAAAAACGAAAAATAAAAAGGACCATATAATAAATAACAGTCACCGCGAAAGCCTTGGCTTAAAGGTTATTCAATCAAAAGGTTGATCGGAACGTACGTTAAACGAGACGTAAATAGGTAAACGGCGCCGAGGGCGGCTATTATCACGTCAGAAAGAGCCCATTTTATCTCTCAATTCAGTGATAATTCCATAAAGACAAGGGGGCGGCGCAGGCGCAGCGCGACTCGCGCCGCTCGCGGGAGGTCCGCACTTACGTTGCATAAAGCTACGCCACACCGTGTGCGAAAAGCGATGTGGCTGCCGCCAGTCGCCACCCTACACGTCTCTCGTCAACGAAGACTCACGGAAGTTCACTTGAAAACGTATGTTTGCCTTTGACAGATGTTGCCATACGCAGGCTAAGGATATGCCTAATTTTCATGTATTATGGTAAAAAGGTAATTTTGGAGCCAGACGGCATCAGAAATACTTGTGTTCCGGGGAACTTTTATTGTTTGCTTATTTTTTTTCTTTTAATAGACTAGACAACATGAGATCACATTACTATCTAGTAGTTCTATCAAGTGCTTGTGCTGTAAGACTCTAGACTAGTTAGACTAACGTCTGATGGTGAATGAAAAAGGGGACTCATTTTCCGCCCAACAATACTCGCACAATTAAACACATACACAAACTTGTAGCGCTATCGACAAAGCAAAGCTAAATCTAGAAATAGATCGATATATTAGCAGTATTCACCAAAGAAAAAAACTAAAATAGTTCAAAATATTTACAGAGAGAGTGTCATAGTATCACCTATACTAAGAATGTATTTTCAAATGTGTGGTCTAGTATGGTATTTTCAAAATACCTACCATATTAACGTAGCAACGATGCCCAGAATGCGCGTTAGCAACGCGTTAAAACGCTCTTTATTCTACCATTACAATCCGCTTCGCTCCCACTGCGGTAAAACGTAAGGCTAATTGTAAACCGCTTTAAGGCTTTAAGGAGTCTGTCGATAACATTATTATCTCTTTAATGATACCATTATGTCTTTAATGCAGGGCTTGTGGGCTGCACATTACGTTTTGTGTTATCGACTCGCTAAAATAATTATCAGTCAACATATACTGGTACAAACAGTCTACTCACGCCTTGACCGTTACAAATTGGCAGAACTTCGAGGGATACGGAGAAGGAC
The DNA here is from genome assembly GCA_947859195.1 of Drymonia ruficornis. Taxonomy (NCBI): domain Eukaryota; kingdom Metazoa; phylum Arthropoda; class Insecta; order Lepidoptera; family Notodontidae; genus Drymonia; species Drymonia ruficornis. The sequence goes on from OX401918.1 coordinate 7,088,959, forward strand.
GTGTGAACTGTAGCGAGTCGGTTACGAGAATATTTAGCATTTAGAAATTATTGGTAACTTCCAATTTGACCGGCAAAGAGTAGCAAAATAACAAGTGCATTGATCACTTTTTACTAGATAATTATTTTGTTCGATGTGAAAGAGTGGCTAATATCACTAATAAAATTTCCGATCTTGCACAACAAGTTCGGTACCCAAAACACAGACAAAATAAGCTCCCAGTATTAGCTGAATAGGCATCTAGAAGGCGTATCCAGCGGTCTCATTTTTTAAGTTGTGTCGGCATATAAATCCTAAGATCCGTCCCTTGGTATGCGACACAGCGCTCACGGAGATGGAATCAATACGAGCGAGGTGCGAGGAGCCGCGTGCCTTCACGCCCTTAGTAGGTACTTCGGCATCCTCAAACACGTTTTTTTCTACGTATTTGCGAGTACCAATTTACACACACAAAAATAATGTACTCCTTAGCATATAAACTGCTAAAGGCAAACACAGAAAGGGAGTAACGCTAACTACAATGTGCACGAACTTTTAGGATTGTAAAACAGCTGACGATAATTCAACGAAGCCTTGAATTTGACAGGAAAACTCTTGAGAAATCTATTTTAAAATCATAATTGTTAGCGTCTCTTTTTGCACCACACATAACGTGTAGGCTGTTGAATTTTATAATAGTTACTGTTCATCGTTCAAATGAAACATTATTATCAGCAGGCATGTGCGTACACTAAACGCGAGAGACCGTGTAACAATTTAGCACGCTCACAAGAGAGCACAAATTGCAACCAGTTGCATAACATGCATTATTTAAACGCGACAACCTTATAAGAAAGTATTAATGTGATAGAGACTACGTATGTCGCATGCGGTGACTCAGAGCCGAGCAATGACCCTCGCTCACCCGCCGACGCATACTATTCCTGGTCTGCCATGCACTACATTGCCTCATTTCAAAACGGTAACTAATATTTTTGAAGGGACACAAAGACAGACTGACAGCTCCTACAGTCAATGAAAAACCTGCCAACACGCGGCCGACGTATAGGTACCTAGCACACTATCGACGTCGTTTCACGATGTAGAATTTTATTTAGAGAAGACAGATTTTATATAAATGAGCGCATCAAAGGTCTACGTACTCTCGTAAACAAAATTAGTTCAACCTTCTAAAAAAAAATGTTTACCTATTTATTATCTCTAACACGGCTCCAATGAGTCATGATCTAACGTTTTCTATGATACGAAATATCTGAGTGGCTTATCGTGCAACGAGTCTTCAGCGCGGAGTAGACGGCCGCAATCGTGTCTGTACATCATTCATCAGCTGGGCTGCAAACGTGTAAATTTGCATGCAACCACGAGTCGAGTCTCGCGGGCGTCGACTGGAATTAAAGAGGGTCGAGAGAGCCGATCTCGTGTCGATACTGTCACATGACTAATGGAGCAGGCGCCGATCACAGATATCGACAAATAAAAATATGGTTGGGCCACCGCCGCCGCGCGGCCGCCGCGCCGCGCCGCCACCGCACCGCACCGCGTGCCTGCTGCCCCCGCGCACGCTGTTCCCACACTGTGCGCTAAATAGGGCTGCCAAACGACGTTCATTCCCAAAACACTCAATGTTTTAAGACTCATATAGACTATGTTCGTAGCCTTTTTTTTGCAAATTACTATGTTATGAGTTTTTGAACCAGTAATTGTATCTTCTCGTTTTAGATATTCATACCTGTTCCTGCACACAAACTTATAAGTGCGCGCACTTTCATTAACATTACTCATCTACCAAACAGGCAACATAAAACCGTTTCTGATAAAAATGTGCCGGTGTTTTCGTGTTTAAAATACAAAGCACTATAAGATCAATATCACCCAAGTGACAGCCCCACTCACGTGACTGCCCACTGCACCATCTCCGTGACTGTAGCGTGTCAAATTGTAAATTCTGTGACATGACCGATCATCGATCTAACATTATCGTTTTTATCTGCTTTGATTTATTTTCTGAATTTTCAGAAAAATCATCAAGTTATTGTTTAGATTAAAATAATGATCATACATTTTATTTATAATTTGGGTTTGGAAATAAATAAATAGGTATTGAAATATATTCAAAGAAAATCCTGAAACTTTGATAGGATGTATACAGATAAAGCTCTGGGCGGTATTGTAGGCGGCGCGGGTGTATTTTGGGCGGGGGCGAGGCGGCCTTCTGCGATGGACCGATAACGGGAGGTCGATGACATGACGTTTATCACAGTTATGCAACCACAAAACAATCCACATGTCAGATGATGGAAACATACTTATCTTATTCGATGAGAAATTTTATCGCGATTAAAAAATTCTTAGGAAATCTGTTTATCGGGATAAACATAAACAAACAAAGAATCTCTAAGAATTTTAAGTAAGCTTGTAGATAAAGAACATTATCCCATTCTAGGTGTTTACAACCTAATCAATTAATCGCTTTTATTCACAAATACTAAGCGTCATTCTGATACAAACGCGTAAGCAAATGAAACTTCACAATTGCTCATTGATTCCTGATGGCCGTAAGATTGATGTCTATCCGTCATCGTTAAGTTTGACGTAAATCAATGGCCGAACGCGTCAAAAGTTACGTATTTGGACGGCGAGACACGAGGTCCACCGGAAACGCGTCCCGCTCTCATTCAACTACGGGACCTTGCCAAATGACATCTGCAAGCGATGGTCGGGGTTGCTGACAGGGCTGCTACACCACAGACATAAACACACACAACGTCAATTGAAACTGTTTATCAAGTGTCATGTCCTATTTTTAGGATTTTTTAATATACCAGTTAATAAAAATACTCATAAAAATATTTTGTTAATCTCACGATGTTAATTGTAGAGATGAATCTGATAGCTTTATAGCCGGAATATTCTTTATACGACTGTTATTAGAAATTAATAATAATATTCTCAAGGTTTTCAGCGAACCTAGCTCAATGGTATTTGGGACTACCTGCAAAATCCGATAGGTCCGTTTATGAAGCAATGGGTACCACACAACAGTTTACAAACTATCAATGAAATGATTAGCAATTAGACAATCCTGCAGGTTCGTGCGCGGTCGCCGACGCCGTCGCCGACAGACGCGTCCGCAGCAACGGCCGCCGCGCCGCCGGCGCCGCCGCCAGCCGGCATCACCACTAAATATATCGCGATGACAATGAGACACATCGCCGCCGGCACCGCGCGATAATTGCCTAAAACTGAAAGTGTTAAGAGGAGGGTTCGAAATTTGGTTGATTTTCTATTCTACTGTTTCTTTAAGTAAGTATGTGGACTAGGAATCTTATATTTAGATGTATGATTTTTGACTATATTATCTTGAGTATCTTTAAATCCAAATCACGATTTGATGAAATTTTCTCGATAAAAAAAATTTATGAAATGAGCTCTAATTATTTACAATTTTCCTTGCTACCACGATGTTTTTACGATTTAGATCACGAAATTATTTCTAAAACATAGCAAATAATGATATCTAAACTACCCTTCAACCATATTTTAATTCATGAAGTAGTTTTTTTTTAATTCAAGTAAATGTGGTTTGGCGCTTACGTTGTTTATTTCCGAGCGCGCGCACAATATCGCCATCTCACATTTTAAGTACTTGAACTAACCATGTCTCTCTCTAACTTTGTATTGTCAGTGTCCGCTCGGACTTGTTCGACGTCGGACCTGTGAAGGATTTTTTAAAAAATATTACGAAAAAATATTACGGTCGTGCCACATTACAGGTACAGTACAGTATTTACAGTCCGCCGACGCCTATGATAAATAAATAAATATCCTTGGAAATTCTTTTACACATGACTACCTGATCCCAAACTAAGCAGAGCTTGTACTATGGAAACCAGATAACTGATATTACTACATATACTACTTTTTGTTTGTAAATACAAACTAAATATACACTTAATTACACCTAGACTCGGGACATGCGGACATGTTCATGCACACAAATGCATGTCCTGGGCAGGAATCGAACCTACGACCTGCACTGCAGCGTGATTTTCGTTTGCTTTTCCTTGTCTTGTGTAATTTCTTTTCATCTCTTGTCATTTTGTGTCATCTCTTGTCATTTTGTGTCATCTCTTGTCATTTCATAGTTATTCGTGTCATTTCTGTAAAAACTCCCTATTTCGCTTACTGTTATATACTTGCAGCATGGTCTTGGGCCGACAGTGGGAATACATTGCTTGTCAAAACAATGGAGTCGCTTTATTGCGTTTGTTGTAGGTATGGATGGGCAAGTAATAAATATATCATACATCAATAAATTATCGTAAAAAATAACATTACAGATATGGATAGGAAAATGTTTGTCCGTCCTAGCCGTCCGTGTTTGTATTCAATCTATTATATTATAAACGAAAGTAACTCTGTCTGTTACCTTTTCACGGCTAAACCGCTGAACCAATGTTGATGAATTTTGGTATGGAGATAGACTGGGTCTTGGCGGAGAACATAGGCTACTTTTTAGGGTTCCAAAGGGTGCTAACGGGACCCTATTACTAGGCCTACGCTGTCCGTCTGTCTGTCTGTCCGTCTGTCAGCGCGGGCTGTATCTCACGAACCGTAACAGGTAGAGAGTTGAAATTTTCACTGAATGTGTATTTCTGTTGCCGGTGCAGAACAAATACTAAAAATATAATAACATTTAAAAATAAATATCAAGTCTCAAACTTGATATTTTTGATGTGTTTATTCTACGGTGGTACGGAACCCTTTATGTGCGAGTCCGACGCCTTCAGATCTTATGAATGTTTTCTTGAAATAAATATAGTGTATTTTAAGTAATTAACTGGCCAACCCTCAGGTCCTACCTACCATGTTAGGATCTTTTTCGTTCTAGCGGGTGTAAACCGTGATTTAACGAGTTAATGTGATAATTTTTGTATTTAAATTATTCAATTCAATGTATTTGTTTCAGACATAGTCCAATATTGATTATTAAAATTATTATAATTTCACAATAAATATAAAACAATAAATAAAAGTAAAATTAAATTAAAAAAAATAAAAAAATATTTTTTATTTTTCATGTTTTATCATTAAAATACAATATAATATAACATAAATTAAAATAAAATACAATAAAATAAAAACCTACCCCTAATTAAACAAATACCGTCCGCGTGGGATACTGGCTGCATGTCCTCCCTGTATTCAAGCTGTTCCTGTTGTCAAGCGAATTTTTTGAGCAAGGAAAGAGCCAGCCCTCTTGTCACCTGTGGCGGTAACCAGTCTAAGGGTGATTTTGATAGATAAAAAAATAAAGATAAAAATATAAACAATAAATAAATGCATGGTTAAATCAATAAAATTAATAAAAACTGAAAATTAAATTAAAAAATAAATTAAATATGGTAAAAATAAATATTATGACACCGCTGATGACTTCATGATCGGCATCGAAGTTAAGTACCAAAGTATTCCTTTGCCTACGAAACATGAAAAAGATACTCATATCCGGCAGTCAGTCACTGACACAGAGTATGTACATTTTTACCCGACTACGGTGGGCGGAGGGTTATGATTTTGACCGATATGTATGTATGTTCATCTGCTCCCGTATAACGTCCAAACTATTTTTATCATAATAATTTGACTAATGAGATATCGTTGGACGCGTCTGGATCGTCCGCTGGTTATAGGCTATTATACGATCGAAATATTGTTATACGTATCTATCAGCATATTGTAGGTATCGTTTGTCTTCTTTTGACTTACTTTGTCTTCAGCAATAAAAACAACATAGAAATTAAATTATTTTTTTCAAATACACTCGACATAAAAATCCCATATAAAACGAAAAAAATATATTTGAATATTTTCATCCATTTCATCTATTTTAAAAGGTGCACTGGGACATATTATTTTAATTGTACGAATTAAACAATATTGTTCCTTCAAAAAATAACTATACTATAGTCTACTCCATAGCTGTTCTGTCCTAGCTAAGCGAGAGGGATATATCCTTCGGCAGCTCACGCGACGCTAGCCACACCCCGAAACTAAAATTCATTTTTTTCTTGTATCGTCTTAAACTCCTCCATTCGCCTGACTTCGTCAGTCTTAATAAAAGGAGGTTCAACAACCTAGCCGAGAACGAGAATGACGCCTCGTCTAGATATATGCGGTATGCGGTTAATATCTACCGAGATCGAAATAAATCGCTAGGATTATTGCCAAGTCGAAAATCATAATATATTGGACGCGCGGAATTCACTTTGACAATATTTTGACAGTGTGCGGTATGAGAGCTTTACTTTAGAGCCGTCCGCATCGAGACGCTCATAAGATTTTTCATCATTATTTTTATTTCTCCGCAGTTTTGTAATCGTGATTCATGAGAGAAAAGGGTCTATTTCCACGTTACTATTAATATGAGAAAGTATTGTTATTCTGGGCGTCGTCGGTTAAAATAGCTCTACTACGTTTCCTGATATTGTGACGGGGAAAGGTATTTGTGTGTCGTCAGTGCAGGCGTGCCCTTTATCTGCGGGTGCGCGTGAGTGGCGGGAGTGCTGTCGGCGCGGCACGACGCACGCCGGCGCAAGAGAAACGGGCGCCGGCGGTGGCCATGTAAGGAGCGCAACTGTACAACCGGCCAGACTGCCCCCTATTTAGAATGATCAGCCCGTAATTTCGACTTGACATCTTAGCTCAGTCTCACGCATTAGCGCGACCCGGTTTCCGGATATAGAAACCGAATATTCATGCGTTACTAATCAAACTATTAGTCTACCGATAGTTGATTCAAAACGGCAACATAATATAACTTACCACAATTATCATTATATGCAATGAATGCATTACATTGTAAGGGAAATGCGCCTGCCAAGTCTGCCAAGTATCACTCGGCGACATCATAAGTTCGAGAAATTATGTTCTCGATCAACTGGGACTTTGTATTCCACGATTAGCATAAATGTTCGATGCACTGTGAATTGTAACGTGGTCTACGCGTTATCGTCGGATATAAACCGATTGCCTGCAGTTTCAGTATTAAATAATGTTTATTCTTGGGAGACCGGCTGCCCGTTTTGTCGCATAGTTACAGTGCCGCTCGATGCGCCGGCGCAACGCGATAGTTCATAGGTACATAGGCTACTTCACGCTCAATGATTTGCTTTCAGTGCCCATAAAAGATGTCCACATTGTATTCTTTCTGGAACATCGCACACGAACTGTGTAAAGCAATGGTTTATAGCAGGAAAACATTCATCAAACACGGGGCTGCGGTGCCCATGTTGCGAGGTCGTCGCTCTGTCATTACTTCTATCGCGTACTTCAAACGTAATGCGTACGTAATTTCCACGTCTATTTATTTTGACTAGAATTTAAAAACGAATTTGTAACTATAACAAATTAAGGTTCGACTAAGTGAAGCCTGCAAAGATTACCCTCTGCAAAAAGTATATTCAATATCAAAAGCATCAACATGAAAACGGCATAACCCCGTTGAAGTCTATTATTAACTTGTGCTATATCTCCAAATCCACAGCCTAACAAAAAAAAAAATGACGTTAACCTTACAGTATCCCTCTTTGTGTCGAGAGTCAAAATCATACGCGTGACCCCTGAAAGCGGGCGACAAACAAAAATCAATATCTAGAGACGTCCTATTACAAATCTGGACCATCTGTTTTATTCGTTCGTGATTTTTACGCTAATTTACAACGCAAATGTGTCAAGATTCGAAATTCGAAGCCGGAACCAAACGGAGTATTGCTATCATACCGGGTTGTAATAGCCCTCCTCGTATAACAGAACTCTACCTATTTATTCCAATCCTCCAATACCCATCCTTATCTATCGCCACTGTAACTGCGACCTACTCCGCGTTATTCCATTTAATTGGTATCCGCCGTACAATACAGGATTAATTGCAAAGAATGGCTCGCATCGCAGACTGCGAGACGACTGATACTCTACACCGCAATCATTCGCTCCCGTTTCACACGACCTCACTAATCTTTATCTGCTCGTATAAATAATACATTAAAAAGTCTACGTAAACAGATGTCTAACTTGTATCAAAAGTGTGATAAGGATAAATATGGTTTTCCCCAAGAACAATTACATAGTAGAAAAATGGGTAGTAAGTTATCTTCATAGAAACGCACCGCGTGCGGCTTGTATGTGTCCGCCATGCGTATCTATGCGTCGCGCACGCACACTCAAACAAAAACTAAACCCGGTTATCAGTGCGAAACAATGCATGTGATGTTTGAGTGTGCGTGCGCAACGCATAGATACGCATGGCGCACACATACAAGCCGCGCGCGGTGCGTTTCTATGAAGATAACCTACTATCTATCTTTCTACTATGACAATTATGACTGGATTAACATAATAAACCCTTACACAGACGATGTCGCAGGACTTAAAGGTGTAGGTATATTTGATGAACTCTTAGTCTCCTTTAAGGCTTTTTTCCACAATAAAAGATCCATAAGAACTGAATTTCTGAGTTTCTCCATTTTTCCAGTTAGCTATTTCACTATGTACTACGATTTTCTATCGAAATCAACCAAATGTTTTTATTGCATATATAAATAGTTAGCGTGATGCAATATACAAGATTACAATTATAACGAATGACTTAGCAGCGGCCCCGCGCTGTAATATAAATGCAATAACAACAGCAGTTATAAACAAAGTTATAATTCAAAATCAAATCGCAAAAACAACGTCGCCTCAGATTACGTAAGACATTTCGAAATTCTTTATTTCTATTTAGACGCATCTATTCTTGTGAAGCGCTAATTTCAAAGCGCGAATGATAATTGAACTAATTGATGGGAAACATGGGCACCTAGCCACTTATAGTCTAATTACGCTAAGGAATCCGCAACTACACTTCCATCTTGAGCTAAACATCGACGTGCATTAATGTGGCTACAAATAACATGTTAAAAGGATTCTAAGGATGTCTGCATCAGGGGACTGCATCCCAACTGCAACCCGACTGCATAATTACAGGGCCCTAATTTGCTTAGCCATTGTGGCGCCACTGTGGCGGTTTTCTATAGTGATCGATTCTCTGATTGGTTAGTTGATTCTGACCGACCAATCAGAGGCCGATCATGTTCGGCCAATCAATCAGAGGGTCGATCACTAAAGCAACTCAATGGCAATGGCTAAGCGACTTAGGGCCCAGTTTGGTTGCGGTTACGATGCAGTTGAATATAAGTAGTTAAAACTGCAGCGAATCTGCAATTAGACTGGAAGGGTCTCTCATCTCTGACTGACTTTGCTAAGCGTTGCTAAACCTCCGATCGCTTACTGATTAGTAGTTGCAGCTGGCTTTGAGCGCATGCAAAACTGACTGCAGCTGTCTATCCAACGGCAATAGTGTCGTAACGACACTAAAGGTGTAATACAACAGTAGTATCATCACGTCACTCATGACTCACTGGAAACTGGCTCTAATAGAATAGAGTGCGCACTCAGGCAAATTCATTCTCCAAAGTGTAATGTACTGCGGTGGGAGATACGTAACCGCTCTAAGTCGTTTGGCGATATAGTATAAAATACTCACGCATAAGGACGTACACCGACACTTACGGTGTTCACGCCGACTTCGGATATGAAAGTCACACTAGCATTTAACCAAACACGTTTCGCGACGCGACTGATTGAGAAGAGTGCTCGGATCCATTACGCGCGGCGTGAATTAACACTCGATCGCTTCACCAATACGACCTGTATGTGCATCATTCACAAGCGTTGGATTTGAATACGAATTTAGAATACAGTCGTGTTGTTGTAGACGCCTTGGCGATGGATTATCTCTAGAAAACTGACACTGGGCGCCAAAAGGAGCTCTATGAGAGAATGTGAGTGCACCATTTGGCGCCAACTGGATACGAGTAAATATTTATTGAGCCTGGGCTCATAAGTGGTTCCATGTTTGTATTTCATTTTATTATACGGTCGGTTGATTGTAGGAATACATTTTATTAATAGACACAAAATCTTAAAGTATTTGAGAAGAGTATGAAGAATTGCTTGACGTTGTGCCTCCGTAAAGGGGAATACATAATGCAATCACTGGCAGAGAATTTAATGGAATCATTGCATTGGTTCGTGTAGTACTGAAACTGGTATCATTGTCAAAATAATTGGTATTTTTGGGAAAACTTTACTAACTTTATAAATCAATAGGAAGCAAGAATACTGTACTGATATTAGTACTATGCTACCCACATGTAAGTAGTAAGTAGCTAATAATTTTCTTCCTTTTATTTTCCATACAAACGCGCTTGCCAATTGGTACTGTAGAGAAAATTAGCTTCCAAACAAACAAATACTTAAATAGCCACATCCTGTCGGCAATTTTTTTATTTGCAATGTCTGTCGGTCTGTTTGTCTGCCACCGGTACGTCTATTTACTGGTGAGTCACAATGTATACGTAGATAAATGGTTACATTTTTCATAATGTACAAGCTCTCCCAACTAGTCGTTGGTAAATTGATTATTATAATAGATTTTACTACTTTACTTGTGTATGTGACTTTGCTTACATTGACCGAGATTCAGCAAACAATCGCATGCATTAGATACTTGCAATTTGTATATTGCTCCGTATTCAAACTAAATAAGTATTACTTATTTCGCAACTTTGCTGCATTATTGAAAGGCGAACATACCTACTTTCGAATTTATCAACTTTATCGTTTTGAAAGCTGGTTTTCTACAGACATATTCCCGGAAATAATGGTTGCTGTAACTAAGCATCTCCGTGCCTAATGAATTCCCATTCTTAATACCATAAGTACTAACCTTGGTGATTCATCAGCTATTTTCACAAACTTGAAGTAAGAGGCATGGAAATTCAATATTACGGGCCACGTTTAACTGGTTTCAAGTACTTTTATTTGTCAAGGTGATGACCAACGCATCGAGTAGCAATTATTTCATACAAAAAATATATCGACGTTTAAATTCGCTTCAATTTACATAATATACTTTTAATAAGGCGATATTATAATTTTACTATGCTCGCGTGGAATACTAATAACATTTAAAGAAATAATAAAGGAGTCAACAGTAATTGCGTATAATAGGTAGGGAGGTGTACTTGCTCAGAGGCAGATCATAGCGTATGAAGCAATACTCATTATTGTGCGTAGCCAATTTATAAGAGAGTTTTTATCAAATCATTATTTTAAAACTGACTTTAAATATGAATGCATGCCATTTAGGTATCACAAGCATGAAAATTTAAAGCAAGTTTTAACAAGCCCCTACTTCCATTTGACTATAAATTTTCGAAAGTAAGGTAAAATTTTGGGATTTCTGCTTGCAAATTATTGTACCCAGGATTATAAGATTTTTTTACCGCTTCCTAATTTATTTAACCAGTGGAGACTTTCGTTAAAGACAGGCAGAATATTGTTCAATCAACCTACCCAATATAAACGATTGCTAATTTATGCGTTTGTACTACATGTAGTAAACAAGCTATGACGAGGCGGCGTAACACCTGTGTCAATACAATTAACTTATAAAGTCGATTTTTCCTAACAATTAGCTGGATTCACGAGAGCACGGCGAATAGAATACGCGTTCTACGTCAATCTTGTACTCCATACAACCATGTAAAAATAGTACCAAAAATACTTCATTCTTTCCATGATAAATGAGGTAAAACTTTGCTGAATGAGTCGTGTTGCTAATAGGCTGTGCTCATAGGTAATTCTGCTATTCGGTCAATTTTCGTTAAGGACCTTATTAAGGAAAGCGAAAGAAGTGAACGACAGTTTTCTTCGAGGCCCGCCACATTGCTCTACTATGTGCGAGTATCACGAAATTGTTAACGAAATGCGCAATTGTTTTTGACGTTAGCATTTAACGATACTAAACAGTTATTAAATCATTACTCAGGAATATATTTAAAACAAGAACGAATCTAATTAAATCAGTCCAGAATGACTTATAGCATTGTCCCAATTAAACACCAGTTCCCTCCACACATTTACATTGCACGTTAGAATTCAGCACAACGGCACCAAGGGTCTTGTTTCTCATTCTCTCAGTATGAATAATTAAATATTGCGCAGTGAACTCAGATGTTTACGAGACAAACTCATGCAAATTATTTACCCGTACAGTGTTATATGTAATTTGTATCGAGTTAATTATTACTACTGTCCTTATCTTCGTGCTGATGAAATTTTATACCCTTGTATCGGGCGCGGAGACGTAAAGACACTGACATTATTAGTCTCGCTTGCAACCAACGATGTGTCAAACTTGTTAGATTTTATCCTGGCACTTGTTAAACAAAGTTGGTAAAATTACGCTCACGTGAAACCTCTGATGCCAACAATAGATACGAAATCATCCCTTACCTATTTAGTAGCTGCGTCACGACATAATTTGGAAAGACAGAGAACTATTCAGCCACAATATATCATTATTGCTGCAGATAATGGACTGCTTTCGGAATACAAACAACAAAAATAGAATTGCACGTAAATACTATCTAGTTTATTGTATAATGGACTGGTATGTAGTGCGTTTATTATGTAATGTGAATAGAATAAAGTGCGTGGAGGTGTGCGCGGGCGCGAGTCTCGGCGCTCGGCGGATGCACGTGCGTCGGCGCAATGGGCTAGCGTGCTGAAGCGCGGCTTGCACTTCCGACTCACATTCATTCCCGCGCCATTCATACAACTGCGTCATTCATTTAATTCAAGTTCATAACGAGAGCCGGCACCCGTACGTGGGAGGAGCTCCGTAACTCGGCCGACACACCCGCGCCCGGCGGCCCGGCCACATTATCGAAAACTTTTATTATCGATAAAGATAAACAGAGCCATTTGCACGATCCGACCGATCGACGCCAAAAATGTCCATAAAATAAATCGGATCGCTCAACGTTTCAACCGCATTTACGGTTTCCCCGTATTCGCTCCAGGGCGTTTTATTCTCAAAGGTGCGTAATATTTCACGGCATCTTAAGAGCGAGCTTCTAATTAACAGACGGTGGCATCCTCGACACCGGACATGGTCGACAACCGGACACCTAACCAATGATTTTGGATTTAAGGATTGAGACGAGGTGTAGGAGGCACGCGGCGCGGCACCGTGGCGCCGAGATGGTATCTCGATGGCGTCCCACCACCGTGCCATACTTTTCTAACTTTTTGGAGCGACGGGTCGCGCGGGGGCGTATTGTGTGCAATTGTAGCACGCGAGGGCACCTCGGGACGACGACCCGTCGCCATCGCCCGCTTCGTATAATCCGACAGCATTATGGGCGACCCGGTGCCTTTGTGGGCTACCGGCTTAATGAGCGCCCGTGGGTGGCTTATGACACGCCAGGATCTGGTCATAAAGGTGCCAAAATTCTACCTGGCCGAAGGTGCGCGGACGACATTCCTATCTCGCGCCTTTCAAAATTAATGCCTATTGTCTGGTATAACTGGCGGGAGGCGTCAGGGATTAGGAATGACCCGATGTTATTTATTTTCTCAGGATGGCTATGAGTAAGGCTCGCCCGATTAAATATATCGAATCGTTCGTAAGCGTATGTGGCGATGACTCCCGTGTAGAGTTGAGTTTAATTGAGATGTATGCACTGAAATTCTTTGACCCCAATTAATTTCGTGGAAGTGAGTTCGTTGGGCGCTAATTAAATGCGCTAATATTTATGCGCAGAACACGCTAGCGGTCAAACACTACGTCCATTGTAATTGTACCTACCTACCAGTATACACTTATAACGAGATTCCTACTCACTGACAACAAACTAAAGATTTCAAGTAACGTCATCGTTTAATAAACTAAAATTACCTACTCTCATAAATATTTTCTCACGAACTAAATAAACAGATAATAATGAAATCGTAAAAAAATACATATTTATATTTATATATGTCAAGAGTCAATTCGCACTATAAGCTTCTATGAATTGGGTGTCGGAATCGTTTTATCAAAATTTTATGTCCTTCTGTCATTTTAGCACGTAGTAAAAAAATATAGTGGGTTTAGCGTTGCGAGCGCGTGAGTATATCAGTACGTACGAGCGTGCGTAGCCCTGCGGTAATGCGATTTGAGTGCAATGGTAATGACATGACGTCACTGGGCGGGTCGTTTGTTACGCAGCGCCGGCGCAGGCTCCGGGGCATTGAACCAGCGACTGAATTGGACATAAGTGTCCTGCGACGATGCGCCACGGACACACAACGCAACCCGAGCGCGATTTACGACATTACAACTGACGCCATGCAACTCGATTGTAGTTCGCTAAATTAACGCCATTCCCTCAATGAACCGCGCCGGGAAATTCACGACATGTCAAATAAGGTGATTACACTGTTTACTACTTGTGAATATATTTAATTACTTGATATGTTTCGCATGACATAAAACGATATGTAAAACTCGTCCTGCGATGTATAATTTAATAGCTAGCCCCTTTAGACAAATTACGAGTGATTACTACGGCGCCGACAAAAAGGCAAAATTCCCATCCTATCTTGTACTGAAATAAAAATTACCTCATTCGGTTTATTTTAATATGTAATAATTAGCGTTTTGAATATATAATTAACTCATTTATTTAACAGTTTTCTTGTTTTGACAACGCTACAATAATTAAATTAATCAACTCTACCATTAGGTAGAGTCGTCTTAACACCACACCAATAGCAAAACACATGGGAATTAATGGTATAAAAACTTATCATCCGCAAGTTCCTAATACTAATCATAAATAAATAAATAAATAGTAGTTTTAGTGTCCGTAATCGAAGCCACAGTGCGGTGTTACAATGAGGCACCAACACCGCACCACGGCATTCTCATTCCACGCGCGATGCGGCTGCGTGCAAACAATCTTATATAATATTTACGTATAAATGCGCATTTAAAACATTCCACAAATAAGGGCTGGGTATCCGCTAATAACTCGCGTACTTTACAACTTCACATGCAGCGGTGGCGGGGTCTCGAGATCCTTATCTAGTGTTATATTCGTTCGTACAACCTCTAGCGATGAACATATCCAAAACACAGGTAATTACACATTATTGTTCATGAGTATTCACTGCACAGTTGGGTGATTTTCGCATGTAAAATTGAATAGAGCCATTATTTTGATCTTAATTACGATACGAGCCGCATGACTTCATGCCATTATTTAGGCGAGGAAACAAAAAGTTGATATTATCAAATGTAAACAGAGTGCTCCTTTATTTCACAGCAAAAAACATGTCAGCCTGTGTGAACATTAATTCAATACAAGGCGAGCTACAGTTTCCGATGTAGAGCTGTGTACAATCAGAGATTATGCTGGAATGACTCGGATCAACCGAAACCGGGACCGATAACAGCCTAATGGTAAGCTAGCGAATTTGATTTTATCAGCTCTACCACGAAAAACTTTAGCTCAAAGTTCTTATAACAAATTAAAAACGTCTCTACTGCCATATCTGTTAACACGCCAAAGAAAATCTAATTACTAATTAGATTAAAATATTTTTATTAGAAAATAATCTTGGTTATCTAGTTTGAAAAACGAAAGATTTGTATTTCTTTTTCAATGTTGGTCTATCTGCAAACAATCTGACATGACCTAAAAAGGCAAAAGTAATAACAAATTTCGAATTCCCGCTATCAGAGCTAGCATATAAAAAGCATTTTTATTTTTATACAAAGCCGCTCGCAGGTTAAAAGATCAATCGATAAGAGACGATCATCGAGTTAAAAATAACAATGCGTAATGTCTACTTTTGTTTTCATGTTTTGTTAACGGTGGTACATTTCCGCTAAATGTCGGCTAGACTTCCTAAAGCTCTGACTTTTGTAAGGGTGGCTACTCACGATTCAATTTTTTATTCAATCCGTTGATACAACTTGAGTTGATTTGACAGATTGCACGGTGAGGAGGCAAACTGACGCCTAATATCAGTACAGTCAGGTGTTGAATTAAACAAATTGAATCGACAGATTGAATACAAAATTGAATCGTCAGTAGCCACCTTGAATCTAACATGTACCTATTGTATAATTCAGCTTAATATCTATGAGCTAATCGCGAAGGTTGTATTTCCCAAAAGCTTTCTTTGCAACATAACATAATTTTCGATTTACTAATTATTATTCTTCACGAAGATAATATTAGTGGTTTCGCAATGGACAATTGTTAAGAGACTCGAGGCCCAGTTTGAGGAATAGAAGTTTTCATAATCTAGGTACCGATGTTTTCAAAATACGTACTTTTGCATTTTATTAGGATTAACATTTAGTGCCAAATTTCACTTACCATACAAAGAAATCTATTCAAACTTTTGCATTTATTAATACATAGGTACGTATTCACAGAACGTAGGTTCTTTGAAGATCAAACACTCGAGATGGTAACCGATAATGGCGGACATTACAATCGATCAACGTGACATTCCTGTGTCAGGTGACAGGTGACATTCGGCGGACGGTCATCGATCGTTCCGCGTGGCTTTCGTGTGTACTACGGTTGCGCAAACTGTATGTACCCGCTGTAAACTGAAATTAGCGCGCCCTACAGCCGACACCAACCGCCCACCGCTATCACACGGCGCTAGTAGATAATATTCTTCCTAACACTTTCCCAATTTATTTGTTTTCCTATCTACCCTCATTTAATCGGAGCGACATTATTTTCCGAGAGTCTACCAAAGTTTTTTTTTTTTTTTTTTTTTTCAGGATTTTGTCTAGAATTTTATCCAAAGCAGATGTAGGTATTGGGCGCGACGATGCTAAATAAGCGATATTGCTAATATTTAATAGTAAAGAGAATATATCCAGAGCTGCTGGTCACCTGTAATATCAAACCATTCAATAATAACATTTGTACGTAATCGTCACCTATGGCTAGGTTTTATTTCGTGATATAGTCAAGTAGGTATAATAATTGATACAGCGTTTACAGTTAAATTTAAAAAGAAATCGAGACCGCGCCAACTGTTCGTCAAATTATGTCCACAATAGTCTCAAAATTTTGCGTCACGTCACGTCTTGTCTCGGTCGGCTGTCTAGACATCACAGGCGAGGCAACTTTTTTCATTTCTCGGTAATACGATTTTTGGCAAACCCGATAATATAATCTTGGCAAATATACTATTATTTTTATCAGGTCTGGAAAATGAATGAAAGCTGTCGTGCCGTGAGTCACGCGCCGCCTCACGGAACTTAGAAAGTCCTTGCTGTCCAAAGCGATAATAAAATTATAATGAGATCATTCGGTGGACACGACGTTGGTTACAGCCACAAACTTAATGAGATGTTATAATTTTATGTTACACGCATTACGAGGACATAATATCGTGGTGACAGCATTATAAATAAAGTTGATCAAGGCTGAATAAAATTTTCCAAGATTTTCTCCCGACTTCGACCATCTGTATTAGCTACCTACTATTATTAAACTGTGGTCTAAATGAGAGTAGCTTTTGTGGTACCATTGGTCTGTACGGTAAATTCGATAAGTATCGTTTAAATTCTTTTAGCAATTAGCATTAAACAAAGGGGAGATTTTATCTAATGATGTCATCAATTATAGGTTTTTTGAACTAAAGACTTGAACTGAATTCTAAAAGACAACATTTTGGTTGAAGTAGAACGATGGTTCTGCCTTTTACGAAAACTTTTTCTTTCACATTTTCTAATTGAACAAAAAACATAAGTACAAGGTTTTAAATGGAAGGAAAGTACACGAAAAGACAGTCCACCTGATGGTAAGGGGAAACCGTCGCCTACTGGACATCTGCAACTTCCATTGCTTGCCACTTGCACATACGTCGGTACATAAAAAAATTATTTTTATAAAAAAAAAAAAACCGACTTCAAAAAAACCTGGATCACTAAAAAGCCTGAAATAATATTTCTATTACCACCTCTGCCTACCCCTTCGGGAAAACCAGACGTGATGGTGTGTTATCGAGTATTTGGGGTCGGTGCCAATCTATCTTCTTACTTTTATAATAGGTATACTTGGCATACCAAGATTGGCACCGACTCCAAATACTCGATAACACACCATCACGTCTGGTTTTCCCGAAGGGGTAGGCAGAGGTGGTAATAGAAATATTATTTCAGGCTTTTTAGTGATCCAGGTTTTTTTGAAGTCGGTTTTTTTTTTTTTATAAAAATAATTTTATTTCACGATTTTTAGTGGCGCCATACCAATGAACATTTTGGCATATTGAACCGTATGAAGTAAGCCCAACAAAACGTAACTGCTGCAAATCTTTGAGGAATTCCCTCGACTGTCTATGGTCTCCATCATTAGACCTGTAATGGCACTTATAACCCATATGGGTGTAAAGTTCTCTCCAATACAAATTAATCAAGCCCAAACACCAGGTAATTGCTGTAAATCGTTGAGGAGTTCTCTCGACTGTCTTTTGACTCCATCATCAGACCCCTAATGATAGTCACAACCCATCTAGGTGTAAAGTTCTCATCAATACTAATTAATCAAGCCCAAACACAAGGTAGCTACTGTAAAACGTTGAGGAGTTCCCTTGACTGTCCCTCGTCTTCATCATCAGTCCCCTAATGACAGTCACAACCCATCTAGGTGTAAAGTTCTCATCAATACTAATTAATCAAGCCCAAACACAAGGTAGCTACTGTAAAACGTTGAGGAGTTCCCTTGACTGTCCTTCGTCTTCATCATCAGATCCCTAATGACAGTCACAACCCATCTAGGTGTAAAGCTCTCATCAATAGAAATGAATCAAGTCCAAACACAAGGTAGCTACTGTAAAACGTTGAGGAGTTCCCTCGACTGTCTTTCGGCTCCATCATCAGATCGACTCCAGACCTTCATAAAATAGTAGTGCTTTAAAATACTTAATGAAAAAAATTACAAACGCACTAGTCGCTCCTACGATTTTCGAAGGTTCCCCTCGATTTCTCTGGGATGCCATCATCAGATCCTGGTTTCCTTATCATGGTACCACCGCTGGGATATCTCCTTTCCAACAAAAAGAGAATCATCATAATCGGTTCATAAACGACGAAGTTATCCGCGAACACACATAAAAAAAAAAAAATATATATACGGTCGAATTGAGAACCCTCCTCCTTTTTGAAGTCGGTTTAAAAAGACGATCTCCTGCATTTTTTGTGACAGACGAGGGATTATGGGGAGCAGACGCGGTGCTTACCTTTTTAAAAGTGCTATAAAACGGGCCACAAAAAAAATCTTTCACACATTGAAAGCAATCGTTGTAATACCTAGAGATAAGATTGCAAAATCGTACGACATTGATACTAGAGTACACATGAGCGCTCTATCTGTGATATAACTGGGAGAGACGTCAATAAAATGATTACTTATGTATGTAAATAATTACGTTAACTTTACTATCATGTCAACTGTGTAGTGTTTTATGTGGAAAGTTACAATTTTAATAATGTTTTAGTAAATGGATTCACTTTTTTAATTCTTTTATATCAGACCGACATTCTTTTTGAAACCATAAGTAAAATTCTCCTTATTTTATATAGATACCGTGGAAAGCCATGCGAAATTACTAAAACAATACCTGCAATAACACCTCTTTTATTTATAAAATGAAATTAGGCAAAATTATACCTATTTCCTTTATCGTAGTAATTGAGACGTTCTGCCGATAATTTCTTGAAAACATTGACTTTGAAAACGTATTAGGGATTTATCGATTACTTAATAAGCAGATAATATTTAAATTTTTTATTGTTTTTTTTATGATTATCTACCTACTGCACTGCATTTTTCCTGACCTCGTAAGAGATGTGCTATTTTTATAATATTACTCAAGTACATATTAGTGTCTTATCTATAAACATGGTAGAGAAATAGAGATAGAAAGAGGGTTCCAAATCATGTGATTATATTAACTGATTTTCGGTTAGTTGGTGAATATTATTTCAATAGCATGTTGGTGATTATAGTGATGTTTTAATTAACTTAAGATACCTATGTCTCAACTATGACTGACAGTTACAAATACCTAGCTAGACTATTTTTTGACGCAGTAAAAATACCAGCACTTTTAAAACGTAAAGCGTTGACAATCAATAATCGATAAAGTTACAATTTACATGGTTACGCGATTACCTACGCCGAGTCTTTGTCCGATAACAGATTAGCTTATTGTATCATTCTCCTAAAATAGAACCTCTCAACATTTGTCTCAGTTTGTTGATATAGCTTGGAGTGAAGTCATAGTGGCTCTCACGTGGTATTGTTTTTATTATCCCGCAGTGCCGATCACGGTATCACCTTTACTGATAACGATAGAATAGGTATATGTATCGATAAAAGCAGTGCTGCACACGACATCGCTAGTCATACACGACTAGCTCTGCGTACTTATACTTGCGTATTAATCGATGCATGCAGTCGCCGCAGGCCGGTGTAGAATCATAGGAATGCAATTATTTACATAAACACACGTGTCTATTGGCTCACTATTTTCCTATGCGACGCGTATGACGTCGGCCGATACCTGGGAGGGACGGCGGACGGCGGTCAGAAGAGAGATTGATGTGGATTTAATTAGGGTCGGTTGGCAGGCACTCACCGGCTGGTCGCGTGGTGCGGCGCGCGGGCTCGTCCTCGCGCAGGTCGGGCGCGTGCCGGCGCGCCGCGGCCGGGCCCGGCGCGGCCAGCGCCAGCAGCACCAGCGCCCACAGCATGCCGCAGTACCACTATGCTCACCGGAGTCCAACCGCTCCCGGCCACGAGCTCACTATTTTAGCCGCGCACGCTGTGCGTATCGATGCAACGAGCGGAAGATCGCGATCGTAGCGCGCGACTCGCAAACGTCGTCGTAGCGCGACGGCTGAGCCGGACTGAGCCGAGTGGCGCGCGATTTCCCGGCTGATGCGGCGAGGGGGCGCGCCCCGCGTGGAAAACGCGCGATGACGCGGCGCGGGCAGGGAAAAACTGCAGCGCGGGCCGCCCGCCCCGCCCGCCGGCGCGCGCGCCATGCCGCGCCGCCCCAACCAACGAACGACAACATTACTGCCGGTAATCACTACCTACCGCCTAGTTAACGTATTATACTCTTCTAATTTTGAGAATTAACTAAGTATAGTATCTAAGTAGGTTCAGTAAAGACGTATCTATTAATAAATAAGCCCTTACAATACAGTAATTTTTCTATATTTTATAATCATTTCAATGATCATTTAATGAAAATATCGGATAAGCCAGGTTAGGTACTGACATAAGGATTTACGTACTTATTTGTGTACCTATTGGTATCTTAGCATATAAGGGGCCATCCATTAATTACGTCACACGTAAAGAGGGGTCGACGAAATGTGACATTGTGTGACAAGGGGGTGGGAGAGGTCCTAAGTTTTGTGACGTTACATTTAAAAATCTAATATATCTAAGTATTAAAACCGAAATTTGAATTTTTTACGATAAATTTTGAAAATTTCTGAAAATTATAAAAAAAATGTGACGTCACACAGGAAGGGGGGGTCATGCAAATGTAACCAGCTGTGACAAGGGGGGAGGGTCTAAGAATCATGAAATTCGTGTGACGTAATTAATGGATGGCCCCTAAGTAACAACTATTTATAATATAGGTACGTCAAACGTCAACCTACGTGTTTAGCACCTACTTGTGGTTAGACATACGGAATGGAAAACAATAGCGAATACCCATAACCCGAATTAATAAAAAAAAATCGCTCTCAGTTATAAAATGACCTAATCTACCTACAAATTAATTTATATTCGGATCTAACTATATTGTATGTAAAAATAAATATACAAATAGGATCACTTTAGAGGCATTCATGCATCATCATACCTGAAATTTCTTAGTTAAATTAAGTATACTACTTACCTATCCTAATTATACCTAAATAAATGTGGGTAAATAGGTATGGTGTGTATGAATCAAGTATGAATAATACTGGGTATTTCCGTCAATATTTACGTAGTCATTAAAACGTCAAAATATAAAATACAACACGAAACCTATGTAAATTCCCAAGTATATTGCAATGCGGACAGATTTATGAATTAATGTTCCATAGGGAATGCAAAGCATGTCAACATTTCTGTCATATCATACAGTACCAGTAGGTACAGATAGTCAGACAACTTTTACTTAGGCACAGAATAATTATTATGTGCTTGATTCACATACAAGCTCAGGTCCGTCCCCAAACGGAATAAGTACCTACTGTTCTTTTTTATTTGTTTTGGCGGCCCCTGTTCAGTCGGGCGACGCAAGTTTTCCCTAGACATACCTACGTCCAGGCCCTTGTTTTGGGAATTAGTTACTGTATAATGATTTTGATATATATTTTTAGGAATTTTAAGAACTGTTCATATATTTGGGCTTGTGCACCCCAGTACCTTCTCCTTCCATTTGACTCCATCCAACGCCGGGCCGCTCGTGTCATCGACGATTCTTTGCTCACAGACGGTTTAGAGCCCTTATTTTTTTGGACACATTGACTCTCTGTTGCTCTACCGTATGTACCAAGGAGTGTTCTGATGAACTGTTTAGTTTGATGCCACCGTCAATTTTCCGCCATCGCACCCTTCGACGCTGGTAGATTTCGCCCATAGGTTCCATATGAATGCCTGGTATCCCATTAATGTAGGTAGGTACGTGCATCGCGATCCTTCCTTCCGCGCACGTGCAATTTGTGGAATTATATCCAGACTGAAATCTTTCCTCTGCAGTACAACATGGGGTTCTTCTTCAAAGGGCATGTTTACAGGGCGTAAAAAGGTCGGCACTGCGTCTGCTCTGCCTAATTTGCAGATGTCTTGGGCGACGGTTATCACTTACCATCAGGTGATCCGTAAGTTCGTATGCCTTTCCAGGCAATAAATACAGAACCCTAAAAAACATAATAAGCCAGACTTGTTATAAACCCGTCAGTATTGGTGGAAAAAACTCGTGAAACGGATTAAAAACGTCTGCAAATGGTCCAAAGAAATATCATAAAGGGCAAACTTCCAACATTCTCCGACCGCGAGGTTGCCAATATTATATCGAAAAACCCAGTCAGAGAAAGTAATACAAAAACTCAGCAACAGAACTCCGAACTTTGTTATGGAAATTCCAATTAAGACACGGGACGTTAAGAAAAGGCGTCAATACTGAAATTGGAACGGCCCATGGTCGTCGTGAATCAAGTGTATGTTGTTTTTACAGAGGTGGATGAGGCGGTGGTGGGATTTGCATAACAGAACACAAAGTTTTAGCTACGAACAATATAATAGATTTCTAACGCCACAAATCTGCACATTCAACTATAAAAAATGTTCTTCCTCTGTTCAAACAAAAAAGAGAATTGACTTATCTCCGATTTTATGAGTGCACAGTATTAAAACGTCTCTCATAAAAATACATAAATTGTTATAGCTTCGTCGCGCCACTCGAGACATGTTGAAGACATTCATGAGAATTTACAAAATTACTTAAGCACGTATATTTGGTGCAGAACTGAATTTGGCAGAAGGCCCAACTAGTCGTAAGTATAATAAATATTTCATATCTTTAACGAATACAAACATAAATACCGATATGTACCTACTACAATGCTAGTGCTTGCTGTAAAAACTGTACACGTCATAACTGATTTGAAAATTTAAAAATAATTATTATGAGTATTACGACCTCGGCTGAACTCAGGGTTATAGCGGGATCACGATTAGTGATGTGCCGAGTACGCTATTTTTGGTACTCGAGTATTCTGGTACTCGTTAAAAAAAGAATCGAGTAAGTACTCGAGTCAGAGGACTCGGACAGGTACTCAAATACTTGTAATGAGTACTCGAGTACTTAATAGGACTCGAGTACTTTTGTATTATGTATTGTTAACCACTCAAACGTCCGAGCTTCACATTTAATTACTGCGTTGTACTTGCACTCGTGAAAATTGGAGAAAATGGCGAAAATTTTGGCGAGAGCCCCGAGTTATAACGTATTTTCTAAAAAACTACAACTGTTACAGCAAGTACTCGGAACCCGTATTCGAGTACCGGGTCCTCGAGTTCTATAATCTGAGTACTCGAGTACCCGAGTACTTACGAAGTACTCGAGTCAGGCTGTACTCGGCACATCTCTAATCACGATGAAATGGAAGGGTGCAGAACGCCGCGACTAAACAAATTAGTAGGTAGGTAATAGCTACAGAACAATTTCGTGGCATATCGCTTGCTGGACTTCAAAGTTGCAAAAAAACAGGAAATTTAAAATGAAAACTTGTTTAAAACATTGATTTAAATCAGAAGGAATAAATCACAGTGTTTAAAACATGTTTTAAATGATTAAAACGTTTTAAACACGGTGTTTAAAACAAGGTGATTTTTTCATAACAACCCTGCTTGACTTACGACGATGCTTAGTAATGTATCCCTTTAGGACCATTGGTTAGCGATCATGTTAACCGTAAACTGTACATGCAACGCCCCTTGCAGATGACGCAAGTATTTAAGTACCTATCTGTGTACCACATTAAAAAGTATTAGTGCAGAGTCGGATGGGATCATTGCTAATCCACGATCAGCTACTACGCTATAACACTATACCGCGCTACGAACTACGTAGCAACGCAACGTCTACATATGGTGCGTTCCATTCACTGTTAATTTTGTTATTTTCGTCCACAAAAAGTGTTAAAAACGATAATAATGATCACTTTCAGTACAAGTTGGTGCGAGTGGAACGAGATTTGTGATCGAAAATAACGAAAATTACAAAATTAACAGTGAATGGAACGCACCACAAGTGCGGTGGTAACGCCGACCAATAATGAGCATTCTTTATTAGCCGGCCAGGCACCGTTAACGACATCAGTGGACGCATAATTCTATGAAATTGTACTGCACGCTGTCCCACTGGCCCGGCTCAGCACCGACATGTTGTCGCCGGCGCCAGCATGTCGTCGACAGCAAGTCTCCCACTTCTCTGTGGAACTACAAAGCCGTCGTGTCATGTCGGTATGTCGGTAGCTAGCGGTGTCGTGCCGGCCGCCAGTGAAGAACGCCAAATAATATAAACGTCAAGAACATCGACCGGCCATAAAAAACACCGACTTTAGTTGGTTTTCATAATTCCGTTGCAGGTTTTTCTGAATCTGATATTACTACTCAGATAGTACCATTACACTATAGTAATTTTTAACCTCTCATCATAGAAATTGCTCCTTGATTGCAACTATACAGGGTGTCTGTCCCACGACTTTGCCACATGGAGGGAAAGTACCTTAAATACAGTAGATAAAACATTTTACTGAATGAAGACTTCATTTTTATTTTAAAAACAATACGAACTGCATTCAAAGATTTTCGAAAACTCGCTTGCCAGACTCGGGAATCGAACCGGCTAAAATCTGAAAAAATAGCACCCTGTACTTTTATGGCACCAATCGATAGGATCAATTATAAGGACCAAATCGTCTAACAAACATGGTAAATTAAATGAAAGGAAAACCGTGAAATCTAAACTTATAAATTCAAGAATTCAATGATAAAGTTTATCCATGTAAAATGGAGTTAATTTCGAGCAACAAATTAGTTAGTTTAACCCTTTTTTTCGTCCAATTAAAATAAATAAAGATTTTATGGTTTTCCTTTCATTTTGAAAACTCCCTTGCCACACTCGCGAATCGAACCGGCTAAAATCCGAATAATAACATCCTGTACTTTTATGGCATCAATCGATAGGGTCAATCATAAGGATAAAATCTCTCTAAGAGACATGGTAACTTAAATGAAAGGAAACCCATAAAATCGTTACTTTTTGTAATTTTAACTTATTTTTATTCTTATGAGTTAAGATATCATGGTTTACCTTTCATTTAATTTACCATGTTTGTTAGAGAGATTTGGGTCTTATGATTAATCCTATCGATTGGTGCCATAAAAGTACAGAATGTTATTTTTTCGGGTTTAGCCGGGTCGATTCCTGAGTGTGGCAAGCGAGTTTTCGAAAATCTTTGAATGCAGTTCGTTTTGTTTTTAAAATAAAAATGAAGTCTTCATTCAGTAAAATGTTCTATCTACCGTATTTAAAGTACTTCCCCTCCATGTGGCAAAGTCGTGGGACACCCTGTATATTCCATTTCTATGCCGCATTGTTCATCCCATCATCACAAAATGATGAGTTTAGGTCCCTTTGTGCAGCCCGGACATATCACCTAGGTACACGAAGTGGAACAAACCGTTTGAGGGCTCTGCCATATATGCACTCCTTACAGGTGCTATGTTGAAGATCGCGGTTTTAGGTTTGGTCGTTGTGGGTTTTGTAGGCGCACGTGCAAAGAAGAGTTGTATTTATAAAATATTATGTCTAGACGCACCACTGAGAAGATTGATAAAAGAATATATATATATATAACGTCACGACTTTTATCCCCATTCGGGGGTAGTCAGAGGCTTGAGTGGCCGTACACCACCACATTGTGGAGGTATTAACCAACTCAAAGCCCACGTTTCACCATATAGTCAGAACCCAACGTGACAGGTGGTGAACCTTGTCGCCGTGTATACAGGATGACTATTACCTAATCCCGAGGGATAGGTAGGTTTCCTCACGATGTTTTCCCTCACCGTCAGCGTACTGTAAATTATGTACATAGATGAAAATTCATCCATTGGTGCATGCCCCACCGGGGATCGAACCTGGGACCTTGTGATTGCCAGCCCAACCTGTTCACCCCTAGGCTACAGTCGCTTAGGCGCAGTCGTTAAAAGAATAAGTAGCACAAAATAGTAAAATGCATGTAAAATGTATTTCTCGACCGTCTAGGCTTTCTAACCTCATCCGACAGTAAAATGAAAGCGTAACTAGAACATAAACTTTGCTATTTATGATCACCTCGGTTAGCTTGTGAACCCACAGAATATTTAGTTTCAAACATATTCCAAAATACTACACGTAAGTCAAAGAATTATTTACGTAATAACTACAATCATGGGATTTATTTTAATTATAAAAAACTAAATGTACTTATGTTGTAAAATCAAAAATGAAACATTGGTGAGGATAATTTTTATTCCATAATACAGCATAAGATAAACCGGAATGTCACAATTTGCATTTTCATTACTTTTGTTTCTCGTAAACATAAAAAAGAACCATCTTCCATCTCACATTGTGTTTCGACATTTTTTTTCTTCTAAATTATTATAAAAATGCTAAGTTACAATTAATCGTGTAGAGCATGTACCACTGAGAATTCTGAGCACTGTTCCCCGTAGGCGGAAACACTTCTCAAAATGACACCGTTTATCTAATACATATTTATACCTAAATTACAAATTAATCTCGGTTCGTCATGAGAAGCTGTCGACTGTAAATGCAAGTCAATCACAACGAGCCGTTCCAATAAGCGAGAATTGTACGAAATGGTTTTGGATGTAAAATACATAACAGCTTAAACTAGCTAGATAACTTCCATAAAAATAAACTACGTTTATAATAGTCAAGTGATATTTATGCACAAAACCGATGACAATCGAATGGAAAGAACAATAGTTATCGATAACCGAAAGTCACAAAGCAATGTAGATAGGCTGCGGCCGCCCGCGCCACGCAGCGGACACCCGCCTAGCCGCAGCCGCCGCCCGCCCCTCGCCACCCGGTGACCGACAGAGCCTACACATCAGAATACTGCCTACACGCACCTACCTACTTAATGTAAGACGTAGGTCACTACCAAAAACTAAATAATTAAAGTCATAATTGTGAATTAACTTTAAATACTTTATTGCGACAACTTATTCCACATAGTATACATATAAAACATGTTATGGTGTGATTCACTTTATCACGAGCTACGAACCTATCCACATCACGATGCACGATCATTCAGAGTCTAGGTACCACCGTTTTATTTCTTCGTTTAATTATATTGAAACCAAATCTGCGGATGATTTTGTATCGTTTTTACACACTTATATTTTGTTCGACGTCATCAGGGATCGAACAAACAACGCATTCGAATAACGTGGACCCTAATACCATTGCTACAGCAGCACGGTTGTTTGTACACTCACCACTAATTATACCAAAACTATTTAGAAACGTCGTAAATGTAAGAACGCAAGTGGCTCGGCGTGAATGCGGTGCTCGATCGGTCACCGGGTGACGCATCAGTAATGCATTCGTAGGTTAACGCACATAATACATTGTATTCAATAGCAAATAAAGTTAACATATCTTAAACCATAGTCTCTTTCAGTAATCAGATTTGTCTGCGAGTTGATGCGCACATGCGGTTAGCGGTTGGCGTTCTTCAGCTGGTTGGAGAGCCAGTCGAGGCCCTCGTACAGGCCGTCGCCGGAGGTGGCGCACGTCGCCTGGATATACCAGTTGCGGTTGCGCAACGAGTGCAGGCCCAGCTTGTCCGTTATCTCGGCTGCGTTCATTGCGTTCGGCAGATCCTACCAACACAACTCGGTTTATTTTATGCTTCTTTTACGATCCTATAGGCGCGAGCATAAATTTTCGCCAACAAACGCGTAAGGTTTTACAATATCTTGGCTAAAATACTGAGCTAGATTACAAAGAATTCTATTTTCAATGCAAAGAATATTTTAAATGTTCAAAATAAATATGTTAGTTTAACATCTATAGAACGGGGCCAATTTTTGAAGCTGGATTTAATGTTCAAATAATAAAATTAAAAACACAAATAGCATATGCTTTGAAATAATCGCGCATATTTAATTAACGACGCTTTGAGGAAATTAATTGCCTCATAAACGAAAAAACGCGGCGGGTGCGGCGGGACTCACCTGTTTGTTTGCGAAGATCAAAAGTACAGCATCCCGTAGTTCATCTTCACTTAACATTCGCATGAGCTCCTCGCGTGCCTCACCAATACGCTCTCGGTCATTACTGTCTACTACGAAGATGAGACCCTGAAACAATACCGCTAATAATAATAATTTGATCTTTCAGCGTTCCAATGCTTGGCATAGGGAGTGGATTGCGGCGGCCGACTATGTAAAGGGGATTCGAGTCATAAGTCACTGTATCACTAGTTCCACTTTTCTCAATAAGAACATAACTTATTCAATTTATTTATAGATCTTAAACTGGAATACAATAGAAACATTAAATCTGTCATTTATTATCACCTCATAACTCAATATCTGCTTATCTGATAAAACATTTGCACACTATCTTCTTTGCTGACCAAAGCAAAACGGGATATAGTACTTACATACTCAAAATACAATTCTAATAGGTAATTCAGTAATGCTGGACGCAAATGGCCTTGACAAAAGAACCGGACGATGTGGTTTGCGCTCAGTACGCTCTAGTCTGTCGCGGTTTTGGGAATGCAACCCGCTCTATTACGAGAACAAATCTCAAGGAGGTAGGTTTCAGCTTGGGCTGTCGCGGTAGAGTTAGACATTGAGGAAATTCACCCGTACGAACATGACGGAATATAAATGAACCCCAGCCAGGTTGGGGTTTGGTTGGTCGAATAATTTCAAGTTCAATATTGTCCTCATCCTACTTCCAATCATACTAATATTATAAATGCTAAAATGTGTGTGTGTGTGTATGTGAATGTTTGTTACCACAAATCTCCATAACTACTGAACCGATTTTAATGAATTTCGAATAGTGTAGGCTCTAGAATAAGTCATAGGCTAATCCAATTTCCACACGGGCGAAGCCGCGGGGCACAGCTAGTCATTCAGTATCTTTGGCTTTTAGTCACAGTATCCAACGCAAGAACGCCAAGTAGTTTCTGACCGACTAGATAAGACGAAATAACATATCTGCGAACATAATCGCGTCGTAATTTTAACAAATCATAATAAAATAATTATCGCGAATATTTGGCAAATACTACGCGTACAAACCTACATGACTCATATCAATTTATCAACAGCTTCATATCAACGGAAACAGTATCTTTTTTTAAATTGGAACCAGGCATCAATATAATACCAAAACTATTGTCTTTCTTTACTAAATTAATGAACAAAACACTTTAAAGAACCAGAAGACTAGTGGAAGCCCTATAACAGTTGAAAAAATTGCGCACAACCGTAAAACTTATCACATAATAATTAATTAATCTGTTAATATAATATCACCAAAACAATAAACATGAAGCCTATTGCCGTGGCCGACTTCACGACGTTTTACGAATTCAGCCAATCATGAATGAGTACACACTAATTGGCAGTATTATAGACTGCACTGGCCATCCCACATCGCTCATACACGAATGTGAGATCAATAAATAAAGAGGTATACTAAAAACATTATTTTATATGCATGTTGTAGAATAATATCCGTTACACACTTACAAATCGTAAAATCAGAATGCCTTTTGAAAGAAATCCATGATGAAGAGGAATGGGCAAGAAACTACACTCACTCTTTTCAAAATAATGTTACAGCTTTCTTTAATTTACGACGAAATCAATTTCATTCAATATGGAACTTTTTATCATAAATCATGAGTAATAATCTACTCAAATACTTCTAATTGTTTATTTTTATGTTATTTCAATTAATGATAAATAAACTGGCATTATTACCAATTCCTAAATGAAATCCATCTGTTAGTATATTAAACCTTGACACAATGAACCACTTTCACAAATATGTAGGATTGTAAACCATCTGATGTGAAGCTGTTTTGTGACAATTGCATTCACTTAATTGGTGATGGAATATTTCTATTTACACAAAAACATTTAATGCACTTGAGATAATCTTTCAATCTATTTAATACTAGATGATTCTAGTATTCAATATTATTTTTATGCATATTAAAAGATGAGATTATTTGGTCTCAATATTCTCAAAGTTCACGATAAAGTCCAAAGTTACTGATTGGAGTCTTCTCTTAAATAGAACTTAGCAGGGAAATACACTGTTTGTTATAGTAGCGGCACGCTATGATGGCCGATTTGACATGTGTGAGGGTGAAAGGATGAACCTTATTATAACGGAATAAGATTCATTTTCGCATTCATTTTTTTACATTCTTATATTTTTTTTAAACGGCCAGTCTTATTCCGTTATAATAAGGTTCATTTTCTTCCCCCCCCCCCCCACCACATGTCAAACCGGCCATCGTAGAGTGCTACTATAAGTAAAGGATGAGACATAAATATCATACAGATTACTGCTGAATTAAATCATAGATGAGAATAAATAAAATTGTACCGACCTGTGTGTTTTGGAAATAATGCCTCCACAGTGGCCTAATTTTGTCTTGACCGCCGACATCCCAGACGGTGAAACTGATGTTTTTGTATTCTACAGTCTCCACATTGAAACCTGAAATTGTAACATGCAACTTTGAATGGATATTATGGCAATACTAAAACCAAAAAAATACATAACTTATAAAACATAAATAACTACATTTTTTTACAAATTACTCTGTAGTTTTAATTATCTTTGATTTTTATTAATATTTCATTACTATCTATTGATTATTTGATATACTGATTTATCTACTTATTACACATAAAAATTCTTGCAGATGAGGTGCTTTAGCCAGGACATAGGCATACATTTGTTTACATTCACATAGAATTATGTTGTATGTATGAAGTTGATTCATTAGAAATATGTATCTCCAACTGATCAGTGTTTAGTTTAGCTTTTTTTATCATTTTATCATATAAAATAATCTATGGGTTTATTTTAATAATCTCATGATGACACTCAAAAGCATCAGTGTCCAAGCCTTAGGCAGTAGGATTTTTTTACTATGCACAATATAATTTTTATTTTCCAACTTGTTGTATCGTTTTATAGAGTAGTTGTAGTAGTTACCGACACCCTATTTTATAGGTGATATAAAAAAATAAATGCTACAAATAAGTAACTACTACTCAACTGCTGTTCTGGGTACAATATGTGTACATAATACCTCGTTTTAAATTCATCATGATGATAAGGTATGTTCAATATTATTAGGTACAACATACTTATTGATTTGACACCCAACACCCGCTGAGGATAACCTCGACTGCTACAGTCAATTTTAATATATGTTATCCAAAGAGGTAACATACTATCAGGTACATATTTTATCCACTAAACGACTAATCCCAAGAATATGACCCATTTTTATTGTTTTCTGCAATAATAAATAGTTATGTTAATACTCACCAATAGTGGGAATAGTTGTTACAATTTCTCCTAATTTGAGTTTGTATAGGATTGTGGTTTTACCAGCAGCATCCAAGCCAACCATCAATATTCTCATTTCCTTTTTGCCAAATAGGCCTTTAAATAAATTTGCGAACATATTCCCCATTTTTAAGCTTTGCAAGTAGTCTGAAAGAACAAATTCATCATTAGAAATTTGAGCATTATTCATTCTGAGTCATCCGTCAACTACACACGTTATTTCAATCAATGATAATGACATGGCAGGTCCTTGCTGAAATTGACGTAGAATGTTTTCTATTGCTATATCCTTACGACAATAAAATCCTAGGAATTGATCAATTGTGTTCTAAATAAGGAACTTTATATATCACTGATGCAGGTTTAGCGTCCAGTAGGCGTAATTTATAACAAAGATCGACCGACACGGCTGTTGGTCCCCACTGCGGTCACCACCCTCGGATTTGTAAAGTTCACAAAACGTTACATACACCTCGATACCAAAATATTTACAAGCAAAACATTAAATAAAATGAACCCAAAATAGTAACTTACATTTTCTGAAGCAAATTACACCACAATCAAGAAAAATATCTTTATTTCAGTGAATTCTTTACAATTCGCTCGTTGTCAAAATGGCGGCGAACGTGGAAGTTGTTCGTGCCTATGCCACGTATTGGAAAAAAGTGGCCAGTCCAAAAAAAAAAAAATTACAATTATTTTATTGTATAATATAATATTTTCTATTCTTGCGGTCAAAAAATTACAAGGACCTATTCCAAGAGACATTCAAACAAAGAAATTATGTTCATGCATTCAAATAATAGAAATACCTACAAAAGGCCAGAAGGTAGGTAGGTAGGGTAGTACCCGTTGGACAAGTTCCTCCGTTTTCAGCATGGATGTATTAACTCAGGATGCGCATCGCATGATCTTCCCCTCTAGCTTTTTTTTATAGGTACTAGACCAAAAATCTCTGACACGTATATAAAAACTGTTTTCGAAATCGATTTGATCAGAGTAAGTATCGTTTTCGCGGTGTAAGGTGCTCCGTGAAAAATGCCGAATTGTCCCATTAAACATGTGCAAAGAAATTACAAAAAATAGTAATACACAAAAAGATGGGGTAACATTTCATATGTAAGTATTTTTGATGTAATTAATGCAATTTTTCTATTAAATTCATTAAAATATTAAATGTCATAAGAATCGAAAACATTATCGATACAATTAATCGAGTACGAATTAATCGAATAGTCTACTGTGACCATAGACGAATCTTTTCTACCCTGGCAACTGTATTTTTTTTTTTGTCAAATAATTGTCAAGTATTTGAACTTTGTAAACAAACGGATAAATACTGAATTACGCGGTGATAAACCAGTCGCAGAACGTTAAAAACGATTTACAATGAATAAATCATTAGTAATTCAACAAGAGAGGTGATTCACAAAGTTTACAGGCGGTGTCTCGCGGAATTTGAGGTGCAAAATATTTTGTCAGAACTCGACCATGTTTACCAAAGAACCGCTGATATTATAGGTATATAAGCAGTTTATTTTACAGTTTTTAAGTTAAATAATGTGTTTATTGTATACAAAGGCAGGCTCAAAGCTTCAGTTTACAGGTTTTTCAGTAAATATACATTGATCGCTTAGAGGTACATTCGATTGAACACACTTGATACTTGGTATTATTTTTATGTGTTGCTTTCATCTCGACCAATACATAAACTAAGGTTGCTTTATTTTTCTATGTTTGCTTGTCAGTTAACATCGTTACTTAATTACTAAATAAACAAATAATCTTAAAGCATTAAAGAAATTATCTTTTATTGAATTATTTTATTTTTCAGGTACCGTTAGAAGAATAGTCGAAAATTGCTCTTTACGATGACATTAATCGATTAATAATAAATCTTCAAGATGACAATGACAAGCAATGCTGTGGAGACTGATGATGATGAGTTGATGAGGCAGCGGCAGGCCCACGCCAATATATGGATTTATCAGGAGTGGAATATTTAGACCAAGATTAAAATAAAAAAATAATTAAAAAACGCAGTAGCTATGATATGTTTGTTTTATAATTAAAAAAAAATAACTAACTCATGTTGAAACAAAAACACCCACTATCGAAACAATTCAGATAAATACGATCTCGATAAATTCTTGATCTTGATAAACGGAATCGAACCTGACACTGCTCCGGGTCCATATGACCCAGAAGCAGGCAGCGTCTGCTACTGAGGCGATGAATCACATATGGCATAAATATATGTATAACAAATATTATCTTATTGACCAACATCAAAGAAAACTTAAAAGTGCTTGCGCTTGCATTATGAATAATAAATAATATGGAAAATAATAAATCAAGTATCAAAATTATTCAGTCGTATTAGTAAATGTTGCAAGAATGATTTTGAATTAAATACTTTTTGATTTGAACAGTGTTGTAGTAGTGTTTATTTATGATTGCAGACCGGTATCGATAAAAATATAATATACTAGCTTTTGCCCGCGACTTCGTCCGCGCAGGATTTAAATTAAAAAAAATCCGTTTCTGTTTGCTGGAACCCAAATCCCGTATCCATATATCCCTGATTCTGTATCCCATATTCCGTATCCCTTATCCTGTATCCCGTATCCCGTATCCGTATCCCGTATCCCGTATCCCGTATCCCGTATCATGCATCCCACATCCCGTATCATGCATCCCACATCCCGTATCCCGTATCCGTATCCCGTATCACGCATCCCACATCCCATATCCCGTATCCCGTATCCCGTATCAGTATCCGTATCCCGTATCACGCATCCGTATCACGCATCCCACATCCCACATCCCGTATCCCGTATCCCGCATCCCGTATCTCGTAACCCGTAACCCGTATCCCGTACCGCGTATCCCGTATCCGTATCCCGTATCCGTATCCGTATCCGTATCCCGTATCACGCATCCCACATCCCGTATCCCGTATCCGTACCCCGTATCACGCATCCCACATCCCGTATCCCGTATCCCGCATCCCACATCCCACATCCCGTAACCCGTATCTCGTATCACGTATCCCAAATCCCGTATCGCATATCGCGTATCCCAAATCCCGTATCCCATACCCCGTATAATTTTCAAAAACGCAATATATTTTCCTTTTTTCTATTCACCAATATTCATAATTCTAACTACAAAAATGACGAACTTACATTCAAACTTTCATCCCCTATTTTACCCCCTTAGGGGATGTATTTTGAAAAACACTGAAATTAATATTGTTGATCTTTAAAAAGTCACCTAATCACCAATTATTATAATTCCAACTTCAAAAAATGACGAACTTCGATACAAACTTTCAACCCCTATTTTAACCCCTTAGGGTTTAAATTTTAAAAAAGCTGTAATTATTATATTTAGTACGAAAAAAGAAACCTAAACACAAATTTTCATTATGCTTACCTCAGAAATGACGAACTTCCATACAAACTTTCGTCCCCTATTTTACCCCCTTAGGGGTTGAATTTTCAAAAACGCAGCAATTCAAGTTTGTTATTTTTGAAAAGGAACCTAAACACCAATTTTCAAAATTCTAACTTCAAAAATGACAAACATCTATAAAAACTTCCCAACTAACTTTCATCCCCTATTTTACCCCCTTAAGGGATGTATTTTGAAAAACCCTGAAATTAATAATGTTGATCTTTTAAAAGTCACCTAATCACCAATTTTTATAATTCCAACTTCAAAAAATGACGAACTTCCATACAAACTTTCAACCCCTATTTTAACCCCTTAGGGTTTAAATTTTCAAAAAAGCTGATATTATTATTTTTAATACGTAAAAAGAATCCTAAACACAAATTTTCATCATGCTAACCTCAG
This sequence comes from Drymonia ruficornis, assembly GCA_947859195.1. Lineage (NCBI taxonomy): Eukaryota > Metazoa > Arthropoda > Insecta > Lepidoptera > Notodontidae > Drymonia > Drymonia ruficornis. Next base: position 7,125,013 of record OX401918.1, read on the forward strand.
AAATGACGAACTTCAATACAAACTTTCGTCCCCTATTTTACCCCCCTAGGGGTTGAATTTTCCAAAATCGCTTCTTATTGCTTGCCTACGTCACAAAATATATATACTATCCAAATTTCATGTCTCTAACTTCAGTAGTTTCGGCTCGGCGTTGATGAGTCAGTCAGTCAGTCAGTCAGTCAGCCAGTCAGTCAGCATTTCCCTCTTTATATATTAGTATAGATATAGATATAGATATAGTGTATAATAAACCTTGGGAGAGGCCTATGTCCAACAGTGGACGTCTTTTGGCTGAAATGATGATGATGATGACATTAGTATAATAATACCTATTACGTTTATACGTACCTACCTAACAAAAGATATCAGCCAGGCCAGTGGCAGCAGATGGCGCTGGTCGAGTGGGAGTGGGGGGGGATGAAACAGCTTATTTGGGAACATTAGGTACTTATTTTTGAGATAATCTCATTTTCAAGGAACTGAATTGGGATGTACCCGGAATCATCTTGTTTCCGTTGAATATTTACGCCTCGTGAGTTACTCATTATTTCTTGTTCAGCTGTTTCAGTAGAGATAATTCAGTATAATTCAGTAGATTATAATGACAGCTATAAATGTAATAATGAGTATATGAAACTATCGATATAGCTAATTAGAAATATCGATAGTGGTATTCACCCTATTACACCGATGGTCCTACGGTAGTAAAATTTTGTATGTTGACGTATTAGATCTTTTAGTGTGCGTAAAATATACTAGTGTTGCACATTTCTTTACGTGTGCGTTTATAATGACACAAAATGTTTTGAGTAAGTGTGCGTCAATTTTAATGTAGTGGTTACCTCCCCTCCCCCAAGAATTGACAGAACATTTTGTTCGTTGAATTATGCGTGTTGCGAGTCCATTTTGTTACTTTGTTCAAGGTTTTCAGCTCTGTGCCACGCACGCTCCCTCCCTCCACACACACACATTTATGGTGGATGAGGCCCAAGAAGGCCGTTCAAAAGTTCAAGTTCAAAATGTTCGAACTAAATTCTAATTTTGATCGGGGAGTTAACAAAATAACATTACGGTGCAAATAAGTGTCTATCAATTGCACAAAGATCAGTGGCGTAGCTTACCTTAGACGGGCCCTGCATAAAATTTTGTTGGGAGGCCCAAATGAAATAAAGACTTTTCACACACTTACGGGGCCCCTGTAGCCCGAGGGCCCCGTATCATTGATACGGCTGTTACGGCGGTAGCTACGCCCGGCACCTGACAAAGATACTTCAAAATTGAATCGACGGATTGATGGGTACGAAATTGCATCGTGAGTAGCCGCCTTTACTTCTGTCCAGGGCTGCCAGATTGTATTATTAGATACTCAGTGTATAATTTGCTTGTCATAGGTATTCTGTGTATAGTACCATCTCCGTCAATTCACTAATATTGTAAAAAAATAACGATAATTTTCTAACGTTTTGTTTAATTTTTTATATCGTTCGTTGACAATTGTCACATCATTTGCGACATTATTATCCTATTCAATCAAGGTAAGTAACAAACAGTGGACGTCTTTTGGCTGAAATGATGATGATGATGAAATAACAAAAAATATCTATTTTTTGTTGGACAATTTCTCAATATATTATTTTTTGAGGTGTGTAAAATGTTTAATTTTGTATAATTTCGAGGACTGTGATATATAAAATAAGGTGACTCTACTGGCAACCCTGCTTCTGTCTGTGTCACTGTCAAAGAGAATGTCACTGCCAAACTGTCTGACCGACAGTCTACACTAGAGATGAGTCGTATTTACTAGAACAGGTGCGAAGAACAGGTATTTTACGAGACTAGGCGGCACCTATTCCAATTTTGAAAGTACTTAGTCCACCTAGTATTTCACTCAACACGTCCCAGCGGACGTGTTGCTCTCTCGATTGCGTCCGGCGATCGCGTATTATTATGAGTATTACGGATTGCTTAGTCTACATAGTATGGTAGCGAACTAGTATTCTAGTCCAAGTAGTACGATATTTTTGTGTTAAAATATTGAGATAACGTATTTTTGTCTTTATATCAAACACAATGGCTCCAAAGGGAAGTAGTTATCATCATCATCACCATCATCATCGTCATCGTCATCGTCATCGTCATCATCATCATCATCATCGTAATCGTCATCATCATCATCATTGTCATCGTCATCATAGTCATCATCGTCATCATCATCATCATCATCATCGTCACCATCATCGTCATCGTCATCGTTATCATCATCATCATCATCATCATCATCGTCGTCGTCATCGTCATCATCGTCATCGTCATCATCATCTTCATCATCATCATCGTCATCGTCGTCATCGTCATCGTCATCATCGTCGTCATAATCGTCATCATCGTCATCATCATTATCATCATCATCATCATCGTTATCGTCATCATCATCATCATCATCATCATCGTCATCGTCGTCGTCATCATCATCTTCATCATCATCATCATCATCGTCATCATCATCATCATCATCATCATCATCATCATCATCATTATCATCATCATCGTCATCGTTATCATCGTCATCGTCGTCATCGTCGTCATCGTCGTCATCATCGTCATCATCATCATCATCATCGTCTTCATCATCAGTAAGCAGTGGCGTGGCGACATCTGACTGAAGTGAGCAAAAGTCATTTTTTGTCCCCATTTGATCTCATGCATCGAGTCCTATTATGGATCTAAGGACTAAGTACGCGATCCATACTCGATAAGTACTTCAGACTAGGTGGACTAGGTGGAACAGGTGTTTGGATCACGTATGTACGCGAACCATACTCGATAAGTACTTCAGACTAGGTGGACTAGGTGGAACAGGTGTTTGGATCACGTATTTTTAAATACTAGGAATAGGTGCACCTAGTCCCAAATTTACCTTTTTTTTTTTTTTTTTTTTTTTTTTTTTTTGCGTGGGGAAATCCTCATGGATGCCTTTCCGCCTCGGGGGAGACAGAAGGGGTATGCTGGACTCTTACCGGCTAAAACCCCACGGTGGACCTTCTCCCGCTGTGTGATGGGGCCACGAGCAGCTACGCATACATCCGCAGCCCCCACCAGCGTCTGCCCGCGTGAGCGGACCCTCCTCCGCACGGCAACGTGGGCCACACCACGTCGCCGTCCTCCTCGGGGTCACTAAACTGACGCGCAGGGCCCCCGCCCCTTGCGTCCTCGACCCCAAAGGTCTCTCACCAGATAGTATGGCGAGAGGAATTTTTAGGCGTGCCTTTGCTCCCAGCACGCGCCGCCTTAAGGGCATTGATGTGCGCAGGCAACAGTAGCCCCCGGCTGATTGCCCGCACGCCCTATTTACGGAGGCATGAGGTCAGCAGCTGCCCGCCTCCTCCGTCCTGGCCTCCTTCGGCGGTTCGGGTTAGCAAACGGGTCTGCCTCCCTTACTCTTTCCGCCGCCTCCTTACCAGCCATCACTTCCTCACAAAAGGACGAGACGGCTTCCCAAGACCTCTCGCTGCCGACCATAGCGCGAACTACCGCCGGCAGCGAAACATCCCTTCCAATCGTCTCGACGAGGACACCGCGCTGCCCCGCCCAGGCTGGGCACAGCTCAAGCGTATGCTGCGAAGTGTCCTCACCAGCGCCACATTCGTGACAACATGGTGTCGCCTCCCTACCGGCCACCTTAAACAGGTACCTGCCAAAGCAGCCATAGTCCCAAATTTACCTAGTACAACCCATCTCTAGTCTACACTTTAGGGATGTTAGCATGACAGATAAACAATCAAACAAAAATAACCTAAAAATATTAATAATTTGTTTATAAGTTTATAAATCCTATTTATTTTCCTAATATTCTTGCAGAACAGCGAGAAAATTAAGTGGTAAAAATAATTATAGTCACCCATAGCAACAACACACACTTTACTGGGTTACCCGAGCACTATGGCAACAAAAACTTTTTTAAAGAGTTAAAACCAGATTTAATGAATGGACATCATATTTTAAGTTACAGATATTAGGAGTTGGAGTGTATAGAAAATGGATATTCAAGCTTGGTTAACACTGCCTCCAAAATACACAAGTTTTAGAATTAATAAGTTAAAAAATCTTCACATAGATATACTCCAAGATTTGCTTCTCAAAGTAAGAATGTACTTAATGTCTTAGTAATACAGGCAAGAGTTTAAGTTATTAACTTAATAACAGGAAATTACAAATGACCGTGAACAGAGGATAGGATGCGCTGAGCTGTAATACTGGCTTTCAGAGAATTATCATTACCTATTTAGTTCAGGCTACTCCATTAGACCCTGCATTGATTCCAGTCCTGCACAATACACCCACCACTTTCACCATGTACCTATTTCCTTGTCTTAACTTTGCTTAACTTTATCCTTGTCTTGAGCATATTACAGCTATGCTATAGAGCCAAAAAGAAAGGGCCCATGCAAAATAAACATTCCCATATAAGTTAAAGGTTTTTAACTTATATGGGAATGATTATTATTATTACTCCAAATGAAGTTCAAAATATTATCCATAAAAAAAATTAAAAATGTAATAACATTGTTAACTGGTAATTAGCTAGAACTTCCATCTTATAATAACATCCAAGATTCAATCAACACATTTGTGGACGACCGCTTGGTGCAGTGGTTCGAGCATAGGCCACTGGGTTCACTGCATTGTGTGGTTGCGGGTTCGATTCCCACCAGGGGCAAATTTCGGAAATGGCCTTTTCGTAATTTGTTCTGGTCTGGGCCCCAGTCCATTGTACTGTACCCATAGTACTAACATTGCTTAGTTTGGGAATGTACAGTTGGTTTGTAAGTCTGTAAATATTTATTTATCTGTTATAGCAAAGTAAAGAGCTGAACATACCCCAGATTCCCAAGTATTACTTCCTTAGGCCAGACTGTCTCATACTAGAACAGTGGCCTGAAGATGCCCTTCTGGGAAAGACGGGGAAGGAGGTGATAGTAGATGCACTATGTGCTGCTGCTGTGCTGAGGGGGGCTCATGTGTTCGCACCTGGAGTAATAGGGCTTCCCGTTAGTAAGTATAGTATTTAATAAAATAAACTTGGCTCCCTTTAATGTTATTCATCATTCAAAATTAATTAAATGTTTTATTAAATACCATTTTCAACCTGATAACATGTGGGGACCTAGTAATTGTGATTCTACTGTTATTTAGATATAAAAAAAAATGCTAAGATTATTTACTAAATTCAAATTAAAAGTATCGATGAGGGCCAGGGAAAGTATCTAAATGCAGCACTTTGATCCTGGAGTAATCCTAGCTATAGATATAATAGGTTGACTCGTCCGGGGACCACCCTCACAGAAGATCGGCGTACCACCCTCACAGAAGATCGGCGTACCACCCTCTCAATGAAGATCGGCATAAAGTAGCTAATTTTGCTGTGTTTCGTACGATGAGTGGGAGAGTCGGAAGCCCCACCCCCCTCCCTGCCACCTATGTCGGCAATGTGCGAGCGATGCCTCTGGTAGGTATTGCAAGCATCTATAAGTTACTGTTACATCAGGCGGGCTGTCCGCTTGTTTGCCGCCTTAGAGCCGAGCCCCACTAGCGCGCTGCGTCGTCGTAACGGACAACGCATTGTATGCCACACCTGTGTTGCGACGACGCACGATGTCGCAACGCAAGAGGGCGATGCCGCGCCGTCGTCGTATACGTCATCTCGTATACGCACGTCTTCCTCTAGCAGCGGAATGCTGTGCGTCATCGCACCGACAGCGCACGCATCACCCTCCCCCGCTTCGTCTCTCCGTTGAAACGTCGCATGAGACGACAAAACGCATAAATGTGGCATACCACTATAAAATATATGTAAAACGACGCAGCGACAACGCAACGCGGTAATGGGACGTCACCCTTAGTTGTATAAAAATAAAATTGAAACCTGACAGAGATGGCAATATTTTTGGTTATTTGACAATTAGCACTACCATTCCTTTGGTTAATTTAATTTTAGTCAAATTGCTGTGATATTTTCAGATTGCCAATTAAACGAGAGGGTTGACATCTATGGAGATCTAGAAGGTCAATGTAAAAGAGGCCTCAAAGTTAGATATGACGGAAGAAAAGAATATGTGGGGACAGGATATTTAAAGATGTTACGCTCAGATTTATTCGATAATGGCATACAGCCAAGGTAAACATATAATTTCATTAAACATAAACCATAAAACAATTTAAAACAAATATTGTTGCATGCTGTACTTCAGGTATTATCTATTTCATTGAACAAATAATATTTACTAGTCTATATTTGAACAAAAATTGTCGCCCGAACAGGGACTTGAACCCTGGACCCTTGGATTAAAAGTCCAATGCTCTACCGACTGAGCTATCCGGGCCTTACGATGTTTACCGAAATTACCAATCATATAAAAATTGTGGACAATCTATCTGACAGGATACACCTACTCGAACAGCTGCAGTCATTTTTCCAAAGGCTTGAGAAACAAAAAAAATTGTCTGGATGTTTGTTCCGCCGAGTAATGACCGAAACGGTTGGACCGATTTTAACGGGACTTTTACTGGCAGATAGCTGATTTTATAAGGAGTAACTTAAACGGCCTGGCTCGACCGGGATAGTACCACCCTCTCACAGAAGATCGGCGTAAAGCAGCTATTACAGCTGCGTTTCGTACGATGAGTGAGAGAGCCGTAAGCCATCCCACTCCCCTTCAGGTCGGCAATGTGCAATGCCTTTGGTATTGTAAGCATCTATAGGCTAAGGTAACTGCTTAACATCAGGCGGGCCGTACGTTTTTTTGCCACCTCAGTCCAATAAAAATAAAAAAATCTTTGTAAAAATAGGGTTCCGCGTAAAAAAAAGTTAAAACCCAACATTCCACGCGGGCTTTAATGCGGGTAATCTTTCTTCGTTTTTTTTTTTTTTTTGGGGCCCTTTGACTTGGGTCAAAGGGATCTTTCTTCATTTACACGTACAAGTCGCGGGCACAGCTAGTAAAACATAAACTCGCTTGTTTGTTACCTATGTGGTTTTGCAGTTTTACTTAATATAAGGGCGTTTGCTACGTTAAGCGTGCGCACGCGACGAGTGCTGTTTGTATTGAAACATAGTATGCGCTCTGGCGCGGACGCGTGCGACGGGTTTGCGGGCGCCCGCTCCGTGCACCCGCCGCGTGCGCACGCTTAACGTAGCGAACGCCCTAAATGCCATATTTAAAGCGTCCTAACACTCTGATAGTTCGGAACTGACTAAGTTAGCGTGTAACAAAAAGTAATCTTTTCAACTTGTTTTTCCAGTGGCATAGCAGTTCACACCATTATGCCGGCGTCCAAATTACCTGTAGTAAATGAAACATTATACCCTAAAGGAGAGATGCTTCTTCAAAATCTGCCCTCGATGGTTTGTGGCTGGGTAGTGGACGCGCAGCCGAATGAATACATAATAGACATGTGCGCTGCTCCGGGTAATAAAACAACGCATTTAGCCGAAATGTCGAACGATCAAGTGAGTACCTACTGTCTCAAGCTGTTTTTTGCACTTGTTTTCTTTGAATTACCCAGTCTAGGGCTGGTAAAACTCTTAGGGTCAATTCAGTCAGACAGAGCGAAAAATTACCCGAGCAAAAATTTACTGGCTCTCGCTCCCGCGTCGTCGCGAGCATCCGCGAACCGACTTAAGGCCATGGTAATACGGTCCTATTTTCAATGGAGCCAGTAAATTGCTCGGGCATTTTACCGTTCTATCTGAATTGACCCTTAGGTTATATGTGTTGGAGTATCTTCCATTGCGGTCCTCTCGGCATTATGTTTTGTATTATTTTATGATTTCCTAGTTATTTGCAACTTATTATGTTTCAGGCGTTTATCACGGCAATAGACAAAACTCCTCAAAAAGTGAATAAAATCAAAGAGAATTGTGATATCCAAGGTGTTACTTGTGTCAGTGCTTACGCATATGATTCTACTAAATGCTGTTCAGAGAATGCTAGTGGAATAAACAGTGGCCCGCCGTTTCCCCCTAACAGTTTTGATAAAGTGCTGTTAGATGCGCCGTGCAGTGGACTGGGACAGAGGCCTCAATTGGTCAATAAAATGACGCCAAAAATGATTCAGTCATATAAGTTTGTTCAAAGGAAACTGATGGCTGAAGTATGCACCTTTATTTTTTGGCACCGAAACCGAATGCCGTAAGGGCGTTATCCCACTAGCAGTTTGCGAGCGTAACAGTATGAGTACGAGTGAGACGCGATGTCGCCTCGCACTCGCAGTCTCGCACCCAATGCGTTGAACAGAAAACTCGCAAGCCGTCAGTGGGATAAGACCCTAACGTCTACTAAATCTACGTTTTATTATTTTCAGGCAGTAAAGATACTTAAAGTAGGTGGACAACTAGTGTACAGTACATGTACAATTACCGACGATGAAAATGAAAGTATGGTGGCTTGGGCACTTGAGAAGTTCCCTTGTTTGAAATTGGTACCAGCAGAGCCACTCCTAGGCGGGCCTGGGTTACCGAATAGAGGTTTAAATGACGAACAACGGTGATTATCTTACGATTATTATGTATTCGATATAAACAAATTACAATAACTTGCAAGACTACTTCTAATAATTAAACTATACCTAGGCATTGCGCTGTAATAATTGCATTTTTGTACTGATATTTAAACAGTGGCACGATTTATCACATGAATTGATTATTTATAAATAAACAATTTTATTGCAGATCATTTGTACAACGTTTTGGTCCCGAGAGCGATGCGCTTAGGCCCTCCGAACATATATACAGGGACTCTATAGGATTTTTTATAGCAAAATTTGAAAAAATATAATTATGAAATGAAATGTTGTTCTAATATTTATATATTTATACGTATTTAAAACTACTTATGCATTTTATTACTTACACATATGCAATAAGATTATTTTATGAATGTCTGGCTTTGATCGACTTTTGTCACCTCAATATGAAGGCTATATTGTAGGAAAAATTTGACCCGGCTATTCCATTCACTTCCCCAACTAAAGAATACTGCTGGATGTCCAATAAATAATAAAACTATGTGATAAATACGACTGAGCTGAATAATGTGATACAAACTATATTATAGAAATAAATTAAATTAAATAGCTGTTAAAAGATTTAAGATTAATTTGTCTGCAGCGTTTCAATGCGCACCCACAATCCGCTCTGCGCTTTGAGTAACAATGTTTTCTTATCAAACGGTATGGGGTCCACGGTTTTCTCACAAGTTGAGAACTTGAAATTCTTCAAGACGGCAACCATCGCCATTTTCGCAGTGATCATTGCAAAACGTAATCCTGTAACGAAAGAAAGACATTTGAAAAAACTATCTGTGGTTTGGTTACCGAGAAAAGATACGTGCAAATACGTAGGCAATGTGTCTAAGTTTATGACAAATACAGGATTGTCTTGTTCCCAGTCACGTGAAAACTTTCAAACATTTTTATGTGTGTATATTTTAAAGTTTTTTATGCATCGATCACACGAAGGCTAGGTCTAACATAGCTCCGCCCCCAGACCCTATCATTAGTAAAGTGGTATCCACCACTTTGACCTCCCACATTTTATGTTATCCTAATGCGATATTAAAGATGTATCGTAGACATCAGTGACGAGGTCACAATTAAGGTCTGGGGCGAGTTTAATATATATTGTCGTTTTAGTCTCTTAAGCCATAGAGCGCCTCTATAAATGTAAGTACTTACCTATACAATTCCTCGGTCCAGCACCAAACGCCAGATACAGATGCGATGGCCTCTCCTTTTTCTGTTCATTCATGAATCTCTCGGGCTTGATTTCATGTGGGTCGGGATATATGTCGGGGTCCATGTTTATTCCGTATACGGAGATGGAGGCTATATCGCCCGGCCTCATTTGAACGTTTGTCCCGGGGAGAACGTAAGGCTTAGTACACACTCGGTCAATCCGACTCAATGGTGGGTACATGCGTAGTGTTTCTGGAAAAAAAAAATTTAGAACTAATCGTACATTACATACCTATGCGCTCCTAAGTTCGGTATAAATGTTTTCGGTGTAATATGCGTAAAGAATATTACTTCCTTTTACCGTGCGTTTCACACAGTTAGGTCCGGACAGAGATGAAATGATTCAGAATAATTTTTGAAATGTTTAATTACCGACATATTGAACTGTTGATATCTAACCGTGCGTTTCCACTGCGCAATAACATGTTGACACAACATATTGCTACCTCTATTTTTTTGCTCTCATTAAATAGAGACAACAATATGTTGTGACAACATGTTATTGCGCAGTGGAAACGCACGGTTAGATATCAACAGTTCAATATGTCGGTAATTAAACATTTCAAAAATTATTCTGAATCATTTCATCTCTGTCCTGACCTAACTGTGTTATGCACTAAGTTTGAAGAAACGAAATCTGTTGCCGTCCTTTTCATATTCGTAATATATCAGCAAGAACGCAGTCATCGATGTAGTATTGGTTGAGCGCTCAACCAATCTTTAATCTGTGAACGCAGTGCAGGGCCCGTCGGAGATCATTGAAGTACCTATTTATATAATCGCCGTGTATTTAGTGCAATACAGTAGTCACCAAAAGTAATGGCCACTCTGAAGTTGACTCAAGCGACGTCGCAATCGCTTGGAGTGTACTGTAATTATGGTGAATGTCTTGAAAAATGATTACCTAATAAAAATGCTTCGAGATATGGAAGCTCAGCGAGTAATTCATAGGTTATCTCTTTCCCATCGGTCATCTCGTTCACATGGGCTCGGAGTTTGTCCTGTAGTTCCGGCTTGGTCGCGAGCACGTGGATCGCGAAGGACAGCAAAGTACTCGATGTCTCGTAACCAGCGATCAGGAACAGTAAGCATTGTGCGTCTATTGTATCATCATCCAAATCTGTAAGTCATAGAAACGAGACGTTAAACAATACTTATCTGTGAACAATCAATAGAAGGTTGGACATTTTTCAGTGAGCTGTGCGTTCCCGCGCACTTTGAGATCTCAGAGTAATTTTGCCGTATATCATTACTTCCCGAAATTCGTTCCTTATTAGCGACACTATCGAATGGTGTAATAATATAGTATTTTTTTTTTCAAATTCAACTGGTTTAATTCCTGTCTAGGATTATTGATATTTCAAAAATCCAATGATGCCGTTTTAGTTTTCATAAAAATCAGGCCCGAGGCTTCTTTGAGTGTACCTTTCGCTATTTCTCATAGTTTCGGATTTGGCCATGAAATCACACTTGAAAACAGGCCAAGTGCGTGTCGGACTCGCACATAGAGGGTTCCGTACCAACCACCGTATAAATTTTATTTCATTTATAGTATTTGAAATTCATGCGGTAGAAAGGAAAAATGTAAAATGACAATTTGTAAATTCCCCAGTAGGCCTAAACAAAATAAACGATTTGAATTTGAAAAAAAAAATTGAATTCTGTGAAAATTTTATTTTACTAAAACTACATCTAGCTATACTCTGCGAATACATTTGAAACTTTCACCTTATTTAACTTGAGGACCTTAACAAATTGCACAAATCAGTTTACACATATGCGACTAGATGGCGCATCTGTCGCTTAAAAGTTAATTTATTGGTAAAAAATGCAGTTTAACAATATTTTTTTCAACAATTTATGTAAAAGCTATTATAATGATCAATAATGATTAAAATATTAGTTTTCCCGTTATATACAGGGGACGACATAATGACAATAATTGAAACCACATACTGGGTATCACATTAGTAGTTCGCACATAAAATATTATTAAATTATATTCAAAGGCATTGCCACGAGATTGCTTTTTTATTTTAACTATTTTAACTTTACGCCTACAAAGATACCGCTAAAAACACCGACACCGAAGCGATGTTGGCACGCTTGTATTTACAGGTCAGTCTATGAGGTCGCTAGACGTTTATAAAGGGTGTTGTGTTTCGTTTAGACTATTTCCGCAAGTAATTTGTTTGAAACAAATATTGGACTTTGATGTAAACCAAATTTTATAATTTTAATGTTTTGTGATTGACTAGGAGAAATCGTGTTTTAATTTATTGTCACTATGTCGTCACCACCCTGTAAGTATAGTTAAATTTATGAGTTTGAAAATGTCAAGTCTCTAGCTATTACGGTTCATGAGATACAGCCCGCTGACAGACAGACGGACAGCGTAGGCTTAGTAACAGGGTCCCGTTGGCACTCTTTGGGTACGGAACCCTAAAAATTGAGCCTGTATACGAGCATCTATAGGGTACGGTAACTGCTTAACATCAGACGTGCCGTACGCTTGTTTGCCACCTCAGTCCCATAAAAAAAGTATAGCGAGGTCCCTAAACCAAACGTCAACCACAATTTCACTGCAGAGTATTCGCGGACAGCAAAAACAGTTTATTTGCAAAATTAGTTGCAGAATTTGTTTGATTAACTACGTATTATGTGGATGTCTTACGATATCACCTTTCATATCAATAACAAACACGTTCATTTGTACCACATAACCTTTATAAATATTATAATTCCATTGTAATAACCTTTGTTAATAACCGTTATAATTAATACCGCAGATCTACATTTGAGTCAATAATTACCTATCCACATCATAAAAGAACATAATATTTACACAGGCAACATATTCAAACACAGTCGAAATACCATTAACATTGAAGAACCGGCCAAATGCGTGTCGGACTCACCCATAAAGGGTTCCGTACCACCGTAGAATAAAAACGTCAAAAATATCAAGTTTCTTGTATGGGGTCCTCTATATTTTTAAATTTTATTTTATTTTCAGTATTTGTTGTTGTAGCGGCAACAGCAATACACATTCTGGGAAAGTTTCAACCCTCTACCTATTACGGTTCGTGAGATACAGCCCGCTGACAGACGGACAGCGTAGGCTTAGTAATAGGGTCCCGTTGTCACCCTTTGGGTACGGAACCCTAATAAATGATTAATCCTAAAATGACATATTGTTATCATGTTTATGTTAACCCGAATAAATCAGAGGCTACTCGAGTTTATCACAGTCTACGAGTTGATGACAAAACTCATTGCTCGGACGCACAGTTTAACTCATGTAGATGCACCTATAAACTATCATATTAGGATAAGCGATGGCGACTGTAGCCTAGGGGTGAACTCGTTGGGCTAGCAATCAGAAGGTCCCAGGTTCGATCCCCGGTGGAGCATGCATCAATGGATGAATTTTCATCTATGTGCATAATTTACAGTTCGCTTACGGTGAGGGAAAACATCGTGAGGAAACCTACCCATCACTCGGGATTAGGTAATATATACAGGGTGTCCCAAAACTTTGCCACATGGAGGGGAAGTACCTTAAATATTATAGATAGAGAATTTTACTGGATGAAGACTTCATTTTTATTTTAAAAACAATACGAACTGCATTCAAAGATTATTGAAAACTCGCTTGCCACACTCGGGAATCGAACCGGCTAAAATCCGAAAAAATAACACCCTGTACTTTTATGGCATCAATCGATAGGATCAATCACAAGGATCAAATCACTCTAACAAACATGGGAAATTAAATGAAAGGAAAACCGTGATATCTTAACTTATAAGAATTAAAATAAGTGAAAATTAAAATAAGTAACGATTTTATGGGTTTCCTTTCATTTAATTTACTATGTTTCTTAAAGAGATTTTATCCTTATGATTGACCCTATCGATTGATGCTATAAAAGTACAGGATGATATTATTCGGATTTTAGCCGGTTCGATTCCCGAGTGTGGCAAGCGAGTTTTCAAAATGAAAGGAAACCATAAAATCTTCACTTATTTTAATTGAACGAATAAAAAATGGTAAACTAACTAATTTGTTGCTCGAAATTAGCTTCATTTTTTGTGGATACACTTTATCTTTGACCTCATGAATTTATAAGTTTAGATTTTCATGGTTTTCCTTTCATTTAATTTACCATGTTTGTTAGAGAGATTTGGTTATTATCATTGATCCTATCGATTGATGCCATAAAAGAACAGGATGTTATTTTTTCGGATTTTAGCCGGTTCGATTCCCGAGTGTGGCAAGCGAGTTTTCAAAAATCTTTGAATGCAATTCGTATTGTTTTTAAAATAAAAATGAAGTCTTCATTCAGTAAAATTCTCTATCTACAATATTTAAGGTACTTCCCCTCCATGTTGCAAAGTTTTGGGACACCCTGTATAGTCAGTTCCTGTTTACACGGCGACAAGGTTCACCACCTGTCACGTTGGGTTCTGACTATCTGGTGAAACGTGGGCTTTGAGTTGACTTAATACCTCTAAAATGTGGTGGTGTATGACCACTCAAGCCTCTGACTACCCCTGAATGGGGATAAAAGTCGTAACGTTATATATATTTAAGATAAGATAAGATGTTAATATGTAGGTTAGTTATTAGGTAGATATTACGTAACATTGCGAAGTAAGTTCATAAACGTGAGTAATAAAATGTTTAAAATTGTATACTTACGAATTTCAGATTTACCATTTTCAGCCTTTTCCTTATTTGCAAAGTCAATCATCATTTGCAAGAAGTCAGTGTTTCTGGAATATAGCATAAGTGGCATAAGTAATGAAATGAAACGTCACGACTTTTATTCCCATTCGGGGGTAGGGCATAAGTAGGTAATTGTAAACCATGATATAGAGATACAGTAGTTACAACTTAATTGAACAAAACTAATATACAAGGGATTTTTGAAAACTAATAAAGTGAGAGGCATCTACGTAAAATTTAAAAATATTCCAAAACTCTTTACAATACTGATTGGACTTTGACTCATAGAAAGCTCAAACTTTCACTTACTTAGAGCCAGACGCTCTCCTCTCAGCTTTCGTCGCTTTTAACATTCTGACTAATTTCTCAGTACAATCGATATTCAAGAAGGAAAAATGTAAATACTTAATCAAATCAGGCATGAATATTAAGAAGAAAAATAGTATCATCCTTTTATGGAAGGGCATGTAGTCAAATTTCGCAGCAACCTGGAATAGAAAAAATATATTTCATACAATCCATGGACAGTAGAGAAAGATATAATAAGAATATTTTAGTATCAATCATTGAAATGTAACGACCGATGTAAGAAGGTAATTCCTATGAAGAAGACGCTTAGGTCAGTAAGAACCGGCCGTGCGTACCTTGCACTTGCAACTACACTTGCTGCTGAGATTCCGCTTTGGCAAAGACATTACCAAAATAGAAAGAGACACGTGACTGTCCAAAATAGTTTGTCATACTAAACGGAAATACGGCTCATCGTCTTGTGGATAATGCCTTCTTAAGTATTTAATAAGTAAATTTACGAATTGTGAGTGCGATAACATATGTGTGAATTTCTCTGCTTATTGTGCATGTAGCACAAGTTTTGTGATTGCAATGTCAGAAGGTGGTACCTTCTTAAATAATACATCAATGCTTATATTGCTTTGCCTACTCGTTTTAGGGCACCGTATAACGCCAATCTCTCGTATTTAACTAATTAACTATTTGCTTATTGAATATTATACCTACTCACTTTAACAAAATGAGCATTCTCATCGGTCAAAGCATCAGATTTGATGCCGAACGCGCAAGCTCCAATTACTTCTAACGTCAAATGACCCATCGTTTGTTTCATCTCGACGTCTTTCTTATCTGAAAAATTATATAAGAATAATAACGGCGATGACGCGTTTACTTCACAGAGTTTTACTTCCATCGAGAGGTCCATCCAATTATTGTAATAAGTAAACGCACCATCGCCGCTCTTTGAAAATTACTAGCCTCTTTAAAGGTAAACTCAGTCTGCCTATACCATAACAACTAGTGCCTAAACTAATTGGTTATTATATGACTTCGACATCTCAATTCACCGATTAGAATATAGGTCCCAAGTTAATGTATTTTACAAGACAATACAAGTAGCACTTTGTTTATTTTCTGATAAGTTTATCATCATACAATTGAATCGCTTATCGTTAGCATTATGAGAGGTGCTTGAGGTACACGGTATACATGCATGGTATTTAATAATCAACTTGTATACCTATGATATATGCGTAAAGTAGTACCTATCTATCTTAACAAAATCCACATTATCTAATATTACTTAGAACATATTGTACCTATAACAGGGGCTGTAATGGCAAAGGTTGCATGAGTGATATCGCCGATTATGTGAGTTAGATGGATCGGGGTCATTAGCACATGAGTTTAGGCTGCTGCCACTTGAAGCAATGACTAGCTACTAGTAACTAGCACCAACTTAATTTAATTATTTTGCTTTCAGTGAATTAACGAATTCTCTAACTAGCGTTCAAATAATTTGCGCTAAATAGGGACTGTTATAGTAAAATATAGGACACCTGGTAGTTTTATTTGTGGGAGCTTTAGGAGGTGATTTAAATGAGATAGGTAGCAAGTGTACACTGACGGATTTGGACACAAGTTATTCAATAAAAATCGTAAGTTCGCTGCAAACGTCATTGGATGTTAAAATACTTACTTACTAAGAAAATATAAATAGAACATCAATGCATATATACAAGCCAATTTACAGTCAGAATAATATTTTTATGGAGATTTTTGCAAATCATGATGATGTACTGGTTGTAAAATGTATTTTATAACATAATTATTGACCAAGTCATGATTATTAAGATTTTACTACTAAGATTATAAATGCAGACATACCATACTGTTTCAGAAATTCCACCATTTGATTATTACACAAGTCAATGAGGGGGAGCATGTGTCTCAATCGTGCTGAACTGAAGACAGGTGTCAATGTGCTTCGTACACCTTTCCATTCTGCGCCCTGGAACAAAATGTTTGTAAGAAACACAATAATATGGAATTCATACATGTTAAAACTTAAAATTTGGAGAACGTTAATTGAACACTCGCCCACTGGGGTTCGCTATACCTACCTATTTGCGCAAGCACTCAATGTTACCTGCAAGCATATTATAATATAAGCATGTTTTGCCAACATAAAAACAATCTTATAAACTTCTGCACTGAGCACATTTACTAAAAAAAATACACTTACGCGTTGCGTATTTTTTATGCAAAATATTATACGCGCGTATTTTACGCACCTGTTGATTGGACCCTTAAAAACGCCTTAAGTGTTGTAGGTATCTATTCTACTGTAAATAAGATAAAATTACCTTTAAATTGAGAAGTGACTGTTTTATATATCTTGGTTCTTTGCTCCTCAGGTTCGCCCTGTCAGTAAAATATTCAGAATCGCGTATTGTTATTGCTTTAATCAAGTCTGGATCCAAAATATTTAATACTGGTTTTCTTCCCTCAAAGTATCCTGAAAAAATAAGACTTTAGTGTGGTTGTAAAATGTAGAAGTTATGACAAAAATTGTTAATTATACAAGCATCTGAATGGGTAGTGCCTACATTTTATGAAAATAAATTTTGTTACTCGCTTTGTAGGGCAGTTTGACTGAGTACCTACAGCCACATCAAAAGTTTACCAATATAATATTTTTTTTATAGTACTGCAGTGGTAAAAAAACGTACGGTCCGCCTGATGTTAAGCAGTTACCGAGATTGAGTTTGCAATGGTTTAAAATATTAATTTTTCAGATATTAAGTACATTTATTAATATATAGTCCTTAATAGGCCTGCCACATTGCTAGCTTGTTCTTTTCCCATATCTCCCTCCTTCCTACCCCTATAAATAATAATAATATTAACCCTTAGTACCTCCCTCTCCCATTCCTGAGCATGGGTCTATAAAAATCATAAATTAATAAATAGTTTTAAAATGGAGGAGGATCCTGGATGTCTGATAAAAGATTCACAACCCAAACCTTGCAGTTGCACCTATTGCAATATTTGTAATTAAATAATCAAATAATTTTAATTAATATGTATTATTTAAAAACAAATTAATTTACATTTCAGAATAACAATATAATAAATAATTATTAGTATATTTGCAGTACATTACAAAAGTATCAATACATACCTCCATATGGGTGTCCTTTGAAGTAATCATATACATACTTTTGAAATTCATGGAAGGACTTTTTTCCTGATAGTCTTGGCCCTAAATTTCCCAAAAATATCACTGGCTTCATATAAGGAATGCCCTTTTTTTCGAAAACATCAAATGTGCTTGTATAATAGAAATATAAGGCAAATATAATAGTGAGCAATAACAGGAGCTTCCAATCGTCAGCAATGAATGAAAGCAGTTTTTTTGTTCCACTGAAGTATTCCATTATTACTTAAATGAATGTATTTAGATAATTATTATCAGTTAACCGTAACCAAATCCTCAAATATAAATAGCACTCTGTGCTCGTGCTCTCCACTTCAACAGACAGATACTGACTGACTGACTGCTGCTGCTGCTGACAGACAGCCTCAGGGGGGTGAAAGATAGACTTATTAGGCTCATTGGAAAAGACAGTTACGCCACCTAAACTACTTAACATGAAACCAAACTGCTAAAATGTACGGTAGATGTCTCTATACTCAATAGTCGTAATATATTATATTATTTTTAAAATATTTATTTTATTTTATAGATAAATTACTCCATAATTAATTAATAATCATTTATAATTGCTCTTGTAAATTATATTTAATATTATTTTTAAATTCTCACTAAGTGACAGTTATGACCTTATGTTGACAAGTACCAATGACAGCTTGTGAGAAGAAAATAGGGATGCCCGATTTTTTGCTTTGATCGGTCTTCTAGATCGTAACCTAAATCGATTCACGATTTAATCGTATTGCCTTGAAGATCTGGGAAGATCGTATCGTAATTTCATTAAAATAAATAAAAGCACAGTATGCGTGCAAAACTATTTTTTTTTACATTATATTACCTATGCCTATTACGGTATCAAAGAACGAAAGATCAGAGAAAACTAAAATTACCTTATAAAATAAACAAAATATTATCATACCTACCTCCATATTTCATACATTATCGCTTTTGATGTAACTCGAAACTATACTCTTGATTTTTAATTTCGTGGACTAAAATGACAGCTTTTTATGTCAAACGTAAAATAGTGTTTTATCTGTTCATCATTATGTTATTTTTATGATTCTGGTTCAAATTTAAATTTTATTTACCAAAGAATAAAATAAACAAGATCACTCATAAAAATATTATTTAATTTAAATATAAATTGACATTAATTATAGCTGTCATTTTAGTCCATGAAATTAAAAATCAGTGTATAATCTCATTTAATGTGTAGGTAGGTAATCTTGCTTTGTCGTAGTTATTTTGTCCCCTTCCCGGCAATACGATAGGTATGCAAAGATCGGTTCGTACGTTCTTATGATACGTTTCGGTTGATGTTTAAGTTTTAGTTGAAACGTTTTCTTTCGCATTCCCTTGAATAGATTTAAAAAATCGGGGATCGTATGGCCGTGAATCGATCTTCCGGAAAATCGATTAAGAGCGGGCATCCCTACAACTACAAGAAAAACGTTCGGTCGGCTGATTAGGTTATTTTTTTCCCGCAGCGTAGAAACTTTTGTTTGGTTGTTATTAATTGTGAGAATTGTTGATTTTTGAGTGCCTTCTCTGCTGCAGACGTCGTCGTCGTCGTTGCTTCGTCCTGTTGTTGTGATAACTTCCCAGTGACAGTAGTTATATTGCGAAAAAGTCGCTACTTTGTGTTGTGTTCGGTGTGGAATTTGGGTACCATACCGCATCGCTGTGCTTTTGGTTGCAGAAATTGGTGTTGTTGAATGTTATGTTTTGAAATGATTTAATAAAGAGTTGTACGCATCAATCC
Organism: Drymonia ruficornis; assembly: GCA_947859195.1. NCBI lineage: Eukaryota > Metazoa > Arthropoda > Insecta > Lepidoptera > Notodontidae > Drymonia > Drymonia ruficornis. The sequence goes on from OX401918.1 coordinate 7,144,807, forward strand.
ATCCATATTTTGTTTCATTGTACTAACAATGTTTCTCATTATAGAGCTATTTTTTTTTCTAGTTGAGTTATTGTTTCAATGTCAGATTATTCTAACATTGTCACAATATGCTTAATTGGAAAAAAAATAGCTCAATAATTGAGAAACTGTAGGTAGTTCAGCATCAATAAAAGTATACGTAATATATATATATATACCTACCTATATATAGGTAGGTAGCTACAGCATTAGTTTTTTGTTAAGAAGTACAGAGGCGCTCGCGCTTTCATTGTCCTGCGCCTAAACGCCGCAAGATGTCACTCTTTACTACTTACTATACTCTTTGGACAGCCTTATGACAGCAGCTTATATTTTAAGCGCGCAGGGTTGCAAAAGTTCCCGATTTATCGAAAGAGCTACTGATTTTGGTTATTGTCTCCCGATATCCCGATTTAGCAATCCTATCTTCCGTCTTTTTGCCTTTTCAACGAATGTAAAATAATATTCATAAATACGACCACATCCATCCATCCAATACACACCACGTCCAATACGGCCAATCAATTTCGCGGTATGCACAAATTGCACTGAAACACCTACACCACAGATTAATAACAACGTTGGGCCGCGCGGTCATTTTAGAGTGACCACTATATATCTATGGTGGGACCACAAAGCAAAAATTTTATTTTATAATATTACATCACTACCCAAGAGCACAGAGGAATAAAAAAAAAATTTTTCGTAGTGACATTGAAGCGCGCCAATAATTTGACAGGTGAAATGGCAATATATTCGCACGGTAATTATAGTTCGCGACAGGTCGAGATGACATTCGGGTTATGAGCTTTTTGCAGAATAAAATCCGAATCAAAATTAGCAGGGCCCGCAAAGCAACAGAATAATTTGATTTAATAATTTTGTGGGCTATTTTAATTGTTTATCGGGTCCTGTTAATTTTGTTTCGGATTTTATTCTGCAAAAACAAAAAGCTCATAACCCGAATGTCATCTCGACCTGTCGCGAACTATACTTTATTGCATGTGCGAAAGAGAAAATAAGTTGATATATGGAAAATGAAAAATTTAAATTAATCGTGGGATTCTTTTTGTAGGTACTGAGGTGGCTTAAACTGTTTAAATAGAATTTATTAATAATCTTCCGATTTCTCCCGATTTTTACCCGACTACGGCGGAGGATTATGATTTTGACCGGTATGTATGTTCATCTGTTCCCGCCTAACTTCCAAGCTACTTGTCGTAATGTGACAAATGAGGTATTGTTAGAAGCAGCTTAATCGTCCGCTGGTTATGGGCTATGTGTCGTTACATAAAATTGGTTATGGCGGCCTCTAGAGGATATAATGGTATGAACTAAAAAACTAATATTTTTTAACGAATCCGTGTGAGGTATCAAATGAAAGAGCTCAATTTGCACATTTCAAATATATATATATATATATATATATATCTATATATTGTTTATAATAGCTCCAAAATATTTAAAAAAAAAAGTAAGTTTAAAAACTAAAACGCGATTTTTCAGTAGTCGGGTTTTAGTTTTTATAGCTGACAAATCTACCGATTTTTTATTTTACACTTTTGCAACCCTGTAAGCGCGTCAACGCTGTGCGAGTTGTGTGTGTGACCTAGGGATGGCTTAAACGTTAAAAAAAATACTGCTAAATGCTCTTGCAAAAAATAATTAAATCTTAAAATTAACAGCTATTTTTAGCAACTGCTAAATTTAAAAACATGCAGATTGTTAACATAATTAATTTATTCCAATTTTTCACGGTATCGCTATCGTAAAAATTTTCCATATTTCACTTTTTTTGCCGTTGAATATCCATTTTAGAGTACTTTTTGAGTTTCTCTTTTTTAAAATGTGAACAACACTACACAAACAATTGAAATTTTGACGTAAATAGAGGTACTTGTGATTGCTATATTTAACAACTAAGAATTTATTTAACAGGCAGGGTTGCCAGATCTCCTGATTTTCCAGGAGATTTCCTGATTTGTCTGATATTCTCCTGATCTACTGATTTTATTATTAAATCTCCTGATATTTGTGTTTTGAAATAAATACATACCTACATACCACAAGTATGCGTAAAAAGGAACGTATCTGCGACTTCTGACTGAACTACCAATTTTTAATACTAATAAGTTTATGGAATAAACACCCTATATCTTGCTCTAACTCAGTTTATTAGGGGTGTTTTTGTAATAAGCCTTTATCGATCGCCGATTCTTTAACATTGTTGTTTATTGCGCATGAGTAAGGGAGAAGGGACGTCGACGCAAGTCGCAACGCTTCGCGACTAAACTTTTGCGGTACTATAATATTTGATATGTTCTAAAATACATTTAAATTTTGCATCTAATAGCAGCTGTCGTTTGTTTTTTGCCGGAGTCTTGAGAACTAAAAACATACTAAAAATAAAAATTATTTAGATTTTCCAACAAAAATGAATAGCCATTTGTATTAAAAAAAGTACATATAAGGCTGCGTTCCAGATGACGTAATTTTTGTTATTTTCGTTCATAAATGTCGTTCCACTGGAACCAACTTGTACTGAAAGTGATCATTATTATCGTTTTTAACAGTTTTTGTGCACGAAAATAACAAAATTTACGTCGAATGGAACGCAGCATGAGAATTTTATTGAACTCCTGATTTATCAGATCAGTCTCCTGGTTTTTCAAATCTCATTTCCTGGTTTTTGAAATTTTGGTCTGGCAACCCTGTTAACAGGTGTTGACACTAAATACATTTATTTAGCAGCTTATTAAATTTAGACCATCCCTATTGGAGACATAACCTACACAAAAACACAAATAAAGTGGGTTTTCTTGATGGGTTTGTAATTAAATGCACATTATCCAAATAGAGAACAGAAACATAATAATACATTAATCCAAACCAAAACTAATACTATATGTACTAATATCGCCACGACCAACATGGGTAAAACATCTAAGGATAAAAGGGATATTTACTACAGATTAGCTAAAGAAGAAGGCTGGAGAGCTAGAAGTGCCTTTAAGTTGTTGCAAATCAACGAGGAACACAATATTTTCGAGGGTGTTACGCGAGCCGTTGACCTGTGCGCGGCGCCCGGCAGCTGGAGCCAAGTATTGACCAAATATTTAAGAGAAGACGCGAAAAATGTGTCCAATGTTAAAATAGTTGCTGTTGATCTACAAGCGATGGCTGCGCTGCCTGGTGTGATACAAATACAAGGTGATATCACTAAACTGTCCACTGCAAATGCAATTATCAAAGAATTCGAAGGGCTCAAAGCTGATCTCGTCGTGTGTGATGGTGCCCCTGATGTAACGGGACTGCACGACATAGACGAATATGTACAGTCGCAGCTACTCCTGGCCGCATTGAATATAACAACACATGTGCTGAAGATCGGTGGTGTTTTCGTAGCAAAGATATTTAGAGGAAAAGATGTATCACTTCTGTATTCACAGCTGAAGCAGTTCTTCGAGCAAGTGACTGTTACCAAACCAAGAAGTTCCAGGAACTCTAGTATAGAAGCTTTTGTTGTTTGCCAGAATTATCAGCCCCCCGAAGGCTATGTTCCCAATATGGTGAATCCGCTCCTGGATCACCAGTATTGTGACTTTAATCAGTTCACAGGCCCTAATAGGTTCATAGTACCATTCAATGCTTGTGGGGACTTGAGTGCCTATGATTCTGATACTTCATATCCACTTTTACTGGATGGACAGACTTCATATGAATATAAGCAGCCCGTGCAAGGGCCCATAAATCCACCGTATAAAGAAATTTTAGAAAAAACTAAAAATATACAAATCAATCAATAAATGTTAATAATTAAGGTGCCTAAATGTTTTTTTTTCGAGACACATCGGGACACATTCTATGATGCATTCATTCTAAAATACTCTTCTTAAAGGGGATATTACACTTAACTAAATTTAGGCAACTTAATTTAGTCGTTACTGAATTTTGGCAAGTGTAATCTCATTCAGCAAGCTATTCAGAAGCTAGAATTGTTTAAATATTTAGAAGCTTCTGAATTTAGGCTTCTAAATTTAGCCAAGTGTAATAAGCTCTTAAGATTGTACACCAAAACAACAGTACATAGGTATTTACCATTACAAATTGTACCATATGGGATGTGACGCTGGCAATATACACACTGTGTGATGCCATAGGGGGAAAGGAAAAAAAAAACAAAAAACTGGTATTATAATAAATACTCTTTGTTTCCAGTTCTGCTAGGTTCTGTATGCTTATTATTCTCTTTGGATACTGTCATATTTATGAATAAAGAACCTTTCAAATTCAAAATTTTAATTGAAAAATTATGAAGTTGTAATGTAGATAATATTATCAAAATTTCTTAGTATTAATTAAATTCAGTTTAGGAACCTGGTTACAAATTAACAGTTACACAATGGGGAAATTTAAAATGCCCACAGTTCAAGAATTTATAAAGAAAAAGGTATGTAACACACTTATAAATAAATATCGCCAGAGTTACACACCAACTGTATGGTCCCAAACCAAGCAATGCTAGTACTATGGCTACCATACAATGGACTGGGCGTGTCACCCAGACTAGGGCCAATTGCGAAATGGCCGTTTTCGAAATTTGCCTCAGACCGGGAACTGAACCCGCACCCACCCGATGTACCTACCTAGTGAGCCCAGTGGCCTACGCTTGGACCACTGCGCCAAGCAGTCGTTAATACACTTAGGGGGCGTCCATAAAATATGTGAGGTGATTTTTCGACCCCCTCCCCTCCCCCCTTGGTGAAATGTCGTGAGATTTGGCTTGACCCCCTCCCTCCCATCCCTCCTCTCTAATCTCACGTGAGATTTTTTGCAAGCCATTTTCTGGTGGACAAACATGTTTTACTTAATTTAACCCAGTTTTCTTGCAATTTTACACTGTTTCTTGCGGTAAAAAAAATAAAAACGTCATGCGATAAAAACGTGATATTTGCCGAGACCTCCCCTCTGCCCCACGTGAGATTTGGCTCGATCCCCTGCGCCCCCTAAATGCCTCACGTCATTTATGGACGCCCCCTTACCTATGTACAAATAAATAAAATCTTTGTCTGTTTGTAATGTCAAAATAACAGCTTTTTACTAAATGCGTATAGTATATACGATACTTATAACAAAAACCGAAACGACTGGACCTATTTTGACGGGAGTTTCACTGGCGGATAGCTGATGTTATAAGGAGTAAATTAGGGTTCTGCGTAAAAAATAAAACCCATTCAATTCCACGCCGGTACCTAATCTTTTTCTAAAATTGACGTGTACGAAATCGCCCTATCATCCTTCTTACCTACACACTTCCTATAATACACCCCTACACCCTACACATCCATATACTACTATCTACCCTATCTCCATATCCCTATCTACAGCCTGGTATACCTGAATATTTAATTTTAGACTATTTACGGACCAAAAAAAGAACCAGTATGGGTTTACCTGGAGAGGGAAATGATAGAAAACATTGAAAAGAAACCCTACAATAAGAAAGTTGGAGAATGGCTCAAATTTTTGAAGGATTTAAGATATTTTTACTACTGTGAAGGTATTAGTTTCCACGATCTCTAACAGTATACTTAGTAGTCTCTCCCATCTCCCATCTCTCCCATCATCAAGAGTCCTCATAATAATATGATCAAGGTTAATGTGGGTTGGCACGAAATATAGAGGACTATCGTTACTGATTAACTCTAGTTTCGACTGTAGTACCTACTTCCTAGGTTTGTTGGTCTGAGCTACTTACAAATCTTCTTCTTATCGTATGGTTAGTGGCGAACCTGGTGTCAGAGTTGTTCAAGTCGCCCGAAGGCCTCTGACATGGTTTTACTGCTGCCTAGATGCCAACAACCGGGACCGACTTTTTACGTGCCCTCCGAAGCACGGAGACACTCAGTTTAAATGCCACTAAATGGTCACCCATCTCTGCCCGACCTTGCCATGCGTTGCTTAACCTCCGATCGTTTACTAGTGATTGCAGCTGGCTATGAGCGCCTCAAACCTACCTACAAATAAGGCGCAGTTAAATTATATCACCGGACAAATATGGTTCCAAACTAAACAACATTTCTATTAAAATTAGGTACGATTTTTTTTATTAAAGCTAAGCGAAAAGAGTGGCGGTTGAGGTGCGAATGCGGTCCTCCTTGGTACTTCGAACTCTCGTCGCAACAGAAGGAAGTCTTAAGTGGGCTCAGAGCGAATATCCACCAAGACTTGCTCGAAGATCTGCCCTGCCGTATAAGGAAAAGCTTGTCTGATCTAGGCGTAACTCTGAAAATTCCCCGGAAGGTGTTAATGAAGGCCATGACGGAATCGGTCGAAGATCCCGGCGTTTTCATATGGAACCTTTACCGCGCCATTTATAAGATGTCACCAAGTGAACTGCGAAGGAGTAAGGCGATTTCCTCTTGGCCACGACCTTGGTGTTTTAGCGACAGCGACCGGCGCACGACTTAGGTGGCGTCCATAAATTACGTGAGGCGATTTTAGTGATTTTTCAACCCCCTTGGTGAGATGTCGTGAGATTTTGTTCGCCCCCCCCCCCCCCCCCCGAATCTCTTGTGAGATTTTTCAAAAGCCATATTTTCCGACATGATATTTGCCGAGACCCCCCGCTCCCCTACATGAGATTGGGTGAGATTCGGCTCTACGCCCACTCCCCCGTTAAAGCCTTACGTAATTGATGAACGCCCCGTTACGGCGGCAGCTAGAGCGACAAGATCACACTACCGTCCAGCGCCTCTCGCTGTTTCTAAAACCACGAGTTCATAGTCAAGGAAAGGGATGAGGGAAACTATTTTTTTACTGAGCTTGATACTTGCTAGTCATGCTACAGAGTTAATCACCATGCTCTTTTTTTTTTACAGAATATGACATGAACGCTGTAATCCTAATGTCATGCTTAGTGTTTATAGATTTAGATGAATGTATTGAATGTTTAGAAAAGTTAACACACTTCGATAAACCAACAGTGGTGCCCAAGGAAAAGAGTAAGTAACTAACTTCCGTTCAAATTCCTGCTGGGCATTAATAAAGTGCCTTAATGCATTATAGTCATAAGCTTACTTTGGCACGTCAGTATGTCGTACCTAATGTACTCACTATAAAAAAATGTAAATAGGTAGTTATAGTAGCGTTAGAGAAAGCAAGCAGAAAACACCTCTAAACTATGCAGGTGATTCAATACCTAAGTGAACTATTGGTTTTACTTAACTATCTGGGGAACTCGATGATTCATGTACCTAATATTCTTGCAGAGATGCGCAAAAATTCCCAACCCGATGTGAAATATGGCGAATACTTACAAAAGAATTATGTCCAATGCTACACTTCTAGTGGCCCATCCAAGGAACCGAGCGAGCCATTGCCACTTGGCTACAAAGTCCGTCTACGGAGCGCAGAGGTACAAAATCAAATGCCCTTGTTGTAGCATTAGTAATACCTAAGCTAATGTATAAAGGGATTGGAGCAGTAATAGCTTAAGCACTTATTACACTTGACTGAATTAGTCGTCTAAATTGCTTTTTAAACCGACTTCAAAAAAGGAGGAGGTTTCTCAATTCGACCGTATATATTTTTTTTTTTTTTATGTGTGTTCGCGGATAACTCCGTCGTTTATGAACCGATTTTGATGATTCTTTTTTTGTTGGAAAGGAGATTTTCCGGGGGTGGTACCATGATAAGGAAACCAGGATCTGATGATGGCATCCCAGAGAAATCGAGGGGAATCTTCGAAAATCGTAGGGGCGACTAGTGCGTTTGTAATTTTTTTCATTAAGTATTTTAAAGCACTAGTATTTTATGAAGGTCTGGAGTCGATCTGATGATGGAGCCGAAAGACAATCGAGGGAACTCCTCAACGATTAACAGCAATTACCTGGTGTTTGGGCTTGATTAATTTGTATTGATGAGAACTTTACACCTAGATGGGTTGTGACTGTTATTATGGGTCTGATGATGAAGACGAAGGACAGTCAAGGGAACTCCTCAACGTTTTACAGTAGCTACCTTGTGTTTGGACTTAATTCATTTCTATTGATGAGAGCTTTACACCTAGATGGGTTGTGACTGTCATTAGGGGACTGATGATGAAGACGAGGGACAGTCAAGGGAACTCCTCAACGTTTTACAGTAGCTACCTTGTGTTTGGGCTTGATTAATTAGTATTGATAAGAACTTTACACCTAGATGGGTTGTGACTGTCATTAGGGGTCTGATGATGGAGTCAAAAGACAGTCGAGAGAACTCCTCAACGATTTACAGCAATTACCTGGTGTTTTGGCTTGATTAATTTGTATTGGAGAGAACTTTGCACCCATATGGGTTATAAGTGCCATTACAGGTCTAATGATGGAGACCATAGACAGTCGAGGGAATTCCTCAAAGATTTATAGCAGTTACCTTTTGTTGGGCTTACTTCAAACAGTACAATATGCCAAAATGTTCATTGGTATGGCGCCACTAAAAATCGTGAAATAAAATTATTTTTATAAAAAAACAAAACCGACTTCAAAAAAACCTGGATCACAAAAAAGCCTGAAATAATATTTCTATTACCACCTCTGCCTACCCCTTTGGGAAAACCAGACGTGATGGTGTGTTATCGAGTATTTGCGGTCGGTGCCAATCTATCTTCTTACTTTTATAGTAGGTATACTTGGCATACCAAGATTGGCACCGACTCCAAAGTCGTTTTTTTTTTTTTTTTAATAATTGCTTCTGAATAGCTTGCTGAATGCGACTATACTTGTTTGTCCGTCTCTGTCGCCTGTCGCTTTCGCAGTATGAAGAATGCTACTCTTGATATTTCATAATGCCTAACCTTTTTCAGAGTTATGCGGCACTTTGTTTGGACGAATGCTTCGTAAGTACCTATACTCGAACCTACCCTATTTGCTTCTTATCCTAGTGTAAAATTGTGTTGGGTAGTCTAAAACCTGTGTTTTTAACAGTTGGAAAAACGGAAAGACAGGAATAAGAAGAGTCTTCAAAAAGAAAGAATTTGTACTTATAAGTTTTGGGAGCCACCGAACTCATTGCGTAAGTACATTGCAATCATCTGTCACTCATAATCAATTAAACAAAATACCTACTAAATACCATCCAGACGTGTATTTCCCGCAAGGCCAGTGTACCGGACGGGTGGCGTAGGAGAGGTTAGCCACTGACGCCCGTATGTACCACGGAATGGTTCTCGAGCGACAAAGTGAAGGAGTAGGAAGAGAAACACATATACAGATATACGGACTTCTGTATTAACTAATAAACCCTAAAGCACTAAAAACACTGTATGAGCACTATAACACTATGCTGAAGAATCGCTGTCTTCACGGTAATTCGCACTTCTACTTTCCTCGGAGCTGTGTTTGATTCCACTACTCAGGCGGAAGTACACTTTTCACTATTTCGGTTCACTTCTGAGACTTGTTGCCTCACTGACTACTCAGACGGGAGTATACTTTTCACTATTTCGGTTCACTGTTGTCTCTTGAAGACTTGTATTCGATCCGACTACTCAGACGGGAGTGACGGTCTGCCGAAATCGGCCGGCTTATATACCTCGGTGTGGGTGTTCTGTCTCTTTCTAACATATGACACCGTCTCACACCCTTAAGTCTTCCAGAAGGTTCGACTCTATTCCACTATGGATGGTCGACGTACCGAAACTTCTGGAAGCTTCCCGAATGTTCCCGTACATTCTATTACAATGTTTGGGAATCCTACGAAATTTCTCGAATATTCTCGATCCTTCCAGCGACTACTCAAACATAGTTTTGGAACATTCGATTCTTTCTAGAACTTTCTACAAAGTTCCACACTATTCGATTTCTACTTCCGTGAATCGTGTGTTCTACACACGCTGTCGCGAACATTTCTCCCGCCGTGCAGCATCCTTACTCGGAATGATGCTGCATCTCTGATGCGTGAGCGACGTTATTTCGGTTGCGGTATTATCTTTTCAGCTGGTTTCTTCAGAATACCAGCAGCGGTGCGGACCTCGATTATTCGGTTGTGTCCTCTAGGGTAGATTGCCACAATCCTGCCACGTGGCCGAGTGTTGCGGGGAAACGGTTCATCCGCAATTAATGCACGATCATCCACTTTGAACTTACGACCACATCCATTAGGCTCCCGCCGGTATAGACTGGCAGAACCTTTCGATAGGAAGTGGTCCGGTGTGATGAACTCTTCTCCATCACCATATACGGAGACGTGGGTGTCTTCTTGACTGGCTCGACTTGGAAGTACTCCAGACTCTCCGTTGAAAGCAGCGTTAAAAGCTGCCAGTCGAGTCGTCGTGCGGTACGGTCGGCGATAGGTGTTCGCCTTCTTCGGTATAATCATCTGTGATTGTTTCCAGTCAGGGTCAGCTTGGGGACCCTTAGGACTTCTTCGGTAATACGTCTTGGATACGTACGAGCGGTTCCCACTACGATAGTTTGGGACGGTTTGGGTCGGTTGCGGTGTGTCTCGGATTTCTACCGAGGTTAACACCCGCTCTTCTCCGGCGGTAACGGAGACGGTAGGCCTTGCGGTTGGCCAATTCGAGGGATCCTTCCGCTGAAGTGCTGGGTCGATGTCCCACTTGTTGCGGTCGATCTTGTAGAGTCTCGGCTTGGCTTTCGATGAACCCCTTAACGGTTTGTCCATTTTACCGGAATCAGCAACTCTACTGACGAAATGGACTTGATGAACCGGTTCTCTCGTGCGTGTGCCATGAAGTACCCAGCCGAGCGGTGTCAGCGACGCTACTGGTTGACTTGTCGGTCCGGTGCGTACTAGGGGGTGCATTCCGAAATTCCGAAATTTCATAATTTCGAAATTTAGGACCAATTTTGCATAGTTTTCAATTTCGGAATATCGGCCATTCAGTTTCGGAATCCGAAATTAAGTTTAGTTCCTTAACAGCCGCCGTAATTCTTGAATGAATCATTTTTCCACTTTGTGCGCTATGCTAGTCTTTAAAATGGAACTAGTACATTATGGAACTATCAAAATGCCTGTAGAGTAATATCCCGCGACCTAAATGTTGAGAATAAAAGTACAAAAACATTATGTGAGAGGGATACTACTTACTTATATTCCCAAAACTGTTCATATTTCCTGGAGGGGTTTATCAAGGCGGGGCAAAATTCGACAAGTTTCATAAAGTCTTTCAAATCAAAGGCTTGCGTCAGCCTGGACTTTCTCTCAGTTTTAACTTATTGAGCCTAAACATTATACGCAAAACTAGAGTCTATGAAACCAAACCCAAGAGAACGTCTGAACATTATCATAGAGGCACGAAATAGCGATAGAGCGAGGGTTATTATTATGTATGCGAGGGTATGTATTTCTGTCCTGAAACCGTTTCTTATTAATCCGAATTTGATCAATAGTATAAGATCCTATTTGCTAATCATGAGATTAGGTTAGGCAGAGGCACGTACAGACGACCAGATCATGAAGGTGAAGGCTAGAAATTTGTGGAATAGATCAACGGCAAAGGAGTGAAATCAGTGTCGGGTAAAGAAAGAGCCCAGGCTGTTTTTATTGTCCTTTCGAGATTTTCCCCAAAAAATCCTAATGACAGTTAAAGGATTAACCATTTCGCATAGACTTCCTTCAGTATCCTCCATTTATCTGTCTAACAGGACTTTTCCAGTTCGATCGTGCGGCCTTCTTAACGTCATCTTTTCATAGCACTTGAGGTCCCCTTAGTGGATATTTATTTTTCAATAGTCTCGAGTCTCCACTAGAGTAGCTATTTGCACCAAGATCCCTGATTTTGCTTAACATGAGTCCTTCATTCAATTTGAGGCAGGTTACTCATTTGGTGACATCTCTGACTTTGCTTTGGTTTCTAATGGTCGATGGTTCAGCTTCCTGAGGTCTTTCGCTTAATAGTATAGATCTAATTACGCCGATTAGACCGTCCAGCAATGTGGAGACTTTGCTTATTTTATCTTCTTCTTCTATTTAAGTACCCGAAGGCCCTTGTCATTGTAGCTGATGAAGCTCTTTCCATCATTCCCAGTCTAGGGCAGTATCTTTCACCTCCTGATACGATATGATATCAACCTTAAAATAAATCTGGCTCATGTAATTTATTCTTGGTCTTGCTCTTCCTCTTCATTGCTTTCCTCCAATCTTTTCTTCTAAGATGTTTTTCATAAAGGTGTCATATTGTATGAGTTGAGATAATTTTTCTTTAAACGATCTTCTTTATTTTAGCCTTTAAGCATATCCTCATTTGTGACTATTCCACATTTCAAACGCTTCAATGTATGCCCGTCTGTTTCAATGAGGGTCCACGATTCAAACCCATATAGCGCTACGCTCTAAACTTTATTTTATTTATACAATTACATAATTGCCTGAGCTGGGTCCATGAAAATATTTTGCTTTTTTGTCTGTTTGTCTATCTATCAGTACTTCTGTTCAAGCATCACGAGAAAATGGCTTAACCGATTCCAATGAAGTTTCACTAAACATAATAAAATCATCACGATATTAGAGGTCGAGCTACAGAATAAAATCCAGCGCTAGTTGAAACTGCGACTGAAAGCTATTTTTCGTCGTAAAATGATTCGAAAACGACATATCTATTTTTTTTTTTAATGAAACTAGCCCTAAAACACTAATTTATACTAAATATTTCAAATTTTACATTAAAATTGCATTTTATAATCAATTTACTAAAATGTCGTTTCAATTTCGGAATTCCGAAATTCCGAAATTGACGAGCCCAATTTCGTAGGCCAATTCCGAAATTGAAAATCTATGAAACTGCATGCCCTAGTGCGTACGTCGCTAGTGAGGAGCAAATGCCAATTATCTTGGCCGATCAATATTCGGGGTACCACGGTACCATACTTTAGCTTCTTTTGCAGGCTACGGAGATGCCTACACTTTGCGATGCACGATTTCGAGACGGTCTGCGGAGCTAGATGAAGATCTAGAACGGTGCGCGCAGACAACGGAAATGTCTTTTCTTCGTGTTGACCGCGGAGTGACACGTTGACTCGTCGGGACGCTGGCATGTCGATGACGTGGTTCCCAATTGCTTCCACCTTGAGTGGCTCATGGTGTCCGGTCACACCCATTTTGCGGGCGATATCATCGTCTATTAACGATACGGTAGACCCGTCATCCAATAAGGCGTATTCGTGTGCCTCTCCCGCCGGTCCGGAAACTGTGACTGGTACGATCTTGAGCAATGCCTGCGACTTTACGGCTGTCCAGGCATTGGTCACTGCCTCACTCGGTACGGGAGTGTCAGTTCCGGTGCCTCCCTTCTTCTGGTAGTGAAGCAGGCGGTGATGTGTGCCAACACATCCTTCGACTCCACATTGTCGCTTTTCACATGAATGATCATGAACTCTGACTCGTAGGCACCGGAAACATAGATTATGCCTCTTGGCGAATTCCCACCTTCGCTCAACATCAGCGTCCTTAAAACGGTTGCAGTCGATTTCACGATGATCTTCCTTCTCGCAGATCTTGCACTTCGAAGTTTTCCTATCCGGAACTGTCACAGCAGTGTGCGTATGTTGAGCTGTCCGTCGGGAGGTGTGCAAGTCTGCTGGTTCTGGTGGCGCATACGCACCACAGAGTCTGGCGCGGTCTGTGAGGAAATCACTGAGACGACTCAAATCTGGAAGTCCAGTGCTATTCCTTCCGGAGAATTCGTACCAAAGAGCACGGTACATCGGAGGTAGCTTGTCGGCGAGACCCTTTACCAGCTGTGGGCTGATAAGGTAATTCTCTCGGTTGAGGGCGCGAAGGGTGACGACACTGCTTCTGACCTTGCTGGCGAAGGTGCACAAGTCACTTGGCGAATCTGTGCAGCGTGGTAGAGCACTGAGTTTTTCTAACTCGGCAACGGCGATGGCGTCTGGACGACCGAAATGCATTTCCAGTTCGCTGACTATCTCATCGGGTTTAGCGTGCGCGACAAGCTCGGAGCTGACTACCTCCAAGGCTTTTCCCTTGAGGCTTCTTCTCAGCCTTGCCGTATTCTCGACGTCGGTGAAGTATTTACTAGTCGCGTTGTATATCGCCTTGAACGATAGCCATTCGGTGTGAGCCCCACTATAATTCGGTAAGTCCATCATGACTCTTGCTGTAGCTGCTGAACACAGTTGAGTCACTGGCCTAACATCCTCAGTCTTCACTTTCATAGCTGAGGCGGCTTCGGAGATATAAAGTCGCTGCGGATCTTTGTGCTCCGTCGAACTATGCCCTCTGCTTCGGAGTTCAGCTATCTCCCTTCTCAACTCTTCTATTTCGGAATAGAAGCCCTTTTCGGTACTGGCGTTGACCGGCGGCTTCACGATGGTTGGACAGGCCTGCAGTGCGGTGCGCGTTGCCCGTCCTACGGTTGCTAGCGGCGGTCGCTCGATATCTGGGCAGGCCAGCAGCGCAGTGCGCTTAACCTGTCCCTCGAAGGCTAGCGGCGGTTGATTGGTTACTGGACAAGCCGGCGGCGCAGTGCGCATTGCTTGTTCCTCGGTGGCTAGCTGCTGCTTTCTTGGTTCCGGCTCCGACGGCACTGGGGCTTGGTTGGTTTCCAACCACGATTGCACATACCCAGTTCTTGACTGCCCGTCGTATTCGTAGTCCTCTTCGGAATCGGCTTCCATAGCTTCCAGCCATGCGAGCTCTGCCAATCTCAACTGGAGCTTCAACATCTCCCTTTCTGTCTGTATAGCCCTTTTCGAGGGGCGGCGCGGTTGACTTGGTACACTGGCTGCTCGCAATTTCGGTGTGGCGCGGGCTTCTTCACGCGCCATCGGTTCTGCAGTATCCGTATCGGAACGATGACCCAGCTCTGTACCCGGCGCGGTGGGTGCATATGTCGGTGGTGCCGGTGCTGGGAAGTCCACAGCTCGAGTTGCATACTCGACGACTGTGGCGGACGGTGAGTGCGAAGATTGCTCGTGTCGTGTGGTGGCATCATCAGTCGGAGGAGCATTCCTCGACACGTCTACCACCCAAGCTTTAGAAGCTCTTCCTTTCGAACGTGTGATCGGCATATTCCACGACCACAGACTTACACAGTGATGACGAGAACACGGTACGGTGATGCAGTAATCACGGAGACACGGTAGAACGGGAGATCACTGCCGGTAGAACACTGACTGTAAGTCACTGTTGATGCTGTCCACGAAATCACTGCTTACAGTTCACTTCACAAATAGTCACTCCGAGATCCGGCTCGAAGGACCAACAATATGTACCGGACGGGTGGCGTAGGAGAGGTTAGCCACTGACGCCCGTATGTACCACGGAATGGTTCTCGAGCGACCTAGTGAAGGAGTAGGAAGAGAAACACATATACAGATATACGGACTTCTGTATTAACTAATAAACCCTAAAGCACTAAAAACACTGTATGAGCACTATAACACTATGCTGAAGAATCGCTGTCTTCACGGTAATTCGCACTTCTACTTTCCTCGGAGCTGTGTTTGATTCCACTACTCAGGCGGAAGTACACTTTTCACTATTTCGGTTCACTTCTGAGACTTGTTGCCTCACTGACTACTCAGACGGGAGTATACTTTTCACTATTTCGGTTCACTGTTGTCTCTTGAAGACTTGTATTCGATCCGACTACTCAGACGGGAGTGACGGTCTGCCGTCGAAGTCTTCGCACACATCCGTATGGATGTGGGGACTCGGCATCGGGGCTGGTAGCCCCCTGGCCGAGGTATCTAGCGCCGGCCACAAATGTGGACGGGTCGATGGGGTGGACTTGGTGTCCGGTGGGGCGGCGGGACCCGTAGATCCCGCGGGGGGGGCCATCTGAGTGTGTTCACGCCGCTTCCGCGATCGAGCCCTGCCGGGGGAGACCACTGGCGAACCAGTGGAGGCCCAGCAAAGCGATCAGCAGGAAGCGGCGGCTTCTCGGGGCCCCTCTTCATTCTTCGCCCGGTGGGCGATTAGATAAGTAGTGGACTAACCGTATTGTGCTAGGATCCGCGCGTCAGTATGACGGGTATGGGGTTCTCGCCGCTGCGGAGGGCTCCCAGCACGTCCTGTAGGACTCCGATGGTGGTGCTCAGGAGGTCGAGGTTGGGGTTGGCGTCGCCCGTTGTGGCGTCGCTCGTTGGAGGGCGGGCGGAGTTTGTGGCCGTCGGTCTGGGCCTGGGCACGGGTAGGGCGGCGCTGGCGCTCCTTTTGGGCGGGGCTTTGGGTCCCTGTGTAGGGGCGGCTTCCGGGGGTGTTGTTGCGTCCCTGGTAGGGGAAGAGGCGCGTTTGGCCCTACGCCGCCTTCTCCTCTTCTTCGGGGCCTGTGCACCTCTCTCAGTGGGGCCGTTCGCTGTCGCCATTAGGGTGGCGCTCGGGGCTTCTCGAGTGAGTTCAGTGGGGGCGGGGCCTCTTGTGGCCTCACTCCTGTATCCCCCACTGATGGCCACTGTGCCGGCCTTCTTGTTCCGGGCCTCCCTCCGGAACACGGGGCACTTTGTATTATTGGCCGTGTGCGGGCCTCCGCAGTTTGCGCAGGAGGCCGGCTCTGCCCGAGGCCTCGCACAGTCCTTGGCGAAGTGCTCTTCGCCGCAGCGCACGCATGCCAGTTTCCGGTGGCACATGTGGCTCGAGTGCCGAAATTGCTGGCAGCGATGGCATTGGGCGGGGCCTCTCTTGCCCCGCCAGGCCTCAATCTTGATGCCGGGCATACAGAGAAGCTCGTCGACTTCGTATATGCCCGGCAGGAGGTCTTGCGTGCGCTTTAGGATTGCGAGGAAGATGCACCCAGGTCTTCCTTGCCTCGCCCGGATCTGGCGCACGTATTCCGGCTCGAACCCCCGGTCCTGCAGCTCTAGGCTGATGTCCTCGGGTTCTGTGTTCGCCGGGAGGCCTCTTATCGCCACTTTTAGGCTCTTCTCGGCTGGCAGTGAGTAGGAGAACCAGGCGATGTTCTCCTCCTTCTCCAGCGTGTAGAGGTAGCGCTGGACGGTGCGGAACTCCTTCTCCGTCTTCGGGGTGAAGCGCACGCCCTGGCCAAAGGGGCGTGCGTTGGGAGCGTGGCCAAGCGCATCCCGCAGAGTGCGGAAGTGGGTTGGCCAGTTCGGAAGGCGCTCCACGATCAGCGGTGGGTATCTGGGCAGCTTTGTGTTTGCCTCCGTTGCCGCTGCGGGCTCCTCCTGGGGGGCCGGGGGTGTAGCGGGGCGGGGCGTAATCAGCACCGTCGAGAAGCTTGACGGCGGGGTGATCTGGGCGGAGCAGTGGCGTTTGGCCTCGTCCGCGGCCTCTTGCTGGCGTTCGTCCGATGATCCGCGCTGGCGGCGAGCTGAGCCTGACACAGGGCGGGAGTGCTCGCTGTAGTCTTGGTCGCTCTCGTCCGACATGTCGGCTTCGTATTGCTGGGCGGGCGTGAAGGTCTGGAACGGTGCAGGTGATGCCGGCGCCGAGGTGCGGGGGCCGGGGGATGGAGTGCGGAAGCCTTGTGCTTGCTTCGGTTTGGGGGCGCCGGTCCCTCTCAACCCCTTCGACGTCGTCATCGTCGGGGGAGCCGGGTGGGCGAAGGTGCGCGGAGCGGCGGCGGTGCGGGGCACGGTCGCGGCGGCAGCGGCAGCAGCGTAGGCGACGGTACGCTGGGCCGGCGGTGCGGGGCGCGCGGCGGGGCGCGCGGCGGCGGCGGACCACGGGGTGCTCGGCTTGAGCGGAGCCGGCGGCTGCGTGTTGCGCGGCGCGGTGCGCGGCGCGGGCGCAGGTGCGGTCAGCGATCGCGGATGGCGCGAGCGGTCGGCCGGCGCGGCGGCGACATCGCTGGCGGGGGGCGCGGGAGTGGCGGCGGTGGTGGCTCGTTCGAGAGCGGCGGCGGCGTCGCGTGCGCAGGCGCGGGCGGCGGCGGTGTCGCGCTCGAAGGCGTCTTGGCACGCGTCGGCAACAGTGTGGGCGGCGCGCGCGTAGGCTTCGGCGTCGTCAGCTACGCGGTTGGCGGTGGCGCGGGCGGCGTCGGCGTAATGTCGTACGCCTTGGTAGGTCTGGGGCAGCGGCAGCGGCGACTCGTTCGTTGAGCCCGCGGATCGGCGGTCGGAGAGGTCCGACGCCGACCGTACTGGAGCTCGATTCATCGGTGAAGAGCTCACAGCATGCTTGGTTGCAATGGGCCCTGAAAAGGGCCTTTTTTGGGGGCGCAGATGGCCGCGATCCTTGTGGGTGATCCCCGCCGTGTTGTTAGACACGGGCGCTTCCTTCCGAATTTGTAAAACAAATGCGGGTGGACAGCAAAAATGATCCGAGCGGCGATGTGGGTAGGAGGTCCTTCTCACTCAACTGCGTGGCGATCCTGACGGTCTGCCGAAATCGGCCGGCTTATATACCTCGGTGTGGGTGTTCTGTCTCTTTCTAACATATGACACCGTCTCACACCCTTAAGTCTTCCAGAAGGTTCGACTCTATTCCACTATGGATGGTCGACGTACCGAAACTTCTGGAAGCTTCCCGAATGTTCCCGTACATTCTATTACAATGTTTGGGAATCCTACGAAATTTCTCGAATATTCTCGATCCTTCCAGCGACTACTCAAACATAGTTTTGGAACATTCGATTCTTTCTAGAACTTTCTACAAAGTTCCACACTATTCGATTTCTACTTCCGTGAATCGTGTGTTCTACACACGCTGTCGCGAACAGCCAGGTAGATTTACACCTACTAAGTCTATCAGGTGTACCTACACCCTCTTAATGTAAAAGGGAATGAGAATTAACCGTTGGCAATAGAAGAAAATCATTGATTCATTATTTTAGCGCATATACTTTTTGACATCGCATGGCTAAGCTTGTGCTCAGCGCACTTTGAAATTCACACATGTGTTATCGCACTCGAAATTCGACAAGAAGGCATTATTCATCAGACTGTGATCAGACGATGAGCCGTATTGGCAATACCGACGCGACGTGTTTTCAACATTACTTACCTATTTTTCGCGAGCGACTAACGGCCGAATACTCAAAGGCTATTCAAATGTTTCAGTCCCACTTAGCAGTTTGAGACGTCCTTAACTGTTACTTTTTGTATGGCGCGTCGAAGTTTAGCAGCTCTCAAATTTAAGTAGCGTACGATTTTTCGGCCGAAAGTCTTACTGTGTCCATGGACTCCGTTTAGTAGGACAAGGTTTTGGACAGTATCATGTCTCCCTCTTACTTAATGTTTTTGCGAATTTCCTATTTTACAGGCCATAAGGGCAAAAAACAGGCTTCTTTAGCCAATAAGATGAAAATGATCAAGCAGCGTGCACAGATTAAGCACAAGGCGCCGTACAAACATATTCAGTACCTTGTCAGTGGGGTATCTTTCACGAAAGATGCTCCCCGTTATCTTCTGTCTAGTAAGTGAACTAAAAACCTACCTACCTACTATACGTAGAAACCTACCCCCTATACACCTACCTATACGAGGGGCTAGCACAAATGCCAAGACAAGACTTTTCGCGCATTATGTCGCACCGAGTCGCTCTCCCTCTTTCTTAATTCATAGAAGAGAATGAGACAAAATCGATACATCTTGCGTTTTGTCTTGTCACGATCGGCTGTGCTAATAGTGCTACAGCATTCATAAAAAAGGGCTTATTTCACTTGACTGAATTTAGTAATCTTAATTTATTCGTTACTGAATTTAGTCAAGTATAATCGCATTCAGCAAGTTATTCAGAAGCTAGAATGGTTTAAACATTTAGAAGCTTCTGAATTTAGGCGACTAAATTCAGCCAAGTGAAATAAGCCCTTTAAGGGGATGCAGGCAGCAAGTGTTGATACTTGCGTCGCATTATAATACCAAAAGATTCTACCGTCAGTCTTTTATGACTATGATGATCGTTATTATAACTTTCAGACGTTTCTGTATTACCGACTGGGTATATCCCTATAAACGGCGGTATATCCATTATGCCCAATGGGGAAGGTATTGTTCGCATAGTCGGCTATTGGAAATTCCCGCGGGAAGACAGAGAAGCCTGCTCGGAAACTTGCGACTGTATAACGCAATGGTAACAAATAGTTTTATAAAAATAATGGTATGGCGTAATGGCGTAATGGCGTATCACCCATCCCCCCTTTGTGTAATGGAAATCATTATTTTTAGTTAAGCAGAAGTTAGTTTTCCCGGAAACATTGTCACTGAATTTATTGGTCGCGAAAGTTTAGCATCTGCAAAAATTTATCTATTTGGAAGTTATTTATAAAATTCTAATCTTTTAAATACTTACCTTAGTTCCAACCTACTATGTAATTATTCTAGGGAAGAAACAGCATTGGCCTTTCTGAAAGAGTCCAAATGCAAATGCGGTCATTTATATGACTACAACCTCGCGGGGAAATTAAAAGAGAAGTATTTCTACCCCCCTACTAAGCACCTACCATATTATTTGGACCAGGCTAAAATTTTCCAACTGGATCCTTTGGAGGATTTCATAAAAGACACTGTTAATGAAGCCTTGATGTCTGGAGATGTTACGGTAACGTGAACATGTAGCCTTTTAATAAGATGTTTGACATACCTATTATTATTGAACTTTTTCCTACTTACTATATTGCTCTGCTCTTCACAGTCTTTATCTCTACCATGCCACCTAAAAAATTTAGAGGATTATCGCTTTGCCATTTTGTATTCTAAGATCTAATCATTGTATGTTGCTACGTCCTCTGGGTCCCTACCATGGAACCGAATATCCTGTAGCTGATAATAGGTACTAGAGGGCTGAGGGAATTCACTTTATGTGGACAGTAATTAGAAGTATATAGATAGGTATGCATCTACTATAACATTCAGCATCGAGCTCCCCAATAAGTGGTGGGACTAGAATCCATAACGATATTATAAGAATACTTTCTTTGGGGACTCTGAGGGAAATAGCTGTGAAGATCTGGAAGATATAAGCATAAACATCATTTCACTTCCAGCCAGAACCGTCGGCACCAACATTATTGCCTTCAGGATTAAGTGGAAATGCTTTGCTCGCTGTAAGTTATCAATCTCAAAAATTAAATGGATAGTGGTCTCATACGTAATTAATAATGTCATGTTTTGGAAAACGTTTTCAGGCATTCCTAGCAGATTTATCGGGCACGGCGCTTCTTATACCTCATTTACCGCAAGCTAATCGCCTAAACAACCTTCTTGAATGGGTCAGGAAACGAGTGAAGGGACAATTAACACCGAAAGAACACAGTTCGTATTAATTCTCATCTTCTTTCAGAATGGAAAATTGAGATAGAAGACCAAAACTTAGTTCTTATTATGTTTGTTCGCAGAGCGTTTAAAAATACAATCGAGAAGAAGATGGGACCAGTTGAAGCACATGGAATACAGAGCTCTAGCATATAGAATACCTTTCACACATAAGCAGTTGGAGCATATGAATTGGTCGCATAGGCTTTTAGTGCAGAAACTAGTACGTACCGACATAAAATGGCAATCTTAATTAATTAGGCGGGCTATTGACACTTCAACGACCTATGCTAGACATTGTAGGGATGCTGGATGAAATTCGTAACAAAATGATCCCGATGGGGAACGATTACACTATGGGCCTCGGCTGCGGTGCAGTGACGATCAGCGGACAGTACCTGGCAACAAGAGCAGTCCAATCTACACTAAATCATTTTCTCATTTTATTTTCAGTTTGAAATACTTCTAGAAAATTTCGTATCGAGGAACAGATTGAAACAGTTGGAGCAGACACGTATGTGGTGGCCTACGACTAAATACGACATGTATCCTAGCAAAGCTTTCTTGTAAGTACCTAAAAGTTACTTAAGTCGTAAATATCATTATCAACTTAGAAATGATCGCAGCACTGTTGATATACCTAGTAGGTACAATGCAGACTTGGCCATTTTTTGATAATTATGTAGTAAGTACCTACATACCAATTATTCATTTTCTATTTGTTTTTTCAGAGACATTTTTTTCACTTACATGCCCGGAAGGATGAAAGATACATTCCTGATTAATCCATATAGCTCGGAACTTACTCCTAAATATGGAGCCAAAACGTGTCCTGTGTAAATTGTCTTCATGTTAATTTTGCAAACTTAAATGACAGTGCGTATGTATTATACCTATTTATATTATATATATATTTCTACGTATAGGTGTTTGGTAATTGTTGAGCAGCATGTTTGAGAGCGACCACATAGTGTTATAAAAATTTTATGTTTATTTTGTAATTATTGTAACTTTTATAACGTTCACTAAGTGCCTACGTACGTTTTGTTTGTTAAGTTTTGCGTAAAACGTATGTAATATTACTTACTTATGTGGTTTAAAATAATATAAAAAAACTAATATATTATTATATAATTATGTAAGTGTATACCTTTTCGCTGGTTTTTTTTTTTACTGTAGACTTGATATTGGTAGGCATTATAAGTATAAAAATTAAGGCGTAGATAAGCTATTCATCCGAGTGACCCCTCCAGTTTGGTGGATGGATGTTAGGTCCACCAATTTGGTGGAGTAGTGGAGCTGAATCTGACCAAATCTCACGTGGGGAGAGAGGGGATCTCGGCAAATATCACGTAATTATTTTTTCCGCGAGAAATAGTCTAAAATTGCGAGAAAACGGGGTTAAATTAAGTAAAACATGTTACTCCACTAAAATATGGCTTTTGAAAAGTCTCACGTGAGATTAGGGGGGGAGGAGGTTGAGCCAAATCTCACGACATCTCACGTAATCGAATAATCAACAAAATCACCTCACGTAATTTATGGACGCCCACGTACGTAGCCCAAAGCGTTATCTATTCTGTGCCCAAAGAGAAGGTACGGTCCTTTCTGATGGAGGTGGTAAAAGATTGTTTATGTCACAAACATAAAGCAATTTGTTTACGCTATCCATGGATAGCGTCAAGATGGCAAGGCCAGACTTCTGAATCGAACAAAATCCTGTCTGGGATTTTGGTCTAAATACTCTGTTCTCTGTACTTAAGTAATTGTAAACTTGTAATTTGTACCTCCGAAGGCCAAAAGGTACCTATTTAGTTACCTACTTGCCGCCGGGAATCTGGCGCAGACTAGACTACCCTACTCGCTAACATAATGGGAAAGCAACGTGTGAAGTGAAATGGGGTTCTGCCAATAAAGGTTCTCCGTCAGCTGTGGTTATACGTATATTTTAATATTATGGCTTTAACGTAACAAAAAACGACGGTTAGTTAAACCATTAACGAACCGTTATTTTTGTTAGCATAACACATTTTTTAGCTGTCGCTAGAGGCTCCAAAGGGCTTGTACCTAGGGCCGTAAAATAAACTTAAAAATAAAGCTGTAGCGAGCTGACAGCAGCTGCGAAAAAAAAAAAACTGCTGCTGCGATCTGTCAGTCAATCTGTCAAAACAATATTTTTTCTGAGAATTGTGTGTGAATTTTGGATTGGAAAAAAATGTCTGCAAGACAAGCTATCCAAGTAGGCACAAAGACCGTAAGGCCTGTGCTGTCCGTGAATCATGGTGATGCAAAGAGGCGAGTTCTGAGCCTCTACAAGGCATGGTATCGCCAGGTCCCTTATTTAGGTGGGTATACTGTTATGTCATCAATAGGGTTCGTTTGCTTTCGTTTATGTTATAATCTCTTTTTTACATTTAATTAAGAAAGTACCTAGATTTTGCTAAAGAATACCTTTTACCAAAAATTCATCTTACCAATCAACCTTCTACCCCTTTTATGTAGCATACTTGGTGTGATTTGCCATTGACGTATTATTTGAGTAGATATGGTACCTATTAATATGCCAATCATAACACTTGGATCAGCGCCCCACTACATGCAGCGAAATTTACACATCTGTTATTGCACTTGCAATTCAACAATTAACTTATTAAATACATAAGAAGGCATTATGCACCAGACAATCAGCTGTATTGACAATATAGACATGTTTTCAATAATATTACCCCTAAGCAACTGAGTTGTACTGTGTCTATAGGCTCAGTTTATTAGGGCAAACTATTTTGGACAGTCACATATCTCGCTTTTGGTAATGTCTTTGTTTATTGGTATGATAATAATGATTCTCTTAAGCCTGCCACATAAATACGGAATTTTCCGTATGGAATTCCGTTTCGAAATAGCGAATCAGGGATTCCGAACGCAGTAAAGTCATCCAAATGTATGGATGTATCGGACGTCGTACGTACGGAAATTCCGCATGTAAGTGGCAGGCCTATATCTTAAATAGTTAAATAGTTACACAGAACAGGATTTGGGCCTTCCCTCTTTGCAAGAGGTATTCAGGCCATAGTCCACCATTCTGGCCCAGTGTGGGGTTGTTTTATTTTTTTCAACAAATATATTTTATTCACCATTATTGGGCACCATGTCAATCCTGGCTTACAGGAATAACAGTATTGGGAGTGTGTGGCGGGCCTAGTAACTCATTCATGACTTATAATAGCATTTCCCATAAGCCAGCATTAATGATCTTAAACTTAACTTGATCTTTATTTCAGTTAGAGACTTTGACATCCCAAAGTCAGAAGACCAATGCCGTGCTAAAGTGAAGGAGCTATTCCTGAAGAACAAAGATGTCACTGATATCAGGGTCATTGACCTGCTTGTTATCAAGGTAAACAATATACTTCACCTACATAGAATTGTGTAAAAATGTTGCTTACCTGACTATAGGTAGCTACAGAGATAAGTACCTAAAAATAGTATAAAGAATTATTTTTTAAACCTACTGACGGGTCCGTGTCGTGTTTGGTTTAGACTACGCCTATCATGCTGCAGGTTGTAGGTTCGATTCCTACCTGGGACATGCATTTGTGTGCATGAATGTCTGCATGTCTGGAGTCTGGGTGTAAGTATGTATAATAATAATAATTTAGCCCTTTTAACGTCCCACTGCTGGGCACGGGCTCCCCTCAATGCAAGGGGGATTCAGGCCATAATCCACCACGCTGGCCCAGTGCGGGTTGGTGGATTGCAGGTTTCCTCACGATGTTTTCCTTCACCGTAAGCAAGTGATAATCATATTAAAGTTATGATTCGCACATAGATTTCGAAAAATCCAGAGGTGTGGGCCAGGGTTTGAACCCATGACCTTAAGCCCGCAAGACGCATGCTTAACCAATCGGCTACCACTGCTTTTAGTATGTATATTAAGACAAAAACAATAAGTAGTATATGTAGTACTATCAGTTATCTGGTTTCCATAGTACCATAGTACAAGCTCTGCTTAGTTTGGGATCAGGTAGCCGTGTTTAAAAGAATGTCCCCAGGATATTTATATTACTGTGTCCCACAGTCCCACTGCTGGGCAAAGGTCTCACCATCATCCATCCATCGTGGTGTCGGGCTCTCTCATAGCACCTGTCTAGATGTAGAAATGTAGAACTTTAGACTATATTATTTATGTTTAGTATTTTTTTTAATGTTGGAAACTAATAAATTATGAACACAGAATTGGGAGATATTAAAAAAAAGCCATTTTGCTAAATTCTATAATAAAACTAAGTTTTACATAGTAGGAGGTATTATTATGGTTTATATAACCATTATAATCTAACATGTATCTGTTATCGATTTTCAGGGTCAAATGGAGCTCAAAGAGTCGGTGAACATGTGGAAGCAAAAAGGACACATCATGACCTACTTCAAACCCACTGAAGAACCCAAACCAAAAGATTTCCTATCTAAATTCTTCAATGCGAACGAATGAACTATTTAACTTAGCAATTTGTAAATAGACACATACTATAATTTATGATAAAAATACAGAAATAGAGGTTTCAGTTCAATGTTAGTTTTAGTTTAATTGAACTTTATCTACTGCCAGAAACAGGGGTTTTAACGGGTTAACGCCTTTGACAACACCTCAATACTAACCAATTTCAAGCCCTGGGGGCTTACCACAAGCTCTTATTGCGATTCAATTATAGGAACGTTTTAACGACGTTTTAATGACGTTTCTTATTGTCATGACAATAAGGTACGTCATTGCACAAAAAGTCGCTGAAACGTTAATACGTTCCTGTAATTGAATCGCAATAAGAGCTTGTGGTAAGCCCCCTGTTCAGAAATCTCTTTTGTAAACTCAATACATTTGCATGTAAAGAAGATATAAACTACTTGGCTCCAGTGTGTGCTATTTCTTCCGGTTATATTCTCTTATACCTGACCTGAAGCTATAGCTATATTACAATAATGATGAAAGCAAGCAACTTTCATTATTGTATGCTGCATCAGTTGCTGTAAAACCAATATTTCATTTCTTATCTATGATAATGTTCTAGCAATGAGTTCTTTACAAAAAAGTGCACCTACATACATTGTTTATTATTATTGTCATTGCAAAAAAAAAAAATAGACCACAGAGAAACGTATTGACAAATATTTCGAGTGCACTTCGTCAAGTGAAAATCACAGAAACCATTTGTATGTGTGAGAATTAAAATGAATGGTTTCAAAGTGCCTTGTAGAGCCGCGAGGCCTTTGATGTCCGCGGATTTTTGTGAAGCTCGCACGCGTGCCTTAGGATTGTACAGAGCAATCTATCGCTATATCCCTTATATCGGTAAGTAGATTTCATACCAAGTAAAATGAGTATGAAGCAAAGTGAGTATTCCAGATTACTTCTAATTTTCCAGTCAAATATTTTGATATCCCAAAGAGCGAGGAAGCCTGTCGGTGCAAGCTGAGGGAGTACTTCTATAAGAACGCTTGTGTCTCCGATATGCGAGTTGTTGACCTACTTGTTATCAAGGTAAAATCATAAACTTTAATGTTACTATCGGCTGCCCCCCCTGGAATGCCCAGGGAGGGGTCAAAATCCACCAGTGCGTGCGTACTATACTATAGAACCCATAATATTCACAGGTGGGGGTGAACCCTTTATTTTAACTTATTGGCATCCCTCAAAGCTACTGGTTTCAAGTCCAGGCCAGAAATCTCTTTCCTTAACTGATTCAATGCATCGGTTGATTGCGGTTTCGATTTAGATTCGATTTCGTTCGCGCCAGAGGCATTATTCGGAAACGGCCTTTTCGTAATTTGCCCTGGTCTGGGTGACACTGGGATCGCCCACGTTCCATTGTATGGTAGCCATAGCACAAGCGTTGCCTAGTTTAGGGACCATACCGTTGGTGTGTAAATCTGGCGATTTTTTAAAATTTTGAATCCATGTTAGGTACGTGATTCATACTAATGTGGACAACGTGCTTTAAGCAGAATGTACTGTTAACAGGGCTACATGGATCTCAAGGAAATGACCCACAACTGGCAGCAAAAGGGGCACGTGATGGCCCACTGGCACCCATCTGCCGAACCCAAGCCTAGCGATTTCCTCGGCAAGTTCTATGAAGGGGTGGACTGACATGTCGACGGGTTAAATAAAAGAAAACAACTATGAGAATAAATAACAAATTGAAGATTTATTAATCACTTTCATTCCACATCACATGCCTTCCGAAGGCGCATTGGTTTTTTAGCATGCTCTTTATTACAAACGTGAACAAAGGTGGAAGAATCACTGTTGGACGTAGATACGATCTTTAAAATATACCTATATAAGAAATCTATACTTAGTTTACATAGCAGATACTCACCTGGGTACTAAGTCGCTTAGACATTGTGGCGTTTTGCTATAGTGATCAACCCTCTTTATTGGTCGGTTGATTCTGACCGACCATTCGAGGCCGATCAGCCGGTCGGCCGACAATCAGATGGTCGATCCTATAGCCACAGCTATAGCAGGTCAATGGCAATGGCTAAGCGACTTAGAGCCGTCCTACACATGCTGAACTAACCAAAAAATATAGATAGGTTATCAAACTCAAGGCACTTCTTTCGATTCCACGATTGACTTGACGCTCAACCTTTGCGCCATCCAATCTTGTTTCATTAAGTGCCCACATTTGCTTGATCTTGCATATCGTCTTGGGTATGTAACGGATTTCTTAGGTATATATTTTAGAGACCAATTAGGTACATACATTAACATGATACCTAATATTTAGGTACTTATATGAAAAATAATAAGGGTATTTATATCCATAGCACTTATATTGATAATCAAGCATGACATTCTGATGTAACTCATCGTTCACAACCATAAAATTACATAATTATATTATTGTATTCGCGTAGAGACATGAATATATTCAGATTAAAAAGATAAAAGTGTATTTCTCAATATTATAAACAAGTTGTATTTTGATTCTGACTTGAGAATGATTAAATCAATCAAGTAAGTAGGTAGGTAGGTATAGCCTCCCTCCACATAGTTCTTAACTGTTGGTAAGGGTATATCTACACATTTGACAAAAATAATACTTCGATTGGGTAATTAAAATAAAAACGATTGGTATAAGTACACCTGAAAATCGTCGGAAGCATTCTTTGTCTTTTTAGAATCATTGAAACCATTGCATGAGTTAAGGCCGTAATGATTTTTCTTTTAAATAAATAAAATAATTAAGTACGTATGCAAAATATAGAATCATTTAATTACATTTAACTTCGTTATCCTAAATTAGCCCTACATTATTCGTTATTGTTATTAATTACAGAATTAAACTCCTATTTACAACAACGTCGCAGGCAACTGATGCACATCTTTCCCTTGGTCTGCACTGACGTAACGTTCATACAAAACCATTGTTGTCTCAATTTTTTTTATTCATAGAATAGAGACAACAGCATGTTTCAGTGTACCTAATAGTTCGATCTGTGCAAACCTAGGGTTAGGCGCATCATCAACAAACTGCCGCATGCCGCTCGATCGTAAACGCAATTCTTACGCCCGATGCCCTATCTATCAGTAAGCAGTCTCTGGCCCAATCACTGGGAAGACCCTCCGACTGGAAGCAATCAGATCACTGGGCGACGACCGGATGTCTTTAATACCTACTACCATTATTAACTAGTGAGGTCTTGTTCAGAGAGGTACGTTACAGCAGCATCTTCACGAATTCTGAAAAGAGAAATGGTAACAGATTAACAAAGGTATACGTGGTAGGTACCTAAATGGGTACTAGTGTTTATTGTAATTCTCGAAACGAATACTTTCATGGCGTGTTGGTATGATTTGGAAATTGCATAAGCTGTTCAATTTCTCATAAGTATAGTAAGTATAATAAGTGGTAAGTGTATTTTTCAATAGTATGTACCTACTTAGTACCCACCCAGTTCGAAAAAACTTCACTATAGTCTGATCTTAAGTATGCGCGGGGAGGTGGGGAGTGGATTTGCACCCCCCCGTCTCGCCGCTCGCGTACCTAAGGAGTGGCACAGCGGTAGCGGTCAGACTATAGGACTGTAAGTCCGTAGGTACTTACTTATTCGATGAGTATTCATCACTTCGCAGTCGCAAGTGCATAGGTACTATGTCAAGGCACTGCTAGAAAGTGTGACGACAGGGCCCTAAGTCGCTTAGCCATTTCTATTAAGTTGCTATAGTGATTGACCCTGATTCTGACCGACTACGGTCAGAATCAACCGACCAATCACAGGGTCGATCACTATAGCAAAACGCCACAGTGGTAAGCCCACTGGTAAGCTTACCTTCGTAGTCGATCCTGCCGTCGTGGTCGATGTCCCCGAGCGCTAGCACCTGGTTGAGCTGCGGGTCGGTGACCGGCTCGCCGATCATCTCCAGCGCTGTGCGCAGCTCGTCGCGCGTTATGTACCCGTTGTCGTCGCGATCGAACACCCTGCCAAACGACCAATGGAAGGTTACTACTCCGCCAAGCCAACTAGGCGCCTGTCAAATGTGACGTCACCCGCACAAAAAGGTGGTGGCGGTGTGCGGGAGGTGTGGCGGGCGGGAAACCGCAGGCGGGTGGCGGGTTTGCGGGCGGTTTAGCCGCATTCCATCCGAGCGCCTAGTTGGCTTGGCGTACTAGTACCGCTGAATACTCGAACGGAACTCTACCCACTCCCTCTCCTTCTCTCCCTCTGTCCCACTATCCTTCAAGGGATGCTTTTGGTATTATTAAGTATGGCTACGGTAACAGTTTAACATCGGGCGGGCCATGACGCAAGCTTGAGTCATTTCCAATAAAACTCAAAGCTGCTTCAAAATTGTCCAATAACAAAATATACCTACTGCCTGTAGGTACTACATTTTTCCAAATCTTTAAATGCAGGTGAAATGATTCAAAAGGTAAGGACAGCTGGTCTTCTAGGAATGTTTTCCTGTGGTTAAAGCACCTGCTTTTGCCCCGTATGAAGAATCGACTATATTGAGTAGGTACTATTAGGAAGGTATCCTTACTTAAACGCGGCGAGCAAGTCCCGTGTGATCTCCTCCTCGGTGTCCCCGCCACACGTACTCACATCTAACCCTTGCAATGCTTGTATCTTCGTCACCCATTGCATGAAGTCGTTCTCATCTATTAACCCGTTACCTGAAACAGTTAGAAATTATTGTAGCGACCTAACTGCTAGTTAGACATAAATTACCTTTTGCGGTAATGCCTTTAGGCCGGTTTCTGATCTTAAATTTATTTTATATGAGAAGAGGTCAATTAATATCCTGTAACAAAAGTTATGTAGGTACCTACAAGCTCTTGGAGTATTGTCTTAAAATATTTGTATTTAAGCAATTAAAGTTATAGCTACGCTCTATGCGCCATCGCAATATTATTCCGCCCAAGTAATGCGTAACAAAATGTAATGCGACAATCAACAAAAGGGCTCCAGTCGTTAAATCTTAATTAACGCTGTGGCAGGGCGAGTCGCTAAAGTTGTGACGTAACCGTTCACCCTGCATTAGCTTCGGTTAATTAGAACCTTAATTATCAGTGTTGCGTTATGAAATGCCCCATTCATACAATTTTATTGGGTAGGTGTGCCTGCCTAAGCCATTTACTTTTATGTTTCTTATCGAGTTTGGTGTTTATTTTATAAATGGCTAAAGTAATTTATTTGACGCGCTTTCGCTACAGCTAACATCATGAAAGTTAAATGCGAGCTCCGTAACTTAAAATTGTTATTTATGGAGGGCTCCAAGTTTTGTTTTTATTTTCCTTTCCATACAATCTTGCCAGGTGAAGTTGGACAATGTAGAAATATTAAAAGTAGAAGGAATACCGTAGTAAGAACTTCCCCACCTGGGACAAACAACTGCAATTACCTAGATACAGTGTACACCTGCCATCTTTTTAAATTAAAAATTTACTTTCGTCAAGCATAAAATATCATTTTGTTTGATGCAAATTCACCGCACGTTTCTGTCAAACTCTGGAAAGGTTTAACCTTTAAAATAATTGGCTTTATAATATAATCTGTACGTGATATATAACTACAGTGCTTAGTTTTTAGCGTGCCTGGAATGTTAACCTCGTGTCGAGGCTTGGACAGGGCCAATCTGATTGGATCAAGAGATTACACGGCGCGATCGTTGATAGCGCTCATGGGACGGGGGCGGTGGCATGGGCGGCCGATTCTGAACTGTTTATGCAATAGGTAGGTACTTACCCATGTGGTTACCTATAGGGGGTTGTTCGAAACATTTCATAGGGGCACCACAATTACCGACATGATGACTGCTTATAGTGTATAGTTCTTGCAATTCACGAAGGCGAGTGGCCCTTGGTTATGTTCGACATGTACATACACATTGTGACAGTGTGCGGTGCGTGGCGGAGCCGTAAACGCATACTGTCACAATGTGTATGTACATGTGGAACACAACCAAGGGCCACTCGCCTTTGTGAGTTGCAAAAACTATACCTACCTATCTAACTAGAAATAACTACCAATGTGCCCAAAATAGAAAATCTGGTAGAAAGGTACTACCTATTTATTAATCTAAGTGAATCGGTGCCGTCGCCCGCCACGAAAGTTAATGAAGCAGCATAACCCTGACATGACCATGAGCATTCAAGTAGAAGTTTGACATTAGGTACACAGCCTTTGCTGTGACGCCTTGCAACCTTGGCTCAGGGCGGCCGCCGGAAACCGTCCGACCGCCCGCCCACCGCCCGCACGCCATCTTACAATAACCGTCAAATTAACTACCTAATCGATTCAATCAAGTTTTTGTTATTTTTTTTCATTTCGTGATTTCGAGCGTGGCGCGGTCTATAATAACTGTTCTACTGGCCACGCTATGATGGCCTAAAGCTAAGCTTAGCTACGCTCTCGGCCTTCAAGCTTGGTCAACGTTGCAGCCCTTGCTGGCCGCGCTATAAAGGCCTCGCTCGACCTTCGGTCTCGGTGGCCTGGAGCTGCGCTTTCGGCCATCAACACCGCGGCCTGCTACACACTCATTACAGACCGCAGGAGTAATGTAGGTACTATTATTTCAATTGTTTTTTAATACTTAGTACCTAGGTAGGTAGACAACTTATAACTTGAAGACGCTCATAGATGGTTTGCTTTAGTTTTAGGGTATATTTATGCCTGCTATTGAGCCTAACTTCTGTTGAACAGCCATTTACATCTGCCATTTAGGTATTACCTACAGATCTGCAATTTACCTAATAAACGGACAATCAAAATTAGGTCCTAGTATTCCTATTCCCAGTAAGTAGAATCTCCTTAAATCACTTTTAACGCATATCAAGGTACCTACAAACATAGGAGGGCAAGCTAATCCTAATATAAATCAAATCCATGCCAAGTTTCTTTCATCAAATTAACTGTTAGGTGCTATAATAACGCGTGTTACATCGAAGTAATGTAAACAAAATTTAATTTTAACTGTCTGCCGCTGTCTGAAACGTTCTGTAGGTACTAGCAAATTTCTAGTCACAGAACATTTTCTATTATAGAACATTGCAACGTGTCATCTAATTTATATTAGAAAACACGTGTTGAGTTGGCATATTGTCAAATTATAAATTTTAGTTACCGCTACCTACATGCAATTAGATGTACCTAGTTTGTATCTATTCATACTTTTATTAACATTTTTCGCGTTAGTAAGTTTTATTGCTGTTTGATGATAAGTAATGAATTTTACATCTTTATTACCCTTCAAATAAGTACCTACCTATAGTTAAGGTAGCACAAGCGTACGGCGTAAGCAGTCACAACATAATTGCTTACATGATTTTTTTCAAGTTTTTTTCATTAGATTTTTTTCATAATTAAAACGTTGGTAGATATAGAGTTGGAGAAGGTCGTACCCTAGTTGGTCAAATGCCCGATACATCGGCGCGTTAAGCCACGTTCGGCTCGGTCGGGCTTTGGATCGGTGACCGAATTAATGACATCTGACCTCTTGTCGTACTTCGGAGGGCACGTTAAGCTAGCGGTCCTGGGTGTGCTTTATAAGATAAAAATCTTACTCCCAACCTTTATTGAGTACCTAGGTAATTATAATTCGAAACTAGCTTTCATAAAAATCCACGGTATTTTAAATAAATATAAATAGGTCACATCTAATTTTAGGCTATTGAACAGCTGTTTACTCTCCTAGCAATCATATTTTATGAAACACGTGTCTTTATCGTTAAATATAGTTATTAAAAGAGACGTTTATGTCGGACGCGTTTTACCTAGAATCGATAAAATTGATAATTTACTCATAACCGAGCTATAACAAAATATCCAGAGCAGTCTAAATTGTGTGGTTACTAAACACATTAATAGAACTACTGATAGATGCAGACTAAGCTAGTCTCTTTGTGTTTGTTAAACAGACGCCTAAAAGTCCCCAAAACAATGTAACCTACGTTCACATCTAATACGTACTACTTTGTTTAATCTGAAGACGTTACCATAGCAAGTCAGTCATCATTTTCCGCATACTTCTGGATTAGGATTTGTTAGTATTTCGTTCGGGCTTTTACCGAACGCTGTATGATTTACTATACTGTGACCATAGTGATGATAATGTTGATGATGATGATCTAATCCGGCCGATTTCCGCCAAAGCGACTGCTTCAACTGCCGTGTCATTAATCTGCTCGCATGTAACTTATGCTGCCAATCTCCTTTGTGAAGATCCTCGCACTTTGCGGGCATGTGAGCACCACATTTACATAGGTAATTATAATTGACTAGCTTTTGCCCGCGACTTCGTCCGCGCAGAATTTGAATTTAAAAAAAATCGGATCTCGTATCCCATATCCCGGATTTTGTATCCCGGATCTCGTTTCCCGGGTCCCGTATCCTGGATCTCGTTGCCCGGATCCTGGATCCCGTTTACCGGATCCCGTATCCTGGATCCCGTTTACCGGATCCCGTATATCACGGATCCCGTATCACATATCCCGGTTTTCGTGTCCCGGATCTCGTATCCCGGATATCACGGATCCCATACCTCGTATCCCATATCCTGGATCTCGTTGCCCGGATCCTGGATACCGTTTTCCGGATCCCGTATATCCCGGACCCCGTATCCCGTTTCCCAGATTCCGTTTGCTAAATACCGGATTCCGTATCCCGGATATCGTGAATCCCGTATCAAATATTCTGAATTTCATATCCCGGATCTTGTTTCCCGGGTCCCGTATCCCGGATTTTGTTCTCCGGATCCCAGATTCCGTGTTCCGGATCCCGGATATCACGGGTCCTGAATTCCATATTCCGGATTTCATATCCCGGATCTCGTTTCCCGGGTCCCGTATCCTGGATCCCGTTTTCCAGATCCCAGCTTCCGTTTGCCGGAGCCTTATCCCGTTTCCTGGATCCCAGATCCCGTATCCCGGATATCGGATCCCGTATCTCGGATATCCCGGATCCCGTATCGCATTAGCCCGTAAAAGTCCCGTCAAAATCGGTCCAGCCGTTTCAGAGATTAGCCCGAATCGGTACCGCCATACAAACTTTCATTCCCTATTTTACACCCTCAGGGGATGAATTTTCCAAAATGCTAAAATTAATCTTTTTTATTTGTAAAAAGAAACCTAAACAACAATTTTCAGCATTATAACTTCAAAAATGACGAATTTCAATACAAACTTTCATCCCTATTTCACCCCCTTTGGGGTTGAATTTTCAAAACCATAACATTAATCATTTTCATTATTAAAACACACCTAGTCAGCAATTTTCATAATTCTAACTTTAAAAATGACGAACTTCCATACAAACGTTCATTCCCCTATTTTACCCTCTTAGGGGTTGAATTTTCAAAAACCCTGAAATTACTCTTTTTTATTTTTGAAAAGACACTTAATCACCAATTTAAATAATTCTAACTTCAAAAATGACGAACTTCCATACAAACTTTCATCCCCTATTTTAGCCCTTAGGGGTTGAATTTCAAAAAACCCTTTCTTAGTACACCTCTACAGATCAAGACAAACCCATCCTCCAAATGCCAAGTCTCTACGATCAGCGATTTAGGCTGTGCGTTGTCTGTCAGTCAGTCAGTCAGTCAGTCAGTCAGTCAATCAGGACTTTGATTCTTATATATTTAGACTAGCTTTTGCCCGCGACTTCGTCCGCGTAGACTTCAAAATAAAAAAAAACCGGGCAAGTGACTTAAGACTTTTTAGTACTTTTTAGTGCGCCAGGGTTTTTTAAGTCAGTATTTGCTTTTTTATAAAAATAATTTTATTTCACGATTTTTATTGGAGCCATACAAACTTTATCACGGTACCTAATTCGGTGAATGCGTGTTTTGGTAGGTAGGTATATAGAGCCAAAATCCCAAATCCCCCTCCCCTTCTCCACCCCTTTTCCTCCCCTCTCTTCCTTCTGCTCCCTCCCCCTCCATTTCCCTTTCCCTTTCCCCTCCCCCTTCCACTTCCCCCTACCTTACGTCTTCCCCTTCCTCCCTCACCTACCCTATGCATACTAAGTTTCAAGTCAATCGGGTACAAACATATTTTTCTGCCGTACTTTTCTACCTTTAGTTTCCCCCTTTTGAGTGTTGATTTACGAAATGATTTTTTATGGGATCAAACTGAAGTAGTACCTACCATATTCAGCTCAGCTTATACCCCGATTATTTAAAATTTATAATCATAACCAATCTCGAGATATGGATGACTAAACATTCGCTGACCCCGCTCTCCCCTTTTCCTTCAAAATATTAAAAACGCTGAAACCCCAGTCTGATTATTTAAAATGAACAATCATAACCCATTTCGAGATATGGATGACTAAACATTCGCTGACCCCGCTCTCCCCTTTTCCTTCAAAATATTGAAAACGCCGAAACCCAGTTTGATTATTTAAAATGAACAATCATAACCAATTTCGAGATATGGATGACTAAACATTCGCTGACCCCGCTCTCCCCTTTTCCTTCAAAATATTAAAAACGCTGAAACCCCAGTCTGATTATTTAAAATGAACAATCATAACCAATTTCGAGATATGGATGACTAAAAATTCGCTGACCCCGCTCTCCCCTTTTCCTTCAAAGTATTAAAAACGCTGAAACCCCAGTCATTTAAAATGAACAATCATAACCAATTTCGAGATATGGATGACTAAACATTCGCTGACCCCGCTCTCCCCTTTTCCTTCAAAATATTAAAAACGCTGAAACCCCAGTCTGATTATTTAAAATGAACAATCATAACCAATCTCGAGATATGGATGACTAAACATTCGCTGACCCCGCTCTCCCCTTTTCCTTCAAAATATTAAAAACGCTGAAACCCCAGTCTGATTATTTAAAATGAACAATCATAACCAATTTTGAGATATGGATGACTAAACATTCGCTGACCCCGCTCTCCCCTTTTCCTTCAAGATATTAAAAACGCTGAAACCCCAGTCTGATTATTTAAAATGAACAATCATAACCAATTTCGAGATATGGATGACTAAACATTCGCTGACCCCACTCTCCCCTTTTCCTTCAAAATATTAAAAACGCTGAAACCCCAGTCTGATTATTTAAAATGAACAATCATAACCAATTTCGACATATGGATGACTAAAAATTCGCTGACCCCGCTCTCCCCTTTTCCGTCAAAATATTAAAAACGCCGAAACCCCAGTTTGATTATTTAAAACGAACAATCATAACCAATTTCGAGATATGGATGACTAAACATTCGCTGACCCCGCTCTCCCCTTTTCCTTCAAAATATTAAAAACGTTGAAACCCCAGTCTGATTATTTAAAATGAACAATCATAACCAATTTTTAGATATGGATGACTAAACAGGCGCTGACCCCGCTCTCCCCTTTCTCGTCAAAATGATTAAAAATACGGAAACCCCAGTCTGATCAATTCAAATAAGCAATCATAACCAATATCGAGATATGGATGACTTATTAAAACATCCCTTGACCCCGTTTTCCCCTTTCCCGTCAAAATAACAAAACTCGACCACCCCTATACAAACTTTCACTCCACATTTCACCCCTTAGGGGTTGAATTTCCAAAAACACGAAAGAAATCTAAACACAAACTTTAATTCCCCTATTTCACCCCCTTAGGGGTTGAATTTTCAAAAACCCTGAAATTACTCTTTTTTATTTTTGAAAATACACCTAATCACCAATTTAAGTAATTCTTACTTCAAAAATGACGGAACTTCCATACAAACTTTTATCCCCTATTTTACCCCCTTAGGGGTCGAATTTTCAAAAACCCTGAAACCCATATTTATTTATTTTTCAAAAGACACCTAATCAGCAATTTTCATAATTCTAACTTAAAAAATGACGAACTTCCATACAAACTTTCATCCCTTATTTTACCCCCTTAGGGGTTGAATTTCAAAAAACCCTTTCTTAGTACACCTCTACACATCAAGACAAACCCACCCTCCAAATTTCAAGTCTCTACGATCAGCGGTTTAGGCTGTGCGTTGTCTGTCAGTCAGTCAGTCAGTCAGTCAGTCAATCAGGACTTTGATTCTTATATATTTAGATTACCGCAGGTGGTCGGGATTTCAATTCATCGCGCTTGCCATCAGTTCATAGTGAGGTAGGTATAACACTTACCAGTTTTGCTGGCGTCTTTGATGAGGTCCCCGATGAGGTCGTCGCTGACCTGTATACCCAGGTTGCGCAGCATGAACTGCAGCTCCTCCGGCGTCACGTGCCCGTCGCTGTCCCGGTCCAGCAGACCGAATGCCGTCCGGAGGTCTGCAAAAGCGCTCACATTAAACACATGACCAGTTTATCCAAGTCCAAAAGTAGATAGGGTACTTAGTTCTACTATATCAGTAAGACTATTGGGAGGAAAATCCTTATTAGTCCTAATATGCTAGCTGGTAGGACTACCCGGAACGGACGAAAATTTTGTAGTTAGGTAGAAGCCGTAACCCGTAAACCGTTTATTTGGTTTAGCGAAGCGAAGCCTTCTGAACCTAATCTACTCGAGTTGGTCCGCATACGTGCGCACCCATCTTCATCGCTTCCCTGGATAAATGGTTTATTTTGTAATTTTCCACCAGAAACCTAACATCCTACCGACGTTCTATATTCAAATATCTAGCCGGGTCAGGGTGCTCAGAATTTCCGAGCTCGCTTTGATCGCTCTAGTTCACAACTCTTGTTGAATTACGTATTTGTAAAACAGCACAGCCATAGTTTGAATGAAGTACATACATAGCTGTACTATTCCAATCCATCCATATCCATAGTCCATCGTGAGGAAACCTACCTATCCCTCGGGATTAGGTAATAGTCAGTTCCTGTATACACGGCGACAAGGTTCTCCACCTGTCACGTTGGGTTCTGACTATCTAGTGAAACGTGAGTTGTTTAATACCTCCACAATGTGGTGGTGTATGGCCACTCAAGCCTCTGACTACCCCCGAACGGGGATAAAAGTCGTGACGTTACATTACATTACTATTCCAATATTAATTTACTAATTTAATTATCGTAAAAATACATAAATACTTACAAAAATCATTACCCTTAGACATAGTAATTTTGATAAAGAGCCTACAATTACAAAACACTATTTTATTCTTATTATTCACATCTCAGTCTTATCACGGCTCTTATCAATTTGGAACTGGCGTATCTTGAAGGTGTTTTCACTTTGCCGTCTCGTCTCGTCTCATAGGTACCCCGACAATATTGACAAAAGATTGAGTGCTTTGCGACATCATACCTCGTTTATCTCACCACTAAATTATTTTAATCTGCTATCTCAAGAAGTCCCGCTAATCTTTCGAGGAAAACATCAATTTGGACATATTATGGAGATGAAAATTTCATAGGATTTGAGCTATAATACGGTGGGAAAACTGTACAATGCCAGTGGACCTGGAGTGGTGTTTGTGTTATTTAGCAAAGTTGCCATAAACTTTAAGGTTGTCTATTTTCAGTTTATACTTCAGATGCAATATAAGATAGTGAAGTATAAGGATAGCAGCGTGCAGTAAAATATAGTGGGTATACCTATGGTAATTATTAAATTTAGAAGTAGGTAATAGAATATCCCGATAGTTAGGCAACTCCATCATCTAAACAAGTAAGGTTTATTGATAGTAGGTAAAGTTTAATTGTGTTTTATATAATCTAACCAAATGCCTACCACTTTATTTTAAAAGTTCTTATCCTAAATTCTGGTTGATAGCCAGTCGGCTCGTTAAAATATAACACAAATGATGTCGGAATGTTCGGTGATAATGACCGGTCTAAACGCTTATTATCCGCTGCGTTTGCCACTGTTCCCGAAATATCACACCTATATAATGTTCTAAGAAATGAGATTTTTTCGCGACTACACTCATTTTCTTTGATTTAGTTAATTTACAGCGTTCATTGTTTCACAGAAGCTAGTGCTATTGTTACGAGTGTTAAAGATAGATGGAGAACAATAAAACTTGGCATAGGTATTTACTGGGATGAGAAGAGAAAACTGCTTTGCTAAAGTACGGACGGGCGGGCCACCTGAGCCAAATGGACGAAACCTGAGCCAAATGGACGAAACCTGAGCCTCTAGCAAAATATTAACCAACCGAGGCCCTGGAGGGATAGATGAAACCTGGGTCAAATAGACACTGAAGTAAAATGGGGAGACCTTTGCCCAGCAGTGGGATAATGTAGGTTAAAAAGTACCTACTGTGTTTACGTGAAAATTTATCTGACAATGACTCTGCTGATATTGTTGATATCCAAAGGCCGATAACGTTACGCACTTATCTGTTCAACTGTTTACTTTTAAAGATAACGATTTGATTGATAATGTTCATGCGAAAAAAACGTACCAGTAACAAGTTGAATGTCAAAGATACCTGATGGTATTTTGTATTGGTTAGATTAAATAACAAATATGCTACATTCATACTATGAAGACGGCAACGTTTTGTCTAAAATATATTTTTTTTACAAATACACGAAAAACAAGCAAATAAGCAAACCAGCTAGCTATTATACCTTACTTGGGCAATATTTTTTTATCAATTGATTTGTTGATTAATATTCACTAAATATTTTGAATCATGTGTAGAATTACCGTTTAAATGGATGCCCATGTTTTAAAATTCACCCTGTATACGCTCACTCACATAGACTTAGGTGATAAAATAAAAGCTAAATAAAGTGGATGGAAAATATAAATTGTATCCTGAAGGTAGAGCCCACCAAATAAACCATACACGCGTCTTTTGGTTCCTTATCACGAACCTTAC
Source organism: Drymonia ruficornis (assembly GCA_947859195.1). Classification (NCBI taxonomy): domain Eukaryota; kingdom Metazoa; phylum Arthropoda; class Insecta; order Lepidoptera; family Notodontidae; genus Drymonia; species Drymonia ruficornis. The sequence goes on from OX401918.1 coordinate 7,185,287, forward strand.
TCCTTGTACTACCTACTTTGATAAATAAAATTAAGCAGGTATAAAGATAATAATAAATTCTGATTAGAGATTCGGATTACTTTAGGTACCTACATTAAATTACTTCCTGAATTATTTCATTAATCGTTTACAAAACATGACTATAAGGATCAAGTTCACCAGCACACTAACGGACCGTTAGAGCCGTTACCGATTGTTGATGTATTGCTGACATTCCGTTTGCTGCTGTAACGATCCGTCAGTGTGTTGGGAACTCCGCCCTACGTAGGCTTGGCGTAGTGATTCGAGCGTAGGCCCGCGTTCAGTTCGTTCACTGCACCGAGTGTTTCGATTCGCGCTGGGGCAAATTTCGGAAATGGCCTTTCCGTAACTTGCCCTGATCTGGGTGTAACTGGGACCGCCCCAAGTTTAATGTACGGCAGGCAACTCTACTATTGATAACCACCTACCTACATAACAAGAAAGGACTATAATGGATATTTATTTAGTCAGAAATAGATAGCTTAGCGTATCTACTGCTGCTTAGTAGGTATCATGAACATTTTGGAATGACTAATTACTACTAAGATATAATAAGTCAATAATTACTTTTTAGTATTTTGATATAAGTACTTAAATACTTTATTAAACAAAGTACTTAGTAATAATAACAGATTCCTTTATTTTATAATAGTTTTCTAAAGTTCGGGTTAGGTATACCTATCGTTAGAGTAAACGAACAATGACGTCTCGACGTCGCTTATCTCTTATCAGTGTTGATGAGATCGCTCTATAAAGTAATTAATATCTTAGCAAACGATGGGGAGAGCGGCAATGACATTTATTGTATGTAAGTAACCATCTTCCTTTAAAAGATAAGATTTTATACTGAATCATGTCATACATTTTAAGACCGACTTAGTGTCAATACTATCAGTAATATTAACCAAACAACAAGTCGTTGTGTAGCCATTAAAAGTAAATAAGTCTTCCATATCTATCTATGGTACCTATACATTAGAGATTTACAATAGTGGACTATCAGGTAATTTATCTACGTGTTAATGTTAAAAATAAAGGTACTTACTTAGCACTTAAATACTGGCTAACTGATGACAGGTTAATGACGTAAATGAACAAAAAAATTAGAAATTCTAATCGATTAGAACATTAACCTTCTGGGCCCGGGCTAATCGATGTCTTTCGAATAGTAGCGATGAACCATCTAACATTACAAGGCATTTGTAGAAAGGTTTATTGCACCCTGTCCACAGTACCTAAGCCTCAGGCTTAATGCACACGACAATTAAGGCGATATATTTCGGAATTTGACAGCCAAAATGTATGGAAAATCATTGTCGTCTTTACCGTGTGGATGACGCTTTGCAGTTTTCTTACATGTATGTATTATCAAATACAGGAATAATAATTATAAATAGCTATAGGGAAGTTGAACACGTTTTAAAAAGTTCATTAAATATACTATTATTAGGGGAAAGATTATTATTAAATGGTTTTATACTATTACCCTACGAAGGTACCTACGTCGGTCGCCATTGATTTGTCTGCGATAAAATCTGCAATGACCGGGCGTTTGAAAATGCAATTAAAGGTCGTGTTGTTGAAGGCTATTAGAAAGTAATTTATTTATTACATTTAGATAATTTTAAAAGATAGATGGAAAGTGGAAAGTTTAAGGTTAATGAAAGTCATTCAGAACAGATAGGTACTCTACAGGGTGGACTTTTGAGAAGGGGCAGTAAGGGCTGGTACCTCAACCGTTATAGTTAGGTACAGGAACACGTTCCTAGGAGACCATCGATAACTTTATGAGATATTCTATGTACCTAAGAAATGAATGAGAACTTTATACATAAACCTCTTTGAAATACATTTCTTTAGTTTTAACAAAAACTTTGTCGGCTTGTGACGGTTGCGTTTCACAACAAGCGCGGAGTGAGTTTTAAAGTTATTGGTGTATTAAAATAGATACGTTTGCAAAACGTTTGGAAAGCTATTTGTGAAAATGTACCCATTGTAATGGATGTTCGTGGAAATGACTAGCGCACCGCTGATTGATGTCAAACACACGTAAACAATACATGATGCCGCACACTGGCACCGATGTAGGTGGCCCAGCTAACCCACTCTACGTGGGTGGATGAATTGATCATACAATTAACCCAAACCTACAATTTTCACGCCATGAAGCGACAAAATGTAAACATCAATTATGATATCAAGTTCTAGTTGGAACGGGTAGGAATTTTCATGAAATGTTTCAAATTATTTAGCCAGTTGTAGTTACTTGTTTTACCTGCTTGAAGCTGATCGGTATGTATTTTTGCGAAAAATAAATACTAAAAATTGGTCTTAAAAAATAGTTTGAAACAAAGATATTGCAGTTTGGAACAAAATAACAAGATGAATAATTTTAGGAAAAAAATACCTGTTCTGAATTTAAAAACGTCCAAACTTTTCTTATTTATTATCCAAATAGCGTATCTTTCAGCCGTCCAGTTTGTGTTAACGACTTTTTCTTGACATTCATTTATTGTACAGTAAAAAAATAAGATGGATGACATAAAGAGCGCACTTACTATTGAGCATTGCTTCACTGGGGGCCGGCACTGTTGGCCTCTCGTCGACAGGAGACTGTTTCTTTTTATTCTTTTTCTCATCTTCTTGCTGCAAACAAAATGCCTCACTGTTATCAGACATGCACACGAGATTATAAAAAAAAATACAAAAATATTCAACACTGTTCGCTAGCAGTTTTTATCAACAAGTGATGTAAGAAATTAATACCAACCGATACTGATTTTTTATTATCAATTCGCCTAGCGTTATCAATCTTGTCATTCATTTTATCCTCTTATCTGACTATTCTCTGATCAATAAAGCGCGCTTATCTGCTAAAAGTATCATAATAATAAGTATGTATATCTAAACGTACCATTGAGTAATCAGCTCAAAAGATTAGGTCTATACTTGGCATGATTATAGATTTCATCTGAGATCATCGTTTAGGATACTTTTTTAGGGAAAAGGAAAAACAAAATTGAACTCCATACAAAATATACAAGGAAAAATATAGATAAAAGCTTTTCCACTTAACGATTCCTATTATAATACCTAGGGACTTTCATACAAAGACATTAAGACGTCGCCCCTCTACATTCTCGACGCATTCCAAAGCTCCGGAAGGTCACGGCGCCTTCGCTCTGGTAATTCAGCGTTTTATGTGGAATCTCAAGAGGTTCACCTTAGCTAAGGCCAGCTCCACACAATTGATTAGACATTAGCTCATCTGGCTAAGCTCTCGAAAAATTTACATCGAAGCAGTTTTTGTTCAAATCTTTGCTGAAAGGTTTCATCTTTTAATTAGTTAATAAAAAACTCTACTATTCTACACTACAACTACTCTATTATACACTACGCTCACTCGACTCTACCATAAGTATCCCCAAATCTTATGGTTAGATCATGGAACGGATATGGATAGGCTTCCATGACACTTATGGAATGGCTCAAGATGGAAGGCACTATTCTGTGGTTAGAAGTAACCTATATAGGCTACGTAAGGAAGACTGTGTGAAAAATGATATGACTGTGTAACAGTGATCGCTGATAGGACCAATAGGTTGCGAAGGGATAGGAACTCTTACCCCACTTTGTGGAATAAGGGCAGGTGGATAATGACGATTGATATGCCAATGTTTGTCGTCGTATCCAACCTCTTACAAATAATGTAGAGTCGGATAATGTGAAACTACCCTTAGTTTCTCGCGATTGTGCCAAGCTTTTCCTGCATACTTTATGGATAGTTCTGGATACCACTACACAACAAACAACATTTTCTTAAAGTTTCCACCTAAATAAGTTCGCACCCACTCACTACGTAAGAATATTGTTTATCTACTTAATAACAAAGCCTAGTGAGAAAATAGCGACAATAATCATAAAAACAACAGAAGTCACAACTTTCTATAGTAGGTACCTATAATACTAAGTACCTACTTTGTGGTCACAGAACCACTTTTTAATTATGATACACAACACAGCTAAAACAGATTGCGATTAACATTAACAACAATGTGGAAAGCGAAGCAGCCAGCACACTTGCTTTAACATATTGTCATGACAAATAGTGTCTATTAATTTTCAAGATATATTTACATCTCAACTGTATTCTGAGAAGTGTTTTGCGATATCAAATCTCAATGATAACGATCCCACAAAAATTGTGCACAAACAAAAATGCACGAGATTATCATAAAAGTACGCGTAAGCAAATAAAATGCATAAACCAGTGTCATGTGCTATTTACGTAAGCCCATTTTGGTTATTCTGAAAACTAACTATGAAAACCTGGAGCACTAAAAAGCCTGAAATAATCTTTCTATTACCACTACTGCCTACCCCATCGGGAAAATCAGGCGTGATGATGTGTTATCGAGTATTTGGGGTCGGTGCCAATCTATCTTCTTACTTTTATAGTAGGTAGACCCGACATACCAAGATTGGCACCGACTCCAAATACTCGATAACACATCATCACGCCTGATTTTCCCGATGGGGTAGGCCGTAGAGGTAATAGAAAGATTATTTCAGGCTTTTTAGTGCTCCAGGTTTTTTTGAAGTCGGTTTTTATTTTTTTATAAAAATAATTTTATTTCATGATTTTTAGTGGCGCCATGCAAACTTTATCACCCCAAATGACCCCTTTGGGGGGTGACTTTTCCAAGATTCCAAAACAAAAGTTTCTTAATTTATTATATGGAGTATACATACTAAGTTTCAAGTCAATCGGACACAAATATATTTTTCTACCGTACTTCTACCCCTAGTTTCCCCCTTTGGGGGTAGATTTCCGAAATGATTTTTTTACGAGACGAAAACGACTTAGTCACCTACCAAATAACAGTTTAAAAAGAAAAATTGGTTCATAAACGTTAGAGATAGACGGTAACTCTCCATAAAAACTTCAACACCTCGTTTTAACCCTTTAGGGGGGGATTTTTCTAAAATCCTGAAACATGAGTTTCATTATTTGTTATGCAAAATATACATATTAAGTTTCTAATCAATCGGACAAAAAATTTTTTTTCAGACGACCTTCACCCCCCCCTAATTACCCTCTTAGGGGTTGATTCTAGGAATTATTTTTTTATGGGACCAACTTGGAGCTACGATCTACCAAACTGCAAAAGAATTTATCAAATCGGTTCTTAAATGCCGGAGAAATCGGTGAACATACATAAAAAAAATAAAAAAATAAAAATACATACAGCCGAACATAGAACCTCCTCCTTTTTTGAAGTCGGTTAACAAAATCAAGCTAGTACGGATGGGTAGTTTTATAATGTTTTGTTCCATGTAGCCTTGAGATATCTAGCGCGTGATCATCGATGCTGATGCCAATTCGTTCACAGCAGTCGATAAACCATGCCAAATTGTAGTACTGGACGCTGACGACCCAATTACAGGCGTGTTTGTGTTCATATTTAATTACCGATCTTATATTTTGTATTGGAAAATAAGTTAATAATGTAAGCAGTAGCGACGACTGCCAGGGCACCAGTGTTTACAGTTGAGTCTAAAAAATTTCACACTCACTTCGCTCGCGATGATTTATAATACATGATGGTTTTGCAATCATTTTTCGACCACTGTTTACGGTTAGGTCCCACATTCATTTGCATGCATGAACGCATGGATTTCGATAGCAGGTAGAGAGTGCAGTAGAAATCTCGCTCAAAGGGTGGCTGCTGGCTGGTGCATGGTTGTGGCTGGTTGTGCTAAGACCATATTGCATATTTGCAGCTACAGTTCCGTATTTAATTAAGTACTAAACTTACTAAAAGGATATCACAACATATTACTACGAACTGCGAACAACTGAGAACCTTATGAACGATTGATCGACTCAACATTTGGTTTGGCTACACTGTGATTAGAGACCTCCGTTCTATTTCTCATTGAACTTCGTTTCAGTGTGGGAACGTAAGTATATTCGCTAGACTGGACCTTGACAATAGACGAAAATAATGTGTCTACAAATAAATTGTAACTACAAGACAGTACACTTGCCTTTGTTTAAAATAGCTCCACGGATATGAAAGTAAGTAGGATCATTTGGTTTTACTAACCAATATTGTAATCCTAAATATATGTATCTCCAGACAGGAATAGACCACGGATTTAATATGAGTAGCTCACTAACATTGACCCCAATCTTTATGATACAAAAATGCTCTACGGTAGAGTTCTTTTCTTATTGGTTTCGATATGAGGTAGGTAATAATTTCGCTTATTATTGCTTCAAATAAGGTAGGTAAGTAAAGTACCTAAGGTAAGTATATTTCCAATAATATAATTAATGTATTAGGTATCTCTATATTTATTAAATATAAAGTTGTCTATAAACTTCAGACTTATTTTATAGTGTAAAATTGCTTTAAACAGTTTTAATTTGTAGACAGTTGGATTGGAAAATGCTGAATAGGTAAATAGTGTGAAAGATAGGACGGGATCTCTTTAAAATTGAATAGGAGCTCAAATTTCATGGAGATTTTATAAATTCCCTTCGCAGCATCATAGAGATAAAACTAGGATCTATTAAAGGATTATACACATGCTGTGCACAGTGTAATTGTGACCGTGTGGCGTTCGCATTGAAATAGCTCGTGTCGCGTTTGGCACGCCGTCAACTCGGAGACGCGGCCAGTAAACACCACGGCTTTGTGAAAAAATGTGACATGCCGATCTGGCTGTAGGTAAATAAACCAAGTCGTGATGTATCGGGCGTAAAGATGACTGGCCGTACACGCCATCTTCAAAGAGCCGGCTAAATCAACCGGCTTAATTGTTAAACAAACAGTTTACAACTGGGAAACATGGTTGCACTAAAACAGTATCCCATAATATTGTTATAGTTTGCTTTGTTTTTAGTTAAAAATACTAGAATACTATCTTCGTCTTAGGTATAGGTACAAATACTAGCTTCTACAGATATTGTAACCGTATATAAAGTATTCTGACTCGCATCATACAATAATACTGTACGAGGAAATCCAGAAATTCGTAATTCTGATATAACAACAGCTGTTGCCTGGTTCCAGGTTCTTAGTCAGAATACATTTAAATTCCCTACTCTGTTGCTGGATATCATCTATCACGCGAAAAGAAAATGAATGAGGAAGTTGGAAAATACTAGAATATTTAATAGATTCCACGCTCTACTACGAACGAGTTTCGTGAGTCTTATCTAAATGCATCGGTATGTTGTGTTTTCATAGAGGAAATCGTTCAGTGCATGTAAGAACTACATAAGCTCTCAAAAAGCTCTAGCAAAACGTTATAGTCTTTAATTGAAAGTAGTGACTAGAGATTTTACACATAAAATAACAATGTCACCTAGGTAGGTACTACCATTTTAATAGAATTGCACTTTTAAAACAGCAAGTTCCCATCAGCAGTATGCAAATTAAAATGAACACAAAGCAAACACTTTTTATTAGTGCCCGTACTACTCATTTTTAGAAGTGGAGTGCCGAACTTATCATAGGGTATCCAGCATAATGCAGTTAACAGTTTACACGATCGACGAGTGAGCAAAATGAACCACAATAAAAACAAATTATTTTTAAACACATTCGAGTAATGTTTATCACAAAAACTCTAGCCAAAACCCGAGCATAATTTCGGGTTTTTAAAAGCTTTGCGGGACAGAACGACACGCTCAAAAGCGTCAAATAAATGGCCAAACTCAGTCCGGAATGTTTTAAATTACATAGTTGGGAAATGTTCGCCAACACATGCCGAATATTTGGGCGGCGCGGCGTCGTCGCTCGGGTTGACAAGCCAGTTGGGCTGCTTTGAAAGATTCCCAGCATTTCGACTATACTGGATGTAGGTACTGAGTACATACAAATGTCATAGCACCTCCAGAATTATGGCGAAACCGCAGGAATACCTACCATACCCCGCTCCGTATAGGACAATCTAGCAAAACGATGGATGTTTGAATGTCTGGATGTATGAATTTTAAAATAAAATTGAATTTGAATTTAAAAAAACCGTATAGGTAGGTGGGTGTTTTAGTTTCTTGTTAGCTGAATCTGAATTACAGCAGTGTTGATTTTGATACCTAAATATCCATTATGTAAATAGCAGTCGTGGTCGTACTTACTTTTCTTCTACTTCTTGAGGTAGTCGCCATGCCCTGAAACGAAAAAAAAATGAATTAATTTTAAAGTAGGTGCACTCCGAAATATCATATTATGTATAAGTAAGTAAATTATACACAAAAGTAACTTAAATAATATAAGTACTTATTCCACGATTTCTCACGGAAATCACATAAATATAGGTATGTTTTGCAACTAACTAACTTGTAAGTTTTACCACAGAATATATGTTTTACGTAGTATCGGATAACACTTGCTCTACGAATAAGTCTTCTATTGCAAATAGTTTCATAACGAGGAAGGCTATTACTTGTAATAATACCGTACCATAGGTAGCTACATTAATTAGATCTGATCTTTGCTGATCTTTTCTCAATGCGAGGGGGATTCAGTCCTACACTGCCTTATATGGGTATATTATTTTAAGCACCGTTCACTGCATTTCGATTTGCAGATACCTACTTATTAAAAAATACGACCACGTAGACAAAAAAAAATTCTAAAATGTACCCGTAGCCCGTAGGTTCATAATTTTCGTGTTCTAACTCAAGCACCCACTTATCAACAACTCTACCACTAATTCTCTAGTACCAACAAGCAATTAGTGATCATTACCTCACTTTCGCTCTTAAAGAAGATAATGGGTAACTAATAGGCGCCGGGCGGTTACACATCACGTCCCTATACCTAGCTGGCCACACGGGACACGCGATAAACTAAGATAACAAATAATTTTCCAGTTAAAACTAGTTCCAGCAATTCTTTAATATTTTTATGTTTACATTCCTTTGATTCAAAGAAAAATATAGTTTAGCCTAAGACCAGTATAATCTAAGATTTCTCTGTAAATTCAATAACTGAAAAGTTCTACAAATAACTTACTTCTTGTAACAACCTACTCAAGCTTAGGTAGTAAGGCTTTAGACAAAAAAAAACGAGTGAGAGATTTAATAAAGTTTATACAAACAAAACATTCGCTAAAACTGTGAGTAAACAACCCGTATTTTGTAAACCTTTTCCTGAAATTGTGTAAAAAAATCAAAGAATTGTTGTTTACGTCGACGACAAATGTGCTTCTGGTTAAATTATGTGGCAATAGTATTCGAAACAAGACATATGGAATGGGCAGTAACGATTTACATGTAATAAACGACTATAATGTTGTGTAAAGTGAGGGTGCTACCAAAGGAATTAATGTGCTACCACATTTATGATAGAAACAAGATTGCAGCCGCCAATTGGCAGGATTTTCCACGAAGATTTTCCAAAATCAGTCAATTGTTTATTTCAAGTGTCCTGTTTGTTTGATGTTTGAAACAAGAGTATCCGCCTTGCTCATGGCGACTTTGATGCCATACATAATCCATAGGTACCTGCTCGTTATTTCGCCACATACCAGCAACCTACATGTAGTAAAATATCAAAAGAACAACAACAAGGATCTAGAATTTATAGAAGGTGTTGCGGGCATTGTAGAAGCCATTAAACGGAAGCTTAATGGATCAATTGTGAAGTAACGCTTTGTGGTGAGACTTTATGTTCTGCGAGTTTTAAACTTCACACATATCAAAGTCTATGAAGGCGTTTTTACAGCTAGAGCATCAGGAAGTCATAAAATCACCTTCAGATGAAGATAGGGAAAAGGAGAGTCTTATTCTAGTTGCAGGTTTTAATTAGACACATTTTGCAATATTCATACCTCAATATGGCAGTCCATTCAACACAAATGTAGGTAACGGTTGCTGCAGAGTATAACCACTTCTCGAGCCAAATTACGGTGTTAATTATAAGGACGTCTATATTCAGCGATGGGCAGAAAGACACTACCTAATAAAATTAATTGAATATTAGAAGTGACGGAACTAACCTAGAAATCAGTTCTCCGTGTTGCCAAAATCATTATATCGAACAATGTCTTTGTGTTAAATAAACCATCACAGATGCTGGGAAATAGAATAATTCAGATGATAATTGAGGATCAAGGTATATTCCATTATTTATGCTGGCACTTGCTGAAAGCTAACACTTTGATGGTAACCCGAGCAATGGAAATTGTATTTTACTATGTCATAACTCGCGACCGATACCCATGCCTATACTTAGTTTTTTAGAATTGGCTTTTCTCCAAAATAAATGTTGAACTAAAATTATTTAAATTGTCAGTATCTTTAGAAACACTGCTAGCGCACTGTTTGTTAGATTTTCTGATTTATTGCTGAGTAGCTGCATTTACGTTATTGCTAGATGCGTTTTTATAATATCTACTTCGCTACCGTACCATAAAACTGAAAGGTATATTATATCATAATCCATTTTAATAAAAGTGTAGGCATCTGAATATACCTTCCTGGTATCGACAGTAACACATCGAGTACTTGCCTAGACTTATCTACGATAAGCCAATAGTATTAAAAACTCCATCCTTCGTAATGGGTCCCTACCCTATAGCACAGATGTCATTGACCGTTTGTATCTAGGTCAAGGTTACAAAGCGGGAGGAGTCATTGTTATTCAAATATGTTCGCGACCTCTATGCTGATCGAGGCTGTGGATATCATTAATATTCCAAAGTTTTTTGAACTTTTATACGCATGATAAAACCTACCTACGTCGTCGGTAAGAACCTAGTTTTTATACGTTTTCTAACAACGTATTAAATGGTTATTCTAATTTGTAAACAATGCGAAACGATGGCCTTTTTTATGATTCACGTTTTTTACAAATTTTACTCTAAAGTCTAAATTAAAGCTAAGCTATAAACGTTACCTGACTACGCAACAACTTCACGTGATTCTCAGAACGGAAACATTCTGAAATGAATTAGATGAAAAAACTTACGCAACTCATGAATCGCTGAAATCCAATACGTATATTCTTAAACATATTACCCCAATGACTGTGAATTCACATGCACCCGGGTCCGGTAACCTGGCCGTGTTCTTGATTTCGGGACAAGTTCAGAAATAGCAAGAGCAGTGGCCGAGATACCCGATTGTGTTCTCTATTTTCTTTCTATTTATATCGGCAAACCGAGTGATTTTTAACGGGACTAGGCCCGCCATACTCTTCCACCACTGTAAGACCTGTAAGCCAGGATCGAAAATGGTGACCAACGATGACGCTGAGGTCCACACCCTCGACGTGTGCCGAGGACAAGCAAAGTTGTCTTGGAACCCGTTAAACAAAGAAAGAATAGGAAAAAGATTATCCACTTCCTTCAGTTGCAAAGCGAGAGATAAATATAACAGTACCTATAGATTTGATTGCCACAGAAACGAGAATATTACAACTGATGGAAGAACAGTGTGGTGCGAAACACTGTCTAAATACTATCTCTGGCGGTGCACAGCACTAACGACTTACTGATACACGTTATACATTCAGTTTTAGAAACGCGCATTATTTCTGCCGACTAATTTGGATTCAGTTCAACACAACAAATCCTACGCGATTTTTAAATAAGGTCCACCACGTATATTGGGAGCCAAATGAAGAAATTCTTCACATTCGTCGAAATGAACGCGATAAAATGTGTCACGTTACCACAATAATGTATGTAAGTCACATTAAAGAATTATATCTTCGTGCTGTTCCAATTATTTAGAAAAACCTTTCTTCCCATTACAAAAGTAATAAAGCATTATAATTATTTGTTATTAAGTAGATGTTTAACGTGTTTTTGAAGGTAAGTAAACAAATGACGTATGAGACGTTAGCAGAAGAGTGGGATTTGTACCTACTGCATATCTTCAAACTCGAATGTTGCAAAGATCTTTACCGTGTTAACTCTAATTTTGTAGGCATCCACAGGCTACTGCTTGACATATGACTACCAATCATACCTTTTCTACCTTCCTTGGTTTAAGAACTTCTATCTATTCAAGTACCTAACATAGTATGCAGACTTGTAGGTATTAAATCTTAGTTACAAAGAAACACAATTTGCTGGCCTGCGTTCTATAATTTATTCAACAAGTTCAAGTATTTTCTTGTAAGATTTTAATAAAGAAGTAGCTTGGCTTACAGTGTTGATTGAAGAAAGCGCCAGGGTCGCGTGTCGATCGATCCGGTCAAATGGTGGACCCAACCTTGCACCACGCTCAAATATTTTCTATAAAGTGCTTTTATTTAAGCTTTGTTTCTTTTGCGTGTTTTCAGACACGGACATATGAAGGGGGCGGGGGGGTTAGTTGGTCTGGAGCCCCCCATACCGTTAATATTTGCCGAATATTATCGCCACTGCAGCTTTATTTGCGCGTGTGGTAGGAATTATAATTATTATGTTTGTAATTTCCAATTGATTGATTTTATTGGCGCTTAGTGTTCTGCCTTTTTAAGGCGTGAAGTTACGGACAACAACTAGTTAGTTTAACTTCGTGCATTGCTAGAATGCAGAACTTTCAGATCCACCCACCTACAGACCGTCTCCAGTTTGAGATCACTTTATTTTATATCTCTAAGATCATTACCTCACCACCTCACGATACAGGCTAGGCCTAATGTGAGGTCCATTGACAATTCTACTTAATTTTAAATGCTACCACTGCGTACACCTTCATAGTCATAAAAACTGTCAGCAATTATCTCCTGTGTGTACTCTGGAAAATATTTTTTTTATTGATCCTTAAATTTGCTCCATAATTCTCAAATAAACTGGAATAAAATAATCTGTTCTCAATTTTTTTATACTGTGCGTAGGTATAAGGTACGGTCAGCGCCATAAATCGCTGAAAGTTCTTAATTTTTCAAATCGGTAATTTTCTTTATTCTACTAACTTTAGGCATCTGTTGCTTTAAAAACCTTGCTTATCTTCATTACCTGATACATTTTAACAACTTTTAAGTTATATGTTTAGAAAGTACCTATTAGCGTTTTAGTTTTTATAATGGTATTGGCTATGGTTATTGCATGTACCTACCTATTTGGCAATTTAATTAACACGATCAAACAATTATCATTTACAAATAACTTTAGGTGACTAGACACTGTCTTTGAAATAACCTTTCATTTATTGAACAATTTTCAACCATCATTATGCTGATTAGATACAAAAAAGACGTTACGATTTTGATAGAGTCGATAGACTAATAAAAGTAGAAAGTCTTTCGCATGCTACAGAAGATTACTATGCAAATCAGGGTCGTAAACCCGATAATTTAGGGGTTGAATAGTCTAGATACCCGAATTATTTATTAAAGGAATAATTCTGAAAATATTTACTTATTCATTTACAAAACAGTGGGCGCACCATTCAATGATTTTGTGTCTTTAAACGTATTAAATTAGATCGGGATCTAAAGCATCATGTAAAACCATTATATTTAGTGGTTACAGACACAATTTAGTAATAGTCTGTCGCGTCCCGCGGCCGCATTCGTAGGCAGTAAGTGTATCATGCAGGTAAACAAAACACATTTGAGCATTTACGCGGTTGTTTGTGTAATGTAACGGATGTAACGCCGTACAACTCTATACGCACTGTCACAACACTTAACTTCTTGAGAAACACAGAAAACACGTCGATTCCTTCTAACTTCGATTCAAGCCTTGAAACTTGTTGAAAAGCTGCAGTTAGAATTTATTAGTAAAGTACCTAGGATTATCGATGAGTTGTAGTGGTAAGTGCGGTGTCGCGACGCTAGGCGAGGGTCGGCGCGGCAGCACAGGCGGTGGTGGTCGGTGTGCTGAGTTAGCACGAGTGCGGTCTCGCGGCTCGCCTCTGTACGCACCAGGCGGACGGCCGTTTTAATGCGCGGGTATTTCTGTAGATCACAGCCATCGGACAAATGGCGACCGTGCGACCCGGCCTCAACGAGCTCTAATAATAAACTTGTTTATATTTTTTATTCCCTCCATGACTTTTATTCCGATTCCTCGGCGATGTCCAGGACCGGCGAGGCCTCGGCGCCGACCTCGGGAACCACGTGCGTGTGAAAATAGACGGATCCGCGACACTCATGACACTCATTACTGATGCTTATTATTTATCGGGAACGTATCGGCGCCAAAATGCATTTTGGACGGCGTTTGTGGTTTGTGATGGGAGGGGAGGGTGGGGGGTGGAGTGCCGGCGGGTACGTACCGAGAGCGTGTCCGAGATCGCGGTGCAGAAGGCGCTGAAGCTGTGCGAGTGCGCGGGCGGGCTGGCCGGCGCGGGCGGCGGGCTGGCCCGGTCCATGGCGCGGTGTGGCCCGGCGGTCGGCAGAGCACTGCCGCCGCACGACGCTCGCGCCCCCTCGCGTTACATAAACCACGCTGTTTGCCCGCTGCCCGCTCCCACCTGTCTGTTGTCGCTGCGTTTTGGCATCACATGCTTACCACAACAATAACACTAAATAATTATAGAATATACTATTTTAAACTCACTCAACGAACTCGGACTAATTTGTAGCACTCTATCTTACTACGATAAGATTTTAAGCGGTACAGGTACGTGCAAAGAATCGATTTATTTTGAAAATTTGAATGCGATGGAATCACGCCTTACAATAGACGAAAATCGACTTGTTTATGAATCAGCCGACACGCGAGGGTGCGTAGGTTTGGTAACGAGCAATTAATGATTTGTCAGAGGTGACCTGTAAAGTTCCACCAAGCGTTCACCGTGGCTCGGTTACACTGCGAATGTCAACTACTCTCATAAACAGAGAGTGATTACATAGGTACGTATACGATACGCACGATACGTAAAAGTAATAAGACTTGCGCCCTAAGCACAATCTTCTAACATTAGGTATCGTTTCGTCATCGAGAAAGATGCTAAAGTAACACACAGTTAAGACGATACAAGAAAAAAATGAATTTTAGTTTCAGGGTGTGGCTAGCGTCGCGTGAGCTGCCGAAGGATATATCCCTCTCGCTTAGCTAGGACAGAACAGCTATGGAGTAGACTATAGTATAGTTATTTTTTGAAGGAACAATATTGTTTAATTCGTACAATTAAAATAATATGTCCCAGTGCACCTTTTAAAATAGATGAAATGGATGAAAATATTCAAATATATTTTGCAGGACATGCAGCCAGTATCCCACGCGGACGGTATTTGTTTAATTAGGGGTAGGTTTTTATTTTATTGTATTTTATTTTAATTTATGTTATATTATATTGTATTTTAATGATAAAACATGAAAAATAAAAAATATTTTTTTATTTTTTTTAAATTTAATTTTACTTTTATTTATTGTTTTATATTTATTGTGAAATTATAATAATTTTAATAATCAATATTGGACTATGTCTGAAACAAATACATTGAATTGAATAATTTAAATACAAAAATTATCACATTAACTCGTTAAATCACGGTTTACACCCGCTAGAACGAAAAAGATCCTAACATGGTAGGTAGGACCTGAGGGTTGGCCAGTTAATTACTTAAAATACACTATATTTATTTCAAGAAAACATTCATTAGATCTGAAGGCGTCGGACTCGCACATAAAGGGTTCCGTACCACCGTAGAATAAACACATCAAAAATATCAAGTTTGAGACTTGATATTTATTTTTAAATGTTATTATATTTTTAGTATTTGTTCTGCACCGGCAACAGAAATACACATTCAGTGAAAATTTCAACTCTCTACCTGTTACGGTTCGTGAGATACAGCCCGCACTGACAGACGGACAGACAGACAGACGGACAGCGTAGGCCTAGTAATAGGGTCCCGTTAGCACCCTTTGGAACCCTAAAAAGTAGCCTATGTTCTCCGCCAAGACCCAGTCTATCTCCATACCAAAATTCATCAACATTGGTTCAGCGGTTTAGCCGTGAAAAGGTAACAGACAGAGTTACTTTCGTTTATAATATAATAGATTGAATAGGACGGACAAACATTTTCCTATCCATATCTGTAATGTTATTTTTTACGATAATTTATTGATGTATGATATATTTATTACTTGCCCATCCATACCTACAACAAACTCAATAAAGCGACTCCATTGTTTTGACAAGCAATGTATTCCCACTGTCGGCCCAAGACCATGCTGCAAGTATATAACAGTAAGCGAAATAGGGAGTTTTTACAGAAATGACACGAATAACTATGAAATGACAAGAGATGACACAAAATGACAAGAGATGACACAAAATGACAAGAGATGAAAAGAAATTACACAAGACAAGGAAAAGCAAACGAAAATCACGCTGCAGTGCAGGTCGTAGGTTCGATTCCTGCCCAGGACATGCATTTGTGTGCATGAACATGTCCGCATGTCCCGAGTCTAGGTGTAATTAAGTGTATATTTAGTTTGTATTTACAAACAAAAAGTAGTATATGTAGTAATATCAGTTATCTGGTTTCCATAGTACAAGCTCTGCTTAGTTTGGGATCAGGTAGTCATGTGTAAAAGAATTTCCAAGGATATTTATTTATTTATCATAGGCGTCGGCGGACTGTAAATACTGTACTGTACCTGTAATGTGGCACGACCGTAATATTTTTTCGTAATATTTTTTAAAAAATCCTTCACAGGTCCGACGTCGAACAAGTCCGAGCGGACACTGACAATACAAAGTTAGAGAGAGACATGGTTAGTTCAAGTACTTAAAATGTGAGATGGCGATATTGTGCGCGCGCTCGGAAATAAACAACGTAAGCGCCAAACCACATAAACTTGAATTAAAAAAAAACTACTTCATGAATTAAAATATGGTTGAAGGGTAGTTTAGATATCATTATTTGCTATGTTTTAGAAATAATTTCGTGATCTAAATCGTAAAAACATCGTGGTAGCAAGGAAAATTGTAAATAATTAGAGCTCATTTCATAATTTTTTTTTATCGAGAAAATTTCATCAAATCGTGATTTGGATTTAAAGATACTCAAGATAATATAGTCAAAAATCATACATCTAAATATAAGATTCCTAGTCCACATACTTACTTAAAGAAAAAGTAGAATAGAAAATCAACCAAATTTCGAACCCTCCTCTTAATTTTAATCAGAAATCTATGATGTCTCTACTCTCTACCTAACTTGCTTACTTTTAACTTTACGCCAAATATATTATCTACTAGCTGTGCCCGCGGCTTCGCCCGCGTGGAAATTGATGTTTGTGATTAGTCTGTCTTATTCCAGAACCTACACTATCTGCGTTTCACATTAAAATCAGTTTAGTAGTTATGGAGATACCGACGTGGCAACAAACATTCACACATACAGACACATACACTTATTTAGCTTTTGCGAACATATTCGTCGACGCAAAATTTAAATTAAAAAAAAAACGGATTCAATCACGTATCCCGGGTCCCGGATCCGGTTTGCTGGATCCCAGATCCGGTTTGCCGGATCCCATATACCAGATCCCGTATCCTGGATCCCGTTTCCTGGATTCCGTTTCCTGGATCCCGTTTCCCGGATCCCGTATCTCTGATCCCGGATCCCGGACATCGTATCTCGGATTCCGTATCCCATAATCCTTGATTCCGGATACCAGACCCAATATCCCGGATATCACGTATCCCGGATATACCGTATCCCGGATATCCTTTATCCCGTTTACCGTATATATCACGTATCCCAAAACCGACTTGTATTTTTAAGAAGACATCTAAACACCAATTTTCATACTTAATTCTAACTTCAAAAATGACGAACTCCCATACAAACTTTCATCCCCTATTCTACCACCTTAGGGGTTGAATTTTCAAAAACCCTGATTTTAACATTTTTCATTTTCTAAAAGACACCTAATCACCAATTTTCATACTTCTAACTTGAAAAATGACGAACTTGCATACAAACTTTCATCCCTTATTTAACCCCCTTAGGGGATGAATATTCAAAAAATCTGAAATTATTTTTTTACATATATAAAAATAATTTTAAAAACCAAATTTCACAATTCTAACTTCAAAACTGACAAACATGTATGCAAAATAACATAAAAACTTTCATCCCCTATTTTACCCCCTTAGGGGTTGAATTTTCAAAAACGCTGAAATTATTTTTTTACATATATAAAAAGAAACCTAAACACCAATTTTCACAATTCTAACTTCAAAACTGACAAACATCCATGCAAAATAACATACAAACTTTCATCCCCTTTTTTATCCCCGTAGAGGTTGAATTTTCAAAAACGCTGAAATTACTATTTTTATTTTTTTTAAAGACACCTAATTACAAATTTTCATAATTCTAACTTGAAAAATGACGAACTTGCATACAAACTTTCATCCCTTATTTACCCCCCTTAGGGGATGAATTTTCAAAAGCCCTGAAATTATTTTTTTACATATATAAAAATAAACCTAAACACCAATTTTCACAATTCTAACTTCAAAACTGACAAACATCCATGCAAAATAACATTCAAAACTTTCATCCCCCACTTTACCCCCTTAGGGGTTGAATTTTCAAAAACGCTGAAATTACTAATTTTTATTTTTTAAAAGACGCCTAATCACAAATTTTCATAATTCTAACTTCAAAAATGACGAACCTACATACAAACTTTCATCCCCTATATAACCATCTTAGGGGTTGGTTATATTTATTGGTATAGGTATGATTAGCCTATGCCTCCTTCCAGAGTTTACACTATCTACGTTTCAAATTTCATTAAAATCGGTGCAGTAGTTATGGAGATACGTGGTAACAAACATTCACACACACACACACACACACAGTTACTTTCGCATTTATAATATTAGTAGGATAGGAAGTATAGTTCGTAAGGTATAATATTGTCCTCGAGAAAGATGCTAAAGTACCACACAGTACATTTTTATCAGAAATCTGTGATATCTCTACTCTCTACCTATCATAATATGCTTACTTTTAACGTTACGCCAAATATATGATCTATAGTTCGTAACGCTACGTACAAAAATCACGTTTCTCTGCGTAGGTATAAAATCTACAAGATATTAAACCTTTAGACAGTACCGCGTAGAAAGTACCACAAAAAAATAACTGAACCCTTTATTGCGGTGGATACAAACAAAGGCGCGGCTGAAATCGGCTTCACCTTTTTGCGAAGAAATCACAATGCGGATTGTGAGATGACCCGCGACCCCACTGAAAAACATAGGTATCAATAACATTATTTAGCCAAACGACTCGACCCCAACATTGCTACCCAATCAGCCATTGATCAACCACTTCCATTCTTTATATATTCATCTTTATCTAAATGGCCTGAACCATGACTGGAGACATTACGAAAAGACAAAAGCCCCAAAGGGAATCGAACTCGCACGGAGCCAAACGGCCAACGCTCAAACTACTAGATAAGCGGTCTTCAATATTGATGATCTATCCTTAACCTCTATGCCGTACTGAAATTTCTAAGGATGCTCGTGATAATATTGATAATGAAAAGAGCCAAATGATAGGACTTTGTAAATATAATTATTCCGACTTGCTTACGCTTCATTGCCCATTTTTGGACTCAGCTGCTTCGAGTAGGTATTGTGGGGGTCACCACTTTATTATGTTTACAGTTTGCACAGGCCACGGGTTCAGGGAGGAGAGACAATTTGCCTTTTACACAATTTGCCTTATTAAAATTAGTAAAAGTGTCTCTAATAGTGATTGACGAAAACTGGTAGAGAAAATTCTGAAAAACATAACTGAGAACCTGTTTAAATACCACAGACTGTACCTGTACATTTTACTCTCTTTTTAAATTGTATTTGAAAAGATACCTACTATAAATAAAGTTAAAGCCTGTTGCTTTAGTGCTTGAATAAACACGTGTTTACAATCATAAATAATTTCACATTTCGTCACGAATTACTATAACGTTTAAATGCTATTTAGCTGTAGAATTCTTCCAATGCGTCGCGTCGCTAATTTAATAGTCTATCCGTGTTGAAATGTGTTTTAAAAAGAATACCATGGTTTTTATAATACTCAAAATCGTTTCAAATCTCTGTTTATTGACAAGATGTGGAAGAATTAAGAGAGTGGCCGGAGGAATGGAAGTCGAATGCGGTACTTATACCTGTTTTTATAATTGTCTTATTTTATTTGATATTTAACGACCGCTGACAATGTTAAAAAACAGCTACAAAACTCACGTAAACAATTTAAAGATCTCATTTTATGTCTGTATCAAATGAGCGGAAAATACTTGAATAATGTGGTCGGAAGTTGCCAAATGCTCTGTCATTTTAGGAAATTACCCGTTTCAGAGTCTCCTTGGCTCGTCTTCTGAATCTTGAAACTAAATTTGGATCGCTTCCTATACTCATAGAGTTGGATATCTTTGAAACGCCCTCTGAGGACGTATAAAAACAGATGTCATACCTACGATATCCTTTTCATTTTTCCTTTGTTTTCACTGAGAAAATCTTTCTTATCTGTCATCAAATAAAATACCGTAGCATTGTGTTTCATTTTATATTGGACCGTCGTAAAATAATACGCAAACAGAAACAGGTCCCATATAGTATAAGCCGAATACTGTAATCGAGGGTCGTGCTCGGGTCAATGTTTCTCTCTCCGCATAATACACATTAGGGGATGTTTTTATAGTCTCTATATTACACACTCGCAAGTATGACACGTGCAAGGCATAATAACTCAGAAGCCTTAAAGGTCGGCACTCATCTATCAACTCGGCACCCGACCAGCACCGCCTCGCCGCTCGGCGTCCACTCGTTGTCGCCAGGTGGTCCGCGGGCGGACGCTACTTTTACACCATAAACGTCACGTGATCAACCCGTGGACCGAGCGGGATCAACGAGTGAACGCCGCGTGGTCAGCGCGTGGTCCACTTATTTCCGGTTCAGTTAGGGCCTCCGCAGACTAGCTACTTTTAGCATCGGCGACCGGCGATTTTGTGACGTATCGATGCTGCGTCGCGTTTCTTCGAGCACGATAGAGCGAGACGCAGCATCAAAATCGCCGATCGCCGATGCTAAAAGTAGCTAGTCTGCGGAGGCCCTTAGTGGACGCCGACCAACGACGCGGTGCTGGTCGGGTGCCGAGTTGATAGATGAGTGCCAACCTTAAACCTTAATGTAGTTTCAAAAATTTGGTATAAATTACTCTAATTCAAAACAAACGTAAGAACATCATTTTAAACTATAACTGCCCTTTCTTCTCTTTAAAAATATTAAATGTCGGATCCTAGAGTGTAATGGTTTGAACGTTGGCCGCTGGTGGTTGCGGGTTTGATTCCTATCGGAGCATGGCCGTCTCTAGCTTACCTGGCACCGGAGTGCGAACCAGCTCTGGTGAGTGGCACCCATAAGTTATGCCACATAAATTAAGGGAATAAATAAATAAATAATAATAGATAAATATCCTGGGATATTCTTTTACACAAAAAAAATATGAAATATCTTATAATAACTACTTAATAAAAAAAGGAATAGGGAGATCAAATACGTAGGTACCTACCTATCGGGGCTTTCGGAATAAGCCTTATCCAAATTAACCATGGACGGATCATCCCCAGCCCATTTGTACGAAGGAGTACAAGACAGCGTCGAAAGCAGTAGCTAGCCAATACCTATACAGATCATTGGCGCCCGATTTACTATTAGATGCAATTAATAATAGATATTTAATGAACGCAGGTACACTGGCGTGCGTGGCATCATTACGGAACGCGAATAGCCAGCATCTGTGTGGAGCGACGCTTCTATCGCCACATTTTGCGCTGACGTCAGCGCACTGCGTGCATCGTGGTGAAGAATATATCCTTGTTTTAAACAACTACTGTTTCCATGATGAGCCTCCGAGCGCAGACATATTAGAGATAATTAAGAATGAGCTCTACGATGAGTAAGTTACGGTTTTTGTAGTTTTAGATATTAATTTAGTTAACAATTAGGTACCAGCTTTTATACCGGGCTATATGGTAACGACGATAGCTACGGTTGCCACTCGCCTATACGTCTAAGATAACCTTTCCAACATTACCTGCAGGGCTAATTATTATGCATAATCGCAGCAATTCTGCAAAAGCAATTCATTTTCCGACCCTCCAGCGGAATCCGCTAAATTAAAATTAAAATCACGAGCGGCGTAAACTGTGTGACTATTTTACAGAAATTTCTAAGGATTCCTCAGAAAATCTGAATAATTAATTGCATTGGCAATGTTGCATAGCGTCGCTATTAGCCCCCTGAGCTCTCTTTATTTATTAAGACCCAAGAGAACTCAGCTTATGTTGGAAATGTTAGCTATAGCTTTGCATTTACAAGTCTGTGGTGAGTATAATATATCGGATTAATTTGTCAGCGCAGCACACTTGCATGGGTTCGAATCAGGCTGTGAAATCTCTGTTTGGTTAACTAGAATACCGAGAATACCTCATCAATTCTACTTATTTTGCTTCCATTTCACTATAACTCTATCTTCGGTTTGTCATAAAAATATACTAGTAAACTACTATAAGTTACTTGGGCATAATCATTTTGAGCGTTAACGTAGGTCCATTCGGTTACCTATGTGGTCTATGGCCTTCTTCTTACGTATATTGTTGTCATCAACCGATGTGATAATAGCATTGATATCGATCTCGCTTAGGTACGGAAACCTGCACCTCGAAACTTGCTCAGCTTACGCTAGAAATTTTTCTAAAATTCAGACGACGTCCTTACGAAATCTGTATTTTTTTTACTTTCGATTTTTACCAATCCTATTTCAGGGTATCAAGGGCTCACGATATAGCCCTGCTGCGGATATGGCTCAATCTAGACATTCAAGACGACAGAGCTTGGCTTTATGGCGCAGTGTTACCGACCTCGTCATTCGGCATATCAGGTGATTATGACTATACTCGGTGGTGGAGTGGAGATGTGGGTGGCCATTCATTATGGAGAATGGGTATTCACCCTATAAATGATTTTGAATTTGTTAAGGTTTCATTTAACGTACCTTTTGAGGTTGGCACTCATCTATCAACTCGGCGCCCGACCAGCACCGCCTCGTCGGTCGGCATCCACTAACTGAAACGGAAATAAGTGGACCACGGGCTGACCAAGCGGCGTTCACTCGTTGACCACGCGCGGCCACTGGTTGATCACGCGACGTTTATGGTGTAAAAGCAGCGTCCACCCGCGGACCACCTGTCGATAACGAGTGGACGCCGAGCGACGAGGCGGTGCTGGTCGGGTGCCGGGTTGATAGATGAGTTCCAACCTTTCAATTGAATTCAATTCTTTATTAGTGTGATTTTTCGGTAGTACAAAAGATCTTAAAACTAATGTTTATATTATGATCCCCAAAAACCTGCCTTGATTGGCTTACACTTCGTTCTATCAAATACAGAATGTCAGTTTTAAATATTTAAACAATTAAACAGTCTGTTGACTGTTAAGGGTAGGTAGCCAATCAATATTGACTTTAGTCTGACTCTAATGCTCCTGAAACGCAAAAGAAAGATATTTTATGCTTACAGTGGAAATTTTATTCTATAGTAAAGGTGTACATTGATCGATGTAACTACAGGTTTAATTAAAGTGATACCTTTTTATGATATTCCAGCAAGAATTTAGTTCAGCTGTTTAAATGTTTTTGATCAGATAGGCTAATGTATGGATATTGGATAACATTAAGAAAAAGGGGATTTCACATTGATGTACCTACCTACCTATGGGTTTTCAGGTGAATGTATAATATACGGCTACGGTTACAAAGGGCCTAATACAATGGAGACTTCAGACCGACTGACGGCTGGAAAACTAAGAATAGTGTCGCTAGACCAGTGTACAGAGGCCTTAGGGCCATTTGTGGCTCCGAAATACGACAGTGGAATGATGTGTGCACTTGGCGAGGGAGTAGACGCCTGTCAGGTAATAACAGGATACAATTTAATAACACCTAGTTAGATTCCGTAGAAATATGCAGCAAGAGTGACGGGCCCGTTGGCGTGGTTGGCGCGATGGCGACTTTCACGCTGCAGGTCGTAGGTTCGATTCCTACCCGGGACATGCATTTGTGTGCATGAACATGTCTGTATGTCTCGAGTCTGGGTGTATATGTATATTAAGTATGTATTTACAAATAAAAAAGTAGTATATGTAGTAATATCAGTTATCTGGTTTCCATAGTTCAAGCTCTGCTTAGTTTGGGATCAGGTAGCCGTGTGTAAAAAATGTCCCAGGATATTATTATTAAGAATATACCTTCATTCAACATAGGAACGAATCGTATAATGGAATCATTATAACGACCAAAGGCCATCAGTTATCTACTCAAGTCTCGTAAACAGAGATGAGAGAACCGCATATCACAAATGGCAAACAAGCAAAATTTCTATGAGCTTCATTTTCTTACGTATTCACGATATTCACCTTACGCAATATTCAGGAGACAATCTCATGAAAATTCAGACTTTAGAAACTGATTCTCGACGTTTTCGGAGATTAGATAGGCAGGCAGGATAGGTAGATATCTGCTTGCTCCGACATAAACGCGTTGTCTAACCATTTTCGGCGGCGAGATTGCTTTAATGTATTGATGAGAAGGGGTAAGGGTCTGAAAATTACGTCTGATAGAAATACGTTTTTATTCTCTTATTACAAGGTATAGATAGGACCTTGCTTGCTGGGAGAAGATTGTTCAAGTGCCCACCTCAGATGTTAAAAATAATGTTATTTTAACTTCTAAGTTTACCTAACATTTTTAATACATAATAATTATTTTTTTCGGGCTTTTACGCAATATGAATCCTTCCATATATTTAAAAGTGTCTCTTGCGGCGTTATACCCGTTCTTAATACCCATATTTTTTATCTCCAGGGTGACTCTGGCAGCCCGCTCGTCTGCGGCGGAAGTATAGAAGGCATCAGTAGCTACGGTTTGAGCTGCGCAGTGCCCGACCTACCCGGGGTGTACACTAGCGTGGGGGAACACTTACACTGGATCCGGGAGATGATGAACGAAGAAACAGCTAGTGGTCAGGAACAGTCCCCACTGCCTTTATTTTCACATAGATAGTTTTAAATAAGTAGGTGCCTACGATATCCAGTGTGTTTGAAAAGTCGTCCGAAATAAACTTTGGAAAGTATGTACATGTACGCTAGCTGATATGTATAAGTATTTCGGGCCTTTTAATATTGATCAGAATTTTAAGATTGCGGCCTTAAAACACATCCAATGGCTTAGAAAAACAGTGTATTTCCCCTTTCTGTGTTCAGTTAAAGACACGGCATGCATAAAATCCGCACGCACATTCAGTTTCGAACGAAATCCTCAATATATGTATAGTCGTTACTTACTACTCAATGAACAACGCAAATAAGACACAGGAAGTGTCTTATCAAATGTGGATCTAGATAAAAGATAGCTGTCGGTGCTATAAACACGGCGTTAGGAAGTTAAATGAAACTAAAACCTTGTGATAAACAATCATTATAATTTGATCGACAACGTATAGTATCTATCATTCTATTTTAAGCGTAAAGCGATAACTAATCAAATCATAAGTTGGAACATTGGAAGTCATAAATACAATAATCTCAAGTCATCTGGTTTTTCAACTCAAATGGTTATAGAACATCAACAATAACGTTTATTTCGAGTTGTTATAAGTTGGTCGGGCTTGGCCACCTAACTTAAATTAATAATGAACACTACCTACACTTTAGCCAACGAGAAGCGATGCAAAAATGAAAAAAACGTTTTATAAAATTACATTGAATGTTTCGCTTTATTGCAGCTTAAATGTTGATGAGCCCGGCGGCGGTGACAGACTTGAAGTCGAACATTATTACCATTTCGTATCACTTCTCGTTGGCCGTGGTATACAAGTTTAATACATACTTTAAATAGATATCCAATTCGAACACAGCCAAGCCTTTGACCAACAAACTTAACTATCACTTAGTTTGTACTTAATATCTCATAGAGTACATGGGGATAATCTAACATTTCAACAGAATCAACGCAGGCATCTAGCTTAATAAATAGTCACATGGTCACGCACAAGCACAGCTGATTGTTTATCATAAACTTGGTACATACTAATAGTATTTACTGTAGTAAACCGTAAAATTTAATACCAATAGTGTGGACTAAGTTTATGGCTAAGTTATTTTAAGTTATTGTATTGCAATACGAATACATTTCTGCAGCTTTGGTATTTCCACAACCCCGGACGATTGAAATATTGCACATAAATTGCAATCTATTTTACTAATTTAAGAAAAAAGATTTCGTTTCACAACTTTATCTACTTATATACATTTGTAGACATGTAATCAAATGTATACTTTTGACTAACGAACTCACACGCGTCATATGCATTGAATATAAATAAATACTTGTATTTCTTCACTTGTTACTGGGAAGTATACATGTATAAATTATCTACTAAAAACATTTAAGATTAGTATACAATACACGACTACAGTAAAGTACCTAATATAAGGAAAGGCCGTTCGTGAAGAGGAATACATTTTAACGTACACATAGTAAAGAACTATCCACACATATCAGGGCCGTGCCCTGGAAGTCGACGGACCTTCAGACGGACCATCAGAGGCTCAAAAAAATATCGGTGTGTGCATTTTATATGAACTCGTTCACGTCCCGGGCACGACCCTGTTGTGTGGATAGACCCTAATAGCTATCACACGCTACAGTTGGTACACATTACACCAATAACATTATATCTAAAATAAAAACATTGTGACAAAACAAACTACCTATTACATAATTTAAATAGGAAAAGAGTATAAAAATCGCTTTAAAAAAGTAAGTAGTATTCAATTAATATTTCACTAACATACAACAAATCGTAGTTTTTGTTTTCCTTAACTAAGAAAATAAATATTATTGCTATTTCATAAAATAATCTTCATAAAAGAGATTTCAAACTGTTATAAAAGGAATGATAGTAGTTAGTTTAGTTAGTTACTTAGTTTTCAAAAAGTAAATGTAGTTTTTCTAAAAACCTGTCATGAGAAATACTAAAATTTACAATTTCTATCTTATATCATGCTAGATAAAGTTCGTATTCCAATGCTATCCTAGTCATCTTCACAACTCGATTAGTAGTACTTTGAATATTAGTATTATAATCGAATAGGCAATGTAAATGCGATGAGTGTCCTTAAAAAGCTGATACCAATCTGTTTCAGTTCATTATATAACTAGGCGCCATATTTGGCGCTAATGTTTAATTTTTCAGCTAAACAATTAAGTAACATGCATTTTACACAAAAAGCAACATCTAGGAACATGCTGTACCTTCTACAGTATACGCTGCTACGAAAATATTTTCATTGGAAATTGAAAGTTATTTTTTAAAGGAAATACCCAATTTCAAATAACAATATTTAGTTCCGGTGCATTTTCTAATTCTTTCTAAATCTACATAGCAAACCTACTGAATGATGTATCATGTGGATCAGAAGGCAACAGTGAACACTCTGTCTCGACAGCTGAAGTCAAAATCAATACTACGAATACGGAAGGGCTTGAAACCAGTTTAGAAAGTAGGAATATTAGCTGGAATGTAAAAGCGCAAATCAAAATGCAGTTAACTCGATGATCGTTAAAAATAAACTTCACCCAAGACTACACATCATTGGATATGACCAAATATTGTACACATTGAAAAAGTCGTAGGAGAGAGCGAGATGCGGAAACAAAGCACGAGCGTACGTATTAGCATTATGACTGTCTTATCTATACTAATATTATAAAGAGAATATATTAGTATGTTTGTAATGAGTAAACTCAAAAACTACTGGACCGATTTCAAAAATTCTTTCACCATTAGAATGCTACATTATCCCTGTGTAACATAGGCTATATTTTTTGGGATCCGGAATACGAGATCCGGGATATCCGGGCTACGGGATCCAGCACTCAGGATCCGGTAAAAACTGGAAACGGGATACGAGATACGGGATCCAGTTTTTAAAATTTTAATTCTACGAGGACGAAGTCGCAGGGAAAAACTAGTCATTGAATAAAAAAGACGGTAATATACGCTAATACGTAGCCGTACGTCTAACTAATCACCCTGCACCATCTTATTAGTATTGAAATAGTGATTAAATTCGCATGATTACCGCACCAACCAGTTTTCAAGCCCCGCCCTCCGGGAGTACTTAAGACCAGGTGAACCAAGACCTGCCTTCATTGGTGGGTGTACTGCTGGTGCTTTTAGGCGATTTGGGAGTCCTAGGAGTTTGTGGTTTCGAGGAATCAGACCCTTTGTCCGCATTCTCATCTCCTTCGGCACCCTCTATTGCAGATTTAAGCTAAAATAAATATTTTATTCATTAATAGTCCGCACACTATTAATTTCTTTTACGCAAACAAAACTTATATTTCTTCTTAGGTTTGATGTTCTGATTATTGTCAAGTAAACCTACTTTTATGTTGGTTTTCGCTTGCATTTCCCGCTCATATTCTCTGACGTCTTCTATAGTCATGTTGAACCAATCGTCCATCCATGCGAAAGCTTGGCGATGTCCGAGCACGAGGATTTCACGAATTGCCTTTAAACAACAAAAGGGGACAATGTAAAATAAACTTTTCCTTGTGACCTTCCTCTAAGGAAACATAATTCGAATTCAAATAGTATAGTAGTAGTAATGTACTATACTTCTCATCAAAAAAATCGAAACAGTACTGCAAGTACTATTCAGGCATTTAAATTAAAAAAAAATGATTGATATCATTTAAAAATACGCCAATAAATAGCTGGCAGTTTAGTCTACACAATGGTGTACCACAATTCCAAATTTGAATTTAAATTTTAGAATTTTCATCCAATAAATGAATGTAGATGTTTCGATTTTTTTGATGAGAAGAGTATTTATCAAGGAAAACATATACATACCCCTTGAACATATTCCTCCACACGGGTTTGCAGTCCCCACACTTCAAACTTGACATTGACCGCCTTGTAACAACACATTATCGGCTGATGGGAGTCCCTCCATCCCTCCACCAGAGGGCCGCGGCCGGTCTTCTCAGATTTAAAGAATTTTGGGTCTTCTGCCTCTTTGTAGTGATGAGGTTTAATCTCATCATATGCTATGTCTAGAAAGTCCACTTCTCTGTGCTCTAATTCTTCTGATGTCAAGCCCAAGCACTAATAATAAGAATATAGTTAGTTGGTATGTACTTAAAAAGTATATAACAAGGAGTTTCAGCCACTTACGTTTTCTGTTGTCCCGTTATTATCTTCATATCTTGTTTGAATTGAAATTGAAAACTTTGGAATGAAGGAACACTGGAAATTGAAAAGTGGTTGGTACCTATGCTGCTTAATACTTGACAAAAACAATCATAACATTACCTACCAGTTTCAAAACTTGTTGCGAAACTCATTTGCCACATTAAAGTTAAATAGTTTGTTTTAGTTACCCTTAGGCATTTACTAATTTGAAATTGTGAATTTATTTCCTTTAATCTACATACGGATTAAATTCATTCTCGACTGAAAATATCCCACAAGGAGGGCTTTACATTTATTTTTAAATCGCGATTCTAGGTACTTTGATAAATGAAATAACTCTAGTGTTGATTTTCGAAATAACCAAAAATTCAATAGTATTTTGGCTGAGAGTGAAAGTCAGGACTACCAGTACCCCTTACTGCATGGTAGTCTCATTATACTGCAGTTAATAGTATAGGGCAGGCAGCAGATGGAAAGAAATAATAGTATTCATCAGACTCAGGTAGTCTATACAAATTAGAAAGACTAGAAAAATATAAAAAAAAAATACTCACTGTGTACTCTGCATTCATAACATGAAAAGAAAGAAAAATTGTTAGATGTTACATCACAAATAAAACATTGTAATTTATTTACTTTAGGTACATACCAGTAATAGTGTATGGGTAATAATTCCATGCTTTTTCAGTTACATAAAATATTTTTGGTATCAGCGACTGGACCCAATAAGGTAAGTGGCTGCAAAATGAACAAGGAAAATTCTATTCATATTGAAAATAAATCTAGTAATGAGGACAAATGCAAGTCCTCTATGTATATAATATCAAACAGGAACCATAATAATATTCTGTTAACTTAAATTTCCTCACTAAATTATATTTTATCATCCCACAATAACCTGGACCAGGTTTGGCAATAACCTTTAATGGCAATGGAGCAACAGCCACTCATACTCTACATGCAAACAGATTTGATTATGACTAAAAATAGTGGATCTCAGAAGATCAAAAAGTAACAATCCTTCTCACAATCATAATAGGAACATGAACAAAAGAACCATACAGTTTATTTTGTTCTAAAGTCTACAACATGATTATTACCTTCTATTGCAAACATCATAAAAATAAAATAATAATAATATTAGCCATTTTAACGTTACACTGCTGGGCATGGGCCTCCCCTCAATGCGAAGGGGATTCAGGCCATAATCCACCACGCAGGCCTAGTGTGGGTTGGTGGACTCTAAGACATGCAGGTTTCCTCACAATGATTTCCTTCACCGTAAGCAAGTGATAATCATATTAAAGTTATGATTCACACATAGATTTCGAAAAATCCAGAGGTGTGAGCCGGAGTTTGAACCCAGGACCTTAAGCCTGCAAGGCTAAACATCATAGTCTTCATAAAATAAATTAAAAACATTCATTTATGAAAGACTTTTCCACTAAGTAGATAAAGTGTATAGAGGTCCCATATAGTACCTGCTTAAAATATCCAAGATTTAAATTTATTTCATTATTATTCTCACCTCAATAAAGATTTTTAGCCAGTTTGCCTATGAATTTACAAAGCATTCCTAGGAACAAATGTGATTTGTAATGCCAGTGTAAGTCCATTATAACTCTATAGATTGCGGGGCTAGATTGTAATGAGTAGAACTACTCAGCTTGCTCGCTTGCTTACCTAGATAAATGAATCCTCTTCTCAGTGAATTGGCCCACACCGTTTGTCTCATCGTTCACTTGCTCATTAGCCACCACCTCTACACCTTCACCGTTACTCGATTGCTCGAAACTGTGCCGAGCTATCATGTATAGCTGACCAATTCGATACTGGAAATATAGACTTTATGTATTACTTCCTGGAGATTGTATTAAGAACGTAAATGGAGTCTGCTAATTAAACTAATATGTATGCACACAGCAGAGCATATTCACAACCATAAAGACAGATAGATAGATATCCAATTATTGAACAAAAGCTAGTATTTTCAAGGTCATTTCTAATAATACTTGACTCAGATTTTCCAGTGCAAAATTCATGGAAACAGTCAGAGCAGCAGTTTATTCATAAGATCAGTTAATTTACAAACATTTGGGTAAGAGAAAATTACACCATCCAGTTAAAAAATACGAGCAATAAAATGTGAACCCTTTTTGAAGGTATGCGCTGGGTAACTATAAAAGCAGAAAATAATGTATAACCACATTACCTCTTCTACCGTCATCGGCATACATATTCTATATTCTACTGTTAAAACCATCTTTGTCTTTTTTCGTTATGAGTATATTTTTACTGCATATAATTCTCCAGAAATATTTCCAATTCCATGCAACCCAACATAAAAACACGGAAAGAAACCAGCGTTTGAAATTGTCAATGTCAATACTAAAAGCGAATGTCAATCAATGGAAATGTGTGCTTAAACGAACTTTTTTCAAGTAAGCACACAAGCGCGCTTACAAACACAAGCGTGTGGCTTTTAAGCAATGACGGCCAGAATGAGAATGAAATTCCAAAAAATTACAAAAACTACCTTATTGTTATGAGAATACAGCTCAAATCAATATTTATTTAAATTGAACCTTATTTCTTTACACATAAAAAGCAATACATTGACACTATAAATTATATTAGATTGACAACCATATTTCTATGCACATAAGGCTAACTATCATTTTTTCAGCAGATAAGTTTTTGCTATCTAAAAGTTCAATGCACAAAAGCACTAAAAAAAGTAGAGAGCAGAAAACTAAGTAAAAAATGTAAAAAGCAGAAAAGCACTTCCGCGCTTTTTACTGAGACTTTTAAAAACAAGCACAAGCGTTACAACGTGCTTTTAATATAACCTATAAGCACTTTTATCACATCTTTTGCTGCGTTCCATTCACCGTAATTTTTGTTATTTTCGTCCACAAAAAGTGTTAAAAACGATTAGAATGATCACTTTCAGTACAAGTTGGTGCGAGTGGAACGTGATTTGTGGACAAAAATAACGAAAATAACAAAATTATGGAACGCACCATTTATCAATCAATAATAATTGTCAAATTTGATGACATGACATCACGACATGACATTGACTGGATGCCTTACCAAACAATCAATCAATAATCGACCAAAATGTCAGTGTCAGTGGCTATTATCATTTTGCAAAATGCAAATATCTTTCATAAAATTCGCCAAAATCGAAGCTGAAATATTGTGAATTGAAATACAAAGTTCTAAACTTTCAAAATGGATCCGAAAGAGGTGGTAGAACATTTGGTGGCCCTGAAAGTAATGAGATTAACCAAACCCGCCTTAATAAGTCCTAAAATCGTTACTTGCGATTCCAAAGACCTTCCAGGTAACATTTTGAATAATTATCTAAAGGACGATGCGACTTCAGTAACTCAAATGGAAACCCTTGCAGCCGGTCAATTTCTGCTACTTCCACAAAGTTTCGGAAACATATATCTTGGTGAAACATTCTCTTGTTATGTCTGTGTTCACAACGAAACGAATCAGCCCGTGCAAAGCGTCTCCATCAAAGCGGATCTGCAGACAAATTCCCAGAGGATACTGCTGACAACTCAACAGAATCTGTCTCCTACAATGCTAGATGTAGATGAGACATTGAGTGATGTTATACACCATGAAGTGAAGGATCTCGGCACTCATATACTTGTATGCGAGGTAACATACATGTCCAACTACAATACTTTAGCATCATTCAGAAAATTCTTCAAATTTGAGGTAATGAAGCCTTTAGATGTGAAAACTAAATTTTACAATGCAGAATCTGATGATGTGTATCTGGAGGCTCAAGTCCAGAATATAACTTCTGGTCCTATAATTTTAGAACAGGTTTCATTGGAAAGCTCACAGCAGTTCAATGTTAAATCATTAAATGAAGTTGATACTGACATTTCTGTGTTTGGTGATGTTACACTACTTCAGTCACAAGAAAGTTGTCAGTATCTTTACTGCCTGTCACCCAGAGAAAATATTTCAAAGGAAATTAAGCTGTTGGCTGCTGCTAAAAATATTGGGAAGTTGGATATTGTATGGAGATCAAACCTAGGTGAAAAGGGGCGGCTACAAACCAGTCAACTGCAAAGAATGACTCCGGACTATGGAGACATAAGACTGACATTTGAAAAGCTGCCGAGCAAAGTATCTGTGGATGAGCCTTTTGAATTCCAATGCAAAATAATCAATGCTAGCGAAAGGACACTTGATTTGATTTTAAAATTGCGGTCACTTCAAGAGTCTAGCCTGCTCTGGTGTGGCATTTCTAATAAGATGTTGGGACCATTGGAACCAGGGAAATCTATTAATGTTAACTTGTCAGCATTACCTATTAATACAGGACTCCATAACATAGCAGGGGTATCATTACTGGATCTATTTCTTAAAAGAACTTATGATTATGATGACTTAGCATCAGTTTTTGTATACTAAAATAAATACTATATAAGTATATCATACTTATAGTTTTTGTATGCCCTTAACCTTAAGTCAACTCATGCTTTTAGATATCTAATTGCTGATCTAATAGCCAGTGTTTCAGGAACACTGATTTACAGTAAACTTACTTCGGTGTCATAGTGCTGGTTACTGCTACACAACAGTCCACACAAGTAGATGTGAAAGTAAGTATGTAAGTACTGTCTGTGAAAATGTATTGTGTGAACGCTCATTGTATCAATTTTAAACGAGACAGAACATTCCTTTTTTGTTCATGAAGAGGAAAAGAGAGCTCTTGTTTGCTTGGTCTAAACTCATCTCTAGTAGGTAGTCCCGATTGAACATGCATGTGGGTCTGAGTCTTTAACAATATCAAAGTGTTAACCCCTAAAGATGGATAGGTAAGATTTTTTGCTTTGTTTACCTACTTACCTACCCATCCGTGCCTACCCCATAAATAAATAAGAAAATTTGTCTATGGTTTACCCCTCCCAACCAATGACCTAAGAGAGAAAGGACGAGCCCTATGTGACGTCATCTGTAGCCAAACACGAGCACACGACCGTCCAAAATGGAGCACAGCAAAAAGTGTTGTACTTTTAGTTAGTCGATAGTATCCATATCGATATACCTGACGATCATGTCGCGGGAAAAGTGCTGGGTCCTGATTAGGTAGGTTCAGCTATGCTGGGCTAAATCAAATAAGGCAAAAAAGGGGGGAGACAAATCTGTAAGGCTCAGGTCAATGTCAAGCGTGTACATTAACGACACGATGGAGGCGGGTGCATTTCCAGGGTGGTATGGCTGGATCGTCAGGTTCTTCTGCGCAGGCACATCACTAGAGCACTCACTTGGGTTTATCCAGTTCACACAACACAATTACACAAAGGATTGAGTAGATTTCGTGCGATTAAGGTTTTTAGACACAGAAGGCACCGCGATGACGAGTGTACCAAACGAGTCGGTCAGTCAAGTGTCATGAAGGGGGGAAAGAGACCGCAGCACAAATATCACGTTAATCGGGGGTAGGCAGTACAAAATTATGTTTTTATTTATGACTATTATGTTATTTTATGGCTATGTGGAGCGAGTCACCCTCTTCCCTCTAAAATGGTTGTGCAGAGTGACGCTGCTGCTCAAGTAAAGTCATTTTCACATGGCAACTCTTCGGGGTTCGCAATTTAACGTTGGAGACCACCAGAATTTCAATGTCTCGGCCTTGTTGGCGCCTCAACTTTACCACGAAAATATGCACGTGTGGAGAGCCTCATGCATAAACGGCCATCATCCCTACCTACCACTGCCCAGTGTAGCAAAAGCGTAAAATTAAAATCGTCAAATTTATCAGCTAAAAATCTTGCGAAATCGGGAGATTTTAAATAAACTCTATTTTAACTTCTTTAAGCCGTTTTAGCAAATCCCACATTTAATTTTAAAATGTTCACTATCCATAAATCAACTTGTTATCTCTGTCGTGAGTAGTGACGACAAATATTATAAAACAAATTTAAGGCGGCGCAGTCATGCACCTTCCAAAACAAAAATAATTTCTTTGTGGTCACCCCGGGGTGACGGCGCGGCCCAACGTGTAGGTGAATAGAATTTGTATCGATAACTTTGAAACAAAACTTATAAGAACAGCACTACGTTTTTATGTAAACATAGCAAATATTTGTTAGTTCTATTTTATTTGAAAATATGAATTCGAGAGTACGATTACAGACGGGAACTCAATTAAAAATTAATATAATGTACACGAAAGGTATTTTCACACACTTTAAATACACTTAAATATGAAAATAACACAACTAACCTGAAAAATGACAATCCTTCGAAATTCTTTAGAGAATCAGAACTGCATGCCCTAACGCAACACTAAACTATATTGATTTTTCCTTAATAATCCTAAATAATATAATAAAGAGTCACAAGATACACACAGTTCAGCGTAAAATTAAAAATAATTTGTATAAGACGCTGACATGACAGATGAAGTACTAACCATAGTGACCCGACCATAGCCGACAACCCAATATGGTGGTCCAAAAAGGCCCTCAGGGAGGCGGCTTACTGACGGAACTAACCAAAAACTTCCAGAAAAAAGAAATATATGACATATATGGTGCGTTCCACTCACTGTTAATTTTGTAATTTTCGTTAGTTTCGATCACAAATCTCGTTCCACTCGCACCAACATGTACTGAAAGTGATCATTATTATCGTTTTTAACACTTTTTGTGGACGAAAATAACAAAATTAACAGTGAATGGAACGCACCAATACTGTACTGTTTTACATAGCTAAATTGTCACGAGTAAGAATGAGACAGATATGTTTTCGTTAATGTGGTCCATATTTGCATCAAATATGTATACCATAAACAATAGCTTCGTATCTGCTAATAATAAATCTATGCTCCCAACATATGTACTACGTGTTTGTGTGGGTGGCCCATACATACGTCGATGGGGTTGCCCCACTCATAGACCTTTGTTATTTTTTTAGTCTATGGGGTGGCCCGTCTGTAGAGTAGAGAACAATGTTGCCAGGTCTCCTGATTTTCCTAAAAAATACAGATTTTTCTACAACAAACAGTAGGTACCTACTGTTTTTCAATCATTAATTCCTTATGAAACTTAGTAATAGCAACAACCAAGGTACTAGTTCACAATCACGAACGTAAATACATACCTGGACTGTTCACTACTGCACTAATAATATTATCGTTGGGTAGTGATTGTTAGTTTTTAAATCAAGCAAATAAATTAATTTATTATTTATCGTGACTATTATTTATATGATAAAACAACAGTCACGATAATTAATAAATTAATTTATTTGCTTGATTTAAAAACCACCAATCACTACCCAACAATAATATTATTTTGGCATGGCAACTCGGAGTGAGAGGGACACGGTCCCAACTGGGGCCTCTCACTCGGCTCGTTTTTTGTGCAGTAGTGAACAATCCAGGGTATGTATTTACGTTCGTGCATTACTGGTTTTTTCGTAGTAAATATGTTTTTTAAGAATAGGACTTGGCAGCACTGGTTTCGACACAGACTATAAATTATGGTTTATGGGTGGATTTGGACTTGCTGTTAAAGATGTGATAAACGGCTTTATATTAAAAGCACGTTGTTACGCTTGTGCTTGTTTTTAAAAGTCGTTGTAAAAGTGTTTTTATGCTTTTTTGCTTTTTTAAATTAAACAAAAATTCGTCAGTCAATAAACGGTCAACAAAAGCAAAATGCTTACTAAACATAAGTTCAAGCAAAAATCCAAAAACGCGCAATTACGCGCTGAAAAATTGATAGTGAGTCTTATGTGCATGGAAATATGGTTTTTAATCTAATATAATGTATTATAAATTATTGCTTTTTATGGGTAACGAAATAAGGTTAAATTTAATTAAATATTGATTTGAACTGTATTGTCATACAAATAAGGTTACTTTTTGTAATTTTTTAACCGACTTCAAAAAAGGAGGAGGTTCTATGTTCGGCTGTATGTATGTTTTTTTTTTTTTGTTTTTTTTTATGTACAGCGATTTCTCCGGCATTTATGAACCGATTTGAAAAATTCTTTTGCTGTTCGGTAGATCGTAGCTCCAAGTTGGTCCCATAAAAAAATAATTCCTAGAATCAACCCCTAAGGGGGTAGTTTTGGGGGGTAAAGGTCGTCTGAAAAAAAATTTTTTGTCCGATTGTCTTGAAACTTAATATGTATATTTTGCATAAGAAATAATGAAACTCATGTTTCAGGATTTTAGAAAAATCCCCCCCCAAAGGGGTAAAACGAGGTGTTGAAGTTTGTATTGAGAGTTACCGTTTATCTCTAACGTTTATGAACCAATTTTTCTTTTTAAACTGTTATTTGGTAGGTGACTAAGTTGTTTTGGTCCCATAAAAAAATCATTTCGGAAATTTACCCCCCCAAAGGGGGAAACTAGGGGTAGAAGTACGGTAGAAAAATATATTTGTGTCCGATTGACTTGAAACTTAGTATGTATACTCCATATAATAAACTAAGAAACTTTTGTTTTGGAATCTTGGAAAAGTCACCCCCCAAAGGGGTCATTTGGGGTGATAAAGTTTGTATGGCGCCACTAAAAATCATGAAATATAATTATTTTATTGGCACCGACCCCAAATACTCGATAACACATCATCACGCCTGATTTTCCCGAAGGGGTAGGCAGTGGTGGTAATAGAAATATTATTTCAGGATTTTTAGTGCTCCAGGTTTTTTTGAAGTCGGTTTTTATTTTTGGAATTTCTTTCTCTTTCTTGCCGTCATTGCTTAAAAGCAACACGCTTAAATTTGTAAGCGCGCTTAGGCGCTTACTTAAAAAAGCGAACTTTTCAAACGGCTTTTCGTTTAAGCACCCACTTCTACTTGCTGTCATTTATACTCTGTGTGTCGCTGTCAGGAAGATCGACGAGATAGATTCCACGATTTCCAGTTTTGATTTCCAAGGTTTTTAGGAAGAAAAGTCGAATTACATTAGCAACAGATGGTTATTGATACAACTACAGTATTTTTCTGATGAAGGGAAATCAGTTATCAACAGTATGAGGATTTATTCCTTATCCAATTTGCTGTAATCACCAAACGAAGTGTGCCCATTGTGAACTATTTTATTCTGATGTGGCCCAATCATGTTGAGTCGAACAGTGACTTCGTTATCATAACTCATTTCCTTTTTAGTGATAATTGTTTGAATTAAGTGATTTGTATAACTTAAAAATGGCATATCAGACGCTACTACAAGAGTACATGCTCATACCTCCCGTGACGAGAGCCTATACCACCGCCTGTGTTGTTACAACCTTAGCTGTCGTAAGTTTACATTTATTTGTTTTTGCGTACTAACATACGTGTCTTTCTGTTTCGTGATTATGAACAACAAATTGATTAAACAAGATTCAAATAAAACTTCTTATTACAGAGCATTCCTTTTTTCATCACTAGCTATAATATTTTTTTCATTGTTTCAGCAACTAGATCTCGTGTCACCATTTCAACTATATTTCAATCCAAATGTTATATTGAGGAAATACCAATTATGGAGGCTGATAACAACATTCCTGTTCTTCGGCAATTTAGGCTTCAATTTCTTTTTCAACATGATATTTACATATAGATACTGCAGAATGCTTGAAGAAGGCTCCTTCAGAGGCAGAACAGCTGATTTTGTGGTCATGTTCATTTTTGGTGGAGTCCTCATGATTGTATCCTTTTCATAATTCAATTGAATTTGTGTGTACTGATTATACTTACATAATAATAAAGATGTCAGTTCCTGTATACACGGTAACAAGGTACATCACCTGTCACATTGGGTTCTAACTATCTGGTGAAACCTGGGCTTTGAGTTGGCTTAATACCTCCACAATGTGGTGGTGTATGGCCACTCAAGCCTCTGACTACCCCCGAATGGGGATAAAAGTCGTGACATATATTTCATTTCAATAATAAAGATCACCTGACTAACACACCAACCAAGCTACGTAGAAGTGTATGGGTATCGTACTATGAACTGAGGGCGAGTGACAACCAGTCTGATACAAATTATGAAAAAAGTAACTTCCGTAATTTGACCAGATGGGAATCAAACCTGCAGCCACACATTGTAGTGAGCCAAGTGAACCACTATGCCGAGCAGTTGCCAAGTGATATAAGTGAATGACAAGTTATTCAATTCTCAATCACATAATAGGTATTTGGCTTGCAATAGTGAGATGAATGCCAATTTAAGATAAAGAAACCGTGTTTGCCAAATATTTGTATCAATAACTTTCCTGAACTGTTTTACAGCTGTGTGCTTTCTTTGTTAATTTATTGTTTTTAGGGCAAGCATTTACCATTATGATTGTCTATGTATGGTCTCGACGCAATGTTTTTGTACGAATGAACTTTTTTGGCTTGATGAACTTTCAGGTATAGTATACACTTTTCATAGAGTAATGTTATTTTGTTGCGAGTTTAGGTATAGTGTGACTCAGATCAGTTGTGTGATAAAGCAGGCATCAGCATTAGCTAATACTCTTATTTAAGTATTGATTGTTGATTGATTAGGTATGGATTGTAAATAACAGACATGCATAAAATAATTGAATTTAAAGTTAAAAAATAGAAAGTAAACAAGTTAGTAGGAGCATCATCATAATTTACAAATATGATCACTTGCAGAGGAGCAAGCAACAGAAATCACTCATTTTGGTGCTTTTTGCACTATCGACTTTGTTTGTAGTCGTTAAAAGTAGCAAAATCATTATCTTTCTAACTAATATGCATTTTTGTTTCAGGCCCCTTATCTTCCTTGGGTTTTACTAGGTTTTTCAGTGTTGTTGGGTAATGCAATTTCTGTAGATTTAGTGGGCATGGCCATAGGACACATATATTTCTTCATGGAGGATGTACTGCCAAGACAAAGAGGAGGTCAGAAACTTTTAAAGACCCCAAGGTTCCTGTAAGTGCTGTTTTGTGATTAAGACATGTAGGGTAGGACCACAGAAATTTCTTAGACTGATCAACCACATAACCAGTAGTCGCCTATAGTAATACATATTAATTCGAAATACAAACTTTTCAGTCCACTGAGGTGGGTGGTCGCGGGGTACTGAATGCTCATTGGCCCAGACAAATCCTGATACACAGACATACATATTTATACCTATTAGATCTGTCTTCCCAATGTGCCATCTTAAATCGTTAGCCCTATACACAGTATGTTATGAGAGCCGAGTTTTGGTCATGTATGGTTTATGTATCTATTTGATGCGTCTAGTTATGATAAAAATTTGTCAGAAATACCGACACTATAATTTTGTTTAGTTTTAGAGATATATTTTTTTTTGTAAGAGGTCAATGACCTTAAGAATATCTTAATTTAATTATAATTCCAAAAATAGTAAACTTGTGCTTTTTGTTACCATTTAAAATAATGTAACAGCACATCATATATTTATATTAGAAAAAAGAGGGTTATAGCTTTAATAGTTTGAGAGATATAATTTTTTTTCTGATTTTCACATATATATTTTTTTTAATTATACGTTAGCGTTGTAGCATTTTATTTGTTGCCATAAATATGCGCAATAATATAGTTAATTATACTCCAAAATATCACAAACGACAATCATGCGGCAAAGGAGATAAAGCGTTTCTAAGTATTTTAAATATTTCTATGGAAATAGGGTTGTCAACTTGTCATTGTCACATTAAAAAGTATAAATATATTTTTTTTAGTTATTGTCATCTGACAAAGTTAAAATATCTTCTGACGCCAATAAAAGTATTTCATCATCTGTTGAAAATTCAGAAGTGTCGAAATCAGTCAAACTTTGTTGTAACTGTGCATGGTTACTGAAATTTTCCGTTGAGGGTTTTAAAAGTGCTAGAACTTTTTGGGGAAGAACAGAACGTTTAGTTTTCTTTGGTCGGCTGCCAATGGACATGGTCAATATCAGCGGATCTGAAGATTCAAACGCTCTGTGAAACAAGTCAAGCACTGTAGTTTTACGGTTTAATTTTCGTGTGTGGTGCTCTCGGTCGTAACGCCAAAACATGTTTCTTGACTCACCATCTTGTTCGGAAAGCGTACCGATTGGCAACTTAACGAGGGTGGACCTCTTCCCAATACCACACGATGAGCTTCATCGAAGAAAAAATGCTATGTAGGCCGCGTTATAAACTACAGCGACACAGAGCTTGTACTAGTGTGGGAGTCGTTTTTTAAGAATAAAAGTGTGTATTTATTTCCTAGATAATGCTAAAATTCTAATTCCATCTCAATATTAAACGCCTACCATGTCACGGTGAGAATCTTTGCATACGAATAATTGTATGTTGCAATAACCTACTTTGTTGACAACCCTAAGTTGGATTTTTAAAAATTCATATTTCTGGAACCCAGCCTTTGTAGTGTCTGGTTTTTTTTATGAAGATACATATTAATGTAATAAACATAAATGCAGGGAAAGAAAATGCGACAATGCAAATGTTCGCCAGAAAAAAAAAAATTACGAAATCATAGAAAAAATAGTTTTACTCCTTGCAAGGGCTTTATTTATCAATAATTTATGTATTTATTGGTTCGTTTGGTGAACATCTATGAGACCATACAACATTTTATAAGAAAAAAATAGAAGGAAAGGAGATAAATAATTTCTTTGATTTCTATGGACTTTTCTCGATTTTGTAAATATCTCGAAAACTATGATAGATAGAGACACGAAAGTTTTATTAAGACTTATGTCTGAGAAGTATCTATCCAGAAAGTATATAAAATGGAGGTGACCAAAACTCGGCTCTCATAACACACTGTGCTATACAAGGTGTCTACTGACTATGAAGTCGATGCCCAAACCCCTCTCTCTTTAGGGCCTAATTCGGTTAGCACCAGCAGTGTGACCATCGGCAAAAATTCGGCGTGATATACAAAATCTAATCCTAAGATGTTTTGTGCCATTTCAGGAGAAAGCTATTTGACGGTGTGCCTGATGAGCCGGACTACGGCCCTCTTCCTGAAATGGAGAATGTGCGGCCTGGTGGCTTCGACTGGCGGCGCCGCGATGACGAGGACGACGCTAACAGATAAGCCCAACATAATGTAAATAATATGATTTTGAGAGAAAACACAACTTCAAATGCATTATAATATGAAAAGCCAAACTATTTATTTAAGTTTAGTATCTATGCTGTCCCATTGTCCAAATATCCTTTTATACATACATATTATATTTTTAGATTATTAAAATGTGATGAATATAAATAAATATGTATGGTATTAGAAAATACTTCTTGAAACATTTATGTTGCAGTCGTAAAATGTATCGTTTTAAACTGGTACTCTTGTGTTGGGAATAAAGGTATTTTTTTATTAAAAAGGGAATTGTTTGAATTACATAATTATAATCTGAACCTATCAATCGTAAACATTGTGTAAGCACTAAGCAGTTTGTACAAAACAAATAATGCAGACATGACCATGTTGTCATAAGCAGTGAATCGATAAAATGTATTTTTGTGTAAAAAGTTTATTGTTAAGGGTCTGTTATTTGTGAATATTATACGAATTACTAATATGTATAACTGTTTAATTTATAAAATGCCTAGCAAAGTAGTATAGCCTTGCCGCGAGCAAAAATTATACTAATACCAATACTCTTAGGTATGCCACCTATTTTATGATTTTACCTCATACTTACCATGGTGACGAGGATAATTTTGAAATAAAAAGAGTAGATAGGGAAATCAATCAAAAGTTTTATATTTATTCTATTTTTACATAATGGTTCATAGCGTCGGATTTATATCAACGACAACTTTATTGTAGTATTGACAATCAGAATATTATTTTAAAGAGTAACAAGTGCAGTCAGTGACTATTCAGTCCTTCATTCACACTGCTTAGTATTGTAGATAGATGAAAGATTGCCGTTATTGTCATATAGGTACGTCTTGCCACCTTTGACTACTTATTTTCTTCAACAGTCAATTTTATTATTTTCTTTGGGGGGAGGGGGGATTTAATTAGTTAAGGGGTTCGTTAGCATCTGGAAACTTTAACAGGGGTTCGTGGAGCCGAAAGTTTGAGAAACCCTGCTTTAGCGTATTCGGTGAGGATAATTTCGCGCAAATCAATACGGTTAATATTGCCGGGTCTGCCGCTTTCGTTGCGGTGATTCGGCGTTTTATAATCATTCGATATTGTATAATGGTTGTACTATTATTATCCGCATTATACATACCTACAACGCAAATCGATAACGTTGTTTTACTCTAACACAGGTTTGCTTTCGTTAATTAATTAGGTACCTATGAGTGACAATGAGCTATTTAAAGCTTATGATTTTTTATTTCAACAGAGTCAAAAGATTTCAAAAACGTTTTTATTGTTAGAATAGGTACAATTATTAACAATTGCGACATCACAGAGATTTCATTTACATAAAAATTATACAAAAAATAATCTGTAGTGGTAAAAGGCATAGAACCGTTAGTTGTTACATTATATCCTTTAAGCGTAGCTTTGTAACGTCGTTAAAACATCAAGTAATAACAATAAAAGTAAACCTAATCGTCAGTCTTCAATCAAACTTAGAACATTCACAGTCACACGCGACTTCAACACTTGTAGTAACACAAAGTTTTAGAAAATTCAAAATTTTACAATCCACTCAAAATACCTTCTACATATTTTGTACAATTAGGCCAGCAAATTGCGAATAATTATTATAATAGCATACCATCGTTTAAAACATGTCTTATATTTAACATTTTGTTCTGCATTCGTTTGTAATATAATAAAAGATTATAATTCGCAAGAAATCACATCCAAACCAATGCCAATTTTTGTACGCCATTCTTAACATTATTTAAATTCAAATAAAATTTATAATGGTATACATAATCTAAACAGATAGCATAAGTAGGTCAGTTCTCAGATTGGAAATCTAGGTCGAAAAATACTTTCACCGACCTAATTATT
The DNA here is from genome assembly GCA_947859195.1 of Drymonia ruficornis. NCBI lineage: Eukaryota > Metazoa > Arthropoda > Insecta > Lepidoptera > Notodontidae > Drymonia > Drymonia ruficornis. The sequence continues at coordinate 7,229,520 of OX401918.1, forward strand.
TTACATATATTTTCCTTTTTAGCCCATAAAAGCTGCAATGATAGCGCTTTCTGCATTAAAACAAGTAATTTAATTAGTTGACGACATTTTAATACACGACAATCAGATCATTTGTCACGGCGTGGTAGTTTGAACAAACGATTATATTTCACATAAAGATAATGGGTAGACAGATGTAAGTTAAAGGAGGTGTCCTATTTTTATATTATCTGAAAGACTCGCTTGCGTATTACACAAACAATAATGAGATCACATCATATGAAAGAGCACAAGAAATATACGTATACCTATATTACGTTTTTTTATACTTGTCCTATTTGGTAAGCAAAGATGGCGTCCAGCGGGGCGATTGCGTAACTTTTTTGTCAATGTTTCAATTGGTTTCGTTCATCCTGTGTCAATTATATACGAAACCAATTGAAACATTGACAAAAAGTTACGCAATCGCCCCGCTGGACGCCATCTTTTCTTACCAAAAAGGACAAGTATAAAAAACGTACTATATCTTCTTTCTTTAAAATTAAGGCCCACCTATGTTAATAGGTATTTCGCCAGTATTAAGTAACAAACAGCATTAACAAACAACAACGTAACGATTAAATGACAAATATACATTCAAAAAGTTGTATTAAAAAATTATTACAAGATTTTACATACGAACACCTCCTCCACAATCGCCTATCAAATTAAATTTACAGATGATAATAAAAAAAGTCCAAAGTAGATTTTTTTTGGCTTCGTTATTTATCACTATTATTGAACTAATTTTGTTGTAATTGAACATAAAAATGCGCCTAGAATCTACCTACGTAATCACATGGAGACATTCTATAGTGCTACAATTGCAAGTAGCACCGTTATGTCGTCCGGTTTCCCCCCTGTGAACAAAACGATAAAATTAATTGATAATAATTATGCGTCATTGGAAAGGACAATTGGCCTTTATTAATGTATCAACCAAGGGCAGCCTGGAGAGATGATTTGTTGACGAAGCCTATCTCGACAATCGGACACATTTTTGAGTCAACAGTGATATCACTCAGCCAGTTTATTCGCCCCGCAGCATCATCGCAAAACATCATATTAACGGCTAAATACCTACTCGAATGCAACTCGAGAAATGCCTAATTTTGACGCACCATCCAAATCTGATAATGCATACGTACAGTATACACATGCGAAGTAATCCCGATCCAGTAACAAATGACTACGCCGAAATATAAACGCATTCGTTAAGGTCCTGTGTGTCAGTTTCGGTTACCTAGGAAAAATATTTTATACGTCACATTTAGATCGCTCAGACCAGATACCGCCGGCGCACTAGTATAATGCGGCAACAAATACTACGCTAAAGTCGGCGTACTTCAAGCGCGCGCGCAAAACTCATAAATCTATGACTTTTCGGATGATACCAACCTATAGCATCGATCCCGTTCTGTCGCGCGCTCTTGGCGAAGGGCGACATGTAGCAGCCGTCGAAGGATAGGTTCCTTGCCATCCACGCGATGGAGTTGGCGACTCCTTGGAAGCGCTCCGTGTCCCCGGCGAGGCCCTGCGCGCGCCGCATCTCGGCCACGAGCACCGGCTCGGGCACGTTGTCGAACACGCCGTCGGTGGCCACCAGGATCACATCGCCGCACTCCACCGAGAACTCGGATGTCTCTGCAGACTCTGGCCTGGAAATTTAAAAAAAAAATAATTAAGACCGGCTGATTGGTTTAGTAATCTATGTATACTAATATTATGACTGTATATGATATGATGTGTGTATATGATTAGCGACTGTAGCCTAGGGGCGAACACGTTGGGCTCAATCAGAAGGTCCCAGGTTCGATCCCCGGTGGGGCATGCACCAATGGATGAATTTTCATTTATGTGCATAATTTACAGTTCGCTAACGGTGAGGGAAAAACATCGTGAGGAAACCTACCTATCCCTCGGGATTAGGTAATAGTCAGTTCCTGTATACACGGCGACAAGGTTCACCACCTGTCACGTTGGGTTCTGACTATCTGGTGAAACGTGGGCTTTGAGTTGGCTTAATACCTCAACAATGTGGTGGTGTATGGCCACTCAAGCCTCTGACTACCCCCCGAATGGGGTTAAGTCGTGACGTTATATTTATTTATTTATAATATTATGAAGAGGTAAAGTTTGTAAGTTTGTTTGTAGGAAGTAATCTCTTGAACTACTGAACCGATTATGAAAATTCTTTCACCAGTAGAAAGCCACTTTCCTGAGTGACATAGGCTCTAAATAGAAAACGCGGGGGCAGCTATTTGTATTATAATAGTAATATGTATGTTGTGACCTTCAAACGATTTAAATTGTTTTATTATGTTCTACTACATAGGTACATATAATACAACAAAAAAAACAATCTTATCTATATTTTCAGGCATTTAAATAAGTAAAGATAAGTAGATACATAATAATCTTAAACGCCAAGAACGCGGTTTATTTATTTATTATCTTTGTGAATGACAATGTTTTGATTTCGAGCTTGGTATTCGTTTTGTCATATTTACACCTAATATCTGCTCGATTTCAAAATGAAAATCATACAGGCTGTGTTTTGGTCTGTACCTACCGACGCGGTTTTCTTGGGTAGGTACCTCTATGGTAGGTGATGAACATTTCAAACCATTTATTAGTGTTTTGTACGACACCTACTTTGTAGTTATTTACAGTACGACAGTTGATGACACAGTCGGGTTTGTTTGATATCATCGATGTATTAATTAGAAATCGATAATGTCAATAACCTTATAGCTATTTCATTCTGCTATGCTAATGTTATTTTGTCAACGACATTACAATACATTTTGTTTACGTTCTAATAATAAACACGTAGACATAATTCAATCAATTTGAAGAGAGTGAGCGCGGGAGTTTAAAGAGTTGGCAAATATCCAATGAGCTAAAAAATCTAATATTAGTGCACACAGAAATATAACGGTTGTTTGTGGAATGAGCACATGACCACTAGTCTCGTGGTTCGAGCATAATGAGTCTTATGACTACGTCTAAATCCAGCTAGGAGTGGATTTGTTCATAGTAGCTCGGCCACCGTATATAACGATTTTTGACAGGGAAGACACTATTTTAGTCCAATTAACAGACAATTGTGCAGTACGTTACGTCTGTGACAGACTTACCTAAAATCTAATGGACCGGAACGATGTCTTGACTACTGGAGTTAATGATTAGGACACTCGTATTGTATTCGTACCAAGAGCCCTACTCGAGCCCGTGTCCCTATAGTGTGCGCTGATGGACTTGTATCGGGGCGTGTACGTTTCGTCACTATGTTTCCTTGATCGCAAGGTCAGAAAGCTAATTATAGTAAACAAACTAAATTTAGAGCTATTTGTATAAATTCCAACAACCGTTCAATGGTCATTTTTTTCTGTATGTTTACAGACCTTCTAGAGGTAGCGTATGCTAATAATAGATTTTTTCTACTAATGTGCTCTTGCTTCATCGGCTGTTGAATGTGATGTTTCCCCGGGCACATAGATATCACATCATTAGGATTCTATTCGCATTATAGATCTATTTATTTACTAATGAATCCTATTTACGGTTTACTTAGACAAAACATTGATAAACTTAGGTAGAAAGTCCATTCTGGTATTCTAGCTGTGGAATAAGCTCCCGGATTCTTCTTTTCCCGACATAATTTTTCTTACCTACGAAGTTTATAGTGCTACTAAGTTATATGTGCTGTCATCAGATATATCAAATGATTTTGGTGAAACGTAGCACGTAACACGAAATAACAATGCAGCGGCCGTTAAGTAAAACCGCATGGAACTGGCCAGTGACCGCATTACGGGTCCCAACAAGGCATTCCATATAGCTTTTGGACTAGATTTGCAGCAGTTGCATGCGTAAACACTTCATGTTATGTACCTAATAATGTTTAATTTAGTTCTATTATTAAAGTACGCTACGCTTTTAAACAACTCGGGGTAATGGTAGAAAAAAAAACAGTGATTTGGCGTCAAACCAAAACAAATATGCCAACAATAGGATGTAACGTTTTAAACAAGAAGGACATTGCATTTTTATGGACCAAATCGGTAGAGAGACATGAGATGTATGCGACTTATCAAATGCACACACCGCAACACTAAACCTTGAACATCACAGATTAGAGAAGAATATAGTATTTACACCATTATCAGTATTGAACTAACCTTTCGCTCTAATTCAGATAGGTACCTACTATCTACGAAAGATGTTACGCGTCTACGATGTTACTTCTTTATTCATATTGACTACATCACGAGATTAAGTAAACATTAACGATTTCAAAATAGGTGTCAAAATGTCAGTATGGAAAAGTGATCGTGATATCAATAGTACTAATTATTATAGATGAAGTACTAATTATTTTTAATTACACCTATCGAAATCTCGAAATCGAAACACACCGGGTGTTTCGATTTCATTCTTTACCAGACATACTCATAAATATTTAGCACTTGTACCACACCTGTTAATTTAAAATATTGTTGGGTTAAATATATTAAATTATGCAGGATCTATCTTATCGATTTATCTTCCAACTCCGATCCTTTCTTTTGATTAAATTCGTGCGGTTCCAAGATAATTTAGCTTTTCCGGGACTCGTTGAGGGTCAAACCTCTGGCTCTGTCATCGTTTGATACCGTTGTCGATCTTGGCTTACAAGAGTAAGAGTGGCGGGAGTGTGCGGGCTAGTCCCATAAAAAAATACACCCGATATTTTTTATTACATCACTAAGTTGGCAAACAAGCGTACGGCAGCGGCGCGTGTGATGTTAAGCAATTACCCTAGCCAGCCTATAGATAGGCATCGGTCGCACGTCACCGATCTGAAGGGTGTGGGACAGAAGGAGAGATTGGGCTTCTGACTCTCACTCATCGTACGAAACGCAACTAAAATAGCTACTTTACGCTGAACTCCTGTGAGAGGGTAGTACTACTCCGGTCGACTCAGCCCGTATATGAGCTGCAGTCAATTGGCTACAGTTTGGCTCTACCTCCGTTAAAACATATTCACAAACCTGTTTGTCATAAAAAAATATACTGTTGACTTGATAAACAGGTAAATTACATCACGCATAAACATGGTGGTATTGATCAGAGGGTTTCAAGGGCAAACGAAATGTATGAGTATTCAAGCATAAAAACAAAAAGCAGGTAAATGCAGCTATCACTGAACAGGAAAATGCACATTGTGACTACAATATCTGTACACTTGCTTCGAATAACCAAATAGGTAGGTTACGGAACACAACAGGAAAATAAAGGGGCATCCTTTTAAAACCGGCCAAGTGCGTGTCGGACTCGCACATCAAGGGTTCCGTACCACCGTAAAAAAAAACGTCAAAACTATTAAGTTTTTGTATGGGAATCACCTTTATTTTTAAATTTTACTTTATTTTTAGTATTTGTTGTTGTAGCGGCAACAGAAATTTCAAGTCTCTATCTATTACGGTATGTTCGTGAGATACAGCCCGCTGATAGACGAAAATACGGAAGGACAGTGTAGGCTTAGTAATAGGGTCTCGTTGGCACCCTTTGGGTACGGAGCCCCAAAAAGTATGTGAAGTTAATCAGTTAGTACACATTATCCATAGTAGAGTAGGGTAGTCCCAATCATCTCAGCGCGAAAACTATTGATGCCGCGTCATGCCAGAGCGCTGAACCTTTTTTTTTTATACTATCTGTATCAAAAGTACGAAATAATACTTCGGGGTATGCATGGGTATTAAGCAACGAACTACCCGGTAAAGTGTTAAGTCCGAATTCATACATCTTATTTTGCATACAAATCTTAAAAATTACTTTTCAGATTTCTTTTAGGACAGCCCTTCTACACGAATTAACTCCGGCTATTTACTTTAGGTCAACGACTCCTATGTTATCTTTCGTTGCGGCCTCCCTTTGTATTAGGCCCCGCCCCCGGTCGTCGTGCACACAAACACAAAGCGCGGCTACTTGTGTCGCTTGCGCAGCGCGGCGACCGCGTACGGTGCGGTGCCGACGGCAAGATATTATTATGTTTCATTTAGGCCTACTCATAAAAAAATCGATAGAAAGTTTTACCGTGTTATTTAAAAAATAAATAAACGCGAAATGAAGACGAGTTATGTCAAAATTAACAAGGAAAACTTGACTAGACACGCGTTCAAAACGAGTTTAACTTTTTTGTGATAACACGGTCGGTGTTTAAAATTCGGTGAGTAGGTATTCAGGTCTATCAACAGATTAACAGTACCTACCTACATACAGATTACCTACTAAATACCATTATCAAGACTGTATTCCCCGTAGGGATAGGCAAAGGCGTACCTACTGCAGTAATCGACGCTTCGTCCGAACACAACACCCTCGCTGACAATTCAGGGTCTCACTGAACGCTAGTCATGTACCACCTGCAAAAGCGAATTCTAAGCTGATAGTCAGCGGGTGTAAGTTCTTGTACACGTTGGAAGTGGTAAGGATGTTGGCCATCGTCTTTCAGTGTCCGTCACACGAAATTGTGATGTACCTACCTACATTAAATACTGTAGCACTTCGTCGTGTGCTAGTTCGCGGATTGTCGCGAAAATGATGGTACTTATCTGGTTTCCTAATTCCGTACCGGCGTGAGTAGGTATTATGTCGTCCTACTCAAGTGCACGACGAGTGAAAGCTACCAGTGCTTTGAGATCGAAGGCATAGGTTTCGAAATCAGGTATAGCCGTATAGGATGGCAACTGGCGTCGATCAGCGGGCGGCCGGCCATGGATAAAACGCCGCCGGTACAGATCCCGAGCTTGTCGCACCTTCCCGTCAGCAGCACCAACACACATCATCATTTCATAAAAAAACACTATTAGAATACACTCCACTATTACCACGATCGCGACCCGGCATTTTAACAAGCAACGAGATAACGTGACAGATGTTACGTAACTGAAAGACTTACTACGAACTTACAATTATTATTAGAAGTTTAGAAGGGTTCCGTAAAATAATAATAAAAAAACCAAAATGACGATGATCCATTACGGTTCTGTCAAAATAATAAATTTATTCGGAAAATAAAGATTACGTAACGATTCTGAAACAGGTCCAAAACCACGCAATTGATTAATTATGAAATTTACAATGCGCGCTATTTATTATGTTTTTCCACTAAGAAGAAGTTAAATTACTTTTTTCAATCACATTGCATGATGATGCAACGCATGCACGATGATGAATTTACACAATAAGTAAAGATTTATACCCTGAAATTTAGGGCTTGAACTAAAATAAAACAAAAATTGCATGCAGAACCACATGCATTTAAACTGCATTTTGTCAAAGGAAACCGCTTCATATTGAGCTCGACCAATCGCGGATTTTCCGCCATTTTCAAGATATTTGTCATTGGTCGATAATCTAATTAGATCCTCCCCAAAAATGGCCACCATGTATACATATTTACCGCCATGACAATGGAATTATCATAGAATAAAGATCAGAGGCTTTTTAGATGTGACTAAGAAATCTGTTCCTACCTACCTACTCAAAGATATTATTTTAAAAATAGTGAAAATTATTGAATGGAGAAAATAAAATGTTGTTTAGCTTTTTTACTTTTAATTAACTAAGTAATTTTTTTAATGGTGGCATATTGTTTTGTTATTAGCCTTTTGGTAATTGAATAGAAAACTACGAGTTAGTAATTTGAAGTAAGAGGATATTTTTTCATGCAAGATCAAGGAAAACAATCATTTTGGTGTCTAAGTTTTACTAAACTCGATGTATTATGTTAGGTACGTACTAGTTACCTACTCAACGTTATGATATAAAACATAGGTACCATAAATGTGTTTGATTTGCCATATTTCAGTATTTATGTTAGTAGGTACAAAACATATGACCTATCTATCACTCCTTAATCACGTTGAAGTGTGCTTATTTACACAACCAGCTGATTTTTTAAGGGTTTAAGTTTTGGTAACAATTTTGTACTCCAATAGCTCAGAAACTAGAAGAGGTAGGTATAGTTTGCTTGAACATATCGAACTACATATCAACTGACCTATATGTACCTGAAGTATTATTTCGTACTTTTGAGACAGTATGTAGACTGCGGTGGCAAAAAGCGTACGGCCCGCCTGATGTTAAGCAGTTACCGTAGCCTATAGATGCTTACAATACCAAATTGCTCGTACATTGCCGACTTGAAGGGGGGTGGGCTTTCGGCTCTCTCACTCATCATATGAAACGCAGCTGTAATAGCTGCTTTACGCCGATCTTCTGTGAGAGAGTGGTACTACCCCGGTCGAGCCAGCCCGTTTATGAGCTGCAGTCAATTGGCTACAGCTTGACTAGCACCTTGAAAAAGTAAGTAGTTTGAAAGTAGTGTTAATAATAGGTAAATAGGTCCTACCTATCACTGAGCACATTTCTGTCATGTCCCGGCGGCGGCAAGCTGAGCTGGTATGGTGTGTTGAAGTAGTGCTGCTGCTCGTGCGAGCGGTGCACCACCCTCCCGCCCCGCACCACCATGTACCCGCTGTCGCCGATGTTCGCGGCGCGCATCACACTCTCGGTCCTGTCCAAAATCATCACGCAGGCTGTGCTACTACCTGCAACAAACAACTCGGACCCTTCATTACCATGAAATTTAAATATTGATACCATTCCACATTTTTGTTTGCATTGCAAAGAACTTGTTGAAAAAATTAACTACCTAATGAGGTCCCGAAAAATTTTATGGTACCTCTAAAGGCTGTGGGTGTCAGTTTCTGTATACACGGCGACAAGGTTCACCACCTGTCACGTTGGGTTCTGACCATCTGGTGAAACGTGGGCTTTGAGTTGGTTAATACCTTCACAATGTGGTGGTGTATGGCCAGTCAAGCCTCTGACTACCCCCGAATGGGGATAAAAGTCGTGACGTTAAAAAAAAATCTAAAGGCCCGGTTACATGCTCAATCACGCCTTTACATTAAGACAATCAAACAGTGTTCCACACTAATAGCAAATTGACGCCGCGCCGCCTAGACTAGAGCACCATGTTATTTACCCAAAATGTTGCACAAACTGCTTGCGCGCAAGTCGTCATTTGTAGCCGGGTTTTACCTTTAATGATAATAGTGACTGATAAAGATTTTACTCTTGATTTTACACGCCTATTTGTTTTAAATTATAACATTAAATAAACGTTCCAACTATTGAATAAATTGACACGATAAAAAAAGTGTACGTACAAATAATAATAAGTACTGCATAGGAAGTTGAAGTTCCTTATAAGAAAAATCTAGGTGCAACCAATAAGGGTTATCAATAAGTTATTTATTATGCTGGTTATAATATTGCACCAGATTGACGTCTTGTTTGCATCGCCAGGAGCATTTAACTCCAGTGGAAAAAACATGTGGGACTTTGATTGTCCAATTGAACGTTATTTATAAAGCCGGAATTACGTTAGTGTGATGTGGTGCACTCTGGAGCGATCTAGTTCATCGTAATTTCTGACGGCGCGGGGCGGCGAGACTTACCTAACAATACACCTCGATAGTAAAATCATGCATAAAATTGATGGCCTTAGAGCTTAGAACACGTACAGAAACAGATAAGCGTTAAGCGTGCGCGCGTTTTAGTAACACACATTTAGAAGCATATAGATTAAAATATACTAGTGTTTACCCGCAGAAACTCTAGCACAGAATTTCGTTCCCAAAAAAATTGGCACAGAGATTTTAGATATATTTTCTGCACCCTCACCACTTATGGTTTTAGCATCATGATATGTACCCTATTTTTAGATCTAGACCTTGTTGAAATCATTTCAGCCCTTTTACTACGATATACAAACAAATAGAGCAGAATTCTAAAACACTTGATTTGGACTTACGGAGCTTCAAATAGCCTTTTACAACACCCTTTTTATTTCAAAACACTTCTCAATGCACAGAAACAGCTCAGATAGGTAGTATGTATACGTAGATTATATCTATAGGCTAAATCGGAAACACCAGACCACAAAAAGTATTTTCAACAGAAGATAACATAATCCTTGTTCAGGCATGTGCAATAGAACCATACTAACCTAATATTGGTTTCTTGTGTTCCAACAGTTCATAATAAGACTTGGCCAGCAAGTCCCCAGGCTCTGACAGCTTGAAATGGCCCATTTGAACGAGCCTCTCACATGTCCTCATGAGGTAGGAAGAGAACTCTCCAGGGTCGATGCCATAGGCACGCCATCCACCTACACCATCTGCTACACCTATAGTGGATAAAATAATGTGCTTGTTTATTAAATGAAGGATAACTTCGGTGCAATCATACCGACTAACATCTGTGTTCACAAACAATACTTGTAAATGATACACAACATGTAAAAAGTTTGACATTTCTCAATGTGTCTCTGTATTCGAACACACTGATACCTCATAGGCTGCATTCCAGGATGTAATTTTTGTTATTATCGTTCATAGATGTTGTTCCACTAGAAAAAACTTTTACTGAAAGTGATCATTGTTATCGTTTTTAACAGTTTTGTAGATGTATGTACGAACCTGCTTAAGTTAAACAGTATTCAATTCAGTTAGAAACAAGTATGCTTCAGTCTACTATGAAAAACAATAATAAGCAATAAGTGTTACTGTAGTCTTAAGTAGTATAATAAAGTATAGTGTTGTAGATATTTTAATGTTGTGAACTTTTGAAATGCAAATTACTAACAGCAACACTCAACTTATAATGATATCATAAGTTTTGTTGCAGTCTCAATAGGTACCACAGAGTAAAGACTAAAGAAAGAGGTGCCCTTATTAGATATTTGTATGAAACAAAACGTGGTCATTGTTTTTTCATTTTCATTTTACTATTTACCGGTAAATAGTTGAACAAACAAATCTGCTTAGGCACCTTCATCGATATCGAAGGAGCCTTTGACAGAACAAACTTCTCCAGCATTGAGATAGCCCTCCGTAAACACGGAGTAGACTTTGTACTCACCAACTGGATACTGAACATGCTCCGAAACAGGGTCATAAGACTTAAAAAGGGGGACAAGATGGGAGCACTTGTCGTCAAAGGGTGTCCACAAGGAGGGGTTCTCTCACCACTACTGTGGAACCTGGTAATCAATGACCTAATTACTAAACTGAACTCGAGACACTTTTACACAATTGGTTATGCCGACGACATAACCATCCTAACCGTCGGGAACCAAGCTTCAACGACCTGTGACACCATGCATGCGGCGTTACGCATAGTAGAGAACTGGTGCAAGGAATACAAACTATCAGTGAACCCCAGCAAGACACAGCTGGTAATGTTCACAAACAAACGGAGCCTAGGGAACTACCACCTTCCGAGAATATTCGGCACTACACTCCAGCTCACAAATGAGGTAAAGTATCTAGGAGTCACCCTTGATAACAAACTCAACTGGAGCAGTCACATCGAACAGAAGATAAACAGCGCAAGCGTCGTACTATGGCAATGCCGTAGGATGGCAGGTAAGCGCTGGGGGCTATCCCCAAAAATTTTCCTGTGGCTATATACAACCGTCGTGCGCCCCATGGTAAGTTATGGCTCTGTGGTGTGGTGGACCAGGACACAACAAAAAACCTGCTGCGCCAAACTACAGAGCCTTCAAAGACTAGCATGTTGCGCGGTTACAGGGAGCATGAGAACGGCACCCACAGCCGCCCTAGAGGTTATGCTTAATATCCCTCCCCTACATCTGTACATACAACAAGAAGCAGCGCTAGCGGCGCTGAGACTGAAACACCTAAAACTTATTAAGTTCAAACAGGTAAAACACTCAAGTATTCTAGCGGAGGCGTGGAAAGACACACCGCTGATTGAAGCAACACCGGACAAGATAGAAAATATCTTTGTCTTCGACAAGAAGTACAGAGTCCACTTAGCAGAAGAGGATGATGCTAACATCACGCATCATGAGCTAAGTATCTATACAGATGGGTCCAAAACAAGTTCGGGAACAGGCTGCGGCATCTTCTCCGAGGACCTTAACATACACCTATCCATGTCACTAGGTATGTATAACACAGTTTTCCAGGCGGAATGCATGGGTATACTCCTGGCTGCAAACGCAATCGCTGCCAGAGGGGTAGCGGGACACAGGATCCGTATCCTCTCCGACAGCAGAGCGGCCCTGCAAGCGCTCAACAATAGAGTAATAGCATCAAGCCTGATCCACGAATGTTACCTAGCCTTAAACAAGGCAGGGTGTCAGGCGAAACAAATCACCCTTCAATGGATAAAAGGGCACAGCGGAGCACGGGGCAATGACGCAGCTGATGAACTAGCAAAGAGAGGATCGGAACTAAAACCAGTTGGACCAGAACCGATAATTCCCCTCCCTAGCAGCTGGTTTAGAAAGCAAATGCGTCAGCGCACCGACAAACTACATAACGACCTCTGGAACAGCCTGGAGGACTGCAGGCAGGCCAAACTCGCACTCCCGCGAGCTGACCGCCGATTCACCAGAGCAATATTACAGCTAAGTAGATCTCGACTACGTCTCATAACAGGCGCACTGACAGGTCATGGCAACTTTAACAGACACCTTTTTAACCTAGGTATCACGGACAGCCCCCTATGCAGAGCATGCATGGAGGCAGAAGAGACAGCCACTCACGTGCTGCTAGAATGCAGTGGAGTGGCAACCTACCGGGCGAACTACCTGGGATCACCGGGTAGCCTCCAGGAGGTCTTCGGCGACGTCAAGAAGCTGGGGAACTTCCTGGTGGAGCTGGGATGGCTGGAGTAACCGGCCCACCACCCTCCAACACACAAAACAGGCGCACTTAAGTCGTCGATTTGTGGAAACCGCCCGTAGAAGAAGAAGAATAGTTGAACTACTCGCTTCGTTTTATGTCGATGTTAGTACTAGGCCGACCACTCGGCCGACTTGCTTAGGGCCAGTCCCCTTAGTAACTGGTCCATGATAGGTACATTGGTTTTTATTTAAAATTTCAATCTGATAACAGTATCATGGTAATATTTTGAAATGCTGCATCTACATGTTAGGCTAGCAGAATAATGAATTACAGCAGATAGACACAGCATACATCAAAATAAGGAGGTAGTTGCACTAAATGGATATCATAATGAATCAAATGTAATCAACAGAATCAATTATATCTTTTAACCGTGAATATACAGGCATTAATCAACTTTGAAATTTCAGTGTCAAACTCAGATGTAAAAAATTGGTTTGGCTTAAATTTAAAACCAGCTCTTGCATCTTATTCTGTTAACATGCCAGTAACCAATACTAAATTAATATACAGGGTACTTTTTAAAATTGATATAAGTACAATAATAACATATAATAAACACCCAAGTCCTACAAACTTTAAATTAAGAATATTGTATGTCTAATGTCTCCTAAAAGGGTTTTTTGGAATTCAACTCCTAAGGTTTTAAAAAGGAGATGTAAAATGATATTTTCAAATAATAGAGCCCCAACATATTTGAGTAACTTAAATTGAAATTTTTATGAACTGAATTTAACCTACTGTATTTAGTGAACAAAGGTAAAACAAAAATTAATACCTATGTAAGATACAGATAGTTGTTTTATGTATTACATTAAAAATCACTAGATCACTTTTACTAAATAAAAATTGTCTCACCAATTACATCCGCATTGTTAAAATTGGTGGAAAACCATGCGTCGTCACCGAATTGTCCTTTGCGCGTTCTTCCATTAGCAATGTCTTTAGGAAAACCACATACCACCGAAACTAAATAAGGATGTTTCTTTGTCGAAACGTTTAACTCAGCAGCACTTGAGAAACTCGAAAGTCCATTTCTTAGAGCACGTGATAGCAGCCTCCCTGTCCAGAAAATAGACTGCATCATTCATTAGTTGAATCGCACTTTGATACAGTCTTTCACAACAGGACAAATGAAACTACAGATGTCATTATAATTGGACAGCTACACATGGAAGTCATAATAATTTAATTAAAGCGCAAATTTATAACAAAAATTGTTATATTACAATGAAGAAGACGTATTTTCGATTTTTATTACATTTATAAACCCGTGACTGACTGTCTACCACTGACACAGCTGACACTTAGTTCCTCAGTGCTGCCAGCCCCGGCCAACTTTTTTCACAAGAAATATTTTTAAAAATTCCCTAAATTCTTAAAGTACCTACCTATTTTTATTTAATTTTAAACAGCGACTAAGACATTGGTAACATAAAACGTTCTTGAAATAAAACGCTTATGAATATTTTAAAAATTAATTTTAAAAAATATAAGCGAGCTTTTAGTAGTTCATGAATTCACATTTCAGTTGGTCGGTTAGTAGAAGAACAAGAAAAAAGTTATTTTTTTTATTTATGATGCCGTCTCTCTCCTTTCGCACTCGCAAATAAAGTTTTTCTATTCTCTTCTGTCAGCTGTCAGCTATCATCAGCTAATGCCCGTTTTTCCACGAGCCGGCACGGCACCGGCATGGCGGAAGCTTTTTAATGGTCAATGACAACTGGTCACTGACCAATGACAACTGCACAAAACGCCATCGCCGTGCCCGGTGCCATGCCGGTGCCGTGCCGGCTAGTGGAAAAACGGCCAGTCAGTTCTTCAATCAGTAGCTATCAGGCATAATTATTTTTAATCCATTACAAGCATCCTCCATTACTCCCAAGCAAATCGTGTCCTTAAGAAAGTCCACTAAAACACACTAAAATTTCCTACATTTGGAGATAAAATCCCTAAGTTGGCAACTGGGTGGACTATTGAACTGAAATACAACAGTCAGTGTTGCCAAGTCTGAATTTGAAAAAGTAGGTAAAAGAAAGGAGGAATTCTATAACTTTACAGGGCCGATTTTTCTGAGAAATATAGCTGCAATCATGGTGTCTCTTCACTCTCGCGAGTACCTACTACGCTTCGTGGAGGCCCTTGGATGAGCCGCGCCAAACGGAGGCTATACGAGAGCTACCCATCCACACTCTAGTTTTATTCAGTGACAGAGTTGGGCACTAATTATTGATTAAATTTTCAATCATTTAAGTAATTGATAGAAATTTAGTTGAAATAAAATTTTGTTTGCACTCTGCAATTAATTTATTTAGATTAAAGTACATTAATTGTGGGTTTCAATTAAATCAATTGCAATTATTTTTTGAACTGTGAAAAAACAACAACTAACAATTAGCCTCGTACAATAGGTACATGGATACAGATACCTACTTAGGTGGATACATGTATAGATAAATAGGCATATAGAATTAGGTACTACTTCGGTGAATATAGAGGTATATAGAGCCAGAATCCCAAATCCCCCTACTCTTCCCCCTCAACCGCCTTCCTCCCCTCCCCCTCCCCCTAAATAAAAATTGTTAATTGTGAAAGTCACTATCAATTAATTGTTAATTGTGAAAGTTACAATTAATTAATTGTTAATTGTGCAAGTTACAATTAATTGACTGTTAAAAATGAAAGTTACAAATAAATTAATTGTTAGTTGTAAATGTTACAATTAATTAATTGTTAATTGTGAAAGTCGCAATTAATGAATGGTGAAAGTCACAATTACAGTTAACTAATTGTGACTTCCACAAATTAACAAAATATTTTTTTTGTGTATTCTGGAAGTCACAATTACAATTAACTAATTGCAAGTTCTATAAATTAACAATGATTAATTGGTAATTTTTCATTGTTCTGAAATTTAATTTTGCCGAACACTTGTTTCGCCCGCCTCCCACTACACATCCTTTGACTCCGGTCTTATAAAAAACCGACACGGAGCGGAGCACGCCCCGGAGGCGAGGCGAGACGAGAGATGACAAGAGGAGGCGAGAGCGCCATTTACACTCTCGTCACCTCCTCATGCCTCCCGGAGAGTGTAGAGGCGCGGTTACATACCTACCTACATTACAATTTCGGAGGCGAATCAGGGTCATCCCCACGGGCCCCACCCCTGCTCCCTATCTACCCTGCGGCAGGCATATGAGTAGCCGGCTTAAGGGTCCTAAATATCGGTTGGTGTAATTCCCGCTTGAGAAAGAGAGAAAAATCCTACTGTCTATGGTAGAGAGTACTTGATGGACAAGAAGTTTAGAATTCTTGGAAATATCCCAACAAGACTATAAGGCCTAGGCCGCACAGCGGTTATATCCACGCTGTTAAAACCGCGTCCTATGGAATCATATGAACCGCAAGTGCGGATAGGTTCATATGATTCCATAGGACACAGATTTAACGCGGTTTTAACAGCGCGGATATAAGCGTGGTGCGGCCTAGGCCTAACGGTAACATACACAAATCTAAACTTTATTAGCTGGTAATAACATCGTTATTAGCTTGCGTGAGATTGTGCCAGACATTATTGATCCATAAACAATGGAATTTCATTAATCTGACGTTTCAAGCTGGGATCTATGGAAAAGGAAGGCGTTGTAGAATCTAGCAAAAGAAATCTCATCTTTTCCGAATTGTAATGACGGTCGCTATTTGAGCTGTAGTGATTTATTACCGTTAAATAAGTTTATCATCTTTTACGTTAGTAGTAGTATATCGGAACAATTATTTCGTTAGGAGGTGTAAAGAAAAGGCATAAAACTGGTGTTCGATAAGTCACTTGGCAATATGCCTGCCGTCAGGGGAGATGGAATGCGAGGGCTTGCAGTCTTCATATCAGACATACGAAACTGCAAAAGCAAAGAAGCGGAAATAAAAAGGATCAATAAAGAATTAGCTAACATCAGAAGTAAGTTCAAAGGTGACAAAACTCTCGATGGCTATCAAAAGAAAAAGTATGTATGTAAACTGCTATTTATCTTTTTGTTGGGTCACGATATCGACTTCGGTCATATGGAAGCCGTTAATTTGTTATCATCTAACAAATATTCCGAGAAACAAATCGGATATTTGTTCATATCAGTTCTGGTCAACACTAACAGTGACCTGATTAAACTCATCATCCAAAGCATTAAAAACGACTTACAGTCACGTAACCCCATTCATGTCAACTTGGCACTGCAATGCATAGCCAACATTGGCAGTAAAGATATGGCAGAGGCCTTTGGCACAGAGATTCCGAAACTGCTTGTTTCTGGAGATACAATGGATGTTGTCAAGCAGTCCGCTGCTCTCTGTCTTTTACGACTATTCCGGAAGTGCCCAGAAATAATCCCTGGTGGAGAGTGGACCTCGCGAATTATACATCTTTTGAATGACCCACACATGGGTGTAGTGACAGCAGCCACATCTCTTATTGATGCTCTAGTAAAGAAGAACCCAGAAGAGTATAAAGGGTGCGTAACACTGGCAGTTGCTAGACTGAGCAGGATTGTGACTGCTAGCTACACAGACTTACAAGACTATACATACTACTTTGTACCTGCTCCTTGGCTCTCTGTCAAGTTACTTCGTTTATTGCAAAATTACACCCCACCTTCTGAAGAGCCTGGAGTGAGGGGTCGTCTGTCAGAATGTTTGGAGACTATTTTTAATAAAGCTCAGGAACCGCCAAAGTCCAAAAAAGTACAACATTCAAATGCTAAAAATGCTGTCCTGTTTGAAGCTATAAGTTTGATTATTCACAATGATAGTGAACCAAATTTACTTGTGCGTGCATGTAACCAGCTTGGACAATTTTTAAGCAATCGTGAAACCAACCTGCGATATTTAGCCCTTGAGTCCATGTGCCACCTTGCAACATCCGAATTTTCGCATGAAGCAGTCAAAAAGCACCAAGAGGTGGTCATACTTTCAATGAAAATGGAGAAAGATGTATCTGTTCGACAGCAGGCTGTGGACTTGCTTTATGCAATGTGCGACAAAACAAATGCTGAGGAAATTGTCCAGGAAATGTTAGCTTATTTAGAAACAGCTGATTACTCTATCAGGGAAGAAATGGTGTTGAAAGTTGCTATCCTGGCAGAGAAATATGCTACAGATTTCACATGGTATGTCGATGTTATTCTTAATCTTATAAGAATTGCTGGAGATTATGTCTCAGAAGAAGTATGGTACAGAGTTATACAGATTGTCATTAACAGAGAAGAAGTACAAGGGTATGCAGCAAAAACAGTGTTTGAAGCTTTGCAAGCACCCACATGTCATGAAAACATGGTGAAAGTTGGTGGTTACATCCTTGGTGAATTTGGCAATTTAATCGCTGGTGACACAAGATCATCCCCCCAAGTTCAGTTTGAATTACTTCATTCAAAATATCATTTATGTTCTGCAGCAACAAGGGCTCTCTTGTTGTCGACATACATTAAACTTGTCAATCTGTTCCCTGAGATCAAGAACCGTGTTCAAGAAGTTTTTCGCGCTGATTCTAATTTACGCTCTTCTGATGTGGAACTACAACAAAGAGCTTCTGAATATCTGCAGTTAAGTATTGTAGCCAGTGCTGATGTTTTAGCAACAGTCTTGGAAGAGATGCCTGCATTCCCTGAGAGGGAATCCTCTATTCTGGCAGTTTTGAAAAAGAAAAAGCCTGGTCGCATTCCAGATGATGTGAGAGAGTCCAAGAGCCCCCAACCTATAACTGCACCCCCTGCTGCAGTAATTAACACTTCAAATAATTTGAATAATTCAAGTGCAGATCTGCTCGGTTTGTCAACACCTCCAGGTACCACTGCTCCGGCTACTGGTAATGGCTTGTTTGATGTTCTTGGTGATTTATACACAGCACCTAAAATAAGTCCTAGCACTGTGCAACAAAATAATATTAAAAAGTTCCTGTTTAAAAACAATGGAGTCCTCTTTGAAAATGATTTGATCCAAATAGGAGTAAAAAGTGAATTCAGACAGAATTTGGGCAGAATTGGTTTATTTTATGGTAATAAAACACAGTTCCCAATTCAAAGTGTCCACCCTGAATTGCACTGGACAGATCTACATAAACTCAATGTACAGATGAAGCCTATGGAACCAATATTAGAAGCCGGAGCCCAGATTCAACAGATGTTAACTGCAGAGTGTATTGAAGATTATTTAGATGCCCCGAGTATGTCAGTATCTTTTGTTTACAACAATGTGCCTCAAAAAATTACGATGAAGCTTCCCCTAACACTGAACAAATTCTTTGAGCCAACAGAAATGAATGGAGAGTCATTCTTTGCGAGATGGAAAAATTTAGGAGGAGAACAACAAAGAGCACAAAAAATATTTAAAGCTCAAGGTTCTATTGATATACTGGCTACTCGAACCAAACTTGCTGGATTTGGTATGCAATTATTGGATGGCATTGATCCCAACCCAGACAACTTTGTGTGCGCTGGCATTGTTCACACACGAGTTCAGCAAGTGGGATGTCTCATGAGATTGGAACCTAATAAACAAGCTCAAATGTATAGACTGACTGTAAGATCTAGCAAGGAAACAGTCTCCCATGAGATCTGCAATCTGTTAGCAGATCAATTTTAATAATTTTGTTTTAGTTCAGAAGAATCATACAATATGAACAACACTGTTAGACTATCAGTTGCTGTTACAGTTGCCTAGTTCAGTCACTTTTAATTGTAGAATTGAGAGAAATAATGCGTACAATATTGGAGAAAATATGTAATTTGAATTTATTTATACAAAACACTTGCGAACTTTGTATAAAATCTCTCTTGTATGTTTTTATAATTATTTCAGATTTATTTTTATGCTTATCTAGATAAGATTTTGTAAACTGAAAATTATTTACATTTTTATGCAATTTATAAGATTTGGTAAGATACTCAAAAGACAATCATTTTTCATTAATTTTGATAATGCATTCTTGTTGTAAATCAACATGCACATTCATTCATTACATCTAATCTATAAAATTTATCATTCATGCATTGGTTGAATTTCCATACACAGCAATTGTTATTATGCTTTCTGTGCTACATAATATTTGTAAGAAATTTCATGGGGGTATACTACCTATGTACCCATTTTCGCTGTGTAGAGGATAAAAATGATACTCTCAATATTGTCTTAATATTTATGTATGTTGTTATCATTATTTGGGCAAAAAACCGATAGCTCCTTAGTGTCACAGATATACTTTTGTCTCATTATTCTAGGTGTACTCAAATGTATTTATGATAAAATTTAGAAAAAAAAATATTAATAAGTCATACCAAAGTAACTATTTGGCTGTTGAATGTGTATCGAAGAAAATGTATTGGTAAACTCTGCAGTACCTATCCATACACTTATCACAGTAATAATAGATCTATTGGGGAAAACTTGTACAGATTCGATAATCTTCTTTTTATAAAATTCTCGTTAATCAAAACATAATCTATTCATAACATGTGTAAATGTATGCTTTAGGTTTCTAAATAATTTAGGTACTGGTTGGGTATAATGTGTCATCATCATTGTTTGTAGGTGTTATCTACTGCAACACATGGTATCGTTTTTCAGATAACATTGTGTAAAATTTTATGGGCATAAAATTATTATGTTTATTCATCACAAATGTATGTAATAATTATGAAATTAAATTTGTTTGCATCCTTTTAATGTTCCTGTTAACTCATATTAAGCTATAAACCAATAACTACTTATACTTTCTTATTTTTGTAAGTGGAAGCTGATATACAGTATATTTTTTTAAAATTTTGGGATAAAGATTAACAACCAGTTGACAGTTTATAAGGTACATTTTTAGATGTTTTCAAAATGAAAGGGTTTCCTAAAAATATTATTTAAATAATAGCCATAACGACTGGTGCTTTTTAGTTAAATTTTAAAAATGTCAGCTTGCATTGTGTTTATATAACTTCACAGACATTCCTACATTTTGTGCAATGTGTGCATGTCATATATTAAAAACAAAAGCTATTCCTTTTCCAACCCATTTTCATAATACATTGATTGAGTTAGTATACTTAAAGGATCAAAAAAATCCTACCAGTCATGTCCATTACCATCATGAACGAGGTATATCAGCTTCATACTCGTGACCAGCTGAATGTACTTGTTTACTTAAAGAGATCAGGTTTTTTGTTTGGTGTGTTATCGAGTCGATAGTGGGAATCTCACATACTTAGAAAATTTATTTTCATAATGTACCACAAACCATAGTTTAGAGTTAGGTCATTTAGTATTATGGACATAAAATGTTGTTATAAATTTATTAGTAGCATGCTAAAGTTTTCTTTGCATGGTAGTGTTGTTAAGAAAACAGTAATAAATAAATTAATATATCATTATAAATGTTTAATCATGTTAAGAATGTGGTACCTATAACTTGTATGTATATTATGAGATTTACTAAACAAAGTATACATGCTTATTTAATACATGTACACTTTGTATGTGTGTTTTACATTAACAAGTGTAAAATAGCGCAAAGTGGGTGTGACTCTGTCTGTACCAGTTTAGATGTTGTTCTTGCGCTTCAAACCCATTATTGTAATTGTCTTAAATAAAATATTTATCCAATACGTAAATAACGCATTTTTTATTAGAGTTTCTTATGCATGAATACATATTTGTGTACTTAAACATTATGAATAAGCAAACACTTAAAGATAATAGACTTTCCACAAGCCAATACTAATCAAACCATTCTTCTACATTCGGCGAATTCTCCAGTACGTCATTCGATTCACTGTAACAATATTATTTATTGAGTTCGTTGTAATGCGAGTACAAAATGGCGAAGATTTAACGGCATTTAAGCAAAGGGGTAAGTTACATGGAATATCCATAAATTGTTTTCTTTCTGTAATAATTACATTACTTCTGTTGTTACTCCTACTATGTACACTTTAGTGTTACCCATTAATATTAAAGTTGTAAAGTGCATGTATTGAGGTTTCGCACTGTAAACTACATTTAATTTAATAAATATATATATTAATAATGATGTATGTTCACCTGTCAAGTGATGGATCATTGCTAAACATTTCCGTAGGAACAGTCGGCGGTGCCCGTTCAGGCAACAACTCCATGTATGACTGACGCGACTGTAGATGCCGCTCCACTTCCTCGGGTGTCATGTGGCCATCGCCAGGGGACAGACCGAAACCCAGAGCAGGGGAAACCTTGGACAGCATTGCACCACTGCCTTGGTGCTGGAATAACATAAAATATAAACATTATAATTTACCAGGCTCCATGCAGATCTGTTATATACTTGTTAAGACATTCAATTACAAATCTATATAGTTTCTGTTAGATCATGCAAAGTTTAAACATTACAATGGTGTTTTAACACTTTTGACAGTTGTGTGGGGCTGGCATTGCAAATCAAATCATGAAAAGTACAGGTAGGTTAGTCAATAGTACAGTTATGTAACTAGGTACCAAAATAATTGAGTACCACCATTGCCTTTTTTGATAGGAAAAGTTTACTTACAATGTTTGTATTTGGAGGCTTTTTTGGAGCAACTGTCCTCTTTCTTTTTATAACATTTGCCCCTTTTACTGAGGAACCTGTTGATACATTCTGATGGGCAGCACTGGCTTCAACTTTCTTTCTGGGTATTTTAAATATTAATTAGGTCCTAATAAAACCATTAAAATAGTATTTAAAAAATATGTAGGTACATACATTAATTATAACAATATCTGTAAGTAAATAATCCATAGCACAATTTTTATACAACAATTTTAAGTTCTAGGGCGAGTTGCCCATGGGCTCAAACACAGTTATAATTTAATCAAGAGTATTCTATTTACCTTTTAACATCTGTACGATAGTATTCAGGATCATCAGATGATTCAGTATCCTCACTTTCCGATGTAGTGCTCTCTGGTTTCTCGTAATTCAGAAGTCTGTCCAGTAGAAAGCTTCGGTCTCTCGACACTTTAAGCAGTCGCTTTTGACTGCATCGGAGTGCATCTTGGAAACATTCATTTTCCTAAAACGTTTGGGCAATTATTACAATATAATTAATTCTAAAGAAAAATACTAGCCTTTTTAATTTTAATAGTTTTGTAAATGAACCATTATTTTGTGTATCCATTTTCATAGAAATTATTGCATTTGTAAGAGCTAACATAGAAAGTTAAATGCAGAGGTATGATGACAGAGCAATCACACAGTGGGTGTGGACGGTCCCATTCTACTGAGTTCAGTGTGGGCCGCCCCGTAACCACAGTGCATTTGCCCTGTAAAGACGGCTTTGTCGTAGCTATGTAGTTATCCTTATTCTGTGGTCTTTCCCTTAAAAAATAAATCTTATGGGACAAAGATTATAATGGTGTTATATTGGTGATTATTATAATGGTAATTATTTCCAAGGACTTACATATATAAGATACTTCAGTTTCTTTTTCAAAGCTAAATACTGAGCTCTGTAGTTCGGCTCGGGCTCCGGATCACTGCTGCTGTCACTGGAATACTCCTTGTGAGAGTCACGCTCTTGCGGCGCTTCGGCCGACGAGTTATTGCTTACACCAGCCTCATTTGCTTGCATATTTGCTATAGACCGGCAGTACCATCCGTCAAGCATTTTCTTCAGCCAACAAAATAAAAACAAAGATCACAATAAAATCACATAACAATAAATCAGCTGACAGAAAAACCAATAGGTTAGATATCTACATAACGTAAACTTCGATTGATGAATATTGGATATAATAATTACCTTTGAATAATTTTCCGACGCCGCCACTATAGAACTGAGATATTCCACTCAAATATGAGGAATTTTCCTATATAGATTTGAGAGTTGTATTCTCTCTCTTCTCGATTTTGTTTATTCTACTCTTCTACTTTATCCAATAAAAAAAGACAAACACTTTGCAATCTCTCTCTCTCTTTTGCTGACCACAAGTAGGCTTGAGAAAAAATTATCGATAAATTAAAATATCGATATTTGTCATAGAATATCGTTAAATATCGTAATATTTCACGAAAGCGATATATTTTTTAATTCAGTTGGGTAATTGTCACTCCATAGTATTCCTGCCATCCTCGGAATACCTAGTTCAAATTTTGAGCATCCAGAATACATACAACACCCTCGCTCAGACTAGTAGACTAGTATATTTTTGGCCACGAAATCACGTAATTGCCAACACTTTACCCCGGTTTTATCGTATATCGCTCATAAATATTTGATATTATTATATGCCAAGCATCCTCAGTATCGGTCGAAAGAGTGGCTGTGAATTTAGCAGTGCCAGATAACAGAAGCAAATTGTCAGGTGAACACATTAAACAAAGAGTTGAATTCTGACATCCATATCTGATGAATACTGGTTTGATAAAAAAAAACAATAAATAAAATACTTATTTTCTACATGTGTATTTCATTATTTATTCACTTAATGTTTTGGGATCACTTTTTAGGTTACCAAACTTGCCTCTACCAAAAAT
The DNA here is from genome assembly GCA_947859195.1 of Drymonia ruficornis. Classification (NCBI taxonomy): domain Eukaryota; kingdom Metazoa; phylum Arthropoda; class Insecta; order Lepidoptera; family Notodontidae; genus Drymonia; species Drymonia ruficornis. The sequence goes on from OX401918.1 coordinate 7,253,832, forward strand.
GTCAGTAAATCGATATTTTTTACTCGATAATTTGGTATCGATGTATTTTTTCACTTGCCATGCACTTCCCTAACCAAAAGTGACAAGCCAATTCTCTTTGGACAAGACCACAATGCCACAAAGCGAGAAGCTCACAGATTAATAAAAAAATATTATAAGGTTTTATCAAATTTTATGAAACTACTTATGATAGGTATATATAAATATCCCGGGACATTCTTTTCAATCGACTTCAAAAAGGTGGAGATTCTCAATTCTTTGCATGATGATAACAGACTACAAATATGATATTTCTTATTTCTTATCCCGATGGAAGTTCAAATAGGGAAAAAAAATGTTTTATCCAGTGCGAACGCAGAATTTTTATTTTATGAATGCATTTATAAAACGTCATGTGAACGTCAGTCAACGTCATTGATTAAAAAAACGTAAATGTTAGTCACTAGATGTCTCTGATTTGGTTTTAATAGTGACAGCAATTATTTTAGTTTTATTATATCATACATTGCTGTCTTTTACGGTAGTCTTGGTGGTTCATGATAAAAAAATCTTCAGTGGATCCAAATATTAGCGATTACTTCTTATGTAAGCCATAGCATATTGGTACATTGGTATTACTTTATAAGCCTGTAATATTAGAAAGGTCCATTGTGGGCATAGTTTTCTAAATCTGGTGTTAGACCTTACATTTTATAGGTTTATACTGTAGTTCGAAAATTTCGTAATTTTGTTAGTCAAAATTGCACCTTATGTCTACCGCATGTGTTCTTTCAGCTGAGTGAGTGTGGTGCGGAGCCGTGTTCGTCGCTGGATTGATTCCTCGTGTTGTGATGGCTCTCGGTAGTGAAGTGAATGATAACTCTTCGAAAAACGCTTCCCAAAAAGTGAAAAAATGTCCTACTAGTAGTAATGTGAACGACAAAAGCGGCAACGACAATGTTAACAAAGGTAAGTGTATTTAAATGTTCATGCCCTCGGTTATGTAACATTCAATGCGGTTTTTAGGCTACTATACGTTATTTCGTGAATAATTTTCTATTAGCACTTGGTGCAGTAAAGTCATGTGACTTTCAGTACCTTTGGTAGAATCATGTGATTCTTTAGATGCAGGGCCGCATCGGCTTATTGATATGGAACCCAATAGAACGGTAATGGTACTGTAACTGAGTCAAATAATGGTAAATTATTCTTATTGGATCAATAATAAGGCTGCGTGTATTATCAGATCCATGTGGTAAATTGTGTGCTATGTAATGTACTTGCATTATTACACAACTTTTTACTATGTTACATACCTTCTTACTAAGTACCTATGAAGAAAATATTTTTATTACTCTGATAATTAGCTAAATGAAATAACTTTCTATTAACTTTCATTCATAGGTTTTCTTATCACTATATAGGTATTTGAGGCCCAAGGTAGTTTGGTGTTATAACTATCAAGGGGTTTTTTAATAAAACTCTTTCAATTGTTGGTAATAAGTGGATTGATCCAGTACAAATTATGTTACATTGCACAACGGAGACATAAGTGACCTATAATGACCTTACAAAGTGTATAATTTATTCATTTATAAGTTAAGTAGGTACTTGCTGTTTTTATTGTTGTAAGTTTTAATTCTAGAAAATCAAAATGCACATTAAATATCACATGTTTTATATGTACCCTACTATATCTACTTTAAAATGTGTTTTCAAGGATAAAGCCTACCTACAGTGTACCTATAAAATAAATAATTCATTCAATGTAGAAAGGTTAAGGAAAAAAATTTGAATGTTATAATATTTGTCTAAAAAAATGTGTTTTACATGCTAAATAGTAAGTATTTACATACCTAACAAATATTTACTTAAACCTACTATCTACAATACCTAGGCACAAACACCACAAAATAAATTAGAAAACTGTGTCAACCCTAACACTGAACGAGAAAATAAAATATTTTTGTAATAAAATAAATTATCCATTATATGGGGTAAAATTTATAGCTTAATGTGATAACATGTTGTTTTTCTAACTGTCACATGATAATGATAAAATAAAATAATAACTTATATAACCTTAGCAGCTACTGACCTCACCTAGTTCTCTTGAGAGGCTGGGTTATCATCATATTATAGTACTTATTGTTCTAAATAAGGGATAGGTATATTATACCTACCTTGAATTTCTGAATAAGTAGGTAACTTAGTAGTAGGTACTTTACTTAACGTAGTTAACTTTTGATACTGAGACAAAAAAATATAATTGGTGCTTTTTAATGAACCAATAAGATTTTTAAAACTTATAGGAAACCTTCAGGTTAGTAGCTAATAGCTGTCTTGTAGAAAGCAGGTTCTATTGGAAGGGATGCAGATAGGCCCAAAAATTTATAGTAAGTTATGATGGACTTATAGGTACTGGCATTACAAATCCTCATATCTTTTTTTCTTAGAATTGCTTAAATTTAAATCTACTAATCTATTAAACTGGCTAAAATCCCTATAAATTTGGTGGATGCAAAAAAACAAGAAAAGTGTGTGAAAGTGTTATTTTGATAAAAGAATTTCGATTGCCATTTATTTAAACTAGTGCATCTAAATTTCTCAATGAGTCATAGGTATGTACTTGTTCCACACAGTGGTTGGAAACTTGGCATAAAAAATAAGTAGGTAACATATACTGAGATATATTTATTTCTATTTGTTCTACTCTAGATTGAACCATTCTATCTTTGCTATTGGAGAGTAATGGTTTTGTTTTACTATTCTATCAGATTATTATAACAAATTTCTAATCTGGGTATAATACAATAGTAAAATTAAATGCTACAAGGCAACTGGAATATGCAAACCTTACTCTATTCATTTTCTCATTCCCAATGTGATACAGTAAGTAAATGTGTATGAATGTTTCTATTGTATGGATTGTAGTTATACATTCTTGGCTATTGAATTTTTTGGAATGTTTCGACCTGTAGTAAAGGTTAGCGCGCATGGAGTCCGCGCATTTTTTTTTTTAAATTCATGTCTTTCCTAACTATCCTGCAGATTTCTGATAGATATCGCCGATGGACGATGCCTCTCATTATATTTATAACCAAGTTCTAAGGTCAATAGGAATGTCTCATTTTCGTAAGCGTTGTTGTAGATTTTTTACTAATTATGGCGATTTTATATCTAAGAATGTATATTATAGCCTGTTCACTAACCCACTGCTGGGCAAAGGCCTCCACTTCTGTCCTTCATTACGGCCTGTCCTAAGCATGCGGCCACGTTCTGTCCTCAAAGCTATCCAAATCGTCTCCACCTTCGCCTCGGTCTATATATCTACTTACCTATTATTTGTCGTTTTCAGTGGTCATTTAATCAGCAGTACACAATCGCAGAAGCCTTACTTTATCGGCATTTAGATTGCTCTATTTATTTACAATTGCGTCAGACGAAGAATATTGGCGTTGGCTCCATTTTATTTTCCTCTCGCTCGATGTCTCAATTTACGAGCTTCTTGTAAAGACCCCTTAATGAGAATTGTGTTTTAGTTTGAAGGGCATCGTCACGGGCTCTGGCAGCTAAGCATAAATAATAAGGTACCACCAGATCTCTAAAGGGTTTTTAAATAACCCCTTCAATGCTAGCCGGTTTCAAGCCTTGGATAGCACGAGCTTAGGCACGAGCATTGAATTGTCTAGTTAATTCGGAGACTTCTAAATTCTGATAAGTAAGGATATTTGGTTTGTCTTCCTAAGTACCCTCCATATACCTGTGTGCTTTCTTCCACCTTCTTGTTTCTATACTTTGTGATCCGTTGGAGGTTTTATAGGTAATTTCCGAAGTAATAGAGCTTATGGAGCATGAGCGATGGGACTTTAGTTACGAAGCTTGTCTAACAAAAAGACGTTAGCAATCTCGTTCGGCTTAGTAATACAACGTGAGCCCGACCGACCCACATCTCGATTATTTTTTACTTCGTTCTCTCTGCTCCGGCTTACAAAATAGTTACCTATACAAAAAACGCTCAAGACCGTTGAGTATGGATTGGTACGTTTACTAGGTACTTAACATTTTTTATTAACAAAAGCTTACAAATTACCTCCTAGCCTGTCTGTCATTATGATATATTTCGTTATGCAAAAACAAAAGACGACAGTAGCTGGTTAGAAAGCTAACATCTGTATATCATATGCCGTTAACGATGTCAGCAGGCATAGCACAGCCGGCTGCAACGATCTCTAAGGCCGGCTGTAGACAATACAAAGACAATACGTGAGATAGTTTGATTTTATCTCATTCTGTCCTATGGATTTAGTAAGAGAGGGAAATTGTTACATAATCCGTGACAAAGGCCTGGTCTTGGCGCGCGTGTTGGTCCTGCAGGTTAGCAGGAGTCATGACTTGAGCCTAACTAGGTCCTCCCTGTCATCTTTCACATTATGCTACGTGTGTGGGTAAATTTTGCTAAATCTTATATGATAAACGTATCAGTGAATTTATGGAGACTGATGGTTATGTTGTCCAATGATTGATACATTGCGTAATGTTGATGGGGTTAAAAGGTTTATTAACGCAGCTATAAACATAGTCCAGTTTTAAGATACTCGCGCAACTTATCAGATCTGAAAAGTTAAAATGGGTCGACGTATTCCATATTCTTTGGGTCTATGATTGATCCGGCGAAAATACATAAAATGACTTGACGAAAACGTTTTATGTGATGTGATTTCTGTTCGGGTGATAAGGATAGCCTTTCGATGTTAGCGTCTACTCACGCATACGGCTACATCTACACATAGGTTAACTCGTTACACAATCATAAGTTATTTAAATAAGCGGCAGTTTCACGCAGTTTGAATAATATATGGACATAAGTTTGGTTAGTGACTGAGGTTGTAATACAAAATATCACTAACGCGGTACCGATAATTTTGTGTAACGGAATTCTGTAAACTGTCGTGAGCGACCAATTTGAGTAGACAAGTTACTCAACAAAAGCAAGTCTCAATTGTTGGAACCGCTTTTTTATCGTATATACATAGAGCATAATTCATGGCGTAAGCTTCCTGCATTTAAGAGCTTGGACATTAAATGCATGCATCTGAAAGTTAATGCTTTAGTTGTTTTAACTGTTGTAATGAACTGTTCCGTCGAATTTAATTTAGAATGGGCGGAAATATCGCGGTGCTCACGAAAATGGAACACCGTTGTTCGTGTAAATAGGCTAATTTTACGTGGGGATAGTTTTTAGGAGTAGCTATAAAACGATTGCAAGTAAATTGTTTAGTATTCATGATTCATGAGGGAGCCGTTACAACGATCGATATTGTAACGACATCTGGCATGTTTTGTCACTTGCAGTCTTGCAGTTACATGAACTTTGCTCAGCTCATTCATCTCTTACTCCTATTACGGATAATTTATGAATACTTAACATTTAACTACTTACGCACCCTACGCAAACATGAATGTAAATTGATATTTAAATGCAGTAAAGTAACCATAAATCTTTCAAGGCATGCTTTTATTCTGAAAGTATGTATATTAACTTTGTTAAAACGCAAACGGATCTTTATTGTGTTTTGTCCTGCGTGTAATTATAATATCTACAGGATCCTTTTTAGACTTGTTCACATGGCAACTAAGTTCAATAACCTTAGGGAACCAAGGAGCCAATAAGGGCAAGTTGATTCTACCGGCTTGATTTCCTTAAATATTTGTATAGTCATTCTAGTAGATAACGCGCCAGGATAACGCATAGGTACTTTGTGACAAAAAATAAACTGGCATGTAGGTATGATACTGAGATATCTAAGTCAAAATAAAAAAAATACTAATGATGGACATGACATTATTTTGCACAAAGTTATGCCAAAATTGTTTACGAGTTTTAAGAAAACATGTTCATGAGAGGAAACGAAATTATTGCGAAATTAATAAGGTCTAAAACTGCCTTACATTAACGTATAAGATTTGAATGATTGAGACATCGTGAGGTAGTAAACGTGTAAAGCATAAAGAATACAAAAGGAAGGTAAGGTCATGGAAAGAGATCAAAAAAATAATCTGTGTCTGTCTAAAGGTTAAATATTCAGTAATCGTCGCCGGCGCTGGCAGGCTCGTTTCTGTTTGCATAATTCATTGATCGATTCAGTGGCGTAGGCAACAAACGCGATGTTTATCTGAATTTGAAATCAACATTTCCGACTATCCCTGACGTCAAACTCTAATAAATATGCTCGTGATATGCCCACATCACTGCTATGATATTCACAGGTAACTTTAAATATAGTTTCGCTTTTCGTTTTCCGTTTCGTAGCTGACTGCTGTGATCTGGTGGTTCTGGTTGAACTGAGCTCTGCTTTATTTATGTTTGTTTCATAATCATCAATAGAAGGAAAATAACTGATCTACATTTTATTTCGATGGTGTCTGCTATTATGTCCAACGTCTGATATGCATAGACTTTATCAGAACTGCATTCTGATTCAACCGTCAAAACATCTAAAGTATTATCTCGAAAGTGGTATGAAGGAAATGAGGAAGGCAGGTGAACGTCACGGAATCATGGATTATTCCTTGACTGCTATCGATTCGCTGCAGAGGTTAATGACTTTTACGTAAGCATCGACGAAAGTTGCACATCATGACTTATTTTTCTGTTCAGGCTACAAGCTTGCACCTTGCTAACTTTACGTTCTACGATAGCGGACGAAAGAAATTGTGTCAACGACAGTTATCAAGAATTTGATTTAATGCTTATCTAGAGTCACAGGCACCCTGTTATCTTGTTTGGTGTAGTAACGAAGATAACATCAGTTTTGTGATAAATGTAGGTGGGTATTATCATCCCGTTCTCAAAGAATAACATTATGCTACGCGGGATTTTAAGAGATTAGAAAATTTATGTAAAATCTCAATTCTTTTGAGCGTTAACAGGCAATCAATCAGGATAAGTAGGTATATTCTTGGGAGATTAGTTCGTAAGTAGTATTTCTTTTAATACAAAGAGAACATTATCAGCATAATTATTGGCCGCTGTTATCTTTATCACATAACTGTGTCACGAAATGAGTTTTATCTAGGCCAAGCGTATTTTAAGGCGTGTTTTTGTGAATCGTAAATGTTCAAGGATTTTCTTAAATAAAGATGCAAATACGTAAATGTACATATTATTTATATTACGTATTTAAATATGACGTAGGAAATATCTCAAGCAGGCTTGGGTTCGATACGAATTTCTAAATGTAGCCGTAGACATTTTATATAGGTACCTTAAAGAAAATAGAAAGTTGAGATCTCGTAGATGTGTGAGCATGGGCAGCGTCGATGGCGTCTATTGTTGGCGGCATCCCGTTGCCATCTATTATTGACTCGACGCTGGAGATAGTTGGCGATGCGCCAGCGCAGACCACGTGTTCGCCCGTCACGGGACGGGACGTGCGCGTCCGATTCCAACCACCACCGTGCCCCCTGCGTACACGCTTGGCTCCCGTGAACGTTAACAACCGGCGTTAGCCTAAAAACCTGATTCGATGCCTGTTTTTATTCATGAACCACATCGGCTACATTTATAGAAACAAGTACTTACATGATGAAATATCGCGTATAGTCAAGGCAAGTTACTATACTAACTACGTACAAGATTAGAAATAAATGTAGATAATCAACATCCGCTAACACAATTTGATCAATAATAAATTTAACTTGAATTCGCGATCGTTATTTATAATCGTCATTCCTAAACAACAGATAATGATCTGCGATAATCTTAATGTGTTTAACTTCTTGTTGTAGCTGAAAAACAAGATAAACAATCGGCTAAAATGAAAAAGGACGTAGGCGTGAAAGCAGTCGCTTGTAGTAACGGGCACGCGAAAACGCCTAACGGACGAGCAGATGACGAGGGCGGCGGCGGCAGTGCCTCCACGCCACGCGTTTCCTACGCAGCGGCAGCGCGCAAACCCCCCTCTCCACATACTAACAATGTTCCAGCACCTTTCCCGCCAAATACAGGTTATTTATTATTCATGCATTAGGTATTTTCTGACAAAAACTGAAACTAACACCCGAACATTGGGCTTTTTGGATTTTATCAGAGTAAGCGTAATATCCGGCAGTAGACTGTAGTGGGCCACTAAAGATTCAATTAGATAGTCGAGTTGTCTATTAACCATCGTGACCTTAGAAGTATTTCTCCAAAAGTATATTTTTCTATTTATCATTTGTGCAATTGCTTTCAGAATCGCAAAAGTCAAAGGCTAATGGTGAAAAGTCATCACAACAGAAATCCGACACCAGCACAATGAAAGTCAACGAAGATGGATCAATACCAAGCGATAATGATAGTAAGAATGATAATATAGGTACCAAAGAACCAATAGTGAACGGCACAGAAAAACCATGCGAGCCCATCGTCAATGGTGACCCAAAAAAAGAATTAGATTGTGATATTAGCAGTAGTGATAATACTAAAGTAGTTTCTAATGGAATTAACAGTGACTCCGACGATACTAAATCTATTAAGTCTGATGAAGGACAAGAAGTTATACCGATGGTGTGTCCCGTTAAGCAGTCTGAAGGTAAACAGAATTCTGATAAAAAGAAAGAAAAGAAAACTAAAGTCACAGATAAGTCTAGTGATTCCGAAAAGAAGAAGGAGCCTGTAAATGATAACAATAACGAAGAGAAGACGGCTGATGAAACTGTCAATAGTAAGGAAGAATCCGATAAAGTTAATGGTGATAGTAGTAAGATCGTGAACGGGGATGGGGATAGAGAGTCGTCACCGAGCGAGGATGGGGACGACAAGAAGAGAGACGCTGAGGTTGTGTTCATTCAAGACATGGGCTTTACTGTAAAAATTGTGAGCCCTGGAGCCGAACCTTTAGATATCCAAGTAAAGTATATTTTTCGCACGAATGCTTTCCCATTTAACAAGTTCGGTTGGTTTATTTACCTTTAGTGTGTATTTCCGCAGGTATCTAGCATGGAGCTCGTCCAAGAGATCCACCAAGTATTGATGGATCGCGAAGACACGTGCCACAGGACATGCTTCTCTTTGCAATTAGACGGTGTCACTTTGGACAATTTTGCTGAGCTAAAGAATATTGAAGGGTTAAAAGAAGGATCGGTTATAAAAGTATGTAGTGAACCTTTGTGTCTTTTTTATGGATTGTTAAAGACCATGTTTTATAATCTAATGCTTTTGTTATCACAGGTGGTAGAAGAACCATACACGATGCGTGAGGCTCGTATTCACGTTCGCCATGTCCGAGATCTCCTCAAGTCAATCGATTATACAGATGCTTACGCTGGTCAAGAGTGCAGCTCACTAGCTTTCCTCAATGTCATCACCCAAGGCGACATCTTAGGTACAGCTTTAAATTGTATGCCGTTTCATGACGTTTTGTCTTCTGGCGTTGAAATTCTGCTTTATCAATAAAGTGTGATATAATATTGCTTACAATGGTGTCACGTCACATAAATAACACGACGTCTCTCAATAACAGTAATCATATCTATTGTCTATTTGCATAATAATGTCGTAATGAATATGTTTAGATTAGAGTGTAGATCTAAGGGTCAGTGTGTTGACTTTCCGATTGTTTATAGAAAAGAAGAAATCTCGGCCTGAAAGCGTCGACTGCACTCCGCCGGACTATATAATGCCAGGTAGCACCGAACGGCCGCTTCTACCGCTGCATCCAGGGCTAACTAAGGAGAACAAGGCTCCTCAATGTCTGAAGGTATGTTCATTCGATCTGTCTCATTAATTATTATTCATAATAATTTATGAACCTTGAGAACGGAGTGCAAGACTAACGCTGATTTAAAATTCAAACGATTTGATAATGTTTTTGTTTGGACTTGCAAAGTTTCGTGTTTGATATTCAAAAGCAGACTGTGGACTGTCGAACGATATAGTGAGAACTTTTGGCGTTTGGTCAGGTGCTAACCACGTCTGGGTGGAACCCGCCGCCCGGGCCGCGCAAGATGTGCGGGGACCTACTCTATCTGCATGTCGTTACGCTCGAAGACCGCCACTTTCACATCACAGCGTGCCCGCGCGGATTCTACCTCAACCAGTAATTATCCTTTTAGTTTTAATTTTTAATGCAACAATAATTTTAATATGCAGTGGCTTTGAGAATTTGGCTATAGTTTGCACCTCACTGCTATAACATTGGCCAATGAGTATATTGGAAAAAAAAAATTGCGTCTGAAATAATTTACATCGTCGCCAATATTATTCAATATTTTAAGTGTCTGGATTTATGCCACGATGCCCATGGATTACGTTTCCGCGATAACTTTGATTTATTACGTTTTAGGTCAAGCTCATATTTTTTAACACATTTATGATTTAAATTATAATTGACTTTTTATCTATAATTCTTACACACGAATAATTGGGTGTTCATGTCATTGCCATTTTTTTTAATTATCGGTTTGATGACGATTTCGTCTCTTTTACATACGACTTATAAGCATTAGATGACTTGGCGTTTATTTTTAATACTACCTACCTTTACAATGAAAACAGATCCACCGAAGAAGTGTTCAACCCCCGTCCTGCCAACCCGTCCCTGCTGTGCCACTCGTTAATCGAGTTGCTCAGCATCGTGTCGCCCGCGTTCAAGCGGAACTTCGCGCTCGTACAGAAGAGGCGTATGCAGAAACATCCCTTTGAAAGGGTCGCCACCCCGTACCAAGTGTATCAGTGGGGCTCGCCGATGCTAGACCACACCGTTGACGCCATACGCGCTGAAGACAGTAAGTGTCCCTTTTTATTATTACTTTATGACCTAAAAGCTTCGTCAGTAATTCCGAAATGAGTAAAAATGTGTGAGGTGGATTGAACCGGATCCCGCTTGTCTAACGTTACATTAAATTTATCTTCAAGTTCAAACAAAAGTCAAATGCGAAACGCATATAAATATAATTATTCGCGAGAAAAGACACAGTATCTTGAGACAATGAATGTATTAGACCCAGAATACATTTACATTTTTATTATCGCTAACAGCGGAAAATATTATGATTTGAAACTAAAATAAATGGACTCTGTATAACCGGGCGAAACTCATTCCTTAATGTTTTCTTTCTTAATGAAAGTCACATCGTAAAAGCTTTGTATGATTTTAAAATAGTAATGAAATTTGTTTTCTCACCATCTTAATTACTTATTTGTTAAAAAAAAACTAACTACGCGATGTTTTAAAGTCAACGCGGATGAGGTCGCGTGCAGAAGCTAGTGTTTAATAATCTGCAATTAATTAACGACATACCTACAACTATTTAAACAAGTCGCCTGATTGAATAATCGAAACATTTCACAGTGCATGATGACATTATTTATTATGATTTTGCACCTTATCTCGTTTCCTGGGGTTTGATATTCAAAAAATATAATAAGCTTGTTTATAATATTTATTGTAAATAATCTTATGAGATTGGTTGTCATAACTGTATAGGTAAAAAATATGTGAATATATGGAGTTGGCGCTGAAGCCGGTCCAGGATAGGTACGTTGGCGTGAGGACCTCGATGCACTCCAAAACAATTGGCCAATAACGGAATCATGGATATTAGGGGAGACCTTTACCCAGCCGTGGGATGACGTGTGTAGAATAAAATAAATTGTAGAAGTAGAGTTGTAAACTTGGTTTACCTTTATAGGTCTACCATCAATAATGGATGTGGACACTGATTTTCATATGTGAGAGATAAAATCCGAGAGGCGGCTAGCCAATTGCTCGATGGCATTTACACTAACCTGCAGCTCTTACCACTAGTTTATACTTGCTTAGTCTACCTATGTGTCTGGCAATTTGTTAGTTCCTCGGGTTATAAGTATTTAGTATTTGCCATGAAGATATAAGCGTTCGGGGTTTCCGAACGCGATACGTCCATACATTTGGATGGATTTACTGCGTTCGGAATCCCCGATTCGATATTTCGAAATGGAATTCCGTACGGAAATTCCGTATGTATGTGGCGGGCCTTAGATCGTTAGAAATAAATAACAATTGATATCGAATCGGTCTAGATTAGATGCTGACAGAATTAACAATACTTTATATTTTGTATACAGTAATATAGCCGTGTACCCGATGGAATTCTTCATACCCGGGATATATTTCCAAAGACGTTGATACAACTGACTTTTATTCATAAGGAGAAACCTAAACATCAATTTCCATAATTATAACTTGAAAAATTACGAACTTCTATCCTCTTTTAAATCTCCTTAGGGGGAAGAATTAAAAAAAAAATCTTGGAGTTCACCAACGTTTCCTAGATCCCTCGGCTTAGGCTGTGCGTTGTCGGTCAGTAAGTGACTGAGTTTTATTTTTATTGTTTTATTAGTAGACTAGCTGTGCCCGCGGCTTTGCCCGCGTGGAAATTGATGTTTATGATTAGTCTGTCTTATTCCAGAGCCTACACTATCTGCGTTTCACGTTAAAATCAGTTTAGTAGTTATGGAGTTACCGACGCGCGACGTGGCAACAAACATTCACACATACAGACACATACACTTATTTAGCTTTTGCCTGCGACTTCGTCGGCGCAAAATTTAAATTTAAAAAAAACGGACTCGATCCCGTTTCCCGGGTCCCGGATCCGGTTTGCTGGATCCCAGATCCAGTTTGCCGGATCCCATATCCCAGATCCCGTATCCTGGAACTCGTTTCCCGGATCCCGTATCTCTGATCCCGGATCCCGGACATCGTATCTCGGATCTCGTTTCCCGGATCTCGGATCGCGTTTGCCGGATCCCGTATCCCATAATCCTTGATTCCGGATACCAGACCCAATATCCCGGATATCACGTATCCCGGATATCCCGTATCCCGGATATCCCGTATCCCGGATATTCCGTATACTGTATCCCGTTTACCGTATATATCACGTATCCCAAAACCGACTTGTATTTTTAAGAAGACATCTAAACACCAATTTTCATACTTAATTCTAACTTAAAAAATGACGAACTCCCATACAAACTTTCATCCCCTATTCTACCACCTTAGGGGTTGAATTTTCATACACCCTGTAATTATTATTATTTTTATTTAAAGAAACCAAAACAACTATTAACTATCAAAAATGACTTACTTTCATCCCCCATTTAAACCCCTTAGGGGTTGAATTTTCAAAAACCCTGATTTTAACATTTTTCATTCTTTAAAAGTCACCTAATCACCAATTTTCATACTTCTAACTTGAAAAATTACGAACTTGCATTCAAACTTTCACCCCTTATTTAACTTTAGGGGATGAATTTTAAAAACCCTGAAATAATTTTTTTACATATATAAAAATAAACCTTATCACCAATTTTCACAATTCTAACTTCGAAACTGACAAACATCTATGCAAAATAACATACAAACTTTCACCCCCTATTTTACCCCCTTAGGGGTTGAATTTTCGAAAACGCTGAAATTATTTTTTTACTTATATAAAAAGAAACCTAAACACCAATTTTCACAATTCTAACTTCAAAACTGACAAACATCCATGCAAAATAACATACAAACTTTCATCCCCTATTTTACCCCCATATAGGTTGAATTTTCAAAAACGCTGAAATTACTATTTTTAGTTTTTTTAAAGACACCTAATTACAAATTTTCATAATTCTAACTTGAAAAATGACGAACTTGCATACAAACTTTCATCCCTTATTTAACCCCCTTAGGGGATGAATTTTCCAAAACCCTGAAATTATTTTTTTACATATATAAAAAGAAACCTAAACACCAATTTTCACAGTTCTATCTTCAAAACTGACATACATCCATGTAGAATAACATTCAAAACTTCCATCCCCTATTTTACCCCCTTAGGGGTAGAATTTTCAAAAACGCTGAAATTAATAATTTTTGTTTTTTAAAAGACACCTAATCACAAATTTAAATAATTCTAACTTCAAAAATGACGAACCTACATACAAACTTTCATCCCCTATTTAACCATCTTAGGGGTTGAAATTTATAGGTATGATTAGCCTATGTCTCCTTCCAGAGTTTACACTATCTACGTTTCAAATTTCATTAAAATCGGTGCAGTAGTTATGGAGATACGTGGTAACAAACATTCACACACACACACACACACACACACACACACACACACACACACACACACACACACACACACACACAGTTACTTTCGCATTTATAATATTAGTAGGATTACTGAACGGTTCATTATTTTCTATGCAGCGTTTTCATCAAAGTTGGGTTACGAGGAACACATCCCTGGTCAAACGCGCGACTGGAATGAAGAGCTGCAAACCACTCGCGAGCTCCCCCGCGCCACTCTACCAGAACGATTGCTCCGCGAGCGCGCCATATTCAAGGTGAATGCAATTTATGTGCGAATAAAACTTCGTTATACAATCGTGCGCTACACGCAACTGTAGTTAAATGACTTACATTAACATTATCTTAATGTTTGTTATCGGCTATTGTCTTCTTTCAGTATAGTTAGAAATATATTGAACAGTTACTATAATCAGCTTTTTTTTCACCGCTTATGTATGTAAACAGTTCATCGACCTCCACAGAGGTCAAATATAGGTTTGATAAATACAAATCTCGATACGTCTGAGGGATGTGTTTTTATGAATTATTCCCGTTTGTCCTCAACAAACAAGAATTCTGAAATCTGTCCCCCTGTTACGTATGAGAGCTACTTTGGACTATTTTCTAAGCTTTGAATAATTTTGGTAGTCAAACCATAAAATCGTTGACCTAATTAAAATTACCCAAAACCAGTCTGTTGGTAGTCCACTGGACGACAGTGTACCAATTTTTGACATGAAAATAATATATTAATATTATTTTCATGTCAAAAATTGGTCATGATGATGGTCATGATGATGATGACCATGATCAATGGTTTTCCGATGGAATGGAAATGTATGAAAGAAGTGAGAAGACTTGGGCCCCTGGAGTCCTATTACGAACTCGGATTACCTGTTTCATTCGTTCGTGTTTTTCACACTAATAGCTCCGGAAACGGGTCAAAATTCGAAGTCCGAACAATACGGATACGAACGGTACTAATATTTATATTCTTCCAGGTGCACAGTGACTTCGTGGCGGCGGCGACGCGCGGCGCCATGGCCGTGGTGGACGGCAACGTGATGGCCATCAACCCCGGCGAGGAGCCCAAGATGCAGATGTTCATATGGAACAACATATTCTTCTCGCTCGGCTTCGACGTGCGCGACCATTACAAGGACTTGGGCGGCGATGCTGCCGCTTTCGTTGCACCCGTGAGTTTCCAACTTCATGTTTTATTAAATAGTATCCGCAATACTCAAGTTTCCTACATTCGGTAGAAACCCATCCATATCATTGGGCACAGGAATGAGGATATTTCATTTTCCTTACCTCATATGCAGGAAAGTAGTAAGTTAAATGTAATTAAGCGAGTTAAGTGTGGATTATATTTCATTATTTGTATTGAGTTTACGAAAACATAAATGGATGCCATAGTTCTAAAAGGCACTAAATCCAAGTTGATAAAATATAAAAATGAACTTAGTGCCTTCTTTGTAAAAGTCACTAAATGTAGATAAAAATGGAATTAATGACTTTTAGAACTAAGGCATCCTATTTAAGGCAAAATAATGTTTTTTTACGACGATAAGAAAAAAGTTTCAATTACTTTCCTTTTTGCGTTTTTTCATCGCAATACAAAGAGGCGTGTATAAGTTTGAAGCCATTCAGTAACAGCTTAGATCGATTACGGATAAACATAATTTAAACGCAGCTTTTCATAGTAGAGTCACACACACAACCACATGTCAGTAAATCAATTCATTTACATATTATACATACATAACTATCACCGCGATGATGGACTAATTTTGATGTTCAAATTTGTTTGCGCTTCGAGTTCGAAAGTTATTTTTCATCACACCCATTCGAAAAAGTCAATTTGCCTTTCAAGGCTAGCGGGAGCAAAATTCTATTTTGCTCTCATGGGAGTTTTTGTTTCTCCTTCCTGATTGATCAGCGTTCGTGCTTCTGAATTGAATGTGAAAAAAACGAACGTCTAATAAATTTAAGTTATTGCAAATAATAATGAAAAATGAGTTCGAGTAATGGTGTGATGATATATTATTTGTTTGGATACTACATAATATTATGAGAGTTTCGAGTAGGTAGAGGTACACGTAGCTTTTTCTTTTTCTCATAGGTAGTGATGAAAAATAGTATGTATCACTCAGGGCCAAAATATTTTGTCCTCGGGCGGCGTATATTGAATTCCTCGCAAAGCTCAGGATTCTACTTTAGAATCCTTCGCTTTCCTCTGAATTCAAAATAACGCCCTCGTGGAACAAAATATCACTTTGGCCTCATGTAACACAAATAACTATTCTCTAGCGCAATGACCTCCAAGGCGTCCGCGTGTACAGCGCGGTCGACACCCAAGGGCTGCACACTCTAGGCACCGTCGTGGTGGACTACCGCGGCTACCGCGTCACGGCGCAGTCCATCATCCCCGGGATCCTGGAGAAGGAACAGGAACAGAGCGTCGTGTACGGCAGCATCGACTTCGGCACCACTGTGCTGTCGCACCCCAAGTATATGGAGCTGGTGAGTTCATTGAAAGGGGTTTATTTTGTTTCCAAAATTCAAGACACATTCTGGAGAAAGTATGGGAACAGAGCGTGAGAGTATCGTAACAGTAATGTACCATTCACATCGAACGGAGTGCATTTACAAAGATTAAATTCGAGTATCTTTTCAGCAATTAAAGTTCATATCTCCATGGAAATATGAAATTTAATAACTGTAAAAACACTTTAACTTCCTTTACCACATTGTGAATTAGCTCTGCTCGATGTGAATCGCTTAATACTTGAAGAAGTATGTAATTTTTGTTTCTTTCATTACCATCTTATCTCGTATCTTTGCTTTAGAGATACGGATCTAGTATTCAGATTCTATTATATTTTAAGCGATAATGTGCGTCTACTACTAGCTAACGTTTAGTTTTATTATAAATCGTTTTTCTTCCCGTAGTTGAGCAAGGCTGGTCAGCAGTTAAAGATAATGCCACACTCAGTGATCAGTGCTAACGGCGACACAGTCGAGCTGTGCTCCAGTGTAGAGTGTAAGGGCATCATCGGGAACGACGGGAGGCACTACATACTGGACCTGCTGCGCACCTTCCCGCCTGACGTCAACTTCTTGCAGTGTTAGTATAATACTCGATTATAAGCTCCCCTCCCAGTACAGTTTAGGAAAGACACTGTGACTTGAATATTTTCTGTACTTCTACTGGCAGACTTCAGGCGCCATTTAGGTCATTGTCGTTCAGATATAATGGAAAGATACGTAACACAAGTAATTTGTGTAATGTATCAAAACTCGTACACACTCACACGGTTACAGTTTTTTAGGTGGACATAAAGCTCTCCTAAAAGTTTCATTTTAATACAGGATGTTTATTTTAAATTTAATTAATGAGGTGTTTCATTTTTCATATTTTTAGTGGACGACGACGAACTAAGAGAGGACATCAAGACCATGGGGTTCCCGATAATCCACAAGCACAAACTCTGTTGCCTTAGACAGGAATTAGTTGATAGTTTTGTTGAGTAAGTATACATCGCAACTTCTTAATTCGAAGTCACGCGTCATTTTACTGGATTCAATTAACGTGGTATATTTTGTTCAGGGCTCGCTATTTCATGTTCATCCGTTACGCCGCTTTCCATCTTCAACAACTGAGTACCAAGCGTCGCGACACAGAACAGAAATCGATCGAGGCCAACAAAGAAAACGAAACAAAAGAGGCTGTCAATGAGACTGAGAAAGAAACAAAGCGCGACAACAAGAGCCAGGAGAAGGAGATAAAAGACAAAAAACAGAAGAAAGAAGAAAAGAAAGACAAAGAGAATGCCAAAAAAGAAGACGATAAAAAAGAAGTGGAAGTTGAAAAAGTGGAAGAAAAGAGTGATAAGGGTAGTGGTAAGGGGGATGATGAGTTATTGTTGAATGATAATTACTCTGAAATCGATACGGATGTCGCTAAGAAGATTGTGGAGAGCATTACAGACTCTATCTGCAGTGGTGACAAGCAGGAGACTGACTGTGAGTATCTTAGAACAGGATTTGTAGTTTATGGTCAACAAAGTAAACATGGAAATTCATGTGCTCATATTCATAAAAAATGAAGTAGTAATAACATACATATCAAAGTGTTTAATAACTCTTAAATAATTTTTAATTAATAACTCCCCCACTTCCATCATAGCATGACGATTTATATTGGTTGGTAGGTAGAAGGTTTGATAATATTGTCGTTAAGTGAAAATATAGTGGAACAAGAAATGGTTACTATCCACGGACAGACTAATAAGCCGTAGACCCCAACGTATATCTATCCATCCATTGCATATGTGTCCACATCTGTCATTTTGAACCTTGAACTGACTAATCAAATTTCGACTAGTCCCCCGATTCTCAGCCAACTTTGGACCGTTGCATTGTCATACAATAGTTGACGTAAGCAGTAGCTGTTATTGGTCTATGTTATTATCGCAGCCGGCGAACGTTCGCGTGCAGTAGTAGCGGCGGCGGCCCGCGCCGTGGCTTCGCTCAAGGAGTCCGAGTTCGATGTTCGCTTCAACCCCGACGTGTACTCGGCCGGGATCAAGCACGCCGCCACGCCCGAGCAGCTCGCCAAGCAACGCCATCTAGTGAAGGAGGCCGCCGCCTTTTTGCTCACTACTCAGATACCCGCATTTGTAAGTCCAAACCATATGCCGTGTGTCCACTGGCAAGTAACTTCCGCAATTTCTTGCAGAAGTCACTTGCCAACGTGTTTCTATTGACTGCAATTTTACACAACCATGTACATGTGGGACTTGCAGCAAGTTCGGCAAGTCGCAAAAGTCCACTTGCGTGAGTGTTTACACATTGGAAGTCGCTTGCGCAAGTAAACTTGTGCAAATTTTCTTGCCAGTGGACACACGGCAATAGATTCTTGTTTTAAAAGTTAATTCAGATACTAGTTATGTACCACATTAGTCACAAGCGCAGTTACTTTCACCATGAATACTTCCAGAAAAATATCACTTGCCTTCAACATCATTTTTTATTTCGCATTCCTTCTGCTCAAGGTTCGACTTATGTAGTTTCGCGTTTATTTTTCGGCTGCTATATCGACATCGCAAGAGCGCGAGCAGTACGACATAGAAGAAGAGTCAAATATTATAGATATGACCCATCCATGTTAATAGGTATTTCGCCAGTGACACGTAACAAATACTTTCCGAGCTTGCGATCATTAGTATTCGTAGTGACACTGACAGAAGTGTCCGATAACGTCACCTTAAGCGGTATCTGGTGCCTGAATGTCGCCTTCATTATCCAGGTTCGTGAGTGCCTGGAGCACACATCCGCGCCCATGGACGGCGCGGGGCTGACTGAAGCGCTGCACGCGCGCGGCATCAACGTGCGGTACCTGGGCCGCGTGGCCGCCGCACTCAAGCCGCACGCGCACCTCTCCTACCTCCATGCCATCGCCGTCGGAGAACTGCTGTTGAGGGCCGCCAAGCATATCTACACTGCCTACTTACAGGTAGGGACGATAACATGTTAGAGTCATTTTGGAGGGTTTTAGAAAAACCAGTAGAGTCATGTTTACCATTAAAGAAGCGACAGGAAACGAGGATGCCATATATGCGTAAAGTTCTCCAAAGATCCCCAATTAAAATGCAATGTTTGTTAGATTCCAGCAAAATTGTTGTTCTACGCAAGTTTGGTGGTTGTGTGGCGGTGCGCCTTTTGCTTATGAATACATCTCGAGGAATATTTGTTTATCGTTATTTCGCGCTGCATATCCGACTGCGACACCACTTATTCTCTTCGCCTACCTATATAATTTCTATCGGGCTAGGCTCGTCACAATCTCCGTTACTACTGTAAGTCAGGATCGACAATGGCGTCCATCAATGTCGCCCAGGTTTAAACCTCGACGAGATCCGGGGAAAAGCTAAATTGTTTCGGAATCCGGAAGAATTGGATCAAAACCAAGAATATGAGGTGTTGGAAGGATATTGAAATTGGTACATGGTGACACAGGGTTGCGAGCCGATGTGTATCGGTGCGGGCGTGGCGCACTTCCTGAACTGCCTGCTGGGCGCGTGCCTGTCGCCGGCGCTGAGCGCGGCGGAGACGCCGGGCGCGGCGCGCGGTGCCGCGCGAGGCGGCCGCGGGCGCCGCGCGCGCCGCCACGCGCACGCGCCCGCGCCGCCCTCACCGCACCCCGACTGGCAGAACCTCACCCCTAGAGCGCTCTTCTCGCAGATCAAACACGAGCTCAAGGTAATACTAAACTTCGTCAAGCGATCCCACGATGGTCCGAGCCACGTCACCATCAGTGTATCAAATGATCCATGTGAAATGCAATCTAAAAATAAATGACTAGAATTAAAATGTCGAAATATACCTATACCATTGCGTTGTATTACAGACTTATTGGGGCTACGAACTGAACGCCGAAAGTGTAGATTCTATCATTGAGAAACATGGTCTACAGAAAATTTCTCTCCTAAGGTTTGTAATTCTTTAATCACTAATTTGATTAAATTTTGTGGTATTACGATTTTGTGGATTAAAACTAAAACGAAAAACTATTTCTTGCAGATCCTTCGCCCTCAAAGTCGGCTTACAGATTTTGCTACGCGAGTACGACTTCGACAATAAGAACAAGGCCGCGTTCACTGCCTCTGACATTATGAACATATTCCCCGTCGTCAAACATATCAATCCTCGAGTGAGTACATTTAATTTACACACATATTCACCAAAATGTAAGTAGTCTGCAATTTTTGCAACAAAACAAAAAACATTTTTTTTAATAGCCTATCGAGGGTCTCACTGCTTGGCAAAAGGCCTTCTCTTTTCGCTTCCACAGGTCACCCACTAAGGTGACCAAATCATCACAGCATCTTCACCTCGGTTTTCCATCCTACTAATATGTATTATAAATGGTAAAGTTTGTATCAATGTTTGTTACCATGTATCTCCAAAACTACTAAACCGATTTTAGTGTAATTTGAAATGTAGATAGTACGCTCTGGAATAAGACATAGGCTAATCCCATTTCCACGCGGGCGAAGCCGCGGGGCACGGCTAGTAAGACATATATTTTGAAACCTAGAATACATTATATAATCCAACAAGTGCAATAATAATTCCTGTATTTAATTTATTATAAATTTTATTGTAGGCGTCAGACGCATACAACTTCTACACGACCGGCCAGAACAAGATCCAAGCGGGCGCCGTCTCAGAAGGTCACGAGTTGATCGCGGAAGCACTGAATCTGCTGAACAACGTGTACGGGGCGATGCACGGCGAGATCGCGCAGTGCCTGCGCATGGTGGCGCGGCTGTGCTACGTCACGGGCGAGCATCGCGACGCCATGGCCTACCAACAGAAGGCGGTGCTCATGTCCGAGCGAGTCAACGGCATTGACCATCCATATACTATTACTGAATACGTAAGTTTAATCTTCTTCTTATCGTTTGGTTAGTGGCCAATCTGTAGGGCTAGCATAACCGCCATGACAGGACTTATGTCGCACCGAATTGCTCTCTTTCTACCTTAATGCATAGGAGAGAATGAGACAAAATAGATTTATCGCGCGTTTTGTCTTGTCGCGGTCCGGTTGTGCTACTAGTGCTGGTGTCAGTTCAAGCCGCCCGAAGGCCTCTGACAGGGCTTAAGGACTGCTGTGTAGACGATAACAACCGAGACCGACTTTTAACGTCAGAGACGCTCAGTTCAAATGCCACTAAATGGTCACCCATCTCTGACTGACTTTGCCAAGCGTTGCTTAACCTCCGATCGTTTACCGATCAGTGAGCAGCTGGCTATGAGTGCTATGAGTTTATCTTTATAACCTTATGTATTTTTATCTGTGAAATGCTCATGGGGGGGGGGGGGGGGGGGGAGAAGTGCAGCTGGATCCCCTGGCTTGATTTGGAATACTTTTTAAAAGCTTTTATTTTTACTACTTAGCCTAAAGAGGTATGCTTATTGCGATGATAGCGTTATTGGAGCGATTTACCACGAAGCGCAGGGTAGCAGACCTGTTCATTGATGCACACGCAGGTTGGACGAACTGCATATTGATCAACGGCGATTTAGATGAAACTGTGCAAAATCATTTTTTTTTTATGCGCGTCAATGAAACTGTTACAACGGATTTCGTAGCCCATCTGCTCTGAATGTATTTTAATCGGTGTGGTTTTGTTCTAGTCTCACTTGGCATTGTATTGCTTCGCGAATGGGCAAGTCAGCACAGCGCTGAAGCTCTTGTACCGCGCGCGTTACCTCGCGTTGCTAGTCTGCGGCGAGAATCATCCGGAGATGGCGCTGCTTGATGTAAGTTGAAGATTCAATAAGTTATTTTGGCAGGTTTCATTGAAGACTTTGTATAGGAACTGAAGTGTCTGTAATTGAAAATGAAGAGGAAAACGACCGTAGTACAGTGTGACTTGTATATTGAGCCGAATAAAAAGAGAATTTCGTCGAGATGTCATTACGCCAATATGTATAGTGTCGTTACGATGTTTTATTATGGTGGATTCGCGGTGCCTTATTACATTCATAGCCTAATCGAAGAAATTAGCAAATTGCATAGACCATTTTAGAAAGGTAAACTGCCCCAAAAAATGGCGAATTACTAAACTGGTCGGTTGATTCTAACCGACCATTAAATTACGTGAGGCGATTTTGGTGATTTTTCGACCCCCCCTTCCCACTTGTTGAGATGTCGTGAGATTTGGCTCTCCCCTCTCACTTCTTCTTCTCATCGTATGGTTAGTGGCCAACCTAGTGTCAGAGTTGTTCAAGCCACCCGAAGGCCTCTGACAAGGCTTAACGACGGCTGCTTAGATGACAACAACCGGGACCGATATTTTACGTGCCCTCCGAAGCACGGAGATGCTCAGTTCAAATGCCACTAAATGGTCACCCATCTCTGCCTGACCTTGCCAAGCGTTGCTTAACCTCCGAAGTTTACCAATCAGTGGTTGCAACTGGCTATGAGCGCCTCAAACCGCCCTCTCACTTAATTTATGTACGCCCCCTAATGAATATCGGTGTGTTGTGTTGTGCAGAGCAACATCGCTTTGATCCTGCACGCGGTGGGCGAGTACGAGCTGTCGCTGCGGTTCGCGGAGCGCGCGCTGTGCGTGACGGTGGGCGCGCACGGCCCGCGCTCGCTGAAGGCGGCCGTCGCGCGCCACCTGCTCGCGCGCACGCTCTCCTGCCTCGGCGACTTCCGCGCCGCGCTGCAGCACGAGAAGGAGACATACTCCATATACAAGCAGCTGGTCACTACACTATACTACTATATTCTTCTTCCAACTCAAATTTTTTTCTTTGGATTAAACTCGTGCGGGTTCCAACTTCCAAGACAACGTAACTTTTCCCCGGGAATCGTCGAGGGTCAAACCTTGGCGTCATCGTTGGACACCATTGTCGATCCTGGCTTACAAGAGTAACAGTGGTGGGAGTTAGTGGGGGGCCTAGTCCCAAAAAAATACTAAAATACTACACTATTCCGGGATTTTTGCAACGCAACACAGCGTTAAACTCTCTAACGCTCGCTTTGTTATAACGACTGATTCACGAATGTTTTATTTATGAAATATCTTCCTCCAAAATGCGGCCTTCTGACAATTAATTATCTCTTGGTAGTCATAGGTAATTTTTATTTGGTAACTCTTTTTTGATATTGCTTTCTTTTTGTAATGGTATTCTAGTATTCTCTGTTGCAAAATTCTATCCCATTTAAATTTTTTTAATAATTATATTTTACCTCTAATATTTCAATGCTGTCCCAGTCGTGTAGTATCAAAAGCCTGCTTTTATTTTCATTCAATAGTGTGTTGTGTTGTGTTGCGGGTACAGCTGGGCGAGAAGCACGAGAAGACGCGCGAGTCGTCGGAGTGCCTGCGGCACCTGACGCAGCAGGCGGTGGTGCTGCAGAAGCGGCTGGCGGAGGCGTACGCGCGCGGCGCCGGCGGCCACGCGCCGCACGCCGCGCCGCTGCACATCCAGCCGCCCGGCATGGCCTCCGTCATCGACATGCTCAACCTCATCAACGGCATACTCTTCGTGCAGATCAGGTACCGATTTTTTTTTCTAACTCCTAATACCGGTCATTGTGGCGAACCTTGCGGGAGGCCTATATCCTGTAGTGGACGTCTTTCGGCTGAGATGATGATAATGATGAATGTTATTTTGGGCCAATTTTATTGTGTTCAGCTTCTTGTCGATTCGGCTGTGTGCCGAAATTTTTTGTTCACTAGGTTAATACTAACCCCTAAATTTATGATGGACTTACGCTGACATTACAAATCCCTTTTGTTCCTAGAAATGTTCTGCAAAACATTGTCAACTGGCTTATAAACTCTATAAATTTGGGCGTTATTATTGTAATTGTATGTTTTGAAACTAAGCGACGCTTGTGTTATGGCTACCGTACTACGGACCGGGCGCGATCCCAGTAACGACCCGACTAGGTAAATTAGGAAAAAATATTTCCGAAATGTCCACGACGACGCTTAGACCCTCTCTACTCTACAAGATAGGTAGGCAAGCGCGGAGTGAAAGATGTTGCTAATATTAGTTAATCATTACAGCCCTCAAGATATCGAGCAGTTTAAGGCGGAAATCGAAAAAAGACAGTTGAAAGACTTGCCCATCCCCGGCGTTCTCTCCGAGCTCGGCGCGAAGGCCGGCGACAAGCCCAGTGAGGAGGCCCAGGCCGCCGCCATCAAGCAGTTGACGGACACGTTGAAACAACAGGCCGAGAGTTGAAGTCTCGACGCGTAATCTCGAACCTCAATCATAGAATAAATAAGTACAGGAGAATGTGCGAAAATACCCAAAGTAGATTAACCACAAAGAAGAAGAATCGAGCGCAAGCCAATCTATGCAATCCTACGTGTATTTGAGAAAGGTAATATCGTAGTGAGCCACTAAGCCGCGTGTTACATGATATTGTAAGAGTTGGCACGTGTCGACTCGAGCGGGAGACACCAGCCTGTACTATTATTTATTCTGTGGTATACTGCGAGCGCGCGGTAGTCGAGTGGTGCGCCGCGGACTGTGTGTAGTGTTAGTACGCGAGTCGCAAGTCGTGTCGGCGACGCGGCCGCCAGGGGTCGGTAGTGCAGCATGTTTCACTCGTATTGGACATTGTTACTTTATATAATTATTGATTGATGATATTGTTCCTTATCTATGAATGTATGCAGTAGTGAATAGTGTGCTAAGGTTTGATGTAGATTTTTTTTGTTAGTAAAATTTCGAGGATATTATTTCGATCAAATAATTAAGTGTCATCTTGAATGAATTCGCGCGAAGTGCAAAGATTATGCATGTGCATATGGTTTCGCTCAAATCACGCATATTATAGTTTTAATTTTACGCTTCCTTTTGGAATTCACAATTTTATCTACACCCAAAGTAGTGCAATTTTAAGTAGTGATAATAGCAATAAGTTTTGGTTGTGAACCTGAGACAGTGTGCGTCGCTATGTTATGGTACTGGTGCTACTGCCAATTTGTCCTTCATATATATTATAATGATTTTATGAACTGTTATTGTCGAGTATTATTTTTTTTATTAGTGCGGGAGTATATTGTTGAAACACCCATAGCAGTAGAAATTCAGTTATATTGTGATTGAAATGTAACAGGATTTGAGTGTTTCGAGTCCGCGGCAAATAATATTGAATCCCTATTCATTATTTCAGTGCACGATTTTATATTTATTATTTATAAACAAGGTTACCGGTGATGCTCCGTATTTTAATACTGCCTTATGATTACATTTTAGTTTCAGGTTTTAGACGTAGTGCCATATGTATGTAGTGGATGTAAGTTTTTATGTAATATTTTAGTTAGTCTGTGATATAGCATGTTTCGTCATCGAGTCACTTGCCTTGTTTATGCAATAAATAAACCAAACTGGCAATAGTTGGACATCGGGAACTGTTTCGGTACCTAAATTAAGAATTATCAATTCACAAGCATAAATTAGTGGATGTGTTATGAGTAAATATTGTACTTCGATATTGTTATAATGTAAGAAGCCTTGTGAAACTTGTAGCTGCAGTGTATTCACGTGTTATACCTCTAATATAAATCAATATTCTTGTAATGGTATTTGAATTCTTGTCAGTGACGCCAAATGAACAAATGGAAAATGCTGATGTGTGTTTGGGAAAATGAAATTGTATTTAAAGAGTACATGTTTTGCCTTTATAATCTCATCTTGTTATCAAAAGTATTCCTAACCATAACCGAACTAATTTGTTTGACATTGCCATCACCATTCCTACTATCAGACACATTTATTTTAAGGGTCAATTTAATTTGCAATAGCAGCGGTCGGCAGCGAGGCGAAAACAACTATTTTAACCTTTTATTTATACTAAAAGGCGCACAACCATTAATCTCCTCAAGCGACATTATGTTCCTACTTGAAATAAAAAAAGTTTAAATGCTAGGTAAACTTTGTTAAGCTGCCGGGGCTCTGCTATTTCAGAAGTTACATAGCTAAATTGACAGTAATTTCTGTAGGCAATTATTATTTAATATTTTCCGATCTATTTTTTTGTTTAATTGCATCTATTCAATGTCATAGTATGTATTTGAGTTATTCCTCTTGTCCATCCCTAAGGTGATCACCGAGGGTGGAATACAGGAATATTTTCCGTTAATTCATAATTTGATCCAGTGCTTTCTATCGGAATTTGGAAATACCTCATATATAATTTCATTCGATTTCACGCGATCGCACTTTCGATGTCGCGTATCATATTATCAACGACGATGATCATTACTGGTATGTACGCACATCGAAGTGCTAATTTGCTAAATATTTAAGAATGTTGATCAAGTACGTGCCTAAGCAAACAATAATCAAGTTGTTGTTGTTACATTTCTTTAACAATATGATGACAATGTAAATACGGCGCTGTTCGTAGTATGATAATAAAAAATCGTTTTTATAATATTGTTTTATTTTACTTAGTAGGTAAGATTACACAATCTAGGCGGATGGAAGAGTCAATACAAATACAATTTAGCCCCCATACATTGCGACTAGTGATGGGATGTTCTCGAGAACATTCTCACCTTCGGAAACTTACTCGTGAGATTTTTTTATTTTGGGTGACGTTATCCTAACTTTCAATCTTAAAAACAATTAAAACCACCACACTTGCATGTTTAATGAGGTTTATGCCAAGTTTAACATGCTTCAGAAGATAAATTCTCGAAAATTCTCACGAGTAAGTTTCCGAGGGTGAGAATGTTCTCGAGAACATCCCATCACTAATTGCGACTGAAAGTTAAATAGCACAGCTATTATTGAAAACACTTTCATATTGAAGTATGTTTTTTTTTGTATCCTTAATAACAAAATGTTACCATTCGGTAGACAATATAAAATCGAAAACAATGGTTATATTGCTTTGATACAACCCAGTGTACACAATTTTCAGATTTTGACAAAGGATGCGAGGGCGCGTAAGGGTCCGTTCACACAGAACCATTTTTATCACGTTTAAAAAAGAGTTGGGTCACTGAAATAAGGTTTCAATGACCCAAAACTCTTAAACGCGATAAAAATGTGCTCTCTTGTCCGAGCCGGTCTGTGTGAACGGACACTTAACTCGCACTTCCGATTGTACATGCACATGGTAGTAT
This sequence comes from Drymonia ruficornis, assembly GCA_947859195.1. Taxonomy (NCBI): domain Eukaryota; kingdom Metazoa; phylum Arthropoda; class Insecta; order Lepidoptera; family Notodontidae; genus Drymonia; species Drymonia ruficornis. The sequence goes on from OX401918.1 coordinate 7,281,580, forward strand.
ACGAGTGTGCAGCACGCTCGAGCTCGAGTATGGCGAGTTCACTTCCTAGGGCGGGGGCGCGGGCGGGGGCGGGCGCGCGGGCGCGGGCGCGGGCGGCGGCGGCGCACGCGCGGCGCGCGCCCGCGCTCCAGCTGCGCCGCCACCAGCTCGGCCAGCGCGCCGCGCTCCGCCAGCATGGACAGGAACGTGCAGATGAACTCGTCGTAGTTGTGCGTGCGCCGACAGTCGTCCACCTGCGAACCGACCGTTCATCCCCACTATACATGTAAGTTCTTTAGGTACATAAATTAAGTGAGGCGATTTTGGTGATTTTTCGGCCCCCCTCTCCCCTTGGTGAGATGTCGTGAGTTTTGGCTCGACTCTCTCCCTTCCCCTCTAACCTCACGCGAGATTTTTCAAGTCATATTCCAGAGGAGAAACATGTTTTACTTAATTTAACCCAGTTTTCAGGCTATTTTAAACTGTTTCTTGCGGTAAAAAAAGCCGACACCTGCTCTCCCACGTGAGATTGGGTGAGATATGGGCCGACCCCCTCCCCCCTTAATGCCTCACGTAATTTATGGACGCCCCCTTATAAACGCATTACTGAAAGCGAGAAATTAACTCGATTTTAATGTTATTGTGCAACCTGTATGAAAAGTAGTCATGCAGCGCGGGAAAATATGTCCGTGACAGTAGCATACTCACTTTATACATGTCTCTTTTGTCATTTTCGTCGTTCAGAGCCTGCTGACACGACTGTACTTCGTTGACAATGCTGCTCATGAGCGCGTTCAGCTCCGAGTGGGTTAGCAATAGCTTCCTCAGCTTCACTGGCTGCTCCGGCTCACTCTCACAGCACACAAGTACTGGTGAATCATTACTTTTCACTAGCGCTGTTATTGAAGTGGGATATATCTGAAAACAGTAACACCATGTATCCCACTAATATTATAAATGTGAAAGTTTGGATGGATGTATGGATGGATGGATGTTTGCTTCTCAATCACGCCAGAACAGCTGAACGGATCTGGATGAAATTTGGCACAGAGATAGATTATATAGGAATAGCACATAGGCTCCTTTTTTTTTGTTTTTTAATTATGCGCGGACGTAGTCGCGGGTGGAAGCTAGTTTCCTATAAATTACACAGTGCCATGTACAGTCGGCTGCACTTCTCAGTAAACATATCAACCACAAGCTGAGCTCTCTTTTGGTGTCAATAATAAAGAGAGCTCAACTTATGCTGGAAATGTTACCGTAGATGCGAAGCCAACCATAGAAAAAAGTAGAAGTAAGATATTGGTGAAAGTAAAGGTAAATAAATACTCACATCACCTACAATTTGATTGTCTCTATTGATAGTGACAAACTTCACAACTGCACCTTGTTCAACAGGATCAACTAAAATCATCAAAATACAAAATTGAGAATAAAAACAAATTAATTTTGCAGTATTTTGCCAAAAGAAAATAATCCTTAAATTGCGTGTGGGTAGCTTGAAATCAGAACTGCAAATAAAGGTTATGTAAAATGAGAGGAGACTTTACCTAAAATGATGCTGTTATCTTGTTGCGGTCGATCATTGGCGCCAATTTCGATGGTGATTGGCCTCGTGTAGTCGACATCATAGAACTGCACTTGTGACGATTCCAAAGCGGTCAGTATCGTCTCTTCACTGATTTGGACTATATTATCATTTAAGGAGTTCTCACTGCCATCTGATACTGATTCTCCTTGTTCTGTAAAATACAGTTATGCTCAAACTTGTGGGGCACTGCCATACCTTATTTTATTTAATATCTTAGTTCAGTTGTTATCTGAGAACGAAAGCTTGCTTGACATGAAAAGGCTTATTTTTATTATCATATGGTGGTACTGTAGTATTCATAGAGGACAAACAGAGAGGGTAGGTCTAAGCAACTGTGCACTGTGATTCAACTAGGTCCTGACGTCATCACAGTAAGCGCGGCTTAAGTCAGTGTACTACCGGCGTTCGTCCTGTGCACATCTCTTTGGCAACGTTCGCATTCCAAATATAATTCTCCTCGACACTAAATGGTGACACTTTGTACGTCACTCTTACCATCCTAGACATAGAAGCGAAGTGAGTAGTTTTGCTATTGACCAGTAGATAGAAAATAAAGAACTGGGCAGAATCTAACACTCCATCACCCGCGCAAATTGTCACGCGTTGTTTCATAGGGAAATCGAATAACAACAACTCCTCGTTCTATGTCCTCTTTGGACTACCATAAAACTACCCTATCCGTGTTGCTTATTATAGCACTAATTGGAAGAACTAAATGAAATATATTTGATCCAATGCTAAACTGAGTAAAATGGCCTGCATGGGTGACATGCATGTGCATTTCTGTAAATATAATAATAAAAAATATACTTTAAGCTTAAGTTAATTATTTATAGTTATTTCTTGAGACGTACCATTGTACTCCCTCCGTTTATTAAGCATATGCCTTAAATGTTTTCCTATTTTAGAAATGGCTTCTTTCACTCTCTTCTGGTTCAGCTCAAGTGCATTTACTTTTTGTGTTAAAGCAATCCTTCTGTCTGGCACAACCGCCATTAAATTGAATCTGAAACAATTAAGATCATCAGGAGACTGACATACAAGCCGAACATGATCGAATGAATATTCATTGTATAGATTGTGAGCATTTTAGATACAGCCGAAATTAATAAACAATCCTGATTCAATTTTGTGCAATCTTATAAGATTGAAATTACAATCCATTCCTGCCAAATAATCAATAGGAGATTGTGTTTGCATTGGCATGCGGGTGTGAGATCAATAAAATGATATGCAGCAACCCAAGATTGATCTTCTTCATTAATCTTAAATACAAGATACACAATACATTTTGCAAACAATATTATTGTATGGTAGGACCATGTTTACGAACAAAAATTACAGAACACCATTACATATATGAATTTTCATCATGATCACAGTGACAGAATATTAATAATTTATGTGTAGGTACAAAAAAAAACTGAAAATGAAACCTGATATCATGGACCTGCTCCCCTGCATCTCTGCCGAGCCTCTCTGCCATCACCCTCCTGAACTTGTCAGTCCAGTCTTCATCGGCTGCCCATGGTCCATGATCAGTGGGGTACGGCTTCAGGCCATCCAACTCAAACAGATGCCCATTGATAGGCACGAAACTTACAAAGTGATATGCTTCTCCTGAAATGTTAAAAGGTCCACAATTTCATCAATTTCATTGATACAGCGGGTTTGATTCCTGCCAGAGGTAAATTTCCAAAATGGCCTTTTCGTAATTTGCCCTGGTCTGGGTGTCACTGGGATCAATGGACTGGCCATTGTATTGTAGGCATAGTTCAAGCATTGCTTAGTTTGGGACCATACAGTTAGTGTGTAAGTCTGGCGATATTTATTTATTTACATTATAAGATTGGACAAGGCAACTGGGATGTCAAATCCTTATCCTATTAGAGCCCTATTTATCTGCTGCTTTGTTTATTTATTTATAGTATGTGTGTTTAAAAGGATTAACTGACCTGTAAATCTTCCTGTAGAGACACCTGCATTTTTGTCAGTCTTCCTCCTAGCCTGAGGGATTGCATGAGAGTTGTGGGCACAGGCCAACTCTGGGGTGTTGCCTATCGCCCAGCCTTTATTCTCTGGGTTCATGCCTAGAGTGTGATGCTGTCAAATTATATACAAGAAATCAACAACATTTACTTACTTTGTATTGCATGTTGTTAACTGAATATTTACCTTTAACCTGCTCAGTGTTTCTCCCAAATGAAGGTTGGGACAGTTCAATAATATAGAAAGTAAAGCGTGTGTAGCACAACTATTAGGCACCATTTGTTGGGCGAAAAATATATTGTTAATTGTCTCCTCATCCCGGACGAAGCTTTCAATCTGTTCTACAAACTTTCTACGTGATCGCCGTTCCTCTATCCATCTAAATAAGAATATAAACCCATAGACCGGACTCTCCAGGGGTTTGTGCAGGTCGTAAATCTCCTCTACTTGGACACCTTTGACTCCAAAGTCTTCTAGCAGAAGAGTGAACAGGCCCGGGTCACTCTCTAGCTCGAGCCATCCCTCAATCAGGCTGTTTAATTCTACTGGCATGTTTTTCATAGATAATGACGAATTTTTACTTATTTCAGCTAAATTAAATTACTAAGATATTTTGTCTTGTTTGAGCGACCTATTTATTTATTTATTATTATTTTTGACTTTGATTGATTGATATCTGTCAAATTAGAGGTTGTCACTATCGTTCTGTAGTTTATGTTCTGTAGTCTTTGCTACCCGCATAAAGCTTGGCATTCAAGTTCGAGCATGCTTGGTTTAGATTGTGTTTTTAGTGACCTTAGACAATCGTTCGAGTTAGTGAGACATAAAACAACAAAAACCTAATCTTTATTACCTTCGTTCTACGTCTTTGAAGTATTTTCAGGAATATTAATTATAATATTAAATATCATCTTTTTGTGAACTAGGTATATAAAAAGAAATAGTATTACTCTCTGGTTGGGTTAGTAGTTTTGGCGGGAACGGAAAATGTGAGTGTTGTTTGTTTATTGTTAATCAAATCAAGTTTTATTTTTCGTGTAATGGTGGTGTAATTTAACCCATTTTTAAGTAGGTATCTACCTCTCCCTTATTATTTTGTTACTTAAAACATATTACGTGACCAAGCCGCAAGCCCCAGCACTTAGGTACATACCTACAAAGATCGGGTCAATAGCTAAAGCCCTTATTTGTAATTTCTATATAGACAATAACAACAATTCTTTGTAATTTCTATAAACAAGATGGGAGACCCTTTTTTGCGTGCTATATTATCTTACTTCGAATAAGTACCTACCTAAACTTTTAGATGTAGTTTACACGAGGTTGGTTAGTTACCTAGTATTAGTACCTATGTAATGGTGATGAGGTACCTATTAGCTCATCCTTTGTAAGTATAAGAGAACTAGCATTTCCCCGCGACTTCGTCCGTGTAGAATTTGATTTTAAAAAATCGGACCTCTGACCGCGGATCCCGGACCCCGTATCTCGGATCTCGTTTCCCGTTTTTACCGGATCCTGGATCCCGTTTGTCGGTTCCCGTTTGCCGGATCCTAGATCCCGTTAGCCGGATGCCGAATCCTGGATATCCCGGATCTCGTATCCCGTTTCTCAAATCCCGGATCCCGTGTCCCGTATATCCCGGATCCCGTATCCCAGATCCCGGATCGCGGATCTCGGTTCCCGCAGCCCGAATCCCCGATCTCGTATTGTAACGTTCTTTTTGTGGTGGTAGCTTACCCGGCCATCCACTCCAAAAAGGCGTTACAAAGTTATTTGTTGTACATACATCCACGGGTTGTCCGGGGATATATATACAACAAAAACAATAATAAACCAGCTGTGTCCTACCTACAGGACATAGCTATGAGGTCTTTGGTTGTGAAATAAAATACAAAATTATAATTGCTATGGGTCATGGGTTTATTTAACACATAATAAACATAAGCTCAGTCGAAGGGGTCGTTACATGGATTCATATGTGTGAGGTTGTCATAGCCATAAAAATTACAATTATAAGTGTTACTTAGGTTACTTACATGACCCTAAACATGAGGAGTTGTCATGTTAAACTAAATTTATAAGTTATACCACCAAAAGTAAAAATATTAAGTTTTCAACAGACTCAGCGCATAATAATGAAAAGTGGAGTAGGTACCTGGCTGGTTACACCTTACATTAAGTGTTGGAGTATCACTAATGGGCCATCATTATGTTGTCAACACCATTCAGTAGAAAAGTGGACCTCGGCATCCATCCCGAAGAAAGTTCCTCATAAGATGGTCTCAATGAGAGTCAAATTTGCATCACATTCCACATTGTGGAGAAAACTAACACAAAATAAGTGGATATTTAAATCTTGCATGAAACAGCTTTTAAATAAAACTTTTAATCCCATCGCTGAAACAATAGAAAAATAATCTTTGTTAATAAATACCAACGGTAGGTAGGTATAGGAAAAATGGTTACATCCATTTTTGGAATTATGGTGTACTTACCATGGAGCTGTGGCTTGTGGACATCACAAACTCCTGCGCCCTCCCGCGACCAAAAATGTAGGTATTTACCTACTGTCTGAAATAGAGGAAACATCCAAATCATGATAATGCGTCCCGCGATGACAAGCAACGAAATATCATTTCTCAACCAAATTTCACCTACATACTTACTTGAACATGTTGGTTGTGGTCCTCTGATTTGATTAGGTTTTAAGCCATCAGGGCTAAATTAACAGACACAATTAATAATCAGAGCAATATTTGCCTGGCACACCGGCCGGCACAAACGTCAAATAGACCGTTCTTGTTGCCAGCGTCAGCCTCCTTCATAACTACCAATCCCCGTTCAAAGCTACTACTAAACAATTAAGAAAACTGCAATCTGAGTAGAAACCAACGTCTTGGAGATCTATAAATTGATAAAGTAATTAATACTAACTTTATGAGTCATTATTAAGAAGTTTAACCCAACGATGAACAAAAATACATTAACCCGTACAAATTCCTACCCCAAAATTATCTACTAAACCTACCATAATATTGTCGTACTGGTAACCTCGACCTAAAAGAATTTGCTATGATTGGTAGAATGATAGGGATTGATTGAAATGCAGCAAGCTTGTGATTGGTCGAAAATTATGATAAATAATCACTATTCCTGAAAAATCTACTGAAAGAAACACCTATATGAAAGTTGCATACAGTTTTCATAAGGTTTTATCAACTTATAATCCAAAACCTCAATAAAAACAAAACGTATTTGCAAAGATAATTTGATAATATAAACACGTTTTTGTTGAAAGTTGCTACTTTTCGCCACCAAAGGCGTACTAGTAGCCAAAAACAGAGCGAGATAGAAATAATTCCATTTCGCGCGAATTTCAAAATTCTACCAAAATCCACAACGTTACAGTATCGTACTTGCCAATAAAAGTCCCTTCAAAATCGGTCCAGCCGTTTCGGTGATTAGCCGGAATCGGTACCGCCATACAAACTTCTACCCCCTATTTTACCCCCTTAGGGGTTAAATAAATTTAAAAAAAAAATCAATATAATATAGCCTATATCACCCGCAGATAGTGTAGCTTCCCAACAGTGAAAGAATTTTTCAAATCGGTTTAGTAGTTTCGGAGCCTATTCAATGCAAACAAACAATAAAATCTTTCGTCTTTATAATATTAGTTTAGATAATTTTTGCCTTCTACTTACCTCAAAGATAAGTAGGCTAGTAGGCTAGTGCTAGTAGTAGTAGTAGGGTAGTTGGTAACTAAAATCAATGTAAGGGTCAGTTCAGGAAGATACTGCGTAGAACCTGAGAAAATAAGGGTTTTGGAGTTTTATAGAAGCACAACTTACAGAATAAAACAAATTTTCTCTCAACAACATTTATTTCTTTATGTACACTCTTAACTTTCGTAACTTTGTACAAATAATAAATGCACAACTTCAGCATTGTAAAAATTCTCTTAAATTGCAGGCACGCGCTATTAATTTATTTTAATTTTAATCAATTAGTTGGTATGCACACGATTCATTATTAAAAACGTAAAGCTATTGGTCCCATTTTCAATTCAATTGAAAGTTAGCGTATGATGATGGAAATAATTTATGATATAGGTCTGTACATATTTACTCATATAAACGTAATATCAAACAAAGTCCCCAAACACGTCTGCTGCAACTTCTATAATACATAATTTCAGAAATAACAACTGGCTAACACAGTTTATTTATAAACCATTTATGGAGTACGATTAGCTAAGTAGGTGGTTCAATAACTTAATCGAGATCTACCTATGCTGCTAGATTCTTCAATTCTTGTTCTACCGTTATCTCGTAAATACTTAATTTATCGTAAAGATGTTTCGGCGTCGCATTTGCGTAAACCAGGATTAGCGTGAGTAACTCAAGGAAATGTATGGTTTCAGAGTTATCTCTGGTTAACGAAAGAGGGCCTTATGCACCTAACAATTATACTGCGGTGATTGTTATTGTATTTGAACTGCATGTAATTACAACCCCAAATTGACTGCAGTTAACATGTCGATCTGTGACCCAGCAGGATTTTACGACAGCGTTTGCTATTCAGTCCGCTGTGGACATGTCACTAGCCCATGCCCCATACAAATGGTAATATTATGCATTTTTTTTCCAATTCCAATTTTGTATAACGGCACCGTGAGTTCGTCACATTGAGATCTTTAAGTTGTGCAATCAGAATACGTACAAATTACATATTACTATGCATGAGGTTGATCTAACGGAACTTTTAAGTAAATATGCGTTAATTTGAAACTAGAATAGACAAAATGGGAAAGGAAATGTTCTACTAACCTAAGTATACTTTCTGTGATCTATGATTAACAGAGATAGAAAAAACATGATAATTCCATTGATCTTAAGTTCCACAAGTTAACGATATTAGATTTTTTATTCAAATTAAAAAATGACTAGTAGGTATGTGCCTCGTTCTACAAGATCGTCCGGAACATTCTAGAAAATAAATATTAATAATGCTATGAACTAACTAAACTGTAGTGTCAGGTAGTCACATTAACAAAATAACTTGTGAGTGAAGCACACACTATCTAGAACGCATTACATTACTAAGTAATCAACTTGTGAACAGTGCAATTAGAACATACTTCATGGCATTTCTGTCCCTGGTCGAAATTAGGGACATAAATACATATTACATACAACACAAGCCACTAATCTGTGCTACTTGCGTACATTGCTTATAAACAGATATGTTATTATCTTCGTCGTGTCATTATATCTGACCAACCTACCCCTGGAACCACATCTTACCTACATTCTATTTTACAGTTATTTGGAACCACAGAGGTGCTCTGTTTAGAACATAATTTACAAAAGAATCGCATTGGAAGAGTTATTCACTTACCTACCTAACTAGGTACTTATTAACAAAAAATCTATTTTACAAAAAATCATAATTATGTACAGAGCAAGTAATAAGTAACTAATCATAACTTCACTATTATCACATAAGTACGCAACGTCATTCTTGACAACCTAAATTAAATAAAACGTTTCATGTTAGGATATGTACGTACAATATAAATATAATACCGTATCATTGTTGGGGCCAACAATGTGGACTTGACATACGAGTCTCATCACATGAAACAGCAGTCGATTTAAAGTATGAAGTCCAGCCGGCCTTTCATCTGATGGCGTGTGTGGGGTTGTATGGCGGGGGTGGTGTTTTAGGCACTTGTGACCGGGCCGTGTGGACGGGGGCCACGTCGGTGATGGGCGGTGGGAGGTGCGAGTGTTCGGGCTGGCCGGGAATGACCGTCACGTCAATGGCATCGGGGCGGGAGCTGCTGGTGGCCGGTAGCAACCTGGCGGGGTTAAGTTTGATGGCGTCGTCGTACGTGGGTGGAGCACCCGCCACCGTGTCGTAGTCAGGTGGCTTCTGTTGCATCGTCTCTTCGTCTGGCATCGATATTACGTGGATGGGGTCGTCGATCTGGAACGATTGAATAGAGTCCGTTTAAATAAAAATTGCGACGTTGAGTAGCAGTTTATTTATAGTGCTAATATAATATAATCGGTTTGCAAGTCGGCCGCATTGATTTCATGACAGTTCCAGCAAAGTTAATTAGATTCGTGTTGTTTGTTGTTTTCAACTCGTCCTTACATTTCAAGAATATTTTATAACTGACCGCTATAATTATAGTTATCTAATCGAATCAACTGGCATTCCGTTTTATTTACGAGCTGATAATATTGAAGATTTGACGCTGATATAGGTAAGTACCTAGTTATTTACTGTACTGTCATGTACTGGCTAGACCAGCTACTTGTATTATACAAGTATTGATCTCACCTGATGTGTGTCAGGCGACGCGCGGTCTGGTTGTGGCTGCCTGGCGGGCGACTGCAGCCAGCAGCACATGGCAGCGCAGATGAGCAATGCTCCTGCGACTATGCAGGCCACTCCCACATAGCGCACAGGCTCCGCGTAGTCCTCGGCTAGGCCCAGCCAATTAATGAGCGCGCCGGCGCATAGCAATACCATACCATATCGGTACGGCCTCTGAGATTGTCTTCCTTCGTCTAGAGACATGCCTGCAACAATAAAAATATTTTTGTTAGCCTTTACGATGACGAACTGAAAAATATACAATTGAATCTATCCACCTTGAAATAAGATGAAACACAGAATGTAGGCTCCTAAACATTACGGAAGCTGGCTGGTAAGTAAGAACCAGTGTGTGTATAAAAAGGTCATAAACATTAACATTACTAGACAATCGGATACGTCCGATATTTTAACATTTTTACTTTAACAATTAGGATTTATTTGCGAACAACGGCAGTAGCAGATTTCAATGTCATTAACAACTTTGGGGACAGTACTTGCTGTCGATAATGAGCCGATCAAATAACGGAAGTAGACCAGTTCCGGTAGCGGGCAAACATGAACTCATCAAATCGTGGAAAGTGTACATCACTGGTATAGTTTACTAGGGCAACGGCAGTGTAATAACGGGATACATTCACAGACCGGCGATCAAAACGAAAGTTTGGAAAGTTCACAATTAGAAACACGAAACGCGATTGTTTCGATAGCAGAAAAGATCCGTGTTATAACGGAAAGGCGGAAAGGTAAGAAAACAATTGTTTTTCCGCTTTGGGGTCGGAGAATTCATTATTAGATGTAATTGGTGGTGGTCGAGCGTCGATCTTGGAGGTTGGGCGCGAAGACAATGGTCTCGAGAGATGTAGGTCAAGTTCGCGACGTGCGGTCGAGTGGCGCCGGCACGGTCACGCGTGGCAGCCGCGGATGAACAGCGTGTTCTAACGACGCGACGTGCCTGAGATGTTACACGCACGTATAACAAGTCCAACAACGTTTTGTAGAGCGTTATTGAACAGATCATGATAAAAAGTGTGCCTCTACAAAATGAGTTCATACAAGTTGGATTTGGTAAAAAAATAATAATTTAAAAATTTAAAACACGACTGCCCTGCCAAAAAACGAACTAAAAAGTATAAAACAAGTGCAGTGTCATTGCAGTCGGGGGACCGCTCTGTGGAACATATTTAATCTAAGAGGGTCCCCGACTGCAATGACACTGCACTTGTTTTATACCGTTTAGTTCATTTTTTAGCAGGGCAGTCGTGTTTTTAATTTTATAAATTATTTATTTTTATTTTATGCATTTTAGTGACAGCCTAAAATGAAATGTTTATGTACATTATGGGCAGTCGTGTAAAAAAATACAAACTGAACATCATTCTGGCCTGTTGAATAGCGAACAACGCACGAGCTAGCTAGGTAGTGAAATTTCTACTAATCGACTTATGTGTCTATTATGGAGACAAAATATAGCGTGAAGCAGTGAAAGTGATGGGTGAACATAATTAACAAAAGCTAGGCACCATAGGTAACGCTTGCACGCCTGATAATACGGAATGGTTATTGCATTTAACATTATGAATGCTTTCGTTTTGCACGACGACGGCGGAGACATTGCGGAATGACTCATGTGCCGACTAATTAATTATGTTAGATAAGTGTGGTGGCAACGTTCACTTATATGTATAAAAAATGAGAATATTTTACAACCTTCGTTATATTTACAGCGTTCAAGCGGCAACTAAGTGGAGCAAGTGGGATACGGTAAAAATAACTCAATTATAGACTAGCCTAGGAAGTATAATATTTATTAAGCATTAGTCCTAAGACATATTTTTTGGTATGTTTCAATACCCTTAATCAATAGGACTTTGAAAAAGACTGGAAAAAGCGCAACGTTGCTGGTAAATGTATGGAATTACTTTAGCATTTGAAATCCAATAATTATAGTATAAGCTGGTAAACTCATAGACGATCCCTTGCAAGTCTTATAACGTACCTATCTACTAGTTAATTCATGTACTTACACGCATTTTGTCTCGTATATGTGTTGTCATAATATATCGCGGGGTGTATTGCAGTCCAGGCCATCATTTTGATGATTATTAGGTAGGTATTATATCTATTCAACACTCAATATTATCCACTCGCGGTTCTGATTTTTATTGATACTTATTATTCCGATGAAAAATAAGCATATTTTTATGCAACAGGGTCTCACATCTCCGTTTATCAAATGACTGAATATAGCTTGTACGTAGGCAGATACTTATTGCAGGTAATCCTAGCTACTATCGTATGTATCTTATCGGTTAGATACCTGTGTAGATCGCGAAAGATGACATTGATCTGCTATCACGATAGTTCACAGGAGGAAAATCACGCTCGATCTTGACAGTCGAATGATTATTGTAAAGCGACCTTGTGAACGTTGGGTCGATCCTTTTAGGGTAGGACGAAACGACTGGAAATTCGGCTTTGATTTCCTTAGACAACGGAGTTCAATGACACATAAAGGTTTACCCTGTTACTGCAAGGCTTTATCTTTGGGTAGGTTTCTGATTATGATAAATTAACAGCTGATTTATTAGGTGTGAGGCCCTAGTGCTCCACGGTAACACTTGTAAGCGGTCTTCGCGCCCACTCGCATGGCTAGGGTTTCACAGGTCGCGACAGTGCGGTTATTGGATTAGGCCCACACATTGTTATATGTATACTTGAATATTTCTACCAATGTTATTCTTGATAATAAAATACATATCCTTCTTATCCTTGTTGTTGTTGTTAGATATATTCTCTTTCCTACGCAGTCATTCTATGATAAAACAATTTCGTGATTAGATTAGGTAGTTATTTAAAACTTCCTCAAATATACATGCATACCTACAACAACAAAAATAGAAACAACTGAAAAAAACCTTCTCCATATAAACTTTAACTGTGCCAAATTTAATACTCCTCCGTCCGCGTAATTTTTGTAAAAAGGGAAGTCGAAGTTTTTGGTTTATGATTATTATCATACATAAACAACAACAGTGCCAAGAAGTAGGTATGACAATTGCATTAAATCATCGTCAATCTTTTTCGTTAATCTTATCAATAATGTGGTACGAAGAATTCATATCGATATATTTTGCCATTGTGACTGATTTGCATTTTTTTATATTGTCGTAATCAGTCGAGAACCTTCAAATATTTGCAAGGTAAAATTGGAACAAAGCACCTACGTAATATACTAAATAACTGCATCTATTCTGTATATTGTACCTATAACTTTGGGGAGGCCTATATGCAGTAGTAAACGACGACGACTTTCGACTGAAATGGTGATGGTGATGATGATATCTATTATCATTTAGACTTGCAACGAATATTCGGTTACTATTCGATATTCGGCCTATTCGGCTACTTTTATTGTATTCAGCCGAATACCGAATACTTAAGTACATATATGTATATTGTTTTAGTGAGATAAATGGTACAATGAAAGAAAATATTGATGTAATTTATAATAAATATAATGTATTTCTCTGGAGGGATTGATAGAAGCGGCGTCTAATAGAGATAATGTGGAGTGTATTGAGGGAGACCTTCGCCCAGCAGTGGGATCATGTAGGTTAAAATTAAAAAAAAAACTTATAATCATTAGAGTAGTCATAGGTTTATAATCAACTTCTTTATTACCAAAAAAAAAACATTGTTTATGCATTTGAATTACCGTAATCAAAATTTAGAAGCGATAGTTTATGGTACAGAAATACCTATTTTTCTGGATTTTCGCGAAGTATTTTACTCTTTTTGTCTCGTAGACCATCCCAGCTTCAGAGAAAAGACGCTCTGAATAAACACTACTTCCTACCCTTCCTTCCACGCACCGGTCGAATACTTTTGCCGAATATTCGGCTATTCGGCCAGGAAGCTCACCGAATATTCGGTATTTGGCGTATGGCCGAATATATATATAGTCGACCAAAGAACATGTAGGCAGACTACGCCTACAAAACATGGTAGGCTATTTGAAATAACTTTCTTGATGTGGATGTGTAGTCGTGGGTAGATTAGAGAGTAGACTTGTAGGTAACTAATATCCGATGGAATGTAAATTAAAGGAATGCAATTTATCTATGATAATAAAATAAAAAGGTATGCACGACGTGTCTTTAGCGCATAGCAATGAAAATATATTTGCTTAAAGCTGAATTAACATAAATATACAATACATTACTAATGTTTGAATATTTTTCAACTCCTGGGGCTAATGTTTCCTTGGCATTGGTTATAACCTTGGTCGTAGAACCTTAGCCATTGTTTGACTTTGGTTAGACTTAAGAAAATCAAGTAGGTAATTTGTTGATAACATGAATTTTAGGCATGTGTGTTTCTGTAAGGAATATGAAAAGTGACGTGTATAACATGTTTTGTTCGTCGGGAAGTAAAAAATACTTCCCAAGGTAAACATCAAGCAAATTGATTGTATTGATTGCGTAAAGTTGCATTAGCTAACTCTGAACTTGTTTGATTCCCACGGTAATGTCACTCAGGGACGTAGTTATCGAACGCAAAATCGCTGCAATGAGGCAACTTGAGCTTCTATAATTTCAATCGTGTCCAGTTGATTTCGATTTACATCGACTTTGCAGGGCTTACCAAGAATTTGTCTTGAGGATGGTCGTTTTATTAAACTTTTACATCTAGTATCATAGGACAAAATACTGGCAGGTTTCTGCTGTGTCCTTTCAATTTCCAATATGTCGGCAACACGCATAATAATATACCTAGTCTACCGTAAGGACTGTTATTCCATAAGCTTTATTTATATCGATAATATTTTTATCTTGCAATATCTGAGTCAGTTACAGTCAATGCACTAAAAACAGGTAAATGTTACGATACCCTGTGACAGGAGGATTAAAGATAGCTGCCAAAGTTCATGATGCCACCAATGTTTTTAGATATATTCTATTAAATAAATCTTCCTTTATCTCACTATCTTCCTTTAGCTCGCAACTAATCTCGCGGAATCCTGAATGATTTTTCATTCCCATTTTTAGGCTCATGGGGTTAATTTCAGAAAATCCTTTTATAGCCCTTATGCTAACCAGTGATCGAAATAAGTTACACATAATTTTTTTCTGAAATCATGACCGAGCTTGGCAGTGACCGCAAAGTTCAATGAACCGACGCGAAAAAGGCAATTATTTTAAAACAAAACTTAAATATATTTTATTTACCGTACTTTGGCTCACTGGTTCCAATAACATATAATAAAATATTGATGTTTCTCAGTTATTTTATTTTGATAACCTTCGAGATCGTAGTTAGCAAAAATTATGTATAAACGCACGATAACAATAAAATATATTTAACACTATTTACGTTTTTGTTGCATAGGAATCATTTATGAAGTGCACTCGCACCTATAGTTTATTGGGGGTAGGCAAATGTTTGAGGTATGACACAATACAGGGCACATAAAACCACTTAAATTCAATCTACATAGGTACTATACATTATTCGTAAGGTTCGGTGGTTACAAAGATTATTTCGTAAGAGGTTCTCTTGAGGGAATTCCTATCGGCACCTATCACGTTCGCTCTGCGTTTCTTTCACTCGTCACTTCGTCGTCTTTCACTCGTCCTTTCGATATACCTACTTCAGACTTCATTTATTAGTTTAATGGTAGAATTGTAATTACTGTCACCCCTAGCGACCGGTACCCTGTCCACACATATCACATTACGGCATACAGTGACGGCACTAACACGGGCTATTTAACTATAGGTACGTATAAATTGAACACTGCTGATGTCTATGCTATTTGCCCACGCTTCATAACAAGCCGTACCTATTAAATGCAATGGACAGTATTTTAAATAAATTAATGTATTCGTTGTTACGTAAATTTAAAACCTGTTATATTGGAGTAGTATTATTAATGTAACTAATAAAATTAAATGGAAGTTAAAATAAAGGAATAGTTTGTTAAAAAGTTAGCAAGTGCATTAGTTTGTAGAATCAAGAATTTGAGCTATATTTTGCAATATACCTAGATGTGTAACTTGGAAAGGTATCCGAAAACTTATTTGGAATACATAATAAAGTGACTGGATATTGGCAACATCAATTCAGTACAGTGATAACGTGAGCTTGGCACTTGACATCAATACATTAATATTATGGTGGTACTCATTGATAACCTTTTATTCATTATTTTCCACTGCTTGAGTGCGGAATACAACTCCCAGGTACTGTCAAAACGAACTTAAAGTTTATCTATAGGTAGTTGACAATAATTAGGCAAGTAATCATGAAGACTGAGCTGCCCATCCATGGTTTCATCTTAGTCAAATCCAACTGAGAAAAATGATCACAAAAAGTCTGTCATTGTTAAAAACGCCTAAAGGCATTTTCCTAAATCAGGTCAGAATTTTCGACATGCATTGATATATCTACTTACAAAACTATACTTTTGTAGGGGTTTAGCCTGGCAGACTAAATTCTTCGATAGAGTCGTGAACTTTGAACTAAGAGATAGTAGGTAACTGTAGCTAATCTGGTAGCTGCGGCTTTGTCGATCACTTGCAGCTAATTGCAGTTCGTCGACATTTTCTATTTTGGTGGTGTTATCCGTCGCTATATCCCGTCCACGTGGGCGGACGCGCGCCTGGTTAGGAGTCGAATGATTTGTGTGCGACTGCGCAAATGTCAATCAATATTTATATGCGTGCGTATGCGGAACTCTGCTGCGTGATTTCTATTTAGTTTTAATGATACCGGTAACGATTATGATTTTTTTAATAAACAAGTTTAAGTTGTTGGTTTATTTGGATGTAATTTAAATTATGCAAAAAAAAACTAATAGTAGGTAGGTACCTACCAACCGCCTAATGTAGACATCGGTAGGTTAGACCTTTTTTACATTGTACAATATTATCTTTTTATTATCCATACGTACTATATGTATTTTATTTTACCTATAAGTTCGTATATCGAGTGACCAGGATGTGGGCTTCCTGCCACTTACCAATTATATGATAGTAAGATAGAATGAATATAACATATCCGGTTCACCTTGCCAGCCATTGCACCGTTTCTGGTTGAGTCATAGGTCTTACCTGAAACAAAACAAGGGATTATTAGTCTACATTTATTTGATACTACACCAGTAAAGGATCAACCAGGGCGAAATGATAGAACTGTCACATTACTAGCGAAATCTATCCTAATTCTATTGTAAATCCAGTCGGAAATGTAGTTCCACTGACTGACTAGATGTCATCGTATCGTGTTCATGACCCAGCTAGGCGTGTAAAATTACACAATGTAAAAGAGCAGTTTGCGAGGGGTCGCACCAGTCGCAAGGGATTGTGTAGCGGCTGCGGCCACGGCCCGTGACAAGGTAGCGGTGCCTTGCTCTTGCGCATCCGCCGTAACGCCATTATCGTGGCTATCTTTGCTTTCGATATTATCTACGTAGTTTGTAAGTTTGTGGCAAAGTGTTCAGGGCAAGAAATATAGCCAAAAAGAACTACTTAAGTACATTATAAATAGTATTAAAAGTACCTATCGCTATAAATTAATCAGACAGAAAAACCGCTGCGCGATTAGAAAAAGAATGACAATATTTTTTTTTTACCTAGTACTGCATATTTAAATAAAAATTGCTGAAATAATTGTCTTCGAAGAAAGTCTTGACATTTTCCAACCGATAATATGTGCAGTTAGCGAATTCCGTTCTAATCTATAATATTAACCTTACAATTAATAGGTACTACCGTAGCTAAAATATACGTTGCTGTGCTATAAAAACATGTTTAAATTTAACAAGAAATGGACTTAAAAATATATTCATTTCCTATTTATAGAAAACTGGCCTCGGAGCCGTCTCTTGCAGTTTACCATTAATTATTTTAATTACAAACCACAGGTTCTGCCCGTGGTTATAATCAGACAATGTTTCTTATAAAAAATCGATAAGGATATGAAAATATTAAAATTTGAAAACCACCTTATCTTATGAATATATCTAGCTAAGTAGCCGATAAAATGTTTATTTATTGGCATGTTGTTAAAGTAGGTATAACGCATTGTACCAGATTGATATTTATTACTTCACACGGAAATCACTTGTTTTTACAGTAGATAAGTAGGTAACTGATAAAGGTAGGTAATAATATTAAGCTATATAGGTAGTAATTACGTGACAATGTAAATTGTGCTACGTAATTTAAACGTCTACTTTATCTACACAAATGTAGGACAATGTAAGGTATTAAAAAGATACTGAATTGGTAACCTTTCATGTAAAACCATGTACCTATTTATTCAGCTTGTTTGATATAACCTTCCATTTTCGTTTGCGATGCCACGATTCAATGACAGAGACCGATACAATGTACTCAAAACACCAGATGGTGTTCAAGTACAGAAAGCCTTACTTAAGACAATACAGCGTAATCACAGGTGTATCAAGAAGAATAGGTTAAACATTTTACATTACGTGGAGGTAAATGTAACTTTAAAACCGCCACAATGCGGCAGCCACGCGTTTATTATAATAGAGAATTTCAAGCACATCTAGGAACCTACTTTATTAATTAATCTATGAAAAGGTGAAATCTTCATAAAACTATTTATCTCTAAAATTACGTGTCTGATGATTAAAATGTGAGCCGAGGCGTTGACCTTTCGACCCGGAAGCGAAATGCTGCCTTAACCTTCGCCGCAATCGTGGGCCATACTGCGGGCCTTTTACCGAGAGGCGTGTGCGCACCGCGAGATTTCATATCCCTTACGCACAGTGCCAGCCATAAAAACACCATAACAAAACCGAACGTGGTCCGAAGCAAACGATTCGTAAACATTCTTACACAAACTTAGCGACGACGTGTTATTATTTTGTCTAGTGACTGGTGACGTTATTGCCGGAAAATGCAAGAAGTTTTGTATGGAGTTGCGGTCTTTACAGCCGTTAGATCATCTCAAGAGGCGGGGACGTGAAACTTTGCACTTCAGTGTTGCGGTTACGCGACCATTTATCTTAAAATGGCCAGGGGCACTCCGCCGTCAGGGTCCGCCGGGAATATCAATGGCATCATAAGCATAATGGATTTAGTCTTCTGCACGCGTCTCAGGCACCATAAATGGGACCCACTTTCACTTGAGTTATGATGTCCTCCTTTTAGGGACACTTTGGTGGTAATATGGAGTGAAATAGTTGAATATTCTTGACGCCGTATATAAGGTAATCGTTTTTGTTAAGGTTAGTGGGTTATTGATCATGAAAGGTGTGAAAAATAACTGTTGGTTTAACTTTGGCTTTCAATTGGTTTAACGCGTTACCTAGAAATGGTATGGCTAACCGAAACTATGGCATTTTCCTGATAACTCATCGGTATGGGAAAATAATTATATTTACCTATAAAAAAACAAACAAACAAAAAATATTTCAAGTTGACTAATCGTTTTTCAGTACAAAATGTATGGGAAAAGTTATTAGCGATTTCTGTCATTTCTAGTACTCAAACCTTCAATGGTCCGATAGTCTTTTGATCCCTACATGAAATAGGATCGATGGGAATAAAAAAAATATTTTTGGTATTTTAGCAATTTCTTCGCTGACTGTAATTTTTTTCCAAAATCTGTGAATGCTGTTCAGAATATCTCAAAAGGTTATGGATAGTCTCCAACGAACGTTTTCCTCTAACTATAACGGTTCAAGTAGCTGCCCTTACCGCCCCGTCTCAAAATCCACCCTGTATAATATAGTAGGAATGAGTTGGTATTACATTATGTTTGGTAATTTTAGTGACAGAGGAAATAAAAATACCTAAACTCGACAAAAAATTACAATTCTATAAATTATACCTACATTAAAAATAGATTGGATTTTTTTTATTGATCTGATTTGATAGAAGCTAAAAGTAACGCAACAAAAAATTGGAATTAAATTAAGCTCATTAAATAACTACCTAATAGCTTCGAGGCACAATGTTAGATATGTATGTATTAATGAATATAATGCAACTGTGTGTGTTGCATCCCATTCAAGAAGTTCCTACTTACCTAAGTACTATATGTAGTAATTATTATTATGAATCAGTTAAAGTCCTCTCTCACCGCAATTATTCATTAGAGCATAAGTAATCATTACATAATTATCAGTCGTTAGGTATATGTAGGTACATGGAACCAACTAGTAAGTACCTATTATTTTCCTAGTAGATTTGTTTTTGCGCAATATTTAAACATAACGTTTAATTATGTGTATTATTTCAAAATTATAATAACTAATGCAATTAATTTAGGGAGGTACCTAAGTAATAACAAGATTAAACTATAGGTACTGTACCATACACTGATGATAAGGTAAACCTGTTTTATTTGTGTGTACCAATATGCTTATTTTTTCAACAAAGCGCAATAATGTGTTTATAATAATATTGTAGAACATATGGCTTCCTAGTGGTATAATACAATGCGTCATTAATGTAGCATAAGGACGAAACAGCCGGTAGGCAGGCGCGGTGCGCACGCGCAATATATCCGGCTGCGGACCAAGGAGAACTTTCCAACACGCGTGTCGATGACACCAACATTGCGGTACATTGCCTATCAATCATTACTCTGTAAGCCCCTTGATTGAAGTGCCTATTTCACAATTTTTATTGGGCATCTTGGAAAATATAGTATTCGGAATTTTGCTTCAGAAACGTATTTATAAAGCTCTCAATACAGTATTTTGGGGCGCCGTATTGCCACGACGATTTTATCAATTTAACATTTTTATCTTATATTCTAAGAACGTATCGGTCTACAAAGTAAGTTAAGTAGGTATGCTAAATACTTAATAGAACTGGATTTTTTGCAAAAGCGATGAATTTGGACGATATCAATTAACATATGCCATATTGGGAACTCGCCAAAAGGATATATTTCCATACATTTGCATTTACGAAAGCATGTCATGTCGTTATTCTTGTATTTATAGATTTTTAACATTTAAAGGTTTACAAGATCCTTCTCCAGTCAAGATGGAGATTTGCATTATAAAAAACGTAACAATAATATTAGTTATCTGTGGACAACATTATTTATAGGCAGAGTTCCAAAGTGGATAACCAAATTAGGAGCGCTAATAAATGCAGGAAAAGCCGTCCCGTACTTACTTATTGCTTGTACTTATTGTACACATGTCTTTGTGTATAAAGAAAGCTAATTTTAAAAAAGGCCAAGTCTTCAGTCAGCTGCACACACTGCTTCGCTTTAGTCCGTGCTCTATCATAGCAGCTGGGTGCATGAGTACCGGCACAACGTTTCATTACATAAACGTAGAACAATCAATGCAGGCACATTATTATGTAACATGCTGTTTGGTTTTAGCGACATTCGTAACTGACGACCGACATTTGATTCGAGTAATATTTTTCCAATTTAATGTACTCACAATACATGTAGGGTGTACTAATGTTTCCTATTAAAGAGCAGTGTAGGTACTTTGAAACTGTTAAGCTAATTAACACAAGCCAGTACCCTTCCGTTATCATGTTATTGATAGAGATATGAACCTGGAATTTGCCACAAGTTAAGTGTCTAATTATAATTATCCCATTTAACGTCTTATTACTGGACACAACCTTCCTTAAATATGAGACCGATTCAGGCCATGCCATAGGCCAACTACCCCAATGCATGCGTAATGACTTAGTGATATTTTCCAAACTAGAAAAGAAATCTTTAGTAAATAAAATGTGCTTAACGCAAATTTTGTTAGATGCACCAAATGGAATTTAGTTTTCAAAGTACCTATGTTTAAAAGTGGTTTATGTATCACAGAATGGTGTATCAAGAAATCATTTATATAATGACCAATAGGTGATTTTATTTGAGTAAGTAGGATACACACTGCAAAGGATACAGGCATTGCAATTGGTTAGTCATCTTTAAACTTTCGTTTGGAAGAACAAAAAGTTAAGATGAATCATGAGAAATCGTACATGATGATTCGTTGCGGTTAATGTGGGAAACCTGAAATATTCGTCTACTGAGCTTATGTTATACTAGACGTAACCTTCTATCCATCAAATAAATTGACTTTTTGAAAAATATTCTTTGAGAAAACTGTTAAAACGTCAGATTTATTTGAAGAATAATAGTTTTCCGACAATTCTGAAAGATGCCCTAAGAGAAAAGCATGGAATTATTAAGGAGAAAAGTTCTAACAAATGGAAAGAAGAAAATAGTCAGTCAGTTGCAAGAACATCTACATATTGAACTGTGATAAGTATTAATTGAACTTTGGAATCACAACTTTATAATTCAATCTACTACCAGATTGCACAATTTGAAATCAGATCCGTTTATTTTTACGCTAACTGTAGGTATATAACTTGAGACCGGTAACACTTTTTACTATACATAAAGTGATTCACACTTTAGTTCTCGAAACAAGAAGCGGAGCTCTTGGAAAACGAATTGGCGTCCCAGATATGGTCAAACAAACAAGTGGGCAGACTATACTATAAATTTATAATACTAATGTCTATGAACTATATCTACATCGTCTAAAAACTGGTTTAACAAACTAATTAAATCGCGACGCTCTTCAAGCTAAATGTCGCATTATTATTATTATTTATAATTATTATTTATTATTATTGGTGTTTACACCAATAACATTTGTTAGAAAAGTTCAGAATGTTAATGTCGCAGGGAATTAGTTAGTACCTATCTGCACTTAGTAAATTAGCTAATACTAGGTGAAAGAAACGAAATAAAAAACTTTAAACATCGTTAAATTAGTTACGTACTATTTTATTAATCATAGAAAATTCTAGTTTATTTATCATAGAAAAATTGCAAAAATACACGTTTTTCTGAACAGAAATAAGTTACCCAAACCCTTTTTGGGTTAGTTAGTTTCGAACAAAAAAGTTGCTACAAGTTTCAAAACAGAATATGATATAATGGACATAAAAGAGAATCTAGTATTATATAAAAACATAATATTTTACCTGTTAATTTCCTGATCTAAAATTAAAGTTCAAAACTCGCGGCGTGTGTGGCTCTTCGCACAATCACAAAACTAACACGAAACGTCCGCACTATTCCGGATTCACAACAGAAATAATAGCCAATGAAATATTTAATTACACTTATAGTGACGTCTACGTGCACTTATGTATTATCCGTTATCAGTTAATTGTAGTGATAACACAGCGCGAGCAGTCAGCTGTCACGAGCGGCGGTGACGGCGCGTCGAGTACGTATGGAGGCGTGAGGAGGTCCACCACCACATTTGTATGGGGCAGCCGGTGACGTGTGACGCAGGCGGCGGCGCGGCAGCGGCGGCGTACCGCCTGACGTCACACCGCCCCAGAGAAGCCTTCAGCCTTGCTTCAAACAATTACGTCAGTTTTTTTGGAAGTCACCGACAGTTGTATAAAATTAATAAATTTTGGGTCAACTGACCTTTAAGATAACAAGTTTTCATGAATGGCAGTTTAGTCTGTCTCATTATACCGATGTTTCTTTGTTTGATTACCGGACTAGGAATAATAATAATAACAACGTTAGTTACAGCCGTCATGAACGTACAAATTATGCGGACAAATAAGTGCGCATTTCAGTTTTCTATTACTTTACATTGAAAGATGTTTCAGTTCATTATAAATTTGAACGAAGGAAAACAATGTATTTTATAGTTATTCCGAACAAAATAAGGATAAAAGTAAATGACACGTAAACACAACAGATATTGAAAATATATATATTTATTAACTTTCCAAACCTTATTAAAATTTGTTTGAATCTCGAGTTTAAGCAGAAATAACATGATTATGTGTATTTCTGTGTATGAGGTAGATCCCGTCATGTCTTCATGCACCGTGTCACGTTTCATACCTCTACGTAATAACTACCTAATTCTTTGTACGGACATGTAAGAATCGCAACGTAAATTATCAGATTTCTATAACATCATAATTATAAATAGTAAATGATACAAACCCTTATTGCATCATTCAGATACACATTTCTGATAATATAGTGTTCAACGATTTGTACACAGGCTTCTATTGGATTAGTATATGCTCGGCAAATATATTTGTAAATATCGTTGTTTCTTTAAATTTCGCGTATTTTTCTACCAACTAATACTATCATCCGGGATAAAAAGAATTCTGCTGTTTTGCAGACGCCACAGGTTTTTAGTTGTTCACCTGCTCTGTATTGTGTTTCTTTATATTCGTTTCTGTCTTTGGCTACATGAAAGAAATTGCCAATAGCGATAAGAGTGCCAATAATTAATTCTTTCTGTGAATTTTGTTGGATATAAAACTTTGTATGTGTGTGTAGGAAGAAACGTATCCCACGTACGTAATTATGCTGTGCAATAGAAAACACAATTAGTGATCTAAATACACCGGACAACAACTATTCGATCCTAATCTTCATCGTCATGAACGAAATCCCTCGACTTAGTTTGCTCGCACGACTATGAATAGATTATCGAGAACGTATCATTAATTTGATTTCAAACCCAACTTTAGGAAAGTACTGGAGATTTCCCTGGAAAAGTATTGACATGCGCATTGACAGCAAATATGATGTACAGTATAAGATGAATGCGTTGCACGGTACAAAAATCCAAGAACATTATTATTCTGTAAAATATAATGAAAACTGGAAAATGTAATACATACACATGAATATTCAAGAAACGCTGGCTAACCTGTGTATGCCTAACAGGAAAACAAACAACACCATGCTTGCAGTTATTTTATAACTAACTGGGTTGAGCGATGCTATTAACCACATAAATGCCATATCAGAATCCTTCGGGCAACTTGAACAACTCTGACATCAGGTCGGCCAGAATAAGTAAACTATTAGGTAAATATAAAAATGGGAGTTGACAGTGAGTTACAATCAGCTGAAGAGACAGAACGGTGAATTCACGTATCAGTAGAAGATGCTGTAATCCTGTAAACATTTTTTATCTAATTAATGTCTAGCTACTAGTATATATTTCTTAACTCTGCGAATGTTGCGCAGACTCAGGTGTAAATCCATTTCTAGAAGCATTTAGAGATCTAGGGAATACTAATTATACCATATCAAAAGATGTTTTGTTGACACGGGATTAAAATTGCCGTCAGTTAAACCGTTCAACGTCACAGTTCTATGAAAATAAGACGAAT
Source organism: Drymonia ruficornis (assembly GCA_947859195.1). Lineage (NCBI taxonomy): Eukaryota > Metazoa > Arthropoda > Insecta > Lepidoptera > Notodontidae > Drymonia > Drymonia ruficornis. The sequence continues at coordinate 7,306,726 of OX401918.1, forward strand.
TTTAGTCAGAATGTTTGATGATCGTATGAGATAAATTATGTTGTTAGTCATAAGATGGGAAATCCAATGTTTGCAGTTATTTATGAATGATATGCATCCTTGATGATATGTAATATTTTATGGTGTTTATAGCTGACTGACATTTACGAGACATGTTTAAATTTCATATGTATTATATTCAGCCGTTAACTTTCAGTCTGTGCAATAGTTGTTGTTCTTTACGAAAACGAATAGATACACTTGTAATGTTTTCTAAAAATAATTTCAACAACCGGTCGGTGCTCTATATGCAAACTTCCTTATGAATAAAGTAGAGTAGGCTGATAAAAACTATTTGAGTTTATAGCTGAAAGATTCAGCCAGTTAGCTATGAAATAGAACTGAAAGTAGAAGCGGAAACCATAAAACCTTTCTGCTAGGCGACACTTTGTAACGTGGCGTGTGATCGCCATTTCTGCTGGGAAGATATAGATTACAGATAGAAATAGCATCCACGCCGATTTGGAGTAAACACCGCGTATAAGCGGCGCAAACGTAAATATTTATAAAAACTGACTTAACGCATTTCTGGATAATGTTTCTTTGGCCAACCTAGCGTTCGTTGATTTAAAATATATACCTAAAAGCATAATTATTGTGTCAAGGGTGAAGTCAATAGCAAACGAACTATGGACTAGTGCTGCGCTAACGAGGGGCTCGTTGCTCTGAGCACAGACTGCGTTTGGCGCTAGATCGGGCTCGACTCTATTTCGGACCGAATGTTAATGACTTCATACAGATACTCGCCAGTTGACATTTAGGTCATTCTATTATAGGTTTACGATGTTTTTCTCTCATGGGTGATACGGGGTTAAAGCCCCATGCAAATTAGTGAGCGAATGTCGATGTCAAAGTCGTTCAATGAGTCAATGTTTTCTTGTACCTTGTTGACTGATTCTATTTATTTTGTTTTGGTAAAACAAACACCTATCTTTGTATAAGAAGGATTGTAGTAAATATATCAATGGAGGTACCCCTCCATTGATATAGAAAAACAAATACATATCAACTATTTATATATGTTGTAATATCAAAACAAGGAAGTCGACAAAATAACGCGGCACCCATCAGTTTGTAATTACGTAATTTGTTTAAAATTAGAAAACCCCTCCTTCGCGATCATAGATATTAGCAAAATGTACGTATATTAAGTAGGTATCAACCATGTATTGCTAGCATGACGTCACATGGTAACGGTCGCTGAATTTGATTTATCTAAGCCGTTGAGATGACCGGTTAATCGAGTCGACATAAGGAAGGTAAACTTTTAGACTGTCTTCCTTATAACAAATGAATAATTAATTTAAAATGTTTGGCGTCATCTATAAGTGTTATTACTCTGCTCTAGGGGCTTATTACGTACACGTGAAGCTATACAAAATTTAGTAACGATTAATAGATAAGTTCCATTGATTTTTTTCAACTCAACTTTCATCCTTTTACCGACAGCGGTTTCGGAGACTTATTGAGGTAATTAATTAAGAATAATGGTTAAGATATAATAAACGTAATGACATTGTAATTATAATTACGTAACCAGGAGTAATTACCACCAACGTACGTGCTTACGTCAGTACCTACATGATAACTTTATAATTACGCGTTATTGAGCTATTGACAAGTATCAATGTAAATTGTTAAAGAACCAAGTATGACGATTTTATTTTTAGTCTTAAGGCGGCTACTCACGATGCAATTTCGTATTCAACTTGAGTTGATTTAACAGATTGCGCGGTGAGGAGACCTTAGGAGACAAATTGACTATACTACAATATTGAATACGAAATTGCATCGTGAGTAGCCGCCTTTATAAAAATGGTCTACTAATGACGTATACGTTTTAAAGGAGGTTTAGTACTTCTAGGATATCCTACATGCAATAGTGCTTCCTGCACGACCAGCTTCACGATTAATTTATAGTTTTAAGTAGAGTTGCGTCTACGTAAAATGTTTGTATAGCAAATTGTTAGTTCGTCGGCTGACAATAGGATACATTTTACTGTAGAAGCCATACGAATATTTTACGTAGACATGGTGGAGCTACTGATCTGACATAAGCACAAAGATATACATAGATTACGGTAGTAATCTTTGTAGCTTTAAAACCTGAAAGTTTGCCTCAGTGAGAATAAACTGCAGCAGGGCTAGTACACGCGCCAAAACAAGACCTTTATCACGCATTATGTCGAACCGAGTCGCTGTCTCTCTCTTACTTAATGCATAATGAGAGAATGACACCGAATTGATTTATCTCTCGTTTTGTCTTGTCACGGCCGGCTGTGCTACCATTGCTGTTTATTTCATGCATGCCCCATGTGGTTGCAAGAAAGAAGGACATACAACGGTAGTATACTGCCTATGTGAATTAGCGCAAAAAATATAAATAATTTATAAAAAGTATGTTACTGTGTCGTCTTTCTTAATTAACCCAAGTTTTTTCTCAAAAATGATGAGTAATAAATTTAATGGCTAGAAAATTCTATTAAAGTTTAATGAGCTATGTTAACTATCTAAAACATTAACCTCGTGTCAGTTTATCGAACAGTTCAACATTCTTTCACCTATGTCAATGGTTAGCTGGAGTGCCAGGTCAATCGATAGTCTCGTTTAAAAATGTATACAACAAGTTGTAATACATCGATCGCTATATTCAGTTTTTAATTTTGAATTCGAAATGATGTAAGGCAAAATATTTCTGTTCGTCTGTTTCAAACCGATAAAAAGGTGGTGTTCTTAAATATAAAAAGTGTTAATACTTTCTTGATCATCTGAATTATTATTCACAGTAGGTATGTGTATCCAATGTTTATTGTACAGTACAATATAAGTACCTAGAGTATGTGTTATGATTACTATCAGTAAAAAGTTGTTTAAATAACTATAAAATTGGTACAAAATAAAAAAGACGTTTCATGGATCGGTAGCTAACGACTTATGACGCCGTAAACCGCTACTTTTAGTAAACATTAATAGCGAATATCTCTCTCTGTATAACAATTTTTTTATCATTTACAAAAATGTATGTCAAAAAAGCACATCGAAGCTACTAATTAAGTCCATCATTTGCGCTGGATTTAATAGAAAGTACCTCGCACAGAACTAACGACAATATAAATTATTTATAATACACTGTTGAGTTTGTACTATATTGGACTCTAATTAATATAATATACAACATGACCAAATGAACAAATATATTTATTGTACTAACGATTGTTCACCACGCGAGGTCTGACTCGACCTGCTATAAATACATAGGTTTTGCCTGTAATACCTTTTAATAGGTGCATGGTAGAGGTCATTCATAAAACACCATAGCTATGTATTACCGGTAGATGTTGTAACGGCCATGAGTTTCAGTATAATTAACTACTATAACAAAAACTAAACGAAATCAAATCACTCTAAAACTGAGATAAATCTTGCAATAATTGCTAATTAAACGCAATTGAGCTACAAGGTCGGACTTAACTAAGTGAAGTCTCAGTAAGGAAGTGGCAATAAGATTAGGGTCATACAATCAGCAAGTCATTTCGACATCAATAGATGCGTAGAAAGTCAAGAGGAGGCTAAAGTTTCACTTTCTTTCAGAAATCATCGTAAATTACATATTATGTATTTCCGCTAAACGGCATCCTATTCGAACATAACATCAATTTAGAGATAAAGTTAAACAAGTTTGAGCAAAATGAACTGAAACAGTTATGTAACAGGTTTATGTCGCTGTCTCATTTGTCGTTCTATGATTAGCAAGTTTACTTCAATAAAAAAAACTTACAAAGTACCTACTTCCTATGTTATGTTTTACTAACATTAATTTTACTTTCGTCACGGCCGAAAACATAAACAGTTACAGTACTACTTTAGAAAAAGAAAGTAGCAAAAAATACACTTATGTATACAGTTAGCTGTATGTACAATCTATTCATGATTCTGGCAAGTCATAAATCATTTAATTGGAATGAGCGAGACCCACTTGTTGCGCGGTGCATTGATGCCGGCCTGAACTCGGCAGACGGAGTGGAGATGAGAACGGAGCCGAGTCGCATATAGGCAAACTCCACTAACTTACTTTCAAATGGAGCCTCTGATTGATCGGCTTAGCCCCGCTTAGTAATCCCAGTTTGTAACTATGACTCCAGACTACCAAAAACATGGGTTTCATAAACATTTTTATTCCCTACAAATTATCCCGTTGCTATTTTGTTTTTTGTACAGTTTGAGCCAAAACAACGTCTATCTCTTTGTGAGACGACCAATGAGCGAGCTGAATCAATCCGGCTAAATAGGTTGTTGTGCCTGGGTAGAACAACCTAGGTGGTTCATGTTAGGGTTTTTTTTATGATCACCCAGAAATCCTCCCCAGACAGAACGACCTTAAACTTAATTGGCGGATTTTGTAGACAGAGCCCACTATGAGAGTTTATCGACCAACCAGATGCCGCATTCAATACTCAGTTGGTGGGTTGCTTATATGCAGCCGGGTCATGGCAGTGTCGACCCAAATTGCGCTATATAAAGTGTGAACAAACGCCATAAACCGTATTTACCGTAAGGCGGACGTGTGCCGTATTTTCTGCCAGTTTCCGTTAATATGAAAGTTCTTTGTGTATTATGATCGAAAGTTAATCTCTCTCCCGACGTTCATGATAAATATAGCGCAAGTATTAATTGGCTCAAGGCTTTCTACGATGTCTGTTTTACCGCTATAGTTACCGTAATGAAAAGAGTTTAGATATTGACCAATTATGTAGTATCTTCACATAAATCACGTTAATGGCTAGCTGATTTTGAGATTAATCTAGCTATACTAATTGCATAGAACTGCCTATGGTATATTTTAGTGTCCGACCGAAGATTCGGTTTCGGTTTCGGTTTCGGCCAGTTTCGGCTCAAAAATCTAGTTTCGGCACCAGTTTCGGTTTCGGCAGAAAACCCACCGAACCTTTCGGCCGCGCCGAAACTCTGTGTTCTTGAATTATCGCGCGTCACTCGGTTGATTTCGGGAGAGTTCGTGTCTCGCGTTGCATCCGCCATCGTCAGCTGTCAGATCGCCGGCCGGTCCGGCGTGATTGTTTTGTGAGTTTAGTGTTATTTCTCGCTTTATTGGCCTTTATTAAGCATTGAAGTTCTTTCCGTTGAGTTATTCACTCGGATTTATGAATGATGAGAATATAGTATGTAAAAGAAAGAGGTTATATTATATTATATTATATTTGATTCACTCATTCATCATTTATTTATTACTTATGTTACGTACGGTACATTTGTTTGAGGTTATTGTCGTTGGATGAGGTTTTAAATTACTCAAACAACTACCAGCTATGATTTAGCTGTGTGTGACCTTCAGATACATATTTTTTATTGGTAAAATAATTTGCTGTTGTCCGTATATTTTTGAGAATCGATCTGAACGTGACATACCTATTTACTTAAGTAGAAAATGAAAACGGGGTTTAATATATTACAATTACGATTGCCACACTCAATTATAAAAAAATATGAAAATCCTACAAAAACCCTAAAATACCAACTGTAATTAAAATTTAAAATGATCTCAATTAATGTTAAATTTAGTCTTAAACATGTTGTGATTATAAACGCAATCGAAATACTCAAATAATGAGGTTCTTTTTTACCCGACTACGGAGGCGTTATGATTTTGACCGGTATGTATGTATGTATGTATGTATGTATGTATATATGTATGTGCATCTGTTCCCACCTAACTTCCAAACTACTTGTCGTAATTTGACAAATGAGGTATCGTCAGAAGCGGCTTAATGGCGCGCTGGTTATAGGCTAAGTGACGTCACATAAAATTGCATATGGCGCCCTCTAGAGCACATAATGTCATGAACTAAAAAAAAATCATTTTTTAATGAAACCGTGTGGGGTATCAAATGAAAGAGCTTGATGAGCACATTTCAAAAATATATATATTGTTACCTATAATTCCAAAATAATTAAATAAAAAGTAAGTTTAAAAACTAAAACCCGACTACGGAAAAAACGCGCTCTAAAAAGTATGAAACAAGAAAATATTCTCATCTAGAGGATAGCCGTGGTCCGTGTTCATGTGCCATTTGGCCCTAAAAGACCTACACGGACCACGGCTATCCTCTAGATGAGAATATTTTCTTGTTTCATACTTTTTAGAGCGCGCTTTTTCCGTAGTCGGGTTTTATTATAATGTAAGTGTTGATTATTGACAAAGTTTTGTTCCAAGAAGTGTTAACATGATTGTTATTTTGTGTTTATTTTAATCAGAGCAGTAACATTAAAATAATAATATAATAATAATATTATTATTAATAATTATATTTTCACATACTTCAATTATTGTTTTTTATTTCATTTAACACTTTCTAACATTTCTAACTGTCAATATTGGTATAAAATAAGCCAAATTTCAGTAAACAAAAGATTTTTAACTTGTCTGAAAAAGGTTCGGTTTCGGTTTCGGTTTCGGCCGAACCTAAAACAGATGCCGAAGATTCGGTTTCGGTTTCGGTTTCGGCAGAAAATCCTGTTTCGGTCGGACACTAGTATATTTACATACGGCTTTGTAGTATAAAACTGATTTATAGAATATAAATCTATACGGGGTTTAAAGCGACTCTAGTTAATAAAGATAACAATAGTTTTATATCGGTTCGACGTCACATATGACTTTACCTTTACCTACATACTGGCTGATAACTTCTTTGTCGATAAAAAAATATCACGTCACCCTACGGGGATTCCCCGCCCGCATTCAGGATAACGACTATTACGTAATGACCAATGTACCTACCTAAAAACCTTCAGTTGTCTTTATAGATGTTCCTTTCACACAAACACCATGCAAATCGCACATGGGTTGGCAGTGCAAAACATTGCCCCTATACCTATTCGCATTCTGGATTTCACATGATAATATATACCATGGATCAGTTACTAAGGGGACTGGCCCTAAGCAAGTCGGCCGAGTGGTCGGCCTAGTACTAACATCGACATAAAACGAAGCGAGTAGTTCAACTATTTACCGGTAAATAGTAAAATGAAAATGAAAAAACAATGACCACGTTTTGTTTCATACAAATATCTAATAAGGGCACCTCTTTCTTTAGTCTTTACTCTGTGATATATACTGATCAAAACAAAAGCATCCCGAAGTACGTTTGTTCAGTTCATGCATATTCCATAGAATTTCCTTGGTTTATCATATCACTCACGGTGTTGAGATAAATAAATAAATAAATATCGTGACACACACCATACTAATACACTTAACTGTATGGTCTTAAACTAAGCAACGCTATAGTAACGTACTATGGCGTCTATGGCTATACCATACAAGCCCACCATATTACCTGTGCACAATGAACTGGGGGCGATGCCAGTGACACCAGCGGGGCTAATGGGGACGCTATGCAACATTGCCAATGCAATTTATTTTTCTGATTTTCTGAGGAATCCTTAGCAATTCCGTGAAATTTCTGTAAAATAGTGACACATTTTACGCCATTCGTGACCGTTTCACGGAAATTTAGCGGATTCTGCTGGAGGGTCCGAATAAAATATTGTTTTAGTAGAATTGCTGCAATGTTGCATAGCATCGATATTAGCCCCGGTGGGAAAATTACGAAAAGGCCGTTTCCTAAATTTGCCTCTGGCGGGAATCAAACCCGCAACCACCCGATGCAGTGAGCCGAGCGGCCTACGCTCGAACCACTGCGCCAAGAGACGGTCATGAGATGTCTGTAGTATCGATGCTGTGATCATAATATGAACTAAGGTTAGACGGTTATTAAACCACCACACGAAGAGCAGCGCTATAGCCGTAAATGGTCTCACAGTTAAGTTTGTGGCAACCTGTTTTTCCAAGTAACAGTTGAATTATACTCAGAAGTCGTATCATTGTTGTAACATCATGGAGCCCTAACATTTTCACTAAAAGGGTACAATTTAACTGATGTCAAAGTTAATTTGTGTGTCAGTGTGGCGCCGCCGGTCACGCAATCCGGACATTTTTAAAAGCTCCCGCAGGACACGTCCATTATTTATGAGTAGGTAGATCAATAATGACAGATTGTTGTGATTTTTTATTGCATTAGTTAGATGTTTAGAATAGTTACTTAATAGGTAGTATTTCTGTTCAAAATAATGTCTAGTTTCACAGGAATCCTCCTAAACCAAGAGAGATTTATGTAATAAAAGGTCTAGTAGAGACGTTACGTAGTGTCCCTTTATCTTCTTCTTCTTCTTATCGTATGGTTAGTGGCCAACCTGGTGTCAGAGTTGTTCAAGCCGCCCGTAGGCCTCTGACAAGGCTTAACGACTGCTGCCTAGATGACAACAACCGGGACCGACTTTTAACGTGCCCTCCGAAACACGGAGACGCTCAGTTCAAATGCCACTAAATGGACACCCATCTCAGACTGACCTTGCCGAGCATTGCTTAACCTCCGATCGTTGACTGATCAGTGATTGCAACTGGCTACGAGCGCCTCAAAACCCCCTTGTACCTTTATTAAAGGCTATGGCTGTTGGAATTATATCATCGGTTGGGGCTGTATTGATATAGAATGCTATACACATGTGACATTGTTGACGTTTACTTTTTTAACCTTCTTTGATTATTTTTTTTAGTTTGAGTTTACTAGAACTCTATAATTTTATGAAAAGGTTCAGCTTCGATGAAACAGTTGTTTTACAGTATTTTCATCAATAAATTATGTACGTCTGTATGTATTATGCAAATTCTTTTCTCATTCAGTTCTTATTTTAATTTATGCACATACATTCATACTCATAATCAATTCTTGAATTTTAAGCATTTGCATTAAAACGATCGCTTAAGATTATTTTATAATTTGATTCTAGTGGAAAATAAGAAAAAAAATCTTTAAATATGGACGCATACTAGGTAGGTATTTAGTAAGTACAGTATTTCTGGAAAATAATATCTAGGTATATCATTTTTAATGCTTCATGCGTTAGGATTAGAGTCTAAGCCAATATCAGTCTAACCGTTACACTTGATATGAGCTTTACGATCTAACACAATCAGGGGGCCTACTCTTTTACAAACGAAAACGAAATTTCGGACGAAATTCCCTGATTTCCTACTACGTTTCTCATTGATTCCGACATTTCTTACGAACGAAAATTGTTTGACGTTTAGATTCGACGACAACGAAGAGGTTAAACAATTTTCGTTCATAAGAAATGTCGGAATCAATGAGAAAAGTAGTAGGAAATACGCGAATTTCGTCCGAAATTTCGTTTACGTTTGTAAAAGAGTAGGGCCTCTGACTTTTATTACTGCCAAAGCCTAGCCCTCCTAAAATGTTACGTTTACTGAACTGACTATAAAACAGACAACATAATATTATATTATAGAATGAGGTGGACCGACGACCTAGTGAAGGTCGCGGGACACCGCTGGATGCAAGTGGCACAGGACCGGTTGTTGTGAAAAACCTTGGGGCGGCCTAGGTCCGACAGTGGACGTCTTCGTTTATCGTCTAAGAAGAGATAAATGCTTGAACTTTCAGTATTTTTTTAAATGTAGGTATGTTTGTATAATAACGCTTTTTTATACAAATTATAAACCGTGATCTGTAGGAACGTTAAATATTGTTTATAAAGTGAATTATATTAATGTATTCACATAAAATTATTATCAATACACAGGGCAAGAGCAAATTATAATATTTCGAATACACATCTTGCGAAATCCCTTACTTATGGTGATGAATTTCATCCCTTTTATTTGTGAAAATTCAGTCTTTATTTATACTACAAAATGTGACAGACAGTCGAGTAGTCCCATAAGTTTTCCGTCCAATCCAACGGTACACTGAAAAAAGTGAAACCACTTAAGTGAAACTCTGGCATCATAAACAGTAGTTCACGGGTGTTCCTTAATTACTCAACTTTTAGCAACGCGTTTTTCTTCGATCTCCTTGACATTGATAAAGGCTCTCTATTCGATCGCTTAACCTCTATAGAATACGAAAGATTAAACTTTGAAATAAAATCCCCCAACGACCGATTTTAGAAGGAAATAAATATTTTTGTAGACAATGTTATAAGCACGTTTGATGTCCTTTTATAAGAATTGCTTAGGCGAAGGACACAATATATAAACTGTAAAGGTGTATACGACGGCCTTTTCTTCGGTCGAAGGTCCCCCGTGCCCTTATTCTCGCTTCAAAAGGTTACTGGGGTGCAATTAGAGGGAGGTAAAAGCCTTTGAAAATGCATCTGTAACATGAAACTGATTAAAACAAACAATTCCTGTGCAGTAAACAATGGGAAGTCAATCAATAGTTAATTGAATTGTGACTGGAGTTACGACTTGATTATTTTCGCCTACAATTTACTTATAGACAAAAGTTTCTGAAAAAAATTAACAAACTTCAGGAATAATAAATTATGTCTATTCGGTTGCGACAACTGTGCTATTTATAATCATAAATTAATTCAGAAAAACAATTCCTTCGGGCTTACAAAATGTGTGCCAGATTTGTCGAAGAAATCTACAAAAAAAATCTATAGGTAGTCGATTCGTCACAGTCAGGACTTACTTTATTCTACAAAAACTAGTTACTATCACTCTTTGAGTATTAAAACCAACTATCATTTTAAGATTCAATTCGAACAAAGTCGTACATTTGCTCATAGAAGACATCGCGTGCCTGGATCAAGTTAGTAAACATTTTTTTTTGTTTTGTGGCTATAGACGCCGTACCTATTTCGTTTGCACATAATACAATACATAATAATATATTAGACAGACCCAAGAGGAGATGGCGGGATGATTTGGTTACCTTTGCGGGGGGTACTTGGTCTGTGACCGCTCAAGATCGTGCTTTGTGGAGAAGTCAAGGAGAGGCCTTTGCTCAGGAGTGGGACACAAAAATAGGCTAATAATATAAATAATAATATATCTCAATAAAAAATATAATTCTCACGTTTGAAAATATATTGAAAAAAAAACCCGAAATGTATGCTTTCAACAGTAAAAACAACGTAAGTTAAGTTTCAACATTGACAATAGGGGACCGCACTCGCAACAATCAGCGTAATGAGCATTGAATCATCTTTATATTATATTTAATTTTCAAGGTACATTCTCATTACCGATTTCGATGCAATGCCGATGATAAGTAGGACATAATTGAAGAATTGATCAACCAGCTCGTTAATCATACCAGCAGCGGCCTCTAAGCTACCATTTACTAAAATACGCACAATGAATACCTTTAACAATAGACCGGTTGTGTTTCAAGGAATCAATTCTTTACCATTAGTGTTCCACCTATTTTTGAATAAGGTAATTTTTCATGGTAAACTGACTAGTGTAAAAGTGAGGCGGGTAGAATCGTTTGTTACGGATTTTGTGGAAACGAAGGATTTACCTACCGATGCTATAATTATTCCATCGAGATTATTTAAAAATATTATGTTAACCAGTTCTACTAATTTTATTCATGTTAAACAATACAATTATGTTTTTCATTGCATGTTATTCACATTCGCAGCCATCTACTTCTTGACTAGAGTTGGTTTGCCTCCCATTTCATTTCAAATAACCCACAAATATACCAGTGAACGTAGTTATTTATGTTATATTTTTGTATATTTGGAATTAAGTCGGATGGTAAAATGAAATGTAAAAAGTTAGCAAGCTCTCAAGACCCAAAATTTTGAAGCCAAGTATGCGTTCACAATTTTAAAATTATGCATATTTTTCCACAACTGGTTTTGTACATTGATTAAATCAAGATTTTAGAATACATGATTAAACAGGTTTACCATATCTTTATCAGATGGAATTAATTTTTGACTTTACATCGTCTCTCCAATCGTTTAAATGTTTTCAAGTAGGTATAGAAACCACAGTAGATTATAGCTTAAATTCTTTGTAGAATATTCATATAAGATTGCTGATTGTTCTTATTTTCCTCGAAAAACTAAAAATAAACCATAAATAAACATCTTTCCACGGTCTCGGCCGCGAATAAGCCTTGGCCTAAAACTACGGAATTCACAATTAGTGGCTACCAATGTCTCTCACATAACTATTACTAAATAAACATTGTCTATTGAAATATAAAGGTAGAAGTTTTTGCGATACTCCTATTGTAGTGTTGTGACATCAGCAAATGAAATGAAAGTCGTTATCCTTGACATTATTTTTCATTTGATAACATCGGCAGACGGCATCTAGTCTATTACACTAATTTATTGCAGTTAAGTAGAGGTGGCGGGTCGCGGGTCGGACGCGCAGCGTCACGATCACATGCCGAGGGTTAATGTGGACGGTCAATGCCATCAATGGCAAGTCACACCACCTACTATGCTTTTATTTCGTCACCACACACGAAAGTCTACAATCATCCGCCATACCGTCTCAGATGAAAATCATCGCCAAGCATTCTTTTGACTGGGGCTGATCTGAGTACCTATTTGGTCCAGCCAAGATCTGACTGGCAGTGTAGTGCTAGTGTCACAACACTATACAGCAATTCTTGTAACAACACTAGCCCGTTACACTAGCAAAGCTCTCAGCTAGCGGGACCAGTCTTTGGGACTTGTTTAATAAAATACACGTGAATAAAAATCGCGAAGCAGTTGTCCAACTAATTTTTCCAAACGCCGCCATTGCGTCATTTTACCTAATAATTATATTCGTCGCGGAATAGGACCTGATTTGGGTGTCACCATTGACCTTCATACCGTCTGGGCATTTACAAGACTACACAACAATTATTTTATTTAGCATACCTATTTAAATACAGACATGGTATAGGTATCCGTCCATCTGCCTGTACGCATGTATGTACTGCTCACTACGATTTAACGAATTTGCTTTGATCAGCGCCTTCGTAGTCTATAGTGAAAGAGAACAAAGCAACCGAAGTCCATTGCGTCCTGGTAACATCAAATTATCTAAGTGGCCCCTATTGCCTGATTGATAAGGCATCGGCCTCGTAAACTGGGGATTGTGGGTTTGAGTTCCAGGTAACACTGAAATGTGTTTAATGAGTCTAAAAGAGTTTTTTAAATAACTTAATGGTGTTCGTATACACCTTGATCAAGGGAGAAGGTAGGCTTAGAAAGGATATCATTTTGGATTTCTTAAATCATAAGACGCTGGTTTCTCCAGTAGTGCCTATTTACTAACAAACTGTGATGCACACGATCCCCGCGTCGTCCCCAAGACTTTCAATTAATAGCCGCTTCATCCGATGCACGTGACATTTAAATAAATCACATTTTATATAACAATCAAAATAGTCTATTAACTCTTATTAGTTGTATTAAGTACTATCATGAAATTGTTGTGAAGTTTTCTCTACCAACCGTTTGGTATGATTTTATGATTATTCATGTCAAATTTTCCCGTTTGGGGTTCTTCGCGCGGTCAAGGCATTGCAGTTTAGAACTTTACTATTCACTGTCACAGTCGGTCAAATATTAATATGGTGCCGGTGATTGAACACGGTATGTTAAGCGTTCGGTGCAAACAATGGACCTATTTTTTTAAACCTAGCGGCTTGCAAACGAATACAAACATGAGTCAACAGATAGGTCTTCACCCTTGGGGCTCCTTCAAGCTAAAGGTGCTAAAGGCGTGAAGAAGCACCACAGTGCCGCAACTTCACACCTGTAATTTGAAAGCGCCCTTGTAATATTGACTTGTTTTTGCATACATTTTCATTTCTTATTTAATGTTAACTGTAATTGGTAAATGACAATCAGTTACGACTGTATCGTATTGCTTGGGGGTACAAAAAGTAGCTAGCTTGCTCCCCTCATCGTGAGGCCAGCTTCGAGACGGATGACCGATGCAGTCACGATCCGACTACAGCGACCCCAGCGAGACGAATGAATCTTGCTTGGTGACGATTTCCAACCAACTGTGACCGATTGCACCTGATCGCAAATAATAACTCGAGGTGACGACACTGTTTAAAGCATTCAAATCGATATAATGGAAGAGCGGGTATTAAAAAATCGCGCAATTAAAGCCGACACGAAAGGTTGATTCTCATGGCGTGGCGATGTTATTGTTCGCTATTTGTTTACTGGAGATATCTTTGTAATTGGTACTCATTATTGTTATTTTACTACCTGATCAATTGATTTAAATAATTCACGAATTATATTAATGACTTGTGTAGCAGGATCACTTTATAAAAAAAACAAAGGTGGAGGTGCAGTCGGTTTGATGCACGCTATGCCTGAATTTAACTAATATGACCGGTCAAAGTTTTCAAAGTCACAGCTGGCTATATGATTTGCTAAGTTTAAAAAAGTTAAGTAGCTAATTTTTAATAATTTTTATAATTTTGTAAGTGTAGTTTCATTTTCATAAAAAATTACTAAATGGCACATGCGAAGTTATGTTTTTATGAATGATACCTATAGCGGAGGATTACAGTGATAATACAGTTATTAAGACACTAAAGAATGAGTCCTAGTAAAAACCCAAGGAGATCTATTTAACATTACCTCTCGGTTGTAATTGTAATTGAGGAAATTGCCGGCTTTTCTCGGTCTTTTTTATCTACGCTCATTGTGAGACCGACGTTGTAACATAAAATAAAGCTAAAACATTTGAAGAATTAAACCGTGATAGGTAGTTGTTGAACCGAATTTAAATATTTTAGTACGGAATACAATTTTTTGTTACTGATATTAATTTTCAGATGTAAAAATTAGGTTTCTGTAACTAGGTAAGTATATAAAACATAAGGATAAGTACAAAAATAAATTATCATACCGTATTTTGATACTTACCTACCTACTTCATGCAGTTACAACACTATGGTCATATTATGAGACTGTACTGTATCCAGTTACCTTTGCTACCTACATAGGAACAAAAAATATCACGTTGTTTTCCGTTAAGTGGAAATTGGAAACCGCCGTTGCGACGAGGGATGCAGTTTCTACAGGAATTAACTGGATGAACTTCCCATTGCAGCGATGTTTAAACAATGGTACTAACTCTATTGGTACACTTGGCCAAACTAACTATTGCCACTCTTCTCATGGTCGTAACTTATGAGTAAAGTAAAATACTTTTTATGAAAAAAAGTTTGAAAATTGCATATATTACCTATATAGTTTACAAAATTTTTCAAGGTGAAGGAATTAGCCCACTTTATGTACGTTCGCGAGTTGACGAATAACTCTATTGAAATTGTATATTTTGTTGTATGTTTTAATAATAGTCAACATTCGAATTGGCATCATGCTTGTTTCACTTATGAAACATAATATACCTACCTACCTATAATAAATCTGAATTTGCATAGGTATTGTTATAAAACCGATATTTTAGAGATGCTCCTGCATTTATAACAGAATATAATACTAGTCGAACTTTTTGTTTTGTCAATATAAAAGTAAATATTGGCATATAGGCACCATTCAAAAGAATGTATCTGTTGTACATTTAGTCAGCAGTTGAGCAAATAGGAGACATTGAAAAAGTTAAAATTTATATCACAAAATTTAAAGATTGTTTTTTCTAGTTTTAGACGAACTGTACTTTTCAAAATATTATTTTGTTCACAAATTACGAGATTTACAAACCTGACACTGTTTTCACCGGTATGGGAGGTTTTCCTTAATTATACAGGATATTTAAAAAAAAATGAAATACAGTGTTCAACTTTCAATAAAATGTATATACCATTGAAATCTATAGCCCGATACTCATACAAACCCCCAAGTATTATTTCGGACTTTTGTAACAGTCTGTATAGAAATGTATGTATAATATTTACACATATTGTTCTGAAGAATATGATGCTATTGTGCTTATGCGTGATTCGTTATTGATGCTGACTGATCATCGAGTATTCCGATAGGTAAACAGCGTGTGACACTTGTTGCCAGCCTTGGGCTCTCGTTAGACGGTTTGAATTGTATTATTATTTTACGAGCCTATAAAATACAGTAGGAACCTATGTATAATGTGCCTATTACGTAAGTATATAGGCACGCAGGGAAGCATGATGTAAATCGTACAATTACAATCGTAGTTTTTATTTGACAGGTATACCTACTTATGAATAAATACCTAATATATCAGTAAATGTCACAGATATGCTAGTTATAGTAGTACCATCAAACATCGCAATCAATAAACATGTGCACAGCACACCACTACACGCAGCAAAATTCCCACTTCAATTCTTTGAAAGTACTATGTTTTTCATTTCGATGCGTATTATACACCAGACAGTGAAATTAATGATGAGCCGTATTGACAACGGTACTGAGCCCATGGACTTCGTTCAGTAGGACAAACTATTTGATCATTCATGTCTCCCTCTTTCTTGGTAATATCATTGGTACATATTATATGTTGCTTAAGAGCTTATTACACTTGCCTAAATTCAGTAACGACTAAATTAAGTAGCCTAAATTTAGTTAAGTGTCATAACCCCTTTAGCAAAATATAATTGTTTTTTTTCCTATGCCTGCTTTAATAATTAAGAACATTTTAGTATTATCTATGAAACCGTTGCAGGACAGCAATATGTTGTAGTCTATTGACGAGATGACGAAGTGTTTTAATCTTGAAATTACTCACGATATAAATGTGGCGTAGGTACCTTGCCTGTTATCAATAATTAAACAATGTTGCCGTTATCACCGCGTCTCATGCAGAACAATCGCAAAAACAAACACAAGGGAAGGCGTTCGGCTCAACTTTATCAATTGTTATAATTATGCGAATTATAGGAATATTTTTTCCTGGATAACAATGTCTTTCCTTTCATCCTAACCGCGGCTACAGACTCTCTAGGAGGGATGAAGAGGCGACGCGAGAACGAGAGTGTAGATTGCACGCTCGCCTCCTCTTGTATGTCTCGCCTCGCCTCCGGCGTGCTCCGCTCCGTGTCGGTTTTTTTGACCGGAGTCAAAGGACGCGTGGCGGGAGGCGGGCGAACCAAGTGTTGGGAAAATTAAATTTCAGAACAATTAAAAATTTACAATTAATAATTGTTAATTTTTGAAAGTCACAATTAGTTAATTGTAATTGTGACTTCCAGAATTTCTAATTTCCAGTTATTTAATTGTAATTATGACTTCCAGAATTCCCAATTAACAATTGATTAATTGTATTTTTACAATTAACAATTAATTAATTGCATTTTTTACAATTAATAATTAATTAATTGTATTTTTTACAATTAATTAATTGTATTTTTTACAATAAACAATTAATTAATTGTATTTTTTACAATTAAAATTTTATCAATTGTATTTTTACATTTAAAAATTAATTAATTGTATTTTTTACAATTAACAATTAATTAATTGTAATTCTCCCAATTAACAATTTTTATTTACGTGGAGGGGGGGAATAGGAATGGGGTTGAGGGGGTAGAGGAAGAGTAGGGGGCATTTGGGATTCTGGCTCTATATACCTACCTACCTAAACACGCATTTACCGAAGTAGTATCTAATTCTATATGCCTATTTATCTATACATGCATCCACCTAAATAGATATCTGTGTACATGTACCTATTGTACGAGGCTAATAATTGTTAGTTGTAATAGATTTTTTCACAGTTAAAAAAAATAATTGCAATTGATTTTAATTGAACCTCACAATTAATGTACTTTAATCTAAATAAATTAATTGCAGAGTGCAACAATTACGATTAAAAGTTTAATTGATTGAAAATTTAATCAATAATTAATGCCCAACTCTGTCACTGAATAAAACGAGAGTGTGGATAGGCAGCACTCGTGTAGCCTCCGGTGGCGCGGCTCACGCGAGGGCCTCCACGAGGCGTACTCGCGAGAGTGTATTTGCCCCATAAGATGTGTTAAGTCAAATATCCGCCAGATCAAGAATTTGGGATTGGCTGCGTCTATATGACGCGAGCGGCGCGCCCGAGCAGTCAGTTCTGATGCCTGGATGCGTATACATAATATCGTAAATGGCGACTCGGGGTTTATCTACGCATGATAAAGGAGAGTATTCATTACGTTTTGGAAAATCCACGAGTCTATATAAATACTAGGTATTTTTGTCACGATATGCAAGTTATGTTTACGTTCGAACATATAGGTAATATTCGTATATTGATAAGTAAACTGCTAGCTGTTCTCTGTTCAGTATGTACCTATAATACCTACGAACTACTGAACAGAGAACAGGTATAAAATACTAAACAAATTGTTGGCTACTTCTCAAGCTTTTTCTTTTTTCAAGGGAGAAATCGACGGCACAGATACATTTTATATGCCAAAAAAAAAGCATTTTATGAATGAACGGCTTTCCTCACCTCACACTTCTAGGCAAAGACAACGAGGTCACTGGAAGGTTTTAATACTCATAAGGTGATTGGCGCTTAGAATTTGAACGACCTTTATTTTTTGTCAAAACCACAAAATATGGTAAGCCGTTAGCAACAGAATTATTGTGCTGACCGCGTAAACATGGTCTTAACTTAATAATAAAATAGTAGCCGCTGATTGAGGTAGACGCATTAATACCTTTAATAGCTGTATGTTATATTTTGTTTTTTGTTAAGTTTTCATGTTTTGTGCATTAATTTACCTAGCATGTATTTTAGAGAAAATAAATAAAGTTGTTTTTATTTATTAATTATGGGTCACACCAAAATTTGATATCTTATTTTAATTAGTTATTCCAGCAGTGTTTATGTACCTACCTGTATTAATTTTAAATACACACACGTAACACCCTTTGAGAACGTGTTTTCAATCGCAGCTAATTGATTCTGCGCACGTCCCGAGACGCTGGCATTGTACGATTTGATGCCAAACAAGCTTGTATGTTACCGAACACTAGAAAAAACAGAGACTCCTTGGAAGAGATTCGCTTTGGGAAATAATTGCCTTTTACGTAACGCGGCGCCCCATTTTCTGACACACCACTGTCAACCATGCCCTGATAAATGGTTTTGCATTAATACGTCATCAACAGGATATGAACATTTTCCTTGAATCATATCACGCATTAAGTTACTTTATACATTTACCCCCTTATTCATAGAAAGTTATGATCGACTTGCAGTGGACTTACAGAACACATTTGTTCCTAAAAATGCTTTTAAAACCCATTGTAAACTAGCTAAAATCTCTATGAATAAGGGGGATACTCTTCATAAAGTAAAATGGGATTTACAACATAAACAGATGACAATTATTTATACCTAATATGAAGTTTGATTAGGCTGCCGAATGTAGAGGCATCCACTCTTGAATTGCATATTATATAGCAATAATAGCTAAAGACAGATTAATTTAAACAGTGCACACGATAAGAGGTAAATTGATTAAGCGTCAATTAATTAAGTTAGTTAGTAGCGACTGTAGCCTAGGGGTGAACAGGTTGGGCTAGCAATCAGAAAGTCCCAGGTTCGATCCCCGGTGGGGTATGCACCAATGGATGAATTTTCATCTATGTGCATAATTTACAGTTCGCTGACGGTGAGGGAAAACATCGTGAGGAAACCTACCTATCCCTCGGGATTAGGTAATAGTCAGTTCCTGTATACACGGCGACAAGGTTCACCACCTGTCACGTTGGGTTCTGACTATCTGGTGAAACGTGGGCTTTGAGTTGGTTAATACCTCCACAATGTGGTGGTATGGCCACTCAAGCCTCTGACTACCCCCGAATGGGGATAAAAGTCGTGACGTTACACACACACACACACACATAATTAAGTTATTCGCGAAATATACCAGAAGTGAATTTATATCATGGCAGTTTGAGGAGATTGTGGACTGCCTTTATTTTATTAATGATAATGTCCGAAATATTTCAGTACATTCCACTTACAACTAAAATAAACTGTACATTAAAAATTAATGTAAGCTGAAGGTTTTGTACCTATTAAAAATGCATCAAGTTTAACAGCAGACTAAAGGTAAGTGTTAAAATTTGAAGGTCAACGTACATTTTATACACATGCGCTTAATCTAAATGCGTTAGTAACATGCAAGCCTATGAACAACGTTATACCTACACTAAATAGTTAAATATACCTCTTCTTGACCTTTGCTTTTATGGCACATAAATATAAATGATTTCTATGGCAACGGGAAACGGAACGCTGTGCATAAACATATGAATTCATCTTATTTTTTCAACAAACCGAAATAGTTTGCCGGTATTTTCATGGACTATCATGTTGGGTTCTTTCCCAACATTATAGTCCATTCAGGCTTGTAAATTTTAACAAAGCGAATATTCATTCAAGCCAATGAGGTAAGTACGATGACTTATTACTTCGCTCTTTATCATTTCAAGAAGAATAGGCTAATGAATTGGAGTATTTATTAGATGTTTCAGAAAGTCTATAAATCCTCAGCAGTGCACCAATACATATTTTTAAAAAGATTTTATGTATTATTCTGAAAACTAAAAAGATCTGTTCACAAACTCTCTTTATCTCTTTATACAAGCTTTCAAAGTGCCTATAAGTCTATAGTTGCAAAACTACTATTGAGAGCCAGACTATCTGGTTTATATATCTCAAAACGTTTCCCCGCATCCTTCTCTTAACCTTCTATTGTTCGTGTTGCGAAACCAACTGACTGACTAGACCGAGACTGTTGATGTGGGAAATAGAATACCTATTGTAATACTAGCCGTGTTCCCAAAAGACTTCCACTTTTTTTAATAAACAGAAGTCTAGTATAAATATAAATTTCTAACTTCAAAAGTGAAGAACTTCCAGACAAACTTTTTTCACCTATTTCACCCACTTAGGGGATGATTTCGTAACAATCCTTTCTGAGTGCTCACCTAACCTATATAAGGAACTTCTGTGTAAAATACATGCTTCTAGACCCACCGGTTTAGTTTGTGCGTCGTGTGGTCAATGTATTGGATTACGGTCCGCATGGCAAGGATGTCAAGGTGTAACGCGATGCGTCGGATAAGGAATGACGGAACGAGACCTGTGGAAAACTTGTTCAAGAACCAGACTATAAAGCAAATGCACATGCATTTTGTTTATGCAAGACAAATGACTGTGATTCCACTGAACGAGCCTACTGGCAACTCTTGGAAGAATAAAAACGGTAAAATAAGAGACGAGTTGTAAGGTTGGCATCTAAATTTAAAGCCAATGCTAGCCTAGCACCCTCAAAAGTTCTGTATGGATTCTTTGCGAATTAGTCTTTTTGCCTTTCCAATTCTAACTTCAGTATTAGAGTGCCACTACAGCTCTTCTATAGAAGGTTAAATTAGTTCCAGATATTATTATGAAGATGAACATAACTATGTATTTCCCTATTTCCGTTGCGTACGTGACTGTCGGCGCCGAAAGTGAGTGTCTGCCTTTAAGATTTAAGTTCACCATAAACCAGAACTTTAAGACATTTATCCACGACGTTGTAGACGTAGACCTTGAGTGAACATGGCGCACATTCTCTCAGCCGAATCCTATCGAAGCTTACATACCCGGATATAAAACTATTATTGTACTGTTTGATACCGATCAAACATTGACACCAGCGAATGTTTAATCTAACTAGTTTGTTTCTGGTTAGTGACGTCACTGTGTACAATCAAATCACAATATCAATTAAGAATAATAGCTAGAATCATCACGAGACAATGCTCGATGAATGCAGGAGTAAATAGTTACACATTGTCATTGTTCTGAGAGCGCGGCTTAGTACCAGTGTGATGCCCTCATCGTTTACCACCTTGGCAGCTTCGCTTGTTTACATTTTCGACAGCATCCATCGGGGAAATGTTTTGGATGCAAATTAGTCACAAATTGATGTATTTTACACTTTATTACGGCATGCTTGAGGAGTTACCATTAATTGCCAATTATTATAAAAAAGTGTTTTCCTGATAACTGCATGGAAAGTAACAATTCTAGAGATTCTTCGTTCAGAAATGCTTTCAGCTAAATTTGTTGAGTATAGGTTCAATTTAAGTACTCTTAAGACATATTGTGACGAGGGATAGGTACTGTTTGTTTGTAGGGACCATATTGTTACTGAAGACCTTGAGCTTATTAATTCAGTCAATTTATCATATTCAATCAGTTCGAGCGTCTCTAAATCAAAGTCGTCTGAAGTCATTTGCCGTTGTTTGCAGATTCGATTTCACTTTATGGAGTTGAGAACACGTTTCAACAACTTTTGTGCATTGGGGCCGAAGTTTAGAAAGGAATGGGGTGAGGTGGCGGGCATATTGGTTCGAAAGTATATGGCAAGGCGTCTTATCTCACCTGCTCCGCACGAGGTCCTCCAGAAGTCGCAAAACTTGCTGCACGAACACATCTCGAACGTACGTCACTTCGCACTATTGCCAATTTATTTTTAAACTTCACTTGTATAGTTTCGCAATCCTTCAGCCGGTGCGCATTCACACGATCGAGTTAACGTCGACAGCCGAGAAAAACTTCATTCATCTTATAGTAAACAGTGGCAGCGTAACGGCTCGGGCGGTTGCAACTGTACTGTTGAAGCGTAGAAAGCGTGCGTGTGTCCACAGGCGTGGACCAGCAGTCATCGTATTCGTACGCGTTACGGGAGCGGCGACGACGCGGCAAGTGCGTATCTGGGCGTGGGCGGCGCGCGCGACGTGCTCACAGAGCGGGCGCCCTCGTGCGACTGCCGCCCTCACTACGCTTCGCTATGGGCGCCGACATACCGATTCGAATCGGATATAATAAAACCGAGGAAATGCACAGATTTCGCGAGCGAACGGCCGCGGCGTGGTTATTAACGTTGATTGACGGAATTGACTGTGCTTCTGGTGAAATGAAATATGCTCCGAAATGCGGAATGAGAATATGACCCTAACGAGGTTGGCGATAAGGAATTTATACTATCGTTTTTAAATGTCGTGTAGCACTAGCGTTGGTAAAATAAAATGTTTGAACTTATGACGTTACATACTACTTACACTGCATTACGTAATATTCTACATATCGTTTTTATTAATAAAAACACGATTCTTACTTGACGACATTATTAGATAAGTTCAACGTCGTACAAAAGAGTTCAACGCTCTACGAATGGTTATATCGGCAAGTGAGCCCGAAAGCCTGAGAACAATACCTTAAAAGTTACCTGCTTTGCATTGCTTATTAAATTTGGACTTGTTGAGAAGCATTAAAGATACATCTACTTAATAAAAAAATATAATATAATTGTGATGAGGTCATGTCTGTAAACTTTGAATTGTAAAAACTTTGAAAAAACTGTGTCACCGACGGATAGTGACGCTCGCGCTCCTCAAAAGGACATAAAATATTCATTATTTTTAATAATTTAAGCCACAAAACCGAAACGGAAGATATAACTAGGAAATAAACGTTGAAATAACACGTGTCCTATCTATAAATTACAGTAATTAACAAATAGAAATACCTCTAGTTATACTAGTTTTATGTTAAAGTGTGTGATATCATTCTACGAGTATGGTGTTGCTTAAGGACTTCCTTACGACGATTTATATTGTGAGTATTATTGAGGTGTATAGTTAGAACATAGTTAGAACTAATAAAGCACAATGTACGTTATTTTTCAGGCTATTACTACATGTAATGCAGTAGGTATTAACCCAATTAATCATAATCGAACACATTAAATTTTTTTGCAAGTAACTCCTCTTTGGCATCATTAAAAAAGACACAACAATATACCTAAGTTCATATTAATGATAGGTCATCACAAAAGAGTGATAACATCTACTTTAAAACATAGGAACACTAATCCCCTAGAATTTCTTCTAAACTTGATGGGTGCGTCTAAATGAGGCTAACGGCGCGAGCCGGTGCAATCTGTTTCGACTTCTAGACGAAATGTCATAAAATGATTTCTTCGGGGCGCGCCGCTCACCTCTTTTAGACGCACCCAATAACGAAACATGTTTGTAGTAAATAAATACCGCAGGAACGTTGCCTTTACCACGTAAAAAGGGAAAAGCTTCAAACTCTTGATCATAGCACATTTTCTTTCGACGAATTTCCGCACCCATAGGACCAGTTAAACGGCAACGCAAAATAACAAGTTCCAATGTATGCAAGATGTAGTTGTTGTGTATGTATTGTAACATGTTTGCGAAGGTCGCACGGCCTCTTATAGAAATCGGGAAGTGTTTGCGGGTGACGTAGCACGATGACTAGCGGTTGCCTGCTTGAAAATATCAACTTGATGTTTTCATTTGGTGATGAAAATGTATGCAGCAATCAAATAATGCGTGCATCTCGCATAACGTGTGCCATATGATCGTTGATTGCGCGAAAATAGCGATGTTTTACATAAGTAAGTTAAGATTTGATAGGGCCAAAAAATTATCAATGAAACGAATGATCGGGGCCCTAAGTCGAATGGTTGGTCAGAAGCAACCGACCAATGAGAGGGTCGATCACTATAGCAAAACGCCATACTGGCGCCACAATGGCTAAGCGACTTAGGGCCCGGGTCTGTGGTCGGGTGTTGGTCTGAGAATCGAGTTATTTTTTTTCTCTATTTATTGTGTGGTTTTAGATATGTGGTTGTATTATTATACCTAATATAAACTTCGGATAAGTTTATAGTAGCTAGCAAATTATTCTGCAAAGATATTGTACACTATAGGTATGTACTTGTTATTGTAGGTACATGTGCCCAAAGTTGTAGTCCAACGTCCGATGCGCGTGCCCCAATTTTACGAATCAATTTAAGAAGTTGTATATATCGATCGTCTCAAATAATAATATAATAACTATATCATACAAGCTTAGATAAAACTGAAAATAAATAGGTACACGCACGTACTTATGTCATTCGATACATACTTCTTATGTAAATAATTTGCCAGAGCGATAACATATCGATTATATTACTTATAACAACTTAATCATGCTCAATAATCGTATATTTAAATGTAAATAACCCACTATTATGATGACTGCAATAATAACAAAAACAATTAATAAGCAATTATTAGATAAGTAGAAACTGTTACTATTACTAGGGAGATATTTTTGAGAGTATTTTTATTGTGGTCCATGTTTTGTGTTTTATACTGTTAGCATAGATTTATAAAAGTTTTGCGCGAGCGATATCGCGGAGACTAAATTTAATCTATGACTGATAGTATAGTATAAAGTTTGTATACTGAATAAAAATACAATATATTTTATGAAGTTATGAACTATGTAATGCAAATTAAATACGTAATATAAACTAGTGGTGACTATAAATTTTGCTTGGAATTCACAGCCTCAATTGTTCTTTTTGTTACGGTACACAACCTACCTAAGGCCGGGGCTACACCGATAAGGCGATTGCAATGCGACAGCGATCAAACGCCCATAAACATAGAGCGGTGGCCGAATTTGTGTAGAAGTCGCCATCGCGTCGCAATCGCCTTACCGGTGCGGCTACGGGCTAATGGGTAAATAATGGAAACAGGAGGCCCTTTCAAGGTTATCAAATGAGGTATAATCTTGCTATTAATAAATAAAAAAACTCATGATTCATCGTTTTGCCAGCGTTTCCTATACAATTTAATAACTACGAGTAGCTTTGTTATGATTGCTTTATCGGGTGGGTTGTTATTGTTACTATAGAATAATCACAAATAATTGTTATCATTCTCGTATCATGATCAAGATGTGTTAAGTATGTTCGATATCCACGAAAAAAAAAACCGACTAACTTATGGCCAGCACTACTTATTTTCTCCAATGTTGCAATTAGGATATTTATTTTATACCTATTAACTCAAAGGTACCAAATCATTTTACATAGTTAATTGTATAATTATGCAATAAAAAAAATCCGGAAAGAATATAAAAAGTGGCCGTGTGCGTTACGAAGTAAAAATAAAATGGGTCAAGTGTCATTTGCGTTGTCCAAGAAGAAATTTTAAGACCCCAGACCACCTCGAGCCGGCGATAACCCTGCGATATTGAGTTCATAGTCATCATATAATAACTTGGAGCCATGCCTGTTCGTACACACAAGAGAAAGATCACCAGTTGTGGGCGATAAGCCGGTATATAAATAGAGTAGACTTATTGCAGTACCTAGGTGGAAAGCAATTTTGATCGGAGGAAAAAGTCTGTGCCTAAGCAATGGGCAACATGCCTAATTTTTATTTTTTGGTTTATTATAAGATATCTGACGATTACTAACAGTGAACTGTTCATAGAATAACTTTAAATTGGCAAAAATACAGATGTTTCGTAAAGTGAACGAGCTACTTAGATATGACGTCATAACTTTGTAGTTTTAGCAAACTTTAATAGCGAATATCTTGGTAGTACTTGGTACTATACTTTTTATTTTTTCACAATATCTTTAAAAAATATTGATACTGATGTTCATACAAAAATTAAACTGAATTCAATACCAGTCATCATGCTAATTCTATAAGGCTTCTATGAATCTAAAAGGAGACTGACTCTACATTTATGTACTCGTAATTTGAAACAATCCATACACCTTAAAATTGTACATTACCTCCATATAAATAAAATTTGACATAACCAAGGACCTATATCGATTAGATTCTACCACCACTACATCAACTTATTTAGTATGAAGCTCATTTTATAAATTATTTATTTATATGGCCGGTTTTAACAAATACAAATTTCTTTCATGTAAATATCTAAGTATTTAGCTCACGTATGTATCCCGCCTTAGTAAATAATAATCAATTGATAAGCTAGCCGTATTGGAAAAATTATTAGCGGAGTGATGTAATTGCTAAACATAAACAATTTGTTCGGCTCTGTTATTTAATCGTGGAATCATTCGTTACGTTACAACATACTGGAAATATTACTTCTATATTTACATAACATTAGGTCTAGTACTACTAATACTATTATATATAATTCCTATCCACTCTGTGCTGTAAAAGTATACACGTTAGATTTTCATAATTTAAAATGTGTTAAAACAGTGGACGAAATTGAACTACTTATTCCGAAAACTTTGCAAGTTACAAAGTGCATTTCCGGCGGAATTAGGTCAGCGCGAATGAGTTGAGGAAAAGTGTGTGCACTGTGGCCAAAAATGAGGACATCAACACTAAATGCAATGGATACAAATATGGTAATTGTGTATATAAATAATATTTATATATAATCGATATGTAATTCGACTCGATTACTCGCCCTTGTCGTGTCAATAATCGAGGGCGCCGGGCGAGTCCAGTCGTCGCCATAGAGATAATAATACAACTACACAGTGTGCATTAAGTGACAGTTCATTACCGATCGGTATGAAGATCCCATAGATTATATATTGGAAGATCCATTTTATCTTTATCACAAACGGAGAGAGAAAGTTAGTATACTACTTTCTTTTATAGCTATTTGCATACTGAGTTCAAGAAGGTGCGTAGATATCTATTTTGTTATATTAGTTTGGTGCAAGTTTTTTTTTATCCACCATCTTAATGATAGAAAGAAGTTTCATATTTCAATACTAACCCCCAAATTCATAGAAACTTATGATCGACTTGCAGTGGAATTACAAATCACATTTGTTCCTAAAAATGCTTTTCAAAACCATTGTAAACTGGCTAAAATCTCTATGAATTTGGGGGTAAATATAGACACCACTCAATAAATTCGAGAACAAACCAACTATATCAACTCATTTTGGAAAACTTTTAGAAAAAGTACTGGGCAATAAAATTTATAAATGCAGGTTGAAAGTTCATTAAATAATTGTTCTAAATTTTAAAGAAAAAACAAAAATCAAAATCTAACATCTAAGAAAAAAAACACTACAATACCCTTGTTCCCTAGACTATGCTATTGTGTGATTATGTCAAGTTTACTTTATGTGTACGATAATAGTATCTACGATGTTGTAGTAATGATGGTCACAGGAACTTAAATATTAATTCTTCATTTCTGCAAGTACATTGTCAAAAGAACTACGTACCTAATTGGCAGACGTGGAACTGCGGCGTGGCGGCCATGGTGTCAATCTCTCTGAAACTCAACTCGCTGTCAGAAGAGCGTCGCCAGCTCTCGTCACTTACCTGAAACAAACGAGTTGGAATAAGGCAACTAGTTTATCAGAATCCTACCGAGGATTACCTACAAATTTATTAAAAATTAGGTATATTCCCTTTACTATTGTTTTACAGGACTAGTGTTTTATAATACCACTAACTGCCCCCCCGCGGTTTCACTCGCGTAGCAATTCATAGCCTATGTCACTCAGGAATAATGTAGCTTTCTACTGGTGAAAGAATTTTCAAAATCGGTTCAGTAGTTCAAGAGATTACTTCCTAAAAACACACTCATGCATTGCAAGTAAAATAGATGATTTAGTTGTAGAGCTCGAAGTAATATTATGTAGTTAAGCAAGTAGAGCAATGTGGAAGTTGTATTTACCTTTAAATTATTTAATGAAAATCATAGCTTAAGGTTATCGTTTTTTATTATGCCTGAAAATTAAAAGGCTTCCAATAATAATTAAAATACTCCAAACTGGATTCGAATGGGAAACGACAACGCGGCAGGCCCAGGAAAAGATGGCGGGATGAGCTGGACTCCTACTTGACGGATTGGTCCCGGGTAGCCATAGACCGGAGCAAGTGGAAAAAGGGAGGGGAGGCCTTTGCCCTGCAGTGGGACAGTACAGGCTAGAAATGAAACTGGATTCAGAACTTAACGTTGATCCACAGAAATAAAAATTCACTAGTACTAAATAAATACTTATTCTAAGATAAAAAAAAATTAACAACTTCATAATATAACGCAATATTGAAGAAATACATACAATATCTAACATTTCGTAGAGTCAAGGTCGGTGAGGTGTTTTATTTAACAAAAATAGCACGAAACTTGATTATACCGGTTTATATTTAAGTAAGTACACACATTAGGATTGGTTTATTTTTATTAATGTCTGCTGCAATGGGTCTGGTATTTGATAATAATCAAAAAATACCCCCTTTATGGAAAGTTATGATGGACTTACAAATTGGCATTACAGATCACTTTTGTACCTAGAAATACTTTGTAATGCCATTGTGAAATCGCTAAAAATCTATTATTCTTTAGGTTGTTTGTATATTTGTATATACATACCTATAGTACATATACCGTATTATTTTTCTTATTTACGAACTGTTTACCAGACATCATAATAGTTACCAAGTGAAGTAACGTCTGAGAAAATATCACCAACTCGATCAACTCATTTCTCGGAAAAGAAAAATAAAATCAGACTCTCCGTTGTACAGTTGGAAACCCGTGGTAATTCCCAATTTCCCCAGTAACGAGTCGGCTGGTAAACAGGAATATTTATTTACACAGCTGAGTAATAGCTATGCGCGTGAGTCGACGAGTGTGCAAGGAAACCTTGACTCACTCTCCGAATAGATAAATAATTTTTTAAAACTATTCTGGGAGCGATCACGGTGTTAAAGAAACCACCATTCAGGTTTTAGGTTCAGTTGGGATCATTGTGGAACGTTACGTAACAACCTATAAGCAGGTAGATTATTTTATTATAAAATGTGAAGATACACGACACACCTGCTGATGTAAATTTTTATAAACCACGTTACTTTTCCCTATATACTTATTCTTAACTCGTACGAATATTATTAATCCGAAAGAGTGTATATGTTATTTCATAAGTTTGACTGAAGATCACACAAACGAATATTACTATCTATAAAATGCTACTTTTTATCCTGGAAATCAACGCGGACGGAGTCACGGATAAAGTTAAGTAGGATTCTTAAACCAAACTCAAAAATATAAAAACAAAGATTATTGTCATTATTTGTGATTCACCTCTTGAACTGGAGAGTAAAGTTTGAGGAAGAACTATTACTGTTTCAAATCATGTACTATTTCAGTTTTTTACCAAACTAGCAAGATTTTTGTAGTTCAATTCAAATTATAATGAATATAGATACATATTTCGAAAAACAAACGTGCAACTCTTCCCCACATACGTGCAGTGAGATTGGAATCCAATTCTCTTTGTTTGAGCAGACGTATTTCAATTAAAAGGGCAGTGTTGCCATGATAGCTATTGCTTGACCCGACGGGCCTCCCATCGGCGTTGGCACAAAGGAATAAATTAAACCGTTTCTCCAGGGAACCGATGACAGGCAGCGAAAACGTTTAAAAAGAAACGCTTTAATAGTGAGAGCCTGCTAAATCGAATTAATTAAACAAGTATGTTTTGATTTTGCAATTTTTTTATTTGTAGCTCTTGAAAATGAAATAATCTTGTATTTCAATTATTTTGATATGTCCAATAGCTTTTCGTTGTCTATTGCCTATGGACACCCCTATTTGATAGTATAACCACATCAGTGAAATCATACCTAACCTAAGTGTTTCCGTTTGGTTACCATCGTCAGATCATAGGATCTAACCTATACCTATAGAGGTACCGAAGGTTACATACAATAATTGCAAAAAAAACACCTGCTAATAAGAAAAAGTCAGATCAAATCAAAGTTAAATTAATCTTAGCTCAATGCCTGTAACGCCTCTAAAAACATTTTTTCATTAAAAATATTCAAAAATAGCCACGAGGAAAATAAATATTTATCTATGTTCGCAGACGGTCCGGACTTCCGGTATCTGTAACCGTATTTATGTAAACGCTTATGAATGCTCGTAATTTTTTCGGGCCCTCCAGCATCGATTTTACGTTTCGCTGTGAAAACGTTTCTAACATCTTATCTTACAAATAAATAACATTGAAGTGTCTGATTGTAATGTCAAAATAACAGCTTTTTACTAAATGCATATGAAATCATACACGGTAAGTATTATACTTATAACCAGAGATCGGAGTAGGTAGATTGATTTAAGGTTATTGACGTCAAACGTAAATGTTAATATGGATAAGACTCAGACTTCTACAGATGTTAAACGATCATTTTCAACTTATAAATGGATTTTAGACGTCAAAAGAAATAGATTGAAATTAAAATACATTGAAAAACTGATGGTCATTTATTTTAATTGTATAGAGACACATAATTAGGGATTGCAATCCGGAAAACCAGATCCGGTAATCCGGCGGATCCGGCATCATTTAACGTTTACCGGATCCGGTACCAATATACCGGATCCGGTGACCGGATCCGGTGATAACAATTTTTGGCAAGATAATAGCGCTGTTGCATGAGTAGGTACTTTAAATACGTTACGCGAGGTGTGAGGAGTTCGAGGAGAATACTTATCTGCTATTCATGATTATTTGCTGTCAATAAAGCCGAAAAGTATAGAAGCTGAAAGGGCCTTTTCGGCCGCAGGCTACATTTGTAGCTCCATGAGATAACACTAACTATGTATTTGTATTCTACAATCCTAATTCAAACTCAAAATAAATTATTTTTTTAACATATACCTACTAAAATAATGATTAAAATACTACATAAGTATAACATAAAATATACTATAATAATTATTTATCATTCAATTAAATTCGCTTTATAAACTTTTATAAAGAAATAAGAAAAATTTTACCACTACAATATGAGGCTTGTATGTTAGGATCCTCAAATTCTTCAATGGGTATTGTCTTCTCAGTAAATTACGTGAGTTTAATTATATTAGATTTTATAAAGTTACTTAGTAGGTAAATTATTGATCTATCTGTGAATGTGAAACCTAGGAAGACTGAGTCACTCGTAATGTCGTTAAAATTTTACTAGCTAATTACACTACCAGATTTTAATTGTTTGCTCGTTGTCTAAACCTTAACATTGAAAATAAAGTTGATTTTATGTGTAATTTTTTATAAACTACGTGTATAATACCCGAGTGCAATTTTACATTCGAATCTCAATTAACTAACTAACAGTTCATTTTGGATCGAAAAGCGAAAATCATTCCGGTTCAATCAATCCGGCCGGATCCGGACCGGAGCCGGCCGGATTGATGGAAATCTGGCCGGATCCGGCCGGATTGAAAATGACGCCGGATTGCAATCCCTACACATAATCAGGATGTAAAAATTGTAACCGATGAAAATTAAAAATAAACAACAATAAATGATGTAATTTGCTTACTTAAACGTTTTTCATTTTAATATATTTTTACGAAATGTTTTGACATCCCAGTTCCATTTCCGGTAATTCCGGAAAAATGGCATGTCCATGTTATGACCTCATGGCGCAAGTACGAAAAATCAATCTACCTACTCCGATCTCTGCTTATAAAAGAAGTAATTTTTAACATTTTTGTCTGTCTGGCAGATATAGATGATGTTATGAGGAGTAACATAGGCTGCCTTTATTTTAGTAAACTTAAACATATTTTTTTTTTAATTCCACGTTTTCGATGTCCCGGGCACGCTAAGCTAATATGTTGCTATTCGTTTCCGATTACCATAACAACTAATTCACAATCTTACAAAACGTATTTATTTTATTTTGGTGAAACGTGTGCAAAGGTACTCTGTGCAGTATCTAACTATTATAAGTAAACTAGGTAGATACTATATACATAAATAATGGTTTACTGGGTGTAGTAAAAACTATAACATGACGTAATTCAAGGTACCTACTGAAGGTAACAAGTATACAAGTAGGTAGATAAAACTAAATTGTCTGAGTAAATTAAAAAAGGTGTTATTAAAGGAAGGTTAACATTATTCGATAAACAAGCGTTTTAGATATCACTGGGTGCGTCCAAAAGAGGCGAGCGGTGCGCCCGAGTTATCATTTCATGACACTATATCTACGCGGTCAGACGTCAAAACTCGGCTCCGTCCGCTCGTCATTCGGTGTCAACAAAATTAAATACACACAAGAAAATCTTACACCATTTTCACATCAATTGTTACATGAATAACATTTGTAATACTCTTAAAATAGTTTACATGACTGTTACCTAGGTATTGTTAGATTAAAATATCTAAGTAATAATTTCGTACGTAAAAGGCGTGTAATCTAACAAATTACCGTTCAGAACGCACTTCGAGGAAAGGGATTGATTGAAACAGCCCCTTGCTGCGTAACGTAACCCTGCCATCGGGGGTAACGTACCTACTGACCTGAATAGTTTTACTAACTATCTGTCTGTCTGTAGATTCACTTGTAAGGGCCGGTCAATAGAATTTTAGATAGAAAAGGCACAAAACAACCCCTAAATTTATAGAGTCTTACGATGGACTTTCACTGGCATCTAAAAATCACTTTCTTTCCTAGAAATGCTGTGTAAAACCATTGTAAACTGGCTAGTAATGGCTGGCTTTTTAATACAACCGTAACGTTAACGTTTCTATATCAAATGCATCTCTATTTACACAATTTAACTATAAACGAGGATTAATCCTTCACACTTCAGTAAGTTAACATATGATATTATTTATTTGATTTTCCAAAAGGAAAAATATTGCTTGATCACTTTGTATTGACTGATATCTTGTAGACTTAAATGAGGTACCAGGGGGCTTACCACGACCTCTTATCGCGATTCAATTATAGGAAAGTTTTAACGATTCAGCAACTTTTTGTGCAATGACGTACCTTATTATCATGACAATAAGAAACGTCATTGCACAAATGGCCGCTGAAACGTTAAAACAAAACTGCTATAAGAGGTGGTGGTAAGGCCCCTGTTCAGCTACCTGTTAGGTGAGATTCACAACAAAGTAAAAGTACGACAGTAGTTGTATAGTACCTACTCGATATTAGAGGGGGGGACCCCTTCCGCAATAGGGGATGTCCAAGGAATTTATAAGTTACACATAATATATGTCGATGGGAATGTCATAAGACTAACGCCTGCTCCCCTAGACAAGTGGCATGAACGCTAATCGAATAGAATAGACTTCTCTAATTTGATACTTAGATATTTAATTTGAGTTATTAATACCATTAATATCAGATACTTATATTGGTACTAATTATGCTGATAGAAGAACATAATTAAACTTAACTAAAATTTACCCTTCATACTCCGAATGGTATATCGTGGATAATAAGGCTTAGTTGAACTACCAAAAAAACTAAAACCCGACTACGGAAAAAACGCGCTCTAAAAAGTATGAAACAAGAAAATATTCTCATCTAGAGGATAGCCGTGGTCCGTGTAGGTCTTTTAGGGCCAAATGGCATATGAACACGGACCACGGCTATCCTCTAGATGAGAATATTTTCTTGTTTCATACTTTTTAGAGCGCATTTTTTCCGTAGTCGGGTTTTAGTTTTTAAACTTACTTTTTATTTAATTATTTTGGAGTTATAGGTAACAATATATATATTTTTGAAATGTGCTCATCAAGCTCTTTCATTTGATACCCCACACGGTTTCATTAAAACATGTTTTTTTTTAGTTCATGACGTTATGTCCTCTATAGGGCGCCATATGCAATTTTATGTGACGTCACATAGCCTATAACCAGCGCGCCGTTAAGCCGCTTCTAACGATACCTCATTTGTCAAATTACGACAAGTAGTTTGGGAGTTAGGTGGGAACAGATGCACATACATACATACATACATACATACATACATACATACATACCGGTCAAAATCATAACCCTCCGCCGTAGTCGGGTAAAAATACATAAGTAACTATAAACATAGGTAAACAATGTATGGAAATGACATTACAAGTCGGTATGTAGATCACGTGACTTATGTCATTTCCATACATGAAGCGTAGCGATTTGAAAGAACTCTTGTCGACGTCAGCCACTTGTCTAGAGTCTCAGTGGGGCTAGACAAGTGGCATGAACGCTAATCGAATAGAATAGAATAGACTTAACAATGTATGGAAATGTCAAAGGTCGCTATGTAGATTAACAACAAGTTGCTATGTAGATCACGTGACTTTTGTCATTCCCATACATTGTGAAGTTTATTCTATTCTATTCGATTAGCGTTCATGCCACTTGGCTAGCCTCTATGTTCTGACTGTGGAGCGAACGTACCGACATACGCAATTTTTGTTTTGTAGCCAATATCGACATGCTTGCAGCAGCTTCATATTTTATCCTTATTTATATGACCAGACCTAATTACTACCTACACCTAAAGAGGAAAGGATAATGTGCAATTAAATTATTATCGTACGGCCGAAGAGACACTTGAGACTTCATGATGAATTCTACAGTGATGGATGTTTTGCATTGTCAACATTACAATGCATATAGTGCCAATGTTGGTACATCCTCTTGCGAAGTGGCTAAATGAAATGCAATTAATCTATATTATTATAATATAAATTTTAACTAGTAACACATGCATATAGATACGGAATAGAGGTAATATTTATAAATACAATCATCGTTTTATACAGAGTGGTGACGACATAACGACAATAACTGAAACTACATACTGGGTATCACGTGAGTAGTTCGTACATAAAAAAAACAAAATATATTCAAAGGTATAGCCAAGGGATGGCTTTTTTACTTATACCATTGTAACTTTACGCCTACAAATGCACCGCCAAATACACCGACACCGAAGCGATTTTGCCACCCTCGTACCTACAGGTCAGTCTATGAGGTCAGTACACGATTATAAATGATGTAGTGTTACGTTTAGATTATTTCCGCATTTATTTGTGTGAAAATTTAGATTTTACAATTTTGATGTAAACCTAATTTGACAATTTTAAAGTATTGTGATTGACTAGTAGGGATCGTGTTTAAATTTCTTCACCACCCTGTATACATGAAAAGTATTAATCACTGCTTCGGAATTAAATATTTTATTCATAAGTACTTAACTACTAAATCCTATAGCCCTGAAGCTACCAGTTGTTACAAAACAGATACCTAATTGTTTACATTTGTATTTTTACAATTAAGACGATACAAGAAAAAAATGAATTTTAGTTTCGGGGTGTGGCTAGCGTCGCGTGAGCTGCCGAAGGATATATCCCTCTCGCTTAGCTAGGACAGAACAGCTATGGAGTAGACTATAGTATAGTTATTTTTTGAAGGAACAATATTGTTTAATTCGTACAATTAAAATAATATGTCCCAGTGCACCTTTTAAAATAGATGAAATGGATGAAAATATTCAAATATATTTTTTTCGTTTTATATGGGATTTTTATGTCGAGTGTATTTGAAAAAAATAATTTAATTTCTATGTTGTTTTTATTGCTGAAGACAAAGTAAGTCAAAAGAAGACAAACGATACCTACAATATGCTGATAGATACGTATAACAATATTTCGATCGTATAATAGCCTATAACCAGCGGATGATCCAGACGCGTCCAACGATACCTCATTAGTCAAATTATTATGATAAAAATAGTTTGGACGTTATACGGGAGCAGATGAACATACATACATATCGGTCAAAATCATAACCCTCCGCCCACCGTAGTCGGGTAAAAATGTACATACTCTGTGTCAGTGACTGACTGCCGGATATGAGTATCTTTTTCATGTTTCGTAGGCAAAGGAATACTTTGGTACTTAACTTCGATGCCGATCATGAAGTCATCAGCGGTGTCATAATATTTTTTTTTACCATATTTAATTTATTTTTTAATTTAATTTTCAGTTTTTATTAATTTTATTGATTTAACCATGCATTTATTTTTTGTTTATCTTTTTATCTTTATTTTTTTATCTATCAAAATCACCCTTAGACTGGTTACCGCCACAGGTGACAAGAGGGCTGGCTCTTTCCTTGCTCAAAAAATTCGCTTGACAACAGGAACAGCTTGAATACAGGGAGGACATGCAGCCAGTATCCCACGCGGACGGTATTTGTTTAATTAGGGGTAGGTTGTTATTTTATTGTATTTTATTTTAATTTATGTTATATTATATTGTATTTTAATGATAAAACATGAAAAATATTTTTTTTTTTTTTTTTAAAATTTAATTTTACTTTTATTTATTGTTTTATATTTATTGTGAATTATAATAATTTTAATAATCAATATTGGACTATGTCTGAAACAAATACATTGAATTGAATAATTTAAATACAAAAATTATCACATTAACTCGTTAAATCACGGTTTACACCCGCTAGAACGAAAAAGATCCTAACATGGTAGGTAGGACCTGAGGGTTGGCCAGTTAATTACTTAAAATACACTATATTTATTTCAAGAAAACATTCATAAGATCTGAAGGCGTCGGACTCGCACATAAAGGGTTCCGTACCACCGTAGAATAAACACATCAAAAATATCAAGTTTGAGACTTGATATTTATTTTTAAATGTTATTATATTTTTAGTATTTGTTCTGCACCGGCAACAGAAATACACATTCAGTGAAAATTTCAACTCTCTACCTGTTACGGTTCGTGAGATACAGCCCGCGCTGACAGACGGACAGACAGACAGACGGACAGCGTAGGCCTAATACCTAATAGGGACCCGTTAGCACCCTTTGGTACCCTAAAAAATTATTTTTATAAAAAAAAAACCGACTTCAAAAAAACCTGATGCACTAAAAAGCCTGAAATAATATTTCTTTTACCACCTCTGCCTACCCCTTCGGGAAAACCAGACGTGATGGTGTGTTATCGAGTATTTGGGGTCGGTGCCAATCTATCTTCTTACTTTTATAGTAGGTAGACTTGGCATACCAAGATTGGCACCGACTTCAAATACTCGATAACACACCATCACGTCTGGTTTTCCCGAAGGGGTAGGCAGAGGTGGTAATAGAAATATTATTTCAGGCTTTTTAGTGCATCAGGTTTTTTTGAAGTCGGTTTTTTTTTTTATAAAAATAATTTTATTTCACGATTTTTAGTGGCGCCATACCAATGAACATTTTGGCATATTGAACCGTATGAAGTAAGCCCAACAAAAGGTAATTGCTGTAAATCGTTGAGGAGTTCCCTCGACTGTCTTTCGGCTCCATCATCAGATCGACTCCAGACCTTCATAAAATAGTAGTGCTTTAAAATAGTTTAAAATTACAAACGCACTAGTCGCCCCTACGATTTTCGAAGGTTCCCCTCGATTTCTCTGGGATGCCATCATCAGATCCTGGTTTCCTTATCATGGTACCACCGCTGGAATATCTCCTTTCCAACAAAAAAAGATTCATCAAAATCGGTTCATAAACGACGAAGTTATCCGCGAACACACATAAAAAAAAAATATATATACAGGGTGTCCCAAAACTTTGCCACATGGAGGGGAAGTACCTTAAATATTGTAGTTAGATAATTTTACTGAATGAAGACTTCATTTTTATTTTAAAAACAATACGAATTGCATTCAAAGATTTTAGAAAACTCGCTTGCCACACTCGGGAATCGAATCGGCTAAAATCTGAAAAAATAACACCCTGTTCTTTTATGGCATCAGTCGATAGGATCAATGATAAGAACCAAATCTCTCTAACAAACATGGTAAATTATATGAAAGGAAAACCATGAAATCTAAACTTATAAATTCATGAATTCAAAGATAAAGTGTATCCACAAAAAATGGAGGTAATTTCGAGCAACAAATTAGTTAGTTTACTATTTTTTATTCGTTCAATTGGCATAAGTGAAGATTTTATGGTTTCCTTTCATTTTGAAAACTCGCTTGCCACACTCGGGAATAGAACCGGCTAAAATCCGAATAATAACACCCTGTACTTTTATAGCATCACTCGAAAGGGTCAATCATAAGGATAAAATCTCTTAAGAAACCTAGTAAATTAAATGAAAGGAAACCCATAAAATCGTTACTTATTTTAATTTTCACTTATTTTAATTTTCACTTATTTTAATTCTAATAAGTTAAGATATCACGGTTTTCCTTTCATTTAATTTCCCATGTTTGTTAGAGTGATTTGATCCTTGTGATTGATCCTATCGATTGATACCATAAAAATACAGGTGTTATTTTTTCGGATTTTAGCCGGTTCGATTCCCGAGTGTGGCAAGCGAGTTTCAAAAAACTTTGGATGCAGTTCGTATTGTTTTTAAAATAAAAATGAAGTCTTCATTGAGTAAAATTCTCTAACTACAATATTTAAGGTACTTCCCCTCCATGTGGCAAAGTTTTGGGACACCCTGTATATATACGGTCGAATTGAGAAACCTCCTCCTTTCTTGAAGTCGGTTTAAAAAGTAGCCTATGTTCTCCGCCAAGACCCAGTCTATCTCCATACCAAAATTCATCAACATTGGTTCAGCGGTTTAGCCGTGAAAAGGTAACAGACAGAGTTACTTTCGTTTATAATATAATAGATTGAATAGGACGGACAAACATTTTCCTATCCATATCTGTAATGTTATTTTTTACGATAATTTATTGATGTATGATATATTTATTACTTGCCCATCCATAACTACAACAAACGCAATAAAGCGACTCCATTGTTTTGACAAGCAATGTATTCCCACTGTCGGCCCAAGACCATGCTGCAAGTATATAACAGTAAGCGAAATAGGGAGTTTTTACAGAAATGACACGAATAACTATGAAATGACAAGAGATGACACAAAATGACAAGAGATGACACAAAATGACAAGAGATGAAAAGAAATTACACAAGACAAGGAAAAGCAAACGAAAATCACGCTGCAGTGCAGGTCGTAGGTTCGATTCCTGCCCAGGACATGCATTTGTGTGCATGAACATGTCCGCATGTCCCGAGTCTAGGTGTAATTAAGTGTATATTTAGTTTGTATTTACAAACAAAAAGTAGTATATGTAGTAATATCAGTTATCTGGTTTCCATAGTACAAGCTCTGCTTAGTTTGGGATCAGGTAGTCATGTGTAAAAGAATTTCCAAGGATATTTATTTATTTATCATAGGCGTCGGCGGACTGTAAATACTGTACTGTACCTGTAATGTGGCACGACCGTAATATTTTTTCGTAATATTTTTTAAAAAATCCTTCACAGGTCCGACGTCGAACAAGTCCGAGCGGACACTGACAATACAAAGTTAGAGAGAGACATGGTTAGTTCAAGTACTTAAAATGTGAGATGGCGATATTGTGCGCGCGCTCGGAAATAAACAACGTAAGCGCCAAACCACATTTTCTTGAATTAAAAAAAAACTACTTCATGAATTAAAATATGGTTGAAGGGTAGTTTAGATATCATTATTTGCTATGTTTTAGAAATAATTTCGTGATCTAAATCGTAAAAACATCGTGGTAGCAAGGAAAATTGTAAATAATTAGAGTTCATTTCATAATTTTTTTTTATCGAGAAAATTTCGTCAAATCGTGATTTGGATTTAAAGATACTCAAGATAATATAGTCAAAAATCATACATCTAAATATAAGATTCCTAGTCCACATACTTACTTAAAGAAAAAGTAGAATAGAAAATCAACCAAATTTCGAACCCTCTTCTTAAACTCTAAATAAATATGCACTTGCAATCCTTAAAGGAAATGTTATCAATACTGTTATGTTACTTTGCTTGCGATTTAGAACATGAAAAGTTGAATTGCTTTAATAATAAAATATTCTATTTTGCTTAAAAGACAACCGACCAAGCCAACCGGTCACAATGCCAAGAAGGGTCAGACGAAAGCAGTCATGAGAATATTGTGGAAATGCACGCTTGGCTGCAGATTTTACGGCAAAAGTTCCTGCAGACCTTCTCTAAAATTATCCCGGCGCAATCGATATGGGCCCGCTTCCGTGTTCCGTCTAGACGGTTATATTTACACTTACACCCTAACGAATATAGGTATTGTCTTTGGGCCCAGGGCTTAGCAGGGTAAGTAGTGGAACCAGAGAGAACTGGACACGGGTTTCTTGTCAATGCGATGGAGATTCGAACCGTATTCCATCCCACTATTATTTATAATATGGAAGGTAATTTAAGCAGGTAGATATTCATATACAGGTTCTTGAACAAGTTATTAAGATGGAAAAAATCTAATTAATATACCATTTGATCTGACTACTTCTTTAAAACAAGCCTGTTTTGCCCATTTCCACAAGATTATAAAACTTAAAAAATATGATAATTTCTTGGGGTTTCGTATTTTTAAATGCGTGCATCATGTTTGCGATCGCAAAAACAAACATGATTTTATTTGCATTTTTGGCACTAGAGTAACAAAAAATCATCGAAACTTTAGAAAAGGAGATTGACAGGGTTTGGACCAAGTGCTGCCCAGAAATGGGAGTGTTATGAAATGATGATGATTTCCTAGATCAATTTACTTAACAAAAAAGTAATTAAAAAAGAAAACACCCTGGAATTTTTTTATGATTTTAGGTAGGATCTTGTTTTTTTTTTTAATAGCCTATTGATTGGACTGCCCCACTGCTGGACAAAGGCCTCCCCTTTTCTCCCCTAGTTTATTATCAATAATAATAAACAAATAGTCCAATTTTTGTTTTCAAGTTCATTTTTTCCATACATTATTCACAACGAAAAACTTGTTTTACTCTTGACTCCCGGAACAGAATTTGAAGCGCTTCGGTTTATAGGTTAGTGTTGACGTATGGAACACAATGCACTATGTGTTCATTCTGGGCAGCACTTGGTCCAACATCCATACATAGATTGTCAATGTCCTTTGAAAAAAGGCATCGAAAAGCTTTCATCTTAACTTTGATGAGTTGCCAAATTATCTTTTTAGATTCGGAAGATACGTTAAGCTGCCAGTCTTGGTAGTTATTATAGGGCAGTTAAAAGCTTTAAAAGTCCTGGCAACTTGGTTAAATCCAGGTCATTGATAGTCTGAGACTAATCTAGTCAATAAAGGTTGGCTGGAATTGACCCCAATACAAATTAGGTAGGCTAAGAAGACAGAATATTGCACCCGCTAAATGGGTCACGCAACTCTGACCTACTTGTCTATCACTAACCTAACCTAATGGTATCAAAATAAATCCTACGATAAAGTGGGCACTCTCTGTTTACCCTGCTCGTCTTGCTGGCGACGTGATATATAGCCTACCTTACTGCGTTCCCATTTCTGAGTGATAAGAACCGGCAATCTAAACAAGTTTCTTATCCATATAATGCTAATAATAGCATTTTAATTACAGTACCTAATTAACTTTACAATTTACATTCGTTTTAATTTAATGAATAACGCTGCAGAAGACGACGACGTGAGGATTTTATACAGTAAATCATTTTAATTATTAAATTTTACAAACTAATATAATCTTTATATAGCGGGTGTTAGTTTAGACGAGCGATCGTATTCAAGTACATGACAATTCATGCGTACACGTAACTTAAAAAAACCGCAAATAATGACGGAAAAAACTTAAAAAAATATTGCAAGAAGTTTCGCAATTTGACACCCTTGCGATATCGAGCGACTGAGAGTAAACTATCCAAGGGGATTTATGCGTGTAAATGTCCTTAATCCGTTTTCCCTTCGTACTTAATTTTATTCACGAATTAGTATTGTATTGGATAGTTAGGTCAAAAATAAGATATTTTTTTATATATATTTGAAACGACAATCGAATACTGAATAGGTACCCTCCTTCAATACGTTTTCGTCTTACCTAACATCCTGTATAAAACCATTAACAGATTAGATATTTTATAGAAAATTATTCCGTGATTATAGAAGAGAAAGTCTACGTTCTACAAATAAATATCAATTAAAGTACAGTTCACTGCGTTCAACGAACGCATAGTATGTGATATGTTAAAATGATTAAAATATGTACCTATCCCTCGGGATTAGGATTAATAGTCAGTTCCTGTATACACGGCGACAAGGTTCACCACCTGTCACGTTGGGTTCTGACTATCAGGTGAAACGTGGGCTTTGAGTTGGTTAATACCTCTACAATGTGGTGGTGTATGGCCACTCAAGCCTCTGACTACGCCCGAATGGGGATAAATCGTGACGTTACATTTTTAATTTTTTTTATTAAAATATGTGCATAAATGAGCACAACACTAAGGATTTCCGCTTACCGTTAATGCGCCTGTCGGAAAGCGTGTCCTCTTCATCCCACCACGGCTGGTCCAATATCCTGCGAGTCGGCGAACGATCGAAATTCCCGTAATATTGAAACTCCATTCTTCCGAACACTTTGCCGTCCACACAAAGTTTTCTTTTCTTTTTTATGTGACTATGGTAGCAAGCAAGCGTCCGACACGCCTGATGTTAAGCAGTTACCGTAGCCTATAGAAAATCTTTATAAAATCTTTTCCCACACAAACACCACGTCACGTTTACCGTTTAAACGATACTGATTTGTTATTAACTCTTCTCGGCCAGACACAAATGAGATAAACGATGCAGCTGAATAATAATGTAGGGCCATTATTGACAATACTCGGTCGAGCTTGCCCGCCGACGCCCATTTGTGATAAAGTTTGCCTGCCGTTGCTCTTGGCGCTCGCTCCTCACAAGGCGAGATATTGTTTGTGGTGTGTGAGCAACCGGCGACAAACACTATCAGGCGCTTCGACAAATATCCCCGCGGGGGAAAGGCTAGGAGACCGGATTTCTCATGTCGCCAATTGAATTTTTCGACTATCTAAGCTGTTATCATTGGATTCGTTATTTGATATTAATTTTATATATGTTTTAAAACAATACGGTCTCAATAAAATTGCAGTAGCAGTTTGGTGTATTTCTACAAAATAAAAACCTAACTTAAGTAAACATAATTATATTAAAGATGCTTGAATGTATTCATCATAAAAATAAACTAATAAATCATAAACATGCATTTTTAAACGTAGTGGCGAATATCCTACATATTACGCACTTTTATAGCAAACAAAGTATAGGTGGTGCGATAATTAGCCTGTACTTATGTATTACATATACAAATCACAATAGAGCTATATTTCTTTCACATCTTTGTGGAAAGTGCAAGAGCCTTACGACTCTACCAGTGACTCTACCGAATGAGACGCAGATGTAATATATACGTAGGTAGGTACGGCCATCAGTTTTGGATGTTGATTGCAG
The DNA here is from genome assembly GCA_947859195.1 of Drymonia ruficornis. Lineage (NCBI taxonomy): Eukaryota > Metazoa > Arthropoda > Insecta > Lepidoptera > Notodontidae > Drymonia > Drymonia ruficornis. The sequence goes on from OX401918.1 coordinate 7,350,603, forward strand.
AAACTGTTATAATGGTGTATTTTTGCACTTATTATGAAGCTATTGTGACGATACGTAGTTTTTAACACTTTTGTTCCCGCTTGGCATATTCGCGGATCTATGCTAATAGTACAAACATGTGTTTTACTGGAATATATTGATAGAGTCAATTTTACTAAATATAGTGCGCTGCCTACGCGTCGCTAGCAAGAAGACACCTACTACCTATACAGGCTGTTCCAAAGTCGAAAAAATAATTTAGGTATTTATACGATAGCTAAGATGTAGCGCATTAAAAAGGTACTATTGTACCTATTCTTTATTTTATAAACGTTGCAGAACATTATCAGTAGCTACCAAATATTAGCAACGAATTTAAATAATGTTTAGATCACGAAGAACAATTAATTTGATGCAAAACAAAAGTGTGCAAGCGAATAAAAAACCGGAGAATTTTTAGCGACTTATGTTGCTGACCGTACCTGCAGAATTTGTAAACTTTTCTGTAGTACGTACTTATTGTGTAGATAATTTAATAACAATTTACGAGTACGGTGCATTAGACGGGCAGAATTTTCATAGAAAAACATGTTTTGTTGTCATCTTTAAAAGTTAGTCGCCTTCGTCGACCTTCCCGCGTTTATCAATCCTTGGTTCATTCAACTGCACACTGATGAGGAACAAAAATACAATTAACAAATAATAATGATAAGAGACGCTCTTAATATTTAAATACTCTTTTATTGCTATTTACAGTTTTAATGGCACTTGATTCGTTGTCGCAAGTGGTTGTCGCATTGATATACCGCATTTATTTTTAACCGACTTCAAAAAAGGAGGAGGTTCTATGTTCGGCTGTATGTATGTTTTTTTTTTTTTTTTTTTTTTTTTTTTATGTATGTTCACCGATTTCTCCGGCATTTATGAACCGATTTGAAAAATTCTTTTGCTGTTCGGTAGATCGTAGCTCCAAATTGGTCCCATAAAAAAATAATTCCTAGAATCAACCCCTAAGGGGGTAATTTTGAGGGGTGAAGGTCGTCTGAAAAAAATTTTTTTGTCCGATTGACTTGAAACTTAATATGTATATTTTGCATAAGAAATAATGAAACTCATGTTTCAGGATTTTAGAAAAATCCCCCCCCAAAGGGGTAAAACGAGGTGTTGAATTTTGTATGGAGAGTTACCGTTTATCTCTAACGTTTATGAACCAATTTTTCTTTTTAAACTGTTATTTGGTAGGTGACTAAGTTGTTTTGGTCCCATAAAAAAATCATTTCGGAAATCAACCCCCAAAGGGGGAAACTAGGGGTAGAAGTACGGTAGAAAAATATATTTGTGTCCGATTGACTTGAAACTTAGTATGTATACTCCATATAATAAACTAAGAATTTTTTGTTTTGGAATCTTGGAAAAGTCACCCCCCAAAGGGGTAATTTGGGGTGATAAAGTTAGTATGGCGCCACTAAAAATCATGAAATAAAATTATTTTTATACAAAAATAAAAACCGACTTCAAAAAACCTGGAGCACTAAAAAGCCTGAAATAATATTTCTATTACCACCACTGCCTACCCCTTCGGGAAAATCAGGCGTGATGATGTGTTATCGAGTATTTGGAGTCGGTGCCAATCTTGGTATGCCGAGTCTACCTACTATAAAAGTAAGAAGATAGATTGGCACCGACCCCAAATACTCTATAACACATCATTACGCCTGATTTTCCCGAAGGGGTAGGCAGTGGTGGTAATAGAAATATTATTTCAGGCTTTTTAGTGCTCCAGGTTTTTTGAAGTCGGTTTTTATTTTTATTATCTAATCTCGCAGAGTTATCTTGTGGGTTTAAGCTATTATATTTATAGCTAATTTTAAATGATCATTATTTTTGCTTTCGCAGGATTTCACGATGGTAGAGCCAAGCTGTAGCCGATTGACTGCTGCTCATATACAGGCTGGCTTGACTGGGGTAGTCTCACAGAAGGTCTGAATAAAGTAGCTATTTTAGTTGCGTTTCGTACGATGCGTGCGAGAGTCGAAAGCCTAAGCTCTTCTTCCTCTCCCTTTCTCTGTCCCACTCGCCTTCAGGTCGGTAAGCAAGTGATGCCTTTCGTGTTACAAGCACCTATAGGCTACGGTAACTGCTTAACATCAGGCCGGCCATACGCTTGTTTGCCACCTTAGTTATACCTACAGGATGTTTGGTAAGACGATAAAAAATACAATTAGTTTTTTTTCAGCAACTTCGTTTAGGTATTTCAATATTGCTTAATTAATGAATTTGTACAAATAAACGCAACATCATGTCCCTTTTAAAATGCTAATTACAAAAAAGTTATGTGTCGGTAGTACCAGATATGCAAGTAGGTAAACAGACAAAGGAGTAGGTCAATAAGTACCTACGAAGAGAGACTAACCTTATTTAGTTAAGGACTATAATGATTACTATTTGAAGGTTAGTCTTTGCTCTACATTTAGTTGTACTAAAGTGGTTTAGTAAGTAGTAGGTACCTTTACTTTAAGGCTGCGCTCGGTTGGAGTTAAATTATACTTGGCTAAGGACGACCGGTCCCAGAAACCTCAATAGCTTACTAAGCAAAAGACCTACCTAGCACCAAGCTAGCTACCAAGCACCTACCTTCTTAAGAAAAATGCACATGAACGAGCCAAGTAGGTACTATAAGTATTAGGTACTTGTCTATGTATTAGTTTAGTAAGTAACAACATTATTATATATTTTTAATAGCTTTAATCTGAGCTACTGGGTTGGTTCGCCTAGCATTAGGTTTCTATTTTCTATTATATTTTAATTATTTTCTTTCTTTATTGATTTTTATTAGGTACTTACTTAGTATTTTTTTGCAATTCTAAGGTAGGGGAGCGGGGGGCTTGTTGTAACAATTTTTAGTTTTTTTCATGGGGAAGTCAAAATATTGAGTATTTTCATGATGAAGCACTCTTAAATGAGAGGTCATATATTCAGGTATAAATTAAAATGATAATTACGCTTTAATTGATAACAAATGCTTGTATAAATGACTTTTTGTGAAAGAAGTCGAATGTTACAACTTACCCCAGAGTTGGGGCTAGTTGTAACTTGCGTGGGGCAAGTAGTAACAATATAATAAAATAAAATATTTCTATAATTTATAGGCATTTATTGTCAATTAATATGAAAAATAATATTTATAACGTATTTATTCCAAACTATGAGGTTAAAAATGTTTATTTATCAACATTTAGTGATCTTTCTTGACACTCATTATCTACTTAGTCTTTTAAACTAAATAATAACATTTCTATCAACAGTCAAAATAATTTTCAATATCATAACATATTTTTTTGTTCCTTGGACTTGTATTGTTTTAAAATATACCTAAATCAAATGGCTTTTCTAAAAGTTGCTAGTTAAAAATTATCATTAACTAAGTAGTTTTAAAATTTAATCATCACAATCAACGTGGCAAACTAGTCTAGCTTCATTGAACATCATATTAAATGCAAATTCAGTCGTCATCAGAATCACAGTTCACACAAAAGTATGATACATGCTCGCCTTGTACACATTTAACATGTTACAATGTGCCCCGAAATTTCGTTACAACTAGCCCTATGGCAAATTTTTGAACATTTTTGTATATTGAAAAAAACGTTTACGTTATTGTCAAATGCTAGTAGTTACGTATGATCGCTTAATATATTGACTACACAAATTAATAGATACTCATTTCAAAAAGTCATTGCAGTAACTTAAAATCAAACTTTACGAACTCAATTTTGGTAGGTTACATGGCAAAAATAGTGCACCTGCTCACAACTAATTACTGCGCTCTCCCCTGCCTCACTGGCTGTGCTTACGTCCTAGGCCCCGTTATAAGGAGCATATTAAGTGAAAACTGAAAACAAAATATTCAAAACCTGCTGAGTAATTAAGCTGTTTCTACTTACCCCTGTTACAACTAGCCCCCAGCTCCCCTATGTAGGTATGTTGTATATTGTGTAAATTATAGAATGTATAATTTCCAATAGGTATCAGGTACATGAGGTTGGTAAGAACTTATAACATTATTGTTAATAGGTTCATAATGAAAAGCAGTGCTCATCAATATTTCAAATACACAGAATGATCTGTTTTAAAAAATCACCGAATTAATTAACAATAGGCACCTATAACGGGTATGTTTTGGTTTTTTATCGTTATTTTTTGTCAGCTTTAAGATAGGACGTTGGCATATATTCGAGTAAATGATTAGCCAAGTAAACTAGAAGTACTCAAGTTTAGATGATTTTAGTATGCGTATCTTCATGCGTTATATTGTTAGCACCACAGATCAGCAAGTACTCACAACAGTTCCATAACCCCCGTACATATTGGTATCAAACTCATGAACGGTCACAGTCACGGGACGCTTCACTACGCTCACGGCATGTCCAACGATTGGCCGCTGTGTCTAATAAAATACTGGGCTTTTATACACGAAACTACTCATACGTTTATATCAAATGCTCCACTCACGACCACTGCGCGGTTTCTGAACTAACAAAATTTTCGCGTGTCCGCGGAGCCGGCTTGCTAAGTGTCAAGTTGATAAGCAGTTCAAACTCATATACAAACCGTTTAAAAACTGGTTCGCCTGCATGTTTACACGAATTAAAAAATGAGCCCGAACGACGTGATAAAAGTCGCGGTGATAACTCTAACTGTGACACAAATTATGGGAAATTTTAGAGAAGGATTTTCCATCTAAATTGCAAGTTTGTGATGGAAAATTGTAGGTACCTAAGTAAACATTAAAATCGCCAACGACATTGAAATAAAAACAGGAAGTCTAGATTTAGATAAGATTCCGAACGTATAATAATTTGATTGACCACTTGACCAGCCAGAACACAATTATTTGTATGGCGGTTAGACACGTTTGTGAACATTTAAGGCGTAATCAGGCATCAAATATTTGTAATAAAACACCCCTATTTACATCTCGTGACCGACGTCACGATGCCTGAAATATAGTTCCTTATGAAATGTGTAAATGTTGACAAGCTCTATGTTCAGCAACTGATATAGGTACCTAAGTATTTTCTACGAAATGCATACCAAATAAATACTAGATAGGTTTGATAAAAAATCCTTGATAACGTGATCATTAGATACAAATAAAATAACAGAGAAGGTGAGAAAACAGGTAAATACCTATCTACCTACCACAATGTCAAGCAAGTGTATTAATATTTTAAGTAACGTCGTTATGACTTAGGTAGGTAGGTATAACTTTTTAACACAACTCTACATAACACTGAAACTTCTCCTATTTATCTACCGCCTACACAATTTTACTCCTATCATGTGACTGAAGATAAGGTTTATAATTGTTTCAAAACGCGCAGCACTACTATCTACTTTAATAAAATATGATTTCTCTACCTCCTTACGTTTAAGAAACGAGAAATGTATACACATTATATTTGCTCAACATATATCACGATGTGCAAAGTTTAATGGAATTATTTTCACGTCACATTATATACTCAAGATACCTAAGTTTAAAGGAAGTATACCTACGTGCCAGACATATACGTAAATAACATATTTAATCTTATAACTACATACCCGCTGATAAAGAACAATAATTAAAATGTATGATAAGGTATCTTAACCTAACATATACCCACCTATACACTTTGATGTTAAATGTTAACTCGCGATTTAATATATTATGCTAGATGTCCAGAAAACTATGTAAATACTACCTACCTATTGCAAGATCTAAGACCATTCAATAAAGATCATCTGCTAAGCTAACACCCCGAAGAATGAATGCTCTTCCGACACTGAGAGCATGCTGATGGCCTGGTGGAATTAATTCATTAAATAAATTTTAGACAAATATAAGTGTGGAGGCTCTACTCTACTATTCTTTCTATTGTTTAAATTCATGTTGATTCAAAGATTCAGAGATTCAAAGGTACTTAGCTTTTCCCCGGGACTCGTCGAACAATGAATGGTCAAACTTTGCCGTCGTCGTCGAACACCACTGTCGACCCTGGCTTACAGGAATAACAGTGGTGGGAGCGTATCGCGGACCTAAGCGCCTACTCTGTTTCAAACGAAAACTAAATTTGTTTGACGTTTAGATTCGACGACGACGAAGACGTCAAACAATTTTCGTTCGTAAGAAATGTCGGAATAAATGAGAAACGTAGTAGGATATACGCGAATTTCGTCCGAAATTTCGTTTTCGTTTGAAACAGAGTAGGCCCCCTAGACCCAATAAAAATGGTCTGTCAAATAAAAAAAAAACAATAGTGCGTTGACCTAAACGAAACGCACTTCATATTATACTCCTGAAAATAACTCGCGTTGTGTATTTGCGACTACATTCATGCTGGTTTTCTCTATGATATTCTAGGAAGACAAAACTATACTCCTAACCTGCCTATTTGGGAAATATTATCTCGACTTCAAATTCTACTTACCCCAGGTAAGGTAAAAAGTTTAAATAGACAGATAGCTGATAAACTCGCATTAAAACACGTTATGTTATGTATTGCAGCTATACACACTACTAGAGATGAAAATTGAAGATACTGTTCGTACATAATTATTTGGATGCACGCCAAAATCACGATTAGATAAGTACATAGGTACCTATAGTATAGACTAAAGAATACATAGTTGCCGAGCCAAAATCAACAAAAGGTTTTATGAGTCGCACATACATATTATATGCGAGGGGGATTAGGGCCATAGACCATAAACACCCTTCCCGGCACCGGCAATGCCCGGTTGGCAAACTTCACATGTCTTTCGAAAGACGTGCAGATTTCCTTATACAGTTTTCTTTCACCGTTCAGCAAGTAATTTTATACGTATACCTAAGCATGTATTTCAGTTTAGTAGTGATTAATGGAGGATTTACACGGGTCGATTTCCGCCGCACGACTAGGATCAAAATCCTGGATTTTATTTGTTTTTGTTCCTAGTCGTGCGGTGAAAATCGACCCGTGTAAATCCCGCATTAGCGCCGTTTCCTGAATCAATGACACGTAATTTATAAGTGCATCGTATTTATCGGCTGTCTTTGGACCCAGGATTGTACCCCATTAATGGGACCACAACGGATACCTATTTCTCGTGGTCCCATTATCGTTTCTATTTGTTTGTCTACATAAGCAACTAGTAACCCGTACTAAACTGTGGATCGAACTAGTTTAATTTGTCAAGGACATGATAAATCAGAGCGGTGAAGCCAACCCTAAATAATCCAATTTCCGCACTGATTATTTTATTTAAGGCCATTTCCAACGCAACCCGATTAGTTAGAATTATCGAACTTACGTAACTAACACATACCTATTATGTACAATATACCTAATCTACGCTACGTCATGAGCTTTGTTTACGTATCAACTTCAGAGTAGAGAACAGATTGCGTGTTTACAAGTCTAGGATATTATGTACGACATTACAGGTAAGTAGAGCCATTTGAAACGGTAGTATATAACCTTTGGTATAGTAGGTATACATAACGACTTCTTATGTATCTACCCACTGTATTGTGTCTACCGATTAGTGCTGATACACATTATTGTTGCGTCACCAGTCAGAGTCAATCAGACGGATACGTAGGTAGGTACGATAAGAAACGACCGGGACACTCCATAAATATTCATAGGACTAGCTGTGCCCGCTACTTCGTACGCGTAAATTTTAGAAATTTTGTTGTTTTTTTGTTTTGCACGGCATAAAAGTATGTAGTCGTCTAAGTTACTGCTTATAAAATCAGCTATCTGCCAGTGAAAGTCCCGTCAAAAACGGTCCAGCCGTTTCGGAGTGTAGCCGGAACAATCATCCTTTTTTTTATAAATAGCTTTTTTATAAATAGGAACCGTATATACTTTCATATGTAATAGCTGTTATTTTAACATTACAAACACATACATTTTATTTATTTGTATAATTACGAATACTATGGATCTAGTTCATATAATAAGCGAAATTTAGAAATTTCAAGAAAGATTTGAAAAATATAAAGTAAAGATCATGCAAATTGTAAATTGGTACGCAGGCAATATAGAAAATTGCCTACAAAATGACGCGAACAAACTCGCCGGATATTCTCTAATATTAAAACAAGCATCTCAAGGGGTACTTAAATAGAAGCTTACCTTCAACGTCATCATCTTTCCCTCCGACGCCGAGCACGAACGCACTCCTCAAGAGGTGACCCATTCTCGAAGATTACCTTTACGATGCTGACTTTGTGCAAATTACAAGAGTGCTCTAAACAAAACTAATTTACATCTAAATCAATACACTACGCGATTAATAACTTTATATTAATAGAATACTTAATTCGTAACTAAAATCTTCATACGATAATTGGGCTACCGCGCTAGTCGGCTCAAACAATAAAGGGCTACATCTCTGCAGCAATGAGAAATTAATGATCTCGTAATAAAGAAAGCTTGATGAATGTAGTTTGTATCGACACCACTCTACGAGTGATGTAAACTGAGCGCTAACCGAAATTATAGGTCGCTGTAAGAAAACGCACAGAGACGACCAAGGAGCCGCTACAGATTTATTAAGTAGACAATTTTCTTTTTTACATATTTCTACTGTTTTGCTAATAAATATGTATATTAATAATTGAGTTACTCATGTGTAATTGTATCAAGTAAATGGAAATTTCTTACCGAGTTTACCTATTTATAGATAAAAGATCCCTACTCCTAATTACCTAACTCTAGTTAAACATTTTACTTTTTGTATTGAAGTAATTGGGGTCTGTATATGGGTATGGGCTCAATATTGTCATATTAACACGCTACTTTATAGAGAACAGCCGACACTTGTTTATAATTAAAAGGCAAAGCACAACAATAAGGAAACATGTAACGCTTATAAGTAGGTATTATACCAATCGGCTAACCTTACATGTAGCTAAGTGCACATAACTATTGTTATGACCTGGTTGGCCTATATTTTACAACGTATTGATCGATAATAACCACATTTAGTTATGAGTTTTAAGATACAATATATGGAAAAGACTGTTATACGAGTTAAACAACAATTTTAAGGTAATACAACTTACACCGAGGTATGTGTAGAATACGCTAGAGCAACGACCTGGATTGCTTTGATAGGACTTGGTAAATTGACAAAGAGCTTGGTAAGGTCACTGGGCCACCACCGAACACAGCCACCGATGGCCAGCGACAAGCAGTTCCCACGGTTTTTCATTCAGTTTGTAGAAACTCGCGGCACACGTCTGTGTGGCCGGTGGCAGCCACTCGCTAAGCAGTTTCCGCGACTATAACTGCTTGTTGCTGGCCACCGATGGCTGTGGTCGGTGGCCCGTTTGCGCCGAGCCTAAAGATTAACTTTTAAAAAAACTTACGGGATCCTTAGCTAGAACAAATCTAAGTCGACTCCACCGTCTCTGTTGTTCCGTCGTAACGTTGTTGACACAAGCAAGGGAACAATGAAGCTATCTGGTGCTGCGTGCGCGAGACGCGCATGCAAACACACAGCTACCGTGCTATCAGAGCGCGGAGATAAGCGCCAGCGGAATAACGTTCCAGTGACATTCAAATTTTTTTAAATTATTTTTGCTACCGTACGGGATTTTTATACAATTGTAGACTCGAAACTCGAGTTATTGAAAAAGAAACGTAGGTAACTTACTTGAATCTCGGATTAAGAAACTGACACTTAACACAAAATTAAATAATAACAAATAACGCAGTCACTTCACTTTGTTCCTCGTTTATAGGGTATATATCCGAAAGTTTTAGTATAAAATCTTTGAAAAAGTCTGTCTTCAAACTCACTGTTTGCTACAATGTTACTATGCTGCAACAGCGTCCGAATTTACTAAACGTGACGGTAGTTAGTTATATTTGATATCGTACTACCCACATTTTAATTACAACAATATGTATTATATTTTTAATATGGCCACACCATTAAATAAATTAATTAAAATAAACTCACGACAATTTCAACCCACAGCAATAATTTCTCCATACTTGCTAGCTATTATCTCGCTTAACTCGTGACTTGTACTAACACTTTATGTAAACAAAACTGTAATGTATCTTCTATACAGCTAGTATTTTATTTTATTATCTTAGTGCTCCCTCAAGGTCGAAACCTCAAAAGAAAGGTTACTTGTTGTATAAAAACATGTATGTCCTCTACTCTCAATTTCTTAAGCCAGACATTATCAAGAAGAGGATGATACGTGACTGTCTAAAATAGTTTATCTTACTAAACCGAGTCCATGGACACAGTACGACTCAGTCGCTCGCGAAAAATAACGTTGAAAACATTTCAGTGTTGCCACGGCTCATCTTCTGGTGAATAAAGTCTTCTTACGAATTTGAGTGCGATAGTGTGTGAATTTCGCTGCATGTGGTTTCGCTGAGCACAAGGTTTGTTATTGCGATGTTAAAAGGTACCATATCTGCTGTATTAATACATCAATGAATTAACAGAAATAAATGACCCTGTATACGAAAGGTGAACTGTTACGTACCTACCTATTACCCATTATATATCGATTAATTAAAAACATCTCATTTGCTCGCGGTTTATCAATACATAGGCCAACGAGAAGACATACGAAAATGGAGAACCTTACTTAACTCTTAGGCGAAGGCTAGACGTAAAGTATATACTGTGGTCCGTCAGTATGGTACATAATGATGGATGTCATTCCGTCGACGCAGGCTACACGTTCAGTATTTATTCAGTCAGTATTGTGACGTAGTTCGTACAGTACAGACGTCAAATGAAATACGAAAGCTTGGTATGGATATTACCTTAGCGCTTGGTTTAATCCAGAATCTCAGAAGACATGTCCACTCTATTGCTTTCGCGACGCGGAATGCCAAACTGTCATTCTGGAATTTAAATTCGTGGTAAATACTGTAATCCATCAGTATACTAGCCTACACGATCAGTTTGGACCACGGTTTTAGGTAAATAATGACGGACCACAGTATTTACTTTACGTCTAGCTTTCGCCTTAAGGAACCTTACACTATACTGTTCGGACGGTAAGGTATCTCATAAATAGACTGGACAAACATTCATCCAAATACAGCTATCGTATAGGAAATGCGTTTAGCAAAAATAAATTGTGCGTAAAATGACAGCCGCCAGGAGGCGGCGCCTTCCCGTTACAATTTAGGTCAATTTTCGACAGGGAACCCTCCGGGCCCTTCCTTCCTCGCGCTATTTATATCTGTTAATGCCCTAAACTCGTCGTAGGTGGATGTTTACCAACATTAATACGGACGGAATACCTGATGGGATATTTAATAGCCCATAAAATGACCACCCTCCATTTGACTAAACATATCAGTGCGTAGGTTAATAAAGTAATCCCACTAATATTATAAATGTGAAAGTTTAGATAGATGGATGGATGGATGGATGTTTGTTACTCAATCACGCCAGAACGGCTGAACGGATCTGGGTGAAATTTGGCAAAGAGATAGATTATAGTCTGGAATAGCACATAGGCAACTTTTTTTAAAAATTATACGCGGTCGATGTCGCGGGCAAAAGCTAGTAAGTAGATATAGCAGTCTATTTTTAGTAATAAATTTTCCGATATTTGTTTACATTGACAGTGCTTTTAATCTTTAAAAAAAAAATGCTGAACGTTTGCGTAAGTAAGTAGTTGGTGGCGGTTTAATATAATGAAAATACCAGGCAGCTTATCCAGACAGGACAACCTAGGTAGTTAAGACTAGCGTTCTTTTTTTATAACCACCCAAAAATCCTAGCCAGCTAAAATAAGTTTACGTTATTGTTATAGCTTCAGATCCCTACATTTTAAGTATTATAGTTTTCTTTTTATTGCTCTACAAGCTGTGCTTCGCTCGCGTGAAAATTGGATTAGCCTACGTCTTAATCCAGAGCCAACACTATCTACGTTTCAAATTTCATTAAAATCGGTTTAGTAGTTAGAGATACGTAGTAGCAAACATTTACACACACTTTCGCATTTATAATATTAGTAGGAATCTATAATAAAAATACGTAAATACTACTTTTAGCGCCAGTTGAGCCATTCCGCTGCTCAGCGATGGTTAATTTTCAAGTGTTTGAACGAATTTGTTTGGCCGACGTCGCCATGGACACGGGCCCTATCGCATCTCAAATAACCTTATGGAAATTAATGGAAATTTCGAGGTCAAGTTATAGTGGTCAACGCTCCACTTGAGTTTCCGACGGTGATCGATTGTTTTTGCTATGCATGATTTCATAGTACAATAATTACTACTTATAATGATTAGGGTTCCGTAGTCCCTCTGAAGACCCTTATAAGATCATCCAATTCGTTTGTCCGTCCGTCCCAGAATATCACAGTGCCATAACTTCTAAAGTTTTGAGGTACCTCCCCATACATGGAAAGTGGAAGTTTTTTTAAGGTAATCCATCATTTCGGGTATCGTTGAAAAAGTATTTGCAAATTAAGTAGTGTTTTTATATCGTGCCGTTTGCGCGATTTTCACCTCTAACTTGACGTGTCAGTAATTGATTTTTACATGATAACTCAAATCCTATTAAGACGATACAAGAAAAAAATGAATTTTAGTTTCGGGGTGTGGCTAGCGTCGCGTGAGCTGCCGAAGGATATATCCCTCTCGCTTAGCTAGGACAGAACAGCTATGGAGTAGACTATAGTATAGTTATTTTTTGAAGGAACAATATTGTTTAATTCGTACAATTAAAATAATATGTCCCAGTGCACCTTTTAAAATAGATGAAATGGATGAAAATATTCAAATATATTTTTTTCGTTTTATATGGGATTTTTATGTCGAGTGTATTTGAAAAAAATAATTTAATTTCTATGTTGTTTTTATTGCTGAAGACAAAGTAAGTCAAAAGAAGACAAACGATACCTACAATATGCTGATAGATACGTATAACAATATTTCGATCGTATAATAGCCTATAACCAGCGGACGATCCAGACGCGTCCAACGATATCTCATTAGTCAAATTATTATGATAAAAATAGTTTGGACGTTATACGGGAGCAGATGAACATACATACATATCGGTCAAAATCATAACCCTCCGCCCACCGTAGTCGGGTAAAAATGTACATACTCTGTGTCAGTGACTGACTGCCGGATATGAGTATCTTTTTCATGTTTCGTAGGCAAAGGAATACTTTGGTACTTAACTTCGATGCCGATCATGAAGTCATCAGCGGTGTCATAATATTTTTTTTTACCATATTTAATATTTTTTTAAATTTAATTTTCAGTTTTTATTAATTTTATTGATTTAACCATGCATTTATTTTTTGTTTATCTTTTTATCTTTATTTTTTTATCTATCAAAATCACCCTTATACTGGTTACCGCCACAGGTGACAAGAGGGCTGGCTCTTTCCTTGCTCAAAAAATTAGCTTGACAACAGGAACAGCTTGAATACAGGGAGGACATGCAGCCAGTATCCCACGCGGACGGTATTTGTTTAATTAGGGGTAGGTTTTTATTTTATTGTATTTTATTTTAATTTTATTGTATTTTAATGATAAAACATGAAAAATAAAAATAAATATATATATTTTTTTAATTTAATTTTACTTTTATTTATTGTTTTATATTTATTGTGAAATTATAATAATTTTAATAATCAATATTGGACTATGTCTGAAACAAATACATTGAATTGAATAATTTAAATACAAAAATTATCACATTAACTCGTTAAATCACGGTTTACACCCGCTAGAACGAAAAAGATCCTAACATGGTAGGTAGGACCTGAGGGTTGGCCAGTTAATTACTTAAAATATACTATATTTATTTCAAGAAAACATTCATAAGATCTGAAGGCGTCTGACTCGCACATAAAGGGTTCCGTACCACCGTAGAATAAACACATCAAAAATATCAAGTTTGAGACTTGATATTTATTTTTAAATGTTATTATATTTTTAGTATTTGTTCTGCACCGGCAACAGAAATACACATTCAGTGAAAATTTCAACTCTCTACCTGTTACGGTTCGTGAGATACAGCCCGCGCTGACAGACGGACAGACAGACAGACGGACAGCGTAGGCCTAGTAATAGGGTCCCGTTAGCACCCTTTGGAACCCTAAAAAGTAGCCTATGTTCTCCGCCAAGACCCAGTCTATCTCCATACCCAAATTCATCAACATTGGTTCAGCGGTTTAGCCGTGAAAAGGTAACAGACAGAGTTACTTTCGTTTATAATATAATAGATTGAATAGGACGGACAAACATTTTCCTATCCATATCTGTAATGTTATTTTTTACGATAATTTATTGATGTATGATATATTTATTACTTGCCCATCCATACCTACAACAAACGCAATAAAGCGACTCCATTGTTTTGACAAGCAATGTATTCCCACTGTCGGCCCAAGACCATGCTGCAAGTATATAACAGTAAGCGAAATAGGGAGTTTTTACAGAAATGACACGAATAACTATGAAATGACAAGAGATGACACAAAATGACAAGAGATGACACAAAATGACAAGAGATGAAAATAAATTACACAAGACAAGGAAAAGCAAACGAAAATCACGCTGCAGTGCAGGTCGTAGGTTCGATTCCTGCCCAGGACATGCATTTGTGTGCATGAACATGTCCGCATGTCCCGAGTCTAGGTGTAATTAAGTGTATATTTAGTTTGTATTTACAAACAAAAAGTAGTATATGTAGTAATATCAGTTATCTGGTTTCCATAGTACAAGCTCTGCTTAGTTTGGGATCAGGTAGTCATGTGTAAAAGAATTTCCAAGGATATTTATTTATATATAATAGGCGTCGGCGGACTGTAAATACTGTACTGTACCTGTAATGTGGCACGACCGTAATATTTTTTCGTAATATTTTTTAAAAAATCCTTCACAGGTCCGACGTCGAACAAGTCCGAGCGGACACTGACAATACAAAGTTAGAGAGAGACATGGTTAGTTCAAGTACTTAAAATGTGAGATGGCGATATTGTGCGCGCGCTCGGAAATAAACAACGTAAGCGCCAAACCACATTTACTTGAATTAAAAAAAAACTACTTCATGAATTAAAATATGGTTGAAGGGTAGTTTAGATATCATTATTTGCTATGTTTTAGAAATAATTTCGTGATCTAAATCGTAAAAACATCGTGGTAGCAAGGAAAATTGTAAATAATTAGAGCTCATTTCATAAATTTTTTTTATCGAGAAAATTTCATCAAATCGTGATTTGGATTTAAAGATACTCAAGATAATATAGTCAAAAATCATACATCTAAATATAAGATTCCTAGTCCACATACTTACTTAAAGAAAAAGTAGAATAGAAAATCAACCAAATTTCGAACCCTCCTCTTAAGTTTATTTGTACGGTACTCTCGTGGAACGATTCCTACTCGCACTTGTCCGGGGTTTTCTGAGATGTAGGGGTCACAGACTGCCATAACATTTGTTTTGGATCCCTAGTCAAGTTTGTTTGTCAAAATAATATTTATTCCTACCGTTTACACAACTTTGAGGTAAGCTAGTAGTTTGAGCGTAGGTCTCTCGGCTCACTGAACTGGATCCAAGTGATGGCGGGTTCGATTCCCGTCAGTACAAACGGCATAGTTAAGGTATTTCCCTGGACTGAGTGTCACTGTGATCTCCCTAATACTTTGTACGGCACCCGTCATAATAAAAGCGTTGCTTAGCTTGGAGCACTTGGTGTTAGTATGACGATATTTATTTTTACGTTTATTTTAATATTAGTGAAATCGCTAAGCTTGTTAGTCCAGTGGTCACAAACTCGGTCTAAAATAAACGTATTTATTAAAGTTATACATAAATTATTCACAATATTTTCATCTAATGGGTAATTAAATAGTAAAATATTACGTGACGCCAGTCAGGCCGACCTCGGCGAATAAATAGGCGTTAGATTCAGCGTTGAAATATGCCTCCAACTCCCATGCGGTAATATACACATCGATTAACTTTTCATCTCTGCAGTGGGCAACATTTTCTGCAATAAAGATGGTATAGTATCATATAAAAGATTTTCGTTTCGGTACGTGTTTGCCACGCCCCGTGTCAACATTGTTTTGCATTTATGCGAATGAACACCACCCTATGAGAATAATCCTAGTAGGAGTATGGCGATAATCGAAACACACGAATTATTATTTATTTGACGGGCCCGTTAGCGTGGTTGGCGCAGAGGCGCCTTTCACGCTGCAGGTCGTAAGTTCGATTCCTACCCGGGACATGCATTTGTGTGCATGAACATGTCTGTATGTCCGGAGTCTGGGTGTATATGTATATTAAGTATGTATTTACAAATAAAAAGTAGTATATGTAGTAATATCAGTTATCTGGTTTCCATAGTACAAGCTCTGCTTAGTTTGGGATCAGGTAACCGTGTGTACAAAAATGTCCCAGGATATTATTATTATTATTTATATAGCTCTCCAATGGCCGGGTCTACATCAGGCGCATACCGCACCCAAGCACTCAGTTTTGACGTGGAACGCATAGACATAATGTCATATCATTAGTGCTCAAGCAAGGCATGCGAACCATCTGGACATACCAAATGAAACATTTGTTTTTTAAAGTCTCCATTGTATGAGAAATTGCATACACTTGTAACTCCACAACAACGCTGTATAATATGTTGGCATGTTCATAATCATAATCATAAAATAATAGTCGTTATCAGTGGGGATTTCAATTCATTGTTTATATACTTTATTGTCTGAATGCCTTATCAGAGTGAACAAATGAGAATTAGCAAGATGATTTATCACTCCTAATGAAGTTGTCATAATAGTATGAGATTTTGTTAGCTAATGCAACTAAGAAAATTAAATTACGGCGTCCACAAGTGCCGAGCGGCGAGCCCGAGTGAGTAAACAGTTTTAACATCTGGCCACAGTCAGTACCCATCTGACCCATCATACTATATTTGGTGGTAGAGCCAAGCTGTAGCCAATTGACTGCAGCTCATATACGGGTGGGCTCAACCGGTTTAGTACCACCCTCTCATAGAAGATCGGCGTAAAGTAACTATTACAGCTGCGTTTCGTACGATAAGTGAGAGAGCCGGAAGCCCAAACCCCCTCCCTTTCCCCTTCCTCCGTCCTAATCTCCCTCATGTCGGCAACGTGCGACCAATGCCTTTGGTATTGCAAGCATCTATAGGCTACGATAATTGCTTAACATCAGGATGGCCATACGCTTGTTTGCCTGTTTACATAAAAATGTATGTATAATGGCCGAATACTCATACGTAAATTAAATTTGAGAGCTGCTTAACTTTGACGCGCCATACAAAAAATGACAGTTAACATCGTCTCAAACTGCTAAGTGGGATTTAAATATTTAAGTAGCCTTTGAGTATTCAGCCGTATATCTATTTGCTTAGGCCATAGTTTTTTATAAAAGATACAAATAAAAGGCCTCAGACATTGGATTGATTAAGCTTTGCTATCAGGCACAATATAATTGAGTTTCAATTTGTTCATCCTTACCTGTGATAACTTGTTTTAATCTGATTTCATGTTCTAATGATTTGTGAATGTCTGCAACACTTGTTGATATTTGGCAAGCAGACCATGTTGAAATGACCGGCTGATCGGTAGGCTGCAACTTAGCCAGAGCTTCAAGCTGACAACTTAGCATTTTAACTCCTGTAACAGATATTTCAATCGTAATTTAAATATTTATTAATTGATACCTGCTTTTAGATGACCAATAAACTGATTTATTGAAAACATAGGCACAGTAAACATAGGCCATGGATTAGTAGTCTTTCTTGACCAGTTTTCGGGTCAGCTGCAATCACTGATTGGTAAATGATCAGAGGTTAAAAAAGGTCAGTCAGAGACAGGTGACTATTTAGTAGCATTTCAAACTGAGTGTCTCCGTGCTTCAATGGGCATGTAAATACATGCCATGCAACTCCAAGCCATGACAGAAGCCATTGGATGGCTTGAACAACTCTAGCACCAGGTAAACCTAACCATACAATTAGAAGACCAAGTCAGGGCAACTGCTACTGATCTTTCTGTTCTTGCAATATGTTGCTTACATGACAACAACACCCAGTATTAGTAAGTTTGTAACCTGCTAGGTTTTCCTCAAGCTTTGAGGGTGAATGTACCCAATATATTAGTGTGTACACACTAAAGCTGACACAGGCTCATGGGTTGTGCCAGCAGCTTCAAATACAAAGTTCCTAGCTTTATTGTAATTGAAACCTCCACCCGCAGGTTTGTGCCGGACTTTTGTGAGTAGACAGCCTAAAATTTCATCATGTAAAAACTTGCTTACCTTCAACAATATTCTTTAAACTCTCTAAAGCGTCTAACAGACTGTCCATCAGTGGTTTCATCTGGGACGGAAAGTAATCGTTGTTACATTCGTGCAGCTTCAGTGCTGATATAGCGCGACATAGGCGTACACCTTTGTCCCTCATTTTCACCCAATCATTTAATAGATCATGTAAATTTGAAATATGTGAGAACACCGTTTTAGATATAGCCGGAAAATCCTTCTGTGGGGTCGATATTTCTGAAATTAAATAAATAAACACATAAGATTTCATACCTGTTGAAGATAGGAGTTTACTATGTTTACCGAGAAAAATGCAAAACCTACCTCTGGGGATAAAATTAAAGTCGGGGTCAGCTTTCGTTGGTGTTTTAATCATACTTATATCTATAGATAACTCACAAACTGTAATTAAATAAATAATAAATTAATAATAATAATAATCATAACCTAAAAATAATCACATTCATTCGACATTGACAGAAAACCATCGACGAAAACAAAACAAACTAGAGATGTGCCGAGTACAGCCTGACTCGAGTACTTACTCGAGTACTTAGTAAGTACTCGGATACTCGAGTACTCAGATTATAGAACTCGAGTACCCGGTACTTGAATACGGGTTCCGAGAGTACTTCATGGTTTTCGAATCCTAAGTCGGGTACTCAAATAAATAGAGGCGCAATCAATAATTTGTTTATTATCCCACTGTACTGTATTAGTGATATAAAAAAATTCGGTGATCAGCCAAATCAGGGTAGACTGAAAGCCGACCCCTCATAATGGGATAAGGCTAGGAAGAAGAAGATATATTTTCTAATTGGAAGAACAGGTAATTATTAATACATATTTAAGTAGACTTTATACAGGCTTTTTTAATTTGCTGTAACAGTTGTAGTTTTTTAGAAAATACGTTATAAATCGGGGCTCTCGCCAAAATTTTCGCCGTTTTCGCCAATTTTCACGAGTGCAAGTACAACGCACTAATTAGATGTCAAATTCGGACGTTTGAGTGGTTTAAAAATACATAATACAAAAGTACTCGAGTCCTATTAAGCACTCAAGTACTCATTACAAGTATTCGAGTACCTGTCCGAGTCCTCCGACTCGAGTAGTTACTCGATTCTTTTTTTAACGAGTACCAGAATACTCGAGTACCAAAAATAGCGTACTCGGTACATCACTAAAACAAACCTCTAGAATTGTCTCTGAATCGTCAGTCTTCCTTCTCCATAGAGAAAGCATCAATAGAGATGACACGATAATAATAATAATACCGTGCTTGAGCGAGACATGCTTACGCCCGATATCCTAAGAGTGAAAGAAATAGACGTACTATCTTAAATCACTTTCTGCGTATCGCCCTAAGTTTGTTGGGCACAAACTTTTGGTAGGTCTTGTGGTCTCTCATGTCTCGCTCAAGCACGGTACTACCTACCTATTATTACCGTGTCATCTCTATTGATGCTTTCTCTATGATCTAAGTCCTTCTCTTTGACTTTTTTTTTTTAGTTTATTTTACGACCCTGGGTACAAGCCTTTTGAAGCCTCATTCTCTTTGACCAAACTTGACAGTGTTGCCAAATTTGTGAGATTTCCTCCAAATACGGGAGTTTATCAGTGAAGGGTGGTTCGGAGAGACGAGGGTCATGGCTCATTCACGAGCATGCATGAGACCGGTGCAATGGAGCATTATAACTAGAAATTTTTTGACACCAAATATTTTAGATTGCTGCCCATTTTCACACTAATACTTTTTAATTCTTACATGAGTTCAACTAGTTAAAAATGTTTAAATTTTGAAGCTCACTAGCTTCTATAAGGTTGTCGATTAATTTGATGAGTAGATCTACTATGCCGATCTACTATAGCGACTGTAGCCTAGGGGTGAACTGGTTGGGCTAACAATCAGAAGGTCCCAGGTTCGATCCCCGGTGGGGCATGCACCAATGGATGAATTTTCATCTATGTGCATAATTTACAGTTCGCTGACGGTGTCAAAGTCAAAAGGTTTTTATTCATGTAAGCTCATTAGAGCATTTATAAATAGTCAATATAAACAATATTTTAGCGTTACCACCGTGAGGGTGGTAGGAGGAGGAGGAGGTGGTAGGAGGGTGAGGGAAAACATCGTGAGGAAACCTACCTATCCCTCGGGATTAGGTAATAGTCAGTTCCTGTATACACGGCGACACGGTTCACCACCTGTCACGTTGGGTTCTGACTATATATTGAAACGTGGGCTTTGAGTTGGTTAATACCTCCACAATGTGGTGGTGTATGGCCACTCAAGCCTCTGACTACGCCCGAACGGGGATAAAAGTCGTGACGTTACATCACATTACATTACATCTACTATGCCCCATAAAAAAAAATTAGAGGTTTTTTAAAATACATAAACAAAACATCGCATTCGAAAGGGTTTGGGGATCATCGACTATAAGCGTCTTGCAACACTACGATACAACGTCAACTTGACTGACTCTAACCTACCTACGTTTAAAGATGTGATAAACGGCTTTATATTAAAAGCACGTTGTTACGCTTGTGCTTGTTTTTAAAAGTCATTGTAAAAGTGCTTTTTTGCTTTTTTAAATTAAACAAAAATTCGTCCGTCAATAAACGGACAACAAAAGCAAAATGCTTACTAAACATAAGTTCAAACAAAAAGCCAAAAACTTACGCGCTGAAAAATTGATAGTGAGTCTTATGTGCATGGAAATATGGTTTTTAATCTAATATAATGTATTATAAATTATTGCTTTTTATGGGTAAAGAAATAAGGTTAAATTTAATTAAATATTGATTTGAACTGTATTGTCATACAAATAAGGTTACTTTTTGTATTTTTTTGGAATTTCTTTCTCTTTCTTGCCGTCATTGCTTAAAAGCAACACGCTTAAATTTGTAAGCGCGCTTAGGCGCTTACTTAAAAAGGTTTACGCACCCACTTCTACCTACGTTGTCTATGTCTAATTATCTTTGGCTAAGTTAGGTATGTCCGTCGTTGGTGTTGTGTGAAGCGTGTTTTATAATTTAGTAATTTTATAATAATTCTGCAAAGCAATATTTAACTTAGCGTACGATCGTATGCTCGTCTAACCAGCTGCATGAGGTCCGCCTTAGTGTTTGATAACTTATCTTGTTTTCTTTAATAATACAACTATACCTACCCAATGGCTGGACCTATACAAGATGTTGTTGAAGAGGATGCAGCAGATTTACAGTTTCCAAAAGGTACGAGTTATTTCTATCAATACAAACCTTGTACTCTAAAATGATTGGTATCATTTATTTTTAATATCGGGTTTGCTTTATTTATTCATAGACCTCCATATATCTTTCTTACAGAGTTTGAAAATGCAGAAACACTATTGATATCAGAAGTTGACATGCTTCTGGAGCACAGGAAGGCACAGAATGAATCAGCCGAGGAGGAGCAAGAGTTCTCAGATGTTTTTATGAAAACCCTCACATACACAAATATGTTTAAAAAATTTAAAAACAAGGAAACAATAGCTGCTGTCAGAAGGTGAATATTATATTGCCAACTTTCATGTTAACCATTGCCTGTTAAACTATTCGTAGAATCTTCCTTCTTCCTAGCCTTATCCTATTTTGAGGGGTCGGCTTTCAGTCTACCCTGATTTGGCTGATCACTGATATTTACATGGAGCGATTGCCATCTGCCCTCCGAGACCCAACTAGTGGGACTATCGGCAGCCCAAGGGTAAGACCAGTTTGTCAGATTTTTCAGGCTTCTGACTGCTCGTAACGACTGTCAAAGATCTTCAATTGAAACCCGGGACCGCCAGCTTAATGTGCCCTCCGAAGCACGAATAGTAGAATCTATAATTATAATTTGTTTTTTTTTGTATTATAATATTTGTATATTTGACGGGCCCGTTAGCGTGGTTGGCGCGGAGGCGCCTTTCACGCTGCAGGTCGTAGGTTCGATTCCTACCCGGGACATGCATTTGTGTGCATGAACATGTCTGTATGTCCGGAGTCTGGGTGTATATGTATATTAAGTATGTATTTACAAATAAAAAGTAGTATATGTAGTAATATCAGTTATCTGGTTTCCATAGTACAAGCTCTGCTTAGTTTGGGATCAGGTTAAACTGTGTGTACAAAAATGTCCCAGGATATTATTATTATTATCTATAATATTTGTAGAATCTATAAACTCATCAAATTGATGTGATTGAAAGGCACCTCCTGCGAGGTCAGATTAATCTACCAATAATGGGTATCAACCATAGGAGACTTTGTTATAAGAAAGAGGCAGTATTTTTTCTTTTTAGCTGTCTGTTGAATGATCAGTGAACTTTATTCATATCTAGAATTTCTTATATTTTCCAGTTTACTTCAGGCAAAGAAATTGCATAAATTTGAAGTAGCCAGTTTAGCAAATCTGTGTCCAGAAACACCAGAAGAAGCTAAAGCTTTGATTCCATCTTTGGAAGGGAGATTTGAAGACAAGGAGCTTAGAATATTGTTAGATGATATACAGACAAAACGAAGTTTACAATATTAGAACGTTTTTGTATTATGTCGAGACTAATTTAATAAATATTAATGATATTCAATGAAATACTTCATCAAAGTTTATAAAATAATTGGATTCGGACTGGTGCTTCTCCTACAAATAAAGCATCTACTTTAATTTAAAGAGGTTGTTATGAAAATTTAATAAAAAACAATAGTTTAAATCAGTCTGTATATTGGATATGTCTGCAATACACCAAGATACATTACAGTGAAAACAGATAAGTGATAAAATATTGGAAACAAAAATAGTAATTAGAATTTCTTCTTTGAAACAAAACTATTATAAAACCATTCTTATTATTACTTAAAGTAGATACCTACTATTAATATTGATGTTAATTAATGCCTCTAACTAAACAAGCCCTTTGTTAAACATTGCATGTAAAAAAACTAAATCAATTTATTTTTATCAATAAAGCTCAACAATTTTAGATAACTAAAACTCAACAATCCTTCGATAATTTTCTTATTTTCTAATTTTGTTGCCTAAACATTATTCTTTAACAAAATGCCAAACAAAAGGCTTGCTTAAATTATTAACTTATCTCAATGGGCACTTTTGGTTTAGTTAAATGTTAGTATTTAATCTAATATCGTATTATTAAAAATTACAAACTTATCATTTATCTAAAAGCAAACATTAAAATAATATTAACCATCTATAAAGAGCTATCAAATCTAAGGTCCTAGCCATGTTACTTTTATGATACATCTTGCTCTCCTACCCTGAACATATAAAAATATCTTTATGTACTTAAACCATTTCAGATTATTAAATAAAGATGTCACTCGGCTCATTCTGCGAGCGCCGCGCGCCCGTGCGAGTTGGTGGCAAAACACATCTTTCTTTAAAAATCTTTATCCACATCACAGTGGTTTACATTAAATTAAACTGTAAGGGAACCGTTTTATAGCACACATGTATTAACAGCTAATAATTTTCCGGTTCCTTCACTAAAACTTACTCAACCTTAAATTAGGTAACGATTGGGAGAGGCTTATATAAATCCTAAATTACAACCTGGACCTGTGACATAAGTCTAATATTATTAGTAAAGCATAATATTGTTTTGGATTCCAAGTGTGGGGAGCCTAGAAGCGACATGGAAGCTGTTAGGAAGCATTGCAAATGTAATGTTAAAGCTTACTTATAGGCTATGTGTATCCACAACAATGATGGGTTCAACTGAACATGTGGATTGATAAAGCATGAAGAGAGAATAAGTTGAAATGAAATACATATACAGATAATTCTCGAAATTTATATCATAAATTGTTTGTTTGTATATTTATACAAATTACAGCTATAATATATTGCACTTATTCCAGAAACATTTTACAAGGAAATCCGGATTTAAATACTGGCTCGGCTCTTCTTCCATGTTAATTTTTTGCACAATTCATACTATCATATTTAATCACTACCACATCAATGTGAATTTATAAACAACTGGAGAGGTGTTTTACAACATTAATCTTACACGAGTGGTTGTATGAAAAAACAAATTACATTTATATTTTTTGTACATTTCCAAAACTGCTTTATAGCGTCAGAATTGGTCTGCCACATTCACATTCAATTCGAAATTTCCGTCGCCAAGTGCGATTGCGTATACAAAAGTTTCGTATTTCAAACATCCTGCTCCTTTGTCACAAGTCGGTTAGTCTATACACACTTATAATCACTACGCAGCACCTCCGACGATACTTCACAACGTGCGGGCACTGGCGGCGCGCATGCACACCCCGGACCCGACACATGTCAAGTCACGATCAACATTCAGATTCGACCGATTCACTTTCATTATCACATTCGTTTATTGAATATAATCAATAGGTACCAAGTTACATCAGCAACTGGCAATGTTACAATCACAAGTTTATATCTTCAAATTCGGCAATATCATAAGTGTGGCTCTTAATAAAAATTTTGATTTGAGCAATGACAAGATTTAAAATACTATATTATTATATTCCAAAGATGAGCCTTCCAAAATATATATTTGCCGCCAAGTTTTTACAAAAGGTTTAAAAAATAATTGCGTATGTCCAAAAGCAGATCTAACTATGTTTACGTGTAAGTTGTCAACATACTATATTATCAGTCTCGATGATAAAAATGCATTTTGGCCAAAATGAGAACTCCAACAAGCGCGGTCCGATCTTTCCGAATCGAGTGATTTAGGCCCGCCACATACATACGGAATTTCCGAACGCGATACGTTACATCCATACATACATTTGGATGGATTTACTGCGTTCGAAAATCACCGATTCGATATTTCGAAACGCAATTCCGTATGTATGTGGCGGGCTTTAAGTAAACAAATGCCTCATGCACCTGATACAGATACTGACGTCAATCATCAAGGGGGGACATGGAACTAGGTCCTAGGGTAGGGGTCGACTAAATCAAGTATCAAAAACTTTGAAGAGAGAAATTAGGTAAGCATGTCCATAACAGGCACTTCATAGTACACTATACTATGTAACAAAATAAAGTCAAGTTACCTGTATCAAAGTATGGGTAAAGTTTAAAAGTTCAGTCTATTTTCTTTCAAATCCCACTAGTTAAAGCTCTTTTGCATTAGAAAATCGTTCTAGCAACCGATACAGCCATGGCTATCAACATAATGTTCTGGCCTATTTGGAATTTGGTCCGAAGTTCAATTAATTAAATAAAAAAAAACCTTACGTAAGTTGAAAATAATCACTTAGTACACTATCGGCCGAATACTCGTAGGCTACTTAAATTTGAGAGCTGCTTAACTTCGACGCGTCATACAAAGAGTGACAGTTAACGACGTCTCAAACTGCTAAGGGCCGGGCTCCATTAGCGCGTTGCGTTGCGTCGTCGCAAGATTTTGTACTGGCGCATAACCTTCCCCCGCTTCGTTTCTCGCCCGTCGACCCTTTGATCCGTTGCGACGACAGCGCAGCGCACTAGTGGAGCCGCGGTCTATGTGGTACTTAAACATTTGAATAGCCTTTGAGTATTCGGCTGTAAACACTTTAAAATTCTATGTTTGCAACATGTAGTGTTATGTATACAATTTTAACATAAAATAATACATAAAATGAGATCAAATATATATCCAGTCATGTCTTCAAAATTAAGCTGGAGTTAGTGAGTGCTAAAATAACTAAAAGAAATTTAAAGAAAATTACCTCACTCATAACTACATTATCCATTAAAATTAAATCAAGGCAAACTAATACAAAACTCATTATACATTGTTTTATTCCGTTTGTTTTTTGCCATGACTGGCTCATATTTTATCTAATGAATTTAATGCAGCTGTGATAAATTGCTTTGGTGGTTCTGTTTGTCAAAATGTATAATTTGTGCAACATAATTGCATGTATAACATGGTTCAAATACATCGGGACATTCTTATCTTTTACTCCCACTCGAAAATGATGGATACTGACAAACATTCAAATACTTCCAGGTATGGAAAGAACATTATCATCACAATAAATTTAAGAACATGTTTTATTGTCATAACAGATAGAAGTTATGTATTACGAATAGTAAATAATGTTAGATGCCACTAGCATACAGAAACATTTCCCCTATGAAATGAAATGTTGCATTTTCTGTGCTACTATTATTGTACTACTATAACATTGTTATTGCACAAGTAATTCACTGGCGCTTGTTGTATTGGAAACCCCCTTTTAAGGTTGAATTTATATTTGTACAATACTAATTACAGTAGTAAAGACAGAATAAAACAACTTGGGGCTATGAGGGTTTCGTTGGTAGGAAAAGTAAACATCCCCTGACTTGAACAAGCGAGGGATTTGATTAAACTTATTGCATAATTCAGTTCTTACGTTATGCAGGTTTAATACATACAATGTATGTAGGCTGGCACGATCGGTGCTAGTTAACCGCTCGCCTCGCTCGCGTCAGACGGATACGTAAACCAACAAAATATTGACTGTATTCAATGGAAACAATAGTCCGGAATAAATTCGGCACTTTAGGTACCGAAAGGTTAAGAAGGTCGCAGCATGGTCATACCGTATACACTAGATTACCCAAATCTACCATAACATCAAAAACAAGCCCACAATAATAAAATAATAAATTGCCGCTAAATCTGTTAGTACACAAACTAAACTTGACTGAATTAAATGTGTTCACGTTCTTCTCATGGCCGAAAAGTATAAATAAAATGCTATGTCAGGTATTCTTCCTGTGACAGTTGGGTCACGTGATTCGTCCAAGATTTAGTAATTGGCTGTGGTAAGGTTAATAATAGTCCTTATTTGTATTGAAGATGGCGTGTTGTGATAATGATGACAAGGAAGAGAATACCTGATTTGATCATGATGTGAGCAAGAGAACAATATTATTAGTTGTGCCAAACAACAGAATTGGTAACAGGCTGGAAGTGTTCCCCGTAGACCTGGCCCATATTGTATTGGGTCCTAATACCATCAGCAAAACGTGGGTGTACAACCAGTGCACTCTGCTTATACAACGGTATGATAGATTATGTTAATTCTATATAAAGCGAAAAAAATAAAATAAATACAATAAACTGAACTCAAACAGTTACATGGCGTTGTTTTCCCATTAAATGTTGGACGTATTGTCGTATCTAGTGTATCCGGTGATACCTGGAGTGGTCGCGTGAGTCAGTGCGAGGCGGGCGGGTGGTGCGGCGCGGGCTGCAGCGGCTGGAAGGCCGAGCCCAGCGACGGCCGCAGCGTGAACCCCGGGACCGCCGGCTTCATTACACACACTGATTCCGAGTACGAACCTTCCCCCGCTTTTAAATTTACCTGTAGAGAATGAATAATATATTGTATCCCTATTGTCATATACTTAACACTGTCATATAAAAAAAAATCATTAAATAACCCGACTGCCCTGTCAAAAAACGAACTAAAAAGTAATAAACAAGTTGTATTATTAAATTGTCAAGGCCTTAAATTTGATACCAATATTGTAATAGTTAAAAAATGGAGCCTTGATGCCGCCATATTGATTTTTATAAAAAAAAAATATAGTCAATATTACTCGGGATGATGTAAGGATTCTAACGATACCCCATTCATCCAAATCTGTCCAGGCATTTATTACTTACGGGGGCACAAAGGATCTCACATACATGAACCCTAAACACATACACTCCTTTTTAGGGCAGCTGTGTAAAAAAGATGCAATTTACCTTTTCACATCCATCTGGAGGTTCTCGAGCTAAGAAACGATTTATCTGAGGCGACGTGCCGAGCTTAGATCCGTCGAGATCAGGTGAGGAGCAGACACTACCGCCTGAAACATAACAGGGGATTAGTAATTAATAGATAATTATAAAAAAAAACAAAAAAGGACCAGGACCAATACAATACTCGAACTTTTAGGCCCGCCACATACATACGGAATTCCCTTTCGAAATATCGAATCGGGGTTTCGGAACGCGATTCGTCCATACCTTTGGATGGATTTACTGCGTTCGGAATCCCCGAATCGATATTTCGAAAGGGAATTCCGTATGTATGTGGCGGGCCTTAAAAAGCAAAATACTAGTGCCTAAAAATATAATTTAAAATATTTATCTGTCTACTGTTTTCCAAATTCTACAATAAAATTGATGTTCCACATTATCTTGAAATAAGAAACGATTGGTAGCTCTGTTTCTCACAAATAAATTATAAGCAATAAAACAAACAGTACCAGAGACAAATAACAGAGAGGTGTGAGTGAGAGTTAACAATTAATTTATTTTTGAGTTAATTTCAATAGCCCATATTAATGATTAATATAATTAGAAAAAGGGGTATTTCAGTTATAACAAATCAGTGTCACCAATCATTGACACGTCAAGAAAACGTGAATGTTAATGAAACAAAGAAGCATTTGAAACAAATAAAACCACATGCTTGGAGTCTGTCAACCATTCTCGTGTTCAGTGCATTGTCAACTATGGTTTTAATGCGAGGGGTCACTAAAAGCGTTAAGTTTTGTTTATAGACCTGTAGCTAGGAGCTCCGCGGAGCCATCGCTGGAAAGAGACCCTCGCGATGATGGATCTATTATACCCACAATTTATTTCTTTATTTAGATTACACAACACATTTGAAAGAATATCTTATATGTATGAAGCCATTAGAATATAATATAATAGGTATAAAGTGGTTGGGTAGTATGTTGAATTGAATATATAAAAACTAACGAAGATATTACGATTATTACTTTAAGAAATTGACTGACAAGATTCTAATATAAATTTCGGGTATATGAACTTGGTGTGATTTTGTTTTTGTCGCGAATGTAATGTTGGACGCAGGCAATGTTGGAAGCAACAAGTACTAAAGTAGTTACCTGACGAGTGTGCAGTATGACACAGATCGTGGGGTGTCTGTGTGTTCACGGAGCGCCTCAACATTTCAGCGAGAGGCGCCCGATGTCCTTCTGGTGTCACCTGAAATTGTGTAAAACATGTTAAATATTCATTGGCAATAAATACCTATCTATTTAATTTTCTATCACCATCTAGCTTGTACACTATTGCACAAATTAGTAGTAGCATCGACAAAATTCGCAAACAAATATAACTTTATTTTCGGATCACTTGTTACAAGATTTTTACACCAAAAATTGGTTAATATTTTTTGCCTGAGAATGATTGGGCTAGCAAAATTTGCCGATGCTGCTTTTGAGATATTTAGTACTGCAAGTGAGTAGTGAAATGCAAGTATGGTAATACTACCAAGTAATGAACCAAGCACCAACCAAGTAATGTATAAGATTTGTAGCAGGGATAAAAGCAGAGAGCATAACTAAGTACAACATGTACCTATTTATAAGTTTATAATTACCTTATCTCGTAATCTGTCAAGGTGTGGTGTCTGCGTGCCGCTGGCTGGGTACAGCACGAGTCTCTCTATCTCCTGGTTGAGACCCTCAACTGATGACCGCGCCGCCCTGAGCGGGGCACTACCGCTTCCGAAGCGAGACCCTGCCAACGAATAACCACCTAATCTTATTATTACTGAACTCTCTCCAAAATACTTCGCCATTGTTCCAACCTCTAATATTAGGTTAGGGTAGTGTTTCCCGGCTTGTAGTGGCTCGTGGGTTTATTCCGCCCGCCATCAGTTATTGGACGGAACGATTCGGGCGTCATTGTTTCTACGGCCTGTTGGCACGACCTGGCGCCGCCGCCATCCCTTTTTATTTTATTTTTATTTATTAGCCTTAACATAATCAGATGCTATACAATTTTATTGAGTGAAACTGCTTCAACTTTAGACTTCGGCATCTGTGTGCCTCTTGGCAAAGGCCTCCCCCAGTCTCCTCCATTCACTCTCGCTTGCAGCCACTCTGGCCGCCATCCCTTAACGCCCCGCAAAACTACGGATAGTGAGAAGCTACTCTTATAGCGAGGAGGCGAGCCATTATTGAAACAAAGGGCAGTAGTAGGGCCTTATTAACTTAATTGTATTTTGTCACCATTTATGATTGGCAGGCATGATTCAAATGATCTTAAATGTCTTTAAGACAATTATTAATAATACTTACAGAGAGCTGTTGTCATAGAATGAGTGGAATAGTCCCCAGATGCAGATGGTTTGTGGGGTCTCTGCAGGCGACTGCGCAGGAACCGGTCCAGTTTGTCATCTTCTGAACCTCGTGAGGATCGTCCCGAGGTACCACCACTATCGTCAGTCTGTGCAGAAACTTTACATGTAACATATTTACCTATGGGGAAACAACAAATGTTTATGTAACTATAGAGGAACTTGTTTATTTGTGGTCACTATAACATAAAATAATAATAATGATGTAGCTTCACCACCACTGATCTGAACTAAATAAATGAATTAATCAATCAAAAATCATCAATCATGAATTAGTCAATAAATAAATATGCAGGTATAAAAAGAAAACATTACTTGTTTTTGTATGTAAGCAGTACATTCAAGTACTTCCTGTAACTTGATTCTACAGTTTGTTTTGAACCTTGTAACAATATAATAATAATAATAATATCAGCCATTAGTGTCCCACTGTTGCGCAAAGGCCTCCTTCCATTTCTTCCACTCCTCTCTGTTGTGGACTATACCAGACCAATCCCTCGCAAAGGTGTCCAGTTTGTCACGCCATCTCCGTCTGGGCCTGCCGCATGCCCTTCTTACATTTTTTAACATACAATTACAATAATTAATTAATTATTAATTATTTTTTTACATTTTTTGTGACAATATAGTATAATAAAATGGGTATTGTGTGATGGCCAGAGTATCTTTAGTGTGTTTTTCATATGACATATAATGGTTTAGGAACATACTTGTGTGGACTTATCGACTTGCAAGTGGCTAGCATGGAGATAGTAGTCCCTGGACCATTGTCCTTTGTGATACAGTGTGTCCAATGAAGCCGTACGCCTGATCACGCTGGCACCAAACCGCCCTTTGCCTAGAAAATACAAGTAAAAGGCACATTGTAATAATTTATGCATATTGTTTTTATAAAGTATTTGCTATGCACAGCCTATGTTTAAAATACAATATAAAATGTGTGATAGTTATCTGGTGATACTTATTTACTGCACAGACCCAAGGTCATGCCTTGGACGGACCAATCAAAATGTCAGATGCGGTGCACATATTATGCAGTGGTAATACAAATGTCAGGTAAGCAATGCCTGGCTATGCACAATCTATGAGGCTTATTTGTCTCATGTCATTAAATGACATATAAATTTAATAAATTTAAGTAGATTTCATTTAATTAAATCTCAAAAATTATAAGAATGTAAATTTGTAGCTTTAGAACATTCAAAATATGTATTTGTAACAAATAAATTCTGTGATTTATTGCTTAATTTTAGTAGGTAGTGCAGCAATAATATCTCCTTTCCTTCCTGTTTGAAATATAGAATGTTTATTACCTCCTACATTACAATTGTACCTTTTATACATAATTAGTAAATTATGATAAATTAAAAACTAGGTACTCATAACAAATTGTTTATCTTTTTCTTTCTTGTAGGAATAGAAAGTCCACAACAAACAATACAAACTAAAACATAAGCATTCATTTCCAGTGTAGATGTGAATGTTTACAGTCACTAACATGCTTCTAAAACACAAGGGCGCCGTACCTTTGTAGTTGATAGCTCCAGGGCTTCGCTGGCCAGACAGGGCGTGATCTGGCGATATCCGCCGCCAGGCGTTAGTCGGCGACAGCGTAGGGCTATTGCTCGCGTTCTTCTTCAGCCCACCGCCCTGTTTCATCACCGACGACACCGGCAGAGTCGCTCTCATGGGGCCCTGCTTGCCCACAGGGCAGTCGGACTGCTTCCGTACGCGGCCCGACATCCTACACCCCTTTCACACCTTGCTTGTATATATGCACCCCTATTTCTTCATCAAACGCGACGTTCAATTATTATTGTGCATGGAAAATAAGCATTTCAATCGCCGACGCCGAGCCAAGCTCTTTGTAGTGAACGTAGGCTCTGATAAAATGATGCTACAAATTGTTGATACGATAGTTCTTATTATACAATCCGGTAGCGACGCCTTTGTTATACGATCGGTAATTAATAACTATGATATCTAATGATGTATAACTAGCACTTATTACATAAAAATAAAATTACAAAGCGAACAAGTCACATTTTTTCTGCACAATGGATGAATGAATGAAGCTGACAGATGACAAGGGACATCGCGCCATTCCTTTTTGTAATGTTACTATTTTTAAGACGCCAATTAAATAACGCACTTCAAGTCCAGATTTATTCATTAAAATTAGATAAAACCATTAAAACAATGAACTAATACTTCGAAAATCTTAACTATTCGTTTGTATTGCAATTAACAGCTGATTACTCCGCCATGTCAACTAAAAGCAGTGTTGCCAAGTCAACGGTCCAAGTCGCCAAAAAATTGCCGCCAAGTAGCCTAATATCGCCTATTTTTTAAACAGTAAATTAGTCTAAAATCACTTAATTTAAAGTCAGGTAGCCTAAAAAGGCTATTATTTAAGAAATACCAACCTAGATTATCCTTATTTCGGCGATGCGGCGGGTCATAGCACGATATTTTTTTTAAATTATAAATTAAAAAATTATATGAGCCACCATAGCTTTTAAAAATTAAAATGTTCCCCAAATTTTATATATATGCCCTGCATTCTCATTTTAATTCAAGTTACGAAATTATTCTTGAATCCACTAATAATCAATTTCAATGATATTTTGCATTTTTTTCACTCAACCAACAAACAAACGAAAAATAACAAGCAAATGAAAGCAAGAGATTAGGTAGACGACAGGAGATGGGATAAGGGGAATAAACGGCGACAAATACAATGGCTTACTTGTCTTTATTTAACTTTTAACATTTTTCTTGGAACAGTATATTTCATTTCCGCAATAGCCTAAAAGGCGACCGGTCGCCAATCGTAATTTTTAGTCACCCGACACCCTTGAAATAGCCTAAAGGATGAAAAATCGCGTAACTTGGCAACACTGAGTAATAGAAGAAAAAACTGGCTTTTTGGCGGGAAGTGGAAAAGTCATGTTGTCATTTTTGTTTTAATTTCCAAAACTTGTGTTTTCGTGTATTATAGTGTGTAATATTGGTGGAATATTAACCATTATATGGTCATAAATGTGCGTGAGTGTGGGCAATTGGAACAAAAGTGATGAAACATGATTTTCGGCTTCTCACAAGAAGTCTAGTAATTTGTCAGTAAAGTATCCGCCACTTTACTGATAGGGTTTGGGGGGGTAGAAATAAGGTAGTTATAAGGTAGATTTAAGGTAGTTATAAGGTAGAATTAAGAAAAAAAATGTAATAAAAGTATACTGATGTTAGGCTCCAAAGGGCTAGTTCCCAGGGGCCGTAAAACTAACCTTATAAAAAAAAAAAAAAAAGAAGAAAAAACTTGTCTATGTATCAAAATAGAATGAAGATCATAGAGGAAGAAACTAGGTATTTTTTTGGTCAAGATACAGGATAGTAGAGATCTTTGTCTTGCTCGGGTGGGTTGGGTCCTGTGGGTACCTACCCAATACCATAGATAGATCGGAAGTTATTGTTTATGGTATACATATTTGATGCAAATATGGACCACATTAACGAAAACATATCTGTCTCATTCTTACTCGTGACAATTTAGCTATGTAAAACAGTACAGTATATGTCATATATTTCTTTTTTCTGGAAGTTTTTGGTTAGTTCCGTCAGTAAGCCGCCTCCCTGAGGGCCTTTTTGGACCGCCATATTGGGTTGTCGGCTATGGTCGGGTCACTATGGTTAGTACTTCATCTGTCATGTCAGCGTCTTATACAAATTATTTTAAATTTTACGCTGAACTGTGTGTATTTTGTGACTCTTTATTAGATTATTTAGGATTATTAAGGAAAAAGCAATATAGTTTAGTGTTGCGTTAGGGCATGCAGTTCTAATTCCCAAAAGAATTTCGAAGGATTGTCATTTTTCAGATAAGTTGTGTTATTTTCATATTTAAGTGTATTTATAGTGTGTGAAAATACATTTCGTGTACATAATATTAATTTTTAATTGTGTTCTCGTCTATAATCTTACTCTCCAATTCATATTTTCAACTAAAATAGAACTAACAAATATTTGATATGTTTACATAAAAACGTAGTGTTGTTCTTACATGTTTTGTTTCAAAGTTATCGATACAAATTCTATTCACCTACACGTTGGGCCGCGCCGTTACCCGCCCCGGGGTGACCGACCACAAATAGATTATTTTTGTTTTGGAAGCCGCCTTAAAATTATTTTTTAATTTGTCATCACTACTCAAGAACATAAAGATGCGCGAAAGAGAAAACAAGTTGGTTTTTGGATACCTATTTTTGAATTGTAATGTAATTGTAATTGTTTGACAGCCAATCGATGATAACTTTGCCAATAGTTGTGAAGAGCTGTCAACTGAGATACATAATAGCCCCGCTGACCCTTACAGATTTGTCTCCTCCTTTTTTGCCTTATTTGATTTTGCCCAGCATAGCTGTACCTACCTAATCAAGACCAAGCACTTTTCCCGCGACATGATCGTTAGGTATATCGATATGGATACTATCGACTATCTAAAAGTACAACACTTTTTGCTGCGGGCGGAGTCGCGCCATATTGGACGGTCGTTTGCTCGGGTTTGGCTCCAGATGACGTCACATAGGGCTTGTCCTCTATCTTTCTTATGGTCAATGCCCAATACCCAGACATTAAAAAATAATCGTCCTGCACCTTCGACCATTAAACAAATCCATGTCCTGCACAAATGAATGTTGCAAGTATTTTAGGCTTATAGGCAACACACACAACGACATACTTGCACAAGGTGGCACCCATATTGATCACACAGGGCTCAAAGTTTGTGCAAATGCATGACGTTATAAGTACCTATGCTTGTACTGATCAACTGATCTACTGATATCATTTTTGTGCTGTGCTGCGACGGTACGGTACCTACGGGAAATAACGGGAACCAGTATCGTATTTACCCTTAGGCCATCACGAGGTCCATGGCCCGCGGCCGCACGCTGCGCTCTGCTTTCATATTCGTTATGAGTTCTATCTTCGTGTTGTACTTCCTTACCTAGATATTTTATAGTGTCAGTTCAGACAGAGCGGAAAAATGCGCGAGTAATTTACTGGCTCCATTGAAAATAGATTATCATAGCCTAAAGTCCCGATCGATTGATGTGGTGAAAACTATCGATCGACGTTGACTAATTAATTCTACCATCCACGATCGATTGGTCTAATAACACCCTTAGACAGTGTAGAACTACTAACTCTACCAAGCCAACTAGGAACCTATCAAATGTGACGTCATCCGCACAAAAAGGTGGTGGCGGGTGTGCGGGCGGGGAAACCGCATTCCATCCGAGTTCCTAGTTGGCTTGGTGGAGTAGTACCCGGAGCTGTGAAAAATTCTAAAGATAAAAAAATCCCTGTGAACGTTATCTTATACTAGTTTAAACTATTTTAGAAGGGTTTTCTTACAAATTTCTTGAGTTGATCCATCAAGTGCAGACGAAGGGAACATACCAAACTTTCGGAAGGTGCTCATTCTTTCATTCAAAATAAATAAACAAAATATAACATAATATCAAACAAAATATTATATTATTATGTAATACCTATTTATATCTAATTAATAACATCACTGTTCCAACAAAATAAATGAAAATAATTTATCACAATTCAAACGACGGCTGGTACAGAAACCTATCGTAAATCGTACCACCTCAGGAAATTATTACATATCTATGCACCAAATAAATGTTCCTTAAACATTATATAATGTAGATGAAACACTGCTAAGGAACACAGCTGCCTATAAAAATAATGTTTTACATAACTGATATGTACCGAAATTAAGGTCCTAAGAACTAAAATTTACAATTAATTAATGAAAAATGTTCCACAAAACAATATGTTACACAAACACTGTCTTCATAAACACAGACGGTGGAAGCAAACAACTTACGGTATGTTTACTTGTCCGCCCTTCCCTATACTACTGCCATTAGTACGAAATCTATGCTCTAAGTAGTGTAGACCTAAGGGCCACCGCAGACATGCTACTGTTTGCATAGGCGATCGGCGATTTTGCGACTGCATCGCGTTTTGGCAACTCTCTGTGGTCAGACGCAGCGACTGCTCCGATGCTAAAAGCGACTAAATAGCCGATCGCCGATGCAAAAAGTAGCAAGTCTGCGATGTACCTAAGATAAATCCTAGCTTGTCTAGAAAATACAAAACCTATAAAACTTAGGATATCTAAGAGTCACTGGTCCTGTTTTGAGCAATGTTCGCCTTCTGTTCGGCGATCCACGCGTTGATTCTCTCCTTGAGTTCAGTGTTAGACTTCACTTGATCCATGGAGAGCGGAGAGCGGTTGAACGGGTCCGACTGATCGCTGAGAAGGTGCCTAGAATAAATAAAAAACAATAAAAAAAATCGCTTCACAGACATCATCGGGTTATCGTTTTTTTGCTGCCCTTCGATCGTCGTTATTGTTAAGACTACGCTACGAATCGACGTGCGGCTCATAGCCATAACAAACCGACCAATCGAGCCGCGTGGACTAAGCTGTGACCTTTAACTAGAATGGCTGTGTAGTGTAGATTGAGAGCATCCATGATTCTTCATCCAAATGTACACTGTAGATGGCATTCTACCCGCCGCCGTATTAGTGAAAAATATACTGTACCACGGTCACGTAATACACTACAAAAGTAGTAGTCATTTGTAGTGACACCAAGGTTGGAAAAATCACACTGACCGAAGTGAAGTGTCAGATTACGTCAGCTGAGTCCACTCAAGGGTGAGGTGTATTTGTTTGGCGGAGTGAGGTATACAGGTGAATTTTTCAAGTGTGCGTGGATGGCCAAATCCGAAACTATGAGGAATAGCGAAAAGTACTCAAGCGAGTCTCAGGGCCGATTTTGATAAAAACTAAAACTGCATCATTGGATTTTTGAATTTCATTTCGAACAAGGTATGGGTAATGTAGTATGATTATTAAAGACATAATTTGAAAATATGGAGCAGTTTATTAAAATCCAACATTTTCCTCAAGTTTGCCGTATGTCATTACTTCCCAGAATTCGTTCCTTATCAGCGACACTATCGAATGGTGTAATAATATAGTCACTATATTATTACATAGTGTATGGTTTTTTTAATCAAAATCAACTAATTCGATTCCTGGCTACGAATACTATTTTTTCAAAAATACAATGATGCAGTTTTAATTTTCATCAAAATCGGCCCCAAGCCTCCTTTGAATAGTTTTCGCTATTCCTCATAGTTACGGATTTGGCCATCCACGCACACTTGAAAAAATCACCCTGTATACCTACCTATTAAGTACCTATATCACCTATGTATAACTTGTATTGTAGTATTAAAGATTTAAGTAATAAACGAAGCGTGGCCAGAAATAGACGTGTTTGATTGGCCGTACTCTTATACCACATCGCGACCCTGCCAGGATGGTGTTGTAAACGCAGTATACGGTCTACTATCGTTTTCAAAGTCAGCCTGATAGAAACTTTGATGAAGGTCTAGTTTGAGAGGGAATGTAAAATATTAGTCTTATTAGGCAGAGGGAACTTATCATCTAGTATTCTATCGTTTGATTTTCTGAAATCGATAAAAAGTCTCGATCGTTTACCTCGCGATGGTGGTCCTGTCGACTGTGGTGCGCGAGCTGGGTAGCAGCACTGGGTCGCGCATGAGCGTGCTCATGATGGGGTCGAGGAAGTCCTCGGGCGCGTTGCACAGGATCTCCTCGTCGCGCTGCCGCTGCTCCGCCAGCCGCTGCACGCGCGCCGCCACCTCCTGCAGCGACCCGATCAGCCCGCCGCCGCCGATGCGGACTGACCCAGCACAACATACATTACACAACAACACCAACGGATTAGGCTCATTTTATAGTGTTCACTACCCCATACGGTCCGCGCCTGCGACAAGCG
The DNA here is from genome assembly GCA_947859195.1 of Drymonia ruficornis. Classification (NCBI taxonomy): domain Eukaryota; kingdom Metazoa; phylum Arthropoda; class Insecta; order Lepidoptera; family Notodontidae; genus Drymonia; species Drymonia ruficornis. The sequence goes on from OX401918.1 coordinate 7,388,975, forward strand.
TCTCGATTAGAAGCGTTGACGGCGCGATTTAAACGCGAAAAATAAAACGCGAGAGTGGATTTGGCTGATGACAGTGATCACCAATATGGAGTGATTGCAATCTGTCCTCCGAGACTCAACTAGTGGGACTATTGGCAACCTAAGGGTATGACCATGTGTCAGATTTTTCAGGCTTCTGACTGCCTGTAACGACTGTCAAAGATCTTCAAATGACACCCGGGACCGCCAGCTTAACGTGCCCTCCGAAGCACGGAGGAGATCAGATGTTATAATTCGGACACCCATCCAAGGCCCAACCGAGCCGAACGTGGCTTAACGGGCCGATGTATCAACGGGCATCTTACTAACTAGGCTACGACTTCCTCAATAACTACAATAGCAAGCGGTCAAAAGTACTAGGCTCGCCACATCCATACGGAATTTCCGTACGGAATTCCCTTTCAAAATATCGAATCGGGGATTCCGAACGCAGTAAATCCATCCAAATGTATGGATGGACGTATCGCGTTCGACAAAAATGGTCTTGCCGATACACTATTTGGGTCTCGAAGGGCAGATAGCAAATAAAAATCAAATAAAAATCCTTGTAAATATCGGTGATCAGCCAAATCAAGGTAGACTGAAAGCCGACCCCTCATAATAGGATGAGATTAGGAAGAAGGAAGGCTTGCTATTGTAGTTATTATCGTGCGCCCACTGTGGAAGGGTCGTGGGATCCAACGTTCTTGACGTATAAATCTGACTCGGAACTGATCGGAAATTCCGTATGTATGTGGCGGGCCTTACTTAGTACTGCCTCTGCGAGTGTGAACAGCTGTGCCGAGTAGGAGCGGCCGTCGTCTGACACGGCGGCGCAGAAGCGCTGGTTGTTCCCCAACTCCACGTACATGCGGCAGATGTCCAGCACAGTGCTGGCGGGGTCGAACTCGTACTCCTTCAAGTCTTTCACCTGGAAATTATTACCAGGGTAACAGACACGAAATACTTGTCTTGGACAGCGGTTTGAACTGGTTAAAAAGCGGGAGTCCACTACACTTTAATACTGTTACTCTTGGGGTTGGTGCAAGTTTAGACAGCATCGAAATTACATACGGTATCGACTGTCTCTATACATTTAACACCAGTGCACCTTGCGGAAACAGGCAGCTTTATTGGAAAAAATCTGTTTCATTTTAGTAAACTATCAATACTTGTTAAGCTTTGTAAAGAATGATCTACATTGGTCTCAAACGATGATAGAGATTTGACACTCTACGAGTCCCACAAAATAGTCAAAAAGGTATACTATGTGCAAAACAGATATTAAAAAAATGTCGCGGTATCTCAATATATATTTTTTGTATAGTACAGGTGGCAAACAAGCGTACGGCCCGCCTGATGTTAAGCAGCCTATAGATGCTTGCAATACCAAAGGCATTGCTCGCTCTTTGCAGACTTGAAGGAGAGTGGGACGAGAGGGGGGGTTGGGCTTCCGGCTCTCTCACTCATCGTACGAAACGCAGCTGTAACAGCTGCTTTACGCCGATCTTCAGTGAGAGGGTGGTACTACCCCGTAAATTGTCATTACCTTGAAATTTTTCTTATTAGGTCCAACTAAATGCATGAGGAAGTAGTTGAGCATGGACGCGATGCGGTCGACGAGCGTGGGATGGCAGAAGACGTAGGGCGCGTGCGCGGTGAGCCGCACCAGCGTGCGCACGGTGTCGCGGCCCAGGATGTTGTCGAAGCGCGCCAGCATACCCACGTGGGACAGGTTCGACAGGTTCTGGGTCCGCTCCTGCGCTGGTAGGTTCGCCCACGCGCCCGATTCCCTAGTTAAATATATAAGGCCCGTATTAATAAATGCATCTCAAAGTTGAGATCGATCTTAAGACACAGTTTTGACGTTTAATATATGCAACATCTGTCTAAAACAGCATTTCAAGTTCGATGTCAATCTTGAGATCGATTTATGAATACGGGCCTAAGTTTACCGTTTAGCAAGTAATCATCATAAGCAACTTTTTGGCGTTCATAGCCAATATCACGGAACTAATACAACGTTTTTGTTATTTGTATTTGCTCGGTGGCCAATATCAATCGGACAAAAATGTTTTTGCAGGCGACTTCACACCCTAAAATTACCCTCTTAGAGGTCGGTTCGACAAATATTTTTTTATGGGACCAATCCGGAGATGTGGTCTAACGAACAACAGAATTGTTGATATCGGTTCATGAATGCCAGAGATATGCGCTAACATACATAGAACAAAAAACATACGGTCCGAATAGAGAACCTCCTCCTTAATAAAATATGTACTCACTGCGCCGTTTGCAATGTGCGTATTTGTGCCATATTCCCGAGGGCCTCGTCCAGTAAGAAAATAGCGTCGTTCATGAGTAAGTTTACAAAGCGTAAAAATAACGGTGGGTGTACTGCTTCCATGTTAGCCTCGGCTTCCTTTGCTAACCGTCTGAAAAAATATAATGTACAGTTGGAGATAATATACCATATGAAAGTTTCGCGCATTAATGTTTTGTTTATAAATTGATTTATTGGTATAATGCAGATACTTCACATGGATGCAGATAAAGATGGATGGTGTTGTTGACACATAAACTTAACAATAACGCAAATAAAGAATAACTTTGTGGAAAAATAACTCAAAGGATGAGATATTTTTTTTTATCCCAAATTTTCTGTACTCACGTAAAAGCATCTCTATGTTCCTCCATTTCCCATAAGAAGTCCATAACGAGGTACATTGGACGGCGGTAATTGAACTTCTGCTCGAACTGCACACTCTGGCCGGTCATCTCGATGCCCACGAATACGTCCAGCAGACATGGTACTAACTGAAAAATAATTTGTATACACAAATAGATAAATATAAATTTATACAAATAGATACAAATATAACGTAGCCTGCGAATTTGTGTGCTGAATAAAATAGGATAGAATGAATGCTCCCATTTTTTAAAAATTAAAGATGGGATTGCTTTTGACCTCAATGATGCCGCAGGGGCAATTTTCAGTTCGAATTTCAGAAAATGCTTTCTTAGCTAACAACACTTCTGCATTTATACCAAACATGAACCTCCACTTTCAAACTAAATTAAATTGACACAAGTAAGTTTTCATAACTAAAGTTTGTAATCTTTATGAATTTTAAATCCAGAATCGCGTCATTATCAAAATCGGCTCAAGGGTACTTTGAGCATTTTACGCTATTCCTTATAGTTTTATATTTGGCAATACACGTCCACTTGAAAAAAATGAACTTGCTGGTACTACTGGAAATTACTGGTACTATAAAAGGTGAATTTTTAAGTGGGTTCAAATTCAAAATCTCCAGAGATTTCGTGATGAGTGTGTATTATACTGAAAATTGAAATGGATTTTGTGATTGTTATATTATACCTGCAGTCTGTGTGGATGCTCCTTAAATAGCTGTTCTTTATAGTACGACGATAAGGTGGTCAACGGTTGCTGATCGTCAGCGGTGCTCGGCAGCATCGCTTCAAGACATTCTGCCAATCGCGCTCTGAATAACATACACCAGATCATAAATTTATTTTTTATTTGGTGTCGCGTTGCCGTCGAGTCGAGAACTTTTCAGTATAACATACTTGCATATTATAAGACCACATTCGTAGATATTCCATTTTTTATTTGCCATTCGACATTACTTCCATTCTAGCGACACCATCGGCTGGCGCAAAAATCAGCTGATTCAATTCCCGGATACACAAATATATTTTTGAAAATCTAACGATGCAGATTTAGTTTGAATCAAAATGGCTTCTTGAGCCTTTTTCTTTGTTATTCTCTATAGTTTGGGAGATGACTATCCATTTTCTTCACGATTTTAACTTATGGACACACACACATGGACTGTCTAATGGTCTGTAATATTGTTTTTTTTTTTTAAATCTTAACGTCCAAATTTATAGACATTTGTATCCAGTTTACAAACACACAATGGTTTTACAAAGTATTTCTAGGAGTAAAAGTGATTTCTTATGCTAGTCGATCCTAACTTTTAGAAATTAAGGTGTTAGGGTTTTTTAAAATCGTGTTTAAAGTGATTTTTTTTTTCAATAGTAATTCTGCTACCTCAAGTGTGGGTTGTACGTGCGCGTGGAGTCGCCCATGAATGTGATGACGAGCGTGAGCGCGGGCCGCAGCATGCCCGCGATGTCCGCCTCCTCCCGCACCGCGCCCGCAGTGCGCCGCACCGTCGTTATCAACACCACTATGTTCTCCAACACAAACTCTGGTATACACCTGTCAATGATAGCAAAAAACAATAAAAGCTCACCAGAATTTAGAATGAAAATAATAAATAATTTTCTGCGCTTGCTTTTTTACGCCAGCACGCTACGATTATCGTAATGACGATGAGATCAGCATCTCATACGATACGCTGCAACACCGCTTCGTCTGCGGACTCGTTTGAAAATGTACGTGCTTGTATTGCTCTCGTTCTACGCGCGTATAAAGATACGCTTACGTTACGCCGCCGCACACGGCGGCGTAGCGTAGGCGTAGCGTAAAGACGCAACGAGAACGAGACGTGCAGACTTCTACACACGACGCGTAGCGTAGGCGTAGCTTTTTGTAAGCAAAATGTCATTAGTTGAAAACATGGCGTCACTGATACCAGATGTTTACCTAAAAAAGTCTAGTAATTAGTCAGTAAAGTATCAGCCACTTTACTAATAGGGTTTGGCCTAAAATACCCCCCGTATTTTAGGCCTAGCCAAAGTTCTTCCTGTGCTTAACGCATCAAAAATTGTAATATTATATTTTACTTGACACTGGCATATGCGAAAAGCGACGCCATAACGAAGAAAAAAATAAAAATATTTCTACGCTTGCTACGCCAGCACGCTACGCCTGTCGTAATGACGATGAACATCTCATACGCTACGCTGACGCACCGCTTCGTGTGCGGACTTGTTAGAAAATGTATTTGCTCGTAATGCTCGCGTCCTACGCGCATAATACGATACGCCTACGCTACGCCGCCGTGTGCGGAGGGGGTTAGTGTATTCTTATGATTATCGCGTCAACAAACCTCAGCGTATCCGGCGGCGGAGTACTTATAGGCATGTTTATATGCATCATCCTGGTGGGCGCGTAGCAAGGCAGCGGCCCGTCCGCGTCCGGCCGCACCGCCACTTGCACCAGCCACGTGCAGGTCATCGCTTGAAGCCGGGACAAGTTCGACAACATATCCTTCTCGAGTAGAGCACACCGTAGACTGAAGAACCTGTGCGGAGAGCCGGTAAGAAATATGTCTCCAACAACAGTCGCAGGGTCCGGGATATTAAATCGGTCGCAGGACCCGGTTCCGACTAATCTCCTGGATACTTTATGGGAGTGTCTAGTGATGGGATGTTCTCGAGAACATTCTCACCCTCGGAAACTTACTCGTGAGAATTTTCGAGAATTTATCTTCTGAAGCATGTTAAACTTGGCACAAACCTCATTAAACATGCAAGTATGGTGGTTTTAATTGATTTTAAGATTGAAAGTTAGGATATCGTCACCCAAAATAAAAAAATCTCACGAGTAAGTTTCCGAGTGTGAGAATGTTCTCGAGAACATCCCATCACTAGGAGTATCAATAGTAGCATAGGCCGGCATTAATAACTGGATCAATCACTGGAGACCAAACTAGATCTACATTTATATAGACAGTGCGACTAACTGATGGCTGACCGCCCCACCCCCCGCTACAGTACGTCTCAGTCAGTGTGGTGTCCAAAAAATGAACTATGCCAACATCGTTTGTACAAAAAAAGACCACGCTCCTATGCTTTCGGACTTCCCCATACTGTCCCAGTCAATAAAATACAGTTGTATAGTAATGTGAACCTGGTCATAAGGTGTTGCGTGCGCTGGCGCATGGGGTCGACGAGGTGGTGCGCAGCGGCCGCGGCGTCGGCCAGCGCGCGCTGCGCCTGCCCCAGCTCCTGCCCGCACCGGCCCAGCTTCTCCGCGCACACGCGCACCCCTGCACATGATAACAACGCGCGTGTCTAAAGCTGCGTCTCCTACACATGTTCTGAACAACACTATTTGTTGTTGTAGCGGCAACAGAAATACACATCTATGAAAATGTCAACTCTCTACCTACCTATTACGGTTTGTGAGATACAGCCCGCTGACAGACGGACGGACGGACGGACGGCTTAGTAGGTAATAGTGTTCCATTGGCACCCTTTGGGTACGGAACCCTAAAAACATAACCATGGAACGTGGGATCGCGCCTCTATATCGCAATTAAACTGAGCGATATAATTCAAGATGGGGTGAGATGTATTTGGGTACATCGGAAGAGAAAGACTTGGTCTGGACAAAATCGTTATTTCTCTAATTTTTTCCTGTAACAGCCGGCCATGCTAGACCTATAGGCGAGAATGTGAGAGAGAAACAAACAATCAAAAACTATGAATAAGTTTACTCACCCAAATCAATACATTTCTGTGTCATAAAGAAGCATTCAGTGACGAAATTGTAAGTTTCAGCAGTGGGTCGCCTCACTGACTGATCATCTTCAGTCGTTCTGGGTGGTAACAAACAAGTTTCGCTATGCAGACAGTCCAAATGTACTGACTTAGCTGCACATTCCTCTGGCTGTAGGAAGGGAATATAAAAATCTGTATATTTTTAAGATCTATTGATATAAAATAAATGCTTACAAATTTAGTCGCAAAAGTTCGCTTAATTTAAGCGAAAGTAATCACTATAAAACTGCGATCTTTAAGTAGTAGGAAAGGCCCTATTAAAGCAATACAGACAGTTATGAAATAAATTTTATATGCATTACAAACTAAGGAAAAATGCCTTGTCAACTTACTAAAACTGCGCCATATGTAGGGTCAATTTTTAATGACTTGGGATCATTTACATTGGTACAGAATGGTTGACACAGCTGCAACAGGACTGCGCCTAGATTGAGCATGAAACCGTCCGAGACGCAAGTCAATGTTGCTGCGCTAACTTCACCAGCCTGGAAAAAAAGGTTTATTTAACCCTGATTTCTGATAATATTAGGTTTGTTTTCTCTCCTTAAGATGAAATATAGCAAACCATCGGGATTTTGTTCGGCCCGGAGGCAGTTCTCGAAGTACTTGCTATAAAATTGTATATAATTTCCATAGGCACTAACTTTGCACAACTTCATACAATTACAGTAAGAAATAGCATTTAAGAATGTAGTTCAAAATTTGAAAGGTATCTATCTATAGCTACAAAAATAAAGTTCAATTTTACCTGAACACTCCACAATTTTCCTCTAGCAACATTTGTCTTCAAACACTTCCCAATCCATGTTAATAGTCTATTTCTCATTTGCGGGCCTCCCTTTAGCATTGCTAAGAATATTTTGTGCATGTTGTTAGCCAGATGCGATGACGCGTTCCACACTGAAGTCTCGATCATTGATGTAGCAGACTGAAACACACATTAGTTGTGGCTTACATCTTAAAAAAAAAAAACATAAAAATATGGTAAAATGTTATCAGAGCCTATCTAATGTCAAAGTTAATTCATAGTAAGCTTGGAAGGGCACTAAATACCACATTCGTCAACCAGGGTTAGTATTATTCATTAAATGAACTCACAATTACACTTACATTAACGCAAATGGACCTATGTGTAGATAAGGAACATGACTAAATTATAAAATAACACCAATTATCAGGTAACAGATTCTTTAAATTAAATAAATAAATAAAATAACCTACTTAATTGACTACCTCATTAGTTTTCTTTTACCAAGTATTAGAATAATAATCTTAATTTTCAATGCATACCTGATCCATTGGGTTATCGAAGAACTCGTGCATTGATGATCCGGTCCTCGGCAGTACTGAGAGACTCAGCAAAGCACCAATCACAGAGTCCTGGTATAACCTACCGTTTGTTTCTATCTTTGGCTCACATGCCTCCATTAATATGGGAGCTAGCCATTGATTACCTAAAATATTATAATGTGGTTCAGTATTTATAAGAGAAACAGTTGCAGAGTATTTTAAGAGTGTTATAATAAAAATTCAATAGTTTTGTTAACATAAGGGTATTTGTCCCACGCACAAGATAAACATTATATGTAAAAACCAGCTAAGTGCGTGTCGGACTCGCACATAAAGGGTTCCTTACCACCTTAGAATAAAAACGTCAAAAATCCAGTTTCTTGTATGGACCCCCTTTATTTTTATTAATTTTTATTTTATTTTTATTAATATTTATTGTTGTAGCAGCAACAGAAATACACATTCTGTAAAAATCTCAAGTCTCTAGGGAGAAGTCTCTCTAGTCTCAAGGGAGATACAGCCCGCTGATTACAGTTAGAAATTTTAGATACACTAACTGGTGCCATTAATTAAATTATAAGGTTTTTGTTCTATGGAACACAATAACAGAATAGCATGTAAGACTCACCAGCAAATAGTTGTATAGAGTGCAGTATGTAATTAGGCAGATTGATTAAGGTAGATTTGTTTACATCTGTCTGGATTCTTTTGAGCACAGGTATCATTGTGTCTCTGAGCTGCTCCGCTGCTCCGTCTTCATCTGAAATTGAAGAGAAATTAATTACACAAGATTTCAATCAATATTTGAAAAAAAACATTTTGATGCCATCTGAATAGTGTTTTATTACTGAATACTTGGTTTGGCTAAATAATTGTTAGTTAAAGATTTCGTAATTCAACTAGTGTGAACATTAAGGTGGATTTTATACATATAAATGTAAAACTTACCATCAGACATAAATGCGTTCACAACATCTATAAAAAATGTATCACTCAATGGATCGACATGTTGCAAGAGCTCAAAAAGTTGCACTGAAAATTCTTGCCCTTCAAACAATGCTGGCTGCTTTAGAGCAGTCACAGCATTCCTGAATATAAGCTCCCTCATCTTAAGCAAGGCATTCTTCACAGTCGCACTGTTCACATGTTCATAGCTCTGCAGGTTCTGAATAGAGCTGAATAAATATGGAAAGATTTGTTTTTGAACTACATGCTCCTTGTAAACTTTACTTGATTTAGGTAGTACACTAGCCTCAACATCAGAGAGAAGTAGTCTTTCGAACAGTGCTTGTTCTAGTGCTTCCAAGTCTATGTGTACTTTGGGTGTAGTGGCTGCAGCGAGCTCCTCCAGGTACACCAGTTGCCTGTCACCGACAGGGTGGCCCTCCCCAGCCTCAGGGTTGATCGTGAAGTGGAAAACATTTTCCACTAAATTATTTATGGTTTCTGTTTCATCTTCCAAAGACTTTTTAGAGGCGGCTTGAAATGGAACATTATCATCGGTTTGAGGAGACTCGACAGTCGATGCCGCTTCTTCAGAAACTCCTATCAGTCCAGCAAAGGGATTACTTGGTTCAGACATTATACAAATTCCTTTGAAACTTTTAAAACAATTTTTATCAGCAATAATTTGATGAATAACATTTACTCTAAACGGGTACACTTCGAGAGCTTACTAATATGTTTTATGTTACTACAAAGAACGTAACATCTTGCCCCAGTTTATTATTATAATTCGCTTAATTTTGTATTTTCTGTGATGCTGACTTATCACAAAATTGATAATAAAAATGACATTTCAATTTTGATACTTTTTAGTGACGCACAGATTTTTGACTGTAATCGATTCTTTTAAAAGCTACTAGATTTTTTTAAGAATTGTTTTTTCCTCGAAGACGGTTGGGCCAATGACAACAAATTCCATGCATTCTTGTCAGGAATATATTAAATGATCACCTCATATTAACTTATCAATTATATATATTTTTTGAGTATATAAAATGGATTTAATCATTAATAACTAAACTACCCACACGCCGAGCAAGTTTTTTAGTTATACCCAAGATAAGAACGAACTACAGAAGAAAATTGATCATTTGAAGGGACACAGCATGACAATATGCCGTAAAGTATAAAAAAATCAAGCTCAATTTAATTCATTCAAAATTAAAACTGTCTGTCACTTAATTGAAACGTACTCTTCAATTATTGAAAGGACATTAAAAAAAAGTTTATATGTGTCGGTACTTAAGTGAGTAGATAAGAAAGAACAACGGTTGACAAAATCGGGTAATCTAAACCTTGTTCTACTGTAAATAACGATTGTCATTTTTGAAAAACAATATTCAAAAATGAAACATATTCGAGATCCCCCAGTTAATGAACAAAAAATACTGTGCGCGAACAATGTTGTAGAAATAAATAGTGATAACAACAAACGCCAAGTGCCTAGTGATAACAACTCAAGCCTCTGACTACCCCCGAATGGAGATAAAAGTCGTGACGTTACATTTTCATAACAACTAATGAAATACCACATTCAGACAAAATATTGTAAACAAGTATGAATATAATACCATTTATCGATTACTATTAAATGATAACTATAGTAATTGGTCTAAAAAAGTATCGGTATAGTACATCTCTAATCATCATGACATGACCAAATCATGTGACATTTACTTCCACAGTTCTGAAATTATATTGATAGAAACGCTATGCATTTTTGAATGAATTTAATAGAAACATTATATTTTCATTCGAATGCACAATGCGGACTGATTAGATTTTTTGTAAGTTAAAAAATAATTTATCTGAAATGTAGTCATATCATAAACGTAAATAAAATAGATCTATGGTTCATATAAAGATTATGGCAACATTTGAGATAATCGTTTCATGCTTCTTAATTTGTGTAAATCATAATTGATCCGATAAAACCAAATATTTAAAAATAATATTAATGATAAATACAACATAAATATTTATATTATAGTTATGTATAAACATAGCACAGTAAATAAAAATTTATAATTAAAATAACTTAAAGTGGCCGGAAATATTTGAAGTTATTACTTTATTCGAAGGAGATGGCGTTACAAGCGATGCTACAAGAGCGCCACCCTTCCTCAGCGTGATGAAAAATGGAACTAAATAATTCATGTCGATTCGTTGTTCTGCTGCAGTCGTCGTTCGAAGTCAATATAGCGTACTCGAATTGTTACGTCTTTATGCAGCAATGCTATGAAAGATTTCTATTTTATATGGCGTATAGTAGTCGCACATAGTGATTCGTTCATTAATGTAAGATTGGTAACAATTAATATTATTTACTCATTAGGCCATAAAATGAATGCGTGTCCCCTATTACATAAAGTGCTTGATTAGCTGAAGGAAATAACATACACGTGCAATATCTATCTACGCAATACATTTCCCGTATAATATCGCGATTAGGAGGAAATACTGCAATAATATCCAGAATTGGTAAACGTATTAGTAATTCATCCATGACCAATCTGTCGCTACATTACATACGCCAAAATGGCGTTGCAATGGCGGCGAATCGTACATTTTTGTGTTTGGCTTCCAAAATGGCCATTTCATAATGATACCTATTCAAAATACATTTTATACATACTTTTTGTGCATGATATTTTACATATTTATATTATCTATTATTTGTGTAATATATTTTTTATCTATGCCTTTATTCGGGAAAAACCTATTTGGTGTTGGAAATGTAATTTAATGCCTCAAATATTGTTTTTCTTGCTCAGGACAGGTTATATTTTTACTTTCTGCTATAATTTCACAAATCTAAAATTATACTAGAGGTTGTTTGCATTATAATGCGGCTAAATTGAGATGGTAGATCACGCCATTTTTATATAGGTCAGACGCCATATTTACACGTAGGAACTACGTGTTAATGTGCTTGTGTGAGTGAGCGTTTTACGCCTCGTGACCTCGATGAAAGAAAGGATACAGATATCTGGCCGTTCTAGAAGGCTGACGTCATTCAAATCGTGGCGAGAGCGCAGAGCGCAGCAGCAAGGCAAGACATTGTGAAATGTGAACGGTCACCCACTGCTTGCTTGGTTTGACTGTATCTACCAAAATTACAGTCTTGAAAGTAGTGGCTATGAACAGTTATTGTACTGACTTCTGCCATACATGTTGAATTTCTAACTGCGCAACACCTAAGTAATATTGTGAATCTTGGAGATACATTCCCAATGCTAATTGTTCCGTCGTTTATTAGGTACAGTATTTCAAAACAAATGAGATTTACACTCGCTGGTTAGACTGTTGTTACATTTACATACTACATTCCTTATGTATTAACAAGTTTATAAATAAGTACTTATTACATAATTTAATTTGCTATTTTTCTAATTAGTTAATCGTAATTTGGCATCCAAGCGTGATATGTAAAGCCTTCGTGTTCGGTTTTATAAGTTTTGTTTGGTTTGGCATTGGTGACCTTTGATTTTAGCATAGTTTTCTTTTCATTTTATTAATTTCACATCATAAGGTCTATGTATGCAAAATAAAAATTGTACTTCATAACCTTCTCAATTTAGTCGCGTTACATACAAAATGGCGACCATGATATTGTATATTTGTCTTGAATGACGCATATTTCGTTTCACTCTACTTAACTTTATAACTTTTAGCATTCTATCCGTCCCCCTCACTCTTATGAAAACACAATACGTCGCCATAATCCATGCTAAACATACCTTTTATTTTAGGTTTGAACAATGAAATACTTGACGATGACGTACTGACTGCGTAGGAAGCTAAAGTACCTAATTAATTCGGAAAAACAAGACAAAGAAATTATAAGTATTTTTCGTGTAATTAGCATAACTTGCTGGATATCGTACCTTTGCTCGGGTATTTAAGATTACTACTTTTTCACAAGTACGTCTTCTGAGAAAGTTTTTTTTTTATAAGAAAGTAGCTTAGGAGGAACCAAGGGTTGAATAACTTTATATAATTGCGCAACCAGGCGGTTTTGTAATTTTATAAATAGGCACTTGCTCTAACTGATTTACATTCCTTAAATCTATTGTACTGTTCATATACCTATTGGATTTATGATGTTAGTCAACTTTGCCCTTTAAATAGTAGGTAATAGCGATCTTTGTACCACGTTTGATAGCCGTCCTAAAATAACTGTGGCCCAATAGTCAATAAATTCGCCGTCATGCTTTTACATTGTCCAGGGTTCAAGGCTTCCATAGCGGGGTATGGCGGCGTCGAAAAAATAAGTGTAATTCGACGCAATAATTGTTTCACCATATTTTATACGACGTAGGTACATTTAAACGACTATAAGTTCACCCTGCGATTCCCTAAATACTTTCGGTATCCGTGGACTGCTCGGTTCACACACAGTTACATAAGATTAGAAATTTATTTACCGTATTGTATATACTTAATAAATACCTGTATCTATGTATATATAAAACTTTAACTTTGAATATATTTTGTCGATTGAGTACTTATACCTATATTTACTTACATACCCATTCGGAAGCAGAAGTTATAAAATCATATTTTATACAAAATATACTTTAAAATACCATAGATCCCTAATATCCTTAGATAATCACTGTTTTACTCATCTAGGCTTGCCAAGTCATTATCCCAAGTCTCTTGCCTTGCATCAAAATATTAATTAGCACATTTTGGACAATTCCAGTGACACCTTCAAGATGGCAGAGTCCGTGCCAAACGCAGAAGTTGAAGACTTGGAGGATGGAGAAATCGAAAGTGAAGGAGAAGAAACAAGCGAGGTTCAAAATGAAACTAAAAATGAAGAAAATGTTCCGATCGCTGAAGATAAAATACAAGAGAAATCAGAACCTCAAGAGTTTTATTATTCAAAATCAGGTAAGAAAAAGAAATCAAAATCAAATAAAGGTGAACAAAAGTTCAAGGATAAAAGTAAAAAGAATCGTAAATACTCTATACCTATAGAAGATGATTTTGCTGGTAATATTGAAAAGGCAATAAGAAAGGCCATGAACAAAAATGATAATGATGAGGAAGACATCGAGGAACGTGTTACCAAGTACAAAAAACGGAAGAAACACGACGGTAAGGACGGTCCTAGCAAGAAACGTAAAAAGCAGGAGTATGTTGATGAAATGGATGAAAGCGAGATGATGTGTGTGCGAGGTGCATCTCCTGTACAGAGGCAATCTCCTACAGAGGCGTTTCAAGACGATGACAGGGATTCTTACGCATCCGATAGTAGTCAAGAGTCTAGGGAACAACAGCATCATCGTCAACAGAGACATAGAACACAACGCGATAGAAACAAAAATAATAAAAATGACAGACGAAGAGGTGCTCATCCAATGCAAGATCCGGATGGAGTATGTTTATATTTTATGCAAGGCAAATGTCATAAAGGCGATGATTGCATTTATTCACACGATGCTCAACCGCCGCGTAAAATGGAGTTGTGTAAATTTTATTTAATGGATTGTTGTGCTAAAAGAGATAAATGTCTGTATATGCATGCTGATTTCCCATGTAAATATTATCATACTGGGCTTCCGTGTATATACAAAGAAGAATGTAAATTTGCGCATGGAAAACCATTAACCGACAATTTGAAGAACATATTATTGAAACACATCGAATCAGCTCCTAAAGAAATTTTAGGAGATTTTCCTAGATTAAATAGAGAAGGGGCTTTAAAAATGATTCATACAACGCAAGCGAAATTAATGCATCAATATTCAGACAATTCAGAAAACCAAGAAAAAAGTATTCCGTCTCTCTTTGAGTTAAATATTCCAAATCCTCAAAATTCTCCCGATTTATTACAATCAAATCAGTTTGGGAACGAAAGGCAAAACAACAGGATTTCACCTAAGGTGCGACAATCAAGATGGCAGAATGATGCTCCTAATCAGAATTTCAACGTTAACATGTCACCTAATAGCAATACAAATCCGAGTAATGTACTAAGTATTAAAAATCTAACTGGAGTCTTAAGTCCACGTCAAATCTCGGATCTCACTAAAATGGGGATTGAAAATTTAGACCAATTAGGTCAGTTAACAGTACTGCAACTTAATAGCATTGGACTATCTTTAAAACAAATAACAGAAATTCAGTTAAATACGATGAACATACAAAAGTTAGGTTTGATAAACAGCAATAACGATTCGCAACAATTTGTAAATCCATCAATTGCCCCAAAAGATTTAGATTTACGAGTGCCTCCTATCCCTGTCCCTGTGTCTAGTAATATGTCAGCTCCGACTGACTTACCAGGGAAGGATATTGACATGCGTTTTCGACCATCTGTACCGATATCTGCCCCTGAAGATTCAACTCGTATTAAAACGAATCAAAAAGAGTTACATGTAACTAAAGATATGATTGATATCGATCAATATACTAAAGATGCATTAAAATTCGCTTCAAAGGATAAAGAAAATATTGATATTTCAAATGAGACGTTTGAAAATGAAAAACCTGTTATTTCTAATGAATCAAAGGACGTAGACCATCGAGTTCTTCCGTTCTCAGACGAAAGTTCAAGAATACGTCATTCAACTATAGAAGATAATCACAGTCAGAAAGAATGTGATACTGACATTCGGTTTCTTCAACCTGAACCATTATTTAAAAATCCTGAGAAAAGACACCGGCGCTCTACTACAGACGATGACGAAGACAACAATCTTTTGATAGATGAGAAATGGTATTCGAGTGATGAAGAAAAAGGCATTAAGAAAAAGTCACCAGCTTCATCTCCAAAACAGAAACCACCTTCGCCATCGCTGCCGCCTCCGGTGCCGCACGTAATAGAACCTTCTACTCTTTTAAGTAGGCTTGGAGATCTCTCGAAAATAGATATCAGCGAAGAGGTAACGAAGCTTTTAAATACGATGAAGAATAATTTACATGAAAATAAAGCGGAAAGTAATTCTGAAGGTACAAGTTCTCCACGATCGAGGGATCCTCGTTCAAAGCGATCTCCAGATAAAATAACAGAATCGAATAAACCTGCTACTAAAAAACCTCCACGAATATCTATTTACGACTGCGTTGACGGAGAACAAACAGATGGGCGTCGGAGAACTGATGTGGATTTACGGCAGACAGACTTTAATGTCCCTTCTTTCGGTGATACGGATTTGCGTCAAACAAGTGGGGACATAGATTTTCGTTTGGGATTACCATTTAAGCCTATACCTAATTACACCCCTGCTTCAGAAATTGATGGTTCTATAAATAGTCACCCTCCTATACCATATAAATTAGTACACATCGATATACCCCGGCCGGACTACACAGATATTAGGAATAGCACAGCTAAATCGCAAGCTATAGTAGATCCTAGACTACGAAAAGTGTTCCGATTATCAGTAGAAGAAAGTAATAGTGATAGTGAGAAGTCTACTAAAACTACCATTTCTGCTCCACGAATAGATCCACGGAGAAAGCCCAAAGAAACTATTGAAAATATTACCCAAGACCAGAAATCTAACTCTTTAGATTTGCAAACTATATTGCAAAATTCTAACTGGTACAAGGAATTAAGTTCAACCCAGAAAATATTCGTAAATCAACATTTAGCGCCTGTGACCCAAATGATCAAACAATACCATCAAGAAAAGATGCCTGGCAAAAAATTCGATTTGGCGTCAATACAAAGCAATAATGTTTTGTGTAATATTTTTACAAATTTGAGTATCTTATTGGGAGAGAACGGCGAGTACTCATATTTACCTAAACCGAAGGAAGCTCTATTACAAACTCCAGTCAATTTTAATCAAAGTTCTAATCCATTCGGTTTAAATAGCAATATGTCAGTGCCTTCCGGACCTATGGATAGCGGTAACATGAATATGATGAATATTCCACCAATGGCGATGGGCGGGATGAATAACATGAATATGGCTAATATGCATGGTTTCAACCAGTCTTTGCCAGACCCACGCGGTGGGCCTACTCCTGGATTATTAGGTATAGCCCCTAATATGCCACATAATTTCAATAACAAGTTTAGGGGACCTAATAATTTTGGAAATATGCCTTTTAACGGCCCGGGCCCTGGCAATGACTTTAATTTTATGGACGGTGAACAAAATTTCCAGCGATTCCCAAACAGGGGAGGACACCGAGGTCGCGGCAATGACCGATGGAATCGCGGCGGCTCCGGCAGAGGACATAGAGATCGGAAGAACTTTAATGACCGTGCCGGCAACTGGAAAAATGATAGAAATTAGGCTTTGTATATTTATCTGCTATATTATTCAGTAGAGTAGGTAAACTAAAATGTAATAAATTATTTTACATAACGTAGAACCCTTCCGCATCATACAAATTGTGATCGAGGTGATAATATTGTTAATGACAGACTTATATAGGAAATAGTCTTCTAATTAATATAAGAATAGGTTACGAGTATACAGTTTTATGTACAACAAGGTCCCATTTAATTGTTTTTTTTTTATATAGGTGGTATTCAATGTTAGTAGATATTTCTAGAGATTGTAAAATATTAAAGTAAAATATTGAATTAAGTTTCATCAAATTACTCATTATAAGAGCCAAATGTTTAAGACTGAGTGCGTGCGTTGTTTTTTTTATGAATCGGCATTTTGTTTTAATCCGTAAACAAATTGTACGATAAGCGTAAGGTTATAAACTATTACTTTGATGAAGTCGACTCGCAATGATCTTAGTTTTAAATTAAAGTACCTAATATCCAACTTACACCTAGTGAAATGTTAATAAGTAATGTAGATTATTGATTCTTAATTTGTAATAGTAATCATTGGAACGGGCCTACTCAACTCCCAATAAATTTATGTTTATATTTTTATCAATGTATTAATTTTTATACCTAATTTAAAAAATCTTCTCAATATTATCAAATCCTACAAAAATAACTTTATTTTAGCACAGATTGATAAAAGTAAATTTATTTACGGTTACGCTAACTTGGCATTTTATGTTTAGGTGTATCTTGGTATTTAATCACGAAGACGTGATAAAAAAGAGCGTACCCATCTATCTATTAATAAATCTTGAAATAATATACATCAGTTATTATTTCTCAGACACATACTTGTAGGATCATCAAAGACATATCCATGTGTTTTGGCAAATCGCTACCTATACATAATAACGTAGGAAAGTTTTTATTTTCCGTCTCCATAAGTGTGTATTTTTGTGCCCTTTTAAGTGTATTTCAGATAACATGCTATGCTATAGAAAGCTTCAGACATCAGTTAATGAATGGATGTATTTCAGTTAAACCCATACAAGCCACGGTGCACGTAAGTATATGCCATGGTAGGTGAGAACAATATACACTTAAGAGGCAAACTAAATAAAATGAAAGAAATAATAGTTTTCTTTATTTATTGAGTGAAGAACTGAAGTTATATAATTGGAGAAATCTATTTTCAATCGGCTACCTCCAGTTTTCAAATTGATTGCAACCTGTGAAACTTTCGAAAAGGTCGAGGCTGAAAAAAGGAAACTAAATTAATTATAGAACTAAATTGTTTTCGGATTAGTTCCGACTTCGACATGGTTTTCATAGGGAAAGGTGTATTTTTGATAAAATACTAGGTAGTAGACATCTAAAATTAAAAGTATGGATATCATGTTACTGGTATTTGGCAAAGATTAGATAAGTCAGTAGCGAAACACGTACAGAGGTTTAAGGTATCGATGTCGTCTTGATCGTCAGTACAATTATAAAACACAACGCATTGTTTAGCGGACAGTTTTGGCTGGGACACGAAGTAGTTGTACAGGAGTTCCATTTCCCTCGCCGCCATCTGCGCTGTGTTGGGGGAACACACTAGAATGACTCCCTGGACCCCAATCCTGAGTGCGGGCCAGCATGATTCAAACCTGGAAATATGAAGGATGGAACAGCCTTTAATCCTGTTAGGTATAACCAGGGGCGCCGGCTTTTAAACAATCCTGTGGGCGCTTATGATGACTCGTTTAAATGAACAGACAAGTAGTAGGACAAAAAGGCGATGCATTTTATAATGTAGGAAAAATAAGTAAAACAAGTATTGGGAAAATCCAAAAGTGCACACCTCAAACGCTCATGTAATATTTTGAATAAGTACTCATTTTTCGCTGTAATTTTTCTAACTGTAACTTTGAATCCCAAACAACCTTGAAAATAAAATTATTTAAAATCCAGCTTTTTATTTGGAAGATACGGTAAACATTGTTTAATCTAAATAAATCTATTGAATAAAACGTGCGAGCGGGTGAGGTTTCAGAAATTTAGCAAATTTTAATGTCTGGGGTCATGGGTGCTCTGCATCCACATTTGGCTTTCATGGGTGCTGGAGCCCCCGAGCACCCACGGAGTCTGCGTTTTTCACAACACAAGTTTATTATCCATAATTTTGAAGTTTCAACAGTACTTTTTCTATAGATTAGTATCTGAGGATTGTGAAACAGGTCCTAAATATAAATAGGTACCTAGGTAGATTACTGATCGTCACGGTACCGTCATAATAACAGCCATTCTTAGGAGTGCTAAGTATTTTACCAGGCTTAAGAGTTATGACATCATCTACATACCTACAGTATGAATACCAAGTATAGGATATTAAGTAGGTAGGTGCCATGCGTCACCCATTAGTTAAGCAAGCACGATAGTTAGTCTTTTCTCGATAATAATGGTGTTATGTCATTAATTATATCTTTATTAGGGCTATTAGTAATACGATTGTAACCTTTGTTCCTATCTTTTTGTGACAGACGTACTACGTAGGTACTGAAGTACCTATGTTATGCTTATTTACTTATAGGTAAGTACTTATCTACTTGAGACCTGTGAAAGGAACTACAAAACCAAGTGGTAAAGCTTATTGTCGATGGATGGCGCTTTTTATGAATAAACTGATCGCTGTTTTCTTTGAGATAGTATTATATACCTGCAAAATATGTATAATATTCCTATTGATTAGGGTGCGAAGTTTGAAAAGGTAAGAAGGGATGCCATCGAGAGAAGATGCTGTTATGAATAACGTGCAAGTCAGATGGGTTTGGGTGTTTACCAATAATACATTTATACAATAAATACAACATAGATAAGATTATTTATTGGTCATTGATAATAACGAGGAGCCTACTAATTGGATCATTACACTTTATATGTCGACCTCGTCAGAACATAATTCGGTACCTACTGAGTGTGCTCTAAAAGAACTAAGTACCTACCTACCTAATAGGCATGTTTAATTACAATTACAACTACTATAAGTAGGTAAGTAATATTATTTTACAAAAGCAATTGCTAATGGGTCTTGGTTCACTGGCATGGTTTGGAGTTGTGATATGCCATCAAAGGTCTTCGGTCGTTCCCAATATAGTCATACTAGTAAGACTACTGGGAACGAAGCTTCCCACTTCCCAGTTGTTTTACCAGCAATTAGAGCTCTGCTATGACCAGACACTTTTGTGAGTGTTTTATTTCAGAGCAAGTTGCTTGTTGAAATTAAAAATATCATAGGTTCTTACATCTATTCGTACTTACCTATGGTCACCGCTGCAGTCCCATAGTTCTACATCAACATTAATCATTTTACCATTTACATTGAGACCGGAGAGTTCAAATTCCACGATCCGGACACCTTGAGTGGGCCGAGGTGTGCTGGCTTCTTCCACGTTTGTTGAATCCGATATGAAGTTGGCTATTTGTGTTTTGCCACTCTAAAATAGTTAGGTAATGGTAACACTACTACTTGAAGCTATCTTAAAGGCTATCTTTATGGCTCGAGTACTTTGAAATAAATGGATGCTTGCTGGGTCGAGTACGAGCATTAACGTTACTGAATTTGTTAGATTTTTTTTAAACCCTCCCTAAGGTGGAAGGTTCCTTTAGGCCCAATTTTTAGGGCTTTATCGCCAGGAATCCGTTCGCAAACCGGTAGTTTGATATGGCCTTAGACAAAGAGAAAGAAAGACTAACTCCCAAATTCATCGAGATTTTAGCCAGTTTACAATGGTTTTGAATAGCAAATGTGATTTGTAATTCTACTGCAAGTCGATCATAACTTTCTATGAATTTGGGGATTAGCATTGAAATGGACTCTCAGATTAATGATTGGTTTCCGTGCAAACTATGATAGGTATATTATTTACCGCCAAGTTTACAATCCAGCTAGTTTGCCTTTCAAAGTATGCGAGTCCATCATAACTTTATTTAAACTTGGGGTCTATGCTTTAGAGTAAAAATTATAGAAATAGTTACCTACTTCGGATAGCCCCATCATTAATATCTTCAGTTTGTTGGGCTGCATTATTCACTGATTTACACTTTAGCTAAGTATATGTTTTAGTTCATTGCTCAGATCAGAGAAATTGTACCTTATACGTATAGTATCATTATCCATTGATCAAACGAGAACCATTCTCTTTGACGAGAACATGTTGTTTTGACGTAACATTATTGTGTTTACGCATTCGTTACCAAGACAACGGTTGCTTATGAAAAAGTTGAACTTGTGAGGAAGTTTTCACAGTGCAGTTTTCTTGGTGGTAGAGCCAAGCTGTGGCCAATTGACTGCAGCTCATATAGGGCTTGACCGGGGTAGTACCACCCTCTCGCAGAACATCGGCGTAAAGCAGCTATTACAGCTGCGTTTCGTACAATGAGTGAGGGACCCGAAGCCCAACACGCCCCCTTCCCCTCTTCCCGTCCCACTCCCCTACAGGTCAGCAAAGTGCGAGCAATACCTTTGGTATTGCAAGAATCTACAGGATACGGTGACTGACAAACATCAGGCGGGCCGTAAGCTTTTTGCCACCTCAGTCCTATAAAAAAAAGTGTAAAAAGACAGGTCCCACCGAGATTTGAACTCGGATCGCTGGATTCAGAGTCCAGAGTGCTAACCATTACACCATGGAACCGGCTGGGAGAAAGCTCAAAATTAGCATTCATATTCCGTAGAGGCCACAGCTTCCCCGTATCAGATCAATACTCCGGTCTACCTTCACCTTGGTGTCTATAATTAGCAGCTTCCACGCTGCGTTCCTTGACATATATTTTTAGTTTCTATTATTGTAAACTGTAAGTGTGCTAACTATTATATCGGTAACAATGTCTATGTAAACTTTTGTTTTCGTAAGCTTATGCTAGCGATATTCCTAATAGGTATAGAAAGATATTGATGAGATCTTATTCCAGTGGGTATTAGTGGCGTATTAGCACGTAATGCACTATCGTTATCATATCGCTAAGATTAATTGATTAGGATGTAAACTTCTCATAAAGAAGAAAAACCTCCAAGTGTAAATAATTCCAAAATAAAAACTAAGCGAGCTAAGTCAGCTGCAAACATCAGGCGAGTACGGCCCGCCTGATGTTAAGCAGTTAGCAACTAACTGAGCTTGTGAGAGGTACCTATTCTATGTTTTATGCAATGATTTTATAAGATGTCTATGGTTTTATGTGTATACCTGTGATTCTGTCAGTGGCATCGTAGCGTTTTTTGCTTAATAGGTGACTTGTATGAGTTGTATGTGAAAACTTTTACAAGTACACTTTTTGTACTGTAAATGCTACTGCTAAGCATTGCTGTCCGACATAACTTCGCTCTTTTTACTGCCAATTCTACTGTCTATACTACTATACTGTCTATTTGTAAGGACGAGAAAGTGCTAATAAAAACGTGACATAATGAGACGGCTAACGGTGGTGGCGTTCCCAACAGATCGTGGTAACTGTTTCTAACCACCAACGCTCCGAGTGCTAAGTTCCTTGTATGGCATAAAAAGTGCAATAATGCATCTATTTGTTCATAAATTAGTACCAACTAGGTATTAGATATCATGATCATAGATTAATTTAATAGGGAGGTACACTTGCTTCGGGCTAAACAAGCATTTACAGACTTCTAAGGCTGGCTTTTGGTTTGTACGAAACACAGACAATAATATGCCATAGACGCCACATAGATGGGCCTTCCATTAGCATAACATATGCAGCTGATCAGAAGGTCGAGCACAATAGCAAAACGCCACAGTGGCGCCACAATGGCTAAGCGACTTGTTCCCCTGATTGATTGATGAATGTTCGGCGTCATCCCCGACATCCCGCCAACTTTTAACCATTGCATTCTTATACAATAGTAGACGTAAGCGGTGGCGTCTTGACTTATTGGTTTAGCAATATTTTGGGATTAGGCCCGCCACACACTCCCACCGCTTTTACTCCAAGTTGTTGTAAGCCAGGATCGACAATAGTGTCCAACGATGACGCCATGGTTTGACCCTCTTCCCGGGGAAAAGCTAAGTTCTATTTGTCTTGGAACCCGCACGAATTTAATTAAAAGAAAGGATCAAAGGAAGTGGATCACACATAATTAAAATAGCGTACCTATGTATCTCGGTTATATAGATTTAACTCTTCATATTTCGGGTTCCAAGACCATTTAGCTTTTCCGCAGTTTTTACCGAATGTCAAACCTTGGCGTCCGCGTTGAATAGAGGTGGTCGTGGTGTTTCAACTTGAACAATGGCAAGAGAGTCTTTTCTACTTAGGTTTAATCTGTGACAGCCAGGTTTCCGTTAGCTAGGATTATACGGAGTATTCTTCATGGTACCATAACAGGACGCCACGTGCTAATTGACCTTTGAGTTTTTCACTTTTTTACCTTAATGTACCTACTGCGATCTTTTATTCATTAATCTTTTGTATAGTAATGTACTCAGCTAACGTAATACTGGACCGCAAAGAAAAAGGGTCGGTTAGAAAATCTTCAATATCTTCAAAAGTACTTGACCTAGCTTTATGAAATAAAGACTAAATTACAGAATATTTTAATGTGCTTATAATGTGCTAAATAAAGAAAAAATTATTCAAGCTTTTTATTTTTAATAAATGTAAAAGAAATAAAAATGCGTAGTTTTTTCAGTATTTTTTTATAATTGACCCTTTTTATTTGCGGTCCAGAGGGCTTACCACAAGCTCTTATTGCGATTTAATTATAGGAACGTTTTAACGACGTTTTAATGACGTTTCTTATTGTCATGACAATAAGGTACGTCATTGCACAAAAAGTCGCTGTAACGTTAATACGTTCCTGTAATTGAATCGCAATAAGAGCTTGTGATAAGCCCCCTGGTATTGCCTATCGTTTGTTCGTTTTAATTAGAAAAAAATTAACTCTTAAAATTGTTTGGTTTATATTTGCAGCCTAGATTGTTTTATGCTTGGATGAAATACTTACATAGGTATTTACTCGAATAGGTGAAAAGGTTACCTATCTATGTTTCTCATACCCTTCTCATACTTAAAGGATATAGAATTTTATGAGCAAAGGCAAAGCTTTATCGGCAAAACCTTTATATTATCCATAAGCGACTGAGTCGTACTATGTCCATGGACTCCATTTAGCACGACAAACTCTTTAGACAGTCACGTGAGTTTCCCTCTTTCTTGGTAATATCTTTGCTTAAGCGTACTATTTGGTTGTATTCTTTAGGGAGCGTTGGTTGTATTGACTGCGTTGCGGCAAATAAATACTTTCATACTCGTAATTAACATTCCTTCTCATTTTACCAGTAATTGAGGGTCCTATAATTTCCATACAGTTTTCTGATGCTGTCCAGTTAAAATAACGGGGATTTGCCGGTCCGCCGTCGCTCCAGAGGCATTGCTTTGCATAATCCAGCTAAGACCCTTCATTACAGCACCGTTGTAATTTGCACTTAGTTTGAACAACCCTCTACATCTAGTACATGATAATTTTAAACCAGTGCGTTTTGTTTATGTTGTTCTATATCGGGAAATCGTTATTAGAACTCATTTCTATTAATGGCTCAGTACTTTAAAATAAATATTTTGTTTTTATTTATCCAAATAAGAAATAGCGCACAAACCGCTGATTGGCCGGTGCCGGCTCTTTCGAAAACGTTAACTTTAATAAAACCTAAACAATACGGGTGTTTTAAATTCCGTTTATCTATAATTTATCTAATTTTGCGCACTGGTTAAAAAGTCTGTAGTTGCTGTACCCTAAGCACAGAAAGGTCGTTTTAGTAGGCAGACTATATTTATCAATTATCATAAAATATTACAAAGCAAATGTTCCGTGAAAAAATGTCTTCAGATAAAAATCCGAATGTCACACGCCCCGCACTCCGAACTTAAACCGCTGTCATCGCTGCGCGCTTCCCAGCGGCCAGCTACCGCCCGCGTGCATAAAACCTCCACCGCCACACACTCCCCTGCTGAGACCGGTACTAGGGTCGGTAACAATCTGGAAACCTGACGCGTCGACCACTGCGCGTCGTACGCGGCGGAGCACCAGCCAACGTGACACCAGCCGGCGGCAGAGGCGCGACAGCGGCCGGCAGCGTAGGCATGGCAGCGGGAGGTGGAGTGGGAATGGCAGCGGGTGGTGGAGCGGGAAGCGGAACGGGTAGCGGGGAGAGTAGCAGAGCGGACGGCGAAGCGGGCGCGACCACAGGCCGCGCAGCACGCGGGTTCGGAACATCGCCCTCTCGAGCGACAAAAGCCGGCTTGAGCCGATCCACAGAGACCGTGACGGTTTTACCCGAGACCTCTATGTCGAACGTCTTGTCAGAGCGACGCACGACCTTGTACGGGCCAGAATAAGGAGCTTCTAGCGCCTTTAGCACCCGACCCAGCCGGAGAAATACATGCGATGCCGTACTGAGATCTCTGGGAACATAAAAAGTTTTAGAGGTATGCCACTTCGCAGGCTGCGGTGACAACCTAGCAATGTGACCGCGTAATCTTGCAGCGAAATCAGTCGCATCTCCGAAGCTTGCACCGCCAA
The DNA here is from genome assembly GCA_947859195.1 of Drymonia ruficornis. Taxonomy (NCBI): domain Eukaryota; kingdom Metazoa; phylum Arthropoda; class Insecta; order Lepidoptera; family Notodontidae; genus Drymonia; species Drymonia ruficornis. Next base: position 7,414,612 of record OX401918.1, read on the forward strand.
CCCCGGGACCAAAAAACTCTCCGGGTAAACGAAGCTGCTCGCCATACACCAGTTCGGCAGCGGACGACTGTAAGTCCTCTTTCCAGGCAGTGCGTATTCCCAAAAGTACCATGGGCAAAACCTCCGACCAGCTGGAATGTTCATGGCACATGATTGCCGCTTTGAGCTGCCTATGGAATCTTTCCACCAGACCGTTAGCGGCAGGATGATAGGCCGTTGTTGAATGGTGCTTCATACCAGTGAGCTTGGCAATCGATCCAAAGAGCTGCGATTCAAATTGTTTGCCGCGATCCGTAGTTATATGAACGGGACATCCAAATCTTGCGATCCAGCCCGACACAAGCGCCATTGCACACGTCTCTGCAGTTATGTCAGCTAGCGGGTACGCCTCCGGCCATCGAGTAAACCGATCAATTGCGGTAAGGCAGTATTTATAACCGTTCGAATAAGGCATGGGCCCAATGAGATCAATGTGCACATTCTGAAATCTTCCTTCAGGAACGCCAAACGACGAAAATGGGGCAACGGTATGCCGATGCACCTTACTACGCTGACAGCTTAAGCATTCTCGCGCCCACCGACGACAATCTCTGCGCACTCCTGGCCATACAAAACGTTCTGACACCAACCTAACTGATGCCGAAGCTCCAGGGTGACTAAAACCATGCAAACCATCAAAAACCAACTTGCGAAGAGCTTCAGTAACAAAGGGTCTTGGCCGCCGGGTGGCAACGTCACAATACAACTTCAAATCCAAACTTGGCATTCTGACCTTCTCCAGCTTGAGGGATGTTCCACCCTGCAGCAATCTCCTTAATTCAGCATCAACCTCTTGAGCAGCAGCAAGTGACCGATAGTCTACGGCTGCCGTAATCTCTTCCACCCGAGACAATGAATCGGCAACCGTGTTGTCCTTGCCCGAAACAAACTTCACATCCGTCGTGAACTGAGCTATGAAGTCGAGATAACGATACTGCCTCGGCGAACAGGTCTTGCGAGGATGAGAAAAGGCATAGCTTAACGGCTTATGATCAGTATACACCGCGAACTTTCTTGCCTCAACCATGTACCGAAAATACTTGACAGCCTCATAAATCGCCAACAGCTCCCGGTCGTACGGGCTATACTTCTCCTGCGCAGAGCTAAGCTTACGTGAAAAGAAACCCAATGGCTTCCACCCACTACCTGTTAGCTGCTGCAAGACGGCTCCAATTCCCTTATCTGATGCATCTGTAAAAACAGCTAACGGGTACCTCATATCTGGGTGCGCTAGCAAAGTAGCATTAGCTAGACCCTCCTTGCATCGCTCAAAAGCAACTATTTCTTCTGGAGATAGATGAACAGGACACGACCCCTTCATACCGGGTCCAGAAAGTAGATGATTTAAAGGAGCCTGCAGCTGTGCAGCACCAGAGACGAACCGCCGATAGAAATTAAACATGCCCAGAAACCGACGAAGCTCCTTAACCGTCTTTGGTATTGGATATTGCGCCACCGCCTCTACCTTATCCTTCATCGGGCTAATTCCAGCCGGCGAAACCTGATGACCCAGGAATGAGGTCTCACTCTTTCCAAACATACATTTTGCCGAATTGACAAGAATACCGTAATCTCGGATCCTTTGGAACAACAAATGAAGATGCTGGAGATGAAGATCAGGAGACTCTGAGAATACCAAGATATCATCCAAAAATCCAAAACAAAAGTCAAGGCCTCTCAACACCTCATCAATAAACCGCTGAAACGTTTGTGCAGCGTTTCTTAATCCAAACCCCATATGCGGAAACTCGAATAATCCGAACGGAGTTGTTATCGCAGTCTTAGGAATATCCTCAGGAAACACAGGAATCTGATTATACGCTTTTACTAAATCGATCTTCGAGAATATCGTGGTACCAGCAAGCTTGTAAGCAAAATCTTGAATGTGCCTAACCGGATACTCATCCGGAACCGTCCTAGCATTCAAAGCTCTGTAATCACCACAAGGTCGCCAACCGACCCCCTTCTTGGGAACTTAATGCAGCGCCGATGACCAGGCACTGTCAGACCGACGAGCCGTTCCACTCTCCAACATAGCCTCGAACTCCTTCTTCGCTATCTCTAAACGATCTGGTGCTAACCGCCTTGGACGCGCGGTGACCGGCGGCCCCGGGGTCGTTTTGATATAATGCACCGTACCGTGCTTTGGCACATCCGACCTACCCGCCGGCCTCGTGATCTCCGGATACTCTCTCAGAACCTCAAGGAATCGGTCGCCGCCTAATAACACCGCCTTCACCGAGGAAATAGACTCATCTGGATTTTTCTGCGAAGCCTCTATGGCCAAGTGAGTGATCCCATCTACCACCCGATGATTGCGGCAGTCTACCAATAAACCATAATGACTCAGGAAGTCTACCCCTATGATCGGTTTTGTCACATCGGCTATAACGAAGTTCCAGACGAAAGCACGCCGGAGTCCCAGGTTTATCTCTAGCCGAACTTCCCCGTACGTGGCTATAGTGGATCCATTTGCAGCAAAGAGTTCGTACTTGCTTCTCTCACAGCGCCGCTTGATAGCCAATCTGGGAAAAACACACAAGTCTGATCCAGTGTCAACCAAATACTGTGCCTTAGTACACATGTCAGTCACAAAGAGGCGGCCTGATGAGGGTGGGCAGTCATTTACCGCCATTAATGACCGCCGCTGGGGTTTTCCGACTCATAACTACAGGGACCAAAGCATCCATGAGCCTTACGCCCAAACCGGTTATGATACCAACAGTACCTCTTGTTTGGAGTCCGAGAGCGCTCGCGAGATCGACCACGCTCAAAATTCCTCTCACTACTGCGAAACCGTGAACGTTTATTATCCTCGCCACGAACATGCTTATTCAAATCAGCTACCTGCTGTGTCAGCTCGGCTACCTGCCTCTCCAACAACGCTCCGTGCGCCACCGACGATGTACTGGCCTCGGCGACGTGTTGCGGAGCTGTGCCGGGCGCAACTTCATGAATTCGATCAGCAATGGCAGCCAGCTGATCGAGCGAAAAATCCATCTGCGAAATAACTATCGCCTGTATGTTAGCCGGGAGCCTACTTGACCAAACAGTTCTAATAAACTCATCAGTCGCATTCGTTCCCGCTAGCGACTTTAGGTGTCGTAAAAACTGTGACGGCTTTCTGTCACCCAACTCCTCATGGGCAACTAACTGCACGATCTTCTGCTCCTTCGACTTTGACAGCCGGCAGATTAACTCACTTTTTAGCTTTTCGTACCTCCCAGCTGCCGGCGGGGACTGAATGATATCCTTAACTTGGGCAGCAACGGTACAATCCAGCTTAGATATGGCATGATAAAATTTAGTGGAGTCCACCGTTATATTTGCTATGACAAACTGACCTTCCAGTTGAGTAAACCATAACTCCGGTTCCTGCTGCCAAAAGGGCGGAGTTTTGATACCAATGCGATGTACTTCTACCGTCTTGGCGTCTTCAAATTTTTCACATTGATCGGGATTCGACATCGTAATAATATAATTGCGTCTTCAAAAACTCGGCGTCACCAGTGTAGTTGCTGTACCCTAAGCACAGAAAGGTCGTTTTAGTAGGCAGACTATATTTATCAATTATCATAAAATATTACAAAGCAAATGTTCCGTGAAAAAATGTCTTCAGATAAAAATCCGAATGTCACACGCCCCGCACTCCGAACTTAAACCGCTGTCATCGCTGCGCGCTTCCCAGCGGTCAGCTACCGCCCGCGTGCATAAAACCTCCACCGCCACAAGTCCTGTACCTAAATACCTACCTATATGCAGGCATACATAGTTGTTGTATTTTGCGATTGTCAAGTCAAGTAGGTACATAAAGCTACATTTAGACTAGCTACAAAACATAAGTTGCCTACCGCCAATAATTCCTCTGACTATAGTCAGCTTGTTATGACTATTAATACGGTAGCAAGTTCCTAGTCTAAACTTAGCTTAAAAGAAAAAGTCGAACTTCCTACGTAACATGCTGGTGGTGGCATCAACCTGCATATTTAGGTACCTATATATCGTGTAGCTTCACGAAACATTTAGTTACCATGTGAGCGGCACAATAAACTATCGTAACTGTATATGAACTGGTCCACGACAGGACGCTGTGCACAATGCGTCTAGACTGAGATAAGATAACATGCGTAAGTTGGTATTATACTATTATAGCATTTGCGTAGGAGATATCACGCACGAGGTGAAAAGCCACATTATTTAAGAACCCATTACGAATTTATACATGGCGACATACTTCAATTGTAGCAGCAGTAGACCAAAACCTGTAGGTATAATAAACTTGTAGAATACATAGTGAATAACACGAATGCTAATTGTAATAAGAGTAAAACAAATGCTCGGTTCAGAGGCGTCAAGTCCTATTTCACTTAACTTACCGGTCCGCCCACACTCGTGCGCACGGGCGGGACATTGTAGCAGTCTCTTTGTAGGTTGGTACTTATAGCATAATGACAGATCGGATCAACCACTCTTTCCGTGAATTTTCTTAAATGTGGCTGCCCTCCGTCTGTTTGGTCTAGTATTAATTTTATTTTGTATTTTTAATGCTTTTGTTTTAATTTGCTTAGCTTTATTTGTAAACATTTTGGCAAAGCGAGATAACAAGTATTGTCCTCGTTGTTTGTGGAATGATACTATGCTATAAATAAGCAGGTATTTACCTAGTGGAAATATCGATGCACTTAAACTCGATAATTTATCGACTATAAACTCGGAACCGTAGTAGCTACCATAGGTATGCATGTGTAGAAAAAAGTACTTATCTACTTACCTACCAAAATAATAAAAAATATGATGCATTGAATGTACCAATAACCGAAACTTGCGATGTTTGTCACCAAAATCGCCCCCTAAAGCTATTGTGACGCGACGGCGATTTCTATGCAACTGTTGCGACCACATGTTTATGGGCGGTTTGATCGATGTCGTGTCGTCATCGCGCCTCAATCGCATTCCCGGTGCGTCCACGGCCTTAGTGTGTATTATAAAATCTTATAACATTATTATGACAAGAACGCTGCAAATGGGCCATTAAAAAGGGGCACGGAGCGATGTTCCTAAATGCAGTGGTTATGAAAATGCTTCGTGAGAACATGAACTATTGCATTCATAAGTAGCTGCCTCCATTATATTAGATCTAGGTATACTTGTAAGTACGCATTCCAGGAACTGTTAAAAGTATAGGCATACCTATTATCTTAGGTATATGATTCTTCGGCCATGCCACATAGTATTTGTCAGAAACTTAGCTAGCTCGATGCGGAGACAGCTAACCTGCTGGATATTTCCTTGCTTACTTTTTTTTTCATTTTAACAGTTTCTATGTAATTCTTGGACCTATTGGTTTGATAAAGCTTGATAGCTTCCACATTTAACATGATGACGTGTCTGAGAACTGGGGGGTTAATAGCGACGCTATGCAACATTGCAGCAATTCTGAAAAAGCAATGCATTTTTCAGATTTTCTAGCAGAATCAGAAAGTAGAATCCGCTAAATTTTGCGTAAAATGGTCACGAATGGCGTAAAATGTGTGACTACTTTACAGAAATTAAGCGGAATTGCTAAGGATTCTGCTAGAAAATTCAGAAAAAAGAATTGCATCGCGTCCCTATTAGCCCCCATTAAAAAATAATTGTAAAGAGTGAGTCAACACCCATGAGGCGGTTCCATAACAATTCCATGTTCTATATGAATCGTGCTTGTATCGATACGAGTCCTTAAATGGTCATCCAGGATCCCTAAGATGTATGCAAGAGTAATTGCTGTAATTATTTTCTTTCAATAATCCATACCTACTGACGAGATATAATAATTTTAACTTACTTACCTATACATTTAATTTTTTATTTTTTATTATTGTACTTAATTTAATTGCTGGACCTACATCGAGTGATGACAGCCACATATATTTTTAATGGCTCCAACCACTTATTATGATGTACACTATAATTTTCACTACGCGTTCATGTCATACATATTAATATTGATAATTTAAACAAATTGTTCCAAATGAAAATGGTTATACATCATCTGGCCCCTGAAAAATGAGTACTTACTCTCGGGCGCCTGCCTATCCCACCATTTTATGGTCTAACGCGGAATTACATCATTACATTAATGCCCCATCCAACTTGATATATTGTTACGGCCTGCGTATTGACAGTCAAGAACATTGATGTGCATGTAAATTGTTGATCATAGATTTACTAGATACCGCCCTACTAAGAAAAATCATTTCCAGAAATGAGGCAACTTATTTTCGACGCGGCCTGTCAGTTTCATACAATGGTTGCTGTCAGATGTACTGAAGTACTCAAAAATTTGAGCATTATCAGTTGCCGCATTTTATTAGTGCGCATGCTCCATCTAGTTGGAGCGCCGCGGAAACTAAAATTAATCTATGTTGTTGATAGTCTTTTGTTCTAGTGAAATACATAGCAAAAATCTGGCGATAGACAGGTTTCTCTGTCATTTATTCGTGTTTTAAAATATATATATTTTTTAATACGTGTAAGTATGAATTATGAGTACGTCCCTCGTCTAACCTAACACTCTCTTTACTTATAGGTAGCTACTTACTTACAAAATGGATGTCTAACCGTATTTCTATTATGATTCAAATCTGATACAACCGCAAGTTTCATTGTTTACGAAATTTGCATCACAATTAACCTCCATTCAATATTGTACGTAGTATAATAAATGCAAGCCATCCGGGTTCGCTGTTCTATCCAGCCCGCGCACCTAAACTGTGCCTACCGACCTAGGTATCCTAACGCCGTTCCCAGGTCGTCGGCCCCACTCGGAGGCGGTAGATTCGCAGGATACGATAAATTTCAATAGTGCATTGACTGCACTCCGGTCCAGTCAAGATACACACCGGTAAACTAAACTAAATCATATTTAATAGCTCATTTGAATAGCAATAGGAACTCGATTCTTTATAGCCCATTATTGTATGCCGTTTAGGTATAAATACTTGAGATATTTGGCCCTTGGAAGGACTTATATTACGACATGATATTTTGCATGGCGCCTTAGTTTTAAATGCTAAAGATGTTGCAAGTAGCCTACCATAAAATAAAAACAAACCGACTTCAAAAAAACCTGGTGCACTAAAAAGCCTGAAATAATCACCAGGTTTTTTTGAAATCGGTTTGTTTTTTTTTATAAATTTATTTTATTTCACGATATTTAGTGGCGCCATACCAATGAACATTTTGGTATATTGTACCATATGAAGTAAGCCCAACAAAAGGTAACTGCTGTAAATCGTTGAAAAATTCCCTCGACTGTCTATGGTCTCCATCATGAGACCTGTAATGGCACTTATAAACCATATGGGTGTAAAGTTCTCATCAATACAAATTAATCAAGCCCAAACACCAGGTAATTGCTGTAAATCGTTGAGGAGTTCCCTCGACTGTCTTTCGGCTCCATCATCAGATCGACTCCAGACCTTCATAAAATAGTAGTGATTTAAAATACTTAATGAAAAAAATTACAAACGCACTAGTCGCCCCTACGATTTTCGAAGGTTCCCCTCGATTTCTCTGAGATGCCATCATCAGATCCTGGTTTCCTTATCATGGTACCACCCCTGGCATAACTCCTTTCCAACAAAAAAAGAATCATCAGAATCGGTTCATAAACAACGAAGTTATCCGCGAACACACATAAAAAATATATATGTATATATACGGTCGAATTGAGAAAACTCCTCCTTTTTTTTTTTGAAGTCAGTTTAAAAATAATCAGTTTCTCTGCAACAGCTGACCTTTGATTAAATCACTCGCCACCTCAAAATGTCATCAGTTAATTTTTTGTGGTACATCATATAATAACCTTTACAAAAGCGCCAAAATATCGTGCATTATTAAAATAATACCTTATATTTTGTGAGGTTTCATCATCATCATCATTTCAGCTGAGAGGTTTTTCACATCGACCGGTGGTTGGAAATAGTAATGAAATGCAATCATATTAGGTACATTATTAAGGGTATATTTTTACCAAAAGATCTTCAACTAAATTGTGAAGTAGGTACTGTAATGTTCTTGTAGATGTAGACCCTAGTAATTCATAGATATTTCTGTTAATGTCAAGTTACTTTCGTCTGTAGAGTCTTTCTGGCGTGCAAAGGACTTGGTATGTTTGTTTTTGTTACTGCACAAACATTCACTCGCACACAACCCGAGGTTTATTTAAAGTCCTTGCGTTTGTTCTGAAGCAGTAGGTACTTACAGAAATTTGCAATTAAAAGTGTCTTCTGCATAGAACTAAATGTAGAAATTGAGAGAGAATTCTCCAGAGTGTTTTCAGTAAAATTATCGATAAGTATTTTTTTGCTACTTATACAAATCCCGGCTTACACGGATTTTAGAAATCTATGTGCGTATCATAAACATTAATATGATTTTGTTTACGGTGAAGGAAAACATCGTAAGGAAACCTGCATGTCTTAGAAAATCTAACAAATTCTCGAAAGACATGTGAAATTCACCAACCCGCACTAGTCCAGCGTTTTGGATTAGGTATGGTCTAAACCGCCCTCGCATAGAGGGGAGGCCCGTGCCCAGGAGTGGGACTATAAAAGGGCTAATATACCTAATGATTATTATTATACCTACTTAATTTGTTTCAGTTTCAGTGGTATAGATTCTGTATTCTGTGCTCGGTAGTATTAATTTATTTTAAAGGGAGCTCAATATGTATAGGTACCTAGCTAGTATATAGCAATAAGTGTGATAAATTACTTGTGAGTGAGTAACAACTTTACATAGGTACGCGAACTGCATTATTAACGCGTTATTGTGTAAATTTCGCAATTACGAATTTTATGGTGAGCCATAGTGCCATATTGTAGGTGTCGGCTGCGCTGCCCAGTTTTATGATAATGTGGCTGGTCTGAAGCCTTCCTAGGGGAGTTTAACGTTTAGGGCTCCGACTAGGCTTGGTTTGTTTATTGAAAACGTATTTAATCACTACAGAACTTTAATCACAAAAAGTCACAATTGAGACAATAGGAACAGCAACAATCGAGGGATATTAATATTATCACACCAAAATCTTGGGTGTTAAAGCGATCACGGACAAACAAGTTATAGGGCGCCCAAAATAGCGCCGTATCGCGTGTAATTATTTATTAAATGTCCTATTGTCACCGACAACCTAGAATCGCGTTTTCCCGGACTGTGTTCACCCAATCGCGAAGTATTTTCATTTGGCAATACCTACCTAATGTTGCAAGGTTGCAAGCATGTCGGTATTTCCAATACGTCTCATCTTTTGGTGAATAAGGGCCATAACACACCGGCGGCGACGTCGCCAGCCACGTATCCAAACAATTTGTATTGAAATATGTCAAAATATGATACGTGGCTGGCGACCGACTGGCGACGGTAGCAAATCCGTCGCCAGGATTGATACCTCCCTAATACGCATCAAAATGCCTTAAAGTTAATTGTCGAATTGCGTGTGCGATAATAGATGTGTGAATTTCGCTGCATGGCGTGGTGCGCTGAGCACAAGCTAAAATAACACGCAAATGCTTGTATCTTGGGCTCGTAAGTCTGCGTTCGCGGGTGTTTGCTAGCTATGTGCTCACATACCATTTGTGTCATTACTGTGATTGTCAGTGCAGTATTGTGAACTGGGTGTGTTTTTGCTCGCGTTGTTAACGTGTCTCCTAACAACGGCGGTTACGGCGGGGTACAACGCAATTAAATTAAGTTTAACGTCCACTGTGAATGTAGATGGCGACTTGGATTCCGATTCATTGTTTTTTTGTAATAATATGTTACTTTTTTATAAGCACCAGTCTAGTTTAATGGTTAATAAATACGTTAAATAAAATTATTCCAAATGTCTAATGGTGCTCCCATACTGCGGCTGTGTAACGTTATATAACATTTTATAACTTTACTGGGGCTCTCATATCGTGTTAATAAAATTGTAGTAATGTGGTAGCACTATTAAAGATGACGATTTATTGATAAAATCATAAAAGAAGTACTAGGTACAACAAGATTTTAATTTTAAACAAACTGATATTTTTTCAATACAAAGGAATGCACATCGTGTTGTTTTTTAGCAGTTTTAATATTTATATTGAGGCGACGACAATAAAATTATAGTGAATAAATGTGAATTAAATATAATATTACCTACTTATAATATAATGTAAAAATGAGTATGAGAGAACTTTTATTTTATTTGCCCTGGTTGGCTATTTCTAGCACTGGATGGATAAAACCTGCATTATAAAATAAGACTTGAATTATAAACATAAACGCGAGTATCCGGTTATAAATTCTATCCATAATCTTTAATGAATAAATTTTATTAGTAAAGAGTGAGGAACAGCTCAAAAGTTGCTAATATCACAGGAATCTACGTTGCAAAAAACCTCACCAATTTTATTAAATAAAATTTAGAAGTTTTGAATTATTTTAACACACCCTCTGTTTGTAGTTAATGGGGTAATGCATCTAATTTGCATTTTACGACAAACCTTGTTAAATTTTCAAGGAACTGTCTTGTATGCTGTAATTATGTTATTAAATTAAATTGCAGTGCGGAAAATGTGAATTTCTGAGTAATATCTGGACGGGAGAATAATTGGATGTACCAAAGATGACTGTGGCAGCGTGCGAGAGTGACAGGAACTATGTATAAGTAGGTAACTATTTGAACTCGTGTTGTATACCTACAAATGCTTCTGGTTATGGGAAACACACAAATGTTTTTTGACAAGTTGTGCCCGCGTCAACGTTCACATTGACTTGCGTATTTAGCCCAGAAGAACTTCTTTCATTTCCAAGCACAAAATATACCTACTAAGTATGTTATGTTAGGTTTATAAAATAGATGACATTTGCGTTCGGTAAATTTTATTATACATGGTCTGGATTATTTTGTGGGTTTCTACCGGGTTTGGGTTTGCATATAATTTTGTGTATGGCAACAAAATTACTACCTGCTATAATAAAAGTATCGACCTATTTGTAGATGTACGAGATGTCTACCAATTTAATTGTCTTGATTTCACAGTCTCGACTTGTCCCTCGAACAAAGCGTTTAATCTGATCGTGATACACACGACGTTTTATTAATTAAATGTTAATTAATTAAACGACTAGTAGATTTAAATGCCGTCTCTGATAACTGGAGATCGAGTGTAGGTACTTTATTGTTTAATTAAACCTTAGATTAAGAATGTACCTGTAGATTTGACAAGCGCGTACACCCGTAAGGGACAAAAGATGTATAATCCCGCTAAATTACGCTTAACCCTAATGTCTATGGAACGTGATCTACTTCTAAATTTGGTTGGGTGATGCTTTGTTTGGCTCATACTGGACCAAAGACCTACCAAAAGTATGAGCCCAACAAACTTTAGGGCGATACGCAGAAAGTGACAAAAGATAGTACGTCCATCTCTTTCACTGTGGGGCTAAAACTGCCTCTTAGCGATTGCGTAAAATCAATTAATTTTCTGATTTTCTAGCAGAATCCCTAATTCCGCCATTACTGTAAAATGGTCACTAATTGCGTAAAATGCGTAAATTTTACGGAAATTTAGCGGAATAACTGCCCAAGAAAGCAGGAAATAATTGCTTTTACAGAATAGTTTTGAGCTTTTTAAGCTCCCTTAATCAGAAAAACACGAAGACCTTACAACTATATTAAAAGGGCACAAGCACTTACAAAATATTTCTTAAACATTCGTTTTTTAAAACACCTCAGTTAGCGACCAAAGCGCCATTCCCCACACTTTGACAGTCACCATGACTTATAGCGGTCGGTCGCTGGCCATCACTGTGGTTGGCCAGCCTACTCCATATTCCTTTTATCATACATTTAATCTACGTAGCTGAGATTGCATCCAGACTGCCAGGCCGCGTCTCGTATGTCATTTGCTTATAATTTACTACTCGGCTACTTGAAAAATGGTAAGCTGCTATAAGGTTGTCACGACGATGATACATGGGTTTCCCTTATTACTTAGGTACTGTAGTTTCGAGAAGGTAACATTATCATTAGCAGCAGTGGTAGCCGATTGGTTAAGCACGCGTCTCGTGGGCTTAAGGTCCTGGGTTCAAACCCTGGCTCACACCTCTGGATTTTTCGAAATCTATGTGTGAATCATAACTTTAATATGATTATCACTTGCTTGCGGTGAAGGAAAACATCGTGAGGAAACCTGCATGTCTTTAGACATGTGAAATCCACCAACCCGCACTGGGCCAGCGTGGTGGATTATGGCCTGAATCCCCCTGGCATTGAGGGGAGGCCCGTGCCCAGCAGTGGGACGTTAAAAGGGCTAAATTATTATTATTATATCATTATCATCTGATAAGAACTCGAGATACTAGCTGAGGGTGTTATCCCATTGAAGAAGCCAGGGTCAGTGTTGGTACGAAAATTTGGTAAGGTATGCATGTTCGGAATGCAGAGTAAATCATGTCGGTATAATATTGTATCTATGATTAGCCACGTCCAATTGTGTCACATGCCGCGCGAGGCAAATTGCCTCACGAAGTTTGACTTGCTTCGCGCGAGGCAAATGCACGTCCTGCCTCACCTGAGCGCTGTCATTTGCCTTGCCTAGCCTAGTTTGGCATAGTCATGAGACAAAACGATGTCAAACGTGTCAAACTGATTGCTCGGGTATACCCTTCTCTGTCTAGAGTGTAGGTTGCCTCGCCATTTTCCTCGCGCGGTATGTGCATGTTGTAGACACGCCTAATGACGTACCTCGCAGTGTCTTTTATTTATTTGCCAAATAATTTATTTACCACTATACCTTCATGCACTATATCTACCTGCAGACCTAGTACAATAGTGAATATGAATTGAAAAGGAATTAATTAGTGGGATCTTGTGATATGCGTATATTTCCAAGAACCAATTAGGTAGCAATCCACAGACCACCAAGCTACTTTGCCGTCTTTATTATCCAGTCGTCAATTCTCTGAGGCTTGAGTACATTAGATATGAGTTATTGGAGAATGGATGAATTTTCATCTATGTGCATAATTTACAGTTCGCTAACGGTGCGGGAAAACATTGTGAGGAAACCTACCTATCCCTCGGGATTAGGTAATAGTCAGTTCCTGTATACACGGCGACAAGGTTTACCACCTGAAACGTTAGGTTTTGACTATCTGGTGAAACTTGGGCTTTGAGTTGGTTAATACCTCCACAATGTGGTGGTGTATGGCTATTCAAGCCTCTGACTACCTCCGAATGGGGATAAAAGTCGTGACGTTACATTTAATTTCATTTTTTTATTGGATAATATCAGTTTCATTAAACCCTAGAAGGTCGTGAGAGACCACCCTAAATCGGGCACCCTACCTTGTCACAATCATACCTTATGCAGTATCTGCATTGTAAGCAGATCTTCTGACTTCGTAGGTACCTAACGGACTTTCGCCTGTGGTAACCTTTTTAGGTCGAGCCTGTAAAAACATTTTAGTTAGTACTGAAGGGTACAATGTGTTGATTGAGGATTAAGCTTTATCTAAAGTTGTAATAAAATCCATTGTTTACGTTGACATTACAATGATGGATAGAAAAGTGTACAGCCGATTTCTTCACGAGATGATTATCCTCAATATCTTAAAAGCCAATCAATGCGCATTGCATTGCTCCAAGTGGGTGCACGTAGATACCATTCCTACACATGCTAATGTGCTGAGTGACGTCACAAAAACGGTCCCGTAATTGTTATTGGTCGCGCTGACGCTGCGCTATCAACGATCGCACGCGCATCGGTTGATGCTATCGGCCATTGGACAATGAGCGCTACGCTACCGGTAGTTTCACTATCAATATATTGCTCGTATTGTTTCGCATATCGATCCTTATCGATAGTTTATGTGATATTTTAACAATCGTTTCTGTTTATTGGTTTGAGGTACCGAGGATGTTGTGGTTGAATGGGTGCGTTGGCGTGGTTCGGAGCCATTGTTGTATTGCCAGTCCGTCTTTAAAATTGCACTTCTCCCCTAAGTTCTCTCAAGTTTTCAATAAAATTCATATTTCCATACCTATTTCGATTTACAAAATTACTAGGCATCTATTGACTGAAATGGCAATTAAGAGCTGAAAGACGTAGTCAGGGCGCCCCCCCAGAACGTGGACCGACGTCATCACACGCGTCGCGGGAAGCCGGTGGATGTGAGTGGCGGAGGGCCTTGTGGAAGTCATTGGGCAAGGACTATTGTGGTCCGATTGTGGAACCCTCCTTTTCACGCAGTTTACACTAAGGACCTGTTTCAGACAGAGTTATAAAAAAAATGTCAGAGCTTCAAATTTATTTGGGGCATTAAAATTATCCGACGATTCCGATACAAGACTGTAGGAGGTATTTGTAGTAAAAAAAATCCAACTTATGTCGTCCGTAAGGTTGTAGGTAAATGTCAAGTACCTAAATATGGAAGGTAATCGAGAAAAATAAAGGTTGGCACTCATCTACCAACCCGGTACCCGACCAGCACCGCCTCGCCGGTCGGCGTCCACTAACTGAACCGGAAATAAGTGGACCATGCGCTGACCACGCGGCGTTCACTCGTTGACCATGCGCGGTCCACTGGTTGATCACGTGACGTTTATGGGGTAAAAGCAGCGTCCGCCCGCGGACTGCGCGTGGTCAACAAGTGGTGGCCGAGCGGCGAGGCGGTGCTGGTCGGGTGCGGAGTTGATAGGTGAGTGCCAACTTTAAATCTTAATTCCAAAACCATAAGTTTTAAAAATGCGGGTATAGCACCAAACACGTTTGATTCCAACACGACGGGTGTCAGCTTCGACGATGGGTGACTCAAGTTGAATGCACCATTTGCATCTCATGATTAATGGTTTTCAATCCCAGATAAGTGACTGCGTGTCACTGTGGTAATATTTATCGTTGGCCCTTCTATGACCGCAAGACCTTTTAATAACCATTACGTTCTGCGACGCTTTTGTCGAAGATATTACAGGGTTTTTAGATGTCTAATATAATTTTGAAAATAGGTAAGTACAAAGAAGAAAAGTCTGGGAGATGAATAGCTCACTAGTGCTTCAGACCATGTTAAGGCATGATTAAGATCATACATGCAATAGTACTTAAAAACGAGTCGTTACTCATTATCGGCCTATTGTTGTCCATCCATCTGTTACTCGCTCGTCGCTACGCAATGTTGAAGTTTAAAATAAGAGTAAATTTCTACAGTAGGTGTACCGGTTTTATTGTCATAGACCTCGAAAGAAAACTTCGCACATAAATTCCGAACTCAGTCCTCCAGACATACAATTTATTTATTCATACATTTAAACGTTTCCATGTAATTGAAATTAAGAAATGCACTCCTTAAACGCCGTACAAAAGACATAAATTAATCTGAGCGCCCTAAATAAACAAAGCGAATTAAATTTAATACGTTAAATTCAATCTTCTTCTTATCGTGCATCTGTAAGTAACGAGTGTTTAATTTTCGCGGTGGCAATAAAAATGTTTCGCCATTGAATGGGATCCGGTAGGCGGTAGTTGGTAATGGATTGGCGTACCGAACTGGGTATCAGTTTATCTCGGACGTAAGCACAATGTCCAATAAACTAGCCGATGGTATCTGACGCTGTAATGAATCAGTGTGCTCACTCGAGTAGCGAAACTTGAGACGGGTGAGTAGGTTTTATTTTCGGGTATGTATATTTTATTGCAAAGCTTTGTGTGGACAGAGCGTTGAGATGAGGTTCGAAATAAATTTAAGTTTTTTTTTACAAATTAACAAAATTATCCCCTGACTGGTCACCTGCATAGGTGACTAGAGGGCTGGCTCTTTCCTCGCTCAAAAAAACCGCTTGATGATACAGCCACCAACCATACCACGCGAACGAGATTTGTACGATTTTTTATTTTTATAATGCTTTGTAAATAAAATTTAAAGTAAATAAAAAAATAATTACCGGATGGACCGTTCTGTGGAACATATTTAATCTAAGAGAGCCCCCGACTGCAATGACACTGCACTTGTTTTATACTTTTTAGCTCGTTTTTGGCAGGGCAATCGTGTTTTTTAATTTTTTAAATTATTTATTTTTATTTTATGAATTTTAGTGACTACTGACAACAGCCAAAATGAAATCTTTGTTTTGCATGTACACCCTGCCTATGTTAAATTATGCCTATAAATTCTATAGTTTTAGAATGTGCTCATCAAGGCCTTCCATTTGATACCCATATTGTAATAACGGAAGAAAAAAATTTTTTTTTCACATTTCAAAATTGAGCCATAATGCCGCTATACTATTTTTTTTTTTAAATAATATACCCAGTGTTACCCGGAACGATGTATGGGCAGTCGTGTAAAAACTGATACGAAATCCGCCTCCAACTGTCATAGTTTTGCGAATTTAAATGTTGATAGCGAATAGGTAAGCACATGCATTTTATCACGCGTTTTATTGAGATTTTTAGCGCCATTTTATTATCAGTTTGTGGCAGAGCATTACCGTATCACCGATAATGCACAGAATAACACGTAAACATATTTGTTCTGCCGTGGCGAGGTGCGTAAAGTGTAAATAAAATGTATGCTGGTGACGCAAATTACAACATTATGCGATTGCATGTGCACCTTTATGTGATGGTGGCGGTAGGGTTGCTATCTTTACCTTAATTTTTTTATTGAATTTGATTATATCCAAGTTAAAATCCAAATTGATTTGCCAGGTGCTAAAAAAGAGAGAGATAAGACTTACTCCTAAATTTATAGAGTTTTTAGCCAGTTTACAATGGTTTTAAAAAGCATTGCTAGGAACAAAAGTGATTTGTAATGCTAGTGTAAGTCCATCATAACTTTCTATTAATTTGGGGGTAATTGTTTTGTACAGAGTACATACAGTAGGTAACATAATTAATATATGCAGATTTACTTGAGAATAATAATGTTACTTGTTAAACAATGTGCTAACAGTTTGATACAACGTAGCTATACGAATAACTAGCAGTCAGCCCTACCTACTCCAGAACGATGTACCAATAATTTAGCTACGATTAAGTAGAATATATCGGAATTTTTATTTTTTCTCAACCTTTACTAATAAAATATGCCTCATAGTAAAACAGCACAAAATATCGACATAACAGACAAATAGACAGGACGATACTATAATTCTAAGTTTGACCATAGAACCTAATAACTGAAGTACAGTCAGTCAGAGCAAAGTCAAAATCGCAGATCAAATAATTACGTCGTCGGTCTGACTAATTATTGTATGTATGTAGGTATACATTTAGCTCAGTGTTTCTTTAGTTGATGAAAGTGTGCACTGGGAGCCGGAGGCGCTGACCAGGCGATACGGAATGATCATATGCACGAAGCGCGCATTGAAATACAATATAATTTACATAATTACATTTCATTAATAATTAGCATATTTATAATGTTATTATCGGTAACAATCAGTGAGTATCGAACAAAGGGTCTAAATAAAGGGTATAATAAATAATAAATTCGATTTCGTGAGAAAATAAGACCAAAATATGACATTGGTCCAGAGAAATATTATATCTATAACGAAATGCTTGTTTGCTTTTGGTTAGACCACTGATCCATCAATCATGCTAGATTGATGGACGGCTTAGTCCTCTCTTCATAAATATTTAAAATGTACTTTTACATCCACGCTACGCCAAGTGTCTACACCGATCTATATTTAAAACATATTTTATATTTTGAATTGGAAATCTTTGAGCTGTTTTGCATAATACATGCATTTCGCATGGAGTTTAGTGTTGAAGTTATTATATTATCAATAGATATAAACCGAGAATGTAAGGTACACTTTCTCAGGTTTTATGTATATTCACATTCGGAGATGTGTATAGTGTTACATTTGTTCTTGCCACCATCTCACGCGTATAAGATTTGTGTGATTAGGGATAGGTTTTCTATTTATGTTTAGTTAGTTTGTTTTTTTTAATAACATTTTTGCAAGTAATCGCATTAAAAATCTGAGCAAAGCCATTGGCTAGGTAGAGTCATGCGAGAGCTAGAAAAATACAATCTTGGACGAAAAGTGAAAAATTAACATTGCTAAAAGGGTCACGTCAAGGTGTCACGCTCGTCGCGAGCATGCGTGAGCCGACTTTAGGCTATAGTAATACGGTCCTATTTTCAATGGAGCCAGTAAATTGCTCGCCCATTTTTCCGTTCTGTCTGAACTGACCTAAATAGCCTTTCAAATGACTGTTGGTATAATAAAGTTCTTTATTTATGCTATTTTAGTTAGCTTAAGGATACGGCTAGTTTTTACACGAGTGTTTACTCGCCTGTATGGTAGCACAGCCGACTGTGACAATACAAAACGCGAGATAAGTAGATTTTATCTCACTGTCTCCTATGCATTAAGTAGGTAAGGGAGAGCGACTCGGTGCGACTTAATGTGTGTCAAGTCTTGTGTTGGCCCGTATGCTAGTCCTGCTGGACTGCGATAAGTGGTACTCAGCCGTTAACAACGAATCATATTTTATTTTATTTCGTACTCTCAGTAGGGAAAAAAACCGGCCAAGTGCGTATCGGACTCGCACATAAAGGGTCCCGTAACACCGTATAAATCTGATTTTATTTGTAGTGTTTGTTGTTGTAGCGGCAATACACATTCTGTGAAATTTTCAACTCTCTAACTATTACGGTTCGTGAGATACAGCCCGCTGACAGACGGACAGCGCCCGTTGGTACCCTTTGCGTACGGAACCCTAATAAAAACTAGCCGTAGCCTGGTTTTATTATCATTTAAAGGCTACTTCATTGTCACTTTAGGTCGAAGATTGTATCTTTATAGTTCTCACATGTGATTAATTATTTACCCAGAAGTTTTATGTGAATACTTTAGCCATGTAAGGGTGCTTATATTTTTTTATTCAATTTAATTAACAGAAATATTTTACGAAGTGACAATGAAATTTAATGATGAGGGTTTATTTTAATCAATCCTACTGATGGAATAATTAAGTAAGTGCAAAGAAGTTCCAAGTTTAAGGGCTGTGTGTGCGAAAAGTTTAGGCATTAGGGGATTTAAGGGCTTTCAAATTAGAGACGTGTAGAAGCGCCTCAGTGGTGCTTCCAAGACATTTTCATCTAGCAGTGAAGGGAGTAAAGTAGCATTTCTTAAAATTAGAAATGCGTTTTGAAACTCGTTTTCTTAAGCTTATTACTAAGGGCCTCCGCAGACTTGCTACTTTTAGCATCGGCGACCGGCGATTTTGCAATTGTTTTGATGGTGCGTCGCATTTCTTCGAGCGCGAACGAGCGAGACGCAGCATCAAAATCGCCGATCGCCGATGCTAAAAGTAGCAAGTCTGTGGATGCCCTTATAGCTGTGCCCCGCAGCTTTGCCCGCGTGGAAATTAAGGTGTAAGGTTAGCCTATGTTTTATTCCAGAGCCTACACTCTCTAAGTACGTTTCAAATTTCATTAAAATAGGTTTAGTTCTTATGGAGATACGTGGTCATACACATTCACACACACATACACACTTTCGCATTTATAATATTAGTAGGAAGTAGGATGGAGGAGTATTACAATTACAACAAAATAAAACTACAATGTTCAATCTTAAATTATCTTTATTCTCGCACAAACAGCACCGGCGAGGGCGCGCGTGAGTGGCAGTCGCAGGCGCAGCGCGGTGCGGTCGATGCGCGCGCGCCGGCCGTACCGCTCGCACTCCCCCATCACCGTCGAGTTGCACCACTCCTGCGCAAAGCGTGAGCGTACCGTCAAAACATGCCGTTATTTATTAGAGGAATATTTGATAAACGTGACCAAAATCAGACAAACATTTTTATCCGCTAGTATAACTAACTAGCTGGTTAACTTAGCTTTTCCCCGAGACCCCGAGACTCGTCGAGGGTCAAACCTTGGCGTCATCGTTGGACAACATTGTCGATCCTGGCTTACAGGAGTAACAGTGGTGGGAGTGTGTGGCGGGCCTATCCGCTGGAATGCATTGATTCCCGACACAAAAAAAATTACCCCTCGCGTTAATCTGCGTTTCAAAGGGTTAAACTAATTTAAAAGGGACAAGAGTATAAAGTACCTACGTATCATAAAATTAATCAGCGTATTTTCATCACTGCTGTGGCCCGATTCACGTAACCAAAACCGTAACGATGTCTCAGCGATATAGTCGTTGATAGCCTTTTCGTAATACAAAAAGGCTATCAACGACTATATCGCTGAGACATCGTTACGGTTTTGGTTACGTTAATCGGGCTACAGGCAAGATCGCAACACAATGATGAATATAGCAGGACTTCTCAGCAAAAACTCAACCAATTATGTAAAAATAACGTTAAACTGACCTTGTAATGATTGAGCTGCACTTCTTTAAAGGGCGCTGACCAGCCGTCGAACCATGTCCCCCCGATGCTCATCAGGGGGTGATGGTTGAATGCTGTTAGAACCCTCTTAGTGAGCATCCAACTCTTGCTATAATACCCCACTGGACTTATCACTGCTGAGCGCACTATGTTACGGACCAATTTAGGCGTTGGTAAATCAATGCCACATCTGTTTTTGTACTTCTCATATAGCATTATATCTTTATCACTAATGTCTATGACTTCGTTGCTTAAATTCGAATCGACTATTAATTCTATATCACCTACATCTAAATTGCCAGAATCTTTAATCCGGACGTCATCGCTTTTGTTATACACTTCACTCTTCACGCTTTCAGTATTAGAGCTCTTATATGTATTGATATCCTGCATGAAATCAAAAAAGAATACGTTTTTCACAATTATGGATGATCTTTGTGATTTATTCCAACCAAGATTGTTCAGACGTTTCAGTAATTCAGGCCAAGTATTAGCTATTTTTGGCAGAATTATTTCGTCTACATCCAATGGCACAACGTATTCTGATTCCTGTATATTTCTGTACAAACAGTCATTGTAAGTTATAATGTGATCTCTTCTGCGTTGCCAAAGAGATCTGTCTCGTGCGTATTTAATAGGAACATGGAACAGCCTGACATAGCCTTTATCGCGATAATACGAGAGTATACGTTCAGTTTCTTTAGTAACTTCGTCTATGTACATATCGATTAAGTCTACACCGAGTATTTTATTGGTTTCTATCCATTCCAAAACACTCTGTGCTATGTTGCTATCGAACTTCATATCTTTGACACAAATTGTGAAGGTTCTTCTGTTTTTATTTTTAACAGGTTGTAGATGAAAGGCGTTCTTTGGATCATCACAGGGTTCTTTGACTATAGATACGACGGAGGGTTCATGCAGTGGTCCTGTGAGAGGACAAGAGAGCCACAGCGGTGTGTCCACTTCCGAAGCATTGGTGTCCCAGCCGTGCCACCACATCTCTAACGGCTTCGCAGCAACTACTTCGACGGAGTCTTCGTAAGCGTTACGTGAACGTGTCTGACAGTACAATGTATCATCCGTTGTGATATTCCGACCTGTGAAAACAAAAAATAAGTTGGTGAATAAAATAATATCGCTGACAAGTTGCAAATATTTGCAACAAGTTTAACGTTGAACATTAGTTAATTCATACGACCAATCTTATGTTTATTCGAAATTTTGGAAAAAATAACATTGTACTAAAGCGTATTCTACAGCTGAGTAATATTTACTGTAAAACAAACGGAAAAGGTACCGTTTTAACGATTTTTCCTGTTACGTAAATTATACGGAGAAATGCTATTACTTGGACTTCTATAATAATAATTTGTCGGGACCATTTGCTCCGGGTTCTCCGGACCGGTGCCTCGCAAGGAACTTTCATTAAAACGGTGTAGCAATTGCTGCTTTGGCGTTAGATCAAAATGTCTTCCTGCTAAGTGACACGTACGAGTCGAACCCCTGTTTGTAAACACAATGTTTCAATGTAAACAAGTCCCGGGGGCAGTTGAGCGTCGGATTATGGCAACAGTGTTGCAAAACCAGCTATTAGAGTTAAGTGCTTATTAAACGTCGTTTCTGCGCAAAAAGGTTTAGAAACGAATAGTATTATTTTATGAGTGGTAGTCTATAAATGTAACTGCCGTAAGATCAATGGTAGTTGATCGTGGAGAGTTTAAACTATCGATTCTAAGACGGGCAATCAAACTCTCTCCCGTGGTTTAAGCTAAAATTGATCTTAAGGCAATCTACTGTCTCAAGTAAAAAGGCAAAACATCACGTTCATTCATTTCTTTCCAACGTTTGTTTTGCTCTCCAAAGAGTTGATTTCAGTAATTGATACAAGCATTTATTAATTCGATTGACAAGCCTCCGTCGAGCAGTACAAGATAAATTGAAGACGGTACCAATACAAAAAAATAAAACGTTCGTTGCATTGAAGAACCTAAGGTCAGTCCGAGTGCGTTCTTAAATAATGGGTGAAGAAAAACAAAAGTAATCATGACGTAATGGATCTTTAAAATACTGATGTTGGATAATAGTGATGGAACTGGAAAAAGACCGCGATGGATGGCAAAAAAATGGCGATCAAATCGAATTTTCTTCATGAAATTTGTTTAAATAAAATTGCAACAGAATTGAGAGAAATTGAATACGATTGCAAAGTAAAGTAAACATTATTGTTAAAGCAAAAAGGTGCTGTGAAAGGCCAATAATTTAATCCGTCTCTCGTTCTTCAGCGCAACACGGGGCTTGGGTGGGTTTATCTCGGAGGAAGGAATTTACACGACGCGTCCGCTCGCCTCCGGTGACAAATGAGTGTGAGCTTATCGGGTACGCGCCGTGTCCCTGGTCGTGCACTTTCCCTTTAAGCTTTTTGTCTTAAAATGCAAGCACTTACCTATTAAGTATAATAGTTCCAATAATTTTGTTATAGAAGATAAAATACTCATGCATGTGCGGAAGTATTATTTAACGTGTTATGCTCCGTAATTGTTCCTATGGTAAGTCCTGAGTAAAAATTATCATACCTATATTTTGTAATATTAGTGTTAAATATAAAGTTTAATGCTATCAAAACTTTTTGGGACTAAAATTTGCATAACATATTAAAAATTGCAGAATGAACGTTTGCAGGATCCGCATTTCATGTATGAATATTAACATAAGTATTATACATCCAGTACAGTTTTAATGAGCTCGTTTTTCTCAAGAGTTTGGTACATAATCCGCAAATAACAAGCAAAACTTCCGTTGATTAAGTTGCGAACGACGTCGTTTTGTTTCGTGTGTAAAGAAAATACGGAGTGGCGATCGGCTATCACGTTCCCCGGTAATTATAGCGTCGGATTATCAGTGCTTGAGATTTCCCTGATGTCTTTATTGACCGAGATTATTTTGTTTACCTTCCTTTTATATTTTAAAGCTTTTTATCTTTAAGCGGTTGTTGTAATAAAGTCTTTGGTGAGCTGTCGGTTCGAGCTAATCTGGAAAATAAGTGGTCGCCCCGATTCAGATTCACACGGAGAGTACAGCCCTTGGGACTATTCCTAGTCCCATACTAGGTATTGCAGGATGTATTTAAATTCTTCAAATAAGATTCAATGGGCTATGCTGTCGAGGAGTCAATAAACGTTTAGTCCGAAATTATTACGATGTCGTTGTTTGAACTCTCTGAATATGCTCGAATAATTTAAATGTTTCACTAAGTCAGAATGTGTACATATTTATGTTTTTTGTATAATCGTCACAAATCGTCGGGGACGCGTGGTGGAAAGGATATAATTAGTGTTGAAGTGGGCCGGAGCGCGGCGCGGGCGCGCTCGAGACAGGAGCCTCGCGGCGCGGCGGCGCGCGTGCGCTGGATGCCAAACAAATATAACTTAATTGCTGATTACGTTTCTTTGTAAAATAAAAACAAAGGTTTACTCATGAAGATAATATTGAGCGAACGTGTGGCGTAACGAGATAATAATCTTGTAAAAGGCTGACCAAGCAACATGAAGTCGCCGATTCTGTTGTTTACAAAGTACTAAAGGCGGAAAGAATTTAGGCAATTATAGTTTGTGTGCCGCATGGCCAAAACTGGAGTTAATGTCTATACATTACCAAAACAATACAATTTTCGTATGGTATTCCATACAAAATTGGAATTGTTTTGATAATTAGTTTTGGCAGTTTTGTATACAGTATAGTGACGCTGGCATAAGAACAGATAACTTGGCGATTTAGCATCTCACCGTGGAATGAAGCGAGTATCCGCACGTATCGTTGTGGAGCTCGGTCGTCGTAGTACGCGGCATACAGGGCTACGCGCGTACCGGCCACGCGCTGCCACGACTGCTGCGCACGTGCACCCGACCAGCTGCGGTCCTGCAAGCATAATTAAATTATTTAATTGGTTGCGAAGATATAAAAATATAAAATATATATTAAACATTTACCAAAGATAGTAATTAATGTTGGGCACCATGTATGTTATATAGGTTTGTAGGTGACTCATTCGTAGATATTCTACCGGATAAAAGGGAAGAATTACGGAATTGACTGTGGAAGTAAGAGTAATTAAATAACGAATACTTTATAAATGTTCAAAAAGCCGAGCGCGTTGATGTCGAATACTCCTCGAATCGCTGTTGCAGAGCCTGCTTGCTACAACTAGAGTTTCTGATATTGTAAAATAGCCTACTCTAATAAGCGAATATGTAAGCACGAAAGTTGTAATAATCCCTTAAATAACAAGTTATGTGTCGTATACTGCCTTAGTAAAAGAGCTACATATTTATGAGTTCATTTTTTTGTATCGTATTTTTATATTGTTCCCATCATGTATGTTAAGTTTTACCAAAACCTGGCGGTCGTTTATTGGCAATTACACACCGATTATAATGCTTCACGGTTCGTTAGCCTTCATGGATGTTAGTAAGATGTCTATCTTTTGAATTCCTTTTCAGTCGTTCGGTTTTGCACGTTACAGTATTTTAAATAATCAAGTGGTAATTTTAGCCTTACACAATATTTTTCGATTACATGAAAAAGATGATATTTACGCTCTTTAGAAAAAAAACACTTATTATAACCAATATAATACCTGCTTAGGTATAACACTTTAAAAACCAATATGTTAAAAAAACAAGGATATTCCATCCAATACATCCCAGTCTCTCGAGTCTATTGTTCACTAAAACTGTAAGGCTCCTCAGTAACGGTACTCAAAATTAAATCACCGGTTCCAATGTCACGTACTGTAGTGATGAAGGTTTCTATTAGATGCTTACATTCCTGCGTGACTAGGAACGAGCTTTGAGTTTGCTTCTACGTGTTACACTTATGTTATTATCTATTTATTATAGTTAGAGGCCTGGCGCGATGGTTCAATATAAAAATATATAAAAAAATAATCTAGTTAGTATATGGATAAGAGACAACTAATTACAACTACTTCTGATTATATGTTACATAACATTGTGTTAACGTGAATGAAAGTACCTAATAATGGAAATTAACTTCAGAAACAGTTATCCTGAGAGGAAAACATAGATAACCTCTTCCATCCTTTGAGGTCGCAATAACTTTTTTTTTGTTTATTTAATTCTCGCTGCCCCCTCAACCAACTGGAGTAGGAACATGAGAAGATATAATATGAACATGGGTGAAGCTAAACAGGTGTGCCAGCATCGTAGCATGTAGCAATCAGTGGTCTCTGCCTACCCCCACGGGACATAATATAGAATAATCAAATTAAAAACCGGCCAAGCGCGTGTCGGACTCGCACATAAAGGGTTCCGTAACACAGTAGAATAAAAACGTCAAAAATATCAAGTTTCTTGTATGGGGACCCCCTTTACTTTTAAATATTATTTTATTTTTAGTATTTGTTGTTGTAGCGGCAACACAAATAGGTACACATTCTGTGAAAATTTCAACTCTCTACCTATTACGGCTTGTGAGATACAGCCCGCTGACAGATGGATAGACAGACAGACAGACAGACAGACAGACAAACGGACAGGCGGATCGGACGGAGGGTCCCGTTGGCACCCTTTGGGTACGGAACCCTAAAACTGAGACTCAAAATTACGAAACTTTTAAAATGTAACAAAACTCGTAACCACATTGCGCACGTAGTACGTAAATTATCTGGACACATTATTTTACTGAAACTATCAAACAAGTACGAGTGCTTACTTGGAAACAATAAAACTTTTCGTAGCATACAAGAAACAGAGCAGTCGTAAAAAATAATGATAGCAATATAGTGTAATAATACACCGAACGCGATACGTGGCCTCATTTCACACGGACCAAAATATAATTCACATCTGTGTAATCCGTACCTACTTGCCGATAATGCACAACTGTTCGTGTGGTGATTTCGAAATTAATGCCCTTATTTCCACGTTGTTAAGATACTATTATTTATAACACAATGTAGTGTCAAAGTGAATCATAACTTTAATATGATTATCACTTGCTTACGGTGAAGGAAAACATCGTGAGGAAACCTGCATGTCTTTAGCCATGTGAAATCCCCAACCCGCACTGGGCCAGCGTGGTGGATTATGGCCTGAATCCCCCTCGCATTGAGGGGAGGCCCGTGCCCAGTAGTGGGACGTTAGAAGGGCTAAAAAAAAAAAAAAACAAAAAAAGTGTCAAAGTAGTCTTAAATTTCTACCAAGGTATTTGAATATTATAAAAAAATCCGAAATTGTAGATTTTTGCTAACAGTAAATGTACTACAACTATACAACTAAGTACCTAATTTTTTTTTAAATTAAGTGCACGGTCTGAAATTCCCAAAAATGTAATGTAAACATACTAGTTACAGTCATCAGGTTTGTCTATTTCATCCAAATAATTGTTACGGAGCTTTGTGGCTTCACACCGCACTCAACATTACATAGTACCACAGGACATCAACATTTCAAACATTTAAATACCATTATAAAGATTATACTGTAATATAAAATTCATTTGTAGTTTTTGCCATATTAAATATCAATTTGCTATGTACGGACAAATTGTTTTCGTGACAGGAACGCTTAAGAATAAGATAATGATTATCTTAAGCTGGAATCGTCTGCGGCTTCGTTTGTGTAGACATTACTCTTGTACCCAGACTAGCCAGATCTAACTTAATGATAACGGGACAAATAAGTCTAAGGCATTTGCAATCTGAGTTTTTCAATAGTGAATTCAAAATGAAGTTCGAGAGTTAATAAAAAACAACAACCAAATTCTTGATAGTAAACATACCTATAGATGCCGGTTCTCTTCCTTTAGTAAATCTTATTTATTTTTCGTTGAGCTCATTTCGGGTACCTAAGTAACCCATTTTTTCTTTGACTTATCATTAGAACTGGTCTGAGTGATAGCAGCCACTAAAACATTGTTTAATTTATGTTTACACGACTATTTCACGGGCTCTGATAAACAGAACAAAGTTGGTCTGAGTTAACGTGGTACATTTCTGAGGGGTATAATGGATTCAACCGGTTTGTCCGAAACACTGTTCAACCACACAATATCACCTGCACATACGATTAACCCGAGTGATATTTTCTTACATAGTTACGCAAAGACATTACCAAGAAAGAGAGACATTTGACCGTTCAAAATATTATGGCCTACTAAACAGAATCCATGAACACAGAACAACTCAGTCGTTCGCGGAAAATACTGTTGAAAACGTCGTTATTGCCACTACGGCTCATATTCTGACTAATAACACGCATCAAAATGCTTTTAAGTTGATTGTCGAATTGCGAGTGCGTTACCAGATGTGTGAATTTCACTGCATGTAGTGATGCGATGAGCACAAGTTTAGTGATGGCAATGTTAGGAGGTACCATATCTGCTTCAATACAACATCAATGTAGTTACACTTTTCTGTCACACATGGTTGATTTATGTTGTCAGCAGTCCAAATGTGTGGAGCCACCCTTACGTACCTATATAATTACCTACAGGGTATATTTATAATTGCAATAACGAATGTTACCTAAGATTAGATTAGGTAATCAATGTGTGTTTTTATCTCGTTAATTAGCCGTAGTTATTAATGGGTTTGCTAGGCCGGTGGCGAGATGTATTTCTGTTAAATATGGGATTCGCTTCGAGTATGCACAGCTAAACCATTGAAAGGAATCGAATAGATGAAACGCAGAACAATGCTTTAGAAAAATTTTATTCTATTAGAAAGTCGCGTTTGGGGTCTTTCAGAAGCATCACACCAAAACAATAGTTCGAAATATTCACCTTTGGGTTTAATTGTAAAGTGGGAGTAGGCATGCACAGCTTTCTAGGCTAGTTCTTATTTTTTTGTTTATTTAAATACCTAATTTTATTTTTTTATTCACTATGTGTTAATGCCTGCCTGCTCACACAGCGTTGCTGTTTGAAAATGTATAAGTACAATTATTCTTTTGAAAAGAGTAACCATTGAGTTTCTTGCCGGCTCTTCTCAATGGTAGCAACATTACGAACCGGTGGTAATGCTAAAATATTGTTTATCTTGACTATTTATAAACGCTTTATTGAGCTTACATGAATAAAAAACTTTTGAGTTGATTTGATTTGTATATAAGTCCTGATTTTGAGACCTGTTTGAGACCGCATTGTCATCAAGAATGTTTCGTATGTTGAAACCATTAAATTTCAGTCGCGTTTGATTACCTACTTGTTAGCTAGCAGTATATTGCAAGAATTTTAACTCGTAAAGTATCCATACATTGTTACATGTACTCTGGAATAACAAATGTGTTTCTTATGTGTATAATTTTACACCTCGGTGTTCTATTTAGAATTATTAGCATATCAATCATAATTTCCTTAATGCTTAGTCTCGGTTGTAGTTAGGCGAGAAGACCGGTATAGTTTAATGTGTTGGCTCTCAATGTTACTGGACGAAACCGATTAGTTTATCGCAACGTGCTTATTATCTATGTGACTGTATCGCTATTAAACCAGCTAAAGTATTTTCGCGATTCCTCAACATTGTATTGCATCATAAAGTCGTCATATACCTCGAAGTAGGCAGACTTAAGTTTATGATTATTGTAATTGTATGATTATTTCATGATTATTCAAAACAACTTGAAACAACCTGTATTAGATTTGAATAAATGATATGAAATTTTAAAAAGTGAAAATTGGGTGAATTGGGTGTGAAAATTGAGATGAAATTAGTCTTTCATCTCAATTTTCACACCCAATTCACCCAATTTTCACTTTTTTAAATTTCATATCATTTATTCAAATCTTATATAGGTTGTTTCAAAAGTGCTTAATAATACCTACTTGTCTGGAGGAGTATCGGGCAAAAGGTATAAACAATCGATCGAAATTCGAACACTTTAAAATACGGCTAATTAAAAAATATGTTTAAAGAGATCTCCAAACGTTT
The DNA here is from genome assembly GCA_947859195.1 of Drymonia ruficornis. Taxonomy (NCBI): domain Eukaryota; kingdom Metazoa; phylum Arthropoda; class Insecta; order Lepidoptera; family Notodontidae; genus Drymonia; species Drymonia ruficornis. The sequence goes on from OX401918.1 coordinate 7,443,976, forward strand.
GGTGGAGACTTCGGGCGACCAGAGCGCTGGCACATATTTCGGTCAGCATATCAGCATTGCCATCCCACATGGCAATGCTGCCAGCGTTCTGGGCACCCTGCCGCCGGACATCGGAGGGGGATTGTTGGGCGATTATTATTAGGTAATGTACCTATAGGTTATTTTTTCTTTTTATTTTCTTTTTATTATTTTGTTGTACATATTCTTTGTATGTAAACAAATAGAAATAATTTAAAAAAACAGTAATATAGTACACTAAACATATCCTATATAAACTTGACACATTTATCGATCCGATAACTATCTTGTTTAACCTATGCGAAGCAGAGGAGTTTGACATAAACCACGTATAGACATCTAAGAATAGACATAGATATTATAAATTACCTATAGCATACACAAGAAGACTGTTCGTAACCAAGGAGTACTGACCTCGGCAATTTACCGGAAACGGAATCCTATCTCTATTTATGCATGCAAATATCGCTGGCCGGTCTATCGGAACTATTCTAGTGGTAATGCGCGGCTCTACGACTACCCAACGTAGCTTTTTATCATAATACTAGGTTTTCCTAAGGCTTTTTCTCATAACTTGGCCTGATGAAATAATGTATATGCGTTAACGACCGGATAACCCGTTTTTCTACATGACTTCAACGCTTTAACCATCGGGAGAAAACTAAGTGCGCAGCCTTCTAATCTTGTACTAACCGCTATAAAAATCGCGTTTGTGCGCGTTTCTGAGGTGATCACAGAGTTTATTACCTAATGCGATTCTGCAAGTTTGTAGATCAGCTAAGTCCTAAACTTCGCCTCGTCCTTTATAAAAACCTTGAAGACCTTACAGTGGCCTCGAAACCTGTTTGGTGAGTCCCGGGAAAATGTAATTTAACTACCCGCAAAGAATTTAATATCATGAAAAATATGGCCCAAATCTATGGAAAAATATCATCATATTTGGGTCACTAGAATGTTATTTAATTTCAAGAAAAATATGTTATTAAATACATTAGAAAACATTACACTTACGTTATAATATCCATGAATAGGTTTGAACACGTCTAAACATAGAACATTTTTTGCAATCACTGATGGTCGATTCAATTTTCCCAGGCAAAATATCTGTATAGAGCAACTATCGCCAGTGGCGGCATACTATTAGAAATGCCCGTAAAGAATATTGATTTCGATTTATTTTCCATTCGTGACCAGCATTCGAATAGATTATCGATACAAAACGAGTCGAAATAAAAGCATCTAAAGCGTGCAGTGCGGGGGCTATCGCTTTTGTGCGATACCCCACGATTCTAATCGCCGACAATTTGTTTATTGCTATCATTTTGTTTAGATGACGTGAGAGACAAGTGGCGATATGTTTTCGTGGCGATCTGCCGGTTGTACCACGTGCATTCCTGTGTATCTCTCTGTTTTGTGGTATTGATATCAAATGGTTTTGTAACATGTTTGTTTTTATTAAATCTTGAAAATGGTTTGTGTTTGCGGATTGAACATATGATACTGTTTGAGCAATATGATATAACTCGGCTCAATATGACACTTTGTGTTTCAGCAATCAATTAAATTATGGTTGTCTTTAATGTTCTATCTATATTAGAATATTTGGTGATTGCAATGATAGTTCGTAGTTTGATACTGATACTTCTTTAAGTTTTATCTTCAGTACTAAACCGAACCCGTATCTGTACAAGAGTTAAAACTTTTCAGAGATAAAGATGCAAAGATTTCTGACCACGAACTGATAAAATAAACACATGTTGTTTTAACTAAATTGTTTCGTGACTGAGATTCTTATCTAGAAAGGCATACATATGCCTTTCCAGTTAAGAATCTGGCGTCCTCATAAGTGAAGGTTTGCAGACTGTCATTACTAACGTACCATCACTATCTTTGGATCGAACAAATTATTGCTGTACGGTTTTAAATGGCAGGAAGATAGGAAGGTTTATAATTATTGTGACAGATATCTACCCAAGAAACACCGGATAACGACGAAATGGATATCTTAATTTGTACTCCGTGGGTATTATTTGATACCTTTGCTTCTTAGTGACAGCATTTCGAAACAGTGGAAGACTCTATTCTGACTATTCACAAGTTTATTTTATTGGTTTATATTAATAACAAATGATTGAATTTTGTCTATCCATCTATATGGCATTTTAGTTACATGATTTCAACACGATTCGTTTGATAGCTGACGATCGAAATTGGATGGGATATTTTATTGCTGTATTTGACTAAAAAATCTGTCTGATATTGATAGCTTGCGGTTTCTCCTATACCCGATTAGGAGTTAATTTCTTTCTCTCCATTACTCGTATCCATCTGTGGTCATAACGGGCTTTATAAATCGATGCGTGACTTAACATGGGAAATTCTATTAACGCTCACATCACATTTCTGACGACTGGATGTCGCATAACGCCGTGGCAAAAGGGTTCAGTGCAAAGAAATTGTTCAGTGCTGTTTTTATTTCTTCAGTTTCCAGCAAAGCAACGCAACACACATGGTTCTGAGTTTTTACAATCTCCACGTAGTCAAACGGTATCATTGCAAATCTAGAAGTAAAGGTTGGGTTGAGTTTGATTTTCGCATTAAGGACTGGTGGGAGGTGATGGGTGGAGAGCCAATTAACTGCAGCTCATATATGGGCTGGCTCAACCGTGTTAGTACCACCCTCACACAGAAAATCGGCGCAAAGTAGCTATTACAACTGAAGTTCGTACGATGAGTGAGGGTGCCGGAAGTCCAACAAACAACCATCCGATTGAATTATTGTCTAACATTTTTAAACGTTGACTGTAAGCTTCTTAAATTATATTTACTTTTTTTTAACAACGATGGTATAGGTGATTTGTCTAGTGATATAAGAGTCTCTCGTCAAATGAGGGTCTACCGGGTCTGTGCATGCGGCGAGTGCTCAAGCGGGAAGTGATGCTGCATACTAAGCGGGCGCGACAATGGTTGCATTTTCCTGCCGATGTGCTTCTCATCCATTCTTGTCTGCGATATTTGCATACACGTTATGAGAAGCTTTTGTTAAATCTGTAGGTAACGGCGTGTGCATTTGGTCAAAACTGTTTTATTTTGCAAGACTTATGATGTTATGTTTATAATTTGATTTACTTTACAAATGATATGCATATTCATTGAAGATCTCCAGACCCTTGTGATTACTGACTGTTATCTGACAATGTTGTAATTATTGTTGCATATAATAAATACCTATCCGTTGATATTTTAAACTAGATTTTAAGAAGATTATAATATTTTAGAATGTCATAAATATCCTAAATGTTTTTGTAAGACGATCGCGTTTTATAAAACGAATGCAGTCATTGACCTTAAGAATTTCGTAACACATTATACAATTATGACAGGTGTGGCCAATTTCCCAATCTCAGACATTAAACTTACTATTCTAGCCAGAACGCGACTACCGTTGCGAATCACTTTTATTGTTTTGTTTACCTCTCTTAGGAGTTCTTTGGTATTTTTTTGTATATAGTTTAGGATTTTACATAAGTAGTACCTAACTCACCGACACATTTTACAGTGTTACGTATGATCTCACACTCTGGTTGACGCAAGTGCCACAGTGTTTTCATGTCGTCGATTACTTACTACTCCCACAATAAACATTACCTATTGTATTACAAATTGGTTTGGATTTAGTCTTATATTACCTCAACGTTCTTTTGGACCAATTCTCTTTCGTCACTTTACGGAAAATCCGTCCATACTTACTTGTGCTTATGTTATTAAAAAATACCAAGTATTTATTCTCTTACGCCCATCACACGAAGTATAGTTGTATTATTCAACTCATTCGAATTAATTAGTCGGATCCCTAATACACATATCAACGACGGCTGCAAGTGTTATTTGCATGATAAAAACCTATTGTTTAAAATAAAATAGTTTATTGCTACGGCTCCCCAGCGAAATATGATGATCATAAATTTAATATTGGTTGAATTTTAATTAGTTATATTCACCTACGGGAGTGGTCGGGTAATATACGACTTCTTTGCATGTTAATCGCTACCGGCTTTATTATTTTTTATTCGTGTTTGTTCTCATAGTTTTAGTATTGCGTCATTTATGTCCGGAGAAGAGATAAAGTAAGCAATATTAGCGAGATGTATGACGACATTTATGTACCTTTCAGGGGTTTGTATTGGTGTTTGTCACAGAATGGGTAACAATTTATGCAAACATTATAGAGTTCTGTTATGGAGAGAAGATTTAGATATCACTTTAGCTCTGTTTTATAGCACTTTTTATGGTTTATCTGTGATTTTGTCTTTTAATATAAAATACTCATACTGAAGGATTCTTAATTTTGTGCTCCTATATCGTAAATCAAATCACCTGACTGTTTACACGTTTGAGTAAAATTATTACTGACAATTCAACAAGACTACAAACTGCTGTTAAAAATGCTAACAATATGCGGTATCCTCGGGAAGGCTGGCAGTCGGTCACAGGTCACCGGCGTGGGCCTGTCCATCTCCGCCTGCTTGCCCTCCGAGTAAGCCACGACGGTCCTCATCGTGGACATCCCTCCCTCGTGCCTTCGTCTGCCGCGCCCGAGCACCCCCGTGTGCCACTCGTTCACGCTCGCCATCCAACTCACGCAAAACAACGTCACACCGGCCAGTAGAAACTTCACAACACGCATGAACTTCCTGTTAGTCATATTGTTTTATTATGTCATCAGGTCTAACTGAGCAAATGTTTAAGAGTCCTTAGGAGGTGCGGCGGCGGAAATGCGCGGGCGCTGGCTTGTGCGGGTGGCGCGGCGCGCATGCGCTCCGGGCGCGCTACCATTGCGGACTGCGCCGGATCAGCTGATACGCTATCAACAATGCATCCCCGGCGGCTAATCGGTCTAAACAACGTGAAAATCTAGTTTTCTATACCTGTTTTGTTTTTTTCTTTTGCACGAACACATCTAAGCGGGTTTCTATAAAAGTCTGGATTGAGGCAATCTCACGCGGAACAAGAAATTTTATAGCGAGTCGGGCTCGCGGACTGGTCCTGGCTATTTGTTTAATTGCGTAGGATCGATTATAGATGGGATGCAGTAATTATTGGTATTCTAAGGTATACCTATCCGTGGGAACTGTGGTTTCCATGGATATCAGGAGATGCAATCCAAGTGCCGATAATCTATTTTGTGTATCAAAAAATTTCACGTCCTAGCTTTCTGCATTAGCGTCTAGTACTTCTGCATTTACGTTCATTTTCCATTATAGGTGCTTAGTGGATGTTATATTAATCTACATATGAAAATGAAACCCTGAAACATTTTTGACTTAAGTAATGATTACCTACATTTAATCAATTACTATGTTGACAACAATTTCTCCAACCGTTGAACTCGTAAATATCTTAAGACAATTTAATAAACACATCATGTTTTAAATGCTTTTTCAATAGCTTTCGATTACATCTGGGGGTCATTAATTTGACATATGGGATAGCTACTGTTCCGTTTTGTAATTGGACGCCTACGTTCGTTCGACTACGAACGATTAATGAGGGCAATAAAGTAGCTTGTTTCAATACTTTATGCTATTGGTTGAGACATCACTCTCATGTGGTATATTTGGGTATGGTCGCGTGCATCTCCATGGTAACATTTCCAACATAAGCTAGGCTCTCTTTTCTATTGACACCCGTGATTGAAAGAGATCAATGTTGAAAATTCACTATGGACTTGCAGATGCCCGTATGTATATTGCAACATAGGCAAATCAAAACTATATGCTGCGAACCTTTGTAAGCCTTATTTTGTGCTCAAACATATTATATAAATAATATTGTACCTATAGGAAGATTAATGTATTCCAATCACGCATTCAATTAGTTATTTCTAGTTTACATTTTTTAAATAAAATTGCTAATCACCGTGCACCTGCTCTTACCTCCTTGTTAACCAATCATTTTTAATCCTCTATAAGATATTATCATAAATTGATTCTAATTTGTTTATACATATTCCACACTTTACATGATTTTAATATGCTTCTTTATATGGCGGTGCGTGGATCCACGCGAGACATAATGAATTTTCTATTGCGTCATCCTAGTCTGGACCCTCTTAACAATTGTCCATTGTGAAACTACTGGTCTCTAAAATGACCTATCTTCGTGAATTCTTCTTTGTAAATCGTAAATTCTTGGCGGTTATTGTCAGCCAGAGGACTGCTTTTTACGACTGCGAAGAACTACACTAGAACAAGAACAAAGACAAGAACACACACAAGAACTACTTACACAGAAGAATTCACGAAGATAATATTAGAGACCAGTGTTTTCGCAATGGACAAGGGTTAAAAGGCTCGAGGCTCAGGCTAATATGTATAGTTTTGCTCGCAAGTCTGCTAGATTAAAAAAGAACATTTGCAAAGAAATATTAGTTTTATTATCCGCCATACGGTCGGGGTTGGTGAGCACCGGGTGTAATCAAGTGGAGCATAAAACGATTTCCTGCGCTTTGCGACTGAAGAGTTTGTTCCCACAACGACCGGCCTATTGAGGTCTATAAAAAGTTAATTCTGCGTTTGTGGTTACTGGCCAGGTGTTAAATTACCATAAAATAAATAAACATTACTAATACTGTGAAATAGTGTTCTAAGCTACTATTGTTTTTTATCGCAGTCTGTTCATCATACCTAAATCTAAATATATAAGAATCAAAGTCCTGATTGACTGACTGACTGACTGACTGACTGACAGACAACGCACAGCCTAAACCACTGATCGTAGAGACTTGAAATTTGGAGGGTGGGTTTGTCTTGATGTGTAGAGGTGTACTAAGAAAGGGTTTTTTGAAATTCAACCCCTAAGGGGGTAAAATAGGGGATAAAAGTTTGTATGGAAGTTCGTCATTTTTGAAGTTAGAATTATGAAAATTGCTGATTAGGTGTCTTTTGAAAAATAAGAAAATATGGGTTTCAGGGTTTTTGAAAATTCAACCCTTAAGGGGGTAAAATAGGGGATAAAAGTTTGTATGGAAGTTCCGTCATTTTTGAAGTTAGAAATATTTAAATTGGTGATTAGGTGTCTTTTCAAAAATAAAAAAGAGTAATTTCAGGGTTTTAGAAAATTCAACCCCTAAGGGGGTAAAATAGGGGAATGAAAGTTTGTATGGATGTTCGTCATTTTTGAAGTTAGAATTATGAAAATTGCTGACTAGGTGTGTTTTAATAATGAAAAAAATTAGTTTGATGGTTTTTGAAAATTCAACCCCTAAGGGGGTGAAATGGGGGGGGGGGGTGAATTGAATGTTTATTGAAATTCGTCATTTTTTAAGTTATAATGATGAAAATTGTTGTTTAGGTTTCTTTTTACAAATAAAAAAGATTAATTTTAGCGTTTTGGAAAATTCATCCCCTGAGGGTGTAAAATTGGGAATGAAAGTTTGTATGCCGGTACCGATTCGGGCTAATCTCTGAAACGGCTGGACCGATTTTGACGGGACTTTTACGGGCTAATATGATACGGGATCCGGGATATCCGAGATACGGGCTCCGATATCTGGGATACGGGATCTGGGATCCAGGAAACGGGATAAGGCTCCGGCAAACGGAAGCTGGGATCTGGGAAGCGGGATCCAGGATTCAGAAAATGAGATCCGGGATATGGGACCCGGGAAACGAGATCCGGGGTATGAAATCCGGGATATGGAATACGGGACCTGTGATATTCGGGATATGGAATACGGGACCCGTGATATCCGGGATACGGCATCCGGGATCCGGAACATGGAATCTGGGATCCGGGGAACAAGATCCGGGATACGGGACTCGGGAAACAAGATCCGGGATATGAAATTAAGGATATTTGATACTGGTTTCACGATATCCGGGATACGGAATCCGGGATTTAGCAAACAGAATCTGAGAAACGGGATACGGGGTCCGGGATCCAGTAAACGGGATCCGGGATACGGGATCCGGAAAACGGTATCCAGGATCCGGGCAACGAGATCCAGGATAAGGGACCCGGGAAACGAGATTCGGGATATGGGTTACGAGATACGGGATCAGTGATATCCGGTATACGGGATCCGGGATTTAGCAAACAGAATCTGGGAACGGGATCCGGGTACGGGGTTCGGGATACGGGATCCGGGATCCGGGATCCGGAAAACGGGATCCAGGATCCGGGCAACGAGATCGAGGATCCAGGCAACGAGATCCAGCATACGGGACCCGGGTAACGAGATCCGGGATATGGGATACGGGATCCGTGATGTACGGGATCCGGATAACGGGATCCTTGATCCGGGATACGGGATCCGGAAAACGGGATCCAGGATCCGAGCAACGAGATCCAGGATACGGGACCCGGGAAACGAGATCCGGGGTATGAAATCCGGGATTTGGGATACGGGACACGTGATATCCGGGATACGGGAACCGGGATCCGAGAAACGAGATCCGGGATACAGGACCAGGGAAATATGATTCGGGGTACGAAATTCAAGATTCGTTATATCAGGGATACGGAATCCGGCAAACGGAATCCGGGAAACGAGTTCCGGGATACGGGATAAGGGAAACGAGATCCGGGAAATGGGATACGAGATACGGGATCCGGGATCCGGGATGTGGGATCCGAGATCCTGAGAACGGGATCCAGGATCCGGGCAACGAGATCCAGGATACGGGACCCGGGAAACGAGATCCGGGATACGAAATCCGGGATATGCGATACGGGATCCGTGATATCCGGGATACGGGATCTGGGAAACGGGATCCGGGACCCGGGATTCAGAAAATGAGATCCGGGATACGGGACCCGGGAAACGAGATCCGGGGTATGAAATCCGGGATTTGGGATACGGAACCCGTGATATCCGGGATACGGGATCCGGGATCCGGGAAACGGGAAACGGGTTTCAGAAAATGAGATCCGGGATACGGGACCCGGGAAACGATATCCGGGATACGAAATCCGGGATATGCGATACGGGATCCGTGATATCCGGGATACGGGATCTGGGAAACGGGATCCGGGACCCGGGATTCAGAAAATGAGATCCGGGATACGGGACCCGGGAAACGAGATCCGGGGTATGAAATCCGAGATTTGGGATACGGAACCCGTGATATCCGGGATACGGGATCCGGGATCCGGGAAACGAGATTCAGAAAATGAGATCCGGGAACCGGGATCCGGGAAACGAGATCCGGGATACAGGACTAGGGAAATATGATTCGGAATACTAAATTCAGGATTCGTTATATCAGGGATACGGAATCCGGGAAACGAGTTCCGGGATACGGGATCCAGGAAATGAGTTCCGGGAAATGGCATACGAGATACGGGATCCGAGATCCGGGATCTGGGATACGGGATCCAAAGAACGGGATCCAGGATCCGGGCAACGAGATCCAGGATACGGGACCCGGGAAACGAGATCCGGGATACGAAATCCGGGATATGCGATACGGGATCCGTGACATCCGGGATCGGGATCTGGGAAACGGGATCCGGGATCCGATTTTTTTATTTAAATTCTGCGCGGACGAAGTCGCGGGCAAAAGCTAGTAAGATATATTTTGAAAGAAAAAGTTCAAATGAAAAAAAAAACATGTTTTGAGTAGGTTATTTATTTTGTTGATATTTTAAATGAAAAGCTATTAAAAGGTACATAAATCTGTTTTATTCCAGCATGAAGGTATAGCCATGTTTCGAGACATTATTTTTACACGACTGCTCAAAAAAGGAGTACATGCTTTTTTACGCAAGCTTTTATTTCTTTGGCAAAATCTCACTTTTTCACTCACACACGTTACAATAGAAAATAAACTTATGATATCACCTATGCTCATTTTCTAACCACAATCCACAATACTGCATTGCAACACAATGGCAATAAATATGAAACATGCGTAGGTATAATAGAACGCGTATCCCAACGGACACTAGAGTTACCACCAACCTTATAACTATGAGACTTTATATTCTGGGTGTACACACGTATTTTCTTATCCCTGTTATATCCCATTTTATGTAACCAATATAAGCATCTTATATTAGCCGGGACGATTTGAAACCATAAAGCTCTTCTGAATTGAAACATCTAAACGAAGACCGCTGGATTCAATACCGCTGGATACAATTTTAATTAATGCTAACCTGTTGAGGGAATAAGGTATCTTTATATTAGCTCCCAAAGTGGCATGTTAAAACTTGCCTAATTGGCAAACCCGAGCTCGGTCTCGCGTCAGAGGCGAAAGCGTTGCGCGATTAAGTTTGAATTTAACTCGGCTATATAATTTACTAGCTACTGCCCGCGACATCTTCCGCGCATAATTTATAAAAAAGTAGCCGATTTGCTATTCTAGACTATAATCTATCTCTGTGCCAAATTTCATCCAGATCCGTTCTGGCGTGATTGAGTAACAAACATCCATCCATACATCCAAACTTTCAAATTTATAATATTAGTGGGATAAGTCAAAGTAACTGTATGTCCACTATAGGACAAGACAAAACCACAACTATGTGTATGTAAAGGCTGTTTACGACATTTTCTTCGGGCGGGAATCGAATCCGCAACCTCCCGATGCAGTAAACTAAGCGGCGGCTCGCTCTCAATCCACTACGCCAGCGATCGTCGAATTTGGTCTTTGTTTATTTTCTATTCGGTACTCGATCTCAATTTTCCGTATTTTGGATTTGGCAATACTTGTGTTCACATTGCAGCGGGGCAGGCCTGCTATTGAAATGCGCGCACTATCGTAGCGTGCGCATCTCGTTCGTTAGCCGTATGCGCGGATGCAGCGCGCGTCTATTGAACCCGCTATCGGCGTTAGACAGCCAATAGCCATCCCCGCTGTGCTGTTACCGCTTTTATTTCCCTTGCAAATAGCAAACGCATTAAGATTCCGAACTAAATGTAGTAAGTATTTAATTAATACTTCTCTTAAATTTTGTGTTAAAATATGTGAAAATTCCATTCTGTTTTACTCCACAATTCTCGCGAGAGTGGATTCTCAATTTTCTGTTTGACAAGTTTCTTTAAGGGCTTGTATAAACATCAAGTAGGTAAGTAAGTAACTATATGCTAGCTTTTTGGGCACCTGCCATTTTCATAATATAATTACCAAACCTAATAAGGAGAACATTTTCATCATAATATGTTGCCCTAGACTAGATCGTGCGTCTGATTCTTCCTTACAATGGAACGGTAAAAACTAGAACTATTTTAATGCTAAGCAATTTAGGTACTATAATACCTATATTTTACACTTAAGTGTCCTTTTGTATCTATCTTAGTCAAGCTGATGCAGTAATTTTTACGAAAAGATATTGCCGTTGAAAAATGCTCACTGTTTTTTTCTCCCTCTCTCTCTCTCTCTCTCTCTCTTATAGATAAAAGGTATTAGAAGGTGTGGGTCAGAGTCGTGGGTCTGTGCATTGTTAAAATCGGTTTAATTGGGCGTCGTGTGCTGCAAATTGTGTGCGCGTGGTGAGAAAGTGGTGGCGCTCACGACGCGGACGGAACGCGGACTTCTAACACTGCGCACAGATAACCAGGGTTGGCAGACACCAGCACGGTAGGGTCAACTTTGAAAATTAACCTGACCATGGTTTTTATAGGATGCGGTCAGGCACAATGTGCGGTTGAAATCGTTTTGATAGGTAATTCCTTGTGATTGTGTCTCTCTGTGTGTGATCATGCATGAAACGTAATGTATTTCATCCCACATCTTAGGGCCTACACTATTCTTAGATAGAGTTTACTCACTAAATGAATTTGACATTTTGACAATTCTGTGGAATAACTGTCAAAACTTAAAATATATTTGGAGAATTAACTTATTAGTTGTGCTTCTCACTAGATAGTAAATTAGATAGTGATTAAGATTTTGTGATTTTTCAAATAAAAAATAACGGTCCGAGTTATAAATACCTACTAATATTAAATTTAGTGACAAGTGTCAACCCTAGTATCGAGAATGCGCATACTACACGGACACCTTAATTGGACAGGTTTTGTGTAGTGCTAACGCCCAAGTGTATTAGGTACGTATGGTAATGCACACCATAGAACAATACTTGTTAGGAATTTAAGTATTTTAAGCTCATACTGAGTATTCAGATTGTTTAAAGAAAGGTAAGTGCTCAAGCAATCGTGCGCAGCTTGAAGTATTCGATGTTCAAATGCTACGATTTTATCCATATAATGAAGACATGTTTCCAGAGAATGTTGTAAATAGTTATTAGCGTTTAAGGATCTAGCAAGTTAATTAACCTTGGCTTAATAATCTAGCAAGTACTTGCGTAAATATTTTAGTTAATTAGGTACTAAGTATTTGCGGGCAGAGTGTATGGGTTTCCAGTTCTGTAGGTATATCGATGGTTTCAAGTTATAACAAAGTATGCAAATAGGCTTCTAAATAAGAATTTAACTTTCTCAAGTTTTGATCTAAACCACCCTAAACATTTTGACAGTAGACTAGCCCCTCAATCCCCTTCGTCACTAGAAAAGTTTTAGAACGGCGCAAATGACATCACCATGCATTAGTTCCATTATTTATGAACAGCAATGGTGTTTAAATTATATATCAACGGTGAATAGAGATATAAGACTCTCACTGTAATGTAACTTAATGTATAGTGAGGTTATAAATGTCTGTGATTACTCGCATCTTTGGCCATTTATTTATTTCATAATCAGAATGGTTACTTTTGCGTAGGAGACAATTCTCATTTTAAGACGAGGCCCGTAAACAATAGCAGAAATGTTAAAGTGATGAATCATGTATATTACAAAAAAAGTTAAACTTGTTTTAAACGCGTGTCTAGTAAAATTTCCCTTGTTAAATGAGACTATCGTTCCTCGGTAGAAGATATGCGTAGGTACCCAGTTTGAGTTAAACCGTTAATAATTATGAACAAACAACGTCAAAGCTTCAATGGGCTCGCAAATGAAACATGCGCAAGCGCCGACGGCGAAGTTTAAAACTCCGTAAATATTCAATAAACTGTACATCCATTCTCTGCGCTTGAAGGTACACAAAATATGGGTCCCGCTAAAAGCACAAATGAAAAGCAATGTATATTTATTTGCACGCAATTCAGAAATAAATAGCTTCGTAAAGTGTACCAGAACATTAAGCCGAAGTCGCCGTCCGCGGTAACAGAGAAAATGCCCTGTGGTCAATATAAATGGAATCTACAATGCGGCACTGAAAGCTCGTTACTGTGATGTGTGGGCACATGCACTTTGAAACATTTTAACATTACTCCGCTCAGCGTTAATGAATTGGTACCTGTAATTAAAAGGAAATTAACAAGTGATTTTTACGAGGATATTACAGTGCGATTACAGTACTGAACACAACATAATAAAGCTGGAGTTTTGTCAAAGGAACATAACAACTTTTCTTTTGTGTTGTGTTTTGTGAAAACAAGAAATAAGATAACAACAAATAGTCATGTAGCTATGAGTTATATTCTTAAAGACTTGACTAGCTGGACAAGAATTAACGTAGAATTACAGTAGTGCTCCAATATCAAGAAATATTGATATGATATGCCGATAACGCCTATTGAAATAAAACCTTTGCACTTACCTATTCTTACTTACACGTTCTAGTTCTCGTGACTTGTTGACCTACATATGTACCTACTTATTTATGCACATATTTGTGCACTGTTGTTGACTTTTAAATTTAATCAGTCATGCCGGCTTAATTTCTCTTTACATTTACTTAAAGTTAAACAAAATATTTCATACCTAGTAAGATTGCTTTTAAAAATATTCCACACTGTTAAGATCGTTCGCCTTAATAAGTCTGCATAACAATGCCGTCTGTGGGTGTAAAATATAGGTAATCGATATCGAAATATAATGACGCATCCTTGTAACATTTCGAACAATAATGTTCATTGCAGCTTTAAAGTAACAACACCCACTCTGACCACAAAATGGATATGGGTCGGACTAAGTTGCACCGATCAAAAAAAAAAAAATCCATGAAACGAGAGCTTCAACGGATTCTATGGCGTCGTCTTATTTAACGATTACGAGTTGATTGCTGAACATACATCGGTAAGGGCAAAAAGTGCGTAAAGAGAGGTTTGAAATGGGACGGTACCTTTTTGCGCGCGCCGAGGTTGCAATCTCAATAAACCAATTTAAGACGGGTCTGCTAGGCCACGAAATAAGTAATACTAAAGAGCGTGTAAGTAACCAATAATTTATTTATGCTAATGCTCGAAATTATAAAAAATAATGTTATGTTTGTAATTCCTATAAATACGGGCTATCTACGGTGAGTGAAAGGATGAGAAACATACCTACATTACTTATTAATTATAGTACGTACCTATAACATGAATATAATTGAGTTGGTATATTTAGGTGTACTTTAACTTCGTATTAACTAAGAAAAGTAAAGTTACGTTTCTCAAAATTGTTGTTGCATTAATTATTTTAGGTTAAGCATAACAAATGCTTACCGTTTAAGTTTGTATCGAAGCGAATTCGCTCTGTGCCGCGCGTTTTATGGCCCACAGGTGACATAGGGACGTTACTTTATGCGCCTTTGTTACGGCTGCCACCGACATGGTATAAGGCCATGTTGGGACCATCTAAGGCTTGCTTTATGTTATTATTTCGGTCATGGCTGCCCAGCTATATGCGTTTTTCGTGAGATTAGCTTTTATGAGTTTATTTTGCATAATTGTAACATTTCATGCATATGAGAGCAGGAAGTTTTATTGCTATGTACCTACGTGGTTTGTTATAGTGAGTTCATACTCTGTGGAAACGTAATAAAACAACCGCTATTATCCATTATAGCCGGGGAGGTTGCTGGCTTGGAATGTGAGCTGTGACTGTGCATTATATAAATAATCTTGGTAGATTTATGACAACTTCAAATCAAAAACGGACATAAGTCTAGTAGGTATATGGCAAAAATACTGATTAAATTCAGGGCATCTCTAAATAGCCTACCTACTCTTCGTGCATGGCAAATGTTATTAAGTTTCAATGTATAGAGGCCTTTTTTAACAAAATGTGTCAGCACTTATCTTACAATAAGTAGGTACATATAGTGATAAAATCCCATCTTATAATAAAATAAATATAGTTATGATGATTTCAGTGCTATAAATTTCATAGGATATTGTCGGTCGCACACGGCGTCGCCTCCACTGTGTAGGATTTACAAAATAAATTTTACTTGTCAAAAATATTGATCAACAATATGATACCTACTGTGCATATTAAGGTAACCTACTTGAAGAGTTCTCAAGCGACGGCTTTGTTATTTAAACTACTGCTTATTGGCTGCATAAAAGCTATTGAATTACGGATATAGCACATCTAATAGGCGTACAAACAGTTTAAGTAAACAGAAAGCGTGTGGACAGTTGCGTGGGAGTTAACTGTGCGACACATTGTTCGTATTATTAGGTCATGGGGTGCGACCACAGAGTAAAGACTAAAGAAAGAGGTGCCCTTATTAGATATATGTACCTATGGAAAAAAACGTGGTCATTGTTTTTTCATTTTCATTGTTCTATCTACCGGTAAATAGTTGAACCACTCGGTTCGTTTTATGTCGATGTTGGTACTAGGCCGACCACTCGGCCGAGTTGCTTAGGGCCAGTCCCCTTAGTAATTGGTCCATGGGTGCGACTCTGAACGGCGCGGCGCCTTGCGGACGCTTGTAAACTAAAGGCTAGGGTTAGCATTGTCTATTTTTCAAACACCGTGCTGATTGAAGAACAATTTCGAGGAATAGAGTTGCTTTTGATCTAGTTCAAATTGAAAAATACTTTAAGATTTCTACTTTCTTGACTATTTTTTATGTTTATGAAATAAATAAACTTCAATTAGAGCCGAGTTTACCTAGACACACACAGATCTTTAAGTAGTAACAGATTGTTTGTAATAGTGGTAACAATTGTGGTACTGCTCTAACGGTATGTTTAATGCCACAACCACAATGGATTGTAAAACTGTGTGGATCTCGGAATTATATCAATTAATGTATTTCACTATAACAACAGTCAGAGAAAATTTCGTTAAAATTATTATTAACATCAATAATTATAAACATACTACCTTTACCGGTAGTGCAAATTGTCGTTCGTTGGTTATAAATATCCAATTATTTATATTCATTGTCTTCATAACTCTGTATCCATGCAGCTTCCTATACAAAGTCATACCAATTACAAACTTTTCCAATATTTTTTTGGTACCTACTTCAATTTTACTGAGATTCACAAACATCTTTTTATTATGAACAAAAACGCGTATTAAAACAAGAGGCAATCTTAAAAGTGCGTTAACATAATTAGATGTGATCTTGATGGATGGAGTGAGAAAATAATGTATTAGGTTCTGATAAAAAATGCGGGCATTGGTAAATAATTTCGAGGTTGTTGATCTCACAGGAAATTGGCCTGCGTTGTTAACCAATCATTATTTGCTTCATTGATCTAAATGGCTTGGCGGCTTCAATTGGTAAGGACTGGATCTTATTTTAAGAGTAGTCTCAAGATAAATGGTTGGCCGCCTAAATCACAGCAATTTAGCCTCTAACAACGAACTGCAATCAATCTTGTCATTAGTTCATGTCAGATTCGACTGTTGGTGTGTGTTCATGAGTACCTATAGTAGGTGAGGTTGATGTGGTTCAATGGTCTTTGAAAACAAGTGATATAGGTACCAATGCCTCCATCTATCATCCTATTGTAAAGTTACATACTTACTGCAAAATCCTATAGGTACTTTGTTACCAGGTTTATAAGTTCCAAAAACAAGCTTACGTACATTCCATTAACTACAATTTTTTTTTTTTTTTTTTATAGCCAAGGATGGCACACTGGCAGACGGTCCACCTGATGGTAAGTGGAAGCCGCCGCCCAGGACATCTGCAACTTAAGGGGAGCAGACGCGGCGCCGACCTTTTAGGGACCTGTAAACATGCCTTTTGAAGAACCCCATGTTGTAGTGCATAGGAAAGACTTCGGGAGGGAGACCGTTCCACAACTTGCACGTGCGCGGAAGAAATGCTCGCGATGCACGTACATTTGTAGGATACCAGGCATCCAAGTGGTGTGGGTGAAATCTCTCCCAACGTCGAAGTGTGCGATGACGGAAAAGTGACGGTGGCACCAACTTAAACAGTTCATCAGAACACTCCCCGTGGTACAGACGGTAGAGGACGCACAGAGAGCCAACGTCTCTCCGGAGACTTAAGGAGTCTAAACCGTCTGTAAGCAAGGGATCGTCAATAATACGAGCAGCCCGGCGTTGGATGAAGTCAAGTGGAAGGAGGCGGTACTGAGGTGCACCAGCCCATAGATGGGAACAGTACTCCATATGGGGACGGACCTGAGCTTTATACAATAAAAGCCGGTGTCCCGGTGTGAAGTACTGCTTCGCTTTATTCAGCACCCCGAGCTTTTTAGAAGCTAACTTGGCTTTTCCTTCCAAATGGACTCCAAATTGGACTTCGCTCGATATTTCGACCCCGAGGATCCCAATGCTTTTGGAGATATTTAGGGGAGTGTTCTGGAACCGAGGCACTGGACTAAATGGGTTTAATACATAGAAATGTAGTGATAGTACTCTTTGCTATATTATGGGATGATTTAAAACCCCTTATTGATTGCTATGTTGTATTATAACTCCTGTGGAAAATATCATGCTATAGCCCAGTGCCAGTGCCAGAGGCAGAGCGTTGTCTGTCAGTCAGTTGTTGGAATTTCATGTCTACATGAAAATGTCTATCTTTACACTACCATTCATAACGATCAATGTGCCAAGTCACATTTGTGCTAAGTGAACGCCCGTGGGCTGTCAAAACAAATTGCTAGCTCTAATCTGCGCTTGCGATCGCAATTTGTAGCGTGGCCACTGTAATAACTCGAGTGGCTTTGATTAAGGATACCGGCGTTTTTTGTATCGTTTTTGCATGTTCATGTTTTGATTTTTAAAGTAAGTTGTAATATTAATTAAACTTACCTAAAAGGATGACGTAAACAAGACAGTTGAAACAAAAAAATAAATTTGGGCTGCTATTACAAACCCGAAAGCAATAATCCGCTTCGGGCTATGAGTTCTGATACATTTCTGCAGTAAATATTAGTGCCACGATCGCGAATGAACGTTTGAATAAAACAGATGGTCCAGGTTTGTAATAGGTCCTATTATATCTAAATCACAAAGGCACTTAATAGGTAACTATAATTATCTGTCTACGAAATATTAAGTACCATGGTAGGTTTGTAAATCTCCAATATTACTGAATTATTATCTTCCATTTATAACCCCAGCAAAGTTTGCATCCATTGAATCATAATATAAATCCATATTCTGCTAACAAATACTCATATAAATGAAATTCATTCACTCCCACAATGTTCCAGGACGTCAGATTTATTTTTACTTTATCGCTTGACATTTCCGTTGGCATTGTGCTGCCCACGCGTGGACTTAAAAAGCAAATGCATGTTGGAGCGGCGCCTGCGACAAAATGCGAATATTTTATGTAGGGTGAGTGTCACTTCCCTTGCGGTCATGGTATTGGATGCCTTTAAAGGACAGTGTGCCAAAAAAAGTACCAATTCGGAGCACTGAATTAAAGAATATACCTACAAACGTATACACGTCTCACAGATCTTTCTGGCACGCTGAGAGGATCGCTTTTATTAAAGGATTATATTCTAGGATTGAGACTATTGCTTTTATTAAAATCTATGGATGTGACTGATACTTGATACACCCATTTATTTTCAATATTGTGCTTTCTTAAATATTGATAGATCTAAATCGTTGACAATCACGGGGACATAATCAGTGTTTCGCAGAAAAACCTTTCCATGCAAATACAATTACTTATTGAGTAGGTTTTGAAGCTGCCTTCGGCCTGTGCTTCGGCAACTTGGCTATATGCATAGTTATATTGTTGGCTAGCGACAATTTCGTATCTCAGATAATACACAAGCTGTTCAGATTTGAAGTTTGAGAGTGACCTATAAGGACACGACTTTGTTGTTTTTTAAAACAAAAGCAAGTCATACATCCAATTCGTCGTTCATTCCAATTTCCTCTCGAATTTTATGGACCCTAGAAAAAATCCTTTTCCTGTGAATCCTTAGTTAGATTTACGACAAAAGTACCCATGGCTAGCCTTCGTCGTTTAACCAGAGTCGTAAAATTATCCTCTCAACGGCTGGCGAGCTCGTTAGCTGTCAGTCTCTAATAACTTGAAATGCTCGAGTTAAATGGCATGGTTAGTTTCTGTTTTGGAGTGATTGCGTATCATGTAAAACCAATTAAAGGACGACAGCATTAAGTCTATCGGTTTGTATAATATATATACCATATATACCATACTTATACTTATCCTTCAGAAATGTCAAAGAATTTAGTTTCAGATCGACGTTAGCCATCAAAATGTTTCAACAAATAAATTTCATATATTTCTGTCGTAAAGGTTTTAAAATCTTAAGCCTCTGTCTGTACCGGAGTGGTATGATAAAATGAGAGGTTATTACAAATCTGGAACATTTTTTTCGTTCGTTCAATCGTGATTTTGAAACTAATTTACTATGGACATGTGCCAAAATTCAAAATTCGAAGTCCGTACGATACGGAATATTGCTTTCGTACCGGGTTCGTAACCCGGACACAAATATGGCTAAGAAGTCTTTTATTGCTCTGCAAAAATATAAGACTTCTCAGGAGTTCTCGGTTCAAACGGTCGCATAATCATATTTTAGAGATGAAATTGCGCTGCAAATTGAAAGAGTCGTGGACTCGTGAGTGTCCGCGGGTGGTGGCGATGCCCACCTACAACGCCCCGTAGCGGCTCATAAATTACGGAACCCAAAGCTATGAAAATATATCTACTCTTGATTTATAGGGTACATTGTAAATGATAGAGGTCATGTGTCACTTACAGTGACAAAGACAAAACTGTATAACCACGTTTAAAATGTAATGTTTAACCTGTTTCGAAGAAGGACCTACCCAAGCACGTGCCAAGCTCCACATAAAGGTTGTAGACCAATAAATACTTCGTTTGTTTTCAACATCGACTTAAACTTATGTCGCGAGGAGGCACCCACCGACAACCATTTACAGCAAATGCCCTCAAAGGAATGATAATAAGTACAATTGTAGCAGAATCCACTTGGAAATCTTGTGTGTATCTTGTCACTTTGCAATCACATGCATCAGTGCGCATCAATCGGAGTGATCGGCGCGCACGCGCAGCGGCGACGGCGTCCGCGACAGCTACCATTTATTTACCGGGTGGACCCGCGCATTCAAATGTCCTCGCCTGATAAATTGCTCCCGATTTGCATATAAAAGGCCGGTTAAAGAAACTAAAGCTCAGATCCAGGCTTTGTCTTTATTGAGCCCGTTTATGGGAACATCGATACCTCCTATTGCCGCAAAAACCGAGCGAAGAGTCCATTTTAGATATCGCCGAGTTGCGCGAGGTAATTTATTGCGTCGAATACCTTAAATGGACTGTTCTTTTTATTTTTTTCTTTCCACGGGTGGTTGCTGCCTGTTAATTAAATGAGTTTTAATATAATTATGCGATTTTTTATGGGACGCTTTTTGAACACCGTGGGATTATAATATTTGTTATAATGATCTATTTTGATACCGTTATATGCACACAATTATTATTATATTATGCACAAATGGTGCATGACATCCGTTCGTACAAAAGGTCTTTGTACTAACGTACTTGCATGTCTTGAATTGAAAGACTTACGTTTAGGTACCTACCAACGTAATTCTAAAACTACTTCTGCCAAGAGAAGCGATACGAAATAGTCATACTAATGTTGGAGTTCAATTCGGTCACCGCCGGGCTCGCCGACATTCGAGCGGTCATTTATAAATTCGCGCTTCATTTCAAGTCGGAAAGGCTGTGTATTTTTTTAAAATCCTAAACAGGTGCCTTTTATGCTACCATGAACTATTTTAAAGCTCTACCGCTTTGACTCTATTTCCATGAATCCCTTATTTATCCGAGTCTATAAAACATCTGTGACATCCTGATAGAATGCTGCGCTGGCGCTTATAGACCGAGTATTGAACCGTCTAACCCTTGAAAGAGAAACCACTTTTTGTTGAGCTCCTATCTTGCGTAACTTGCTATAACTTTTTGTCCTAATACCTCAACTAGTTTCTAGTCATACATAATTAATTGTAGGTCTCACTCGATATTGAACTCTGGTCATTTGAAATAAGAATTATTAGAAGTGATGGTTAGTTAGGATTCTGGTTTAGGAGTTAGTTCTTATAATTATTTAGGTATACAATGTCTATGCCCTAAGACAGATTGATAAAAAATGCTACCAAGCCCGAGTTGCGTTTCATAATGTTTGGTTTCATCACATGCATCTTTATTAATTCAGTTATTTTGTTCAGATCTAAGATTTTATAGCAATTCTGAAAATAAATTGGGGTATGTAAATGTATTATTTTAGTAGATATGGTACCTTCTTACATATCCTCAATCAAAAAACTTGTGTTCAACGCACCACTACTTGCAGCGAAATTCACACATCTGTTATTGCTCACTTGATGAGCCGTATTGGCAATACCGACATGTTTTCAACATTACTTGCCGCGAGCGAGTGAGTCGTACTGTGTCCATGGTCTCTGTTTAGTAGGTAAAACTATTTTAGAGAGGCACGTGTCTTCCCCTTTCTTGGGTAATGTCTTTAGGGTAGTAGGTATTTGTCAAAAAAACCTTACTGCAAAATTAAAATAGCTTAAGGTATGGTTGATTTGTGTTGAGTTTCCCACTGACCCTTTGATTATAACATAAAAAACTAATTTAATTCAAAGATTCAAAGCGTTTATTTTGTTAAGGCCTACGGGGGCACTTACAAATTGACATTTAACATTATTTTTTCCTTAAATTCTACCGCCGGATCGGAAGCGCGACCTCGACTGAGAAGATCCGAGAAGAAACTCAGCGGGCTTGTCTCTTTTACTTTGTTTTTTTTTAATCGCCACTAATATTTTAATACAATATGTTTTGAAAACTATCCAGCAACTATTTCCACAGATATCGTGTTTACTCAGGGAATGCTAATTTATAAAAAAAAAAGTACCTGCCAAGTCAGACAAGTAGACCTGATGCATGCACCGCATGGTAGCTCTTTGTGTTTTTTTTTTAACTTCATACCTACTAGACTACTCGCCTAGGTTTCGCCCCTTGTAAAGTAAGTCAGTGTGAGCGGAACTTTTTAGGTTTCCCTTTCAATTTAATCTATTTCATGACCACGGTCTCGGCGTTTTAAAAAAGTACAACCCGACATTCACACGCTATGTTATTATAATTTTATAAGAAAAAAAAAACTATGAGTGGGTAACCTAGATAAGTACCTAACTTTTTATTAAAGTAGCCAATAGACGTGTCTACAACATGCACATGCCGCGCGAGGCTGCTCACCCACATGCCTCGCGAAGCACGACGTTTGCCTCAGTCGCATGCCGCGCGAGGCAAATGGCGAGGCAACTGACACTCTAGACAGGGAAAGGTATACCCCATCAATCAGTTTGACACGTTTGACATCGTTCTGTCTCACGACTGCCAAACTAGGCGAGGCAAATGTGAGTGCTCAGGTGAGGCAGGGCGCGCATTTGCCTCACGTGAGGCAAGTCAAACTTGGCGAGGAAAATTTTCCTCGCGCGGCATGTGACACTTCTGGACGTAGCTATTGAAGTTTTTCTTAAAAGTTCCCATCTTTTTACTTTATTTATGATAAAATTTAATGAAAACATAGCTATTGAACACAGTAGATAATTTATTACAAATTTCAATTTTATTAACAAAGAAGTTTATTATTTCTGTAAAGTATCAATGTTTATTTTTCGACCTCCCACTTTCATGTTAAGGCGAAAATATCGTTCAACATCGAAAAATATGACACTTTATTGCCAAATTTACAATAGGTTTTTGTTAATAACTGTTACGTAAGCACTGTAAATAATGGTAGAGTTTTCAGGAGCTTGGGTCGAAAAAAGCGCGTTAAAATCTTTGACCCCTAATTTATAGAAACTTATGATAGAGTTACACTGGCATTACAAATCACCTTTGCTCCTAGAAATGCTTTGTAAAACCATTGTAAACTGGCTAAAATTTTCAATAAAGCTGGCGGTTAATATTTGAGAGAGTAATGATGATACAAGCATATACAAACAAAAGCATGAAAATTTTATACATCTTTATCAAAATATCTCTAATTAATGAAAGTCTTATTTATTTGCTGCTTACTACAAATACATATTATAAATAGATCCTCGCCTTAATCATTTAATGTATTTTTGTAAGTAGGTGGGCTCGGGCGTACGCAGCGCTTTAGGCTATGCAACTCAGGCGCCGACGTTCGTCATTGAAATACGTTGCCATTGTGAGGCGCTTGCTGAATAAATATTTTCGTTAGCCTACCACCCACCGCGGCTCGCACAAAGCAGTGATTGATCCTTGAAGGGCAGAATTAAATGTATCGATGCGGACTGTCCGTTCCATCCTATTTGTATTTATTTCAGGCACAAATAATCATTTAGTAATTGGCTTGGTCGGTCCGGCTGCCGGTTGGCTTTTGTTTCCTGCGGTTTGTTTTGGTCTTATGGTAAATTGGAGAAATAAGGCTATTACAATGTAATGGGTCATTATGTAATATAGACTGACCAATAATGATAAAAACAGTTTTGCGGTTATCTACAAAACAAAAAACAACTCGGACTTTAAAACTACAAAACAATAACAAGAAGATTTTATTCAAATAGAGCTTTAATGGCATCTAATATTTAAGATTATATGTATACGATTGCTGAAGACGTAATATTTCTCTAGAGCCATAAATTTAGTTTTATATATTTCCAAGTAGCGACGAAAGTAATAAAACGTTATGTTACAAGGAGCTTGCACGTGGTCGTTTCATTTGCTATCATTAGCCTTACATGGCTAGTTTAAAAGAGTCTCACTAAAGGGTCTGACATATGCACCACCAACTTGGGGGATAACATTAGCCATGAACGATACAATTTAGAACAGAGTAGGTAAAGCTTGTAAGGCAGCTCTTGACAGTGGTCTTTTAACAAATTTATGTCCAAGTCCCTGTCCTGCCCTTCATTACAATTGCATATCATTATGTCGCCACCCAACCTATAATAACAATGTATTGAGATATGTACCAATAGGGTTGGGCAACAATAGCTGGAAATTGGAAAATGCATTTCACCGCGGCTTCACAACAATCGCACTCTATAAATCCTCATAATGGTCACGAGTAAATTTGGCAAGAATCATTATTAAAAATTCTTGAGAAAATACCATAATAAACATTTTAATTTCCCCATCTCATTTGCCAGACTTATTGGTCTATAATTAGACCGGATTTTGAATACAAATCCGGAACTATATCCCTAAAAACCGATAGGTATTCCCATCCCTACAATACAGTGCTTTGCCGCGTCTCTGGACGTCAATCACATGCGTTTTTGCCGCAGACCGTACAATGATTGCACGTCATAAATCCTCATTGTTGACGCGACATGATAAATATGCATAGTGTAGCAAATGAACCGGAATATTGCAGTGATTTGTGGCCGCTCCAGGCAGGAACCGGGTCCCGATTAGGTTTTTCATATGGAGATTAGACGGAAAAAATGCTAGTTAAATTTTAATTTGTTGCCTCCCGTTGTCATAGAGATGAGAGATGTTGAGATGTATCAAGAAATTTACTTACCACCAACTTTATCGAAAGCCAGCGATTAGAAGTGCTAGCATGATATAGGTCCTACTAAATTACATTTTAAATTGGCTTATTATTTTTATTCTGGTGTTGCGTTACATACAGAGGCAGGTAGCGTGCGCTTATAACCCAGTTATTCACACATACACTGCAATATCAGAAAAAGCAATTAACGATCATTATAAACATTAACTTTACAAGTTTTAAATAGAGGGTTGTTGGACATTACCCACTAACGACGCAACCGATTCCAATAAGAGCGGACATTAAAAGTAACATTAAAAAATCTGTAACCTAATCATTTCGCGATCAATAAACGAGTCGAAGATAATTTAAAACAAAAATAGAGCAAGAAAGATGCGGGCGAGAGCGAAAATTATAGGTTAATTTGATGCACTTTGCTGTAAAAATTACTATAAAACCAGCCATAATTAGACCATGGTGTGGAACTAATGGTTGTCCAGGGTGTTCTCATGATAGCTCGGGGGTGTTTTTGAGATCCAGTGGTAGAGTTTCCAAAGACCCATATATTAGTGCGGCCACAAAACCGCGTGGAACCAGTTGGTAATTACGTCGACATCGCTTTCGCACGGGTGCGCGTTTTTCGTGTCGTGTTATTCGTGTCACGCAAGTAGCGAATACTCTTGTTTGTAACACCATGACTTTAGGGTTCCAACAGTACTCACACTTATTTTTTCGTCGTGAAAGGAATTGAGTGGTCCCGTAGCCCGTAGGTAGGTAGGTAGGCACCTAGTGCAAAATATGTATCTTTTTAAGGATGACCTCTTGCATTGAGCTGTGGCCCGTGCCCAGAGACGTTAAAAAGGGTTTAAGAGTATTTTATTGCATTTTGCAGTGTAGATTTACTTCCTAAGTAAGCATTACTGAAGTGCTTAAAACCCTAACGATCTACACTTATACTACAACATTATTATACAGATGATAATAATTTGGAGTGAACTCATGGTAAATGACTCTACACCATTGTAGACTAGATTATGATACTGCATTATAATGCCCCTCTACAAAACACAGGCAAAACAGAATTAAAACAACTTACCAATTGTATTTCACTGGCTTACAGAATATGAAATATTGTATCGAGATTCACGTCGACCGGCAAAGGTTAAGCGCGTTCCGCATGCCGCTTTGAGGAAGAAATATGTACGACGCAGGCAATAATAATATATTCTGACAGGGCCTGATGTAGGGCCGGTGCTGTAGACTTAATCTTTCCATTTCCATTGACCTCAGAATAAATCTTTCCATCTCATTGTCATTCCTCGGCCGCTGCCTACTTTCAACGAGATATCTGTAAGGTTTTAGAAGATTTATCCGTCAATAAATATGAAATATGTTAGAAAATGGGCTGTTGAGATTGAATCTCCTTGTTAGGGAAGGTTTATTGTTATACGCCTTTGATAGGCTTGATGTATCGAGCCTGCAGCAGGTTCTAGGCGCGCTGAGGTTATCTAATTCTTGTTAAGCTGATGTTGTAAACGGCAATGTTGGCGTTGAAGGAAGGACGATAAATTATAGTGATAAAATCACGGAGAAAGATTTAACAATGCGTAGTAGAGGATGTCAAGTGGTAGGCAATGGCCGAAACTTCATTTTGTGGTAAAGCACAACGGTGTAAAAGACTTGTGAGGCGAATTGCTGTATTTTTTCTGAGCCATTTCATTTCTATTAGGTATAAATGTTACTGTTGTTTGTTATGTAACATACATCTACTATGTCACTAACATCAGGGAATGAACAAGTAGGGAATTTATGTGACTAAGGTTTCAAGCAAGCGAACGGCCTACCCAATATTATGCAGCAACCACCGCCTATAGATGCTTGCAACACTAAAGACATTGCTTGCACGTTGCCGACCCGAAGGGAAGTGGGACAGAAGGGAGGGTTGGGGCTTCCGGATCTCTCAATCATCATACGAAATTAACGCAGCTGTGATAGCTACTTTACGCCGATATTCCGTGAGAAGGTGGTACTACCCTGATCGAGCCAGCCCATATATGAGTTGCAGTCAATTGTCTACAGCTTGGCTCTAGCACCAATAACCCAATAAGTCTCCAATGTTTGTCCAACGCCGCGGTCTACCTTGCGAGATAATAACGACGTTATATCTCAGTAGAATGGCGGTGATCATAATGCCTATCATTATTGCCCACAGAACCGTAAGTATCATTGCCCACTATAAGCCACTGTGCGTATAACAGACGACCCTACTTTGATACATTACCTACTAGAATTATCTTGAAAATCTTATGAACTAATATTGTGTATCAGTGGGCTCGGCCCTAAATCGCTAAGCCATTGAACTGCCATTGCTATTGAGCTGCTATAGTGATGGACCAATCAGGATTCTGACCGACCCTGACCAATCAGAGGGTCGGTCACTATAGCAGCTCAATGGCAGTGGCTAAGCGACTTAAGACCCTGGTATGGTGTAGCGAAATGCTTGGGGCAGTAGGACTAACTCAGCCATTAGAAGAGGCGCAAGAATAGAGTAGGTATCTAATAATACACATGTCACAAAAAGTTTAAGGTCGCTTATAAATTCTCCTCGAACCTTTTAAAAAAAAATCTCAAAACTGTTTTATGCTGTGTGGTCCCGAGTCTTGGAGTATCAACTGATGAGTAATTGAATACTTTTATGTAGATAGAGCCTTATAAGCTCAGTTCGTAAGGTCCACCATAAGGCTCTTTTGTTAGTATGAGATAATCTGCATAATGAATGATGGACGCAAATAATTTTAAGATGAAACCATTTAGATAGAGCTTTATTGTTTTAAAAGGTTCGTACTGTATGCCATAAAAGCATTCAGAGGAACTGCCGAGTATACAACAGTTTTTGTTTACGCATATTAGGTATATTTCTTAGTAAACAAGAAATGATGATAGCTATGGTTTTTTAGTTCACCGCTCATAGCCTTAATTTTAAATAATACTAGATCTATTAAAGGTTATTAAATTCCCTATGGTTGATTCGTAACAAAAAGTTTTAATGTCTGGTGCAGACTAAGCGCACAAACATTAGAATGCGTTTATGGAGTTAAAATCGACCGATAACAACCGGACTGACAGTACCAAATGATATTATTTTTAGTTACGTCATAGTGAAATGTTGATTACTCCTTCGTTGTACTTTGCAAAGTGATCCAAATACTGTGGAAAAAAACTTTGGGACGTGGGTACATTTTACTGAAATATGTGTTTTATACCACTTTAAGTTTTAAATTAATTTATTTACCAATTTAAGATCTCGTATACTTTCTATGTTTCGATCAACTAAACTCTATTGTTACAAGTTATTACTACTTTTTGAAGTGCAACTTAATTTTTTGTCGAATTACATAATGGTGGCTGTAACTTTATCGAACAACCTGAACGAACCGATCACACAAGCCTGTGTCTTAGGAACAGTCAGAAGAGTAAGGTACATACAACTCAAGAGATAGGGCATCGAGATGTAGAGATTTCGTTAGCGACCCGTTCTGTCTGTATAGGACATAATTTGACGTGGTCAGGTCTGACACGAGGCGCGCGGCCGCGGTTAGCCGGCCTGTTGACCAGCTATAGCATTAATATCGGCTGACAGCTCAATTACCTCCGGCCCGGCCTGGACCGGCGGGGTTGCTAGCACGTTACATATTCCAGGAGTTTAACTTAATTTTGTATTTGCTGTTACCCAGTTTTGTACCTAGTTTGTATAGTATTTTCTCTAGGGTCCATGTGGCTATCTTAAAAGCACTTAGGTACTATTCAAAGATAAGTTCATGATTTGTCCAGAATTAGCGATTTTTAAAAAGTATGGATATGGGACAAAAACCACTCTAAACCTGCATGTCTTTAGACATGTGAAATCCACCAACCCGCACTCGGCCAGCGTGGTGGATTATGGCCTCAATCCCCCTCGCATTGAGGGGAGGCCCGTGCCCAGCAGTGGGACGTTAAAAGGGCTAAATTATTATTATTATTATGGATATGGGACTGACTAGGGTTCAGAGATATAGTGTAATTCATGGTTAAGTTTCCTGTAAGATTTTACCACTTACATGCGTAGGTATCTCAGTCGCCAGTTCAACCTATCTACTTAAAAGTCACGTTGTTTTTAAATTATACTTATTTTTTTCGTGCACAGGATTGCAACTAGCAACACCGGGCACTGCAAAAACTTTGATTTGTGCACCACATCGCATTACAATAACTTCAACTTGTCTTGTTCGTGTCAGGTGCTTATCATAATCGTCGAGAGTGGCAGCCTCCATTCTGTCGCTTTATTGTGTTTGTAATTGCATTTATTTGTATCTTGAGAGTAATGCTCTTATTGTAAATGGGAATTAACTGGTGAATTAGTGCCTATACTATAGGTACGAAGATATGGCGAGGAGAGCGCCTTAGGTATGTTTCAAGAGATCGGTTAATATGAATTGAGGTATTAAATTATGTGGTAGATTCTATTAACAGGTATTTAATTTTTATGTACCTATCCTTAAATCATGACTAAGGTTAAATGATTTCATGGGAAACATTATGACCATCAATTACTTTTCTGAATAGTCGAGTCTATTGTGGTCAAGTGTCATATCTTTCTTTAGTCTGATCACACCTCCTTAGTTTATTTTTCTCTTGTGAATATAATTGATAAAGTGTTTTTTATTTCAGTGACACCTATCCAAAGTTAATGGAACAAACATTTTGCTTAAGCCCTCTATACGGAGCCCTCCCTCACCGATCCTCACAGTTAACGCAAGTATTCCTAGAGGGCGTCTGACTTAAAACATTTATCACGGGGTTTTATGTTTAGTACCTACCTATATAATATTCTATCCCCTATCATATACCGCATATGTGTCCTATACCTAACTACAGTACCAATTCACTATATATTTTAATGTCAATAAAACAGGGTTACTTATCTTTATTTGTTTATCTACTTATGTAAACATTCATATTAATAAAATACATAAAATTTAGGAGGTTCTAAAAATATAGTAAGGGAATTTGTAGATATAACTTAAACAATTATAGAGAGGGACCCACCACTCACCCTCGGAATTGTCAACCTCCAAAAAAATATAAACCAAATTAATTGATTGATAATTAAGAGAGGCCAACAAGACCGAACTCCCTGTTAGTCGAGAGTATGTCTGTCATGAGTCATGTAACTTAACTTACTAACCTGTATCTAAACTGTGATGTTCTCAAATTGTATGATTAATTTTTATCGTGTCGCTAAAAATAACTTACCTAACGCTTAAAAAACTTTAATAACAAAATTGCACAGACATTTTCTTCATTTCTTAGAATTAGCGTATCTTTAAACTGCGCTATTTCTAGTAGTTAAAGAGAAATAAATTAGAAGAATCAAGTTTTCTCATTGCAGTGCTGCAATTTCTTAATAAGCCTTAATTAAAACGGCGTCGAGAGGGCGGCGCACGCCAGCGCCTCCTGATGTATTTAAAATGAAATAACAACCGCATGCATCCCCGCAGAACGGTGCTCCGAAGAATTTCCTGCTTCATTTATTCATAAGGTTCACTGAGACCTATGTTGGTATAAAGGTTTTTTATGCGGCCTCTGGTAACATTACTTGATTGGAACCAGGATGAATTAAAATTTTACCGAGAATCAAGGGAATGAAGGTAATAAGGAATGGGACCAGAAAAAATATTAGGTAACCTACCTATACTAGATACTAATTTATCGCGACTAATTTATAATGTAGGATTACGCTACGGTGTTATTACAGAAACGTTAAACTCGTTTAAAACTTGTGTCTAGTCAAATTTCCCTTGCAAATTTTGACATAACTCGCGTTTATCTCGTGTTTTTTTTGCAATAACGCGGATATAGTTTATATTACTTTCGGAAATAGGTAAGTACCACACATCGCTACAGTGGTTCGGTGATATATTCTATGTGAGGATTTCTCTATCGATGTAGTATTTAGCGACCGCATACGTCCACCAGAGAATGGGGTACAAATCAATATGCGTCGTTTCGCCCGCTACGCTGTCGGCAATCGTCGGTTTTAATTTCACCGAACGTCAATACGCAATGGAATATGAAGTGCCATCAAACGTCAACTTCATAGGGGGCAAAGTTATATTTGAAATCATAGATTAATAAAAGTTTTGCGCGCGCGTAACTAGATACGCTTTAAAAGTTATTAAAAAAAATCGGCAACATATAATCGTCACGGTAGATGTACTGATATTCGTCGACTTTGGCGTAGTATCAGTTGCCGTATTTTATTTACTGATGCACATGCTCTATCTAGTTTAAGCGCCTTCGCGGAAACCAAAATTAATCTATGTTTGAAATATTTTTTTTTAAACAAAGCACAAGTTCATATTATTTTTAGTATTTAAATAAATCTGAATACCTCCAACTCATTTCACACTCGCCAATACTTTTAAGATAGGCTTCTTCCTTCGCATGAATCCAGACTTATAACCTAATTTGAAAGATAAATCAGGTAATTACTTAATCTTATGACATCTTAAATAGAGGAGACATCTAAGTTGGTAGAGATAGTTAGTAGATACAAAAGAATTATGACAAGTAATGCAGCGAAATTATTCGAACAGTAATTTCCCCAGCGATGTTGCTTGATTGAGATTAAGGTGGCCGAGGAGGCGATCTGTCCGGGAGTTAGAGGAAAATGTGCCAGGTACATAGGTACCTACTTCCTTTCGCATAACTAACATAGAAGCGGTGTTAGATAGCGGTCTAACCAAAGGTCTAACGCAGGCTTTGAACCCAATGTGTGCAGGTTTGAAATCACGGCTCGTACCTTTGAGATTTTCAGATTTCATGGGTAAAATCTCATTTGCAATCAAGATTATAACAGTTTTTCTTAAAATATTGATTAAAATATATTAAGACTTCATCGCCATTCATTATCAGCACTTCAAGTCACCTAGACTTATTTTACTAAAAGCTGCTGAATCTGCTTACCACTTATATACTACTACCATAAAACATAGTGCTTTGGTACTAAATTCATCTCTTTCTTGTTAATGTCTTTGTGCATACAATAATTTTAAACTATGTCGACAACCAAGCTAATAAATTTTACACTTAATGACGCCCCAGGTACTCGTGTTAAAGAGTTACAGTGAAATTGGGCACACTTAATTATGCACAAGCAAGCCCTTCAAAATAATTCAAATGTCTGCCAGAGAAGCGTCCCGTTTTAATAATTCATAAGGCTTTTGTGTCATGTCACAGCTGGCCACAGTTTGGTATAAACTTTGAAGAAAATCTGAATCTCTGTCCGCTCGGCTGGACATGATTTCCATCTGATGATTTTGTGTCAAAGGGTTTGTTGCATTAGAGAAATTCTTTGAAGCTTAGCGGGGAACTGGGGATGTCTGTAGCTATTAAAGTAGGTAAGTATTAGTCTTGCCAGTGGATTGGGACATATGAGGATCTTTAGTTGCACTTATGTTATTGTTATTATATTAATGTTTTTTTTTATATTTCAAATGTAGGTAATTGGTTTCGACCGTTCTTGTTTTAAATAAGTTGAATGAAACGTGTTTGGCATGAATTAATCATATTTTTTCACCAAATAAGTGGCTATCTAAATATATAAGAATCAAAGTCCTGATTGACTGACTGACTGACTGACTGACTGACTGACTGACTGACAGACAACGCACAGCCTAAACCGCTGATCGTAGAGACTTGAAATTTGGAGGGTGGGTTTGTCTTGATGTGTAGAGGTGTACTAAGAAAGGGTTTTTTGAAATTCAACCCCTAAGGGGGTAAAATAAGGGATGAAAGTTTGTATGGAAGTTCGTCATTTTTGAAGTTAGAATTATGAAAATTGCTGATTAGGTGTCTTTTGAAAAATAAATAAATATGGGTTTCAGGGTTTTTGAAAATTCGACCCCTAAGGGGTAAAATAGGGGATAAAAGTTTGTATGGAAGTTCCGTCATTTTTGAAGTAAGAATTACTTAAATTGGTGATTAGGTGTATTTTCAAAAACAAAAAAGAGTGATTTCAGGGTTTTTGAAAATTCAACCCCTAAGGGGGTGAAATAGGGGAATGAAAGTTTGTGTTTAGATTTCTTTCGTGTTTTTGGAAATTCAACCCCTAAGGGGTGAAATGTGGAGTGAAAGTTTGTATAGGGTGGTCGAGTTTTGTTATTTTGACGGGAAAGGGGAAAACGGGGTCAAGGGATGTTTTAATAAGTCATCCATATCTCGATATTGGTTATGATTGCTTATTTGAATTGATCAGACTGGGGTTTCCGTATTTTTAATCATTTTGACGAGAAAGGGGAGAGCGGGGTCAGCGCATGTTTAGTCATCCATATCTCAAAATTGGTTATGATTGTTCATTTTAAATAATCAGACTGGGGTTTCAGCGTTTTTAATATTTTGAAGGAAAAGGGGAGAGCGGGGTCAGCGAATGTTTAGTCATCCATATCTCGTGATTGGTTATGATTGTTCGTTTTAAATAATCAGACTGGGGTTTCAGCGTTTTTAATATTTTGAAGGAAAAGGGGAGAGCGGGGTCAGCGAATGTTTAGTCATCCATATCTCGAAATTGGTTATGATTGTTCATTTTAAATAATCAGACTAGGGTTTCAGCGTTTTTAATATTTTGAAGGAAAAGGGGAGAGCGGGGTCAGCGAATGTTTAGTCATCCATATCTCGAAATTGGTTATGATTGTTCATTTTAAATAATCAGACTGGGGTTTCAGCGTTTTTAATATTTTGACGGAAAAGGGGAGAGTGGGGTCAGCGAATGTTTAGTCATCCATATCTCGAAATTGGTTATAATTGTTCATTTTAAATAATCAGACTGGGGTTTCAGCGTTTTTAATATTTTGAAGGAAAAGGGGAGAGCGGGGTCAGCGAATGTTTAGTCATCCATATCTCAAAATTGGTTATGATTGTTCATTTTAAATAATCAGACTGGGGTTTCAGCGTTTTTAATATTTTGAAGGAAAAGGGGAGAGCGGGGTCAGCGAATGTTTAGTCATCCATATCTCGAGATTGGTTATGATTGTTCATTTTAAATAATCAGACTAGGGTTTCAGCGTTTTTAATATTTTGAAGGAAAAGGGGAGAGCGGGGTCAGCGAATGTTTAGTCATCCATATCTCGAAATTGGTTATGATTGTTCATTTTAAATAATCAGACTGGGGTTTCAGCGTTTTTAATATTTTGAAGGAAAAGGGGAGAGCGGGGTCAGCGAATGTTTAGTCATCCATATCTCGAAATTGGTTATGATTGTTCATTTTAAATAATCAAACTGGGTTTCGGCGTTTTCAATATTTTGAAGGAAAAGGGGAGAGCGGGGTCAGCGAATGTTTAGTCATCCATATCTCGAAATTGGTTATGATTGTTCATTTTAAATAATCAGACTGGGGTTTCAGCGTTTTTAATATTTTGAAGGAAAAGGGGAGAGCGGGGTCAGCGAATGTTTAGTCATCCTTATCTCGAGATTGGTTATGATTATTCATTTTAAATAATTGGGGTATAAGCTGAGCTGAATATGGTAGGTACTACTTCAGTTTGATCCCATAAAAAATCATTTCGTAAATCAACACCCAAAAGGGGGAAACTAAAGGTAGAAAAGTACGGCAGAAAAATATGTTTGTACCCGATTGACTTGAAACTTAGTATGCATAGGGTAGGTGAGGGAGGAAGGGGAA
This sequence comes from Drymonia ruficornis, assembly GCA_947859195.1. Classification (NCBI taxonomy): domain Eukaryota; kingdom Metazoa; phylum Arthropoda; class Insecta; order Lepidoptera; family Notodontidae; genus Drymonia; species Drymonia ruficornis. Next base: position 7,478,471 of record OX401918.1, read on the forward strand.
GACGTAAGGTAGGGGGAAGTGGAAGGGGGAGGGGAAAGGGAAAGGGAAATGGAGGGGGAGGGAGCAGAAGGAAGAGAGGGGTGGAAAAGGGGTGGAGAAGGGGAGGGGGATTTGGGATTTTGGCTCTATATACCTACCTACCAAAACACGCATTCACCGAATTAGGTACCGTGATAAAGTTTGTATGGCACCAATAAAAATCGTGAAATAAAATTATTTATATAAAAAAGCAAATACTGACTTAGAAAAACCCTGGCGCACTAAAAAGTACTAAAAAGTCTTAAGTCACTTGCCCGGTTTTTTTTTATTTTGAAGTCTACGCGGACGAAGTCGCGGGCAAAAGCTAGTTTAATAATAAATAAAAAAATAAATAAAATATATAATAGTGGCTATTTATCTATTTTTATTTAATTATTCTGGTTTTCAGTTACCTAACTTCTCATGAGTTAGTCTACTACGTAACGTCAAAATACAGTGCGACGAATCTCGAAGTAAGTACCTGCCTCATTTTATGACATCATTAAAATCCGTAGACCAATTTGCTGATGCTTAGCGCAAAAAGATTTCGTTTGCAGCGGTCCCTAATTAAGTTTAAGTAGCTAAGCTATAATAGTAAACATAAAACTTACATTGTTCTTAGTTCCCTTGTGTTAACTGCGTAGTGAAAGGTTTCCGCATGTTAGGAAAGCTATAAAACGTGCCAAATTACCTACTTAACTTCTTAGGGGGTCTCGTGCTTAAGCTCGATTACGTGTTTCTATAGTTAGAGGCATTCGATTAAAATGTTAAGAATCTTGTAGTAAGTTGGTAAAACTACAAAACATCTTTTAAGAGGGTACATGCGGCTGATGACAGCTTCGGTATGGAAAAGGCGATGACACGTTTGTAGCAAATTTAAGATATTTATTGTATAACAGTAGGTAATATCAATAACCCTAAGCGCCGCCATACACGAACTGCATTTTGCTGTCGGAACCGACAGCTCTATTGCAGTTGGTTGCAGTCGACAGCTCACGACTGTTGTCGTCAAGCAGTCAGCGGGCTGTCGCGAGCTGTCGGTGCGGTCGACTGCAACCAACTGCAATAAACATGCAGTCCGTGTATGGCGGCGCTAACGCTCTCCTTAACGTTCACTCCAAACCATGAAAAGATCAGATGAATGGTCAGATTCATCGGCTGAACATGCGAAATCCAAGATTTCACTGTCTCACTTTTCTCCATACAAAAGCTGTTCTAAAGATTAAGGTAGGTTTAAGTAAGTAGGTTTTGCCGTCTTTTCTGCCATTTGTCGAGTGCGATAGTCAGTAGGGACCGCACATGGGCGGGTGATAAAATCAGCATAAATTCTGTCGCGGTTTCCACTCACCTAACATGTACTTAAGTAACTTAAGTTATACGTACAAATGTTCACACGTACCTACGTTCGTACTGTATTTTGTTGATGCGTGTGTAATGGATTCTATTATGCTAATACATAGGTATGTACCACAATGACTAGTTACCTCCCTATTTATTTCAAATTATTTGTTATCTACAGTAGGTATATGTTGCTCATTATTCAGAGCATGCCTTTCTAGGCTTTAGATTTTCCTATTAAAATTGTGGTAACGAATACTGTCGATTTAAAAAATATTTTTTATAAAGTTTTATGTTACGGAACTACTCGAATGAGCATAGTCAAAGATATTAAATAAATAAAATGGGTTGTAATCGCTATTTAAGAGGCACATAAAACCTTTGCTAATTGGCAAACCTGGGCTCAGTCTCGCTTCACTGATGGACGCGTTGACAGTGTGGTTTAGCATAAGGCCATATCGGGTGTTTAGTTTAAATATGACGAGTTTCTTCATAAACCTTGGATAAAGATAATCTGTATTATTTTTTGCTCTGAAAATGTTGGCTACGCTAAATATCATAATAATAAAAAATACGGACGTGTTTGTCATGTGTGATTGAATCCACGATGATTTGTTTGCCGGATTGAAATTCATTTTGACGCTGAAAAAAATCCACGACGTGACCGACATGGAAATCCGACGACCGTCGAGATGTTGTTTTCTTTGTGGGTGCCTTTCAAAGCTTCCTTTTACTTTTGTATTTCCCGTTTGATATTGGATCCAAGAATGATATATTTACGAAACATTTACAATACCTACAGTATTTTTAGCTTTCGATACGATGTAAATAATGATGTTAAAATTATGACTGGATCTTCATAATGGATGATTTTTTTTTAGATATTAGATTATGAAACTCAACCCTTTATATTCTATCCCTATCCCTTTATATTTATATTCTAATATCTAAAAAAAATAATTATGTTCATGTTTTAAGTTTCTTCACATGAAAAGTTCTGCTCGAATATTTATCTCAAAAAGTGGATTTTTCTAACAGAACAGTCAAAGGTCCCCGAGAAAACGTACACACTGTAGACAACCATCCCAGAAACCATTTGCACTATGACGACCTCTTAAGAACCTTCGACTTCCGTGCCAAGCTGTAAACATATCAGCTGGAAGGAGCCGCCATTTGCATGGCAATTACACCCGGAACGGAGGCATTATCATTTCAATTGTGGGGATCTCTGCATTCGGCCAGTAACACCTCTCGCTCGTCGTCCCGGTTGATTTTAGAGCTTTACAGCTCAAAGAGGAGCTTTGTAAGACGTGAATTGGCTTTCAAGCATTCAGTTACTTTGTTTCCTTTGTTGTTCGGATGAGAAACTATTTTATTTAACATCTTCCATCGATACTGGTAGGATTTTAGTATTATACCTACCTACTTACTAGAATATAACGTGTGTTTGAAACGAGCAATATCTTAGGTTTGCGGGATGCACTTTGGACCACCATAATCTTCTATTCCTCACTTAACTTCAAGATATAATAAATACTTATTGAAACGGTATGCCAGATTTTCATCAAACATTGTTAAGAATTAATTTGTCGATACTAGCTATCAATTAAAAAAAACTGTTCAACAACACTTCATTAAACACAATTTGAAACCCTTCTTTGTAAAACGTTAATTACTCCTCTTATACAGCTTATATAATATTATGATAGAGTTGTGTTAACATTTTGAAATCCATTCGAAGATAAACAAAATTCCAATAGAAAGAAGTTCTGTTAGATACCTATGAGCGAATATTTGCACATTGAGAATTGCATGGCATCGAAATGTAATTTTACTGGTGGCCAGTGCTCGCTGCCAAACGCAAACTGAACGCAGTGATCCGATTATCTACCTGTTTCAAACAGCTCTCAGTGGTTTGTTACAAATTCGCTGCTCTATTTGGCGGATGTATGAGGCGGAGTTTGAAACCAACTTCGAAATGAAGGTAAATGCAAAAACTAAGTTGGTTCAATGATATATTTGTGGAACAAACATTTTATATACTAGCTAGTAAAATATCAGGTATTAGTAGATACATATCTATCTATATATTAGGCTTGATTTGACAAAGATTAACCAAAATCACGAGCATTAATTTAATCATTATCTAAATTCCTAAAGTTAGAGCTCTATATTTTCTTATTCATACCTATTAGGTATATACGTACCCCCAAAATAGAAAGTTATGACGGACTTACACTTGCATTATAAAACACTTCGTTCCTAGAAATGTATTGTAAACCCATCGTAAAAATAAGTAAAAAATCTCTATAAATTTGGCGGTAAGTCTTTAATTTCTTTCCAAACTTAACACGGTAATAGTAGGTAAGTATCATCATATTAAGACTAGTCACGGTCCGACCCACAGAGTAAAGACTAAAGAAAGAGGTGCCCTTATTAGATATATGTATGAAAAAAAAACGTGGTCATTGTTTTTTCATTTTCATTGTTCTATCTACCAGTAAATAGTTGAACTACTCGCTTCGTTTTATGTCGATGTTAGTACTAGGCCGACCACACGGCCGAGTTGCTTAGGGCCAGTCCCCTTAGTAATTGGTCCATGATCCGACCATATTTTATAAGGTAGGTAATGAAGACTCATACCTACATTATGCGCTGCAATTAAATTTATACCTATAAAGCAAAGGTTGCTAGAGAGCCGAAGTGTTGAAGTAGTAAAACGTGATGCGACTTAGCTTTCGCGCAGAATTGCTCCCCAAAGTATTCTATTCGTTCTGTGGTGCATTTCTCTATGAAAGTTTGTGCAGTTCACATATGCGAATATTCTCAAGAAAACTAATATATTAAAGACAATATACATGATCGATTAATAATGGTAAATACGAGGTAAAACGTTTAGGTATAGATACCTAGACGGCAATGCTCTAAAGTTCACTTCACTTAAAAATTGAAGTGAACTGCAGTCAGTGCTTTAAACAATTAAGAGCCCATAGTTTCTTTGTAAGAGCCTGATACTTTGACAATAGCAACGGCATAATAACCACCTGTTTACTGATCTACAACATTGCTAGTTATTGTTTTGATTAAGGTGATGTTTAGGAACCTAATCTGTTTGGTAGAAGTTGAACTCTACGGAGAGTATTGCAGTATACTATGCAGATAGAGCCATATGCACAGATAGTTAGAACTTTGCCAGGCTTAAAGTTACAAAACCCCATCATGTCGGTAGGTGGCGCTGTGGGCTGCGGCGCGAGTTCGATAAGCTTCAAAATCAATTTGGAGCTGTTTACAGAGGATCCACCGCCGTTAAATGCATTGGCTATACGTATGTACCTTTATCACATAGTAGATACGACTACATAGTTGATATTTACTACGTTACATGGTCTAGGTCAGCTTTTCCTAACCGTTTTCAGGAGATTCTACGATAATGGTATAGATTAATCATTGATTTCCACGAGGACGTTTCTATATTATTTTCCGAGAAGGCGCTCCAACTAGATGGAGCCTGCGCACTAGTTAAATGCGGCAATAGACACTACGCCAAATTCGACGTACTTCAGTAGGTACATCTGACAGCAGCCAATATATGAAACTAACGTGCCCGACGTTATTAAGTTGCTGAAAAGATTTTTCTTAGTATGGCGGTCTCTAGCTAAAGCTCGCGACCGAAACGTTCATAAATACATTTATATGAAGTATAATTTAGGCACAGTACGAGCAAATTCAGGCTGTTATTATGCCTGCAAAAGTAATTTGACTAATTTCTAATAGAAAATTCTTGCCACCGAGGTCATATAATACGGAGACCACCACCGGTCAGATGAAGAATGGGCCTTGGGGCTTACCACAAGCTCTTATTGCGATTCAATTACAGGAACGTATTAACGTTTCAGCGACTTTTTGTGCAATGACGTACCTTATTGTCATGACAATAAGAAACGTCATTAAAACGTCGTTAAAACGTTCCTATAATTGAATCGCAATAAGAGCTTGTGGTAAGCCCCCAGTTTAAGCATGTGTTCTGTTTTATATTTGACAGTTAATTGTTCCGATAGACTCGTCCGCTGATCGAGGTCCGCGGTCGTCCGAGTGGGGATGACGTGGGCCTCGGTTAACAAATTAAGGACTACTTCAAAATCCAATATCCTTGGGTTCATTACGGAATGAGATTGGATACTTAATTACAATTTCGAGTTCGAAAGCCCGGAGCCTGCTCGCGTATTTAAGAGAATTCGTATCAGCGATGAGAAAAGTTAGTGAAGTACTAGTCCTTTGTGCACGAAGAGTACCAACTGCTGATAACTTTACTAATTTGAACGATCTGAAAAAAAAAAATGTTAATCAAAATGTATTTAACAAAGCTTTAATTGAATGATGCGACAGGCGACTTTAACTATGACAATGATCGGCAACTAATGGCCGGCGCACATAGAGCACGGCAGGGCATGGCATTATATTTTTTTATCAATCGAATACAATAGTTATCCAATTGAAATAAGGTATATATTTCAATGCTCGGTGATCGACATCGGAACAAGAGAAAATGCTCCGATGTCAATCACCGAAATAGAGACCTTATTTCAATCGGACAAGTATTGAATTTGATTGATAAAAATTAAAATGCCATGCCGCGCCGTCCTCTATGTGCACCGGCCATTACGGTAATATACTATACTGACATTAAAATGTTGAGTAAAATTGTGACGTAGTAAAGAGTGACACAGGTGCAACATTGTAACTATACCACGGCTAACGAGACGCAATACTAAAGTGAATAGATTATTAAAATACGTGATTTGACGTTTCACCTTTACTAATTATTGATTAATTTTAGGCTTTCTGACATAAAATGAACCGCGAATTTAGGTATAAAATGGCCACCCGAATGTTAGCGAGCTCGGCGGTGACTGACTTGAGCTTGAACATTATTACTATTTCGTACCGTTTCTCTTCGGCCGTGGTGGTTGTATGTTTACACATGTACACCTACTCTAGGTACCTACGTAGGTATATTTTCCAAATATCCTCACGGCAACTTGTTGCCACCGCCTGCAGTTAACACGGGACATTCATGAAACGTAATAAACGTGTTGCTTTACGAGTTACCCGCGTCTCGAGACCCATCATTTTTCAGGGTAAAACATTTTACGTGGATCGGCGTCCAAACACGGCGATCCAGGCGCTCAGCAATAAACTTGTAGTACTTATAGTCAGGTGTTACCTGTTTAATTTGTTCCTCCAAGCCCTGACTTAAACTCGTCGTTATACTTTGTAGTTTCATTATCTATGTCTAGTAAACCAAAGCCTTCATTTTGTGATCTGATTCCACCGCAGGTATTTTGGAGAAGTAACGTAAGTTTACTCGCTAAAATAGTGCCTATCGTATACCCTATACGTGGCGTTATACCTATACCTACATTCAGCACTGTTGCGAGAGGTCTAGATAAAGTTACAGTACTGAATACGTGCTGCTATATTTGGCTTAAAAAATGCACACAGATCAAAATACATTGAACTCACGATATGAATTCTTAAAAGCTGCATGTTTCATATAATATGTAAGTTTAGCACGAGTATTCGAGAGGTAGAACCTCTTTATTCTCTGCGTAGTAACTGACGGCTGGTGATTCGTTGTCACCTAACAACTTCGTCGTAGGTTGGACTTGTGCCTCATTACGTCGTACCAACTGCTCAAAGCGGCACTGTCATTTATAAGATATTTTTCTCGTCCCGGAAACAGGCCGAGTGGAGAGTGGGCAGCACTCGCTCGGCCTCATTAAGTTTAACTATTCGCTAGGGTTCGGGCGAAGGAACAATCTTGCTGGCTAGCACGATAAAGCAGAATAAACGCTTCTAGATGAATTTAGCCACCTATCTACGGGCTTAAACAATAACATAATTTCATCTGGATAAGATTCTGGCGTACATTGGCCGGTCTATGTCTAGCCGTGAGCTATAATACAAGCCGATGCCATGATTTTATTTATACATAGGTAGGTATTTATGTAAAATTCGTACCTCACACTTGTAATTTAGTTCCAAGAAGTCTCATTAAGTATTTAATTTATAAATATGGTGTGTATATAAATTACCTGCGCCAATACCTACCGGAGCTCTTCTAGATAAATCTATCCGCGTCTCCAAGTTTACGGTCAATTAAACGAAAGAACTTTTCCTCAACTTTGATGTACCGGCGACCTGGAACTAATTAGAATTAGGCGAAAATGGCCTCCCACCGCAGAGCTTAGCTCTTGGGATGCGGGCCACCACTTATTGCGAAACTTATGCTCGGACAAGCTGAGAAAATTTTAAGGAAATTGCCGCCATTTTGTGTCCTATAAAAAGGAAAATTAATCACTCCCCGGGAAATATTTTGAAGAGTTCATTATGTATTATGGTCGGCTACTAGACTTTGATGTAGGTATGGGTCAAAAGTCGATACTAATTGATTAAAACAGTATATTCCAGCGTCATACAAAGTTACAACTAATAGTGGCCACAACACCAACTAGGTAAGTAACGTAATTACGTTTATTTCGTATGTAATATGAATCACAATCTATGTCCCATCACTAAGAATTAAATCGTATCATTTCTACTTTTTCGATGACAATGCGATAAACATTGTTATATAAGTTTATTTATAAAAAAATAAGTTATCAATCTCTGGAATTATAATTTAAGGAAATAAATTAAGGAGAAGGCTGATATGTGTTAATAAACAAGGATATTTCAAAATGTCGCTGTTCTTAACCCACCTGGCGTACCAGTTAAACCCCACCTAATTATGGAAGGCAATGAGGGCAATATGAAAATACTTAACAGTCTACAAGCATAGACAACGGGGAGCGAATTCCTTGCAATCTGGAGCAAGGAACGTGCCTGGGGCGGTAGTCAGCTGTCCCAATTCGACGCGACATGCCGACATCAGGCGCAGCGCGTCTTGTCTCAAATCGCCATTGCTGGCATTCTAATCAATCCGTGTCATACTTTGATGATATATTATATAATAACTACATACATTACAACTAGTAACTAGATACATTATACGCGCTCCGTAAGGCTGAATGGAAAACCCGAGCTAAGTGTTGGTCGCGTCGCCGACGAGAGCGTTGACAGTGCGTTAGGGGCAATTTTAAACGCCGTTTAGTATGAAGGGTAACCCATCTATAGTACCTAATTAAAAGTTAATTGGTGTCATCCATAATTGAAATTGCTAGCGAAAAGGAACACAATACTAATTACTATTGATCGTGTGAGAGAGAATTATTAATGATATAATCTGTGGTTAAGTCTAACCACAGGTCTATTAAGTCTAGTCTAAGTACCTATTTAGTCAAATATTAGAACTGTCAAATGTCAATCACTGACCTAAGTTCTTAATTAATGTTATGTCTTAAATAAAATTTGTGTAAAGCAGTACCTAAGCCTAGAGACATTTTCTATTAGGTACCTTCCTGTTTATTTTCTAGGCTTTCGCGAAACAAATTAAACAGGTGACACCTGGCTTTAACTTTATTGCCAAGCGTCTGGCCGCGTCCAAACGCGCGTAAAATATTTTTCCCTGCAAAATGACGGGTTCGAGGCGGGCGGCTCGTAAAGCAAGACGTTTATTACGTTTGATGCGGCGCCGCGCGTGACATCTTTACTACGGGCGGAATGGTTCCGCGTTACCTGCACGCGGTGGCAACAAGTTGGGATATGTGGATAGTGGTGGTGTGCGAACTGTCCCCTCGTAGTAGGTAATAGAGGGACAAATCTACAAATCTATCTTTCTATTCCTTTTTGTACCCTAAAGTGACAAAGCAGGAGGACAGACTGGAATAATTCAAATAAAGTTGCCTATATTTGTGATCACCGTCATTTTGTAAAACGCCAAAAGGCAACTAAGGTTCGATCCAGGAGTTTACTTTTATCAATTCAAGTGTGTCTTAACTGAGGTCGGAACTAAATGTCTTGAATTTAAACAACACATCGAATATGTATGTATTTACATGTAAACGCGCTTACTTGAGATGGGGATATCAAATATTAAATTACTTATCAAGATCATAATTCCAATTAACAAGCGCTCAGGATTCAAGAGGATCATCATGTCAATACTGTAATTAAGAGTTTATTGACCCCGGATTCTAGCAGTTAATTACAAACAAACGATAATACGTATGTTTAGGTAGGTACTTACCTATGTACAAAAAGTTCCTGTGTTTTGTACCTATACACATACTTTGGAGACATAAAGTTAAGAGTTATTTTCCCAATTATTAGTCTAGCATCCTTATATATGTAAAATAATAGTAGATGTCACGACCCCAAACTAGACGCGATAGTTTACAGAACAATAGAAGTTTCACGAAAGTCATTTCATGAATTTTCTAACAAGCTCGCGTGGCGAACATTCTTAGCGAACAACATTCAACAACTATGCTTTGCGTCGACTATTTTATATATAAAGTTGAATATAATGATGATATAAAATATGAGTTCCTCTTCGGAACTTATAATACGAGCTAATTATAGAACTTTAGATCTATATCATAATTATATTATGACTGAAAATATTATGTTTTTACTATTTTATGCAGTCTAAGTACCTATTCGACTGCACACTGTACTTGTAAACAGGTCTTTGTATTCTCAATGCTGTGATACCAACTCCTATATCGCTGTTACTAAATTCCTAACCTGCATAAGTACTTGATAGTGGTATATGTGCATACGTGTAAACATAATGAAATTGATTTTAAAGCTCATAGCTCGCGCCGCCCGCAGCGCCACCTGCCGACATGATGGAATTTCCCAACTCTATCCCACCTTGTTTGTGTGGTTTCAAGTTATTTATATTATGTAACAGTGTATTGTGTTTATCTTCTGTATTCACGAATCGGGGCTAATATACAATTTATACAAGTGCGACCTGATTGCCACATACTTACAAGTACCGTTTGAAGCCTTACAGAATAAAATCTTTGTAGTCTTGAGACTAACGTTAGAAGTATATTACTTATATTAATCACAGGTAAACTTAGTTTCTTCAAAAGGTAAACTTGGTATTTAATTACACCGTACACAGTAGGCACTCAAACTTAATATTCGCTTTGATAAGTAATTCTTGGAAAGTTACGCTAGAGTTCTGGTATTCACGGGCTATTAAACTAGGCATTGTGTGTCACCAGGTTTTTGGAAACAAAACTGGTTCGTAGCAAGGAACCGACGTTAATGGGATTTGGGTGTATTAAGTGTTACGCAAAGTATTTTGCCTGTCACGTCACTATAGCAACAAAATCGTGACAGGTACTAAAATTAGGCAACGTACACGCCGTCCGCAAGACACACTCAAAACTTCACACGTGGACGCTTAAAACAATCTAAACGATCTCTCTGACGGTTCAAATTACATACCTCATACTCAGGGCCCGAAACTGACAAGGGATTTTTTAAAGGGTTTTTAAACGGTTTAACCCATTCATGACTAACCGATTTATTTTTACACGTAATCTGTAGATCTACTACGAGCTCATACATTTGCGAGAGTCGCTAGTCTCAAAGTGTTAGTTGCTCGGTTGTTCGATTCAGGCACTTACACAAATATTTTACCAGCGATCCAGTTCATGGTAGAGGAAATGAAGTCATCTTTGTAGAGCGTCCGGATCTACATTCAATGTAACCAAACCTGCGAAGCTCAGGGGCTTGTTCCATTGTATTATGTCGATAGTACCAAATCGACTGCAAAACAATGTGGTTCCGTAGTGATTTATAAAACATGCGCTCGAATGCAATCAACGTAATGAGTGAACAATGTAAACGGGCGTATTGTTTGCGGCAACTACGAAACAAGCAGCTCCGCACGAACAATGGCTACTTTAGCTAAATGAACTATTTTGTGAGCTCAACAAAGTTAGCTTTATAAGCTGCAACATGGCATGCCTAACTATGACAAGCTTTTTGTCTATATACGTAAAAACATGTCTGCATACAAATCAAACTGCGTATAGGTAATTTCAGATAATACTTTCAATAAAAAAAAATTATGTAGTTAGGAGGTCTCTATATAAAGTGGTCAGTTAGCAAAGGTCATAGTCGATTCTGGTTTACAAGAATAGGGAGTAACAGTGGTGCGAGAGTGTGGCGGGCCTAATCCCATTGGAAAAATATAGGTGGTAATTTAATAAATAAATGTAAACAAAGCCAAAGCTAAAATCCCAATTTTCCAGGACAAACGAAGTAATTCGTAATAGGTGTTAAAATATTCTACAAAACCTTTTCATGACTTTTATTCGTGAAAATGGAACGTCAAAGTGAGATGAGGCTTTGAAATCCCACAAAGAAAACAACATTTCCACCGTCGGATTACCATGTCGGTCACGTCGTGGATTTTTCAACGCCGAAATGAATTCCAACCCGACAAACAAATCACCGCGGATCCAATCAAACACGACAACGATGCCTGCGTATTTTAAGTAAAAAAATATCTAATCCAATACCATAATAAAAATAACCTTTTAGGTATTATCCTTGCTATTTTGGCTATATTTAACTTTACCGATAATTTCTATGAATGGTTATGAAAGAAAGAGTGTTTCTGAAGTTTTTAAAATAGAAAAAAATCTTAATTCAGGAAACTGATCCGACAAATGAAGAACAGTGGATGGAAAATTGAAACTTTCGGGGAAAAATCGGCTTTTAACAATTTATCTACCTGAAATATTTCACACAGTAAAAATAAGCTTCACTCATAGAGCGGACAACAAATCTTTGCTATTGGATTAACAGTTATTCTAGATGAAATCCAGTCGAGTCTGAAAGGCAACGGCAACAAAAAACATGGCTCTATTCCGCTGCAACGTGCAGTACAAAGAGCGCGATCCGCTCAGCTAAGGCCTCTCGTCGGAGGCCAAAGGATTTTCTTTTAATATGAGTATAAATTGTACCTGAAATATTTTATATCAACAATAGTGCTGAGATATTAAGATATTTACGTGATGCTGTGCAAAGTTAGAAAGCGTAGTGAAGGAGCTTTTTTTGGAAAGCTTGTTATAAAACAATTGAGTATATTCTCCAGGTGTTTCAACCCTCTCTGTATAGGATCATACCCTCGGTTGTCGTTTGTATCCCTTTTCTTTCGTCTGAAATTCACAAAAGACAACTTAAGCGACATTTCTCAGAAAAAAATTGCACTAAAGGTGTGTAGTGAAGCGAAGATCCGTGTTGTCACTAACCTTTGTATACTTAAGTGAACCTTTATAATAGAATACGTTTGGGAGCAATCTTGAATAAGGCAAGCTGCACCACTCTAGACGTGTCGCCTTATGGGTAGTGTTAAAACATTTTTACTTATACATTTATGTCGTGTGGTCCTTGGTAGAGAACTTTGCTATTCTTGGTATAATCACTTTGCACTGCAAGGTGTCATAAACAAACGGTTTAAGTAGATCTAAGGGCCTCCGCTGACTTGCTACTTTTAGCATCGGTGATCGGCGATTTTACGACTGCATCGATGCAGCATCGCGATTTTGCGACTTCCTGCGATCGGTCGCAGCGACTTCTCCGATGCTGATCCGGTAGCCTGTAGTCAACATGAAAATTCGCTGCGACCGGCATCCGCAAGTGTGCGGGGTGTAGCGTTCAGTCGCTGTATCGAGCTTCCGAACTGCGACGGGATGTAGCGTTCAGTCGCTGCATCGATCTTCTGAAAAGCGACTAAGTCGCCGATCGCCGATGCTAAAAGTAGAAAGTCTGCGGTGGCCCTTAAGTATTTTCCAGGTCTAGTTTGATCATCAAATATCTATCTCAATCTATGAGAAAATATAGACTGTATACGTACACTACTTACTGTAAATATAAACTAGCAATTTGACTAGTAGACAAAGCTACAAGTTAGTCGGTACTTAGTGACTGATCTAAAAATAACGTTTGTTCTATTATAATATTACCGTCGGGAATCAAGTAGGCACATTTGAATAAGTGCTTACCGACTGTTGTTTTGTCACGGTTATAATCCAAAGATTACCAGATTGTTTTTCCTATACATCATGAATATTATAATAGCAAGAATTCACGAGGGTTTTTGAGCGTCGCGATGACCGAGCCGAAACTGGGCTTTTACCGAGATCTTATGAATATATTATTGGATATATGGCCACGGGTGACATATTACGCCAGTATATGTATTCTACGTATAAATGAAAATTTGATTTAAAAGATTATTCCATCGCCAAAATGTTTTGTACTAGAGAGCCAAAATGGTATTTGGTTTTTACTAGAAGCGGTAATAAATTAGTCTGGCTAGTTGTTGTGGTTCATAAATCATTATGTTTTGCGTATTTGTGAATTTATATCCCTACTAGCTTTTGCCCGCGCCTTCGTCCGCGTAGACTTCAAAATAAAAAAAAACCGGGCAAGTGACTTAAGACTTTTTAGTACTTTTTAGTGCGTCAGGGTTTTTTAAGTCAGTATTTGCTTTTTTATAAAAATAATTTAATTTCACGATTTTTATTGGAGCCATACAAACTTAATCACGGTACGTAATTCGGTGAATGCGTGTTTTGGTAGGTAGGTATATAGAGCCAAAATCCCAAATCCCCCTCCCCTTCTCCACCCCTTTTCCTCCCCTCTCTTCCTTCTGCTCCCTCCCCCTCCATTTCCCTTTCCCTTTCCCCTCCCCCTACCACTTCCCCCTACCTTACGTCTTCCCCTTCCTCCCTCACCTACCCTATGCATACTAAGTTTCAAGTCAATCGGGAACAAACATATTTTTCTGCCGTACTTTTCTACCTTTAGTTTACCCCTTTTGGGTGTTGATTTACGAAATGATTTTTTATGGGATCAAACTGAAGTAGCCTACTACCTACCATATTCAGCTCAGCTAATACCCCATTTATTTAAAATGAATAATCATAGCCAATCTCGAGATATGGATGACTAAACATTCGCTGACCCCGCTCTCCCCTTTTCCTTCAAAATATTAAAAACGCTGAAACCCCAGTCTGATTATTTAAAATGAACAATCATAACCAATTTCGAGATATGGATGACTAAACATTCGCTGACCCCGCTCTCCCCTTTTCCTTCAAAATATTGAAAACGCCGAAACCCAGTTTGATTATTTAAAATGAACAATCATAACCAATTTCGAGATATGGATGACTAAACATTCGCTGACCCCACTCTCCCCTTTTCCTTCAAAATATTAAAAACGCTGAAACCCCAGTCTGATTATTTAAAATTAACAATCATAACCAATTTCGAGATATGGATGACTAAAAATTCGCTGACCCCGCTTTCCCCTTTTCCTTCAAAATATTAAAAACGCTGAAACCCCAGTCTGATTATTTAAAATGAACAATCATAACCAATCTCGAGATATGGATGACTAAACATTCGCTGACCCCGCTCTCCCCTTTTCCTTCAAAATATTAAAAACGCTGAAACCCCAGTCATTTAAAATGAACAATCATAACCAATTTCGAGATATGGATGACTAAACATTCGCTGACCCCGCTTTCCCCTTTTCCTTCAAAATATTAAAAACGCTGAAACCCCAGTCTGATTATTTAAAATGAACAATCATAACCAATCTCGAGATATGGATGACTAAACATTCGCTGACCCCGCTCTCCCCTTTTCCTTCAAAATATTAAAAACGCTGAAACCCCAGTCTGATTATTTAAAATGAACAATCATAACCAATTTCGAGATATGGATGACTAAACATTCGCTGACCCCACTCTCCCCTTTTCCTTCAAAATATTAAAAACGCTGAAACCCCAGTCTGATTATTTAAAATGAACAATCATAACCAATTTCGAGATATGGATGACTAAACATTCGCTGACCCCGCTCTCCTCTTTTCCTTCAAAATATTAAAAACGCTGAAACCCCAGTCTGATGATTTAAAATGAACAATCTTAACCAATTTCGAGATATGGATGACTAAAAATTCGCTGACCCCGCGCTCCCCTTTTCCTTCAAAATATTAAAAACGCTGAAACCCCAGTCTGATTATTTAAAATGAACAATCATAACCAATCTCGAGATATGGATGACTAAACATTCGCTGACCCCGCTCTCCCCTTTTCCTTCAAAATATTAAAAACGCTGAAACCCCAGTCTGATTATTTAAAATGAACAATCATAACCAAACTTGAGATATGGATGACTAAACATGCGCTGACCCCGCTCTCCCCTTTCTCGTCAAAATGATTAAAAATACGGAAACCCCAGTCTGATTAATTCAAATAAGCAATCATAACCAATATCGAGATATGGATGACTTATTAAAACATCCCTTGACCCCGTTTTCCCCTTTCCCGTCAAAATAACAAAACTCGACCACCCCTATACAAACTTTCACTCCACATTTCACCCCTTAGGGGTTGAATTTCCAAAAACACGAAAGAAATCTAAACACAAACTTTAATTCCCCTATTTCACCCCCTTAGGGGTTGAATTTTCAAAAACCCTGAAATTACTCTTTTAATTTTTGAAAATACACCTAATCACCAATTTAAGTAATTCTAACTTCAAAAATGACGGAACTTCCATACAAACTTTTATCCCCTATTTTACCCCTTAGGGGTCGAATTTTCAAAAACCCTGAAACCCATATTTATTTATATTTCAAAAGACACCTAATCAGCAATTTTCATAATTCTAACTTCAAAAATGACGAACTTCCATACAAACTTTCATCCCTTATTTTACCCCCTTAGGGGTTGAATTTCAAAAAACCCTTTCTTAGTACACCTCTACACATCAAGACAAACCCACCCTCCAAATTTCAAGTCTCTACGATCAGCGGTTTAGGCTGTGCGTTGTCTGTCAGTCAGTCAGTCAGTCAGTCAGTCAGTCAATCAGGACTTTGATTCTTACCGCGGCTACAGACTCTCTAGGAGGCATGAGGAGGCGACGCGAGCACGAGAGTGTAGATTGCACGCTCGCCTCCTCTTGTATGTCTCGCCTCGCCTCCGGCGTGCTCCGCTCCGTGTCGGTTTTTTTGACCGGAGTCAAAGGACGCGTGGCGGGAGACGGGCGAACCAAGTGTTGGGAAAATTAAATTTCAGAACAATTAAAAATTTACAATTAATAATTGTTAATTTTTGGAAGTCACAATTAGTTAATTGTAATTGTGACTTCCAGAATTTCCAATTAACAATTGATTAATTGTATTAATACAATTAACAATTAATTAATTGCATTTTTTACAATTAATAATTAACTAATTGTATTTTTTACAATTAACAATTAATGAATTGTATTTTTTACAATTAACAATTAATTAATTGTATTTTTTACAATTAAAATTTTAGTAATTGTATTTTTACAATTAAAAATTAATTAATTGTATTTTTTACAATTAACAATTAATTAATTGTATTTTTTACAATTAAAATTTTATTAATTGTATTTTTTACAATTAACAATTGATTAATTGTAATTCTCCTAATTAACAATTTTTATTTACGTGGAGGGGGGGAATAGGAATGGGGTTGAGGGGTTAGAGGAAGAGTAGGGGGGATTTGGGATTCTGGCTCTATATACCTACCTATCTAAACACGCATTCACCGAAGTAGTATCTAATTCTATATGCCTATTTATCTATACATGCATCCACCTAAATAGATATCTGTGTACATGTACCTATTGTACGAGGCTAATAATTGTTAGTTGTAATAGATTTTTTCACAGTTAAAAAAAATAATTGCAATTGATTTTAATTGAACCTCACAATTAATGTACTTTAATCTAAATAAATTAATTGCAGAGTGCAACAATTACGATTAAAAGTTTAATTGATTGAAAATTTAATCAATAATTAGTGCCCAACTCTGTCACTGAATAAAACGAGAGTGTGGATAGGCAGCACTCGTGTAGCCTCCGTTGGCGCGGCTCACGCGAGGGCCTCCACGAGGCGTACTCGCGAGAGTGTATTTGCCCCATTATATATTTAGATTATTAATTTGCCTAATGGTTTGAGAATTGGGTGCGCGATATTTTGGTAAAGTCATTGGCCGCTATATTTTGAAATTGTAGCGCAGCAAAGTGTCTTGCTAATGGTCTTTATTTTATTAATACTTATTATGTCTTGCTCTCTGTAGCTCTATCACTCTACCACGTATACCAGTAGCTCTATCACGAGGTCATATTTTGTATGAATTTGTATGTTTACGAGTAGAACTGAAAAAACTCTACATAAATATTTTACATAGACGACGGTAACGGCGAGTGACTATTCGAATGTATACCCCATAGACCAGTTACTAAGGGGACTGGCCCTAAGCAAGTCGGCCGAGTGGTCGGCCTAGTACTAACATCGACATAAAACGAAGCGAGTAGTTCAACTATTTACCGGTAAATAGTATAATGAAAATGAAAAAACAATGCCCACGTTTTGTTTCATACAAATAACTAATAAGGGCACCTCTTTCTTTAGTCTTTACTCTGTGGTATACCCTCATGGTAGAGTCACAGGAGTTATTTACTAGTTTCATTTAAACAAATACCTGTAAAAGGAAGCAGTACTGCTTCAGTACAGAATCAGGTACATAATAGGATTAGACCACGTTTGCTGTTGGTTTGCCAGCAACAGAAGCACGTAAAATCGTTACATTTCGATTCCAGCTGAATCCACTGTTCACAAACATTTGTTTATACGCTGTAAGTGCAGTTCGGTTCAGTTCAGTTCGGTGCAGTTCGGTTTTTGTGTTGCACTGATTTCGTGCACGTGTTGGTAATCTAAAGTAGCTTATCCTAGAAGAGAAGTTTTAGCTTTTAGGAATGTATTTAGTAGAGCGCGTATTAATAATAATATAACGTCACGACTTTTATCCCCATTCGGGGGTAGTCAGAGGCTTGAGTGGCCATACACCACCACATTGTGGAGGTATTAACCAACTCAAAGCCCACGTTTCACCAGATAGTCAGAACCCAACGAGACAGGTGGTGAACCTTGTCGCCGTGTATACAGGAACTGACTATTACCTAATCCCGAGGGTAGAGCGCGTATTGTATAATCTAATTCAAGTTTTTTTTTTAATTATTACAAATTGAGTTTATTGTCTGAGTGTTACCTTTATTATATTCGGCTATTACCAGACCGTTAAGTAAATAAACATAATTCGGAGAGTAGGTGTTGATATTTACACAAAATTTACCACATTTGCCGTGTATTTATATTTGCCAACTAAATACAGTAATATGAATAACATTACGGGCCATATGTAAGCAATCAAATATTGACCCCAAACAACTCTATGATGAAACGACCCAGCAATGATTTATTAACTCCCCACCATAGACTGTCCATTCGAATTCATTTCAGAATGATAGATTGAAACCGCAGTATGTTGCCGAGCTGTTAGTTTTATTATTCATTTACTAACCGCCCGATCATACTGTAAAACACAGATAGGTAAAGCTACATTTAATTAATTATCGTCAAAAGCAAAGTTTCATACGCACAGTATTAGTTCAATCAAGAGGAAAAGTAATCAAGAAAAGATGGCAACTTAGGGCCGTAAGATCAATAAAATGGATAGTTTTAACTTTCCACGATCGATTAACGATCGATTACGGCACTAAGGAACGCAAAACTAAGAAAAAGAATACCGCTATAGACCTCAGAAAACTTTTATATGTTACCGTTATAAGTAGATCTATACCACTCCTATCGCAAAATATATATTTTTAATAAGTACAACTAAGAAGGCAAACAAGCATATGGTTCGTCTAATGTTACAGTCGCTGTAGCCTATAGATGCTTGCAATACCAAAGGCATCACTAGCACATTGCCAGTCTGAAAGGGCATACAGGTAGGGGAAGTGAAGGTGGAGGGGTTTGGTGTAAGGACTATATGTTATATGCTATATCTACTTAGATAAATTCAGAGTCTACGATTCGTAGATCTTTCATTTATCTAGCGACTGTCGCCTAGGGGTGAACAGGTTGGGCTAGCAATCAAAAGGTCCCAGGTTCGATTCCCGGTGGGGCATGCACCAATGGATTAATTTTCATCTATGTGCATAATTTACAGTTCGCTGACGGTGAGGGAAAAACATCGTGAGGAAACCTACCTATTCCTCGGGATTAGGTAATAGTCAGTTCCTGTATACACGGCGACAAGGTTCACCACCTGTCACGTTGGGTTCTGACTATCTGGTGAAACGTGGGCTTTGAGTTGGTCAATACCTCCACAACGTGGTGGTGTATTGCCACTCAAGCCTCTGACTACCCCCGAATGGGGATAAAAGTAGTGACGTTACATTTCATTTATCTACCGAAAATCAATAGTGTTGGGTTGAGTTGGAGTTTTTGGGAGCACAGGTGATTTTATACGAAAATTGTAAGTGAAGTGTCGGCGCCGGGCGCACTCGAGTGCGTGCGATTTTCATTGCAAATTGAACAAGTGGATTTTTATTCGCTGTTGGAAATTCACGTCCTTCAACTTCATTTCCAAGCTTATAGGAATATTTTTGCATATTTCCTGCTCCACGAAGCGATTTACTCCAGTTTCTAGATTGAATTTTCGCTGACAGTATAAAATGCGTGGATTCCATGTCCCGCCCACTCGAGCCGCGACCGAGCTTTCTCAGCAATATTGGAACTTAATGATGCATCTCCGATAGTTACGTGACTGTAGGGAATATTATTTCGCCTTTTTCCACCGAACAAAAGACATGAACAATTTCCTGAGTAAGACCTTCTCGAATCACAAAAAATAAAATATTATTTTTTATTGAGGTTTTGAGGTCTAAATTGACTGCTGAAAGTAAGAATTTGTTGCCGAGAAAGGTAGTTTAGCGATAATACCGGTTTTTAATAAGGTTTTTAATGTGTCAGACTGTTTTTGTGAGTGTCGTGATAAATTGTATTGACACTGACAGAAGTAAAGTGATAATAACTTCACCCAATTTAATTAAGTCCATGGTCACATGCTGTTCATTAAACATCCCAAAATTGCGAAATCTAGAAAACACCATTCATAGCCCTACAAAAACCCATGTTAGCGATAACTGGAAGTACCGCAAAGTATTTTAAACTTGATCTGAGCCCACGGAACACTTTGCCGTGGTCGTTCTGTGGAATTGAAAAGAACAGTTCTCTAACTAAGCGCGATGTGTTCGCGAGTTGAGCACTGCGGGCAGCCACACAGCCGGCTAACGACACCCGCTGCTCAAGTTTGCCACTACAAACGCTGTAAACCGACCACAAATATGGCACAAGTTCTATAACTAAGTAGGAAAAATTATAAATTTGATATTTTCACCGCTACGTAACTCTATTTGAGTACCTAAAGTCGACGTCTGTAGGTTCGTCGAATATGTAGTGGCGGGCGCGCGGTCAGCCAGAGGACTGCTAACAGATGGGCGACAACATGTCAACCGCTAAGAATTTACGATTTATAATGAATAATTCACGAAGATAATATTAGAGACGACTGGTTTTTCAATAGTAAATAAATGCAGATTTAGGGCCCATGACTCTATGTGGTTATTTTCGTTCGAGACCATTGTAGATCTTGTGTTATAGAGTTAAGAGAGTTAAAGAGTCTACTTATATAAAAATATACTGTACATAGGTAGGTAGGCACTTTGAGCCAATTGATACGGATTCCTCTACTATGTATATCTTGTACCTACCTAGTACATTTGTCTCGAGCAACTCTAATCGTTGGTTTGCACAGACCAAAACTTTACACTGAAACATGTTTCCAAGAATAAGAATAAGAAGTTTAAAACAACAGTTCGTTCTTGCAAACCAAGGGTGATATTCTTGCAGTACATTCACATTACAAAGTCGACAACGTTTTTCGATACATTTTGACATTAATGGCCATATTTGGTACCCGTATATCGTAAAATATATGGAAAACGTATCCTCGTCTTAGTAATGTCAATGACCACTTTGACATCTCCTTCAGTCTTATGGCAGGATACGGTTTTACTCAGTTCTGAAACAGATCTAAATTAAACCCAGAACAATGACATAGTAAATCACGTGTCGCTTCATTCGGAGACAGGGCCGCATTCAGAGCATGGCCTCCACCTACATAGAGCCTCACAATATCGTCCGTAATGATAGCATGTCGCTGGCGCCGCCCAAACGTGACGAGACTGGGTAAAGTCATCTAGCTTATTGTGACTCGGTAAATAAAGAGTAGATATTGATATTTATTTAAGTACATGAACTCTGCCACTAAGATATTGGAGATCAAATATAGTAGAGTTTTAGAGAGATCAAATATACATGAAGCGTAGCGATTTTAAGGAACGCTTGTAGACGTCAGCCACTTGTCTAGAGGGGCTGAAGTCATTGTTTCGTGAAACAAATACTTTGATCGGATAACATAGATCTAATAGAAATAGACCATTGGGCAAAATATGATACCTATAGACATGTTATAGGACATCAAACCACATAGGCGGTCGTATTTAAACCATACATGTCATTGTTACTCTTCATAGGACGTCGAATGTTCTCCAGCAAAGACAAAAGTCCAACATTTATTGAGTTAGATAAATTGCATTAGAGCATTTAGTTACGTGTGCAGTCGGTTCCCGACCGCATCCGCCGCTGCAGGCACCGGTAATGAAATCGTTCAACGCTAATATCAACTCAGGCACGGAAGCTAATTGTCTGTCTAGCAAAGGAATGTTCAATATTTCATCTTATGTCAACATTAACACAAGCATCAAACTTCTATGATTATACGAGCTACGAGGGCTTGGAGAAAAATCTGTCTTCTTCAGTACAGTGTCCCTAATTAGTTGTCCACTGTATGTGTCTGCCTAGGTAGTTTAATCTCGACAATAAGGAGTATATAATGTTGTTGTCCCTTATGATATAAGAATGTTTTCTATTACTCCTATATTAGAATACGGGCTATCTGTTCTTGTAGGCTTTACTTCAGTAGGTACGTAATTCTGTGGTTTTACTCATTCAGTCACATCACGTTCGGGTTCGCAAAACATTAGAACATTATGAATAATATCATGAAGGTTTTGTGTGGGTCAAGCTCATATTGTTTACCTTTTGTGTACCTGTGTCAACTAGTGTATAGGTACCCACTTGTATAAAAACAAGAATATATAGGCACTCCCATTTCCATTTTATTGAAACTATAATGTCAAATTATTTTGGATAATTAGTTATAAAGAACTTGTGAAACAAGTATTTCATTATCTTATAATTTCTGCTGCTGTGTGGTGCAGCCTGCCCACACACGCAAATCTTTACCGTGCGTTTCCACTGCACTAAAACATGTTGACATAACATACTGTTGTCTCTATTTTTTTACTGTCATTTAATAAAGACAACAATATGTTGGTCAACATGTTTTAGTGCAGTGGAAACGCACGGTTAAGCCTTACCTTGACCTTACTTTTAACAGGTAATCATCAACGACCAAAGAAACAAACTCAACTGCCTCAAACTTGGCCCGTAATAAACGACAACTTGATCAGAAGTTCACTGGCGACGTAGACGATAGCTGCGGCACTATATTATCGAGAAAGGAATCGTATAAGTGGGTCGCTCCCTGAATATTACACGGGCGCAGCAAGTTTCGTCAGTAATTTACATTTTCCTATACTTTATGATCGCATAAATTATGTGTAACTTCGGGTTATGACTGTTGTGGGTGTGGGTTGAAATTGAATCGAAATTAATAATTGTCTCGTAGATAATATCTGTAGGTAACTACTGGATATTATAGCTATCTACTTTTAGGAATTATTTTTTTAAAGAGCATTTTGTGGTATTCAGAAGATCCAGGGGTGCTAGTGCAGGAGTATTTTTGTTCTGTGTACTAGGGGTACAAAGCCTGCAAGTTTATTGTCAGTTAGGTACCTATGTACCAGTCTAGACGGTTGGCTGTAACTGAACTTAAACGTGTACCTGTATATTGCGTAATTTGAAATTGTTCTCAATAGTGTGTAATAGACTTACAACAATATTACCAACCTTATCGCCAAATCAGGCGCTATCACAACGTATCAAAGCATCAAAGGAAACCGCCCGTTTCATCCATTGGAATTCCCGAAAACTTAGAGCAGTTTCTTTTATCGGCCTCTTTGTAGGTTCCTCGGAACGGGCTATTAAATAAATAGCCATGCCCTTGCCGCGGCGGATAAAGGAACATACCCTTCCTCTATCGCCAACAATGTCGACAATTGAAAAATAAATCGAGTTCCTTCTGAATATTTTCCTTCAGTTTTTTCATTGAGACCCTCATCATTTCGCCTTATTGTAGTCAAAGTAGAGGATATCAATAAAACTTCTCATAGTTATTTCATTTGGTTTTTATTTCACATGTTAAGAAATATGGTAACTCAATATATCACAAAAATTAAAATCACATTCGGAAATAAACAATTAAAAACATAAACAAAAGTAAAACGAAATAAATATTAATTTAATTTAAATATCGATATCAAATGTATTGAAGCTCGATGGGCACGTTATATTATGTATACTTATCGTATATCAATATCTCGTTTATATGCTTATATCAAACAGAAGCTCATATTTATTATTAGATGCGTGAGAGTATTCAGTTATCACAGTGTATGGCAAGTAAATACAGCGTGGCTAGTTAACTGGCACTATTCCTCACGTTACTCATAAAAGTTTTCTGTACTAAAATAACACTGACGCCAAGTTTATAAGCACGCGATAAAATAATTTTCAGCTTACAATATTCGGCTAAAATACTCATCGATTACAGGATTTTACGTAGAGACTTCATGAGAGTGTCTTTTAACGAAGTATGTGAAATCTATTTCACCATGTGTCTTAACTCTTACAAGTAACGCGATTGAAGTGAATTTATTTAAAAAATATTGAATAGTTACACGTACATAATAAACGAGTTAATAATAGTTAAGTCTAGTAATATGTCCATTCAGTCTATTTCGCTTGCTGAAATTTGGAAGTTATGATATGCGACTTTTACATAATGTAATATACTTTTTTGCGTCCGCATAAGGATACCTATGATAATATTGACTTAATTTATTTTTCGTTTACGTAAACGTTATATGAAGCTCTAATGAAATTTATCCTGTCTTGTATAAAGTATAATAAAAATATCATGAGTTTGGTCTTTCAGGTGAAGTAATATTTTTACCCAAATGTTGTCTGAGAATATTTTTTCCTGTACCTAATAATATAATTATGCTAATGAAACTTTAACTTTTTCATTACAATGTAAAATTGTTTCTACGATTGTTATAAGCATCTACTTATCTGTTTAATTTTCTACTTGACTTTTCTCCTAAGTAGTACTTACAATAATTTTGCACTTTAATAGTAAGTACCTACATATGATTTTTTTAACTATCGAATTTTTTAAAAGCAAAATATAAGTCGTTTTAAGAAATCCAGACCAGCTGGTGACTTAGTTAAAACTTAAAAAAATGCAATTAAATGATCAAAGTTATAAGAACGAGAAATTCCGTGTGCATTAAAAGCTTCATTTCTGAAGTAAGTAGTTTAACTATCTCTCGAAACGACTAGATTATGTCCAGTGACACAATTGTTAGCCATTAATTATTGTTCCACAAAAACATGAACGTAATAAATCCAGGTTTTCTTTCACCAACGGGCCGGTGCCACTTTAGATTGGGTCAAAGTACCTAGATATTTGGACACTAGTGTGTACACATGTAGGGAGTGTTCGATAATATAATTATTTATTATTAGTAATGACCACAGACCCAAAATGTAAATGTAAAATCTGCGTCAGTGACACTGACAGAAGTTAGAAGTGTAGTGACAGAAAACGTCAGCCAGTTTGATCAAGCTTCATCAGCTGAGCTTTATTTGCTGAAGTTTTTTACCCTCCTTATGTAGTTTTCTTGATATAAATAACGAGGTCCGGTTTAAACAGATGTTTTAGTGCAAGCGTTGATGTCGCCGATGCTCTTGACGCGTCGGTGGCGCTTCTGTTTCACCACGCAGTCGTCGGCCGACTTGGCTGGCAAAGGGGAGCTCACCCGGTGGGCTTGGTCCGCTTTCTGACCGTACCTGATGACAAAACCGTTGTTTAAAAACTTGACATGTGTAGGAAAAAGGTAGAGGATAACTTGAGCGATGACAGCAGGTAACAAAGATATTTATTTATTTATTTATTTTTTTGGCTATGTTACTATTTAGGTAGTTGATACCAGCTACATATCCAACCAACCAACCACCCAACGATGACGATGGAACGATTGCCAACGATTTATCTCATTTTAAAGTAACCGAACCGATATAAAAGTTCATGAATGCTTCGGACTTAACCTTTCTGAAAATAAAGACCATTATTCTGGTCGCGAAAAAGGACCATACCTGTGAGTAATACTAGTATTCTCCTTGATATCATTCAATCTCTGCAGACTGTCTCTTGTTGACACACTGGATTGCGAGTACAGGCTGAGTGGTGTATAGATAGGCTCGTACTCTTGTAGGGTCGGTGGCGGGGCATACGTCATGCTGAGCTGCGACAGCGTCCTCACGGCGATCGGCGGGGAGTAGGACAGGTAGGGTTGGGAGGTGAGGCTCATCACGCTAGAGCTCTCGCTAGAACTGGATGGTGATGTGCGATCGTGTTTTGGTTTTAGAGCTCCGAGGGCACGGGATATGGAACCCTGCAATAGAATATTTAATTTTAGATCATGTAGTTTACTAGCCCTTTGAGTGTCAACTAGTGGGCAGGACTCTCCTTTTCGATTCTTAACATTCTGTCAAGATTATTATTCTGACGACTATTGCCCACAAAGGTGTCGAGGTCATCATGCCAGTTCAATTGAATTTAAAAAAGCCTCTGCACATTGCATCTGCTCATAAAGCCTCTACCAACTTTTCATGCTTTTTTGTTTCTATAAAATAGGTAACTTAACTACTTACCCGTAAACTATGCCTTCTAGAGTCAGCGCTGAGATCAATGCCGGGTAATCCAGTAGCCACAGACCTCGAGAACGGTCTACCCAACATCCTGATTTGATGGCCAAACAAGTTTCTGAAAACCAATAATAATTTGATTTCACTACAAAACGCATACAGTACAAATTTGAGGTAAGCCAGGCAGAGCGTTTGCTTTTAGTTGTACAAGAATTCTCAAATTTGCACTCATTGTTATATATTCATAATTATTTTGCTAACATAGAAAGCTCTCATGCAAATCCTATAGTAACATCTTGGAATCGCTTATTTTCGTAACATGAGTTTCGGTCCTAGTGGAAGGAAAATTCCGTACAAAAATGTTTATTTTCACCGATTTATTGTTCTCTGAAAGCTACGTAGAGACAGTTAGAAAGTGAATTGGTAATCCAATAATATTTTGCAGACATCAAAAGCATGATGCACTTTGCTTGAAATGATACGAATCATGCTGACTGTGTACAGATATTAATGTAAATAAAATGAATAACCATGAGTAACACTTAGGAATTGAATGTCAGAGAAAAGTACCTAGGTTGCGTGTCGCTATAAATTATTTGTAGGGATAATGTTTGCAGGTACGTTTCTCTGAATAAAAATAAGGACAATCAATCAAATGTTGAAAGAAAATTCAACAAGCTCGTTAAGTTAACGTTTCAAAAATAATTTTCAGAAAATAAATTTACATGGAAAGAGAAAATGTGGACAGAGTCGGAATAAGTATAATGTAGTGCGGTCTAATGATGATGACAGAGAGGCATTCATGATGTATCGATAAAATGGTCGTTACCGTTCTGTCTCGATGCAAGGATCGCCAAGTTTAGGGGGTGATGGATATTAAAAGAAACTGACTCGATGTCCCTTAGGGTTTATCATTTCATAAGGATTTATTCACATACAATATTTCAATCGATATCGTTACAGATGAACCTAATATACAGTGTTGTCAATTTTACAGTATGAATGTATACAAGTCAAAAACATAGTTATCTTACAGTATTAATAAATGCTATTATTGTTATTATCCTAAAGCTATTGTGAATGGTTCTGTTTTTATACCTAATAATAAGTAATATTCAATTGTAAAGATTTTAAAATCTTCGATTATTACAATAATTATTAAAATGTCATTAAATAGAAACGAATCCTCTTCGATAATTTTAATGAATGCTGGTAATGGGATGCGAGTTACCCCCTATGACAATACGAAGCATTTTATGCTTTTACTTTAATTTAACAACTAAGTTGTATACATTTACTAATTTTATCAAATTGATCAATCCGAATAAACATTAATGTGACGACTCTATTCTACGGCAAAATCGGGACTCTAGGGGGCCACAATATCGAACATTGAATCTAACATTGACGAAGGCGAAGGTACAAAAAATATCATCGTGAATGATTCCGATCGCTCCAACTTTGCCATATTTTTACTTATACCACGATCCCTACGATAACTTATCAGTCTTCACTGCTCGTAAAGTTTTCCATCAAAAAGTTCCACAAACGAGCGAGTTTGACGGTAGATACAAAATTCTCCCTTGCAAAGAAAA
Source organism: Drymonia ruficornis (assembly GCA_947859195.1). NCBI lineage: Eukaryota > Metazoa > Arthropoda > Insecta > Lepidoptera > Notodontidae > Drymonia > Drymonia ruficornis. The sequence continues at coordinate 7,506,308 of OX401918.1, forward strand.
TATTTTGTGTAAAAATAGCGAATTTACAAACATTTTGATACAGGAAATTTTACATAGATACAGGTTTGGGCACCGAAGCGAGAATTTATTTTTTAAACGAGAGTTTTCTGATTTTTGTCGGTTTATCTTTGTTTTGTGGACAACATGGATGCTCGGGCAGCCTCCACTTGCAGTTCTTCCACCTGGCAAAATATCGTATACCTGCAGGATTGCACCTTATATTATAATCAACTACAGCTTGTTCTGCTACGGGCGGGGCGGTGGCTACCATTGGTGACGACTAGTACACAATCGAGGTAC